>OZ005649.1:353051018-354338518 GCA_963930645.1 Salticus scenicus | reverse complement strand
ATGATATTCGCATTCCTTCATGGTGTTGCATTTTTTACAAAGAGCAGTTTATATTATGGTTTCTAAAATTTTTTTTTTTTTTTTTTTTTTTTAATTAAAAGGCATATAAGAATGATTTTTGGTCTCAACATCATGTATATATATATATAGCATGATAACAATAAGGATGAGAACAGAAAATTAACAGAAAAATAATTCGCCACAACAACCCACAAAAGCTAATTCGGTAACTAGTTGACTTATTTGAATTTTTAAAAATATTTTGACCAGCATTTTCTAATTTATATTTTAAAAAAGAAGAATAATACTCACTTTAAAATAATTCCGATAAGAATACAAAACATATAGCAACATAACAAGAAACAAACTTTTAAGGATTGTAATAAAAAGTTTTCTATTGGAGCTTACAATAACAAAACAAACAAACAAAAGAGCTGAATTTATGAAACAGGATACAATTAATTGAATAATTAATTAAATAAATGGCTCAGAATGCAGAGGTAATTCATAGGAGATACCACCCACCACATTGAGCTAAAAAGCAAAGCTAAAAGCAGCCAGCAACGTTTCATTTACTGGCAAGCTATGTTACGCCAAAATCAGGGATGGAACACGGGCGCAGTATTCATACCACTACCAATGTAAGAAAATTTTCTACTTCTTAAATCAACGATATTATTGGTAGTAAAATTTCTTAAACAGATTCCAGTATGAATTCTGCGCCCGTGTTCCATCCCTGCAAAATACACCAAAGATAACTCAACCTTGCAATTAAGATAGTAATGAAATAAAAGAAAATAAGATAAAT
The DNA here is from genome assembly GCA_963930645.1 of Salticus scenicus. Lineage (NCBI taxonomy): Eukaryota > Metazoa > Arthropoda > Arachnida > Araneae > Salticidae > Salticus > Salticus scenicus. The sequence continues at coordinate 354,337,710 of OZ005649.1, read as the reverse complement.
AATAACCTGCATTCGACAGAAAAAAAATTCATAAAGCACATGTTAGAAGCCCCACTAATCGTAAGCAGTATGAAATATCCAAGCAAACAGGAAGTTTAGTTCAAGATTTCAATATAACCTCGGAACAATCATTCTATTGATTTAATTTACATTAAAAATCTATGAATAATCTTAATTACAATTAGTAAACCAAATAATATTAAGCAAGGATTATTTATCAGCATAATGAATATTTATTAAATATTATAAACAATTATTAAAAAAAAAAAAAAAAAAAAAGAAGTTATATCCAGGTTATAGATATTATATATGTATATATATTAAGTTTAATGGTCCTTTTTTTTATTATTATCACTCATGCCGGCGAAAGTAATTTAAATTGTTTTTGTTTCTTATTGGTTCTTAATCTGTATCGCAACATTTTTGTGTCAGTCTTACCTGTAAGTTAAAATCAGTTCTATTTTTGTTGTGTTGGTATTGTTTTGTATCTATTAATTGCTAAATTTTAAGATTAAATTGTATCTCTATATTTGACGCAGTAATATATTTTTTAGCTCTTCAGTTAATATAAATAAACATTTTTGCTCTATATCTATAATTAGTTTTAGGCCTATGAAAAACTTAAGCCCATTTTTATGAAAATTCTTTGTTACATAGAATAATTTAAATCATAACAATCTGTATATATAAAGAGAAGTGTGTGTATGACTGTTTTGTTTGCATGTACTTTGGCGCTCAGGCCCCTGATCACAGGGTTACAAAACTTGGCACAGGGATAGCAGAGACCTTAAAGAATTGCACCTCATCGAGATTTTTTCGATTTTGACCTTTTTTTAGTTATTATTTTATTTTATTTCATTTATGTTTTCGATTTTATTCATGAATTTTTATGTTTGATTTCCTTAAATTTATTCTTTATTGTAATCTTCTGCGTTCTTTAGCAACGGCTATTATGCGATTTATTTTTTATTTATTTAATAAATTCCTTTAAAAGAGGAATATATTTTAGCGGGAGTATTATAATCTAATTCATCTTTATTCTGCTATTCATGACTATATTTATACAAATTTTTGGATGAAATTCGCATTGATAATATATTTCTCTTGTATGCTATATTTTATTACGTTTTATATATACTTTTTATTATTTTATACATCTATCTATCTATCTATCTACGTATATATATATATATATATATATATATAATTTGAATTGTTTAATACCGTTGTAACAATCAGCAGACGAAAGATAGATGAAGATATCAACATAAAATAAATTTTAATTGTGATTTATTTCGATTAAAATTAGTCACGGTATTAAATTAATTTGAGTACCAATGATTAGTAAAAACAAGTTAAAGTACTTACGCAGAAAAGAAATGACACTAACATAATACAAAAGCCCAACGATGAGAGAATTTGCAAAAACTATGAATTATTAATAACAGTCAACATTTCAGAGAAAACAGGAAGGATAAAATCACCAAAGAGTTTCGTTAAAAGGGGGGGGGGGGAAGAAAGGAAAAAAAAAATGGAATTCATGAATTGAAAATTGGAATTTTAAAAATGCTGAAAAATAGAAATGTACTCATCAGGAAACTTGCATTTCTATGAGCATATATATATATTATATATTATATATACATACACATATATGTGTGTGTGCGTATGTATGCGCGTGTGTGTTTGTTGGGGGTGTATTTATGGTATTTATCAGAATGAAATAGTGATATAGTAGAAAGGTTAAACTTATTAAATTTTAAATTTGATTACATTTATAAAAATAAGCTTTATGTATAATTTGTAGAATATTTTTAACAGGAATAAAATTATAAATCTTATGTACTTATGTACTTTTTGTGACAGAACGTGGGCTAGGAAAATCGTGTTATTAGGTCTTACTAACACATGTTCCATAACCGAAGTGTTTAACAGGCGCTGAGATATAGTATTTATAAAATCACAATTCTTGCATAATAGCAGCACCACCTGACGTCCGATAAATACCCAAAATGAAGAGTCTGGGTAAAGCATTGCCGTAAACAGTAGAACAAGGATTTGAGGGAGCACGAGCGAGGAAGGCACTGCCGCGAGCAATGGGTTCTCGAAACGAGGTTCAAAGCCATTGAAATGAAATTAACTTTTTAGTTTTTATTTATGAAGTAATATTAAAAAATAATGATTATTTAATTCAAAATAATTCGTTATTTAATCCAAAGCATGTAGTTTTTTTTTTTTTTTTTTTTTTTTTTAATTATTATTATTTAATTATTTTCTCAATAACATTTAAATTTTAAACACTCCTCAAAAAAAAAAAAAAAAAAAAAAAAAAAATTAAGGCATTTGTCATAAGTCCAAAATTTATAGATAATGTGATAATAATAAAGTATGAAATTTTCTTTTCTTTTTCAGGAGTGGGAAAAACAAGTTTTGTTATTCGCTATGCTGATGGAAAGTTTCAGAGTAAGTTGCCTCTTAAACCTCGTAATTATATTTTTAAAACACATTATACAGACCAGTTATATTTTTGAAAAAATAAATAAAAATAAGTAAAAGTAGAGGTCATTGGTGAGTTGCCGCTTTGACTACAGCATTCGTGCCTACTTTGTTCGCCTAACGAAGTGTCGTGTGCCTTTTCGACCCGAAACAGTTGTTGCGAGATTACTGCATTTTATGTGTTTTATTCAAAGTTTTGTACGCAATACTTTAAAGCACAAGTTCTGTAGTGCTTTCTTATTAACTGTAATGCATGTTAATTTTACTATCTGAAGATGAATCAATAATAGTCGGTGTTAAAGTTATAGATACAGTTGAAAGGTTGTGGTTAGGTGTGTACGTTAAGGCCGATTGACTACACTAGGGTCCTATGCCTGGGTGAAAAGCTCACAGTGTGAAAAAATTTTTGTTAGAGGTCCAGTATTTACGCCAGAGAAAAACCATTCCGAACGGTAAGGTAGAAAATGCCGGGTTCAATTCCAGAGCATAGATACAGCAATTTATATAGATCTATCATCCCCATTTAACGAGCAAAGATTTTTGATGCCGAAAATGATTTTTGGCATCAGCCATTAGAGAGTTAAAACTCGAAAACAGTAATAGAATAGAATGGTAATGAATTTTAAAAATGCCGAAATATTGCGCGGCTAAAAGTGTTCTAATAAGTGTCTCTAAAGTGTTCTAATAAATATGTGAAAAGAAATGGGGTAAGTTTCCATAAATAAGTTATATTCAATTAATTTATGAAATAATTACTGTTTGCATATTTAATGGAATACCTTCTTTTAATTTTAATATTTTTTAATATTTTATATTAGTAAGTAATATGGAATTCTCAAAATTCTTTTAAATGTAGTTAGCAGTCGCGAAAGTTTTAATATATAACTAGTATGCTGTGGCCTCCACAAGAGTTTCTTCCATAATATCTGTACTGATAAGTAAAAAGGATTTAAGTCCATATTCTTGATTTTTCAGGAGACAAAAAATAAAGTTAAACTAACTAAAAACTAATCAGAAGAATCGATTAGGAAAAAGGCATTATGTTGATTTATACCCTCTATACCATTCAGTGATTGTCAATCTTCATTTAACAAAGGGAAAAAATTGAATTAAATATTTTATACCAAAGATTAATGCTAAATTTCTGACTTGAATCTTTTTTTACCAATGGATTTTCTCAAAGCCTAAATCACATGGATTTAAATCCTTTATACCAATCGATAGAGAATTTTTTTCTGAGTCTGACTATGTACTTAACTCAAAATCGACATTTTCGCACTTAAATCGTTTATACTTATCATTACAGATATAATTCTATACAAATTTACGCAATAGAAATAATTTATTAAATTATAATTTATTAAAATCATTTTTCATGAAGAATGCAGACAATTTTTGTCTCAAAGAAGTGTAGTAATAATAAATGCCGAAAGAAAGACAGTTTTGTGCAGACATGAGTATACTAGAACTAGAGTATAGTTTAAAAAAGAAAAAAAAGGAAAAGGTAAGGAAAGGAAAGGAAAACGAAAACGAAAAGAAAGAGAAAAGAGGTATCTGGAGTTTTTCATTCTCTTTTAATGCATAAATTTTATTTGCTAAATTACCTGTGTGTATTCCCATGTATATTCAAGCGGGGAAATACATCCATAACAGAGTAAAATGGCCATCTTTTCCCGTGTAAAAAAGGTATCACATTTCCCCTCTCAATGATCAATCTATGTCTTATTACTATATCTATGTCCCAGAGGCAGTCACTGACTTCCATTTTGTATTGGTATTCTGTTAGGAGCTTCGCGAGAAGCCTGGGTATAAATAAAATGTCCTCTTCGTGCAGGTCTTTGTACTATAGGCCTTATTTACATTAGCCTAGTTGTTCATAACTTTCTGTGATTTCCTATGAAATTCGCGTGCAGGTTGGAACATCAAAAAAATGTATGTATTCATGTCCATACGTGTTTAGTAAAGATACAATAGAAGATGTTTCAAGAAATTTACGATTGCTTTGCCTGATAAATATCTTCATAATAAAAAAGCCTTAAACCCCCAGCTGTCCCGTTTGAAATTGATGTCACAGGTACAAAACTCCTCGCTACATAAACACGAGAAAAAACAAATGTATCTCCGGGTCACTTCTCATAAACCTTTGAATGCAGTAAAATCCCAAAAGTACCAAAATAAGGCAAACAATCTAAGGAATCCGAATTAACCAATTGAATTAAGTTAGTTTAATAGTTTAAAAGATATTAGCTAGAAACCTCGGTATTTACATGTCCTTTTTTTTTCTCTGACATAAAGTGAAGTATATTTTTGTACGCATGTATAATAAAATTAAACTAAAACTTTACAAAAAAGTATACATATATATATGTATATATATATATATATATAGAGAGAGAGAGAGAGAGAGATAAATAAATAATTGTGAAACTGAAAATTTATGGAAAAAAAAAAGAAAACATGTGAAAATAACTTTACAACTATTAAATGTACCTCTAAAAGAATAGGGGGAAAAAAGTCTTTATACATTCACTTTTCACTTTCTTTTACCCACACATATAGTAAAGAAAATATTGTATTTTGCGTCAAATTTTCGAAATCGAGTTTTTCTTATGGCTGAATATCACATAAGTGTGCATTTTGGATTTTTTTAAACTTTTTTTTCAAACTTTGTATTTTAATTTGAATTTTTGAAAATAAGTCCGTAAGTGCATCTTAAATAAATTCTGAGTTTGACAGAGATCGAACATAATTTTTAAAAATTTTATTGAAATTTTTCAATAAAAATTTATAATTTTAATTATCTTATAAAATCAAAATTACCATTTAAATTTTTTTTTTTTTTTTTGTGGTTCAGATTCATTAAAAAATACAAGACTTAGGCTTTTCTAAAAAGTTCTTCCCATTTTAAAAAATAAAATAAAATAAAAAACCCAAAAATTTTAAATTTAAAAAAATAAAAAAATAAATAAATAAATTTAAATTTATTTTTTTATAAACATAAATTATATCAATGGGAAATATCATAGACTGCATACCTCTTGACTATAAACTGGAAATAATTAGTTTACTTGCATTAAATTTTTAATTATAGCATTTAAAGATGTCAAAAAATGATGTCACTGAAATGACTGGTTTGTCACTGAAATGACAATGTTTGTCACTGAAACGACTGTTTGTCACTGAAATGACAATATTTGTCAAAATGACTATTTTTCACTGAAATAACATTGTTTGTCAATGCAATAGGACCATATAATATTAAAAATGGAACATATTAGAACAATAGAGAAAAGATTGTGAAGGGAAAAGAAAGAGCAATAATGAGAATATCAAGCAATTTTATTGTATTAAAATCCTTATAGTTACAAGTTTAATTATTAACTGAATTAAATTCAGAAAAAGCATTTTGAACATTATTAAAATCTTCATCCTGAAGTTTAAAATATCTATTTGAAGCAGGTTCAGGAGAATTCCTAATTTTGCACAGAATATGTGGCACTTGAATTTCATGGACATCCTCTTTGTCAAGCCATGCAAATTATTTTTTCTGCATCTTGCCATAAATAACACAAGTAAAATATTTTGAGTAACATTCTCAATGACACCTTAAAGGGGGCAAAAAAAAATAAATAAATAAATAAATAAATAAAATTAAATAAATAAATAAAAGTTTGCTTTTTTAATTGTATCTTAATATTAATGTCGTATGTAAATTTTTTATATTTACCTGGATACCGGAAAGTACTTTAAATATTTAAATATAAAGCTTATCCTACACCAACAAATCTTTTAATTCAAAATAAAAAATTATTTAAATCCAGGGCTTACAAAATAGTAAATCTCCAACAAATGTCATTTTCGTGACGTCACAAAAATGACCGTCACGAAAATGACAAATCGTCAATAATTCGTTCTGTACTGAAAAACATGCTTTCACTAAGCCGATATCGTCACATTTTCTTCTTCTGGTCGTCATTCTATATTAAAATAAAACTTTGTTCTAAATTTTATAATAATATTTTTTTATTTTTTATGCATCTCGAAAATGACAAGCAATAAAAGTACGCACAGCATGTAAACAATAAAAATAATGTTAACTCTTACCTGTTTTCAATTTTCTTGAGATTTTTTTCCCCCACATATCGTCAATGTTGATTTCTGATCTTAAACTTTAAAAAAAGTGAATGGTGGCACCATCCCTTGATGATATATGAAGTTATTTTCATGTGTCACGAAAATGACGTGAAGACTTGCATACAAGCATTTTAATTACACATGCATGAAAATTAACGTAATTAAAAAGAAAAAAAAATTTCCTTTGAAAACAAATAGTTTTTTTTACAAGAATTAACAATTATTATAATTATCATTTTATTTTTTTTAGTAAAAAACATACTTTGTATGTAAACATTTGGTCTTGGAGACAGTCACGAAAATGACGGTTATAAGGTTTAAAATTTTCTAAAAAATACTGAAATTGCTATAAACTCACATTTTATGATTTGATGCTTTTTTAAAAAGGTACTTCTAAATAATAATAATAAAATTTTACAATTTATTTGCTTAAAATTAATAATAAAGACCTGAAACACTAAAATGCACATTTATGTGATATTCAGCCTTATATTCACACGATCTATCTTGTGGTTTGTGTATCATCAGTAATCAGTATATCTCAAAAACAAATAGTCGCAAAAAGTCCAAACTCGAATAATTGACTACCAATAATTAAGCGAAAACATTCTTTCCTATTTAATATAATTCGTGGAAGTGCTTTTACTTTTAAAAGTTTATTTTATTTTATTTTTTAATTATTTATTTATTTGAATATGATTTATAATAATGTGATTTATTTCAATACACTGAACAACGAAACAGGTAAACATCCCAGTTGTAAAATAATGGCCGCGTAATTTCTTTCAAGAAATTTTAGAATGTAGTAAAATCACATTTGTACTATTTTTCCCTTCTTCCCCGTATTCTTTCTTTCTTTCTTAAAAAAAAAAAAAAAAAAAAAATTAATATCATCTCTTTGATTTTCATGTATTGGTAATAGATGGCAGCACTACAGAATTTATACTGAAAAAGTGAATATACGACTACTAATTTGTATACCGTCATCTTCTTCTTCTTCTCCTTTTTTTTTTTTTTTTTTTTTTCTTGGATGGGGGAGGGGAGGGGGGATGGTTTTATGTAATTAATTAATATAAGTTTTCTTTAACCTTTCTTTTCTTGACAGGTTAATTTTATTTTAGTAATATTACTGTTTCATTCGTTGCTGAGCGTAGTAAAATTACATTTGCACTATTTTTTTTCCCCTCTTACCCGTGTTGTTTCTTTCATTCTTTTTTTTTTTTTTTTTTTTTTTTTTTTTTTTTGGACTAGGATGATTATTAGTTTCAATCGGAATAAAAACGTCGTCGCCAGTTTTTGTAGACCAGTTTTGTGTCACACGAAAATAAATTATAAATATCAATCCTGTCGTTACAAATTCGGTACGAAATGAAAGGGGTAGTTTCTTTTAATACAGGGGTGCAAACAGTTTTTCGACACGACAATAATATATTTTTTAATTAACTAAAATACGGAATTTAGGTGGCAATATTTCATTTTAATTCATTTCAGTCATTTTAAAAGTACTTGGCCCAGTTTTACGGTCAAAAAATGAGATAAAAATAAATTAAAATTAAAAAAATAAAAAATAAAAAATAAAAAATAAAAATAAAAATTGTACAGACTGAAATTAATATAAATTCTGTCTTTGACAGAATTTATATTTAATTTAATATCTATACCTAAAACCGGGATGAGCCTTTTTTTTTTTCAATCTAATGCGAAATTTAATTTTTTATTTGTTTTGTCGCCAAGTAGAAAAAAATAATTACAGATTTACTTTTATTTATTTGTTGCTCTTAAAACACTTTTTTAAAAAAAGGTTGCAATATTATAGCAAAATAAGTGAAGGGATAAATTTAGTAACAAGCTTAAATTTGATAGCTAAAACATCCATACAAATATGATTTAAAGATTTTTTTTTATTTTTTTATTTAACATTAACTTTTTCATTTTCCTAGATTGGTAATAGATGGCAGCACTGAAGCATTTCTACTGAAAAGGTGAACGTAGGACAAGAAATTTGTATTTATGGTTAATATGGTTGTTAATTTTATTTCAGTAATATTACTGTTACATACGTACGTTGCTAAGCATAGTTCCTAAAAGTTAAAAGTTGTTAAAAGTTGCTTACTACTTATATATATGTAAGACTCTTTTGAAATGAATTTTTTAATCATAACATGTTTAGAAGGAATATTTTAATCTAAATATAGATAACATTCCCAAGACTTCAGAATTCCGATATCTCAAATTCTCGTTGGTTGGTTGGTTGTAGGGAATAAGGCCGATTAACTGCTCTAGGATCCTAGGCCTGAGGTAAGTGCCCTCCGTGGGGGTCTTTCTAAGGGGTCCTAACACGTATTTACGCAAGTTTAGGAGGAAAACACGGGAAACTCCGAACGACTGGGCCGACTCGAGCGACCTGGAATCGAAACCGGCATCTTACGTCTACCAACTTTGAGCGCAGAACCGCTAGGCCACATCTCAAATTCTGGTATTTGAAATTTGAAATCTGCATTAAATCCTAACGTAACAAATACACAAATCCCCGAACATCATTAAAAATATCAGACTCTCAGACAGTGGTATTGAAATTTAATATCTGATATTTTAATGGTTCAGTCCCAGGCAGCACTCATCAGTCTAGCCGTTCCGAGTTTTCCGTGGATTTCTCTGAAATTTGCGTAATTACGCGCTAGAACCTCTTAAAAAACCCCACGGGAAGCATTCCACCTGTAAGTCTAGGACCCAGTGTGTGACTTTAAGCCACATAACCATCCATAGATTAAAGTAATGTAATTGTACAATTATTTTCTGAATTACTATGAATTTTATAGGTTCAATTTGGTAAATTCACGCATTTACACCAACAAAAAAGATATTTTAAAGTCTACATTTTGGTTTGGGATCAGAAAAATAATCGAATACGAAATATATATGTGCACTTTTAATTATTTGAGAAAACATTGTTGTTTCTATTAAAGCATATTTTTTATTGCAAATAAATTTTTTATATTGGAATTCATATTTATTTTATTATTATTATTATTATTATTATTATTATTATTATTATTATTTTATGATAAATATTTTGTGGCATTAACATTTTTATTTATAATGTTACTCTGACGTCAGTATAGTAAGTATCGAATAGTACACAGATAAGAACTGGGTCTTCCTCATGTTTTTCAGTAAAAAAAAGAAAAAAAAAAAGAAAAGAAAAGAAAAGAAAAATTGTACTGCAATCGGAATACAAATATCTTAAATATCTCACGAAATATGAGCATTTTTATGACAAACGTTTTCACTGCGCATGCGCGAAAGATAGAAAAAATTTTATTGCATAGGTTGAAAGCTAGATATATTGGGCACCTTCTGTCAAAAGTTCATTTGAATAGAGTAAAAGTTAAACAAATTGCCGACAAAAGAACGAGCTAGATTTTAGGTATTTTCTAAGAGTTGAAATTTTATATGCCGCGTGATTAATTTGAAGATTCAATTATTTCAACCACTTTGCAAAAGTTCTTTTTCGTAAAAAAACCCCTTATGATAATAAAAGTATCTTAGTAAATAAACAAAAATATGTTAGAGTTGCATGTTTATAAGGGGTTTTTCACAAAAAAGTACTTTTGGAGCGTGGTTTAAATAATAATTAGATCTTCAAATTGATTACGCGGCATGTGAAAAACCCCTTATGAAATTTCAACTCTTCGAAAATACTTAAAATCTAGGTCGTATTTTCATTGACAATTTGCTTAAATTTTGGTCTTTTAAAATGTACTTTTGACAAAAGTTACCGAATATATCTAGCTTTCAAGCTATGTATTAAGAATTTTTCTATCTTTCGCACATGCGCAGTGAAAACGTTTTTCATGAAAATGCTCATATTTCATGAGATATTTAACCCCTTCCACTCCAGGTGCGTACGTCTAGTGTTAATGGCCATTAATACCATGGACGTACATGCATACGTCCAAAGAAAGTATACGATACAATAAGCCCAACGTTGTACTGGTATCACAGAGAGTTATTTTATCTGTCATACGGTGTTTTGAAATTGTATTTTCATTACTGACAACTAGATGGTGTTAGTAGTCTCGGTGACCTATTAGTTTTGACTACGCCAGTTGTTTCATGATTTCCAGCGGCTGCGGTTGTGTGTAATTTTCGCTCTTCCATTTTGTGTGTTTTGCCGGTGTTTGAAACTGTGAATAATGTCTGATTCTAGTGATTCGGATAGTGATTATATCCCCGATTATAACCAACTTGAAGATTCCAATGATGACTTTACAACAAGTGAAGACGGCGAAAGCGATGACAGTGATGATGAACCACTTACAGCAGGTGACTGGAAATTTATGTCGGATCCTTTTGTCGATGCACGTCCTGAGCAACTGCCTGAACTGAAAAGGGACTTTGATTTCCTACATTCAGCTTTCCATTGTTACTTCGTTATGCATTGCATTATTTCAAAATTATAATCTGGTATTTCACATATTCACACTACAGCTAGCATGGAGCAGAAGGGGTTAAGATATTTGTATTCCGACTGCAGTATATTGTTTCAAAAGTGCTTTTTGAATTTATCTGAAAGTGGGAATAATTTTTCTTTAAAACTTTGTGTCTTATAAATAAAAAACATGCTGCTTTTTTTTTTTTTTTTTTTTTTTTGAGTTCTAAAATAATTGCTTATATCTTCGTTATTTAATATACTATCGTAACACAAATTCATCCACAAATTGTGTACTGGGACATATCCTAAAGTTTCAGATCATTTCGTTCACTTAACGATACAGGGTGATTATAAACATTGTTGATTTTGCTCAATTTGTTACCAGCCTCCTAAATGTTGTCTTAAACTAAACTTCATTGAAAAACATGAGGAAGACTCAATTCTTTAAATACCCAATGTTTGAAAACATTTCATCGAGAGATAATTTTTTAGATTGAAAAAAAACTGATCGTTTGCAAATCTTGCTAAACTTTTGAGCAAGAGTGTATAATTTCCCTTACTATTTAAAATATTTGAGGACTTTTTCATGGAAAAAGCTCGATTATTTAGAGAGATATAAGTTTTTGTTCTAAAAATTATAATTTTTTTTTTTTTTTTTGCAAGTTTTTTGTTTACCACAAGAATAGATTTTAACAAAATTTGACAAAACTTGACAAAAGATTAGAAAAAATCATATTGTGAAACTTGATATGCAAACGTTTTATTTTCGTTGAGACATGAATTTGTAGTAAATAATTTTTTTACTGCGCATGCGCAAAATATAGCTCTTTGTTTATCGCTTAATTTGAGAGCTACAGTGCAGCCACATATCCTAAAACTAGCAGTGAGGACGCATCCAAAATGTTGGAGGGATGTTTTTTATTTTTACTTTCTTCTATATTTATACGAAGAAAATCTTGGATTCGTGAAAATTTTTTATCTCTCGTTTCCGATGTATTTACACGTTTTGAGATATCTTGAACACACTTTGACAATTTTTAGAAAGTCTTTCAGTCTATCTATCTGCTTGTATGTTTGTCTGTGTGCATATTACAAAAAATGTGCGTGGACGCTATAACTCACAATCTAATGAACGGAACTTAACCAAATTTGATATTTAGTTGGTTTTTGATTTTACTTGGTGCTGATTACATGTTGTATTGTTCAATAGGTAGCACTAAAATCCCGTATTTTCAAATTTTTTAATGAAGCAGTATAATATAAAATTTCGGATAAATGTACACAATTACAAATATTTTTAAGAAATCCTTGTAAAATTAAAAATATATGTACATTTATAGCAATAGTCAATTAGGAAAGAAGTTATTTATGTATGGGTATATCGCTTCCGTCTTGAGGGTAAGTATCCCAGTTGAGGGGAGTAAAATTTAAATATGGGTATTTTTCAAACGAACTCGTCATGACCTTTAAAGCGAATGATTGAACCATAAATCTGTTAGAATTTGAAAGAAACTTGTCGATTTTTTCATTTTTAACAACGAAAAATATATATATATATATATATATATCATTTATTTAGATGTCACAAAATTTACTTTCTTTCGTTCGACATTTAGTATTTTACTTCTCGGCGATAAAAATTGAAAATAATTTTTTAAAAATAGTAATTTTGAATAAATAATTCACACTGCATGAATTTGTATAGGAAAATACAGAAGAAAGTTTGGGGATATCCACAATTGTACTAGTTTTTAAATAAATCTGAAAGCCTGGAGCCTGACAAGTGGCTGAGAGATTCTGCTCTCAAATGCGGGAAACTGAAGGTGCCGCTCATTGACTTCAATTAGGAGCGCGAGAGACCTGCAGCGTAGGAGGGCCCAAAGATTGAGGCTCTTCTCACACCCACAGAGGACATATAGAGATTTTTTCACAAGTTAAAATTATTTTCATAAGAAACAGTGCCAACCGTTATATTGATTGAAAGTGTTTACTTTTATATTTTATAACCTTAGCAGTGGACATATCAAAAGTAACGCACCAAATAATTAGACTGTATAATTTTTGCAAGTTTCGTCATATTTACTTTGCATTTTCAGTATAACAATTTTTCTAGTATAATTTTAATTGTACCAATTTGTCTCTTCAAAAATAAATCTACAATTTGATATATTATAAATAGCTGGTTCTAAACTGTTCAAAAAAGAAAGAAACAAATTTTTGAAGAGTGACGTGACTTTTGCGGGTAAGCCCCAAAGATGTTAACGTTGCAACTGGTGCCGGTTTAGAATTCAAGTCGATCCCGTTAGCCTAAATGTTTGCAGTTTACCATGGTTTTTCTTCAAACCTGCAAGAATCTGGACCCCCACCCAGCCCCAAAGAGGGAACTTCACCCAAACTTAGGTTCTTAATGCCTACAATTGCCATTAATCACTACCCACACACTTAAAGTCGTTAATTTACTATATTTGCCTCATCAGTGGTCAAGCGATTCTGCACTTAAAGCTTGTAGACAGGAAGTACTGGATTCGATCCCAGGTCGCGTTCGTCGACCTAGTGGGTTGGAGTTTTCCGTGGTTTAGTTCGAATCTCGCATATAAACAGGTTAGGATCTCTTAAAAAGACTCCTCAATGAGGACATCCCGCTCTTAGGACCAGGTCGCTAGTGTAGACATGTGGCACCCGAACACCAACACACACATCGTTAATTTATTTAAACTAAATAACTATCATAACTTTATTTTAAAAACAGATTATAATTTAGAAATTCACTAAAAGATGGCAGCACAACAGGATTTTAAAAAAAATATTTGCTTGCTTATTTATCAGAAATTTAAAGAGATGCCTTGATATATTGTATTTCTTGCTAAAACATAGAATACATTAGGTTGGTCTTAGCCAGTAACGTAATCCTTTTCATTTTATTTATTATTTATTTATTTATTTATTTATTTTTTAACAAATGAATATTATTTAAGAACGTTGATTTTAATAATTTTATTTTAAACTCTCAGGCCTCTCAAGCAAACTGTTTTAATAATTTTATTTTAAACTCTAACCTGGCGTTGCTCGGGTTAAAATAGTGTTTAAAGTATTTAAGAAGAGTTATCACACACAAAGATTATAGCGGCTCAGAAATTCGAAGCAATTAAACTTTTTCATTGGAGCAACACATTCCGAGTGATTTTCTGACCCATTTTTTTGCACTGCAATTTGCCCTTCTTGCTCCTTCATTTGCCCTTCCTAGTTAAAAATCTCGGAAAATAAGACAAAATTTGTAACTTTTGGAAAGGACTTTGGCAATCGTCCGCCGATTTTTAAAGTTGGCAATATTAACATAAAATGTGAAAAATTTTATGAGTTTCTGGGTGTCATCATCGATGGACGATTGTCTTTTTTGCCTCATTTAGAAAATGTTAGAGACCAAATCTATTCTATTAGTGACAATATGAAAAAAATATCTGGTGTAAAATGGGGTATTCGCCCCCAGATGAGGAAAATCTGGTATCAAGTAGTGGTGAAGCCCAAGATTTTGTATGCGGCGGAGGCCTGGCTACCACATATCAATGTTCATGGCTATAGTAAATTGTCTTCTTGCCAAAGGGTTTTTATCATTAACATAATGCATTTTTATTCAAAGGTTTCTACTGATGCAATCTGTCAAATTTTGGGAATTCCCCCCATCCATTTAGATGGGAAACAATTGGTAAACAAATTCAAAATTCAATACAAAAACAAGTCTATTTATTTCCAGAATAATTATTATGGCATTCAGGATTTTGAGTCCAAGAATTATAAAAGTAATATTGATCCTACTTATGCAGTTAAAGATTTTACGTGGAATGAGCCCGTTTCAGATGATGATACCTTAAGGATCTACTCTGATGGAAGTAAAACGGATGATGGTACTGGCTTTGCTTGGGCGGCCGTCTACTGCGGAAAAGTTATATACAATAAGCAAGTTAAACTTTGCAAAGAAAACTCTGTCTTTCAAGCAGAAATGATGGCAATCTCATCAGCCATAAAATGGCTCATTAATTCAGAATTCAGTTCCTGTGTCTTGTTCTCGGATAGCCTTTCTTCTATTGAAAGTTTAAAAAATTTGGTGCCTAAGTCTAAAATTGCACAGGATATTCTGTTAGACCTACAAAAATACGATGGACAAAGTTTCCTAATGTGGATTAAGGGACACTTTGGAATTGTTGGCAATGAATTGCCAGACTCATTGGCTAAATCCGCGGTTCTTTTCGGTCAGTCTCAAATTGTTCCTTTGCCCATATCTTACTTGAAAAGAATTTTATTGTATAATGTACTTAGTGACTGGCAGGTTCATTGGAACTTATCAGATACTGGCAGGTGGACTTATGATATTTATCCTAATGTTTCAATGGATTTCAAAATTAAAAATCAAGTATTACTGTATTTTATAACTGGACATGGAAGTTTCCCGAGCTATCTTTTTAGGATTAATAAGCTTGATTCAGACTTGTGTCCTTGTGGCTCCGTGGGTAATGCAATGCATTTCATTAGTACTAAATGTAACTTTTCAAAAGTTTATATTAAAAGATATACCGCAGAGACATTGGAACATTACTTTAACAGAATTGATAATTGTAGATGTCAAATTAAAAAGGTTGCGCAAATATATAATCTGCTAAATAAACACTATTCTCGTACTAAATATAACTTTTAATTCAAGAATTTGCTATGTATGCGTGTTTTTATATATTGCATAGTTTTGTTATGTATTGGGTGAATTTATATTGGTCTTTATTCAAACGTAGTTTATTTATTTATTTTTTTTTTTCTTCAGTCATTTTGTTGCAACAATGTTTTATACAGTACATTGATTGTTTGTGTTTATTGTATAATAATTGTACGTGATTAGTTAACAGCTTTAACTTATTACTTATATTGCTTTACTTTGTCAGTATATTTATAGTTTATTGTTCCTTTCTTCTTCTTCTTCTTCTTTTTTTTTTTTTTTTATAGTTTATCTGCTGCTCTTGAGGGTTGTGGAAATTATTGTGTGTTAGGTTATTGTACAGGGCTAGTTAATTGTTAATTGCTTGTGTTATATAGTTGCATGTATCTTAGGTTTGATCATTAGCTGCTTGTATAACAGATTTATTTTGGTATGTAATTTCTGTAAATTTTCCAAGTTTTTGTATGATTTGTAGTTATTGTATATTCATATGTATATTAAGAGGTGCAATGTGTTATATTCACGTTTAGCTAGAGGGTAAATTTTAGCTGGATGTACTTATGTTGTAATGAGTAAACTATTGTCTGCATTATACATTTTAGTTATCTAATAATTGGTGCATTTTTATGATAACTTTGTTCGGCCGGTTTATTTATGATTCGTTATTGTTTGAGTTGTAGCTTCTTATCTTAGGGTGCACAACGTTACTTTTTGTAAATTCTGTATTGTTTATACTTTTTGTTAATTTCTGTATTGTTTTTGTTACTATATTTTTTCGTGTAACTTTTTTTTTTTTTTTTTTTTCGCGGCTACATTAGTTCTATCTTTGTAATTTGCTAGTTTGTGACTTTGTAATAGTTTAGTTTCTGTTTATTGCTCGCTGTTCTCCGAGTTCGTTTCAGCGGCTCCGGTCGGCGGGTTGTGGATGGGTTCCTTCACTCCCACCACCTCCCAGGCTTCGGCCGCCATAGACATTCGGGTTGGCGGGAGATTGGGTTGTCCTTGCCCTTCTTGCTATGCTGACAACAGCTGTAACCAAAATTGTTTTTTTTTTTGCATAGGGAGTCAAAACCTTAATACATAATGTCGAAAATTAAAAATGAAGCAAAATTCAGATACTTTCCCTAACTCTGCAAAATTTCATGGATTTTACCACCCAAACCCCCATGATCAGAGCCTCTCGAACTGCAATATCAAGATTGGCAAATGGTCACGCGTTCTACTGGTCTCTCGTTCTACGAGGGCAGTAGGATCTTCGCAATCTGCTAGCAAGCCTCAACTGAACACATCCTGGACTGTTTAGGTCTTTCAGGGAGGACTTACCTCTTCCCCCTTTCTGATTCTCGATTTTCTTAGGGTTAAGCGTCTAATGGATCTTGTCTGACTTCGTCAGATAGTTGGAGGATCAGCCACAACAACGCATTTTGCATGTATATCTATAAATATTGTTGTTGGTGTCAGGGTTATTGCCAATTAACTACACGAGATTCTAGGTTCTATACAAGGGTGGTATGCCGTCTATGGGGTCTTTCTAAGGGGTCCTACGCAAGTTATGGTAATCTCCGAGACGGTTACTTGACAAGCGTGACGATATCAAATTCGTCTACCAGCTTCGTGAGCAGAACCTCTCGGCCACTGATTGAGGTATATTTAAAAATGTATTCTCACGCGTATAAAGCAAGTTTTTATTGCCAATATAAGTAAAATTAAGATGCACCTTGTCTTTTTCAGATGTCTTTGAGAGTACTGTCGGCGTCGACAATCGAAAAGTGTGCCTTGTCGTCGATGACATTCCAGTCATATTACAGATATGGGACACTGCTGGTCAAGAAAGATTCAAAAGTATCGTTCAAAGGTTTAGCTATTACGAATTATATCGTATTTTTACAACATAATCTTTAGAAATATAAATACTCGCTCCTCTTAAAAAAAAAAAAAAAAAAAAAAACTTTTATTGAAGATCCTTATCTCTAAATTTTGTTTTATTTTGTTTTTCTACTTAATTTTATCAGTTTATGGAATTTACAATCAAAATTTTGAAGGAAATAAATCCCGACAAATAAATTATTTTGTGTTTTAGAATGTATGAATGTTATTATGTACAGAATAAAGAAATAAGAAACACGAGAAATTAGGAACAGAAAGTTATAACTCTTTAAAAAGTCACTATAAGAGTTTATTTACAGCAATATTTACATGCAGGAAATTTCAATCCAGTGACAGGTTTACTCTTTTAAAAATGCCAGATACTTCATGAATATGCCATATTCTGCTTTAATGGAAAATCGAACGATGAGCTTTTATAAAAGATTCTCGATACATGTTTAAATTTTTGTCCATGTAGTATTTTATGAAATGAAGTATCATACACAAATATAACCAATAACTTTTACACAATAATTTATAATGAAAAATAATTAACTTTCTTTCTGCAATCAGAAAGCGAACATTTCTGCCTTAACCTCTCATTTATCCCGCTGAATTCCTATGAGGGGGGAAAAAAATACAGGTTCTAAAGGATTCTATTATCAATTTAACAATAAGTTTTTAATTATACCTTTTTTTTTTTTTTTTTTTTTTTTTTAATAAACTATTTACGTTTAAAACTGAAACCAATGATAAATAACTACAAGATAAAAAGAACTTTTTATATACCATGATATTAAATTTTCTGTTGAATCATATAAACGCTACTGATGGTAGCGGGGACCCCAAAAAATTGTTCTAAAAGTATTAAAATAATGCATTGTCATCGTTTTATGAGCTTTTCCGGAAGTAGTTCCAAATTTCTAACTAATCGGGAAGTTATAAGATTGTTGAATCATATAGATGCTACCGTAGGCAGCGGGGACCCGAAACAATTAGCTAAAAGTATTTAAAAAATTCATTGTTATCGTGATTTGAGCTATTATAAAAGTTTCAAATGGTTAGCTAACCGGGAAGTTAGTTAAATAAATTTTCTGTTGAATCATATAAACGCTGCCGAAGGAAGCACGGACCAGAAACAGTTGGCTAAAAATATTTTAAAGATACCTTATCACCGTGCTCTGAGCTTTTCTGAAAGTCTCAAATGTCTAGTTAGTCCGGAAGTTAGTTAAAAATCAATTGCAAGCTTTGTACTGGTAACGCTGCCGAAGGCAGCAGGGACTCGAAACAGTTGGCTAAAAGTACTAAAAAATGGCATTTTCACCGTATTCTGAGCTATTCTGAAAGTTTCAAATGTCTAGATAGTTGGGAAGTTAGTTAAATAAATTTCCTATTGAATCATATAAACGCTGCCGAAGGCAGTAGGAACCCGAAACAGTTGACTAAAAGTATTAAAAAAGTGTATTGTCACCGTGTTCTGAGCTATCCTGAAAGTTTCAAATGTCTAGCTAATAGGGAAGTTAGTTAAAATTCGATTGCAAGATTTGTACTGGACAAACAAACAAACTAACAAACAAGAATCAAAGTTAATAAAAACATGGTAAAATAAAATAATTAAAATAATGTCAAGAACAGTATTTACTTTTAGACGAGAGGATTTTTTTTTTTTTTTTAACTGTGCTCTGTTAAAAAAAATCCCGTAAGATTACGGGGAAAGCCCGGCAGTAGAGATTCCAGACGAAGCCCGTAAAAAAAAAAAAAAATGTTTTTGTATGGGCATGTAACATAATGATTATATACTCAATTTACAGTCTACAGGTTTTTTTTTTTTTTTTTTTTTTTTTACGGGCTTTGTCTGCAAAAATAAAATGGAGGCAATGCGTTTTTGCTATTTGTGAAAAAAATAATTCTCTCGTCCTAATAAATCTGTCTTTTACAATTTTTAATTTTTAGCCAAATAACTGCTATATTCCTAAAAATGTTGTAAAGTTTTTTCAAAAGCCAAGCGAAGAACTTAAAAACTTATGTTGTTAGACATTTGAATTTGGGGTGTTTCTCTTAAAAAAGAAATGAAGCTGAGGTAAATTTAGATACAGAGATGACTCCCTAAACAAAATTTAATTATTGCATTAATAACCAGACGTTACAGCAAATCGGTCGGTACCAGCAGCATGTTTCTACGATAATTTACAACAAAATTAGTCGGGAAAGGAAGGGGAGGGGCTTTTTTTTTTTTTTTTGTCTGACTGTGCATAATCAAAGTGAAATTATACTGTTTTTCTTCCTTCCAAAAAAACATTATTATTAAATTTTTTTAAACCGTTTTATGACAGTTGAACTACGAAATTTTTTCATAATGTTTTGTTTAATTATTAGCACTTTCCAACAAGGTTGAAACATGTTAATGAATTCGGTTTGTTTGTCTGTGTGTCAGTCTATCTGTCTGTCCACGCTCTAACTCCCGCAAATATTTATGGAATTTCTTGAAACTGATCTATGTTATTCAAGTTCACTATCGAGTGTTCCCTATTGAAATTGGAGTTAATATATCTACTGGTTTGTGTACAGGGAGGTCCGAGAGTATTATTCCAAAGCATTATGTTCCATGAGAGGTATATCTATAAACCATATTTTAATACCTTTACTACACGCAAATCTTAATGAATTTGGAGTATGTTATTCAAGTTCACTATCGGATGTTTCATATATACAATGGAGTAAATACCACTACTGGTTTGAGTACAGGGACACCCGAAAGTATTCCAAAGCATTGTGTTCTTTGAGTGAGAGGTATTACTGTAAACCATATTTTAATATCTTAACTTTACACAAATCTTAATGAAATCGAAATAATGTTATTCAAATTCACTATCGGATATTTCATATATAAAATGGAGTAAATACCACTACTGGTTTGTGTACAGGGACACTCAAAAGTATTCCAAAGTATTGTGTTCTATAAGAGGTACTATAAATCAAATTTTAATAACTTTACTTCGTACAAAGCTTAAAGAAATTGAAATATGTTATTCATATGCATAAAAAAATGATTTCTATAGAATTTAGTATGATCAGCAATAGATTTACAGGGCCATACGAAAATATTCAATTACATTAAGAGCTATTAATAAAAATTTGCTGGAATTGCACTTTCGTTTACATTAAGCGTTTTTAACAATATCTAACAATGTTTAAGTGTGAATATGATTTCAATTCGTGTATCTGTCTGTCTGTTCGCCTGCCTGTCCGTCTGTACTTTTGTATGTCTGTCCGCGCTCTAACTCCCGTAAATATTTATGGAATTTCTTGAAACTGATATAAGTTAATCAAGTTCACTATCGGATGTGCCCTATTGAAAATAAAGTGAATAGCTCTACTGGTTTGTGTACAGGGACACCCGAAAGTATTCCAAAGCATTGTGTTCTAAGAGAGGTATTTCTATAAACCATATTTTAATACCTTTACTGCACACAAATCTCAATGAAATTGAAATATGTTATTCAAGTTGACTATCGAATGTTTCCCATCTAAAATGGAGTAAATTCCACCAATGGTTTGTGTACAGCGACACTCGAAATTATTCCAAAGCATTGCTTTCTATGAGAGGTATTTCTACAAACTAAATTTTAGTAACTTTACTTTGCACAAAGCTTAATGAAATTGAAATACGTTATTCATATGCACAAAAGAATACTTTCTATAGAATATAGTATGATTAGTATTAGTCTACATAAAAATATTCAGTTACATTTAGAGCTATTAAAAAAAATTTGCTGGAATTGCATTTTCGTTTACATGAATCGTTTTTAAAACTTTCTAGCAATTTTTAAGTATGAATATGATTTTAATTTATTTGTCTGTCTGTCTGTCCTCCGGCCCCCAGTGTCTGTAAATATTTTCAGTACTTTTAAAAAATGATTTCCTTATGAAATGTTCCTTATTTAAAATGTCAGTTATAGGTTTTTACAACTAGTTTCTGTACAGTGACAACACCTCCCCCCCCCCCCCCAAAAAAAAAAAAAAAAAAAAAAAAAAAAAATTGCCAATATATTGCGTTTTAGACATTTTTAAAAATCACTTTTAAATAACTTTCTACTGTAAAAAGCATAAAGAAATTGACATGTATTGTTAATATTCTAAAATAATGTCTTGTATAGAATGTGAAATGTTTAATCTTAAAATTTACAGGGCAACACTAAAATATTCATATATATTAAGGGCTAATTATAATATAACGGTTGGATTTTATTTTGCGTTAAGCCTTTTTAACACTTTCCAACAATATGAGTGGTTTTAAATTCAGTTAGTCAATCTGTACACTTTTCAGTCCTTCTGTCTGCTATGTACGTAGGCAAAGAATATTGAAAGTTATGCGATAATACAAGTACGTACAGTTGGAAAGCATTAATAGTCAATGCGTACTGCATGATTTTTCGTTCCTGTTTTTATTTTTATAAAGTTGTTTTTTAAATCGGCTTAAAAATTAAAGTGAATAAAAAAAGTAGTGGATTAAAAATTTATATTTTGTGATTTACCTAAATGTCTGTATAAGAGTAAAATTCGGATCCTGGTTTCTGCTTGATTGGAGACACAATCACTTAATATTAAATAAATTCAGACGTGGCTTTGAAATAAAACACCTCGTACTTAAAGACGAAAACATTTAATAAGACACTACTAAAAAAAACGCACAAAACATAGATAAACCTTTAGAACACAAATAAAAATATTCTTCTCTAATTAACTAAGCATGTCATTCCCTCGTTCCATCCAAAACTCCGTTCCATCCAAAACTCCGTTCCATTCTTCCTTGGCTGTTGCCACCTATCTCCTGTCAAATACCACTTCATGACGTCATGGAACTTTACTCGTCCCTCCTTTTTGAGCTCATACGTCACAGGAGTGACTATGATGCTACCAAACTTAGATACTGTTTCATGATATAGAGAGTTTCTACACAAATGTTCATATTCATGATAATGCTGAATAGTTTTTGATATAATACTAAGAGTTTCTAAGAAAATGTTCATAAAATAAATGTTCATATATGTAAATCCTAAAAGTTTATATCAAGAGTTTATAAAAAAAAAATGCATATATCATAAAATCTTTAGGAAGAGCTTCTGCATATGCCCAAAGAAAAAAAAATTAAATGCATAGTATATTCAGCAATAAACAACAACAGCAATACACACAAATAATTGATCTAACATTAAATATCTTACAAACAACCCTTATAATATGCACATGAATTATATAGTATATCACGAGGTGAATTAAATTTGAATAATTAGATACAACTGAAATACTATTAAAATATTTTAAGGAAGTCTAGATAAAGAATCGGCATTGCCATGATTTTTTCCCTTCCTATACGTAATTTTTAGATTATATCTTTGCAAAGCTAAAGCCCAACGTGCTAACTTTGCACCGTGTGGCATTGTTTGAGTCAGAAAAGTCAGAGGATTGTGATCGGAAATTACTTCGACTTCTGCACCGAAGAGCCAAGTATCAAACTTTCGTAGAGCAGTCAGCACACTGTAAGCCTCTCGTTCGATCGTTGACCATCTGACTTGGCACGGAGAAAGTTTTTTACTAAAGAAAGCAATCGGATGTTCTTTGCCAGAATCGTCCGACTGAGATAAACATGCTCCTATAGCTTTGCTCGAAGCATCAGTGTATAATTTGAATGGCTTTGCTATATTAGGCGTATATAGATATGGCATATTCATTAAATGGTGTTTCAATTTTTGAAAGGCTGTTTCTTGGGCATCAGACCAGGGAATTTCATTAGGTACGCTTTTCTTTGTTAATTCAGTCAAGGGAAGAATTTCTAACGCAAAATTTGGAATGTATTCCTGGTAATAATTAGCCAAGCCAATTACACTACGAAGTTCTTTTTTGGTGATAGGCCTGCAAATTTTTCTTATAGCTTCGGTTTTTTCGGGATCGGGTGTATGTCTTCCTGATCCAATAATATGGCCTAAAAATTTCACTTCATTCTTTCCGAAATCGCATTTCTTTAAATTAACTGTAAGACCAACTTCTTGGAATGTTTTGAGAACTGCTTTCAAATGTGTTATATGTTCACTCCAAGTGGTAGAGAATACTGCAACATCGTCGATATAGGAACGACAATAATCTTTATGACACTCTAAAACTTTGTCTATAGATTTTTGAAATGTACTACCAGCGTTCTTCATACCAAATGGCATGACATTCCATTGGAAATACCCTGAGTGGGTAGTAAAAGCAGTATAATGTTTGCTGTCTTCTTTCATAGGTATTTGCCAGTACCCTTTCGTGAGATCTAGAACAGAAATAAACTGCGAATTACCAATCAAGTAAATAAGATCATTGGCAATCTTCATGGGGTATGCATCTGGGATGGTATAGCTGTTCAATAAACGAAAATCAACACATAACCTAACAGTTCCATCCTTTTTGGCAACGCAAACTACAGGATGAGCCCATTCGCTGTTACTATGTTCGATTAGTCCAAGTGTAAGTAATTCTTGAATCTGTCGATCCACTTCTTTTTGCATAACTATCGGTATTCTATATGGACGTAGTCTTTTAGGACAGCAATCTCTAGTAACGCGGACACTGTGTCCTTCTACTTTAGCTATTCCGGGTTTAGTGCTGAAAACATTATTATATTTGCATATTACATTTTTCAAATCATTTTTCTTTTCAAAATTTAAATCTAAACTATCAATATGATCCGCTATTTCTTTAGGGGTTAAGCATCCATTTCCGAATGGTGCATAATGAATATCACCAAAATCTTTATCTTCATCAAATATTAGGCCAACATGGTCAATTCGAGCAACGTATGGTCTGAGCTTATTAAAATGTAGTTCTCTTCTGGACCCATTCTCTAATTCAACTAAGGCTGAATGTGGTCTAGTGATTTCAACAACAGTAGCTGGGCCAATCCAAGTTTTAAGTAATTTATGCGAATATGAAGGAACTAGTATTAGTACTTTATCACCAACATTAAACTGTTTATCTCTTGCTCTCAAATTATACCGCGAAGTATATCTTTCTTGAGACTCCTGAGCATATTCTGATGCAATTTCATGTGCTTTTCTTAGCTTCTCAACTAGTTCTGATATATATTTTTCAACTGATGCGGAAACTGAAGTGGGAATTTTCCTCTCACCAGTCCATACGTCTTTCAATAGTGACAATGGTCCAGGAGGCAAACGCCCATAAACTAACTGAAACGGAGAAACACCTGTCGTACTATGAGGAACTTCTCTGTAAGCAAAAAGTAGATATGGAAGATGCAAATCCCAGTTAGATCCATATTCCTGTATATTTTTATTTAACATATCTTTCAATGTTCGATTCCACCGTTCCACTGCACCCATACTTTCTGGATGACCTGGCGTTGCAAACCTCGGAGAAACTCCAAGAAGTTCCACAAATGCTTCACTTAATTTAGCAGTAAAATTAGTACCTTGGTCTGTACATATTACTTTGGGGAACCCTGTCTGTGTAAATATTCTCATCAGATTATTGCAA
Source organism: Salticus scenicus (assembly GCA_963930645.1). Taxonomy (NCBI): domain Eukaryota; kingdom Metazoa; phylum Arthropoda; class Arachnida; order Araneae; family Salticidae; genus Salticus; species Salticus scenicus. The sequence continues at coordinate 354,312,547 of OZ005649.1, read as the reverse complement.
GTTGTTTTAGCATTGATGTTAGTCACGGGAATAGCTTCAGCCCATCTAGTACATAAGTCAACTGCACAAATCACATACTTATGTCCTCTTCGAGACGGGGGTTCTAAAGGTCCAATACAGTCCAAACTCCAGACTTCAAATGGAATTTCTGGCCTAACGATGGGTTGTATCGGTATACAATCCCTATAGGAAACTGTTCTGCGTAATTGGCAGGTTTTGCAACTTTCACAAAATTTTTTAACGTCTTCTTTGAAACTTGGCCAATAAAATGAATATTTTATTCTCTGCTTTGTTTTCTGTTCGCCTAGATGACCAGCCAATGGTATTTCGTGTGCCGTCCTAAGAACTTCTTTTCTTTTGCATGTGGGCAGAACAACTTGATCAACATTTTCTCCACATAAGCATTCTGAATGGACAAGAACTCCATTACTAATTTTAAATGAATTCTTCCCATTTTTGGCATAAAACCAGGATTTCTTTAAATCTTCATCATCTAATTGTAATTTTATAAAATCTTCTTTATTTCCATTTCTTTTATCATCGGTATTCTCAGCATTAAGTTGAAGGGACGTTGAGATGTTTTTCTTTTCATCATGTTCTTCCTGATTTTCTTTTTCAATGCTCTCATTTAACTTTGCAAGTGCATGATTCATACATCCATTTAATTCTACATTCTCCATTAAAACTTCATAGGCAGTTGAACAAATTAGCATATCATTCACAAGTTTCTTCGACACTGCACAAGTTACAGGTATATTGCCGTGTTTCCCATCATCTATCTTTAGGTTAAAAATCTTTAGAGCAGCTACTTCTTTTTCACCGAAAGCCGAAATAATCTGGATTGTTCCATCCCCTTCTCCAAAGTCGGTATCGACCAAATCTGCACGTAAGACTGAAATTTGTGCTCCAGTATCCACTATTGCCTTCAAAACCTTTTCTCCACATTTGATATTTACGTATTTCAAATCATCAATTCCATCTTTAATCGGCATAGAGGTTGACACAGGAATGGACACCTTAGCAGTTACAACTTCGTTCGCTGTCTTTGGCTTAACGTCTTTGGCTTCAACCACATTACTTACGGCATTACGAGTTGATGTTTTCTTGGAATTCTTGGGACAAACTCTAGATAAATGCCCCACAGATCCACACGTAAAACAAGTAGGTTTAAAACTTGTATTTTGATCAGTTCTTGAAGGAAATGATATCCTAAATTTCCGAGATGGCTGTTCGTCTTTTTGTTTGTTGCTAAAGTCTTTAAAATCAGGTTTGTAATTACTAGTTGTTCTATGTTTCATATCACCCAAACCGGATCCCTTAGCATTCAATCGTACACTTTCGTACTCATCCAACTTATCGGCTAAAACACCCGGAACAAGTAACTTAGCCCAGTCATCGACGAAATGTTCTCGGATATCACCTGGAACGCGTCTTTTTAACTGATCCGTAATCATAAGATTCTTCAATTCTTCAAAATCATTTACTGCAACTCCTTCAAGCCATTCCTCAAAGTAGCTTGTTATTTCGAAAACAAAGTCTCGCCAAGATCGAGTAGGGTTTCGCTGATGTTTCACAAATTTTTGTCTGAAATGTTCAGGGCCTAATTTAAATCGTTTTAATAATAAACCTTTGATATAATCATAATCGTCAAATTTTTCTTCTGATTCACGAGCTATTAATTGAGTGATTTCTTTTGGCATAAGAGCTAAAAGAGCTGACACCCAGTTACATTTATCTAGATTAATTCTCTTGGCTTGACGCTCAAACAAAGTCAAGAACAGCACTATATCTCCATCTCTCATTCCGAATTTTGGAACGATTTTTGTTAAATCTTGCGTACTACTCTTAGCTTCAGAAATCGGTGCTACTTTAAACTTTTCAGCTTCCAAACGGATTTTTTCTAACTCAAATTCATATTCGCGTTTTTGTTTTTCAATCTCTTGCTCTTGGAATTGCTTTTCAGTGTCTTGTTTCTCATGGAGCTTCCTATCTTCGATAATAATCTCGAGCTGATTCTTAGTAAATTCTTCGTCATATTCTTTATCTTTGGTAATTAATTTGCGTAAATCGCTTACAATCATTTCATTCGTGACCTGAAGATTCAGCTCCACAGCCAACAATTTCAAATCCTCTTTCTTTGCGCGACCCAAATATGCCATCTTATACACCTAAAATTTTCTGAACCAGAAACTTAGCAAAAATTCCTCAAGGTGGTGCTGATTAAAACACTTTGTTAATTATTAATGGAAATAAAATTATATACCATACGCAAAACCCATAATTTATACCTAAAGCAATTGATATCTATATAAATTTCTTTACTTAGCTTATGAATCAATTTGACTTTAAAAATACATGAATGATATTTTCACACATTAGAAATAATTTAAAACACACTGTCGTGCATATTTACATTTCCTTACGCAATGAAATATAAAATAAAATTCTTTTCTTATTTATCCAATTTTATTGAAACCAACACTTTTATTTCATATGAAATGAATAAACAAACAATTCTATCATAAGCTTACTTCAACGTTTGTAAAAAAAATAAACAATAAAAAAAAAATGTATTCTTAAACACTTTATATATAATTACCATTTGTCATAAGCATAAACACAGAAAAGAAAAAAAGAAAAAAAAATTACTCTTTCTATAAAATAATGAAATGGAACAAAAAAATAAAAATGATAATAACGCAGACGATTTTCGTCAGCATTAGCTATTTCGTTCGAAACAAACTAATTTATTATGGCTCGTTATTAAATGAAATAAACAAAACGCTATTCGTGTAATTTCAGCACTTAATACCTAAAATGAATCAACTCTCATAATATATTTCATATTAGGTACATTCATTAAAATATAAATATTCTAAAGAAAAATAGATTTTCCAATGTCAGGAATAAAATACGATATTTACTCTTATTTATTTCATCACACAAAATACTTTTAACTCTTATTTAGGAGAGCAAACAAATAAAATATATAGATATGTATATATATCAAACTGAGGGGGAAAATATCAAGATCTACTGTTGTAGATATTTAACAGATAAACAGCTCTATATTTTTTGAAGTAAATAAAAAAAAAATCACATTGTATTAAAATTAATATTCACTGGCGTGAAATATTAAACCTTTATTCACTGCCGTAAATAAATGTAATTAATACATATACGCTGTATTAAAATTAAACAATCACTGGCGTGACATCGTATGCTGTTATTTACCAGCGTAAAATATAATACACTTAATACATTCACACTGTATTAAAACTGACATTCACTGGCGTGAACTTTATTCGAATGTATTTGAGAACAAAAACTTAGAACTGGCGTTCTATTATCATTTTTCGTTATAAAAAAAAAAAAATTTAAAGGTACACTTAAAATATTTGGGCATATACACGAAAGCTCTTACCTTCCCCATTTTCTCGGTATCGTTTTCTATCCTAGCAAAAGGCTGCGCCAGTAAAATTCGGATCCTGGTTTCTGCTTGATTGAAGACACAATCACTTAATATTAAATAAATTCAGACGTGGCTTTGAAATAAAACACCTCGTACTTAAAGACGAAAACATTTAATAAGACACTACTAAAAAAAACGCACAAAACATAGATAAACATTTAGAACACAAATAAAAATATTCTTCTCTAATTAACTAAGCATGTCATTTTCTCGTTCCATCCAAAACTCCGTTCCATCCAAAACTCCGTTCCATTCTTCCTTGGCTGTTGCCACCTATCTCCTGTCAAATACCACTTCATGACGTCATGGAACTTTACTAAAGTGAAAAATTAAAGTGAATAAAAAAAGTAGTGGATTAAAAATTTATATTTTGTGATTTACCTAAATGTCTGTATAAGACATAACTAAAACTTTCAAACTAACTTTAATATTTTCACTTCTTTATGCAGGTTTTTCAGAGCGGCTCACGGAGCCATAGTAATGTACGATGTCACAAACATGTCTACATTTGATTGCGTACCATGGTGGCTGCAAACCCTACGAGAAACTTTATCAAACATACCTATTATATTAGGTGAGTATATTAGGTATATACCATTTGTATCAGATAGATATACGAGATTTTCAAAAATTCATCAAAAATTTTAATAAAATTGTAACCTCCATCATTATTAGTTTCTGAAATATTGAAAACTCATAAAAAATGAAAGTTAATATTTTCTAAGAAAGATAGAATGAAGCGGGAATTTTGTAAAGAAACCATGGTTTCTTCATATCTCAGGTCGCGAGACTTTTGAACGGTTATTAACATATAGAGTTGACACAGATTATATATTATATACATATATATATATATACAGAAGGACGTTTCATATAGAATATGGTACGAAAAGCATCCATCAATCGATTACAGGTTCTCATAAAAGAATTCTGATATATAGGGAGGTTCAGAAGGTCATGCCCAAACAGTACTTGTGGGTGCAATAAGGGGTCATGAAGAGTAAGAATTATATAGGAACTAGGGCTCGAAAACGCGATCGTAACTCTCTAGAAGGCAATAAGCTCTACACTGTAAAAATTTCTAAAATAGGTAAAAATTTGTAAGATATTTCGGAAAAGCAATGTTCTAAATTGGAAAGTTCTGTTTATAACCCAAAATTTCAACCTAAATTGGATACGAGACCAATTTTGGATATAATTGTTTTCGGGTTAACTTTTTGCAGTGTACATACGTATGCATACGAAATGTTCACATTTTGTTTAGATCATCTACGCATGATAGATTTTTTTTTTTTTTTTTTTTTTTTTTGTAAGAGGAGAGTGATACAATATTTTCTACAACTTCTTTATTTATTGCAGACAAAAAAAAAAAAAAAAAAAAAAAAAACAAGATAGTGAACCATACATAACAAGTTTGTAAACTCAAAATAGTAAATTCTATCATTTTCTGACCCATTTTGGGTTATAAACAGAACTTTCCAATTTGGAACATTGCTTTATCCAAATATCTTACAAATTTTTACCTATTTCAGAATTTTTTTTACAGTGAGCCATCTTGTATGCACACAAATAGACAAGTGACGATGTGAAGCATGCATCGTGGCACATTTTGAGTACTTCTTATGAATTGTAATAATTTTCAATTGTATTTTGTACTTCAATTACATTTTTGTAAATCAAAGAAATTTTTACACCATTTATTATCTTTTTCTTTTTTCGTAATGGTCACGATGTAATTGGATCATCACGGTCGCGTCCCCCCCCCCCAAATTATTAAGTAATTCTTACTCTTCATGACCTGACGCACCCACGCGTGCCGTTTGGGCATGACCATTTGAGTCACTTTGTATAAGGGCTATTATGTTTAGGACTCGAAATGTATTTCATCTTGTGTTAAGAATGTTCTGCCATGACAAATTTAAGTACAGCTAACAAGTATTAAATTTATAGACAACATACATGACTACACATTACCAGAAAAAAAAATAATAATGTGTAGTGTGTGTAGAAGTTCACTGTACAAATTGAAATAAAATTTTTAATTTAATAAGTGCTTTACTTGTTTATGAATGCGTCTAAATTTTTTTTACAAGAGAAGGATTCTGGGCGTAGTAGATCTTTTCCACTTAAATGAATATGATATAAATCTGCTACTATTAAAACTATTTTAAACTCTTTTTAAAGCACGTTAGAAATGCCAAAATATAGCATTCTTACCTTACACTGTATATTAATTTAAGACAGTATATTAATTTAAGGTAAGTCTATATGAATGACACACAAGATCACTATTACTTTTTTTATATGTCAGTGTAGCATATGTGAGTGGGTAATATATTTCGTATTTAATATCTATATATATCTATCGTTTGTCCTGAGTGCGTGAGTGAGTGATTCATCATCGCCCAGCCCAAACCTCTGGACCTAGAAGCATGAAGTTTTGTGACAATCTTCGTACTGTTACGTAGACATCCACAAAAAGCGATGTTACAAAATTCGGCCAAAACGCGATTTCATGAAATTCTTCATATCTCAAACAAAAAAACAAATAACCGGAAATTTTTGTTTTTAAATATAGCTAACTTATAAACCAATTTCTGGAATTTTAAAAATTCGGGCAAAACGGGATTTCACATAATCCTACATATCTCAAACAAAAAGACAGATATACGTGAAATTTTTGTTCTAAAATATAGCTAAAGAAAAATATCTGGAATTTTAGAAATTCAGCACCTAAACGGGGGGGGGGGGCAAAACGTGATTTCAAATAATCCTTTATATCGCAAGCAAACAAACAAACATAAATAAAAGATATATGTGAAATTTTTGCTCTAAAATATAGCTCACACAAATATCTAAAAACCAATTTCTGGAATTTTAGAAATTCATCCCAGTTGGGGTGGGAAGGGGCAAAAAACAATAGAAATACAGTTAGATCATTCAAAATTCGTACAGATAGGTTTTAGATGCCTGCAAATCGAATAAGGATATTTTAAAAAGTGTAAAGTTATTAGGAGGGGCAGGAAGGGGGGTGGGCGGAGGGGCAAAAAAAAATAACATTAGAGTTAGATCATTCAATATTGGTACTTAGAGGTTTTTGATACCACAAATCGATTTCAGATATTTTCTAATTTGTAAAACTTTTAGGACAGCCGGGAATGAGGGGACGAAGGGGCAAAACAATAGAAATAGAGTTAGACTGTTCAAAATTGGCACACATAGGCTTTTGGGGCTTACATATCGAATGCAGATATTTTCAAAAGGGAAAATTTATTAGGATAGATGGGAAAGAAAGGGGGAGAGCGAAGGTACAAAAACATAGAAATAAGAAGAAATAAGTTAGATCGTTCAAAATTAGCATTATTATATTTTAAGGCCCGATAAATCGATTGTGGATATTTTTGAAAGTGTAAAATTATTACGAGGGGCGGGAAATGAGGCGGACGCCGGGGCAAAATAAGAAAATTCAAATAGAACGGTGTAAAATAGTATTATTAGGTTTAAAAGCCCTAAAAAACGATTGCGGATATTTTTGAAAGTGTAAAATAATTAGAGAGGCCGGAACGGTGGGCGAAGGAACACGCGCGTACGCTTCCGCAGACAGTGGGGGCCCGGACCGACTGTTTACCAAATTAGAGAGGAATTTTTTTTTTTTTTTTTTTGTATTTTATATTTATGTTTTTCCCTTACGACAATATAGTGATTCATTAAGAGTGTTAAACATAAATGCGCGTGCGCAGTGCACAATGACATACGCTGCAAAGGGCAGTGGGGACCCGGTGCGACATTTTTCCCGATCAGATAATTTTTACATGATAAAAATTAATGCAATTTTGAGAATTCATTAATTATAGTAGTTCATTTAAAAATAGTGACCAGCGAAGCGAGCGTAGCCTTCTAGTCTATACGTATAAAATCGTTTGTCCTGAGTGAGGGCAAAACATTATTTCACAAAATCCGTCATACAGCAAACAAACAAACAAACAACAACAAAAAAAAAAAAAAAAAAAAAAAAAAACAGATATCTGAAAAATTTTTGCTTTAAAATATAGCTCTGAAAACTAATTTCTGGAATTTTAGAAATTCAGTCCCTAAGGGGGGAGCGGGAAGGGGGGCAAAACGTTATTTCACATGCGCAAAACATGATTTTACATAATCCTATGAATCTCAAACAAAAAAACAAATATGCGTAAAATTTTTGCTCTAAAGTATAGCTAACACAGATACCCGAAAAACAGTTTCCGGAATTTTAGAAATTCAGCCCCTAAAGTGGGGGAGGGGGCAAAATGTGATTTCAAATAATCATTTATATCGAAAAAGAAAAAGAAAGATGTATGTGAGAATTTTGCTCTAAAATATAGCTCACAGAAATATCTAAAAACAAATTTCTCGAATTTTAGAAATTCGTCCCAGATGAAGCGGGTAGGGGAAGTGGCTATGGGGATGCAGTCAGAATAGAAATACAGTTAGACCGTTCAAAATTGAGACCTACAAATCGAATGCAAATATTTTCAGAAGGGAAATATTATTAGGATAGATAAGGAAGGGGGGGGGGAGTTGCAAAAATATAAAAATAAGACTTGGAGCGGTGAAAATTAGTATTATTAGGTTTTAGGGCCTGTTAAATTGATTGCGGATATTTTCGAAAGTGTAGGATCATTAAGAGGGGCGGGAAGGAGGCAGGCGTCGAGGCAAAAATAAAGAAATTCAAATAGGCCGTAGGAATTTAGTATTATTAGGTTTAAAAGCCTGAAAAAACGATTGCGGATATTTTAGAAAGTATAAAATAATTAAGAGGAGCGGGAACGGTGTGCGAAGGAGCACGCGCGCCGTGTGTACGTCCTATACGTTGACGCAGGCAGTGGAGGTCCGGACCGATTATTCCACCGATGAGAGAAGAACTTTTTGTATTTTATATTTATGTTTTTCCCTTACGATAATATTGTGATTCATTAAAAGTGTGGAACATAAATACGCGCGCGTAGCGCACAATGGGCTGCATTGCCGAAGACAGTGGGACCCGGTGCGACATTTTCCCCGATTAAGTTTTTTCTTCTTTTTTTTTTTTTTTTTTTTTTTCACATGATAAAAATTAATGCAATTTTGTGAATTCATTAATTATAGTCATTTATTTAAAAATAGTAATCAGCGAAGCGGGCGCAACCTGCTAGTAACTTATAATAATCTAATACCAAAGAAAGTTTTCTGTCGTGTTGAGATAATGGTCAATCTAGTCCCGATGATTTTATGCTTAAAAAAAAAAAAAAAGCCCATTGCGAATTATAAGATTTTTAATCGATTATTAAATACGGTTATACTGGAAATAAAAAGGTACGAAATAAATATAAATTAAATCCCCTGTGGCAGCCCTGTAATAACATATATTTCAACTTTCTAAAAGGAAAAACAATTTTTTTTTAAACATTCTATTCTTCATACGATTCCACGTCAGCAAAATTTATTAATTTAATACACATCTTATTTTTATTTTTGTAATTCATACTACATTTTTAGATTTCAATCTAAGGAATTATTTATGAAAACAATATATGTTTGTGCGTGTAATGTGTCTATGTATGTGTGCGATTTGAGATTATCTATGTATATTAGAAATATTTATCCTGAATTTATTTAATAAGAATGAATAGTTATTCTATGAATAAAATAAAACAATTTTAGTTTACTTCCAAGGGCAGTTGGCAACAAATGCGACGAAAATGCTCAGCTTGAGGTGATAGAAGAGTTAGCTAAAGACTTTGCTGAAGAAGAGCGACTCTACTTATTTCATACTAGCGCAAAAGATGACATCAACGTAAAACAGGTAATTCAAAGACTATAGATCAGTTGTACTAATACTTGATACAAACTCTCTGATAAATGCCTTACCAGAAGCTAATTCTATCTTCCAAAAATTATGCAAGATTTTTTTTCTCCCTCAACCATTTTTTTATTTATTTATTTTTTTTATTCTTTTTTTTTTCCCGTAAATGTTAAAGAAGATAGCATATAAACATAAAATTTGAATGAAATGTTAATTATCACATCATCAATCGAATTTTACATTATTTTGAAACGAGAATAATGTGTATACTGATGAATAAATTCTTTGAAGATTAAAGAGAGGGAGGAAAATAAATAATTTTAGAAAGAAGCCTAAATAAAAAAATGGACACCCAAGAGAATTCAAATGCATTACGTCTATGGGGGAAATTGCAAGTAAGTAGAGTTTAACGTCTATAGACTGCACTAAACCAAATGAAACGAATATATATATTTTATAAACGTAAAAACATGTTTCGTGTAGAATATGGTATGGAAATCCTTCACTGTTCTTTACAGAGCTACACAAAAGAAGTAGATTATAATACAACAATACTTGAAAATTGATGGAAGTGTACTTCAGGTTGTGCTGTGTGTTATCAACATAGGATTATATTTATGTCTTCCACGTTATGTATACATAACTTTTAGAAGATATACAGGGCTTCTAATATTTAAGCCATAACATTCTTTTTTATCGTTAGTGGAAGTGCTTTACTGAACAGGAGACAGTCCCCGCTCGTCGCTCTTGGAGCGATGTTGAGCGCTTCAGTGTCTCGGGCGGAAGGAAGTGTCCGAAGGAAGTGTCCGAAGGAACTCTCCGAAGGAAGTGTCCGAGACAGAAGGAATTGCTCCGAACGTTTATTGAGAATTCAAGAAGCGTTTACAAAATTCGCCAGGCATTGAGCCTCAACCAACAGAGGGCGATAATTTATTTATAGCAGGTGTGCCGGGATTAAACCCCACGCGACACAGGGCACAAGGAGGAATAAATAGCTTTGTTAAGACTTTGCAATGAGAAGTTTAGTCTATGATTTCATTAGCTGAGTCCATAATTAAGTATTTCAGTTCATTCGTTTTAGTATTTGAGTTGGTTTAGGATCATTGATAAAATTCCTTTTGACATTTGCATGTTGTTGTCGGGCTTTCACCTCACGCGACAAGGGGCAACAGTGGTTAATTTGGTAACGTTGCTGAACAAGTTTGGAGTCGTGCTGCAGAACTGAGTGGCTTGGGATGATCACTATTGTAGATTGCAACTTGAGCCAGTATGAAGAAGCTTGGAGGTTAATCTGTTAAATTAGTAATATATTTTATAAGTGCGTAGATTTTATTTAGTTTTTGGATTATGGAATGTCTAGTGATGATATTATGTAACCAATTTACTGGTCTTGGGGATGGATTTTGTAGGTAAAAACTGAAAACTGGAGGTAAGGGGACAGTTGAAGTAGTTATTGGAAGCAGTGCCCTCCTCACCACAAGGGCACAGGGGTGAGCGTCGTCGGTGGAACCTTTAAAGGTATGCTTGAAATGGGCCATGACCCGTGAGAAAGGCCGTGATAGGGGGAGTAAGGGTACAAGTGTTTGAAGTGGGATTTGGGATCAGGTTATAAGTATATCTGCCTTTGTTGGAGTTATCCCATTGGGAAGTCCAGGAAAGCTGCTCAGAAATTGAAATTAATTCCTCATAGTCATATAGTAAATAATGTGTTTTTTTAAGCTAAATAATCATCGCTTGATTTCTTGTACTTGATTTAGACGTTGATTGTACTTGATTTAGACGTTGATTTAGACGTTGAAATCGCTTGATTTAGACGTTTTGAGGCTTCCTGAATACCGAAGTTACGTTTTTAACGTTTGACCTTTGTCTGTGTCTGTTAGAATAAATTAAAAACAAATAATTTCAGGCGATCCAAATGTTGTATTTTGAAGTTAATGTGTTTGTTAAAAGGAAAGTTTGATCAAGATTGATAAGTTTCAAGGAACCTTGGTGTGAAAGTTGTCTCGATAATTTTAAATGAACTTTTGAATTTAATAACAGATTCGAATTCTATATAAATGTAGGTGCAGTAGTGAAACTGAGGAGTTGAGGGTGCGGTAGCCCCCCTCGTACAGAATTACTTGCCAAATAAAGCTACTCCGAAGCCGAATTTGAACTGTTTTAACATAGGTTTACATAACACTACTCGTTATCTTACCCCTTAATCTCCAATCTATATTTATAGTATTAAATTTCAGGGTAAGAGAAAGCCGTGTGAGTGACCAGATTATTTTTCATCGTAAAAATATATACATTTTCATGCAAATAATATAAAAATAACAGAAATTAAATTTGCTTATGGGTATGACAAAATGATGTCATTTTGACATTAAAAGTTAAATAATATTATACTTATAGATACACGAGGGCAGTTTTTTATATTTTGACATTGAAGTGCACCAGACATTTTTTCGCCAAGGGCTCAACTTTCGCGATAGTCATTTAGCTAAGTAACGCATCAAAAGTATAAATAAGTTATAAAATATTGAAAAAAAATATATTCATTTGTGAAACTGTCATCCGATAAGTACCTAAAATGAAGCTCGTGGGTAATACTTCCCCATCATACTATAGCTATGGGGAACTTAGGTAATCGTGAAAATTTTCGACCTCAACTCTTTTGACTTTTTTACACGTTTTTAGGTGTGAGGAACGGGAAATATAAAAATGGGCATGGTGTCTATCTGTAGGGTGTCTGTTAGTCCGTTAGTGTGTTAGTTTGTTAGTCTGTGTACACGATATATCATGAACAAATGATCGCAGAGATGTCCGACCAGTTTTAAAATGTTATTTATAACACTAGAAAGAACCCTATTTATTTGCAACATTCTAATTAAAAAACTTCAGAAGTTATTCGGAGTTTATGATTATCTTAACATGGGAGAATAGGGAAAAATTTCAGTTAAACGTGCATGAAAAGAAATATTTTTATCGTAAAGATGCAAGAATAACCTTGAAATATCAATTTTGATGCCCGGATGAACACTATTAACTACAGCCGACAGCAAAAATATCTGAGCACTAGCAAAAATTCCTATGTAAAAAAAGTACACTTAATACTGTTTTGTTAAATAATCCTTGTAGAATCATGTTCTTAGACTGACTATAAGGACAGGATTCGACAAGGATTTATTTGACAAAACTCTATTAAGTGTATACTTTTTTTACATAGGAATTTTTGCTTTAGCTCTGATACTTTTGCTACCGGCTGTATAAACATGCTACTTTGAAAATTTTGCAAATTATTTGAAATTTACAAATTTCTTAACATGGCAGAATACCGCAAAATTTCGCATGAACGTCGGTTTTGAGAGGTATTTTGCTCGTATTGATGTCAGACTACTTTTAAAATATTATATAAGATGCTGGCATAGACATCCTTGACTATGAATTTTCCATTTTAAAAATTTCGTAAGTCATTGGAAATTTACAATTTACTTAATAGGGTAGAATATGGCCAAATTTCCCACAAACGTCCAGTTTGAGGGGTATTTTCATCGTAAAGATATCAGAACACTTTTAAAATATCATTTGTGATACTGTTAGGAACATTCCTGACTTCGTTTTTCCTTAATTTAAAAATTTCGTAAGTTATTTGGAATTTACGATTTACTTAACTTGGCAGAATAGAGCAAAATTGAGCATAAATGTCCAGTTTGAGGATCATAAATATATCAGACAACTTCAAAAAAAACATTTATGATACTTGTTTGAACATCATTGACTACAAATATTCTAATAAGAAATTTTCGTAAGTTATTCGAAATATATTTTATTCACAGCAAAATTGGGCGATATTAGAAATAAATATGCATTTTGAGGATTGTTGTCTTGGAGATAGTAGCATGAGAACTAAACTACGAAATTGACCCCAATAAAATAAATTAATAGATTTGAATAAGATAAATATATCAAACTGAACGTTTGTTAGCCTATTAGACGGGAATTATCATGAATACAATATGTCCTGTACTAGAAATTTAGGGGAACATGCATATGATGAGGAACTGAGCAGAGTCCACTTATACCAACTATTTGTTGCAGGCAATAGGATTATTATTTTTCTAAGATAATTATTTTTGTTTATAAAGCAATGGAAAAAAATGATTCTGTTTTTAATTCCCTTAAGTATAGTGATAAGCGAAGCAGTCAAAGGCCGCTAGTAATTTAGTAATTTATAAAAATAACTTCCTAACGACAGTTTTATTCCAGCAATGCTTTTACCTAGAATTAATATTTTTTTATATAACAAAGCATACATATATAATATAGTAAAAACTATTCAATTAGTATTTCAGAAAAACTATAAGTATTTTTTATCTATAGGTGTTCGAGAGTTTAGCGACCATGATGTTATCAGACAGGAGACGATCCAAGGAACCTGATGAGAGGACAGCACTTTTTAATTCTAGCAACTTTGAGGGCTCGAGAAATATTCGTTTATCCTCTCACAGAACAGAACCTTCGAAAAGTTGCTGCAGTTATCTTGAAACACCCAGTAAAGGATATGTGGTGTAACGATTTTATGCAGTCAGTGTCACACTTGTTTGGATCATTTGTCAGATTTGAACAGATAGTGAGAGTTCAACGGCAATTCGACATGAAATCGAATTTAAATAAGAACTTTTTTTGTAATTAAAATACATTTTTGTGCAATAAAAGTATATTTATTAAAAATATTTAAATGTTTAGATTAATTTGAATGTTTTATTTAGATGTTATTGATTCATATACATAGCGTGTGTAGACATCGGGTTATTTTTATTTATATATGTATAATCAAAAACTTACTTTTTAAAAAAAATAGAAATTCAGGTTTACTGTTTAATAAAAATGCATTCAATAACAATAATTTTGTGAGATCCGTTCGGTTATTTCAATTAAATAGGTGCCAATGAAAAAGTACTGGCTGGATCACAACGGTATTTTGGACACATTTTCCGAAGTATGTAGTTTTGATTTCTGAAAAAAAAAATAATAATAATAAAATAATAATAATAATAATATAATTCATACTACAGTCAATAGGGAAGAAAATGGCGTACAAATGCTTAAAACGAGCGCAGAACCTAACGTATTTGGAATTTTCAGCTTATGGGACATCTGATATCAGTAAAGTTTTAAAACTTTACGCAAGATTCTCCACACGTTGGAATGTCCAAATTTCAAGGTATTGCACGAGCACTCCTACAACTATGTGTAATTGTTGGTTCTTATTCGACAACTGCAGTTGTAACTTCTTGAACTCATAGTATTTCATACACATGGCTTGCAAAACCGTCCAGGCTCACCATACATGCCCCTGTCTCTTCGAAATGCACAATTATTGCAACCGTTTACAGTTGTAACACCAGAAATTCCCCGACAGGAGGGCACTACATAAAGAGAGTTTATTATATAAGTATTTATCAAAAACTGCAATCCTGTTAATAATATTACTGTTAGTATTTGTCCCATTCCATTTGTTAGTACTCCTCATGGTTTTAGAGATCATCGTGCTACAGACAGATATTTTCTAAAAATATCGTGGTCAAAACGTGTTCTGGGCCTCTCAAATTGTGTATGTTCATGGAAAACTGGAAGCTGAAAATTTTTACGAATCCAATACTTTCTTTTATTGAATACAGAATGGGAAGACTGGAATGCTCCAAATTTGTACAAGGGAAGAAAAATGCTGCCAAAACTAGAAAAACTGAAAATTTTGTATTTTTTTCCCCCGAGAGATTTTAGGAGTGTGCCCCGATTAGGGGTCACAAACTCCCCGACGAGGGGTGGCTGTGAACCCCCGGCCCCCTAGCTGGCACAGCCCTTGGCCGTTTATTTGTCGAAATGCCTTCTCAGAAGCACTGTTGTTTCGCTTGTAAAAGAATTTGATAAGTAACACTCGATCTGGTAAAATGAGTTTCAAGTTCACTTTCATTGTTCAATGGAATATACTTTTAAAACTCTTTACTGAGAAAAAAAATGAAAAATAATTTTTAAGTTTTGTTAAATGTATCATTAACATTTTTTTAATTTTTTAATTTTTTTTTTTTTTTTTTTTTTTTTTTTTTAACCATATCCTTCAAAACATGAATTAATTTTTTCTATTACAAATCAAACCGCTTACTCAGAAAATTATGTATATAAAAAACAGTTGTGATGCAGCCAGTAATTTTTGCATAGGAAGGATTAAACACATACTGTTTAATTTAAATAATAAGGTATTTATCCTAATGTAAATCTTTAAACTGATTGTTGTTGTCATTTATTTTCTCAAACACCAAACTGATAAGAAAAATTGTGCATTTATAATAACGTAATAGGACGTAACGTAATGGATAGTGATAAAATAAAAAAGGTTGTCTGATAAGACGTGTGATAGATTAACCCGCCAGTACACGGGTTGGGTCTGTGCGACCCATTATATTTACTGGAATGCAGTGTAAGAGAAACATTTTATACATTCTGTGAAAAAAAAATGTAATAAACGCAAAATTTTATACTTCGTATTTTTATTGTGTGATTTTATTATGTGGGTATTATACTGTAATCATTCAAATATTAGAAGAAAATTGTGTCTTTTCCCCACCCGTGCACTGGCGGGTTAATGTTTTGTTTTATAGTTTTTAGTTTACCTTGGATTTATTTATACAAATTTTTAAAAAATAAAAAAAAATGAAAATAAAACACTTTGTTTTAATATGAAAAATGTGCTTCATAAAATAATCAAAACCGCAACTGCAGAAAATAAATAAGTGAAATAATAATTACCAGTGTGTCAATAACTTTTAAACTACACAATAATCAAACGTATGTAAAAACACAAATGCAATTTTTTAAGTGCTGCGATACTTTTTAATTAAACCACATCTAAAACTAATATATATAATATATATATATATATATATATATATATATATATACTAATATATATATAATAAGAAATTAATTTTTATAAGCAACTGAGTTAAGTGATTTATGTCCAACGATCGAACTCATTGGTGGTTGCTTGTTCCGATACCACCAAAAAAGTCAATCGTACACTGAAAAAAATACAGGAACAAAAATACTCAAATATGAGTAAAATTGTGTCAGATTTGAGTATGTCGCATACATAAAATAGCTCCAAAACGTATATTCCCAAATTTAAAAACTCCATGTACTCATTATTGTGTATATTGACATGTTCAAAAATTGGCATCGACCGTCGTGAATTCCAATATACCAAACATGTATTCTCACTCGTGTATACTTCCGCCATAAAATATAGTTCTAGAGCTTTGAGGGAATAAGTTTTGCGTTTGAAATTTTTCTGTTTAAATTTGAATACATTGTATGAAAGAACTTCTTTTAGTTCAGCATATTTATAATAAATTATTAAATGAATAGATATTAATTTGCAAACATGTGATATTTCATAAATGACACAAGAATGTTTACCTTTTTGAAACAAAATTACTCAATTCGAAATGAGTATGTCAATTTACTCGTTTTTGAGCACTTCATTTTTAACAGTGTATCAGAAGAGTAAAATCTGGTCTTCCATGATGGAACCGGTAGCCAAAGTTTAATTCCTTGATTAAACAGATATAAATCTTTACGATTAACACAATTTATCTCTATATTTGTTTCGACGTCTGTCATTCTGCTGTATAAATAAATACATTTTTTTTTTTTTTTTTGGAAACAGCATCATAAAGTATCCTGACTGCTCGACTGGTAGCTATGATCGTCTACATTTTACACACGCACTTTTATTTTAATAATTTGTGATATTTGTTACTATTCCAGAGAATTGTTTACAACTACTTTGCATTTTTTTTTTTTTACTTTCTGTTACCCATAAGGTAGAGAAAGTAATTGTTTTGGGGTCCAATTTTCAAAATTAAATTATTGTTTTATTTAAACGTTTTGAAGTCCTTTGAATCCAAAAATCATGTTTTTAGTGGTTGATCTCTCTCTCTCTCTCTCTCTGTGTGTGTGTGTGTGCGTGTGTGTATCTGCCTGTGTGTCTGTCTGTTATCAGTATATCTCAAGAACTAATAGTAGCTGGAATTCCAAATTTGGTACTCTAAATGTGTATGATATACGGATGTTACACTAAACTTTTCGTTGAAATCAAGAAAATGATTCGCGTACAGGGACACCCAACAGAATCCAATACATTACGTCTATGGGGAAAGTTGCAGGTAAATAGAGTTTAACATATATAGACTACACTAAACCAAAAGAAACGAAGATAAATTAAATACGTAAAATACGATAAATTAAATACGCAAAAACATGTTTCATGTAGAATATGGTATAGAAATCATTCACTGTTCATTTACAGGGCTACACAAAAGAACTAGATTATAGTACGACAATACTTGAAAATTGATGGAAGTGTACTTTAGGTTGTGCCGTTTGTTATTAATACAGAATTATATTTATGTTATGTCCACCACGTGATGTATACATACATTTTAGAAGATATACAGGGCTGCAAATATTTAAAAGCCATAACATTCTTTTTACTTCCTCTTACCCATAAGGTAGAGAAAGTATTGTTTTGGGGTCAAATTTTCGAAAGTGCGTTTTTGTTATATTTACACGTTTTGAGGGGCCCTAAGTACGAAAATCGTGTTTTCAGCGGTTGGTATGCGTGTCTGTCTCTGTGTGTGTGTCTGTCTGTCTGTTATCAGCATATCTCAAGAACAAATAGAAGCAGAGATTCCAAACTTGGTATTCTAAATGTGTATCATATAGGGATGCTACACGAAGCTTCTCGTTAAGATGAAGCAAATGGTTCGTGTACAGGGACACCCAAAAGCATTCAAATACATTAGGTTTATGGGGGAAATTGCAGGTAAATAGAGTTTAACATCTATAGACTGGACTAAACCAAATGAAATGAATATATATTTTTTGTATGCGTAAAAACATGCCTCGTTTAGAATATGGCAGGGAAATCATTCACTGTTCATTTCCAGGGCTACACAAAAGAACTAGATTATAGTGCGACCGCAGCTGAAAATTGATGGAAGTGCATTTCAGGTTGTGCCGTATGTTAATACTATAGGGTTATATTTAGGTGCACTATGTTGTTTGTACATATTCTTCAAAAGCAAATGGCTGCAAATACTCAAGCGATAACATTCTTTTTTATTGTTAGTGGAAGTGCTTCACTATAATATTTTATCGTGTCCAGGAACGCTGCTCAGGAATTGAAATTAATTCCTCATAGACATATGATAAATAATGTATGTGTTTTAAGTTAAATATCCATCGCTTGTTTTTTGTGTATTTACACGTTTTGAGGCTTCCTGATTACCAAAGCCAGGTTTTTTAAAGTTTGATCTTTGTCTGTGTCTCTTAGAGTAACTTAAAAATGAATAATTTCAGGAGATCCAAAAGTTGTATTTTCAAATTAATATAAATTTCTTGCTGGAAAAGTTTGATCAAGACTGATAAGTCTCAAGGAATGTTGCGTGTGAAAGTTGTCTGAATAATTTTAAATGAACTTTTAATTTTAATAAGAGATTTAAATTCTATATAAATATAGGTGCAGTAATTAAACGGGGGGTTGTGGGAGCGGTAGCCCCCCCCCCCCCTCACACAGAACTAATTATCATATAAAACTCTCCCGAAGGCTAATTTGAATTGTTTAACATAGGTTTACGTAATAGTACTCGTTATGTTACCTCTTAATCTCCAACCTGTATTTATAGTATTAAATTTCAGGGTAAGATAAAGTCGTGTGAGTGACACACCAGATTATTTACTTTCTCTTACTCATAAGGTAGAGAAAGTATTGTTTTTGGTCAAATTATTGAAAGTGCGTTTTTGTTATACTTACACATTTTGAGGTCCCCTGGATCCAAAAATCATGTTTTTAGCGGTTGGTCTGTGTGTGTGTGTCTGTCTGTTATCAGCATATCTCAAAAACAAATTATAGCAGAAAGTCCAAACTTGATATTCTAATTGTGTATGATATAGGGATGTTACACTGAACCTTTTGTTGAGATCAAGCGAATGGTTCGTGTACAGGGACACTCAAGGGAATTCAAATACATTACGCCTATGGGGAAAATTGCAGGTAAGAAGAGTTTAACATCTATAGACTGCACTAAACCAAATGAAACGAATATATATTTTTTCTATATGTAAAAACATGTTTTGTGTAAAATATGGTATAGAAATTATTCACTGTTCATTTACAGGGCTACACAAAAGAACTAGATAAATGTGCGACAATAGTTACAAATTGCTGGAAGTATGTTTGCGCTCGGACCGTGTATTATTACTATAGGATTATATTTAGGTGCACCATGTGGTCTGTACATAATGTTCAAAAGATATACCGGGCTGCAAATATTTAAGCGATAACATTCTTTTTTGTTGTTAGTGGATGTGCTTTACTATAATATTTTATCATTTCCAGGGGAGCTGTTCTGAAACTGAAATGAATTCCTCATAGCGATATGGTAAATAATGTATGTTTTTAAGCTAAATAATCATCGCTTGTTTTTTGTATATTTGTACGTTTTTAAGGTTCCAGATTACCGAAGTCAAGTTTTAACATTTGATCTTTGTCTGTGTCTCTTGGAGTAACTTAAAAGCGAATAATATTAGGAGATCCAAATGTTGTATTTTGAAGTTAATATAAGTTTGTTGCTAGAAATGTTTGATCAAGATTGATAAGTTTCAAGGAATGTCAAGGAACTTAATTCAAAAAATCATTTTTCTGAAGTGACTTTTTGTTCCTTTAGCTGACCAGTGCTATATCTCGTTCTTTATGTGCTATAAGTAATACAATAAGAAAGTCACTAGACTTCTAGGAACATCATTTTATTTCTAAATTCATTGAACATCACACAAAAAATTCACAATTTCACATACTGTACATCATAATTACAATCAATAAATGGAAATGATTAATCTACATGTGAGAAAAATCTATATATATATATGGAACAACAAGGAGGAAATAAAAACAACATTCATAGAGAAATTTATGAAGAGAAAAATTCAGTCACAATTGGAATAGGTTCTAGCAGCAGATAAAAATATTAGAGTATTAAAATTGCAATGAAGCAATTCTGTTCCTTTCACGAAATTATTTTACAGTAATAATATTTTTATTGAAAAATGTTACTGAAGTAACAGCCAAATTACAATAGATTTTTCTTTCTGTTTTTTCTGACTTTGTTCTGACTGTTCTAAAATGTGTGAATTTTTTCTCAGTTTGTATAATTTGAATAGTTTAAAATTTATAATAGTTCAAAATTCGTACCTATTACAGTTTAAAAGCGTACAGTACCTAATTTCATCGACAGTCAAAGGTCATGTTATTCTGTGGTGAAATTTTATGGAATTACTGATTTTTTAACTAATATAGTTCTGTAATTTCGTTTTCTCATTCAGAAAATTCGTAACTATTAAATTGGTTTTTATTTTCCAAACATTGATTTCTTTAAATTATATATATATATATATATAAAGAAAAAAAATACTTAGTTCATTTTTCTTACTTTGTAGAAACAAAAGGTAATTTTATTCCTAAAAGGATATTATTTCTCCTACTTTTAGATTGCATATTGATTAAAATTTACAAATTCAATGATCGGTAAAAAAAAAAAAAAAAAAAAAATTAAAAACCTTTAAATAAATTAATAACTCTCAGTTAATATAAAATTATAAAAAAGCTTATCAGGCTCAAATCGTGTATTAGATAAATTCAATGCATTTAGTGATAATTTTGATGTATATTAATCAAAACGGAATGTGAACACTGGGCAGGTTTCATTTAAATTTTCAATGTGACTACCTTTATAGTAGGTACAGGATCAATATATAGCCAACCTATTCGCCGTGACTAAAATAGGACTTCTAAAACATTACTGAGAATAATGTGATTTTTGTTTTCATTGCGAAACAGATATATCCTATTTTGTCATGAGATGCAAATGGTAAAAAATATTAATAAGTGCATTTGTAACAACATTTAACAAGTACCAGATTATTAAGCAGTAAAATCCAGTATAATTAGCCCTGGTGTTCAAAATGTGGCCTTAGAACAACAAAGAAATTTATTTCTTTAAGGCAAAGCGTTCTCAATCGAGGTTATCAGACCTTTGCAAAAAATCCACCAGAATTAATTTAAATCAACAATACTGATTGCTGAGTCGCTAACGACCGTACTTACTAACATCGAATCGTGGCTGAACGCAAAATTTCACAAACGTCTAGAGACATAGTGCAATTTTTCCAGCAAAAATTGACGCGCTGCTTCTGCCCTCAAGCGATATTACAATTCTCAGCTTTTTAGATGAACGTAACATATCTTAGAGTATCTGAAATTTTTTGCACTAGATGGGAGAAGCAGTGCGGGAAATTTTGCTGAAAAGTTGTACCCTGCTCATAGACTCTTTTCAAGTATTCATGTTCAACCTAGAGATTAACTAAGAAATAATTGCAAGATAAAAAGAACTTTTTACATACCATGTCCTTAAATTTTCTGTTGAATCATATAAACGCTATCGATGACAGCAGGGACCCGAAACAATTGGCTAAAAGTATTTGAAAAATGCATTGTCACCGAGTTCTTAGTTATTCTGAAAGTTTCAAATGTCTAGCTAGTCGGGAAGTTATATTATTGTTGAATCATATAAACGCTACCGAAGGCAGTGGGGACCCAAAACAATTGGCTAAAAGTATTTAAAAATGCATTATCACCGTGTTATGAGCTATTCTGTAAGTTTTAAATGCCTAGCTAGTCGGGAAGTTAGTTAAAAACCGATTGCAAGATTTGTACTGGACAAACAAACAAGAATACGAGTTAATAAAAACATGGTAAAAGCAAATTTTAGTAATAAATTTAATAATATAGATTTTCGGTCACACTTATATCAACTTAAGAGGTCACTGCAATTTCGCTTCAATAGAATATGCTATTAGAATACAACTTTCTGAAAATGAATATTTTAAGAAAAATAAACAGATGAACATTGAAAAATATGTATGAAAAAATACCGTAACATTACATATAATTTGTCAACTTAATGGAATTAATGATAGAATGACTCAGATGTATGTGTTTACTGTATTATGTATTTTCTACAGAAAAATAGGAACAGAATATAAACTAATTTCATATAAACAGAAGATAATTTCATATAATTGTAGCTAAATATTCGAAAAAAAACTTATTAGCGAATTTCAGACAATCAAAACTCCGCTGGTAAAAATTCATAAATTTAACTTTAATTTTAATCAAGATATATAATTTTAAATATTGAACAACAAAATTTGTTTCATGAACATTAGATAGTTTTCTGAACATTAGTAGACTTAAGAAATGGTGAATATTAATTAATATAACACTTTCAAAAATTCCTACAAGTATCACATGGAAATTTGCTAAAATATTCTTATAATTTTGATGGAAATTGACAAGAATTGTATTCAAATTTTAATAAAATCTATTATAATAAACTAAGCCAAAAGTCTTTCAAACTACAATCCTTAAAATTGTAATGTAATTTAGCTGTTATATCACAGAAACATATTAGTCAATGCGACGTTATGAAAAGAAAGAATAATAATAATAATAAAAAGTAATAGGAATTTGCAAAATATTCACATACCATTTTGTGTTATCATAGTTCAGCAAATGACACTATTCTCCTTAAAATTCAACAGAAAATCTATTACATCAGCAGGGATGGAACTCATACCACTATCAGAGTAAGAAAATTTCTACTTCTTAAATAAACGATATTATAGGTAGCGAAATTTCTTAAACAAATACCGGTATGAATTCTGCACCCGTGTTCCATCCCTGCATCAGGAGTACAGTAACTTCAAATTATCTCAAGTTATCTATTGTATAAATGGTACTAGTAGTGAGCCGAAATCGACAATCTTTCTTCACTAAACATCTTAATGGTAAAATGATACATTGTATACAAATATTTCAATCGTTTTAGCCACAAAAATCATAGAAAATTTCAGCTGAAGCATCGGTTAATTAGAATGACTAATGATATGAAAACAGTATTTTTGTTTGCTTACATGAAATATTTGAACAGTTTTTACAAATGAAATGCATATATATATATATATTTTTTTTTTTTTTTTTTTTTTTTTTTTTCTAATACAATATTTATCGAGATCTTCGACAAACTATAATTGTACGAAAGTTCTTGCAAGACCAATCTGAAAGGTTTACAGAAAAAATAAGATGTTTGCATGAATTTTGTAGAAGATTTTTTTTTTTTTTTTTTTTTGTTATCACCTTCTTTCGTCAAATATATTACATACGTATTCGTAGAACTTAAAAAATGCGATTTTTGTGATTACGATGCGAATATTTTAGAGTAATACCTAAACCCTTGTAATAGAAAGCAAGTTTAAATATTGTTTAGAAATATTAATCTAGAGTAATTAGGTCTCTTTTCCTATCAAACAGTATAAATTTTCAAATAATCGATTGTAATAAACATTTTTTGACTATGGGTGCAAATGGTTTTATGTAATCTATAATTAAATTTTCAAAACTTTTTTCACATTCGTTTTTTGAGTTTATAAAAATTTTTGAAGTGTTTGTCATGTTTTCTATCAAAGTTGGTCCCCCCCCCCCCCCCCGTCAACACCTGATACAGAATTATGAAAAAGAATTATTTTATCGTCTAAAGCCAATTATGGGAATCTGATAATCACGAATCTGTTTCGGAAAAGTCTAGAAAAATTGTTAGAAAAACTTAAAAAAACATATTTGACAGAACAAATGAAGTAATTAACCCTTACCCCTTTTTCAGACATTCCTTTCAGGGTGATCTCACAAGTAATTTTAGCAAATTATAGAAGCCAAAATGTGATAACTGTAACCAAACATGAAAGTACTTTAATGTAAAATACAAGTATAAAAACCTCTGAGATCGTCTTTATAGAGTAAAATGAAAACATTGCATAATTTATTGACTTAATAAAATAACCCTTCAGCTGCAATTTTTAAATGAACCTGTGTTATATGCATTATATAACATTATATATAACATTGTAAAATTTATAACTATTACAACTACCATTAGAATATTCTTACTATTATTGTTAATACAGTCGAACCTCGTTAACGTGAATCTCAAGGGGAATAAAAATTTGTTCATGTTATCAGTAGTTCATGCTATCAGTAACTCAGAAACTAATCTTCATTTCGACGGGGGTTGTAGAAGCATTTCATGTTAAAAGTAATTGATGTAAAGCGTGTTCACATTAACGAGGTTCGACTGTATTGAGATTGTTTGCGGGGACAGATATTTATGAAGACTGTTTTGATTTCGATTGGTATTGCTATTATCAACAATCATTTTGACATTTAGCATCTTAGAAAGCACAAGATATTTCCTTTTTTGTACATTCTTGTAAAATTACAGAACAGTTGGAAATAATAAAATACACATTTTTACTTTAAAAAATAAAGAAATAGGAAAGATACATTTATGTCCATTTTATTTTTAACTTCTCACTGTTTAACATGACAATATTTTCTCTAAACTATACAAGAGTTTTCACAATCTAGTTTTGGCAAAAAGTTATTTGTAGACATTTATGGCAATATGTGCGCCTTATTGCTTTCATTCATATTGAATTGTGTTTGTGCGTTGAGATCAGAAAGACAATTCTGCAAATATTGCTCTTTTTTTTTTTTTTTTTTTTTTTTTTCTGAGTATTCTGGAGAGGAAAATGGTCACCGCTTTCTAAACAGAAATATTTCTTCTGGAATAAACAATCCTATGATAATATTCAGGAAACCTGTCACTTTTAACTTGCCATCACTAATGTAGGTTTCATATACTAGCTTATATTTCCATTTAACAATCATAAATTTATCTGTATTAGAATTGTTCAATGAAATATGTATTCAGACAACAATTCTTATTGTTTTGGATACATATTTTACAGATTTGAAATCATTAAATTGCGTTTTCTCAATTTGAATTTTTTCTTACATTCATAATCTTCAAAATGCTAAAACTTCTACAGATATCGAAGAAAAGACTTAATATTTTTTGCGTGTTTAATGGAACCTATTTAAAAGAATTAGGGATTGATTTTGCAATATATTTAAATGAAAAAAATATTAAAAATAACAAAAATAATGTTTTAGGACTGAGGACTATTAGTCTCAATCTGGGATTTTTGCGCTGTCGTTTTCGATAGTTGGACATTTGTCGAAATCATTTTTCGATAGTTGGACATTTATCGAAACCTAAAATTTAGCGAAAATATAATTGAATAATTTGAAAGCGATGCACAGTGGTCGGAATTTCAAAAAAGCTGGCCAAAAGTCGAAAAATTTAGGCGCGTTTTTAGACGTAAGTACCGCGAAAATACCTTCAGAGGGAGCCACTGAATGAAACTGTGAGGTGGAAAATTTATTCTATCTACATATTTCTAAGTGTAGGCTGGCGGAAAACGTGACAATTTTTTTCTTTTAATGCATTTTAGCAGTTAAACAAATAGTGTTTCTCGGAAAATTTCGCAACAACAACATTCAACAAAATATGGCCGACAATTGTGGAGGTTAGTAGATAATATTTATGCTGTATTTTTTTTCATCAAGTGATCTCCTGAGCGGCTTTTTGAAGTTAACCTCAATTATAACATAACCAAAAGTTTCAAAGTATGGAAACTTTTTTATCTCGCAAGATCCCGCATTGATTCAAAGTGGAGAGTGTTAAGGGATGTCCATTTTATTCAGCCGTTAAAGAATTGGGTGCCCCCGCCTGCCTCTGTATGTGTAAAAGCGTTTTAACTTTTTAATTTAATTTTTACTTTTTAATTTAATTTTTTAATTTTTTGGACTTTGGTCTGCCATATTGGATCCGCCATCTTGTTTTTGAGTGCAAGATCACTTTTTTTATAAAAACTGATATCAAATTTGAATTTAGCGCCCTCAAAAACCCTTAAATGTGAAAATTATCCTTCATCTATCAATTTTTTGATTTTTGATCCGCCATATTGGATTCGCCATCTTGTTTTTGAGTGTAATATCACTTTTTTTATGAAAACTAACGTCAAATTTGAATTCAGTGCCCTCAAAAACCCCTTAATGTAAGAATTATCCATCTTATATTAATTTTTTAATTTTTTGTCTGCCATATTGGATCCGCCATCTTGTTTTTGAGTTTGCCTTTGAGGTTTTCAAAAAACCAATGTCAGATTCGGATTCAGCGACCTCGAAAACATATATATACATTACAATTTCACTTGTTTTCTTTAATTTCGACTTTTGGCCAGCTTTTTTGAAATTCCGACCACTGTGCGATGTAATAATTTGAAGAAATAAAAAACTAATAGTCCTCTGTCCTAAACTAAATTCTGCTTTTGCCAGAATTTCATCAAAATCTTTTTTTTTTTTTTTTTTTTTTTTTTTTAAGAAAAGGAAAAGAAAATTAATAATAATCAGTATCGTTACAAACGATATAGAAAAAGTTTTTTTTTTTTTTATATATATATATAATTTTCAATTAAGAAATATAATGTGCGCGAGCAATATGAAATAAAAATAAGTACAACAATGAATTTAATGATTTAATTTTCGTTGAAAGACATAGTTTGTTCGTTCGGTGCAACTTGCACATTAGTCCCGTGAGGTACAACTTTCACATTAGTCCCTTGAGGTACAACTTGCACATTAGTCCCGTCAGGTACAACTTGCACATTAGTCCCCTTTAAATATAGTGACCAGCGAAGCTGGCAAAGCATTTGTTGATTCACTACCTTAATTGATTTCACATTCCATCTTTTTTTTTTTTTTTTTTTTTTTTTTTTTTTGGTAAAACTGTCTTACAACTTATCCATTTATATATTAACTTTTTAAAAAGCAAATTAAACAGATGAGAGTACTTTGTATATTTTACATTATCATACTTTATAAAATTGTAAAATTTTCGTATTTATACAATTATATTTTTCATTGTGAAGGAAAATATATATATATATATATTCAAAATCCATTGCCCTGTCTACATTTATCACGTACAAATATAAAATCTAATATTTCATAAAAAAAAAAAAAAAAAAAAAAATATATTAATTTTTTTTTTTTTTTTTTTTTTTTTTAATTTATATTTTTATTTTATTTTATTTTATTTTATTTTATTTTATTTTATTTTTTTTTTTTTTTTTTGCGCATTTTTACATAGAAATGCACATTTTTAATTTTTCTCTCGAAAACCAAATCATAAAGTTTAAAATCCATCTATTATTTCAACCCTTTCACAACCAATATAAACTGCCCTTAGGAACAGTGATGCCATATTGACTGAATTTTGCATTCAATATCCACCAATAAATTTTAATTGCGATGGTTGTGTAATCATTTCGAAAACTTCTTACAAAAAAGTCTTCGAAGTTATTAGCCAACTTTTACAATTAAAATTTAGTGACGGATATTGAATAAAAAGTTATCTCAATCTGTGAGCACTGCTTGGGATATACAAGTCCCAGTGGTAGCAAAAGAGGTTGAGCAGCGTTTATTAAACATTAAACAAATATTAAGCGTTTTGTTAAATACCTGTAGAAATTTTAGTTTTTTTGAAGATCATGAATTCATGAAAAAATGCCAACTGAAAAAACGCAGTTTAAAGATTTCAAATCTATAAAAAAAAATGTATCAAAAACCTAAAGAATTGTTGCCTAAATATATATTTCAGTGAACAAATCTAATGTAGTTCAACTTATAAATAATAAACGGAAATGTAAGTTTTTTATAGGAATTTTACTTCAGTGATGTCATATGTCAAAAATGCCAGGTGCCCTTAATTAGGAAAAGATTACAATTCTATGACGCGTTTCAAAGTTTTACAAAGCAAATTAAAAAACTGCGATTATTAAATTCACTAAATAAGTCGTAATATGTCAAACAACTTATTTCACAGGAAATTATTCTTAAAAGATGTCTTAATAGTTATATTTTGTTTACATGTTTATATGAGCGTAATGCGATGACTTTTGTGAACTTACAAATGTAGGCTCCACATCTTAAATAATAATAATAATATATGTAAAATTAAGATAACATTTCTTTGTATAGAAAGTTACCATTATTTCTAAAGTGTATTATTCATAAAAAATCTTAAAATTTTGAAAAGAAATAGTGTAACAAGATAGGATATAATAGTATAATATATATATGTATGTATCTATAATTTTTTGAAAGGGATGAAAAAAATCCTATATCCTATAAATAGATTTTATAATACAAAAGTTATATTATTAAATGAAAAAATAATAAAATTTGGTATTATAATAAAATTATTATAATACAAATGTTATATTATTTTTCTCTATCATTTTTTATCTTTTAAAATTTAATAAAAAGACCAGAAGGAAAAAAAAAATCAAAATTTTATTAATGGGAGAAAAGAATATGCTTTGAAAATGTTATAAATATTTTCAAAATATTTTCGTAAATACGATACAGTTTTATAAAATAAAATTGATAAGCAATAAGTTTTAAAATCCCTCGTCCATCCCGCATCATGTACTAAACTAAATTTTTACCACAACAAAAGACAAGGTTAAAATAATAATTTTCCTAAATGTTTTTTTTTTTTTTTTTTTTTTTTTAATGATATTTTATGATCGTAAAATGTTTTTTAAGAAATGTTTTCTAAAATCCCAATAGAGCTTCAATCATAAAATTGTATAGATATATCTGTGTGTGTGTGTGTGTGCACATAATTATTCTTTATTTTTTTAATCGAATTTTTGAAAGCCCCTACATAATACACACATTTTTAATAAACAAAGTTTTACAATTAACTTTATTTTGCTTATTTTAAGTGTGATAGCTAATTAAATATTAATCTAAAATTACGTTTAACCCATTTTATCCCAATTTATTTATTTTGCTCAAATTTGAGAAAAATTATACTTTTTTAGGTTAATTAAACCTAAATAAACTAAATACAACAAAATTTGAAAAAAAAAAAAAAAATCTGTATAAGAAATCTTATCCACCTTGTACGCAGGACATTGAAATAAAGTGGATGAAATTTACACTTATATGTTTTAGTGTTCTCTTCAATAGTGAAAAGTGCTTTCCGAGTATAAAGTTTTGCTTTATCTGTATAATACTTTCTTATTTACATGATAGTTTTCTAGAAAGAATTTTCAACCGCAAAGAGAAGATAAACCACGCCCCCTAATATAATGATTAAACAAAGATTCCAGATGGAGGTGAGACACATAACACGCTAGCAGAAGCTTATATATACCATTATATATTCCAGCTGACAAAATATTCGCACCAAGCAAATTCTGATTTCTATATGCTATTTTTCAGCTGTCCTTTAAATAGGACAATGGGATAAAATTGGTTAACACATGGTATAGAGTTCATGATGGTTTTCTTAGCTTTAAAAATCTGTTTTCTACAACAACACAATTAAAGCCTCGACATTATTCGTATTGAATTTCAACTGCTGGATATAGTACAACAAACGTGAACTTACTAGTAATCACTTGAAATTTTTACGAAACTTTTTTTAAATGTGACAATTTTAGAAAATTGTAAATACGAAAGTAATACAGGCCTAAGTTCATAGAATAGTCAATATAAAAGATAAGGATTATGTAAAAATCGTCTTTTTAAAAAATCGATATCTTTAAATTATAGAATAAAATTTCGAACAATGAAATTGTATTTAAGTGACAGCTTAAATCTAAATTAAACTGATGCAATGTTCCCTGGTAATTTCTTTTCCAAATCTCATTACAGTACAAGTTATTTTTTTATTTTATTTATGTATATATATTAATAAATTGCCTTGTCCGCAGCCATAAATTTCATTTCTTGACTTTAAGATAAAAAATTTCAAGTATTAAAACTAGAAAGAAAATTTCTTAACAAAAGAAATATTAAATGGGAAATGTTTACGTTTATTAACGTTATATTGTCATTAAGAAGACAAGTAATGAAAAGCAAATTGAAGGATTACGATCTATTAAACTATTTTTAAAATCTGTTCAGAGATATAAAATGTATTTGTCTACTTTTTTTGAGACTTAAAAAAATTGTCATTTATCTCTAGTTCCAATAAATATTTAGCTTTAAGTAGTATCTAGGACCATATTTTGTCCATTTTCTTTTCTTTTTTAGAACTATTTTTTCCCGGCAGTTGTCAATATAGAAATTCTTGTTTATATTTAATAACCTGAATTTATCACTTTTCTTTCTTTCTTTTTAGCAAAAACTTTTCCAGATCGAAATTGCCCACTTTAACGGAACAACTCTGGTGGGGTGTTATTAAATAATTTTTGTTTCTAACCTGTATATAAAAGTTATTTCTAATTAGCGTAATATATATTATACTGCTCAGAAATAAGATAGGTTTTATTAAATAAAATGTATCGCTTAAATTGATTCCTGATTTATGACTATGATCGAGAATAATTGGTAGAAACGTTAGCACAAAAAAAAAAACTAGTTTAATACAAAATGCGTCGAATTCTTTAAATTTGGTCTTAAACTTATAAAGTATGCTTCTATTTTTATTTCTTTATTTATAACATCTTATTTATTTATTTATTTTTTTTTTTTTTTCAGCAAACTAGAAATTACATATTGAATTGCACATAAGTGTAGTTTGAAATACGTTCGAGGTTTTTCGAAGGGCAAAACGGTTGGTTGGTTAGTTGGGTTTTACGTCACACCCGTTCTGAACAATACAGGCAATTGTCGATGATCTAGGGACTTGCCCCTAGGGTAAGTCCAGAGGCATCACAATTTTGATCCTCCACGGAGGGGATGGCTCTCCCGCCTTGGTGTCCCCCAGATTTATACTTTGGATGGTATCATGGAGCACGTTTGATCACGACGGGTTTTATGTGCACCAGCCACCATCAGTGTACAATGACGGTCTTTGGGTGGCCGGCTCGAATATCGAACCTGCAATCTTTCAAATACGAACTGAAGAAGGGCAAAACGGGAACTTCCGCTTCAAAAAACATCCTTTGTGAACGTAACCCGTTCATAAAAACAGAGAAAATCCTTTTAATGATATCTTGCCAGATATAGCCAGAAAATTAATTCAAAATTAAATTATTATTACCTTTTTTTTTTTTTTTTTTTTGGTAATTTTTGGTAATTTTTATTATAATCGTTATATTAAATTTCCTTTTACATTTTATTTATTTTAATAGTACGAAAATAACTTCTTTGTTTTCGAAATCAATTGAAATTCAGTATTCAAAATTATTATGGTAATAAAACGAATATATAACCTGAACTGAAGTGCGAGATATTAGAAGAAATGTTTTTTATGCATTTATTTTTGTCTAGCGGCCTTCGGAGACCATCTGGTTTGTGATCCCTGAAAATTCTTACCATACTAATCTGCAACAGCCTGTTCACTCACCATGTGAGCGACCTTTGAAAATTCTAGCCGTGGCAAACACCCTCTCGATGGCACCTGCCGCAGCCTATTTCAGAACCTACAAGTCTTGTTGCATACCATGCAAATAATTTTTCAAACTTCTGACCGTAGCAAAACCCCATTCTAACAAGCTAAATTTGTTATCGATGTAAATAGAAAAAATGTCTTTTCTGAATACACCTGTCGTTAAAAAAAGGAAGAGATAGATTTTATATCGGCGATTCAAGATGATATAAGGAACTCAAGAAACAAAAAAAAAAAAAAAAAAAAAAAAAAACAGAAAATTTGGACCTATTGAAACAATATCGTAAAAATTTCATTACGGAGGGATGGCAGTTTTAAAACTGTTGTTTTATCTCCCCTAGTTTCTACCTTTTGCTGACATCTGAAGAACTGCTTGCGAAAGAAAAATGTAATTAAACTCCTATTTTAATTTAAGTTCCATTACATTTTTAATTAATATCTCTCCAAATAATTAATTTTTTTTTCACTCCCAACTCCATTGCCCTTTATTCTACTCATACACCAATTTCTACATCATGTATATTCACTAAAGACATAGACACACTCACACACAGATATCTTCTTTTATTATTAAAGATAAAAATTAACAAATATTTATTGAACAAACTCCCTATTTTTAAAACTATTTCTGTACCACGTTCTTGAGTCTTTATTTTTTTCGTATGCAGGAAAAGTTTAACAAATAATAGCGTTTTTTCTTAAGAAAAAAAAAAAAAAAAAAAAAAACCTTTTTTACAATTAGAAAATAAGGTTACATATAATAGAAATTTTGTCAATTATAGCTGTTTAAAAATACGTATCTACAGTCGGTAACAAAAGTGTCCGAACACTAGCAAAAATTCCTATGTAAAAAATGTACACTTCATATGGTTTTGTTAAATAAATCCTTATCGAATCATGTTTTTACACTGACTAAGAACAGGATTCGACAAGGACTTATTTAACAAAACCGTATGAAGTGTACTTTTTTTACATGGGAATTTTTGCTAGTTTTCGGACACTTTTGTTACCGATTGTACATAAACAATACCATGCGCAATAAAAAAAGAAAAACTTCTTATACATTAACAGACGAAAATTTTACATGTTATTTGTATGTCAATTCTTCTACATCTGTTTAAATCAACTTTCTTTAAACTTTTCTTTTTCTTTTCATTTTATGTCATAATGCTATCTTATATTTTATACCCTCTAATCTGACTTCGACGCACAAGGAAACTTCTTGTTGTTTCAATATTTCAAAGCATCTCTCAGAACAGCGGTTTTTTCCTTTTCGTACTTGAGGCACTTGCCCCACCAGGACCGTTTCGCGCAAGTCTTCACATGCTTGAAAAGAAAGCACTTCGTCTGGACAACATTGAAGAATAGCTTTCCCACCATATTTCCGGCTGCTGTACCGGACAACTTCAGACAAGCTCGGAACCTGCAAAGAAGAAAGAGAGATATGTTAATTTGTTAAAAAAGAAATGTTTCGCATAAGAGTAATTAATAATTTACATTATCAATAAGCAAATCTTAGGTTTAGTTGAAATAAGGTTCACCTTATTTCAACTAAACGTTAACTGGCGTTACGTTAGTGGCTAATGTAACGTTATATAGGTATATTTAGAGATGGCACAGTAAAATAACGATAATAAAACAGATAATTATAATTACTGATGACGAAATATTTTAATGGACAATCATTACGGGCCCTCCGTGGCCGAGTGTATATGTCACCACACTGCTAATCGCCTTCGAGCGTAGAAGAGCGGGTTCTATAATTCCCGCGCTTGCCCTGGGTGTTTTCTCCAATTCTTCGTATTGTAATTCTGTCATGTGCTATCTGTCGTTATCTGACGAAGATTTACAAGCGGACAATAAGCCAAGCATACAAATCTGATGTATATGTTATCAATAAAACAATCATTACACGAATAGCCTCAACTTGAATTCTATGTAACCGTAATCACTCTTGGGGTGTTGTAATGCTATATTTGGCTTAACCGTTTTCATTTTCAGTATATTGTGCTCTCATTTCTTACGGGCTCAAATTGTTTTATTATTTTACTATTTTCTATTCATTATATGTATTTTTGTTTAACCAATTATTTTTTCTATTTATCTTTCGGCAAATAATTTATTTTCTGATTTCGTCACCCCATTATCTTCTCATGTTATTATGCTGAGGAAAATGTCTGGCATGGTTATATGTTCTTCCAAGCTCCAAAATATTCGAAGTCGAATAGAATACAATTAACATTCTGTAAACATGAAAATCTTTCTTCTGTATCGTTTTAACATATTACAAAAGACCTGCTTATTACTCTAAGTATTATATATGAATTCCGCAAATCTAAATTTAAGAATTCGTATTTCTTCTAATTGATAAAAACCGAAAAATAAATAGTTTATTCTGTAGACATGTTTATTCAAGCCATAACAAAAGTTGTAAGTCTGTTAAATCCAGTAATTTCAGGGGTTTCATGAACACTTTCTTGTTAATACAGAAAAATCGTAATGAAAGCAAACAATTTTACTTTAACCCATTATTTACCGAGGGAAATTTACGAGATTCGCTTCAAAGTGCCACAAATGTATATATATACCTGGGGCAATTAAATGGTTGAGAAAGCGTTCATATTTGTAAATAATTTTTATTTACGTTTGTATGCAATTTTTAAGTTCATATCTTTTTTTTTTTTTTTAATTGCTGTATAAGTATACATTGTAATAGCTTGTTTTACAAATATATTTTATCCTTTAATGTAATCTTTCACTGGTGTCGCAGCAAGTTTAGAACTTTCTCCAATGGCAGTTTTAAAGGATGATAATAATTATCATTATAAAATCACATAAATTTCAAATAATTCTTATCCACTTTGAATTTATAAATAGTCACGTAAACCGTAAACAATGTAAAATGACTTCAGTCATCCCTACAATTTTTACTACATGTGAAATTACCAGTTTTATCATTCGTTTTCAGTACTTTCCAATATATACATATATATATATTCTTTTTAATGAAGGTTGGGCAATGTAACGAGTAAGTGTTATTATAATGTAATGATTAAAAACTCTCTAAACAAACACCACATATTGCAAAAATTTATGACGATGGTTTCGGCTCAAGTAACTGAGTGCGACCCTTTTAAAGAATAGGCAAGACTGCAGCATAAAATAAGAAACCTTCCTAATCTGCCCGGGTTTTTTTTTTTTTTTTTTTTTTTTCCGTTTGATAAAGAATCGTGCTCAGTTATTTCGACCGAAAGTAATTGATTCAAGTTTTTGTAACCTATGTTGTTTGCTTTATTTTATTTTTTATTATTACCTATAAGCGTAAGCACCAGTACATCGGCGTATTTTATTGCAACAGTTGGAAAGTGTTTTATAATTTATGATAACCTCGTGATTTTTCTTTCTTTTTTAAAAAAAGATATATATATATGTATATATATAAATTTATATTCGAGACTTTTGAGATTGTGCGGCTAAAATTCCTTATATAAATGCCAGTTTAACGTAAACAGATAAAAGTGATTTTTATCTAGAAAGTTTTTGCACCTAATCTGAAAAGGCATACCTCCACTAGACAGAAAACGTGTTAATTAAAGTATATAGCATATTTTGAATTCATAAAATCCTCCACACTCAATTTAGAATATTTCAGCAACTGTACATCTGTGTCGAATTTACTGTCCTGCAAAGCCAGAAACGTAATTAGGACCCACAGGAGTGTGATGAGCTCCCATATTTCAGACTTACATGTTACGATACGCCATGTGTTTGTAATGCTCGCGACTCATCAAATATGTCCGAAACAGAGAGTGTCGGGACAAAGGCATAAATGGTGCATAAAGTGAGTGTTTAATGAATGAGTAGCAGTCCTCCGTGAAGGAAACACTAGTCCTGTACTTGACACGGAAGGGAGTCATTCTGCTTCTGTATGTGGGGTTCTGAAGCATAATTACCCACCAGTTTAAAGATGCAAAAAAAAAAAAAAAAAAGAGACTAAGTGAAACTTTTGCATTTTTATGTAGCAGAAATAATTTATAAAGTAACTTGTGATGAATATTATTTGAAAACACGATTTTTTTTTTCCGTAATGAAAAGTTACTAGTTAAACTAAAATAGATATTAAGAAGTGGTACAGCTACAAATTGGTATCCACAGTTTCATAATAGACACATTTTAATCGATTTCGTTATTAGTTTCACCTAAACAGATCATGAAAAAATTAGTGCCATGGCGATTCTTACGTTGGCAAATTTTATTTTTATTTTTTTTTTCCCATCTCTGTTAAAAAAAAAAAAAAAAAAAAAAAAAAAAAATGTCTGTGACAGAATTTAATTTAGTACGACAGAACTAATTTATTTATTACTTTTTTTCTTCTTTTTTTAATTAACAATTTCGCTTCTGCCTTTTTAACAGTAAGGTCCGCTTGTGGGAGTTATTCTCCCAAGTTACAATATTTCAGAACAATATTTTCTGTATTCACATTTATATTACAATAGATATACATTGTAATTATATTCTTTCTAATCAAAGTATTTGTATCCATAGTATATTTGATTGTAAAAATATGAATATTGCTATAAACCATACGTATTCTAAAGGTCTCACCATCAAATATTCAGAAATTGTTTTCTATACATGTTCTGAAGTTATAGCCAAAAAATATTCAGAAGCCATAACCAATACATATTCAGAAAGATATCGCCAACTCATAATTAGAAGCCATCATCAATATGTATTCTAACGATATAGCCAACAAGTGTTCAAAAGCCATCATCAATGTATCTTCAGGAAATATCTCCAGGAATATCCAAAAATCCTTATCAATACATATTCAGAAAATATTGCCAATAAATATTCAGAAACCATCGTTTCTACATGTAAGCAAGGAAGAATCTCTAGCTTAACAGTAGGCTTTGAGAAATGTAAATTTTTTACGGATTTGACAAAATATTTTAAGATAGTTTAAGAAATTAAATGTTAAGATTGAATGTTGTAGGACATCTTGATAAAAATGAAAGTGAAATGGTGACAAAGAAAAATCGCTGTCTGAAAGAAAAAGGCCTGTCGTACTTAAAAAAAAGAAGAAAAAAAAAAAAAAAAAGTTATTAGCTACTATGGCTGATAACCAGCTTGACTTTCTACCTCTGTAGCTCTTCAGGTCAGAAGACATTTAACTGTTAAAATAATCATGGTTCCTCTCCAAATCAAACTGATGTGTATAAAATTACCAAACAATGGTAAAAATGAGGGAGGGTGTGTATCTAGAAAACGGTGGGTGATTGGGCAAAATGGTGGTCATATTCGGATCCAGTAGGTCATTTTACATAAGAATATGTTGAAATGGTGTCAGAGGCAATTTTCATGCCGAGCAGTGTAATGGAAGGTATAGAATTAGCAATCAGCTTACGGGGATACACAAAATACACATAAAAATTTCTGATATATTATGCAATAATTTGACATCAAATTTGATAAAAATATTTATGAGCTACAAATAATTATCTGTATAGGTATTTTGGTGCATATAGCGTTTCTGGTTTGTGTACACACGCATATAAAAGAATTTCGTACCATTTAGGTCTATTGACGACATTTCTTTTAAGTGGAATTCAACATTGTTACTCTTCATTCAGTATAATAAAATTAACGTATATTATTGGTTTTAAGAGTTTAAGATCATGATTTCTGTAGAAAATGGTAGAGGTAGTGTATAGTAATTAGTTTAGAGGTTTACACAAGAAAGCTCCGATACTTTTTTGTAATTATTTGATTAACTAGGTATTCGATAAAAATATTTATGTGTTATGTATAATTAGCTCTAGACATTTTATATAATGCTTGTAGATAGTGCAGAGAAGAACTGTAAAACATTTCCACCTGTAGACAGTATTTATTTTACGTGCATTTGTTAATTGGTACAATATATTCAAGAAAATGAACGTAGTTTCTGTAGAGAATGGTCTGTATAGACTTATAATAGATTTGATTCAATAGTTTATAGGGTTAACCAAAGAATTCTGATACGTTATGTATTAAATATGGTAAATACCGAATACGTATTTTAGGTTTTTCATGCATTTTTAAAGAAAATATATATACACATATGTACAGATATATACAAGTGTATAAATACAACGGGTTGTTGAAGGATACGCTAACCCCCCAAAAAAAGCACCAGGTCCAGACGGCATAGATTTTAAAATTTTAAAACAAGTTAACAAATGCATCCCGTGTATAAATACAACGGGTTGTTGAAGGATACGCTAACCCCCCCAAAAAAGCACCAGGTCCAGACGGCATAGATTTTAAAATTTTAAAACAAGTTAACAAATGCATCCCTAACACATCTGGATGCATATCTTACACATCTGGATAAATCTCTGTCTAGACTATAATCACTTTCCTAAAGTTCTTCGCCAGGGCCAAATTGTATTTTTCCTGAAACAAGGGAAGTCACCTTCTGAGTCAAAATCATATCGCCCGATCTGCCTTCTTCCAACCCTAGGAAAATTGTTGGAAAAATTAATTGTTGTCCGACTTAATTACTTTTTGGAATCTAACCAGCTCTTAAATGAACGGCAATTTGGGTTCAGAGAGGGCAGATCTTGCGAACACGCCTTAGAAAAAATTTTGTCTTCTAGTGCCCTCAGTTACAATACTGATCAATATACAACTTTAGTTTCCCTGGATATCCAAGGGGCATTCGACAATATCGAATGGCCCCACATTCTTAACTCCCTATCAAAAATTGAATGTCTGAGAAACTTGGCGGGAGTCATCCGATCGTATTTATCTGAGCGTTCCATCTTAATCGACTGAGGTTCAGGCTCTAGTGTGCACAGTCAACAGAAAGGTTGTCCACAGGGCTCGTGTCTCGGCCCGGTCCTGTGGACACTCATTGCTAATAACATACTGAATTCTATGAGCTCACAAGGCTTTGAATTATTTGCATTTGCGGATGACTTCACGTTAATTCTCTCGGGCAAACGCAGAAAAGATCTGGAGACCTTAGCTCAGGATGCCTTCACTGCTTTTTCCCAGCTGCTCAAAGACCTAAACCTTGAACTTTCACCCAATAAAACTCAATCTTTAACTTTCTCCAAACCACGTATACTGAAGAGAAAGCCGACGATGAGGTATGAGGGCAAAAGTGTAAAACATGTCGATCACTTGAAAATTTTAGGACTAACAATAGACAAAAACCTTAACTGGATTGAACATTTAAACTCACTTAAAATTAAACTTCTTATACATTATCATAACTCGTGCAAATTAATGGGTAAACAATGGGGTATAAGCACCAAAATGTTAAAAACATGGTATCTAACAATAGTGGAAAAAATCGTTACTTATGGGGCGGGAATCTGGGGAGGTAATCTTTCAAAAACAGCTATAGGAAAATTAAATTCATTGCAAAGGATGTTCCTCTTGCAACTGTCACGGGGTTATAAAACCATCTCCACTGATGCCCTCCACGTCATCACCGGTGTTCCTCCTTTACACCTCACTCTGAATTACGAATACAACAGAATAAACGTACTACAACTAAGAAACAAAGACCTACAGAAAATTCTATTTCCAAATGAAGAAATTCAACTCAAAATGGGCAGCTGGTTCATACACCCAGCAGAGGACTTTATGCATGCATTAATTAATACTAATATTAACTCCTTCTCTCCTACAGCCCCTGTGGCGATATATACAGATGGATCTAAGACAGACCATGGTGTGGTTGCCGCATTTTCCGCCTTTGTTGACGGGGTCTTGGTTCATCAGTGGTCCTGTAGGCTTGGGGACTGTAACACTGTTTTCCAGGCTGAGATTTTCTCTATCAGCCAAGCAATTTCTTGGTCAATTTCTTATTTTTCCAATTCGAAAATTTATATCTACAGTGACAGTCTCTCAGGTCTTCAGGCTCTGGCTCGCCACAGGAGTAACCATCCTATTATTCAGAAAATCAAATTAGATCTCCTGTCTAAGCCCGATACTTTCTCTTTAGCTCATGTCTCCGCTCACAGGGGTGTCGCGGGCAATGAAATGGCAGATCTCTTAGCAAAAACTGCCACTGAAAAAGAAGCAGTGGATTTCGTTCTGGCCCTCCCCCCCTCTTACATCAAAAGATGTCTTAAAGCACAACTAAAGAAAGAATGGCAGCTATACTGGGATACATCTCCTAAAGGTAGATTTACGTTTAACCTCCTCCCAAAAGTGTCAAATTATAACTTTGACCTTTCCCCAGCCATAACAGCCTTCTTAACGGGCCATGGCCCGTTCAAATCACATCTCTTCAAGTTTCATTGCTCGCGCACTCCACAATGTGAGTGCGGCGCTGAGGGTAATGCAAATCATTACTTTTTCTCATGCCCACTAACTCTTGATTGGCGTATCCTTAACCCACCTAATAAACCTAACGACTGGCTTTTTAATATCGTTACCCGGCTTCTCCTACGTCAGAAACTAACCAGAATCTATAACTTCTTAATGCATCTTTCCAATTTGACCAACTAATTTTTCAATCTTCCAAGGCAGTTACCAACTTTTCCCTTGCAGGACCATACAATTTTTCTTCACAAGCTTTTCCATGCGAGGGATCAAGGCTCCGTTCTTCTTTTCATATTCTTGTTCCTTGTCGCCCTCTGTCGTGTGAAAGCTCCGCTTTGGCGACCTCTGTTACCTTTTTTCTTTTTTCTTTTTTTTTTTTTTTTTTTTTTTTTCTGTTTATGCAATAAACAACGGAGGAGGTTTAACCTTTAGACACGGGCTCTTTTGAATCACCACAGTGCCATCGGAGCCCCTCTCTAAAGGTTGAAATCGTTCAAAACCGCTGCATAGTGGTGAGCGACCACCTTCCGTCTTAGAATCTTAGAATAGACTGATGAAATATAATAAATATAATTTAGAATTTCAGTGGCAAATCCCCCCCCCCTAAATTTCCCCTTATCTACAAATGTTCATGTTTTAGAATTTTTCATCTCTGTAGCCCTTCAGAAGATATTTAACAGTTAAAAAAATCCTTTCCCCCCCTTCCAAATTAAAATTCATAGACAAAAAATTGCCAA
This sequence comes from Salticus scenicus, assembly GCA_963930645.1. NCBI lineage: Eukaryota > Metazoa > Arthropoda > Arachnida > Araneae > Salticidae > Salticus > Salticus scenicus. Next base: position 354,271,723 of record OZ005649.1, on the reverse strand, counting down.
ACAGTGATCAAAATAGAGGGCTGTGCCGAGAAAACGGTGGGTGATTGGTTAAAAGGGGCGTTATGTTCGGATTCAGGAGGTCATTTTACATAAGAACTTACAAGAATGATGTTGGGGCCGATGTTCATGTAGAGCAGTGTAATATGGAATAAATAAAAATGATCTGGTCAGTAATGAGTAATGAGACTGTATTGTGAAATCTTCGTAATACCATTACAGATTTCATTTGTAGATGAAAAGAGTACATTTGTTGCTTAGATTACAAATTATTGTACAGCCATAACAAAAAAAAAAATCGGCACCTCCCGATTGTATTTGGCGTAAATTAGTGCAGAGACATACGGTTGGTGTCAGTGCCAATCAATTAATAATAACGCCTGTCTTATAACGGTGTAGTCAGATTTTGTTTAGCAAGTCGTCTACATGTTAAAACTGGCAAAACATCATTTTTCTCAATGGCAACCCCTCTTTTCAAGAACTTTTGGGGATTATTTGGATCAAATCAGCTCAGAAATTGATACAGTCTACATATTTCTTTTAATTTTTCATACTGTTATAATTTGTGAAAATATGGGGATGATAATGTTAAATGAATGTGGCAAACATTAATTCATATCTTCCCTAAAAATTATTATATTCAAATTTCAGTTTTTTTATCCGTTAGAATGAAGTGACTCAAACATATTCCATGCATATATATTTTTTTTTCTTTTTTTTTCTTTTTTTTTTGAATTATGAAAATTATTAATAACGGCATAATTCAAAAAGCTATGAATCATGACTTATAATTTTTGCACGAATAGAACGGACATCATCGAAAATATGGGTTTCCAAATTTTACAGCTCATTTCTATCATTATTTTTGAATTACAGTGATATTTCAATTTTTATTGCTCTTAGGGCGCTGTCACTTGTTATCATTTGTGTCATCTATAACTTTGCATACGCACGATTTAAAATAATTATTCATGTAAGCTTAGATACACATATTTCTTATTAATTACCATTAATTTAGTTTATTTCATACTTAAAATCGCCATACTTCTTTTCCGATTATTGTCTAAATGGACATAATACTTTTCTGTGTGAGAATTTATTTATATTAAATATTGGGATGAACCCCTAATACATTTCCACTTGTAACTTTATCTAGAATCATTAAAAGTACATAAACTACACCTTTTTTCGAACAGGTGGGATATCAGAAATTTGAATATTGAATCAAAAATGGATTTTGCCGTTGAAAACATAAAGTTGTTGCAAATTTTAATATGTAGATGACCCCTAAACAAAATTTAACTATAGCATTAATAATTAGATGTCATTACCAATCTATCAACTCTAGCTGCATTAACTTGAAGATAATTAGAAGAAAAAGCATTTATTTAATCTCAATAATTAAAGTTCTTTATATTAATTATAAAATAAAATAAAGGTTTCAAAACAAATAAATAAATTTGTTAAATTGCTTACCGTGAATTTAAGGAGGGATGTTACCTTTTGCAATTAATTATTTTTAAGAGAATTCGTATCATAAAATTAATTATGCGGTAGCATAGTTCTGGTTATGTTCGAGGGTATTTAATATACTTTCAAAATACTTAATATACGTTTAAAGACCGATTGTTATATTACTCTAGCTAATTATTAATAAGATAATTTGAATAAAAATACACGGTGCATCAAAAAGACCCAATTTTGACCTGCTATAATTTGTATGGAAAGAGTAAACTTTACAATAAACTTACAAAGTACTAATATTTTATCAATGATTTAAAAAGGTTCTATGTGTCCACCTTCAACAGTGTGTATAGTATAACATCAATACAATTGCTATATTCGCACCACTACTTCTAATATCATGTGTTTTAGAATTTCGATGTTTCTAGGTAACAATGGTGCAGTTCATTCTGTACAACCGTTACCTATAAACATAAAGGGCTTTTAGCACAGATACAAGGACGAATTTAGCTGTTATTCTTTTGTTATACGTGCTAACAGGTGTAAACACATAAAACATGTATAATACCGTTGATGAAACTTTAATATTTTATAAGCTTTTTCGCACGTTGTTTCACTACTTTATGTATGTTTTCATTTCAACATATTGTAGCTCAAAATCGGGTTATTCTTTTTCATCCCTGTATAACTAAAAAAGGAAATCACCCAAGGTTAATTAAAACAATTATTATAGTAATCGTAACCGTTATACATAAGCTTCTTCAAATTCATATTTTAAAGCAAAAAATACGTTTTTTTTTTTTTTTTTTTTTTCAGATTTTGTAAATATTAATAAAAAGAAAACTGTTATATTAAATTATATTAAAATTTAAATAAAAAACTGTTTCCTAAAATGTGCTATGTTTGACTCAGAAATGTCTTCTTTACCTATTTATAAACATTTTGCTTCTGTAATAGATAGTTTCTTATATTATAATTCTTAAATATAATTCAGAATGGTCTACCACAAATGTTGACGACGCTTTTCTCCAGTCTGAAAGAAATAGGAATGGGGGGTCCTAAAAGAGAAAAAAGAAGATGAAGAAACCACTCGTCTTTACAAATAAAGTCTATTTTGAAGACTTTTCTTTTGCTACTAGGAAGAGAAGAAAAGGCATAGAAGAAAGAAGCTGTTATATTTGTAGCTTAAATAATCCTTACATGTTTGTTTCATCTCCCAAATTATTCACAATTTAAAATATTTTCGTTACTGTGTGTTTTTTAGAAACTTTACACATTTATTTTATTTACATTTTTAAATATTAAACCGACTTCTTTCTTCTTTTATTCGATTCGTCATGATTTACTTATCCATGTAAAAATATCATAGGTCTTTATTCAAACAGCACAATGCTTTTAAAGAACGATATGAGAAATTCTAAAGTGAAAAAGAGCTGTTTATTTCCGACAATCCCCAGTATTATGAATATTAAAAATTAATGAAAGCTAAATGTGCTGTCATACAGTGCGTCAAGACTCATCCCAGAACGCAGGTTTTGTAAAGACGCTGCGAGTGTAAATGCGCATGTGTCATAATTGTCCATCGTCTGCAGGCAGGCTGCCAACAAGTTGTGCGCATTTCCTTAAGTTGCTGAGAGAAGGCAAACGTTCATTGCAGAAGTGAATTTTTTTCATGTTGATTTTTTAAGATGGAACAAAAAGCTGTAGTTGAATTTAACGCAAAACTTGGTAAAAGTGCTTCGGAAACATACCAACTCATGAAACAAGTTAACGGTGACTGTTGTTTAAGTATATCAAATGGTTTTGTGTGGCACAAACGTTTTTTAGACGGTAGAGATACGCTAGAAGATGATCAGCGTCGCTGTAAAAAATATGTCCTATTTGCTGACAGAAATTCTCTGTAATTTGAGAAAATACGCGTAATTTAAGAAAAAATTACGTTGTCAGAACGTACTTTTTGTAATTACAGAAAATTTCTGTCAGCAAATAGGACATTTTTTTTACAGTGTAGTGAAAGACCAATTTCATCTAGGACACCTGAAGTTATTGAGAAAGTACGAAATTTTGTAACGAAGCGACACTGAGAATGATGGAAGACTCTTTAAACATCAACAAAGAAACAATTCGAACCATCCTGCAGGAAGATTTGAGCAAAACCAAAGTGTGTGCTAAATTTGTTCCACACATTTTAACCCCTGAACAAAAAGCAATGAGAAGTGCACGTTGCAGAGACATCATTTCAGCCGCTGAAAACGATCCAAACCTCTTGAAGTCCATCGTTACAGGTAACGAAACACGGTGTTTCCAATATGATCCTGAAACAAAGCGACAAAGTGCGGAATGGAAGTCATAAAATTCACCGCAAGCAAAAAAAAAAAAAGCAAAGTTCCATCTAAAATAAAAACAATGCTCATTACATTCTTCGATAGTAAAGAATTTGTTTCAACTGGACAAACAATTACAGTTGAATACTACTTAGCTGTTTTAAAGCGTTTGATGGCCATAATTCGTAGCATTCGTTCAGACTATTGGACTGAAAGCAATTGGTGTTTGTTACACGACAAAGCACCCCAGTCACATCTCCCTTATTGTTCGTTAATTTTTGGCAAAAGAATGTCTGTGTGTTGAACCATCCACCGTATTCATCCAACCTAGTTTCGTGTGACTACTCCTTATTCCCAAAACCTAAAATGAAGTTAAAAGGGTGGTCTTTTGAGATATTTTGACCATACAAGCAGCTTCGATGAGTGCTTTGCAAGCCATTCCACAAAGTGATTTACAACAGGCTTTCGATTCATTAATAAATCACGGTAAAAAGTGCATTGAAGCCGGAGGATCCTATAATAAAATTTTGAATAAAAAACCAAAACAGGTGTAAATTTTTTGTTTCCATTTCTTTTTACAGGCCCAGTCTTAAAACTTATTTGACGCACTGTACAAGATTTTTATTATTTTAAAATGTTTTCCTAGGAGCTTGAGCCCACCAGCGGCCGAGCGATTCTACACTCAAAGGTGTTAGACGTGAAGTGCAGGGTTCGATCCCAGGTCACGCTCGTAGGTCTAGCCATTCGGAGTGTTCCGCGGTTTTCTCCAGAACTAGCGTAAATACGGACTAGGACCCCTTAGAAAGACCCCCACGGTGGGCACTACTCCTCAGACCTAGGACCCTAGTGCAGTAAATCGCCCTTATTTCCAAACACACCCAGAAATTTGTATCAAGAAACAAAATTCAGTCCATTTATCAAATAAGTAAAAGCTTTTTTTTTTTTTTTTTTTTCTTATTCTCACATTGCATTTATATATAAACTTTTGCTTTTTACTTTCTTCTATATTATATAGAAGAAAATATTGGATTCGTGAAAATTTTCGACTTCCAGTTTCAGATGGATTTGACGTTTTGAAAGGTCCAGAATAGGATTTGATCATTTATAGAAAAAGTCTGCCTGTCTGTATGAAAGAGAGACAAAAATTTTGTTGCAACTGTATCTCAAGAACTACTGCTCAGAATTACATGTAAATTTATAAGTAGTTGCATTTTCAGATAAATTAGTGCCTATCAACTTTTGGTGCCAATTGCTGGTGGGGCTGCTATACAGTGATTTCTGGAATTTAAGCTGGAGTTATACACATGGTTCTGTTGCGTATAATCGAACAAAACTTAATATGTGGAAAGGCCATTATAAGATATTATATTGATTCAATTTGAGTGCATATCGCTGCTATACTGCACATTTGCCCGAGAACAGAAGGATGTTATCTGCACGGTAAAAATACACTTCCATTAGTCATTTCGTGTAATAATATACCTCTGTGAGGTGAAAATAGTTTCCATTCATAATGGAAAAAAATAATAATAAATAATTTGTACGGCTTGAATTTGTATAGAAAAATATAAAAGAAAGTTTTCTGACGGACACAACGTATTAATTTCACTTGATATAGTATTTAATACGAATCAAAGAAAAAAATTCAGGGATGCAACCCTCGTAAAAGTTAAAGCTGTTAGTAAGAAAGCCATTTAATGCGAGCAGCTGCCCATGAAAACGAATCCAATAAAAGTGTCATTTCTAAGCTAAAGAAAAAAATTTCGAAAACAAGAACAATTATTGAACAATACATTCTACTTATTTACTTAAAATTATCTCAACAGAATATTTCTATAAGCAGATAATGTCTTAGGAAAATCATTGAAAAACTATTGGGATGGATGGATGGTTGGGTTTTACGTCGCACTAGTGCTGCGCAATTGGGTAATTGGCGACGATCCGGGACATACACCTAGAGGTGGTCCGGAGACATGCCATCACAATTTTGATCCTCCACGGAAGGGATGGCTCTCCCGCTTCGGTGACCCCCAGAGGAATAATTTTTGATGGGAACATAGAGGACATTGCGGTCACGACAGATTTTACGTGCACCAGCCACCATTAGTGTACATGCTGCCTGGATAAATTATATGGATATAAATTTCAAAATATTCATAATTTCAATTACTTTTCAAAAATACTTTCAGCATCTCTGTGACAGTTTGGTGGTAAAATTGTAAATTTTGTTTCTCTTTTGATTGTTTCAGTACATTTTGTTATGCTTTATGAAATAGAGAACACGTATTTTACGAAGACTGGACTGCTGTAACCCGACTGATTTTTAATTTCTTCAATAACACTTTTACCTACTGCCATACCTGCCAATCTAATCCGGAGTATTTTTAATACCTACCCCCCCCCTTTTTTTATTTCCACACCACTTAATTTTTAGAGTAATTTAGAGCCTTTAAATGTATTTACGATGCAATAAGAAGAAAAGTACTCTAAAAAAAAAAGGTTGGTGTGAAAAAAGGACGAGTACTAACCATCCTCCGGATCATTAATTTGGATATTGGTAGCTCTGCCTACTGTTGCATAAATAATTTCAGAATATATCTTCATTACAGAATTTTCTTTATTTCAATAACTTATCTTGTTTTCCGGGGATAACTTTTATTTGTTACTCCATTTGTTTGCAGCCCCACCATTGACTCAGAGGTTTTGCACCCAAAGCTAGTAGATGGGAAATGCTGGGTTCGATCCCAGGTCGCGCTCAATGACCTAACCTTTCAGAGTTATCCGCTGTTTCCTCCGAAACTGACGTAAATAGAAGCTAGAACCCCTTAGAAAGACCCTCACGGAGGGAATTCCGCCTGCAGGCCTATAATCCTAGTGTAATCAATCGGCCCTAAGCCACCAAACAAACACCTATTTGAAAAGTTCTGCTCACTTGAAAACTTTAAAAAATAAAAAATAAATAAATAAATTCGTTTTTCTCTTTCTTTCTTTTTTCTTTTCTTTTCTTTTCTTTTCTTTTCTTTTCTTTTTTTTTTTTTTTTTTTTTTTAAATATAGATTTTAAGTTTTAATTTGTTTTAAAGCAATAATATTCAATTAGAAGTTTTGTATTAGGTGTGCCGGAAATTTCTGTCCGTTTAAATTAAAAAAAGTGTCACCGGAAATTTATATTGGATAATATTTATGTTACTTTTAAGAATATGTTTGGTAAACTATAGTATAAATATTGTGAAACAAAAATTTGTGTCGCCATTTTATTAATTCAAACGGACAAAACTTTGCAGTACACCTAATACTATATATAACAAATAGTCATGAATTGAAGAAAAATAAAAAAGAATTTAGGATAATATATTTCCATGATATTTCAATTATGCGAAGAATAGTTAATTATTTTTTTATTTTTAATTTATTTGAATGAAATCTTTTATTTCTGACACCTAGGGCAGCGAGTTTCAGTTTTTGTAATTAAAATCTTAAATATAAACGGCAACCCTTATATCGCCAAATGATACAGGCCAAGAGGGAAGTAATAGGTCTTCACTGCTCAGCTGGTTCAAACACCATAAAAACATTCCTGACTCACCCACGGCTGTCGGAGCATAAACGAAAGAGGGATAGCCACTCGACATTCCCCCCCCCCCCCCCTCATCACCCACTTCCATACAAGTGGACCCTTGATCGAGTTATACAGATATAAAAATAAATCATTGGTAACGTCCCCTTTCTATGGAAGGATACGTAAGACCCAATGTGTGTGTGTGTATATCGATATACAACGATGTAAGAATAATTGTCGTTCACCACTGCTGTTGTACAGAAAACGTAAACTCTTAGGAAAAATAAAATAATGAACTTTTTTTTCATTTCGTAAATTTCACAAAAGGCACAAGAAAAAGTCGAAAGTATATTAAAAGATATACATAGTATTGGGGTTCATGCCAAACACAAAAATTCAGTAGTCTAAAAAGACCACCTATATTATAATTTATTAGTCTAAAAATATAAAACGGTTTGCAAACACTTAGTAATGCATACTTCTTGTATGTGTTTTTACTGCTTGCACTTTTATGCAAAAGCAAAACAAACACTTTAACTTTAAGCTGTTCCAAACATAAACTGTCTATGTATTATTAGTAACAGGGCTGGTACAATTTATACTTTTTTTTTCCTTTCAAAAACTTTCAAATTTTTATTTATTGTTCCTTTTTTGATGGAAATTTATAAATTATTTTTATGTAAATGACTTTTAATTCAATTTATTTCAATTGTATTCTTGCTCCAGATAAGGTTTATTTACATGTGATTGTAATGAAAGTTATAAATGAAAAAAAGTATCTGGCACTTACAGAAGGAAATAATGCAAATAAACTCCTTAATATTTGAAATAAAATACAAGGTGTTTCTGAACTCCTCGAACAAACTTGGCAGGGAGGTAGAAAACATCAATTCTAATCAAAATACACATAGGAAAGCAGAGTCCCAAATGCTGTCCACAAGTTATATGATATAGAGAAATTAAGATAAAGCAAGAACACAATACAGAAAACAGTATCAAGCGCTTTATTACCCCGAAAAAATAGTGCAATAGGTAGACGCCTCACAGGAGATGTTCAAAATTACATCCATCGGCATTCATGCACCATTGACACCTACGCTGGATGGATTGGCGAACATTTTAAAAAATATCGAACGTTTAGTGAATTATAACAACAGCGATGGCGATTTTTGCAACTAGGTCCATTTCAGAATCCACTGGCGCTTCGTAAACAATGGTCTCTAAGGTACCCTACTAATAAAAAACATGAAACAATAAATCGGGTATTCTTGGGAGACGTGTGGTGAGACTAGCGCGTTGAATCCACCCTCCTCCAAATTCCTGTCCGTAAGAAAATTCCATAATGAGATGACGGCACATCGTGTTGAAACCATTTTCAGCGTCGAACTTGTTCAAAAACATCAGTCAGTGATTCTGAAAGGACCGTAATAAGAAAGATAAGATACGTGTGAGGTTCATTCGGGATAATGAGATGTAAGGACCATTCAAACTATTAACCAAAATTCCCTCACATAAATTAAGATTAAAGCGGTGTTCTTCGGCACCTATTCTGGTTCCTTGGGAACTGTCTACAACCCACATGTGCGTGTTGTAAGCATTGAACACCCCCTTAACGTGTCAATAAAGAAATTTCTGCATATGCAACACTCCATGGATAATTTTCCGCCTGAAGTACTTTGATACTTTGAAGATAAAAAAGATGTCAGTCTTCGCTGTGCAGAACGCGCCACACTGTTGTTGCGGATGCAATTGTTGTAGCGAGAAGCGCACTTACACTGGTGCCGGGATTTCGATCCACGGTATTCATTAGACCCTCTTCCAATCTGTTTACTTTTGTTGGTAGCATGTGCATGGTGCCCAGCATCGGAACCCTAAAGAATCCACGTTTACACATGCTCTGATGCACATAGCGAACATTTTGTTGTTTAGTTTTCGCCTCGTTGGAAATCTTTAACTATTCAGTCGTACAGCAGTATGTGTCTTTCCATTTGTTTGGCTATAAATAAGGTGAATATCGGCTAACTAGACGTTAGTGAAACGATTTATGTTCACCCCACTCAGACGCCGGCTACATACAAAAAACTCGGGCTTGTTGACCCCGAGAGCTAGAGACCCTGTATTAGGAAGAGAGTGGACATTGACGGAAAGTCGGCCATTTTAGTGCCAAATCGGAGCGATCCCCATAGAACGTAATGCTTTTTTCTTCGCGAATAACACTTTACTATATGACATAAATGGAAGAAAATTATATTAAATTTGTTGAAAAAACAATGCAGAATAAAAATATGTAATTTTTTCGTCTTCGAAAAGAAGAATTTGAAGAAAAACGAAATTTCTTTTTTAATCTTCGATAAAATATGGCTACAGTTTCAACTCCGATCGGAAAACAGAAGAATTTTTTATTACATATTTCTATATTAAGCAAAATACGATGATTGTGAAAGTAATTCTACCCTATTTTGTCTGAGAACATACATTTTATATTTAAAAAAGATAGAAAAATTTTAACAAAAATATGGTGTTTTTGTCAAGTAATTCATAAATAAATGTAAAACTATAGCAGAAGAAAGGAAATTTTATTTTATTATTTTATAAAAATATTTATGTAATATATTTACAAGCTAAAAATACATATTTTATTTATTTCAATTACGCGTTATTTTTAATAATGACGTAATTATTTATTTGTTTGAAAAAATATTAACCAATAATTAAAAATAAAAATTTAATTAATAATAATTTGTAAAAATATTAAGTAATACTTTTAGAAATTAAAAAATATGTTTTTATTTATTTTATTTACCTTTGTTTATTCAATTCATTTTGTTCATTTTTTAGTTTTGAAAAATATTATTTAAATAAAAATAATAATTTATTTAAATATTATTTATAAAAATTTATTATGACAAATATTATTTAAAAGAAATTTATATTTCATATGCTAGTAAATAATGTACTCCTTATTTTCTTTATTTTTAACATTTTACTTTAAGAAAACAGATGCATTTTGTGTACTAGCAAATAATCAAAAAATATTTTTTAACATAGTTATTTTAAATATATATTTTAAAATACATTAGAATATACATACAGATCTTACATATTAAGTATGTCGCAAAACAGAACTTAAAAAGTTATAGCTAGCAAATAAATAATGTAATTATCTCATATGTTAGAAAATAAATACGTAAAACAGCATGCAATAAGAGATTTCAAAGAGTTTTAAACATGATATAAAATAAATAATAATGCGTTTTTATCTTTTAAAAATATTTCATTATTAAAGTAATTTATCTCCCAGTAAAGTAAAAATGCAATAAATAAGTTCTCCTCCAGTTATGACGTAAAATAATCGAAATTTCTTCTCAGCGTAATGGTAAGCAGTGGAGCAACTGGCACTAAAATGGAGGATTTCGTCAAAAAGCTGGCACGCCAACGTCCAGTCTCTCTTTCTAATACAGGGTCTCTACCGTGAGCTCGCTTACGCCGCCACCTATCAATTTGAGACCCTGTTATTGCACGTGATTTTGATTCCTATTGATGTTTTCTATTTCCCTTCCAAGTTTACACGCGGAGTTCAGAAACACCCTGTATAATTTTTAACAATTAAACATGATAACAAACACTGTTTAAAAATCAGCTATGAGTTCGTTTATTGTCTTAAAAACAATAAAAATGTAGTTGAAATAAAAACTTTTGATTTTAAAGATTTATTCAAAAATATAAAACTTATAAAACTTAATAACGTCATAAATTTATTTTTTAGCTGTTATAAAAACCAATTAACAATTTCAACTAACATTAATTCGATTTACTTTCACACTCTTACTAATTATATAACTAATCATTATTATTTCTTCAAAATAACCAGCTTAATGTTGCAACAAGAAAGAAAAATCATGCAGTACGCATTGATTAGTAACACTTTCCAACTGTACGTAATTATTGTATCGAATAACTTTTAATATTCTTTGCCTACGTTATCACACAACAGACAGAAGGACTGAAAAATATACAGACAGACTAATTGATTTTAAAATTACTCTTGGGCATTTTGAAAAGTGTTAAAAAGGCTTAACGCAAAGGAAAATGCAGCCATTAGAATATAATTACAGCTTTTGATCTCGCTGAATATTTTAGTGTAGCCCAGGAAATCAGAAAGTTAATCATATCATATTCTATACAAAACATTATTTTAGAATATTAACAATATATTTCAATATTTTTATGATTTTACAGTAGAAAGATTTTTAAATGTAACTTTCAAAAAAAATTCTGTCCTAAAACGTAATGCATTGGCTTTTTTTTTTTTTTTTTTTTTTGTTGTTGTTGTTGTTGTTGTTGTTGTTGTTATTTCTGTAAACAAACTAGTTATACAGGACCTATTAATGTCATTTTAAATGGGGAACATTCTATAGGGAAAATATTTATAAAAATAACACTCATAGAACACAATGCTTTAGAATGCTTTTGGGTGTCCCTGTACTCAAACCAGAAGAGATATTCACTCCATTTTCAATATGGAACATCCGATAGTGAACTTCAATAAAATATATCAATTTCGAGAAATTTCATAAATATTTACAGGAATTAGAGCGCGGGCAGACAGACAGACAGGCTGAGAGACAGATGGACACATACAAAAACTGAAATCATATTCACACTTAAAAATGTTAGAAAGTGTTAAAAACGCTTAATGTAAACGAAAGTAGAATTATAGCATTTTTTTATTAATAGCTCTTAATATAAATGGATATTTTTGTGTCACCCTGTAAATCTAATGCTAATCATGCTATATTCTATGCAAAGCATTTTTTTGTTGTGCATATAAATAACATATTTCAACTAGCAGGCTTTGCCCGCTTCGCTGGACACTATATTTAAATGATTTCTTTGTAACTGAATATATTTCGATTGGCGACTATTTTCGTCACAGCTTTAGTATGGGACCTCCTTGGCAATATCAAACATTTTTTGAACTTCTCGAATCTGTACAACAAAACTATTATTAAAACAAATATTTTCGAAAACAGTCCAATAGCTGGTGTTAATTCTTCGAATATTCTGAAAACAGTTGAAGCTGTTACTCGTACAGTATAAGTCATTATTCGATGAATGTTCTGGGACAGTCCAAAAAATAGTCACTTGTTCCACAGGAGTAAAGCAAATAACATCAACGACACCAGAGCAAATATTTTCGCTCACTCACGAAAAATGTCCAGTCGCTTAGAGCTCAATCCCTAAAGTGCAATGACTCAGAATAGGTCTCTGAATAACTCTGGATCGCAGTGACTACATACTCTTTCGCAAAAATAAACTCACACCTACTTATAACTTTTGGCGATGGGGCTTGGAGATGACTCCATCGAGAATCCCTTGGTAAGCTCAAGGTCTCTGTTCCCGTGTGTCGGAGAGCTTCGAAACATCGGGAACCCTAAACTACAATTTTTCACCAAATTTGGTCGTCCACTAGCCAAGTTTGTCTCCAAGACTATGCTTTCTATTAAACATATCTTTATTTAGTTATTTAAATTTGAATTAATCTAATATTTCTGCCCGACAGCGTGCAAGTGCAGTCACACACAGCAGCTCATTTATTTGTATGTTAAATTAGCGTAGTGATTGGTATATAAAAAAATAAATAAATAACTAAACATTATCGTGCTACACAACTTTATTATATCTCTCCCTTGGCGGCTTTTGAATTTTTCTCGCCATATTAGCGTTTTTTTTCTTTTCTTTTTTTTTTTTTTTTTTTGTATAATTTCTTGCATAAAAATAGAAAGCGTTTTATCGGACACCTTTTCGTTAACATATAAGAACCCTTCATATTCTGTTTATTTTATTAATGGTTTTTAGGTTTAAAATAGTGCTTGATGAAATAAATTTTCTATTTTTAAAACTGCACTTTTTTTTCTATAAAATTATCTACTCAGATAAAAATAGATCATTTATGTGACTACTATTTCAGTTTATTTTTTTTTTTTTTGTTTTGTAATATTTTATAAATTTTACATTTTTCTTGAACTACCTAGATTAAAATCACTGTTGCTAAATTAAACCTCTTTTATATTTTTCTTGAACTACCTAGATTAAAATCGCTGTTGCTAAATTAAACCTCTTGGCTAAAAATGGTCGCTGTACTTCAACGCAACAATTTAAAAAATCATCCAGGAGGATCTATAAATAAAACTGATTTTAGTACAACATATATTAGCATCGTAAACTATATTAGCACTTTATCAATGTGTAAAAGAAATTTTAAATTAAAAATGACGTCAATTTTTGTGAGATGCATAATTTGTTTATTTTTTTATTTTTTATTGTTCACGTTTAGATAAATGTATTTATTTTTCTGATGGAAAAAAAAAATAAACTCGTATTTTTTTTTTTTTTTTTTTTTTTTTTTTTTGCAACAATTAAATTATGGTTAAAATGTAAATGGCTGATTTTTGGCTATTATTAGCTTACAAAATTGCTATTTTATGCATAAAAATAACAAAAACAAAGTTTTTTTCGGAATAAAAGGCAGCCAACTTTGTAAGTTAGGGTATAAGCTATCTCCATTACAAATTTCATCGAAATCCGTCGAGCAGTTTTGGTGTGAAACTCAGTCAAATAAATTCACAGACATTCACATTTATAATATATATAAGATCGCTCATAGAACGCAATGCTTTGGAATACTTTTAAGTGCCCCTCTACATAAATCGGCGGTGGTATTTCCTCCATTTTATACAGGAAACATCCAATAGTGAACTTGAATAACATATTTCGGGTATACTTTCGGGTGTCCCTGTACACAAACCAGTAGAGCTATTCACTTTATTTTCAATAGGGCACATCCGATAGTGAACTTGAATAACATATATCAGTTTCAAGAAATTCCATAGATATTTACGGGAGTTAGAGCTCGGACAGACAGACAGACGGACAGTCAGATACACAAAACTGAAATCATATTCACACTTAAAAAATGTTAGAAAGTGTTAAAAACGCTTAATGTAAACGAAAGTACAATTCTAGCAATTTTTTATTAATAGCTCTTAATGTAACTGGATATTTTTGTGCCACCCTGTAAATCTAATGCTTATCATGCTATATTCTGTGCAACGCATTCTTTTGTGCATATAAATAACATATTTAAATTTCCAAAAACTTCGTGGAAAGTAAAGTTATTAAAATTTAGTTTATAGAAATATCTCTCATAGAACGCAATGCTTTAGAATACTTTTGAGTGTCCTTGTACATAAACCGATGGTGGTATTTCCTGCATTTTATACAGGAAACATCCAATAGTGAACCTGAATAACATATTTCAATTTCATCCAGATATGTCTACAGTAAAGGTACGAAGATATGGTTTATAGAAATACCTCTCATAGAACACAATGCTTTGAAATACTTTCGGGTGTCCCTGTACACAAGGGTCCCCTGTACAGTGGAGGTATAAACTCCATTTTCAATAGGGAACGTCCGATAGTAAACTTGAATAACATATATTAGTTTCAAGAAATTCTATAAATATTTACGGGAGTTAGAACGCGGACAGACAGATGGACAGACAAACCAAGGTCATTAACACTTTTCAAACTTGTTGGAAAGTGTTAAAAATCGGCATCCTACAAGGAGATAGTATTTCCAGTATGTTAGCAGATCTCTATTACTATGAACTTAAGTTTAACAATATACAATTTTATCGGTATATTGACAATGATGATGATATAAGAGAAATATCTACATACAATGAAAACATTAACGATCTTAGATTTAACTATCCGCTTAATTTAATATTAGGGTAATTTTAGGATAGGTGTCCATAGAGGAGATGTAGCCATTCTAAATATTCCCTGAATTTGATCATAGATTATAGCATACATTTTATTCTAGGAAATAATTCAATAAGTTCATTCATTGCGATGTGCAGTTGTGTTTTTCGATTATAAAAAGTAATAAGTGAAGTTTTAATGTTTATTTAATTTAGTGGTTGAATATTTTTATTAATTTAGGTGTCTAGTTTTTTTACAATATTTTTTTTTCACCCTTCTTTTAAACTATACGGTTTTATAAGTCATGTATATAATTCAATCTTTGTTTCTAAGCCTAAAATAAAGTCATACAATGGTGAAGGGACATTTTAAATTGTGGATATCTGTACATAGCGATGACAAAAACAGTTAGAAAATGTAGCATTGGTATCTATGGCAAATTAAACGGCAAATAGGTAGTTATGGTTTTCACATCACGGGGAAATATTTAAAAAAAACTTTTTTTTTAAACTTTCATTCCAGAAACAGATAAAGGATAAAAAAAAAAGCTTAAAATCATGCAAAATTCTATAATAAACGCAAGGGGAAAAAAAAAAACTCGACACTTCTAGCAGCGAAAGCGATGGAATACATTTCAAATTATCAGATTCTACAAATTCCGAGGGAACAGAATTTGATGAGGATCAATAAGTTGGTTGCGGAGAAGAATACACTATACCACAACCAAAATTAATATGACTGAATAAAATCTATAAGGTGCCTGAAGTAGTCCCCTGAAACCTGTACAAACTATCAAGACCTTTGCCAAAAAATGGGGTAAAATTTTACGAAAAATGAAGGACTGAAATTTTCTAGTGATATAATTGCATCTTTACAAATAGTATTATAAGTTTTTCAAGATTAGCTATATAAATTTTTTTTTACCTTTTTGCTATTTTAACTTCTCTTTTTCTTTTTTGTATTGGATAGCAATCTTTCCTTGGCTTAAAGGACAGACAGTCATCTGCCATTTTAATTTCAAATTACGTTTCCCACTTTTGTTCTCAATAATGAATTATATTTTGCCCAAAGCATGAGTATATGTATAAGAACTTTAAATATCCATAAATATTTTTTGTGTTTGCATTCTAAGAAATTTTATTTCAATCTTTAAAAACTACATCCACCTAACATGGAGTTATCCTAACTAAAAATTGTCTAATTAATAATACTAAAAACTTTCTCTGTTTAAAGATTAAATTAAAAAATAAAGTAATATTTACTGATTTCTATGACAAACAAAGATTTTTGTTTGAAACTGATGCATATACACATTTTAAATCCTGATTTCATTTACCTGTTTTTAAAAATATAATTCTTAACGTCTAATTATAATAATAATAATAATAATAATACCAATGTAACATTTAAAATGAAGGGCGCTTTTACCAAAATGCAACATTCTGCCTTGAACGAGGCGAAAGCTATTCCTCCTGAATATTTAATCTTGCTATGATGTACTATGAATTTTTGTAAATGTTGTTTGTGCTTGTATGTTTGACACTGATAAGGGCTAGTGTTCAAGCCGAAACGTCTGTCTTGTGTTTTAATGTTTTTAATTAAAATGTATTTTTTAAAGTTTTAAATTTTTGTATTTTTTATCTCATTTTAAATGTTACATTGGTTTGAATATATTAATGAGACGTATAAATTATGTTTAATTTTATTAAAATAATAATAATATTAAAAAAGATTATTTTAATCAAAATATATACAAAAAAAAGTAGTTATGATACAATACATTCTGGATTTCGAAATAAACTTGTTTATTCACTAATTTATCCGTAGGATTACCATCTTTGTTAAGGGGGAAAAAAATTAAAGAAAAGAAAAAAAAATCTGGTGTGAAATCTGGGCTTCAAACCCCTAGCCCCTCCCTTGGATCCGCCACTATTTCTGTTTGTATTAAGAGTTTTTAACGCTTTCCATTAATGTTTAAAAGTGATTATACGTTCAACTAATCTGTGTTTCAGTATTTTTGCCCATCTGTCTGTCTGTTGTGTGATCATGTAGACAAAGTACATTGAACAAGTTCTACAGTTGAAAAGCGTTAATAATCTGTGCAAATTTTATGATTTTTTGTTATTGGTTTTATGGTATATATATATATATATACCATAAAACCAATAATATATATATATATATATATATATTCTAAATTACCATATTACTTTTTACATCTTTATTTAGAATCGGTTTCTTTAATAATCACTTTCCTGTATTATTAATTGTTTATTCTTTTTACTCATTTGCTTTGAATTTACAGAATTTTGAAGGAACGGGGGAAATTGCACTTTTCAACTATTAATAAGCTGAAAATCTAAATGAATATGGAAGAGGACAACTCAGTAGCTCTCTTGAATTCATACTGTGTTCATTTATATGTTCCGAATCGGTATTATTGTATTAAATAAATCCAGGAAAATAAATATTATTTACTGATTTTTATTATTATTATACACTGTAGTATTTTCTATTGTGCTATAATGCACTTTTTAAAAGAATAATAATGTATTTACAGGAATGGGTGCTCATTGTTTTCTGTCAAGCATTTAAATATGCATTTTTTAATTTCAGGGGAGAGGGATATTGTCTAAAAGGGTATTATAATATATTAAAAATTAATTTAAGAAAAAAATAATTTTACGGATTAGTCCTCATTTTAGTAAAATTATTTTTGTGGGAAACATCATCTTCACTCCAAATACGATTTTATTTTATTATTTATTTTATTGTATTTTTATTTTTTCAACATATTCCTGTCTTTTAATGTCAATTTATATCAAATAATGACTATGCTTGAAAAAAAAAAGCGAAGGAATTCTCAAAGAAAATAAAATCAAACATTTCTTCCGTTTATGACAATTTAAAGTACCTTTTCAATTTCTCTCTTTATATATATATTCTATATTTTGTGTTCCAAATTTCTCTTTTTGGAATAAATTCTGCCTCATTTGTCCTTTTCTCTCCAAAATTTTGAATATCTTACACCTGTCGTTCAACACCATTGATTCTTAATTTCATCATTTCTTTTTCTGATTCTCTCTTTCATTCAAGTTCTGATCCATTCTGGATTTCAAAATGCAAACAAGATGTGACGTAATATTTAACCTCGCTATCAGCGATCCTCGTCTGGCGTAGGATTAACGGAAAGTTTTAAGCCTCATTGGAGAACCATAGATAAGGGAAGGCTTTCCAAATGACGATTGGAAAAGGTACATTTTTGCTTGAAAAATGACGGGTATAGTTATCGAGATGAAACAGACAGTTTTCTTCAGTTTTTGCGGGCGCAGTTAAAGGAGAAAAAAAATTGTTTTAAGAGGTTCATTATCATCAACAAATGCGGTCTATGTTTTATCGGCTGACTTGTTTGTTTACTTCTTGAGTGGCATCAGTTGATTGTTTAATATCGTGGATGAAAGATTTGATTAATTATTAGAGACTCTGGTTCGAGAAATGATGATTTTAGTACGAAGAAACAAAAGTATAGTTAATTTGAAAAGTTTTTAACTATTTTCCTAAACTATATTACTATCATAAACATCAACTCTCTAAAACACTTAAAGCAGTTATTATTTTTTTTTTCTATACAGCTTTGATTAATTACTTTTTCCATAGGGAAAAAAAAATCTTAATAGTTAAGATAAATTTTTTTTTAATTTTATTTGAAAAAGAAATTCCCTTGTAATTACACGAATGGCTATATATTACAGAAATTTAATACAATTCCTCTTTATTAAACTACATAACTAATATAATACGAAACTAACCCTCTAAACTCCCTATCCCAAGAAGGTGTTCTCTACACACTGACACATTCAGCATTTTTGCTTCGGAAAAGAAAAGGAAAATTGTGATAGGAACAGAATTTGCCGTTGCTGAGACATGTTCGTTAGATGAACATCGGATGTCACTCAAATAATAGAATTACTTCATTCTTCAGAAGCTCGGTGTCAAAGCTAGGATTTATCAACCTAAAGATAAAAACATACGGAATGTTGTATTATCCCAACACATCCTATTAGAAGCACACACAATTACTGTCATATTCGTTTATCCAATGACACACCTTTTAGTTAATATTATGTCAAGAAAATTACACTAGAACGATTTATCAGTGGTTAATTTTCGTAGGGTAGGATAAAATAGAAAAATCCGTTATAGCAATTATTTAAAAAATATAATGTATAAAAAATAATTTTTAACCGCCTGACTAAAGAGAGCTGATGTACTAAGCTGTTGTGTTTCTCCGAATCATATTTACAATTAAAAGTCATATTATTGAGAAATTTAGTGGGTTTTTTTTTTTTTTTTTTCCTTAATAAAGATTGTATATAATAATCATAAAGTTCATCTTTAAATGCTTAATTATTATTATTTTTTTTAATCTTATGTTGAAATAATTTTTATTTCAATACATAATAAAATTGCACACTGAAAATTATTTTATAATGCTTCTTTATTTACGTGCGTGTGTATGTATTTCTATAATGTTTCAATAGAACATACTTTTTTAAAAATGTGTTAAAAAAAAAAAAAAAAAAAAAAAAAAAAAAAAAATGTATTTTCAGATTGAACTGTTATTTTATATCATTTTCAAGAACAAAAAAATAATTTAAAAATCAACATTATTTAGAAGTTATAAATAGCTGTGAATTTTTAAACAAGGACGTATGAAAATTAACAAATATGCCCTTTATAATTTTATTTATTTGTTTGCGTGTTTTTTCGTCTTTAGTTAAAACACATTTCCGCTAAGAGAAATAATAAAAACTTTGTTTTATTGAAACTTAGTAAACCTTTAAATCAGTAGGAAAACAATTTACTTTTTAAACGATCGTACACTAATAAAAAGAAAAAAAGAAGAATTAGATTTCGAATGTATGCGTATACACATATTCACTTTTCTGAATGTAGGTCAGAATGACATACATATCTCAAAAAATACGGATTGATAAAATATTGTTTCAAATATAGAAAAGAATTAAAAAAAAAAAAAACTTTAGTAAATTTAATGTGATAGATGTCAATAATATATCTACACTGTTAAAAATTTCAATATAAAACTCTGTGTAATCTATTATCTTAAGTCTTACGTAAAATTACATAGAAAAATAAACGGAGATGTTAAAAAACTTATTTTATACATTCATTTTAATAACTAATATTAATTTAATTAATTAATGGTGAGAATATGTTTCGGACTTGGAATGCTTTTTCTAAAGTAGAAACAGTCCTAATTTTAATTAAAAAATTTACGTAAAAATATAGAATAAAGATTGAGAGCCTCGATTATTCACTTTTAACTAAGAATTATTGTAAATTTACAGAGAAATTGGAAAAATATTTACATTAAATTTACAGAAATTTTTAACAGTGTGCTTTTTATTTTAAAGTAGTTAAAATAAAAAGTAGAATTGGTCGTAATACATTCGCTGTACAAAAACTAAAAAGCATATTCGGTAAGCAAAATGCACCGAAGTGCCAGTCTAATATTCGCTCTTGGCTGTAATGGGTGGGTAGGTTGACCACCATAGGTGAAAAAAACAGATTTAGCGTAAGAAAAAAAATTCGCAGTGACAAGTATGGAACAAAGAAACGCACAGACCAGAAAAAACTAGGAAACATTTAAATTAAACGAAATAGGCTGTAGTGTACAAAGGATAGTTAGAGGTGGGGACCCTTTAATCGTTATTTGCACTGGCTGCCCACCTAATATGAATCAACCAACATGAAAATCCACTAATTCAAGTCGCACTGGAACGTTCATTGAACGTGTAATGAAGTTATAATCGTTCAGACACTGTGCTTCGTGTCAAGAGAACGTTCTACTGAACATTCAGAAATAGTATTATTTAAAACGTTCTGTAAATGTGTATAACATCCGTAAAGTGAATAATTCAAGTTGTATGAAGAACACTTAAATTTATCACTATCATAACACGTTCTGTCTCGGTGCATTTATTACAAATATGACAAAATGCCTAATTCTTGTTTCTGATTTTATCGACACGTATATAAATAATAAACATTGGGAAGTAATCGTGAAGATATTTTTTTTTCTTTTCTTTAACACAAATTTAAACTATTAATTATTTTTTCTTGGTACAATTCTACTTATTTATTGAAATTTTATTTTTCCGACTGAGTGAAAATAATGCCTGGATTATTTTCACTCAGTCGGAAAAATAAAATTTCAATAAATATGATTTTCTTCCACAGTTGATTGTGTGATTTAATAAAAACTGTATTTCTTTCTCCCATTATCTAATGGTGTTTTCCTTTTCCTGCGGCTTATTTTCTGTTGAGCTATCTACATGATAGACCGGATATGGTTCTGCCGAAAGGTTGTCTGAGTGAGTAATGCTGACCGGGGTGTCGGCCTGGATAGCTCAATTGGTAGAGCCTTGACCTTGTAAGTCAAAGATCCGGGTTTCGAGTCCCGGTCCAGGCATTATTTTCACTCAGTCGGAAAAATAAAATTTCAATAAATATGATTTTCTTCCACAGTTGATTGTGTGATTTAATAAAAATTGTACTTAAATTTTATGTTATTGAATAAAACATTACTCAGAATTTTTAACTCTTTTGCAGTTTTATTTAATTCAACGGTAATAAAAGAACGTTAAATTAATTTAATGTATATTTTAAATTTATTTTATTAATAAATAAAAATTTTATGCCACCATATGAAAATTTTAAATAAATAATTTTCAAATTTAAGTTATTCAAAACTAGTGCGCTGTGGACATTGCAGTACTTCCTTCTATAGCATTTTATATAACAGCGCTGCTTACCAATTAACATACACAAATGTACCGTATAATAAACACTGCTTCTCAAAAATATACACTATCGGCCGATATATACCCAAGTTGAATCATCATAGTTTTGCATAATATATACCTTACATACCAAATTTTATGATTACCTATTATAGAATCTGAGAGATTTTGCCTTTCCTCATATGGGAGGAATGTAGTATAGCAGCTGCACCTATAGGTAATATATCCCAAAAGTCAATCCGCACCAAGTTAAATCTAGAACCAACGAAATATCAAATTAAGTTAAATTCCATCCATTGGATCTTGTAATACATTGTCCACAACATTTTGCTAATACAAACAAACACACTGGCAGACATTTTTCTAAAAATGATAGAATCATGTTCAGGGACTCTCAAAACGTGTAAATTCTTTAAAAAACTGGCAGTTGAAAACTTTTATAAATCTTTATTAATCTTTTCTTTTCCTTTTCTTTTTTTTTTTTTCTCTTTTTTTTTTTTTCTTTTGTAAATTACTGCATTAAAGCTATAAATGTTTGCATACATATTGCCTTGAAATAAAACAATATTAAATACATTAAACTTTTTTGAAAATTATTTAAATTCTAAAAATGAAATTCGAATCTTGAATTTTCTAAAAATATTTAAAATTCTCCCTAAAACTATTTTTTAATTATTTTGTATTAGATTCCTTGATAGATTAATATATTAGATTCATTTTATATTGAAAGCTAGTTCAAAAATGTACATATCAATGAATCCATTAAGTAATACCTGAATTTATTTAGACTATCGTTTAACGTTTTTGATGTTAAATGGATCAAAATAAAAATTTAAAATTTGTTATCAGGAAGCAATTTAAACTTTTTCAAAAAAAAAAAAAAAAAAAAAAAAAAAAAAATGTTCTATTTTTTTAATTTAATAAGTTTCCTAGAATTTTTAATATTCCTATTGTGTGTGTGTGCGTGTGCTGTATTCAAATTTATATGTATGCAAAATTTTACAATTCTAAGACAGCAATTTACAGAAAATATTTATAATGTACATAATCATCTGACTTAAACGTTTTTATAACGTACAAAACACATTTTTTAGACAGCTATAAGTACATATATATGGAATGTTTTTAAAAGGTATTTGAAGGGTTGATGGTGAAAGTTACACATGCATTAAATGTTCTTTGGACCACACAATAGAACGTCTTCTACACGTCTATATAACACATTCATAACATCATTTGAACATTCATAACACGTACTTGTAAAACAATTTTTGAACGTTCAAAGAACGTTCTGGTGCTGTTTGGTAATTTAACACTCCATTACTGCATATTCATTTGAGATACTTTATTTGGTCTCTTAAGTAGATTAACATGCACATAAATCCATACATGCTAATCAAATAGTCGCCAACATTTACAATATCTGTCAAAACATCGCGAGCTGCTTATATATATATATATTTTTTTTTTTTCTTCCGGTAGAACAAATCTAACGTAAACTTATTCGCCAAATTTCAAGTCATTGTGGCGAAATATCGTCTATTTGGGTCATTCAAATTTAAAGTCTATTGCACAACTTTCTTTTGTTGTTTTAGACATTTACCTGCTGGTTTTTAATAAGTGGAATTTAGTACAATGGCTATTTGTTGTGGTAACAAGTTAAGCATTCATATTAATTTGAAATATATATCGTTATCAGCATCACTCACACTTACTGTTATTTAACAGACAAAGAAAAAGTTAGCAGACTAATAACCAAAATATTTATGTAACTACAAGAGAATAATTAAAGAAATTTAAAAGATAATAAGGTACAAAATTAAATGGCAGATAAGTATTAAATAGATATTGGTGAATATAATAAAGATTTGACAGGTTTGACGCTTAATTATCTTCAAAAGCCACAAAAGAACAGAAGTGTTCATTTTTTTTTTTTTAATACATAGACTTTAGGACGCATCAGTCTTGAAAGACAAATGTTAGTTTACATTTAGTCGGCTATGAATCACTTTCAAACAATAATTAAATATAAATAAACAAGAATATGTACATGCAGGGTTTTTTTTTTTTTTTTTTTTTTTTTTTTTTATTCAGAGCGATTTGATATTTTACCAGAGCAATCGTGAGGTATATGAAATTTTGTTTGGGGGAGGAAAAAAGTAGTTCCACTATGTTCCTATAGATGGCGCTGTCAGGGGAATGTCATGGGAAACGCCTAAATGGACTTATTAAATGCATGAATGCTGTTAGCAACACAATGGAATAGAAGGAAATAATAGACTTCAAGCGTTTACTACAATTTTTTTTAACAAAAGGATAAGAATACTTGCTTACAACGGAAACAGTCATAGTGAAAAGAGAAAAGGATGTACTTCATGAAACAAATACTTTAAGGATAACTAACAACACATTTCGCAACTTTTTTCTTTTTTTTTTTTTTTTTTTTCCCCAAAACAAAATTCCATTGCCTCACGATTGCTCTGGTAAAATATCAAATCTCTCTGATGGGTAGTTTTAAAATTATAGCGTTTAGAAATCGTAACTTTAATTATTATCACCCTGTAGATAAAAATTTTTACGCATTTTTATTTATTTATTTATTTATTTTTCTTTGAAATAAAAAGAAATATATTTCTTATTTACGTGTAAATGAATTTCCTTTTATGTCAGAAAAAAATAAACCAGTACTTTTTTTTCCCCATCAATTTGTCTTTTCTTTTTAAAAGTTTTAAAGTTAAAATGGGGTTTTTATTTAACATCTGTTGAACCATTTATCCGATTGAATTTTAAAAATACGGCGTTATCTAGGTTTTGTCTTGAATAATAAGTGTACCAATTTTCATAGCAAATGATTAGACGGTGTAGCTTTGCCTAGCGAATTAAATCTGACATACAAAGTGAAACACAGCAAATGATGATGACGCTCACTTTAGCTTCGTACTAATAAACAAACTAAGATTTGTACATATGGTACTTTATGTTACATAAAGGATGTATTCCAATGTGATATGCACAATTTCAACATGCGTATCATTGATCATGTATAACCATCAAAATTTCATGAAATTTCTTTCCATGTTCTATGAAACATTGCAGAACCAAATGTCTGAATGGACGCTATAATATGAGTTTTCAATTCACAAACTGTTATCCAATACTTTCCCCGTATTTCCATATTTCAAAGTCCAAAGATGTTGTGTCTGGAGGTCCAAATGGCCACGGTATAGAGCCTCCTCCTCCAATTCAAAATATGTAGAAGTTTTCATATAAAATCTTTCACACTTCCAAATTATAGTGTGGCGGTGCCTCATCCTTCTGCAGAGTGATATTGGTTTGAATGTCCTCTATTCCAGGAAATGCAAAAATTTCAAACATATCAAAATAATTGCTAGAGCAGAAAAAGAATTTTATACATATTTTGCGCATTTCACTTCGAATGATTATAAGGTAAAAACCTTTTAATATGTCATGTTCTTTTAATTTTCTGTTGAATCATAGCTATAGAACTACATTAGCACTTTATAGATACGTATACAATTTTGAAAGTGATAAGGACGTCAATTTTTGTGAGATGCATAATTTAACTTTTTACAATTTTTTAACGTTCACGATTAATTAAATGTATTTATTTTTATGCCGAAAGAAAATGAACTCTTTTTCTTTTCTTTTCTTTTTTTTTTTTTTTTTTTTTTTTTGGCAACAATTAAATTATAGCTAATATTTTAATGGCTATTTTTAAAGCTATTAGGAGGTTATTATTTTCATATTTTAATTAATTAAAAGAAAACTAATCAAAAATTCGAAAATCGGGCTTCGAAGTATTGTGTTGTCATCGGGTTCTGAGCTATTCTGAAAGTTTCAAATGTCTAGCTAGAAGGGAAGTTGGATTGCAAAATCGATTGCAAGATTTGTACCGGACAAACAAACAAAAATCGTTAATGAAAACATTGTAAAAATCCCGTTACAACTTGCGTTTGATATTCAATGGAAATAATTTTGAAACGAGCATACTGCAGAACATAGATGTTGTGACGTATAGTTTACACTTCACCTAAAATAAACTTTAATATTTTCGTTGTGGAACATAAAGAAATATATCGTTTGTTATTTGTAATAACTTTTGAAAAAAGCAAAGATAAATTTCTGACACCCTCTATTATAATAGAATGCAAGCATATTGTTGAAAAACGAATAATTTAAATTTAATATCTGATTAATAATCTATCCATAAAAATATTAAATAATGTTAAAACTATTCAATTCAATATTTCTGTCAAATTTAACCTCATGAATAATGCATGGTGTGAAATGGATAATCTTTTAAGATCCAACTAACATCATTTTAAACTGATTGCAATTACAAGATTAAAATCATTCATAAATCATATTATGATTACAATAGTGTTTCACTATAATTAATTTTTTTAATTATTCCTACTAATTACTGATTTATTTTATCTGATAATGATTGTAAGATAACACTATCATTTTATTAAACATTTCAAACAAACATTTCTGTATAACTCAGTTTTTTTTTTTTTAACATTTATAATAACTTAGTATTGAATTCATCGAAACCTCAAGGAGATATTTTGTATTTTATCCAAGATTTCTTATATCCAAAATGGCATACTGTGATAGAGAGAGATACAAGTCTGTCTAATTCACGTACTCTATTGATTGTGTGGCTTTTCATTAAATTTTAAAACTGCAATGAAAGGACATTTTTGACTATAGGGAAATTGTTTAAATATTCAACTAGTTGGGGATTAAAGTAGCTCCATATACCTACTGTAATATTTGAAAATGCCCTTAGGCAAATAAAGGGAAAAATAGGGATGAAATCGTGTACACTAAAAAATTCATTAGACGGACAATCGATTGGAAAAGTTGATCTTATATAAATCTATCGTTTGTAATTACATTTTTTGTTGTTATTACTTCAGTCTAGATTCAATAGAAAATAAAGTGATGAATTCATAAAAAATTCGACTTCCGGTTATTGATGAATTTATACGTTTTAAAAGGTCCAAAACACCCTTTAATCATTTTTAGAAAACGTCTATCTGTCCCTGTGTGTGACAAAAATATTCTTCCAACTCTAGCTCGAGAACTGATGCATAGAATTTAATAAAAATTTATGTTTAGTTGCATTTCGTCATAAATTGATGTCTAACAACTTTTCATGTATTTTCCTTAACATGTAGGTTGTCGTCCCGTTTTATGAAACATTTTAATATGACAGCTTAAGATTTTATGTATATGTGTGTGTGTGTGTTTACAATAGGAACATTTAACCACAAAATATAAAGTGAAAAATTTAAGAACGTTATAAAATTTAGCAATCAATAGATACACGATAATACCAATAACACTAAAATTATATATATATGAGCATCGTCCTGAATATCCTTCTCTTCTTCTCGGAAAATATCCTCGTACTGGGGTTTTTAATATCAGTATTTTTCAAAAGAACACCTCAATACCTTTAAAACAAATGGTTTTATTATGCATCTATGACAATTTTAAACAAATTTATTAATTTTGTTTCATTATAAAAATGTAAAAATGCATTTACTAAGATATTGTCTGTAAGGCACAAAATTGACTTTATTTCGATATTTAGAGCGATATATTTCTAAGATGAAAATCGTCTACACGCACCATAGGAAATAATTTTGACAAATAATATGTTTTGTAAATAATTTGTTCTGTGTGAATTTGTATAGGAAAATATTTATGAGAGTTTTCTAATAGACATAACATACTAGTTTTATTTTTCTTTTATAATGCACATTCAGATTTAAAAATAGACGTTTTAGACGTTGCATATAATAGCGCCAACTACCGATTAACATACACAAGAAATTATTCAAAGTATTATGCTACAATTAAGATTTTACATGTACTGCTTGGTAATATTTCAACAAACAAATGTTGAAATAAATCTGAAAAATCGCAGGAAAAAAAGAGTAACAGGCTGCTTGTCAGCCGATATACACCAGATTCAATTAGCATATGTTTTAGTGCCATCTATCAAATCAGGTACATTTTTATTAAGTAACAAAAAGAAAAAGAAAAGAAAAAGAAAGAAAGAAAAAGCTGAAGCATAGTTTTCCTGTAAACGAAAAAAATTCCAGCTTGATAGCGTTACTTGTTGGCCGATAAGTACACAAATTAAACCAGTGAAATTTTCCTTAAGGTCGTACGGGCTGCGGTAGTCCAGTCGGTAGAGTGCTCGTAATTAGAAGATTGCAGGTTCGGTACACGAGCCGGCCAAATACCGTCGTGTACACTAATGGTGGTTAGAGTCCGTAAAATCTGTCGTGGCCGCAATGTCCTCTATGTTTCCATCAAAATTATACCGCTGGGGGTCACCGAAGCGGGAGAGCCATCTCTTCCGCGGAGGATCAAAATTGGGATGGCATGCATCCGGACTACCTCTAGGGGTGAGTCCCAGACTAGACGTTCGCCAATTGTCTATTGCGCAGCATTAGTACGATGTAAATTCGCCGACTTTGATTCGCAGCCTTTGCAGGCTTCTGAATGGTCGATAATTTCAATGGTTTCACGTCTTCACGAACCAATGCGTAGTATGGGTTGTTAAACTGGGCTATTTTCCTTACTTCGTTAAAATTAATTTCGATTTCTTCCTTTTGATAAGTCTGAGCTAGGACTGTAGTGCTTTTTTGCCGAAACGTCAGTAGAGGACCTCTGTTGAGACTCAAAACGGTTTTGGACTCTGTCTGTGTGTCTGTCTGTCTGTCTGTTGCACGATAGCGGCCGCACAAATCTTGCTATTGACTTGAAATCTGGTACACATGTTCATGTGCCCCACAAAATCAGCTGTATAGTTTTGAGTGTGCATTCCATTTGTAGTTCGTGTACAGGGACACGCCAAAGTTTTTTTTATCATTACGGCCTATGGGAAGAATTTGTATGTCGCGCGATAGCGGCCGCAAAAATTACGCTATTGACTTGCAATTTGGTACACATATTCGTGAGCATAACAGAATTAGCTGTATAGTTTTAGGTGTGTATTTCATTTGTAGTTCGTGTACAGGGACACGCCAAAGTTTTTCTTATCATTACGGCCTATGGGAATAATCTGTATGTACCGCGATAGCGGACACAAAAATCTTCCTATTGACTTGAAATTTGGTACACATTTCATGTGCCCCACAAAATCAGCTGTATAGTTTTGAGTGTGCATTCCATTTGTAGTTCGTGTACAGGGACACGCCAAAGTTTTTTTTATCATTACGGCCTATGGGAAGAATTTGTATGTCGCGCGATAGCGGCCGCAAAAATTACGCTATTGACTTGCAATTTGGTACACATATTCATGAGCCCAACGGAATCGGCTGTATAGTTAGGTATAGGTGTGTATTACATTTGTATAGGTGTGTATTACATTTGTAGTTCGTGTACAGGGACATGCCAAAATTTTTCTTATCATTACGGCCTATGGGAGGAATCTGCATGTACCGCGATAGCCATCGCAAAAATCAAGCTATTGACTTCCAATTTTTGCCGAAACGTCATTGGAGTCCCTCTGTTGAGACTCAAAAATATTTTGGGTTCCGTCTGTCCGTCTGTCTGTCGTGCGATAGCGGCTGCAGAAATCACGCTATTGATTTGAAATTTGTTACACATTTTCATGATCCCCACGAAATTAGCTGTATAGTTTTGGGTGTGTATTCCATTTGTAGTTCGTGTACAGGGACACACAAAATTTTTTCTTATCATTACGGTCTATGGGCAGAATTTGTATGTACCGCAATAGCGGCCGCAAAAATTCTCCGACTGACATGCAAATTGACACACACATTCAGGCTCGGTATAGAAATAGCTATTTAATTTTTTATGTCTATACTTTTTATAGATTGTGTACAGGGACACGCCAAAATACTTAACATTACGCGTATGGGTGAATTTCGTTTAAACGCATTTTAACATCATTACTTTGCAATTAAGAAAATGAAACTAGCGCACGTGAGTAAGATGCTTAAACGTATGTTGTTTGAAGAAAATATGTGCTCTTGAGCTTTCTAATTAATGTACAGGACCTTACAAAAGTGTTCTGATAATGTCACGTAGTCATCCAAAGGATGTTAAATTTGGAACAATTATTCATTTTAAACGCAAAATAAGGTGAATAGTTTTTACTGGTGTATACAATGTTCATGGTTCGTTTACAGAGACACACAAAAGACTTTCGTAACATTAGAGCCTATGGACAAATTTTTAGTTAAGCGCTCACTTTAATGCGCTTATGCTGCATTGAACTTAATAGAATTAACATACATTATAAAGATGCTTAAAATCATATTTACTCTTAAAAAACGGTATGTATAGACTAAATAATTTATGGGACTACACAAAATAATTCCAAGGAAGTACTGTATCATCCAAATGATGTCAAATTAGTTTGAAAAATTAATGAGTTATAATTAATTAGGTGTATTCTTATTATTGGCGTTGATAATAACTGTGGCTCCTTTTCCGGGATACGTAAAAGAATTTCGTACTATTACGGTCTATAGTCGGTATTTCTTAAAAGTGTATTTTAACATGGTTACACCCCATTAAATATAACGAAATTTTATTAGAATTTTAAAAGCATGTTTTTCTATTGAAAATTGTGGGCATAGAATTGGTAATTAGTTTACAAGGTTATGCAAAATATTTCCGATACGCTATGTTTTTTTTTTTTTTTTTTTTTTTTTTCTTTTTGCATGAAATTTGGTACTTATGAAATTTGTTTTTTATGAATTTCAGGGAAGTAATACAAGATCGTCGTTTATTAAGAATACATATATATGATATACAGATAGGTATACAAAGAGAAATACAGTGGGGGGTTGAGAGGGGCGGCAGCCCCCCTCAGTAATGTATTTAATTACTGTAACAAGTCGATCGAATCAATATATACTATTATATAATATGGAATAAATAAAAATGACCTATTGAATAATGTCTGATGGAAATAGGACGTTGAGGCTCCTGATCTGCAGATCCACTAGTTTAAACTTTCTATCATTGACGTGTTCTTTAATCCGCGTTTTAATTTTCCTTTTGGACATACCCACGTAGTACCCTTCTCTATTATCTTTATATGTAAAAAATATCTTATAAATCCCAGCTAAACAGGCTCCTTCTAAACAGAAAGTACTTCGCCATAGAAAATCCACAACCTGAAGCTGAAAAATAAGGTCAATTAATCAATTTCATTAAATGTATATCACGCTTCAGTTTTTTAAGTTAATTTAAAAGTAGATTTTGGAGTTTGGTTGATTTCAGCATTATCACCGTTTCATAATAGTTATCTAACATACCAAATCTGGCGCATTTATACACTAAGTTGAGATATAACCTTTCTCTAAATGCTAAATGAAGAAATTACATCCCAGCAGCGCCACAAATGCACAGAAATTGAAACAGCGTAATAGTCATAGTAGTCATCTCAGCATGGTACACTTATACAGATATATATAGCCTTTTCTGATATATAGCCTTTTCGTAAATGAGGAGGATAGGAATTATAGCATATCAGAGCTAACTGCTAAGCGATTTCAACCAAAATATAATTTACCGAAATTTATATCAATCAAAGTTCAAATAGAGATTTTCATAAAATTTCATGCAATATTTCATGGATACAGCACAAAATTTTAAGAGCAAACACGTGGAGATACACAGACACTTTCTAAAAATAGTCAAATCGTAATAAAGATGTTGGTAAAAATAAAAATGCGGTGTTGAAAAATAAAAAGTAAAAATCTTTGAAAAAGTTTTTTCCTTATTACTTATTATGGTAAAATCGCATTTTAAATATCTCAACACATGTAAACCAGACGTCGGTTTTTTTTTTTTTTTTTTTTTTTTATACTTTTATATTAAATTGGTTTGTATATCTGTCTACCATCAATTTTCTTTAATATGAATTTAGTGTAGAATCTATATGGAACCTTCAGGAACCTTCTAGAAACTTCATGGAAAACTCTAGAAACTTCATGAAACCTTCCAGAAACTTCACAGAATTATCTAGAAACTTCATAGAAACATCTAAAAATTTTATGCAATTTTCTAGAAACTTCGTGGAAACGTCTAGAAACTGTATAGACTCTTCCAAAAGCTTCATGGAAACATCTATAAACTTCCTGGTATCTTTTAGAAATTTCATGGAAACGTATAGGAACTTAATAGACCCTTCTACCAAATTCATGAAATCTTCTAGAAATTTCATAGAAACATCTAGAAACTTCAAAGAAACATATAGGAAGTTAATGGAATCTTCTATAAACTTCATGGAAACAGCTAGAAATTTCATGGAATCTAGTAGGAACTTCGCGGAACCCTCTAGAAACTTCATAGAAACTTCTGAAAACTTCATGGAAATGTCTAGAAACTTCATAAAACATTCGAAAAAAATTTGGCTTTCAGAAAGTTTTTTAGGCTTCCATAAAGCTTAAAAGCTACGTTTCTATAAGTTATATTTTTTAGTTATGTAGAAATCAGTTTTCTAGATAACTAATAAATAAATAAATAAATAAAATAAATAAAGATAAAAAAATTTTAAAATAGAAGGATTTATAGAGGAACTCTAAAAAGTGAGAAATCATGGAAAATTATGGTCAGTTTGAAGGGGAAAAAAATGAAATTTGAAGAGTAGTCAAAATTGATAAATGAAAAATTTATTCCTGAACAAAAAGAAACTGCTCAATTAAGAAAGTTTTTCAAATTATATATATATATGTATATATATATATATATAAGTATTGGTTTCGTAAATATTTTTAACTTCTGGTTTTCTATGGATTTACAAGTTTTGAGAAATCCAGAACACAATTTGACCATTTTTAGAAAATGTCTGTCTGTCGTATGCGCGTGTGTGACAAATTTTTTTTTTCTAATTGTTTCTCAAGAACTATTGCTCATATGTACATATAAACTTATTTCTATTTGCACCATGGCATAAATACGTGCCTACCAACTTTTGCTGTCAATCGCTCAACAGGTGGCACTGCAATACAGCGATTTTCGCAATTTCATTGAAGGCTTTATCTCAGGAACTACTTCACAGACTTGCATATAAATTTATATGTAGATGTACCTTGAAATAAGTTAATGTTTATTTACGTTTGATGTCAATAGCTCAGCAGATGGCGCTGTTATTCAGAAATTTCCGCAATTTCAGGAAAGGCTATTTCTTAGGTTGTACTGAGTATAATAGAACAAAACTTAATGTGTGAAAGGCCATTATGAGACATTATGCTGATTCAGTTTAAGTGCATATCGGCGAATAAGGCGCTGCTATACTGCAAATATCTCCAAGAATGGGAAGGACGTCATCTGCGTGATAAAAATTCACTTGCGTTGTACATTTCTTGTAATACCTCTCTGAGATGAAAATAGTCTGCATTCATAATGGAAAAAATAATAATTAATAATTTGATCTGCGTTAATTTGCATAGGGAAATATAGAAGAAAATTTTGTGGTGGTGACAACATACTAGTTTATTTTTGAAGTCAAAATGAAAACAGAACACAGCAATCCCTCCGTTATTCTCTTTGTCAGAAATTTTACACTTGCAGTATAGTTACAAATTAAACACTCCCTTTTACTTGTCTTAGTAACAGTTTCAAGAAACGTAATTTTCAAAGAACGGTAATAGGTTACAAATTTTATTTAATTCTCAAGTGACATTTCATTTTAATTTTTAATTATTGAAATAATAATTTCTAGATTTTATTTTGAAATAACTAAGAAGCAAGAGGTTTAAAAGTAAAAATTTTAAATTTAAATGAAAGCCGCGAACTGTTGGCAAAGTAGTAATGATTTTGCTAAAAAAAAAAGCGTATCAGGGATATGTTTGATTTATTTTTTTCGAGGAATAATTAACTAATTATCTGCCAAAATGTAATTAATGTTTATTATTAATTCTATTAATCGTTACCTTTCGAAATTTCTTTCCAAAATCAAACAAATAATACCCTTTTCTTCAATGCAGGAACGTTTGCCGGATATAAAAATCAGCCGCTTAATAGAATCACTTTGACTCTGCACGAATGTGGTTTTAATAAGTGGCGGGTACTGTATATATATACTCCCTTCAAGCTGACCATAATTTTTTTTAATGTTGCTTATTTTCGACTTTTTGGGGCGTTTCTACAAAAGTAATCTATTTTCCTTTATTTATTTATTTTTTAACTCTTCTTTTATTTTAAATATGTTGATAAAACGAAAACTCCTTATGCTTTATTTATGTAAGTGAAAGTTCTTTGAATCTGGAAGCACACAATCTGGAAGAACATATTTGTAGGAAGCACACGAGAGCATTTCCATATGAATCTGTTTAGAAGAAAATAATTTACTGTAAAAACTTTATTTCTATATGTATGCAAATACAGGATATATTAAATTCGGTTATTTAGTTAAAAAGGAATGTTATTTTAATTTGTTTACGTGTCGGATTAAAGTATACAACTACAACATCAGCTGGGGAGAGGAGGGGGATTGAAATGATGCCCTTATAATAAAAAAAAAAAAAAAAAAAAATCTTATTAAAAAAAAAAAAAGAGCATAGACTGTGTTGTTTAATAGAAGAAAGGAAGGAAGAGACTATTGCATTAATCAATTGTTTCTAAAATTAATTTACTTTGATTATACAATTTAAAAAATTAACAAAAAATGATCTCTTGACAATATCTCTACAAAAGGTTTTGGAATTAGTTTTTATGATTTCACTCTTTACAATCTTACTCAGAAAAAAAAAATAATAATAATAAACAGCAAAATTTATTCGATAGAGAGAAAATAAGAACAAAAGTAGTACTTCTTCCGATAATTTTTTAGATTTAACCAAAAATATATATATACCAGTGATACTGATTTGTTGTTTGACTCAAGTTAAAAATGAATAAGAAGAAGTTGGAGAAAAATCGTGTATTACGCATAGAACTGAAAATGTTTTCCGATATATAAGAGAATATAATTTTGAAATCTCATCTTTCGGAAGCGGCAACTTTGAATGTAACACTCGTGCCTAATTTGTTCGCGTGTGTTCTTTCGACCCGAAACAATTGCTGCGAGTTTAATGTATTTTATGGTGTTTATTCAAAGTTTTGTAATTATTACTTTAGAACGCCAGTTCTGTGGTGCTTTCTTATTGTTAAATTAAACACAGCATACAGCAATTAGAATGCAAAAATGTTAAATGCCTTACGAAATACGAGCACTTTTACTAAATAATTTTTTAATTATGCATACGCAAGCTTTATAAAAATTTGATTTGCATAATTTAACAGACAAAGGTATATTGAGAAACTTATATGAAAACAAGTGTCGTGTAAATTCAAAACGTTGCAAGAGATAGAATGAACAGAATTTCAGTTCTCTGAAAATAAAAGCTAAACTATAAGGGGTTTTTGTCACATTTTTATTTTGATTCAATCAATGCCCAATGGTAATACAGTGTTTTCGCTGATTGTAAATAAATATTGATAAAACCCCCATCTTCTTCTTCTTCTTCTTCCTTTTTTATTTTTTCTTTTCAGAAGGACTGAAATTCTGTTCATTCGATTTTTCATACTTTTTGAATTTACACGACATTTGTTAGGAGTTTTCATATAAGTTGCTCAATACTTTTGGCTATTAAATTATGCAAATGAATTTTTTTTAAAGCTAGCGCATGCGTACTGAAAAAATATTCAGTAAAAGTTCCAGTATTTCGTAAGACGTTTAACATTTTTGCATTCTGATTGCTGTATGCTGTGTGTAATTTAGTATGCCATATTTCCTGAAAATGGCTTTGCACTGGATCTTATACCCTACGTGTTATAATTTTAAAAAATGAAAATTCTTTTCGTAATTTTTTAAAGAAACCGTTATAGCTCCATGAATATATGAGGTAGTCTCTTAAAATTTAATACAAATAATGAAAAAAATCCTCCTAATCACATGCTACAGCTAAAACGCATTTAAAGCATTACCTTTAACAGGGTGATCCAAAATATTTTGATTTTTGTTTCATTTTTTACTAGTCCCCTTTTCCTTTTCAGGAGACAACTTTTACTAACACGTTCTTTACACTACCAAAGTTTCAAGAGGATTCCTAAAGAACTTTTCAAGATATTTCACAAAATGTCTAAATTCGAAAGTGTTCAAATACTGATTGGTAGATAGTGTATCTTAATTTTGCAAACATTTTATTTCAGCCTAACTCATGAGAAGAGAAGATAAAATGTTTTCATCCCCCCCCCCCTTCCATACAGTTATTTTGTATACTACTCCCTTTTAATGTTAAAAATTTCTATTTTAGTTATAATATTTCAATAATTATTCTTATATTTCTAATAACATTTTTTACTCATAATCAGGTATGTTAATATTTCTAATTTATTCTGAAGCATTGTAAGTACCCGCTTTTTTCTCACACCATTTTTTTAAGGATATTTTTCTTGTTATTAAATAGAAATTACATATTAGAGAAAACTGCTTTCTAAATATAGTGGCATGAAAAAAAGACAAACACTAACAGTGCTCCGGTATAAGTTAAGGTTTTCATGTCTGCATAATTGGTTCAAGTATTCGTTTAGTTTTCTTTTCTCTGTTCACATTTCGCTTTAAAATGGTGACTTTGTTTTCGCTGGCTTTACCCGATCTGAGCTCGGGCTGGTGAAATGCAGAAAGCCAACTTAAAGGTAATTTTTACTTGTGTTTAAATATGTTTTTTACCTTTTTTTTTAGGAAATGTTATATACAAAAAGACTTATGTTTAAAAAATATATATATATGAAAATAAACTCTTTTTTTTTCTTTACTTCAAACCCGGAATTAAATGCGCTCGCAAGGGGTTAATAACGATACACTGTCGTGAAAATATATTTTCAGTCAAAACGATAGCCATTTACATTCATAAATTTATCACAATCAACAGATTGGGTAGAAAATCGTACATATTGAAACTTTATTTTTCAAATGAGTGAAAATAATGCCCGGACAGGAAGTCGAACCACGGATCTTTGACTTACAAGGTCGATTTGACCTTGTAAGTCAGAGATCCAGGGTTCGACTCCCGGTCCGGGCATTATTTTCACTCAGTTGGAAAAATAAATTTTCAAGATAACTATTTCTAAATAGACTAAATGGCTAACATAAAATATGTTAAAAATCGCATTGCAATACGGTTTTAAATATATTTTAAGCGAAACTGGAAACTATTTAGTGCTTTAAAACTAGTGAATAAGTTTCAATAGTCATTCTTGCAATATTAATTCTTCTTCTTCTTCTTCTTTTTTTTTTTTTTTTTTCCATTCCGATCTCGGTAAATTATTATGCATAAAATATTCACGCAAGTATTTTTTACGCCATTTTTGAAATATTATAGAAAACAGAAATTCAAAAAGAAAAATATTAGATCAGACGCCTAAGAGTAAACCAAATATGAATGAAATCCGAAATTTCTCCACAACCAATTAATACCTGATGATTTCCTCCGAATTTTTTTCCCCGGAGTATTGTTAATATTGCATGCTTCTATTATTCATGGCCGATAAGATTTCTCCTGAAAAAGGGAGAGTGACGTACGATCAAGGTAATAATGTTATCATCGCTTACTGGATATCCAATACTATTATATTCGTTTCCCTTCGTCACCATTCACTGCCATTCATAATTCTTAAATTTTCATGCCTGGTGCACTTTCTGATGCGGGCATATCCAGTCACGCCCTAAATACTACAGTTTTATTTCTATATGTCCTTCTTTATCGCTTCTTCTCTTTTACACATACGTCTCTATCTGCATCTTCCTCACTGACGGAAAAAAGCTTATCTGGACCAGATATAACGACTTGAAGTGAGAACAAAACTTCTCTTTCTTTCAGGTTTAACATTATTTCGTAACAAATTCCAAATCGTTAGCCTCTAAACAATCCCGTGAAATTATATTAATCGATATTTGTTCATCACTAAGCATTATATACAATATTCATTCTCCATTTTGAATTTTAGTTTTATAAAAATATAAATGTAACACTACTGTAAACATTTATTACAAAAATAAAATTTATGTAATAAATGTTTATATCTTTAGAATAAACATACAGTTAAATCTGGTTAACCATACTTCTGTGTGGCCAAGGTAAATTAAGTAAATTAGCATTATATAACAAACATTGATAATAAAACTTAATATTAAAGTTTAGAACACTTTAAAAAAATACTATTTTGTGTTTCAGTATCATCCTATAATAATCACTAAAATCCCTTTGAGCGATTCTCTGAAAATAGGCCAAAAATAAAAAGCGGCAGGTTCAAAAAGTTGTATTCGAAAAATTTCATTTTTTTTTTTAGTAAGATATCCTTATAATACGAAGAAACAAAAATTCCATGAGATTACATGGGAAGAGAAGATGAGTGAATCTGGTTTTTGTACAACTTTAAAACAAACCTGTTGAATGGAGTATCCTGCAAATCTGGAACATCCTGCAAATCCATTCAGTGTAATTCAGTAATCTATTACAATATGTTATTAACTTATCCTTACCAAAATATTGCAATTTATTTTAACCAATAGCGAGAGTAAAAAAACACGTGAAATACGACATTAATGTTTGTGAGTCATCAATCATTCCTATTTTAAAAAGTGTAAAAAATTAGGAACCGGCATGTCAACCCCTGTCCCTCATAGTGTAAAAATTAGGTAGGAGTGTTTCAGGGTACTGTCATGAAAAGAGAAAAAAAAACGCGGCGCGATACAGAGGTTCTGTTTTTTTCTCACCCTATCAGTAAGAGATAATTTTTAGAAGCTGCGGTAATAACGGTAAAGAACGCTTCTCCCTCTTTTAAAAATTATCTACAGAAGCTAAGCGAAATCACTTTTGCAAAGATACATTATGCAAGAGAGATGCGCTAGAAACAGGATATAGCTGTGAAACACTCTGCCTCCGTTTATATTTTGAGGTAACACTGCCGTTTATGAAGCTGATAAAAAAGATTATGTGAATTACATACTCGTTTCCTCGAAAGTAACTCAATGTGGATTTCAGCACTGGTTTTACTGTTTCTCTTTATAATAACATTAGATTTCAATACATGTTTTCGAATACCAGAATTTTCGTAAATCCATTTAGATGTTACTCCTGGGAATTTATTAATTCTTCTTTTAATATGTAGCATGATATTCATGATTATGAATTGCAGTCCATGTAAAAGTCAGTCCTGATAGTCAGTTTTAAGTCTATTCATATATTACTTCTGGGAATTTTAAATCTTCAGTAGGCTAGAAATTAACTCTTCTTTCAATATACGGTAAGATATTCATAATTATAAAATGCAGTCTGTTCAAAAATCAGTCTTGTCAGAAACTTGTAAGTCTATTTTAATGTTACTACGATGAATTTGATGTTTATAGTAGACTTAAAATTAAAAATTCTGTCAATAAGTAGCATGATGTTCATAATTATGAATTGCAGTCCATTTAAAACTCAGTCTTAACAGTCCGTTGTAGTCTATAACAATCAATGGTGCCAAATTTAGAGATTTTTTTATTCAATAGTCACCAACAATTTTGAAGAGAGATATTTGATATACATAATAGACGAGTAATCTTCGGAGTATTTAGGCAACCGTTACAATTAAAATTTAAAGGTAAATGTTGAATAAAAATGTCCCTAAATGTGGCAACACTGATAACAGCGAGTCCATTGAAAGGTTCTTTCTAAAAAAATTTTGTTTATAGTAAACTAAAAATTATTTCTTCTGTCTGTATGTAATATGATGAGTATGATGTTCATAAACTCTAGTCCATTTAAGGTCAATTGAGGCAGTCAGTTATAAATAATTTAAATAGTATTCCTAGGAATTTTAAAACTACGTCAGATTAAAAGTTATTTCTTCGTTCAATATAGTATGATAAATGCATTTTGAATAAGTACTGTCATTTATAAAGCTGATTTAAAAAAAAAAAAAAAAAAAAAAAAAAAAAAGTTTAAGGAAACTGCATGCTCGAAAGTAACTCAATGAAATTTTCAGCACTGGATTTTAAGTTTTTCTGTATAATACCATTACATTTTAATACACTTTTCCGAATATCCAAGTTTTTGTAAGTCCGTTTTAATAATATTAATAGGAATTATGACTGTAAATAGGTTTTTTTTTTCTTTCTTTTAATTTATTGTACTACATTAGTAGTTCGGAATTGCATTGGAGCATAGTAAACGATGTTATATATGGATTTTCCAAAAATTAGGAGAATTTCTTTTTGAAAATTTAATAAATTCTAGTACAAATGTAGAACATGCATAAATAATTTTTATATTTATTTTTTATTCATTTCAGCTGTTAAAAATTGTCTTTTTTTGTGTATATTATAAATTACGTGTAGAATAAGCTTTTATTCTATATTATTATTTTTAAATATCGTTGTGTTAAGAAAAAAAATATATACTCTGTCACCCAAATTATTTCGCACGGACAGTCGATAGTACAAAACTATTGTGTTATTATCAATACAGTTTTTTTTTTTTTTTTTTTTTTAGCGATAAATTAACCAGAATAAATAAATTTTAACATCTTTATAGAAGATTTATTTATTTATTTATTTTATAAGATTATGAACTTATTCATTACGATGCAATAAATTAAAGCATACACTGTTAAAAATTTCTGTAAATTTAATGTAAATATTTATTCAGAGTCTCTGTAAATTTACAGTAATTCTTAGTTAAAAGTAAATAATCGAGATTCTCAATCTTTATTCTGTATTTTAACCTAATTTTATTATTTAATTTTTTAATTAAAATTAAAAATGGCTGTTTCTACTTCAGAAAAAGCATTCTATGTCCGAAATATATTCTCAACAATAATTAATTAAATTAATATTAGTTATTAAAATGAATGTATAAAATAAGTTTTTTAACATCTCCGTTTATTTTTCTCTGTTATTTTACATAAGACTTAAGATAATAGATTATACAGAGTTTTCTGTTGAAATTTTTAACAGTGTACTATTTGACTGATTTTTTTTTTTTTTTTTTTTTTTTTTTTTTTTTCAACTCAACGTTACAATAATTATAGGGATAAAGTTTCTCCTTTTTGTACAGATAAGATACTCATGTACAGTACACTAAAAATAAAAAAATAAAAATAAATAAAAAGCAGTCTTTGGGGACTGCCGATAGAAGTGAAAACTAAATAACTTGTGAATTGTATCGTCGAGCTATTAGATTATTATTTTCGTATCATTTTTGGTTTCTAAAGAAGTGTTTATGATCTGTATTATATGATTCGGCACAATATTTGTAACTACCCAAATTAAATGAACTAAGCCTTATATTAGGTTAAAATATTGTAATATGACTAAAATAATTTTCTTTTTTTTTATTATTATATATTTGAAAATTTATATTGAAAGAAAAAGAAGGATATAACAGTCTGTATAAAAACACGTGCTTGTACTTTGTGAACTATGTTATATACTGTGGAAAAAGTACAGTCGGGGAAAAAAAAAAAAAAACGCAACACCCGCTGTAATTTCGTTATTAATTAACGCAGGAACATCTAATAGACATAATTCAACAGGAAATTAAAAGCACTTTCTGAATATGTCGTCAAATTTTGAATTAGGGGTCGTCTACATATTGAAATTAGCGCCAACTTTGATTTGATTTTTTTTTTTTTTTTTTTTTTTTTCAATAGCAACACCGTATTTTGACTTCATTTTCGGATTTCTGAGAGTCTGCCAGTGCGGAAAAGTATACTGTTTGTATACTTTATCTTTAGTATTTATAGAGTTATAATCAAAAATGTGTTAGGGGGTTATCTGTAAATGTAGAAAAATAAATTTAAGATCCTATACGAAATAGACAAAATTTTAATGTTTCACACCGGAAATCTTTCAGGAAAAAAATAATTATAAAAATTAATAAAACGTTGCCTTTTTTTCATTTCCTTAATTATCCTCAATTCAATTTTTTAGATTTATATATACTCCAGTACTTTTTTTAATAATTTTAGGTCTATTTAAATACATTACACTTGCGATTAGTCCATACAGTACTCTTTGAAAAAAAGTGCAATATTTTTCAAGTAAAAGTGTCTCTTATGGCTATACTGATCACCAATAAAGTTTAAATTTTCTTTCGTAGGGGTAACATAATATACGAAAAGAAATAATGTATATGTATATATATATATATATATATATATATATATATATACAACAACGCATAAACTGAATCTTTTCGGATAAATTATTGTAAGGGTTGATGAAGTAAATATTAAACAATTTTAATCGCACTTACCAGTTTTGGGTCAGTTGAACTCTTCGGAACTGTACGATTCGTTTTATAATTTCTATGAAAATATAATTTCTTAATTAACCCTTTCGCGACTGCTGACGTAGATTCACGCCATTTGAAAATCTATAACTCTGTCAGTGGGCGTTTCTTTCGTAATTTGTGTGTTACATATTTCTTAAGTGTGTGCCCAGTGTTCATATTTTTGCAATAAAATATACTATGGATAGAAATATATTGATTAGAAAGAATATAATTATAATGTATATCCATTTGTAATATATTGTGAATACAGAAATTTGTTCTGAAATATTTTATTTTGAGAGTATAACGCCCATAGGCGGGTCTTACTGTCAAAGAGACAAAATCCTGCGGTCACAAAAAGTGTTAAAATATATTTATAAAAGTTAAAGTATGTTTTTAAAAATGTATAAAGTTAAAATATATTAATAAAATTTTAAAGACTAAAATGTCCTTAAAATGATAATCCTCCCCCCTACAAAATAAATAAATAGGTAAATAAATAAAATAAAATAAAGCAATATATGAAGCAAATGATTAAGCCTTTTTTAACTATGACGGTAGTTAAGAAACGATTTCACAAGTCTGTCTTGAATTCCAATTCCATTCGTTTTTTATATTTGACAATTTCACATAAAATCTATTTTTCTATTTAAAACAGTAAACCCCGCCTATTTAGTTAATTTTTTTTTTCTTATAGTGTTCGTTTTAAAGATTCAAAAATTTTCACCAATTAATCGATGAAGTAAATACCACTTGTGCATATTTTTGTCAAAATAAAATAAGGGGTTTAACACGAATACTCAATGTCACATTTACTTTTCTTTTCTGTATTGTTTTGTTTTGAAGAACGATGAAGGAGGGGCATTTCTTCTTTAGAAAACAGGAATTCTTGATGCTAACACTAATGTCTAAAAATCATCATTTTTGTTTCATTTCTTTGCGTTTGACGTTGTTGTTATATAATTTGACCCGTAAATAAAAGATAAAAATATTTTGTTTAATTTTCTGTGTTATTTTTTAAGATTTGGTTCGTTATTTCATGCAAAACTTTATAAGAGAAGGGCCCCTAAACCAGTCCAAAAGAAAGATTTATTTATATCTCGAAAACTAATAACTGGAATGAGCTGCAAATTTGCACACCCATATTTTTCAGCATTAGGATTCATTTTACGTAAAAATTAATATAGATCATAATTCATAATTTTTATGAATATGAATTTATTAATATTTTTCAGAATTAAAAATATTTTTCAGAATCAAAAGTAATGATGGATTATGTTTGGGTTTC
Source organism: Salticus scenicus (assembly GCA_963930645.1). Lineage (NCBI taxonomy): Eukaryota > Metazoa > Arthropoda > Arachnida > Araneae > Salticidae > Salticus > Salticus scenicus. The sequence goes on along the minus strand of OZ005649.1, from coordinate 354,228,172 downwards.
TTCAATGTATCTCTTAAAAAAAATGTTATATCGATCAATTTATTTTTTCTGAAGAAATTAATAAAAGTTTGAAATATGAATTTAACATTAGCACCTTCAAACTTTGAACGCTTATAACTCTGTGAAAAAATAAGTAAAATATACAACCAATATACTTTTTCGTTGTCGCGATCCCAAAAATTACAATATAAAATAAAAATGGGACATTACCATTGAAAAAATCAAAGTTGGTGCGCGTTTTAATATGTAGACGACCCCCAATTCAAAATTTCAGTTCATTTTCTGAAGCTACTTACAATTCCCCGTCGAATAATACCTATTACATTTTTCTACATCGATTAGCAACGAAGTTACGTTGAGTGTTGCGTTCTTTTTTTCCCCGACTGTACATACATACATAGAGTATAGAACTAGAGAGAGACAGATGCCAGTAGCTAGTATACTACTCGTATTAGTATACATTTTATACATATATATATATACTAGCATACATTTTATGTATACATTTTATACATATCCATACATATGCATTTTATACATATATTATTTTATGCATGTATACATTTTATACATATATATATACTATGCCCGCTTCGCTGGTCACTATTTTTAAATGAATCATTATAATTAATGAATTCTCAAAATTGCATTAATTTTTATCATGTGAAAAAAAAAAAAAAGAAAAAAAAAAAAACTCTGATCGGGAAAAATGTCGCACCGGGTCCCCACTGCCTTCGGCAGCGTAGACCCGTGCGCGATGCGCACGCGCGAATGCATATATATGAGCGCCCTAATAATTTTACAAATTCGAAAATATCCGCAATCGATTTGTAAGTATCAAAAACCTGTATGCACCAGTTTTGAACGATCTATCTCTATCTTTATTTTTTTGCCCTTCGCTCCCTCCCCCCTTCCCGCCCCTCCCAATAATTTTAAAAATTCAAAAAGATCCGCAATTGATTTGTAGGTATCGAAAACCTCGATGTACCAATTTTTAATGATCTAACTCTATTTTTTTTTTGCCCCTCTGCCCCCCACTTCCCGGCCCTTCTAATAACTTTACACTTTCGAAAATATCCCCATTCGATTTGCTGGCCTCTAAAACCTATCTGTACCAATTTTGAACGGCCTAACTGTATTTTTATTTGTTTTTGCCCATAGCCCCCCCTTACCGCTCCACCCCCTTACCGCCCCTCCTAATAATTTTTTACAAATTCGAAAATATCCGCAATCGATTTGTAAGTATCGAAAACCTCTATATACCAATTTTGAACGATCTAACTGTATTTTTATTTTTTTGCCCCCCCTCCCCCCTCCCCCATTCTCGCCCCTCCTAATAACTTTACACTTTCGAAAATATCCCCATTCGACTTGCAGGCCTTTAAAACCTATCTGTACCAGTTTTGAACGGCCTAACTGTATTTCTATTTGTTTTTGCCCATAGCCCCCCCCCTTACCGCCCCACCCCCTTACAGCCCCTCCAAATAATTTTACAAATTCGAAAATATCCGCAATTGATTTGTAAGTATCGAAAACCTCTATAAACCAATTTTGAACGATCTGACACTATTATTATTTGTTTGCCCCCCCCCCTCCCCTCCCCCCCTTCTTGCCCCTCCTAATAACTTTACACAATCGAAAATATCCCCATTCGACTTGCAGGCCTTTAAAACCTATCTGTACCAATTTTGAACGGCCTAACTGTATTTCTATTTGTTTTTGCTCCATAGCCCCCCCCCTTGCTGCCCCACCTGGGGGCTGAATTTCTAAAATTCCAGAAATTGGTTTTTAGATAGTCGCATTAGCTATATTTTAGAGCAAAAATTTGACGTATATTTATTTATTTTTTTTATTTTTTTTTTTTTTTTTTTGAGATATGTAGGATTATGCGATATCACGTTTTACGCATGTGAAATCACGTTTTGCCCCCCCCCCCCCCGCCCCTCTTGGGGACCGAATTTCAAAAATTCCAGAAACCGATTTTTAGACATTTGTATTAGCTATATTTTAAAGCAAAAATTTTACGGATATCTGTTTTTTTTTGTTTGAGATATGAAGGATTTTGTGAAATTACGTTTTGCCCCCCCCTCCCCGCCTTGGGGGGCGAATTTTGTAAAATCGCTTGCGGCGTTGTGTTTCTCGGGTCGTAAACATTAACCGTGCCGAATTTTGTCCCGGTCGGTGAAACGGCCTAGGTTTCTATAGCGGACAGACACACAGACACACACACAGACAGACAGACTCTGCTCTTTTATATATATAGATATATGTATATGTATATGAGGCATGCCGCGCCGTGCGCTACATATATGGATATATATGTAGAAAGATATACTCTTTGTGTATATATATAATGTATACTAATAACGCACGGAGGTATATCTATGTACATATATATACAGTATACATATAGCTCATGGAAAGCGTTCAGTGACGATGACGCGAGTTCCATGATTTTTGTTCACCCAAAGAGTGTTCAACGCGCCTAAAGAAGTTTTCACTTCAAAAAAAAAAAAAAAAAAAAAAAGTCCAATTATTTGCTGCCATAAATTTTCTGTAATGATAGAAAATACGCATAAGTTATGGAAAAATTACGTTGACAGAACGTATTTTTATATAATTACAGAAAATTTCTTACAGTGTAGGCACCAAAATTATTCAATCACTCATCCACATGTTTCAGACTTTTTTTTTTTTTTTTTTTAGTTTGATCGCTAATGTTTATCATCAACGCATTTTTTATATAAACAGCATGAGATTAAGATTATAACTCGACAAATATTTACTTGACAAAAGAGTATTAGGTGGTTGTATTTTAAATGGGAATTATTGCTAGCGCTTCAATAATTTTGCTGCCGACTGTATAAGTAAATTTTAGCATACAGAATAAATAATAATTTGAGTGGGGGTTAACACTGCACTATAACTACGGTACTGGGCAATTGGCAACGGGCTGGAACTCACCACTGTGGATGATCCGCAGTCATGCCATCCCAATTTTATCGCCTTCGAATGGGTTGCCTTCTCCGCTTCGATAATCCGCAGAGGTAGCCATAATACATAATGATAAGTAAGCTCAAAAAATCAAAGTATAGTGGTTTTTTTTTTCATCAATCATTAGATTAAATTATTCCAATTCACACCATGAAGAAAACGTTTATTTAGTGGTGAATCGTAGCACTGACATTGATATAGATGTGCTGAAACACAATCCTTCTGTTGGAAATTATTTTTGTGTAAAAGAAAAGCAGCGATGTAATCAAGGAATGTCCCGGCATTACAGACCTTTTAAATTAATAAAATGTTAGGTGATATTTGATTATCATCACACTAATAAACTAATAAAGTTACCCCTCCCCCACTTCCACTCTAGAGATGAAAAATTTGCGAGTGGAAAATGTCTTAATTTAACATTAAAATACCGTTTAGAAATTGGTGCCTATGATCTTCAAATCTTAAAAACATTTTAAATTTTCATTCTTTCTTTTTCTTTATTTTTTTCCTTAATAATAAAAGTAATAAGATCCCTTTAACTTTAAAAATAGTTTATTAACTTTTTATTTATCATCAAAAAATCAACTGTTTTAATGTAGTGCATCGCTTGCCTATTATAGCAAGAGATAAGTTAATTGAATTTAAACATTTCATTCACAGAATGTATTTACCAAGTAAGTGCATACGACTTGGTGATTATTAATTGCAAACTGCGAGTGACCTACACTATTTATAGAGGATAAATTAGAGGGCATATCACTTATACCTGCACTGATGTGGCTTTGATAAATAGTACTTAGTCTATTGTGGCTTTGATAAATTGTTTTAATTCATCCTTGTGAATAACTTATATTACTTACTTGTTGATTTGGTTTTGAATTTGATGGGTATATGGGTATACACTACCAATATTTGCAATTTAAAATAAGATTTATTATTACTATTTTTACATGTATGTATGTGTGTGTATCGGTTTTCAATGGATTTATACATTTTGAGATGTTTTGCATATGATTTGATCATTTTTAGAAAATGTCTCTGTGTGTGTATCAAAACTTTTGTGGACACTATATCTCACGAAAAATTTGGCAAAATATGACTAAATTTGATATTTAGTTGGACCTTGACTTAAATTGGTGATGATTACATTTAAGGCTCAAAAGGTGGCGTTGTCTCCCCTTTTTTCATAATTTTTAATAAACAGTAACGTACATAATGAGAATTAACTTTAAATTTTCAATGTGAAATTTAGGAAATATATATATTAATGATAATAGAAGAAAAAAATCTATATGTACAGTCGGTAACAAAAGTATCTGAACACTAGCAAAAATCCCTATGTAAAAAAAGTACACTTAATACTGTTTTGTTAAATAAATCCTTGTCGAATCATGTTCTTAGTCAGTCTAAGAACATGATTCGACAAGGATTTATTTAACAAAACAGTATGAACTCTACTTTTTTTATATAGGAATTTTTGCTAGTGTTCGGATACTTTTGTTACCGACTGTAGGGCCATCGCTTTCACCCCCCCCCCCCCGTTCCTTCTGGGAGACATTAATTTTCAACATGGTAATCTTTCAAAAGAACTTTTCAATATCTTCAAAATGAACCGTTAAATTACAGATCTGTGATAACTTAAAATAAGTTTATAGATTTTTTTTTTTCTAATTTTTAACAAAAGAGAATATTAGGTGGAGAGGGGGAGCTTTTCTTCAGATTTCAGCCTAAAATTAACTTTCTTTCGACATTTATTATAATACTTTTCTACGATTAAAGTCATCTGCATTCATCATTCAAAAAAAAAAAAAAAAAAAAAAAATTAATAAATAATTTCTATTGCGTGAATTTGTTTACGAAAAAGTTATTAAAGTTTTCGGATTGCTATAATATATAAGTTTTTATAGAAACCTCTCACATTAATTGTTCGCGATCTAAAACTACTATAAACTTCTATACACTACTATAAACTTCAGATATGAAGTCTTCCTGGAAATCGAGAAATTTTTCCCAGCTTTGTGGATGTACTTCTTTAGTTGGTTAACATACTTGAATTATTTATGAAAAGTTGTTTTTACTTAACTAAATTGAGAAACGAATCTCAACCTAAATTTTGTAATTGCACTATCTGAACCATTAAATTAAGAAAAATTATGTAAAATTTTGAATAAAAATCGAACAATAAATATTTTTAGACAATTTTAGCCAAAATAATGAAACAGTCGTTTTAATTTCTTTTTCTTGAATATTTATATATATATATATATATATATACTAGCAGCCTGCGTCCGCTTCGCTGGTCACTATATTTAAATGCTTTTTCAAAAGAATTGAATCACTGTTTATTTTTTATATCACATTATAGATTTAAAAAAAAAAAAAAAAAAAAAAAAGAAAGAAAAAAAATTAATAAATAATTTCTATTTCGTGAATTTGTTTACGAAAAAGATATTAAAGTTTTCGGATTGCTATAATATATAAGTTTTTATAGAAACCTCTCACATTAATTGTTCGCGATCTAAAACTACTATAAACTTCTATACACTACTAAAAACTTCTAATATGAAGTCTTCCTGGAAATCGAGAAATTTTTCCCAGCTATGTGGATGTACTTCTTTAGTTGGTTAACATACTTGAATCATTTATGAAAAGTTGTTTTTACTTAACTAAATTGAGAAACGAATCTCAACCTAAATTTTGTAATTGAACACTATCTGAATCATTAAATTAAGAAAAATTATGTAAAATTTTGAATAAAAATCGAACAATAAATATTTTTAGACAATTTTAGCCAAAATAATGAAACAGTCGTTTTAATTTCTTTTTCTTGAATATTTATATATATACTAGCTGACCCGACAAACGTTGTTTTGTCATATAAATTATTTCTAGAGAATATTTTGCTAGAAAAAAAAAAAAAAAAAAAAAAAAAAAAAAAACTAACTTATTGTAAGTGTGTAAGGATGTGGTATATAAGTGGAAGATGTATGGAGCGCTGTGAACGGTGAAGGAATATAAAAATAACAAAACACCAAACGTTTATTTTTTAATTTATTAAAATTGATTCTTTAAAATTATACACATATCGCTACTTATAACAATATTACTAAAAAACAATATCAATCCCTTAATGCATAAGAGTGTACAATATTTTTTGTTATCCCATCTTTCGCCAATACAAACAAACTGGATGGTTTACCCACTCGAGAGCCACGTATAATTGTCCGTGTGAAAAACATGATGTGCTCAAATCTAAGCCACATACAGACATCGTTTGGCCCTGAGACTTATTGATAGTCATTGCAAATGCCAATCTAATTGGAAATTGAGGGCGTTTAAATTGAATTGGCACATCTGTGGGTATAATAGGGATTCGCGGTAGTAATATATTTTCACCTCGGAATTTGCCATTTAAAATGATGGCTTCGATAACATTTTTCATTAATTTTTTTATGACTAATCGCGTGCTGTTGCACAACCGTGGTGGGTTCAAATTACTAAGCAAAATAACCGGAGATCCAACCTTCAGATGTAAATTATGCGGTGGCATGCCTGGTAAATCCTATGAGTTTAAAAACTCTGTTGGATAATTTACAGCTTCGGTGGCATCGCAAACTGTATCATTAGATTTGTATGACACCAAGTCACCTGGTAACAAATGTTGTATCTTGAGATTCAATTCGTTGACGTCCACATTTTTTGCTGCTGAAATTGCTCTTTCTGCTAGCCACTCATGATTTGTGTATCGTCTGTGTACATCGAGAAATATCTGCTCAATAAGAGTATCTTGCGAATCAATTGATTGTGCAGAAATCAATCGGTAATTTTATGCATCCATTTTCATCTGTAGTAACTTTTCCATCGCCGATATCTAACAGTTGTTTTATGAATGTTTCAGCCGATGAATCTTGAAGCATTTGAACGCACAAATTTACTTTCAGTTGTACTTTTTCAACATTACGCCACAATGGCGATGATTTTAAGCACGCGTTGATCTCATCAGCGTATGTTGAACGCGGAATAACGGGAAGTGCTTGTCTGAAATCACCTGAAAGGAGTAACAGAGTGCCGCCAAATAGTTTATCGTTGTTTTTTATATCTTTCAATGTCCTGTTCGACGCCTCAAGCGAATGTTTGTGTGCCATAGTGCATTCATCCCAGATAAGAATTTTGCACTGTTTAAGCACTGTGGCCATGGACGATTGTTTTTTTATGTTTCACACCGCGTCTGGGTTATTTCGAATATTTAGTGGCAGTTTTAATAATGAAGGAGCTGTTCTGCCTCCATCCAATAAAGTTTCCGCAATGCCAGGTGATGCAACAGCCAATGCGATGCCATTATTTGATCGTATTTCGGCGAGAATTAGCGAAATAAGGAATGTTTTGTCGGTTCCACCTGGTGCACCCCCCCCCCCCAAAAAAAAAAAAGAATCCATATTGTCCTGCCGAAACTGCGAGCATGATGCGGTCGTAAATGGTTCTTTGTTCTTCATTCATTAGTGGGACGTTGCGAGCAACAATCGCTGCCATTTCTACAGTATTGTAGTGCAGTTCACGATTCAATTCAGTGTTTATTAAATCAGATGCATTTCGATTTGTTGAATGCATACCGAAATGACTGAGTGGTAAGTTGGCAATGATAATGCAAAGATCTTCAATAGCAATCAATGCTTCATTGTACATAGCGTCACTGAATACTATCTCTAGATCGTTGCACCGTGAACGATGTTGATGCAATATATCATCAGTCATTGAATCTTTGTGATTATCCCATAATGTCTCTGCTCGGGCCAGAAAACATGTAGTCAACACTATAGCGAATAGTAGACGAATTTGTTTTGCTGTACAGTTCAGTCCTACTTCAGCAAGCATACACTCCCACTGGTTGTCGTCTTCCAGCAAGCCGAGTGCAAGGATATTTTGGATACTTTATACGTTGCATACTGTTGTCCATTTACTTTACGTAAATCGTGAAATGACAAAGGGCCGATGACGTTAACCAATAACAGTCAAAGATAAAAGCCCTCAGTCTGCCTTGGATTGATTGTAAATACTCGCCCCAAGGTGTTTGATTTGAATAAACCGGGACATGCATCAATCGGCGTGCCTTGCTTGCGGGGCATCCATTTTTTTTTGTTGGAGCCCATGTGAAATAGGGTGGTACTTCTGAATAGAGTAATGTCCGTGCAAAAGCACCAAAAGCATCCGCACGATTACACAATTCAAAAAATTCGGTGAGTGCAGTTTTTGGTGGATTTATAGCACGATCAATCGCTGTCTCGCTTGTGAAAAATACGCGCTGGCCATTTTCAAGATGAACGGCTAAATGAAGAACTGCTGGATCCCGTTCATGAATTGGGAAACCAAAGATACGCCAAACAGCTTCATTGGAGCTGACGTACCGGCCAATTTGGTAAAGTGTTATTTCATCGTTGTTATTCACCGGAGGAGCATTCATATTGGTATTTTCAACTCGAAATACAGCCATATCACTGCCTTTATTCACATACTTGCAAATGTATTTGATGCTCTTCACTGAACTGCAGAACTAAACATTAATATGAGCATTAAATGTTTTGCTCAGCAGAGGCGAATATGGGACCACCCAACGGTTATCAATGTCAATGTCTATGTTGTTGACATAGATGACCGCCATAGATGATAAGATTGTCCGCCATTATCGGGATTTCTTCCTCGACATATTGGATATCCGTCAACATTTGTGATCGTATCGTTAGTGAAATTTTTCGGAAAACTTTTAGTACATTTTCCATCTGCCCAAATAATAATGGCCTAAAAATTCATTTTTCATTTTAACATAAAATAACTCCGTCGGATATTGACGAATTTTTTAAAAGAATATACCATTTTTATCCTCAGGCTAAAAATATTAACTTTGAAAAAATATTTTAAACACTTACGGTTAAAAATTCATTTTTCATTTCAACATTAAATAAATTCTGACATCGTGTTTACGATTCTAAAAATATTAACTTTGAAAAAATATTTTAAACACTTCGTAAGATACGGTTACGATTCTAAAAATATTAACTTTGAAAAAATATTTTAAACACTTCGTAAGATACGGTTACGATTCTAAAAATATTAACTTTGAAAAAATATTTTAAACACTTCGTAAGATACGGTTACGATTCTAAAAATATTAACTTTGAAAAAATATTTTAAACACTTCGTAAGATACGGTTAAAAATTCAATTTTTATTTCAACATTAAATAAATTCTGACATCGTGTTTATGGACAACTCACGCCATCTAGGTGGAAAAGTTGTTGAAAGAGTTGGTTAAAAATTAATTAAGAAAGAACTAATTAAGTTACAACTTTCATTTGTAAATCTAAACCATTCTCAAATCCACCTGAAGACACACAATAAATTTCATTAAACTCGGTCCAGCCGTTTAGGAGGAGTTCAGTGACATACACACGCACAAAAGAAATATATATATAAAGATATATATATACATATATACTAGCAGCCTGCGTCCGCTTCGCTGGTCACTATATTTAAATGCTTTTTCAAAAGAATTGAATCACTGTTTATTTTTTATATCACATTATAGATTTTTTTTTTTTTTAAAAAAGAAAGAAAAAAAATTAATAAATAATTTCTATTGCGTGAATTTGTTTACGAAAAAGTTATTAAAGTTTTCGGATTGCTATAATATATAAGTTTTTATAGAAACCTCTCACATTAATTGTTCGCGATCTAAAACTACTATAAACTTCTATACACTACTATAAACTTCTGATATGAAGTTATCCTGGAAATCGAGAAATTTTTCCCAGCTATGTGGATGTACTTCTTTAATTGGTTAACATACTTGAATCATTTATGAAAAGTTGTTTTTACTTAACTAAATTGAGAAACGAATCTCAACCTAAATTTTGTAATTGAACACTATCTGAACCATTAAATTAAGAAAAATTATGTAAAATTTTGAATAAAAATCGAACAATAAATATTTTTAGACAATTTTAGCCAAAATAATGAAACAGTCGTTTTAATTTCTTTTTCTTGAATATTTATATATATATATATATATATACTAGCAGCCTGCGTCCGCTTCGCTGGTCACTATATTTAAATGCTTTTTCAAAAGAATTGAATCACTGTTTATTTTTTATATCACATTATAGATTTAAAAAAAGAAAAAAAAAAAAAAAACTTTACATTGAAATCGCCCTAAACCTTGCTTCGGATACCGGCTGCCTAAGGCAGGTCTTTTTTCGCCCGCACTGCATCGGGTCCAGGTTACCACTATAAAAAGAATCTCGAATATTGTTCTCGAATGTTTTTTAAATATTTTGATTAGTTAAAATATTTCATTTCTTGCAAAAGTGAAACATCTATATTTTTCTTTAAACTTTACTTATTGATGACACGTTGATTTTTTTATATCCATATCTCTTCAAGAATAAATATTTATTTTATAAATTTTTAGGGCTCCAGTGTTTCTTTTTCTTTTTTTTTTTTTTTTCACTTAAATTTTTATTTTGTGTGTTTTAGTAACTAAAAGAAAGCTTTTAAAAAATATAATCGGAATTTCTTAGGATACTGTATAGATGATGAAATGTTTTCTTTTACAATTGACATCTTATATATCTGCAAAAAAAGTAACACATCCGCTACCGAGTATCAAACCCACGACTATCGCATTAACAACATGACGCTTTAACCGACTGAGCCATTGACCAACCTAAGAATAATTTCACATTTACTTTCAAATGGAAACGCCCTGTTTTTTAGAGTGACACGGAAACACTATGGCAAAATCCAATTTTAGTAAAAAAAAAAAAAAAAAAAAAAAACACTTCTAATTAAAAGAAAACTAATCAAAAATCGAAAATCGGGTTTGAGATGCATCAGGAGAGGTCATTACGATACATGTCAATACCAACGCAACAAAAATAAAACTGATAATAACACATTGCTAAAACTATCAGAAAAAGGTTGCGTCCAATAAGAGACAAAAACAGTTTAAATTACTTACACCCACTTGAACAACAAATATATATATATATTCACTGGTTAATCCGATAATTTAAAAATAAAAGTTTAAAGTTACAGAAAAATTAAGATTTAAAATGCACTCAAAAAATGTATAAAAATTATTTTAAAGGATTTTTTTTTTAGAACATTTTTTAGAATTTTCTTTTTTTTTTCTTTCTAAATCTGTTAAAAATTTCATTATCATATACTACAGAAAACTAAAGAAAAAAAAAGGGGGGGGATGGAGGGGAGATCTTCACAAAGAGCTAGGACTATAAATAATAACTCTGTCGATTGCTATATTTTGATTTATTTTTACACAGTCAAGCACACAAATAGATTCACATACAGACACGTTCTTTCTTTATAAGAGATATTTTAAATTAAATGATTCACTTAAAGCAGGGGTAGTCAACTTTCTTATACGTATCGCCCACTTTTCTATATCTGTTAGTAGTAAAATTTTCTAACCGCCCACTTTTTTATATCTGTTAGTAGTAAAATTTTCTAACCGCCCTCTGGTTCCACAAAAATGGTGATATATAAAGCACTGAGCTGAAGAACAACTGGAGGAAATGCTAGATCGGTTTTTGCGTGCCGTTTTTCGAAGGTTTGTCTTCCGAGAGTTGCACGGCAGAAAGCATTTGATATCTTTATAATTATATTTCGAAGTAAAATTGTGTAAAGGTTGTCTGTTCGAACAACCATATGCTAAATATGATATTACAATTTTAAATTTTAATTCTTTAAAAAGTATAATAGTAATAAGACGACCCGACAAATGTTGCCTGCGGTGCAAGGTTCGAACAAACAGAGTAGACTGGAAGTCTACTATTTTGACATTAGTTAACAAAGGATAGCCGCCCTGTAAACGCCCCTGACATGTGTTGCACTTCCCGGAGAAATGTTGAAAGAGGGATTGCACGCGACGGATTTCTCCGCCCTGGCGCCACACGTTACCAAATGAGAGATCAACGGATCACCTCCGTCTAAAAGACTATTGGAGATTTAAAGGACAATTTCACCCCCCTCCAAAAACCAACTTTTCTTGGGAAGAGAAAGAAGACAGAGAGGAGTTAGTTTGTGTGTGCGAGCCGAGGCTCGAGTTGTTCTCCTTTTTGAAGTCAGAACTTTGCCGGGTAACTGTAGATAACTTTATAGTGTACTTAATAACTGATACTTAGCCTTGTGAAGGCCGACTCTCAAGATTTATTTTACTTGTTAACTACTAGTTCATGTAAAGCTTATCACCGACTTTCACTGTGAACCCATATTTACTCAAGATTACGATTAATTGTATTTTAAAAATAAATAAGTGTATGTTCAAGTTGTGATAGTCTCAATTTGACGCTACCTGAAGTGGAGACGTCACAGTATCGCCCACTTTTCTATATCTGTTAGTAGTAAAATTTTCTAACCGCCCACTTTTTTATATCTGTTAGTAGTAAAATTTTCTAACCGCCCTCTGGTTCCACAAAAATGGTGATATATAAAGCACTGAGCTGAAGAACAACTGGGGGAAATGCTAGACCGATTTTTGCGTGCCGTTTTTCGAAGGTTTGTCTTCCGAGCGTTGCACGGCAGAAAGCATTTGATATCTTTATAATTATATTTCGAAGTAAAATTGTGTAAAGGTTGTCTGTTCGAACAACCATATGCTAAATATGATATTACAATTTTAAATTTTAATTCTTTAAAAAGTATAATAGTGATAAGACGACCCGACAAATGTTGCCTGCGGTGCAAGGTTTGACTATGTACGGCAAATGACTGCAGAAAAACTGGCACGCACGAACACTGTGTAAAGGTATTGGAAGCATTTGCTCCAGTTGTTCTTCAGCTCAGTGATATAAAGTAGGGGAATAACTTTATTTTATAAAATTTACAAAGCAGAGCTATAGTAAGTTATAAAGTGCTTAATCATAGGACGAAATTCTTACTGCTTACCATAAAAGGCGGAACGCCCAGCAGTGGACGGTAGGGTGTAGGGACTGAGTTGACTGCTACTGATTTAAAGTATTAAAACAGTTCTAAAATAAAAACTTTATACATAAAAGTCGTTGAAAGATTTTTGAAAATTCATTTTCTATTTCAATACATTTTAAAGATACTGTTTTTTGTACAGTCGGCTGCAAAATTATTCGAGCACTAGCAATAATCCTTGCCAAAAAAAAGTACACTTAATACAGCTTTGTTAAATAAATCCTTGTCGAGTCATGTTCTTAATCAGTCTAAGTACATGATTCGACAAGGATTTACTTAGCAAAACAGTCTTAAGTGTACTTTTTAAATATAGGAATTATTGGCTAGTGCTCGAATAATTTTGCAGCCGACTGTACGTATGTCAATAGAAAAAAGATGTATTGATAAATAAATAAGGTTTATAAGCTAACACCAAATAAATTTCACCAATGCTTCGTTATTACACCCTTCTTCTGAATTATATAGAGTTCGTTAATATCAATACGCAACTTCCGCAAATCAGTCATTAAGCTTTCTAAAAAAAAAAAAAAAAAAAAAAAAAAAAAAAACACTAATAATTATATAAACTTGAATAAAAACTGAAGTTACATTTAAATGTTAGTGACCTCAATGCACCGCGCAATGTCAAGTATTTTTTCCCCTAGGGATGAATCACCCTTTTCGTTAAATGATTTAATAGATGCGATGATGGGTTTTTAAACTCATTTACTGAGAAAGCATCAAGGATCGATTTCAATGATTGATTGGATAATTAACCAGAAAAGAAGGGGGAAATTCAAACGGTAAACAATGAGATTTTTATTTTGTAATCGCATTTATGGGGAGAGTCCGAATTAATAAAAAAAAAGGCGTGTGTTTGATACGATGGAACGAGCAGCACAAATAGAATTAAATTTTTCTCTATGAAAGTTCTGTAGATCAGGTGCGCTTTAAATTAAAAAGGTATTTGCATTCCGATAAATAAATACAAGTATAAAAGCTTATAAAAAAGGAAAATTATGAGGTTTACATATATTATAATATTAGATATACATGCAGAGCTGCCAACCAAATCCGGCAAATTTTTAGTACCGCCCCTTTTCCTACACCACTTAATTTTTAGAGTAATTCTCTTCAAATTTACTTACGATGAATGAAGAAAACAAATACCCTAAAAATTAAGTGGTGTAGAAAAAGGGGCGGTACTAAAAATTTGCCGGATTAGGTTGGCAGCTCTGTACATGTTATAACACTTAAACTTCTTCGTATTTTCCTTTGTCATAACACTTTAAAATTCAGGGTGGAGCAGGGCAAGACTATGCCTTTTAAAGTCTTGAGGCACATATGCAATTCAGAAGTCTTCCCGGATCCATTTCTAAGGATTGGTTATCAGCCCTTTTTCTATCAGCCACCCTAATTACTGCTAATGCAAATGAAGACGTCATATAAAAACTAACTTTCTTTATTTTAAGGGGACGGACTACTTTTAAAAATGGGAAGATGAAGAAATTTACGATCAACTTTTAAGACTAATAAAAAAAAAAAAAAAGAATGCATATTATTATTATTATTATTATTATTATTGTATGTGTGTATTAACTAAAATGATTACTCTATTGTTCAAAAATATTACTTTGGTTTACTTTAAAATGCAAAATTTATTTATTGTAGATTTTTTTTTTTTTTTTTTTTTTAATTCAAGGGTACTTTCTCATTGCGCGCATAATATTTAAAAAAGCATTTGAGATGTGAACTTAAAATTTTTCTCAACCCTACATTTTGACATAATGAATAAAACGAACTAAAAATAAGCAATTCTGTTCAATAGAAAAAAAATAGATATGATTGTGGAAATACAAAAATTGTAATTGTAATTTCATATTTCATATTTAATTTTTAATTAAACTCCATATTATTAAAATGATTAAAACCTTTTAGTTCAGATTCTTAATCTGAATGTTTTGTTTCATTTAATGCAAAAATTGCAAGGATAAAGGAAATTTTAATTGGTGCAGTCCGTAACAAAAGTGTCCGAACACTAGCAAAAATTCCTATGTAAGAAAAGTACAACTCATACAGTATTATTAAATAAATCCTTATCGAATCATGTTCTTACACTGACTTAGAACAGGATTCGACAAAAATTTATTTAACAAAACCGTATGAAGTGTACTTTTTTTACATAGGAGTTTTTGCTAGTGTTCGGACACTTTTGTTACCTACTGTATATCATGCACGCAATGAGAAAGCACCCTTGAAAAGAATCTGCAATAAAATAATAATTTTAAAATTTTCATTTTTAAAGTAACCCAAAATAATATTTTTAATCAATAGAGCAATGACATACATGTTAACACAAAAAGAAAAGTTGTTTGTACATTCATTCTTTTTTTTTTTTTTTTTTTTTCTGAAAATTAATCGAAAATTTTTTCATTTTCTCACTTTTAAAAGTAGTCTGTCCCCTTAAACTTTAACGGAGGAGAATTTTGAAACTTTCACACACAAACGTTGGACTTAAACGTCAGATCTTAAATCTTAAGAAACTATAAAATAACGGACTCACCAGACTTGAATTAACTCTCGCACTTGAATTAGTCTAAGAAATGAGCTCGCACAGAATCCCATTTGTAAATGATAAATTCCGAAGTTTATACCAATCACTTTAGTGACATCTAGAAGCTGGAATATTAGCGCCGTTAAAGTACATCATCCCAAAAACACCAACTTTCTCAGCTCAGATATCTAGATTTAAACAAAGAGATAAAAAACCATTCACTTCACTTTCTCTGAAATATCCATCCTAAAAATGCGTATATCCAACTGAACACGGAAAACTTAACAACTTCCCTTAAACTCTCTCTATATCTCCATTGGAACAAAACTACTGCAAGTTAAATTCGAATAACTGGCAACCTTCTTTTACATCAGCCCAATACTTCTATACTCAACCTGACACTTTCACCGTGACCTCGCCAGCTAAGGCTAGATCCAACTGGTGACTTTAACTCTTTCAACCAAACATGGACAACTAGATCAATTTCGAGCACTTGAAACCTAAAGAAATCGGATTTTGTATTACAATGCTTCTTATATCAAAAGTGTCGTTTAAGAAGGAAAAAATAATAATAATAATAGCTCCTAACTTTTCCTTCAAATGGCGTTACCTGTTCCTAAGTTTTGTTTAGATGGTGTTTCTTGCAGTTTTGCTATAGTCCTCTCAATTCCTAAACTTATATCCCCTTGATTTCTTCTTGTAGTACACCCCACGGCAAAAAGATAGGTAAAGGGACTTTTCTTCGATTTTTCATAAAATAACATTGTCTAAATTGTGCTTATCATTTATTATTATCATAAAATAACACTATTCCCGGACTAATTTTTATTTTAAGACTAATTTAGAAAAATTTTAAGACTAAAATTTTTCTAATTTAAGACTACACTCTGCGATTTAATTTTTCATAAAATAACATTATCTAAATTAAGCTGATCATTTATTATCATAACAAAACATTATCATATCAAAAACTTATTAAATATTTCAATCATATTCAAAATATTCATATTCAAAATAATCATATTCAAAAATTTCAAAAATCCCCTTTGTTCCTATCTTTTTGTCGCGGTGTGTAGTCTTAAAACTTTTCTAAATTAGTCTTAAAACAAAAATTAGTCCGGGAATAGTGTTATTTTATGATAATAATAAATGATAAGCACAATTTAGATAATGTTATTTTTTGAAAAATCAAAGGAAAAACCCTTTGTACCTATCTATTTGTCGCGGGGTGTAGTTTATGAAGAACAAAGTATATATTTTTCCTGTGGGGCCGATATTAAATTAATGAAGGCATCAATATGTGTAATCAAGTCTCTTCCACAACAAACACATAGATTGTTTGGATATGGTTATAGCTATAAAGCTGGCACATTATTTTTATTTTTTTATTATTATTATTTTATTTTATTTTATTTATTTATTTATTTTTTATGTACAGTATATCATCAATATACAAATATATCGTCAAATTTTGAAAAATTAGCTACATCGTACATCTCTCTGTAAACAGCTAATTAGTAAGCTCCTTTCGATTCAGGTAAAAAAAAATCTGGTAATCTTTTTGTTAAAGCTGTATATAAAAAAAAAATTGGCTGATTTTAGAAAATTTTTGTTGTTCCAACAAAACATTTTTTTTTTTTTTTTTTTTTTTTTTGTATATAAATTTGAAAAAGAAAAAGTTTTTTTTTTTTTTTTTTTAACCATAATAATAATTAAATACGACCTTTTTTTAAGTCTAAAAATAAAAGCTCGTATCTGGTGTGAAAACAGCACAACTCATTATTTATCTCAGACCAAATTTTTACTTTGATGAAGGGTCCTGCAACTGAAACAATTATTGCATGTTTCTTCATTTTATGATGTTTGTTTGAATTATGCTTTTAAAATTAAATAGTGTTTCTGCATTATTTTTCACTAGCACTGTATAACGATATATATATATATTTTTTTTTTTTTTTTTTTTTTAAGCACGACAAGTCGTACTATTTCTTTCAGATAGCGATTTTGCGTTGTCGCCCTTTCCAGTATTGCACCTTATTTATGAACGTGTAAATTATATATATATGTATAAATATACAAAACTGAAAGTTTTTTTATTGTACCTTTCAGGATTTTTAGTCCGAATTACTAGGTTTTATAGAAAATTTGTATACTAATTAATCAAGACGAAATCTAGCTAACGCCGTATTTTTTAGTTAAATCGCATAATCAGTTCAATGATAATAATGCCAAAAACAAACAAATAAATAATTAAATACATTATTTTTTATATCAAAAAGAAAATGAACGTGCAAAAATCTTACTTTTTTTAAAATAATAATTAAAATAAAATTTTAAAAATCGTGCTGACGAAATAGAACAGCCTCAGTATAGAACGATATATATTTTGTATTATTATTATTATTTATATATGTTGAAAAAAAAATTAAAAGTAAAGTTAATTTGCATGTATTTTTGACGCTCCTGCATATACAAAAAAATTTTCCCAATTCACTATCACTATTATAGATAATTCTTTTTAATTTCATAATGATTATTAAAAAAAGAATTCTTTTTATGTACATTTATAAGAAATTTCGTCCCATACCGCCGTGTTAAAAATTTAGAAAAAGCGAGATGGCAACGCCACCTGCTAGACGATTTCCACAAAAAGTTGAAAGGCACTAATTTATGTCAAGATGTAACTACATATCAAATTTTATAAAATTCTCTGCAGTAGTTTCTGAGATACAGTTACAAAATTTTCTCACACACACATACACACATGCAGACAGACAGAGAGACAGACATTTTCTAAAAATGGTCAAATCGTGTTATAGATCTCTTTAAACATGTGAATCCATCGAAAACAAGTGGTCGAAAAATTTTACGAATCCAATACTTTTTTCTATTGAATATAGAAAAAAGTGCTAAAAAATGTTGATAGCAAACATTTTTTTCTTTTTCGTTTTCTTTTTTTTTTTTTTTTAATAAAATTGAGGGAAAAAATTCGTGTTAAAGAAATGAAGAGCTTAAGTATTGTTTAACCCCTTGGCTAAATTTGAAATATGGCACCGATGTAGCTCGGACATTTTTCTCCAAGATCTTTAATACGCAATTGCGATAGTCATTTTAATTCATCGTCAAAATGACGACAAAATTTAATAAGTCGCCAAGGGGTTCCTATGCAAAAGTTATATGAAAAAAAATTTAAGAAATGGAAATAGTAACCGATGCTAGGGAATGAAACATAGTTACTGCATGCCTTTACATGAAAGAATACATCAAAATAATACCTGTCGTACTAAATTAAATTCTGTTTTGTACAGAATTTTATATCTATTACTTAGAAAACAGAAATAGGCTTCGGATTTTATTTTATTTTATTTATTTATTTATTTTTATTTTATTAATTTTATTAAATAATTTTATTTTTGTGTTTATTTTAGTAAAGCTATATTACGTATCTAGTTCAATTCTATTGGTCTTACAAACGAAAAATTCGTTTCGGTAACTATATTCTTTACTAACGCACCATAAATTTGAAAAACATGCAACACCTGTTTCGAATCGAAATTATTAAGCATGATATTCTATCAGGCTTAAATAAATAATAAAAACTTATGCGTTTTGCATATATTAATAAAACTTTCAAAATGTACTTACCACTTACATGGTTTAAACCTAAAAGACATTTTATTTCTGTGATGACTCCTCAATATACATTTGGTTTTTGTTTTTACTCTAGAGGAAGAAAACTTCTCAGAAATTTGCTTGATTATTTTAATTAAAATAAACATACAATAAATTGTTTTTGCGTAACCATTAATATTGTCTAGAAACAGTAAAACTACAAATGAACATTTTTATTTTAATTATGGGGAATGGATATCCAAAATCATTTTTATAGCTTTATTTCTAAATAGAATCATAGCTTCTGTGTAGCATGCATATCGTTTAAAATTTCTATACGCACCCTATGGTGAAATAAAAACTCCACCTAAAACTGAATATTTTCATTCGGCAATTTTCCTTTATATTATATTCATCTTAATGTAACATAACAACTAAGACAATTAATCCCGTCAAACATCCCATATTACACATGAAAATTTGTTCTGTGTATCTTAATAATGTATATTAATTTCGTTACGTTATGAGCCGTTAAGTAATATTAAAATATGCTTACAAAAAATACCCCTCATAGTCAGTAATGCACCGGAATTTTTTATGAATCCTTGTTCACAAATTAGTTACGCTGTTTATACCTTTTTCAATAGTGAATATGCCGTAGTGAACCTGAATAACATACATCAGTTTCCAGGCATTATATCAATATTTACGGAAATTAGAGCATAGGCGGAGTGACAAATTAACAGACGGACAGACAAACAAATGGATTGAGAGATAGTCAGACACAGCAAAGTCATAAACATTTCTCAACTCTGTTGGAAAATATTAAAAATCTAAGAACGTCTGCTGGATTCAATATTAATTGATGACTAGTTTTTGTTGCTGAAGAAGGGTTTTGCTCACATATTTTTACACAAAACAACTGTTGTGTATTTTCGCATTTTAGAGTTTTTGTTTACAAAGTTTTCAATAATCAGCGCACGCAGTACTTCGGTGTATTTTACTACAGAAATACTTATTGTTATTTATTTTCCGCGTTTCCTTTTTTCTTTAAAGATTAAGAAAAAGCTGCGTTATAAAAATTTAACCTACCTTCAACGCGGTAGTAGTTGATAGGTTTATCTTGTTAGGTTAGACTTCGAAAGCCAGTTTTGCTGCGAATAGTTAAGATTCGTTATGGCTTCATATGAAAAATGAACATCTAGGGCCTGAAGAATTCACATTTCAATTCCGCCTGACACGACACGTGTTTGTCAAACTGAATTTTCTTCTTTGGGAAGTGATGAAAAGCCTCAATAAAAAGAGCGGATTAGAAGCGCAACTAAAGCTATCTGTTAAAACGTTACAATTTAATCGCTTCGCTTAAAATAAATCATCATTCGTTAACGTCTCAATTTCAAGCCGATTTAAATTTGATGGTCTAATCTCTTAGATTATTCAAATCGAAAACTGAAATTGGCTGACGTTTGATATTACTTTATAAGAAAAAAATAATAATTTAAATAAATTTAAATAAATGAGTGCATATAATTTAAGTTTTTAAGTGCATCACATGTAAAGAACTAGTTGGCATAGGTGGACTCTGCTGAGTTCCCCACCATATGTGTGTTTTCATAAATTTCTAGAACTGGACATTCCCTTAACATAGTTATCATGTTAAGAGAAATGGATTTGACCAAACGCTTGGCACAGTGACAGAATGAAATCCCCGCCTAATAGGCTATCCACCGTTCACTTTGATTTATTTATCTTATTCTAATCTATTAATTTATTTTATTAGGGTCAATTTCGTAGTTTAGTTTCCATGCTATTATTTCCAATGCAACAATCCTCAAAATGCATATTTACACTGGTTCTCATAATTATAAGGACACCCGTTTTTCTATATTAACTAAACACTGAACACTATTATTTAAACAAATATATTTTTTATTAATTTGAATTTCATTAATAGACTATATTTAAAAAGTTTTATCGTTTTTCTATCTCAAAAAACTATAAATACGGTCAAAAAGATGATTTTTCAGGTGTTAATTCACAATTATAAGGACAGCTCGAATCTTAGTAATTCGTTTCAGTTATTCTTTAAATTATTATTTTATGGGGTCTCTTTTTAGGATGAAACAGTCAGACATTCTCTCTGGTATATATATATATATATATATATATATATATATATATACTAGCAGGCTTTGCCCGCTTCGCTGGTCATTATATTGAAATGAATCCCCAAAACAGCATATCATTGATAATAATAAAATATCTTAAAAAAAAAAAAAAAAAAAAAAAAAAAAAACATTGAAATCCGTCAAAATCTAATTTTAAGTTGCCCAATGCCTTCGGCAGTCCCTTACCTGCTTTTTACTCCCCCTCCCTCGCGGTTACAGTTGAAAGTTTTACAAAATCTCATCAAAGTGCATATTTCGCACACTTAATTAACATTCACACACCAAAATTCGCCATTCTTAGGTAATTTGGACGGATTTAAGCTTCAAAATGTGGTTTTTGCCCCGCCCGCCCCAAGAGGAAGGAGGGGCGGGGGTAAATTTCCAAAATTACTTTATATTTCATGTTGCATACACATACCTGACCGACACATAAAAAAAAATTGAGATCATGAAATTATTTAAAGCTGAGCTATGCTTTAAAACTTTTTTTTTTTTTAATCTCTCCTCCCGTTCTTAAAGGAGGGAAGTAGGAGTGAATTTCGCAAAATCTCTTCATACTATGAGTTAGATACATATAATCGTCCCTTACATAAAAAATGTCCAACCTTAGATAATTTAGTGCAGCGTTACGCATGAATACATGTTTTTGCCCCCCATTCTCCAAAGGGCGGTAGGGTGGAATTTCATAAAATCCCTTTGTAGTGTGTGTTCAGTTCGATTTCCTCGTGTGTTGAGTACCCTTCTTCCAAAATCTTTTCCCTTCCCTCCCCCCTTAAAAATCCAAAATTCCAAAATCGCAGAAAATAAGTTTTTTGTACTGAAGTCTGGTCTTTCCATCTGCAATTTCTACACCGTTAAGTAATTTGGAGCCGAGTTAAGCCTTCTGCCCCCCAAGGAGACGGTGTGTGTGTGGGGGGGGGGGTATTTTGCAAAATTCCGTCTTAGTTGGGGGTCAGGCTCCGAAATCCAACCTGGTCACTAAAATTTGTGACCCTCTTTCCCACAGAATCGTCATGGCAGTGTTGAGTCAGTGAATCATTGAGTTTACTCTTTTATATGTACAGATTTGTTTATATTTTTTATGGACTACTTGGCTTAAGGTTGTTGTCACAAAAATAGAGTCCTTGGCGAAAAATGTCCTATCTACTTCAGTATTAAAATTAAAAATATACCCAGGATTATCAACTAATAAAGCTCTTTAATACAGATCTGAATTAGCTTTCATTTTCTTATTATTTAATTTTGATAATGATGTTATGTTGTCATGTGCCTAAGCAAATTTAATATGTATTATTTTTTTTATTATTATTCGCGTGAAATATTTTTTGGCAACAATTAAAAAATAAAATAAATTATTTTAAAATTTTAATATAGAAGAAATATTTATATTATACAGAAGATTAATTAAAAATTTACATTTTTTCCGGTATAAATAGTAGCCTATGTCTTATTCCAGACTATTACCTATCTCTATACAAAATTTCATCCAGATCCGTTTAGCCGTTGTGGTGTGATTGAGTAACAAACATCCATCCAAACTTTCGCATTTATAATATTAGTATAGATTATAGTTATCGTGTGCATGTGTTAGATTGAGTTATTTTGCTATCAAATTGACAAAATTTTAATTTTAAATTTCAAAACTCTGTCGTTCTTGGCGCTTATTGTATTTGGTGATCAAAAACGTAATACGAAAATATGTATGCCAGATGTATATTTTCGTAATATGCATTGTACGAAATATTGTTTCATATTATTCATTACTCTCTTAATATAAGTTGTTAAAATAACCATGATTTTTGAAAGGAATTAAATTATGTTCGCCAAATAATTTGTCGATATATATATTTTTTTTTCTGCTAAGGATGACCGATATCAAATCTATTCCGCTGCAATATCGTATCTTATATATCAGATACTTTATTTAGACATTTGGAAAGAAATTTGACTTCAAATTATGATAGAATATTTATCATTTTCCTTTTAATTAGTGTATTAGTTGGATATTTATTGTGTAAATATCATCCTTTGAAATGAAATGTTTGTGTTTTCAATCGAATATAGAAGTTTGCCATTTTTTTTTTCCTAGAGTTTTGATATTAAAAATGCAAATTTTGTCAATTTTACAACAAAAATAACTTAATCTAACGCATGGACATGATAACTAATACATATCTATACCTAAATATGGGGATTAAAATCGGGAAATAATTTTCCTCGATTTTTAATAATTTTTTACAAAAAATCCAATGGGCGTTTAACATAGGACATATTTTTCTTGAATCCACAAACGGCCAGTGACGTCATCACTTCGCTTGCGTATTAGCACTTTATCAATGGGTAAAAGAAATTTTTAATTAAAAATGACGTCAATTTTTGTGAGATGCATAATTTTTTTTTTAATAATTTTTTATCGTTCACTTTTAGATAAATGTATTTATTTTCCTGTTGAAAAAAATAAATTCGTTTTTTTTTTTTTTTTGGCAATAATTAAATTATGGATAAATTTAAATGGCTAATTTTTTGCTATTATTAGCTTACAAAATTGCTATTTTATGCATAAAAATCTCAAAAACAAATTTTTTTTGGAATAAAAGGTAGCCAACTTTTTAAGTTAGGGTATAAGCTATCTCCATTACAAATTTCATCGAAATCCGTCGAGCAGTTTTGGCGTGAAACTCAGTCAAATAAATTCACGGACATAACTCTAGAAAACGTTTGTATTGGAAATAGAAAAGGGCTGTTTTTAGGGTTTTCCCGGAAATTATTCGATTTTTTCTCGCCTTTTAAACCTTCCCTAGACCTCCACGAACATTTCAAGACTAAGATAAGATAAATCCGTTCAGCCGTTCTCGAGTTTTAGTGAGACTAACGAACAGCAATTCATTTTTATATATATAGATATACATTTTTTTTTAATATTCAGTTTCAATACCATTTCATACAGCATAGATGATATTCTGAATACATTTAAACTATTTAAAATTGCTTTCCACTTGCATGCAATTTTCTAATATGATAAGTTAAGATTTTTTTCAACTCTTAGGCCACGGGAAAGGCAATAATACAGAGGTTTCTTTCTTCAAACTATTTCCTATTGCTCTAGAAGTGGAGCAAAAATGTAAGTCTTGTTGAAAAGAATATTATTACGCCCCAAAATCTAACAAAAATCTGAGACTTCAACTTTTAAAATTTTCGGATATTCTCTTGATATTCATAATAATAATAATTAAAAAAATACTAAATTCATTCTGCCTTCAGTAGAAACAGCTCCCCAGAGCACCATAGATCCACCTTTAAAATGCCCGATTAATAGCTGCCTTTAAAAAATCTGCTCTGTCTTTCGCTATCTTCAGATCGTGCCAGTAACTGTTAAAACCATTTGGTTAATCAAGAATAAAATGTTTCTCATCCGAAAATGCAACATTTTACCATTTCATTTTGTCTTTATTACACTTTAACACAGGCATTCTTTCCCCATCAAATGCTTATTGATTATTACAGGCTTTTTATTCATTTTAACATATTGTTAATTATTTTAAACATGCATAAATGTGGACCCCAACCTTTCGTTAAAAATTACGAGCAAATTCAGCAGCAATCATTATGAGTAGAACAGTAAGAGGAATTATGACTCTTCGATCTCTGAAAAACAAATTGAAGGCTTATATATGAATTAATCTAGCCCAGTAGTTAACAAATTCACATGTCAACTTTAATTTATCCGCTAGTAAGTTAAATAAAACAAAAAAATCTTGATTGTCCCTATAATTATGAACATTTAAAAACGTGGAGAACAAAATATTTTGCATTATTTTTTTATTAATTTTGTTTCATATTAAAAAAATTTTAGCAGTTTTGGTTTTTAGAATACTAGATATATTAAGTGCACTTAATATAATCTTGTTCACAATTATTTTTACATTAGTTATTTCAAAACATAAAGTGTCCTTATAAATATGAGAAGGAGTGTATATGGAAAATTTTCAATTTTGTTATGTTGATAAAATCTTAAATAACGAATAGCTAACGAAATTTTCCTATTAGAATATTTGAAGTCAATCATGATCATACAAGCATCATAAATGTTATATTGAAGTTGTCTGATATAGTAATGATCCTCAAAATGGACGTTTATTCTCAATTTTGTATTTTTCTGCCATTTCAAGTAGATCGTAAATTCCAAATAACTTACAAATTTCTTAAATTAGAAAATTAATACTCTATGGTATTCATGTCAATATCCTAAATAATATTTCAAAAGTGGTCTGACACCTTTACGATGAAAATATCCCTCAAGATTGACGTTCGAGTGAAATTTTGCCCTATTCTTAAGAAATTCGTAAATTTCTAATAACTTACGAAGTTTTTATATTGAAAAATTCATAGTCAATGCGATATTCATGCCAGTATCCTAAATAATATTTCAAAAATAGTAGGACATCTTTACGATGAAAATATCTCTCAAAATTGACGTTTATGTGAAATTTTGTCCTATACTGCCATGTTAAGAAATTCGTAAATTTCCAACAACTTGCGAAATTTTCAAAGTAGCATATTTATAGTTACTGATGTTCCTTCCGACATCAAAACTGATATTTTAAAACTGGTCTGACATTTTTACACTAAGAATTTTCCATTTAATGGATATTTAAGAGAAATTTTTCCCTGTTCTCCAGTGTTAAGAAAATCGTAAATTTCTCATAACTTACGAAGTTTTTTAATTCAAATGTTGTAAATGAGTAGTGCTCTTGCCAGTATCAAAAGTAATATTTTAAAACTGATTTGACTTCTCTGCGACAATTTGTTCTTGAGATATCGTGTACACAGACTAACATACTAACGGACTAACGGACTAACAAACGAACAGACACCCTACAGACGGACACCATACAAATTTTGTCATTTTTTGATTCCTCACACCTGAAAACGCGTAAAAAAGTCAAAAAACCGAGGTCGAAAATTTTCACGATTACCTAAGTTCCCCATACCTATAGTATGATGGGGAACTAAAATGCATTGCAAACGTAAACGTCTTAAATTGAGTTTTAAAAAGTGTATTATACGGATGATCACATTAAAAAAAAATAATAATAAATAAATCCAATTGCAAAAACTTTGCGAATTATGAATTTTTTTGTAGGGAAACGCACATATGGATATTTCGAAACTCTCATAATGAGTTCTTTCTTTAAATGCTTTGTTTTTAAATTCCATATTTCTAACCAAATAAAAATATAGGAAATAATACATCTAAGACAATTTGAAAGCACGTTTTTTCACAAATCCAACGACATAACTTTTTTGAAAAATACGGATGCTTAATATTTTTTAGCATTTAAAAAAAAAAAAAAAAAAAAAAACTTCCAAAATTTCTGATTTTTTTTGGCTTATCTCTTTTTGAATCGCCATGTACAAAAAACCATGGTTCAATTTATTAACTATAGATAGGACCAGGAAAACTGTTTAATTCTCTTTTCAACCATGTGAAACTTTTAACACGATACGGATTAGCGTGTCATACTTTTTAAATTTACTAAACATCGAATTTTTCACTAAAGGTTTTTGGGATAAATAAATTGTTTTTTCTCTCTATATATATGGGTCATTCTCTGAAAAGTGGTCATTTCATGTCCCAGTAGTCTTGAGGGTATATTTTTAAAAGCACAAAAACAAAACGCTGTTTAAACTATCAATATTAGTTGGTTTTACATATAAACTGTTATTCTTTGGTTATTGGAATTCAAATATAATTTTTAAATAATTTTTAAAATGCAAAATATCATTCCCTCACTGTGTCCCCATTCCCACATGTAAGTAAATAAAATGGTTTCTATAGTATTAAAGCATGTATACTTGGATTATTTGAATTAAAAATTTATTAAACATACTTTAATAAATATTTATCCATTATACTACATTTATATATTGTGCAATGAAAGAAATTAGAAGACACTTTATTGTTGTCCCTGGTATTAGATATCATTCCCTCATCAAACTATAATCACACCCCTACTTACTCCATTAATGGCAGCCCGTGCTTTATATAAGTCAAACTTAATTTGTATAGCAGCAAAGTAAAAAGCCATGTTGTGTTCTGTTCGAAACTTTTTACAATGAGTTGCATAAGGCTCTCAAACGTTAGATTGAAATACAGTATTTTTATTATACGTCATTCCCTCACTCATTATAAAGTTAACTAAAATAAATCAAATTTGCTTTTTTATGATATTATATTAATAAAAATATGTTTTAATAAATATTTAGTGTTTGAAAATATAACTAAACTTAATAATATTTTTATAAAGTAGTTTTTAGAAGAAATTTGTCATTCCCTCACAGTCATTCCCTCATTTTTCTAATTAATAAAAGTAATTGCTATATCAAAAATTATCAGATACAGTTTGGTTTATATTATTTTTTTTATTAATTGTAACATATGTGTACATGTACAAAAATTAAAAAAAATTTTGGAGCAATTTTATTTGGACTAAGGTTTTATCTTTTTTACTTAAAAAAAAAAAAAAAAAAAAAAAATGCCCACTTTTCAGAGAATGACCCATATATATTTTTAAACTACTGTCGCCGCTGTTTGTTTTTATATATCAGATGAAGAAATACCATTATATTCCACAAGAACGAATAAATAAAATAAAACAAAATAAAATAGCCAGTAATAGTTTTAATAATAATAATAATAATAATAATAATAATAATAATAATAATAATAATAATAATAGAACAATATTTACTGGAATATTGGAATATTATCCCCCCCCAAATATATATATATATATATATATATATATATATATATATATATGTCCATCCATAACCTACTTTAGCCAAAAGTATCTGATTTAAAAATAGATTGAGAAGTTACATACTGACAATGATCAAAAGTGTCTATCCATACATATCAGACTTTAAGGGCGGGGTAAGGGTTTCAGCGTAAAAAAAAAACACTTTTTTGCGATTTTTTTTCTCAAATATGGATTGAGCAATTTCATTCGAACCTTTTGTACATTATTGAGCATACTTTTGACAATGTTGTGTAATTTTTTCATGCAGAATTATTGAATCATAAGCCGGTAACAGAGCTTCCCCCAGAACGTCTTGGGAAAAAAACAATTTGCGGTGTTCACCATAACTCGGCCGGAAATTATCTGAAAATAAAAAACCATGAAAATTAGTTAAATTTTAATCAAATCTTCCCCCCAACGTTCTCTGATAATTTTTTTTTTCATTTAAAAATTTTTGGCGGCGATCAAAAGTGTGAACTGTTATTTTCTATGAAAAATCCCGCAATTTTGTGGGTGGGAAACACCCTTAATGTAAAAAAAAAATAATAAAAAAATATAATAATAAAAAAATATAAATTTTTTTCTTCACTTTTTTAGTTCATAAACTTTAGACGCGTTTTTCTCAAAACTACTTTTTCAAAGTCCGTGTTCACTGCCATTTAAAAACTACTTGACCGATTCATTTTAAACTTTGTACACATTTTTGACATATAAAATACCGCCCCCCAACGTTTACTTATTTTATTTATTTATTTTTTTTTTTTTTTTTTTACATTAAGGGTGTTTCCCACCCACAAAATTGCGGAATTTTTCGTAGAAAATAACAGTTCACACTTTTGATGGCCGCCAAAAATTTTTAAATGAAAAAAAAAATTATCAGAGAACGTTGGGGGGAAGATTTGATTATAATTTAACTAATTTTCATGTTTTTTTATTTTCAGATAATTTCCGGCCGAGTTATGGTGAACACCGCAAATTGTTTTTTTCCCAAGACGTTCTGGGGGAAGCTCTGTTACCGGCTTATGATTCAATAATTCTGAATGAAAAAATTACACAACATTGTCAAAAGTATGCTCAATAATGTACAAAAGGTTCGAATGAAATTGCTCAATCCATATTTGAGAAAAAAAATCGCAAAAAAGTGGGGGTTTTTTACGCTGAAACCCTTACCCCGCCCTTAACAAAAAGGAACGATAAACATTTATTAAAAATTGAAACAACTGAAATACACATAGTTTATTATTCATGCTATTTTACTTATAAGACAGATTAATCTTAAATATTTTATTTTAAAAAAATATATATATAGGAATTCACTCGCAATATTCAGTGATTATTTCCTAAAGATATTTTATATATATATATAATAAATGATTTAAAAAACGTGCTTTTTTTAAGAGTGTTACTGAAATTTTCCATGCAATCCGATAAAAAATTACATGGGAATGATCATGTTTTGGATCTAGAAATTTTTCAACACAAATGTAACACCAAATTTAAAACGCATTAAAATATAAAATATCATGTTAAATGACCGAGATATCATAAAGTCTACATGATCGATTTATATCGATTTTTTTTTTTTTTTTTTTTTTTTAAACTCATATTTTAGCAGAGAAAAATCGTATCTTGAACGAAATATTTTATGAAAGTCATATATCTAACTAGAATGAACCATTTTATCATTTTAAAAAATCCAAAATTTTACTGTGAGCATCACTTATATTATTATTAATATTGTTGGAACTAGTATTTAAAGTTTTTTTTTTTTCTTTCATTGAAACAAATATTCAAGTAGAGACTAATTTTATGTTATTAATAATGCATATAAAATTGCATTTAATTAAAAATGTAAAAGATGTTACTATAAATGATAGATCATCTAATTGGCGAATTTTGCCTAATATTCAAACAGCTTTATTTCAAATCTAACAGTTTTTCTGAATATTAAAGAACTAGATTTCAATTTCAAATATGTAAAACTCACATGATCCCCCTAGCAAGAATATTCAAAGTAATCAGCAAAGTAGCCGGTAATGTTAAATAAGCGATAATTCATTATTATTATTATTTGTAAAATAAGGATTTTTTGACAATATTCGTGTGTTTTAAACTTTTTAATTTTTTTTTGGAAAGTTTAATAAGTTAATTTATTTTAAACATTTTTTTTTTTTTTTTTTTTTTTTTTTTACAAAATCTTCAAATTTACGAGTTACTATAATCGCATGTAATATTAAATTTCAAACCATTGCATGCACACAAAAGTAAATTAACAATTCACAAAAAATTTTAGCGTTTTAAACATGTCTATCACTTTGCGTTTTTATTTTCCTTTTCAGATGAATTTGTTTGTGACCATACAAAAATTTTGAAATTTATAAAGTTTTGTTCCGAATTTTTTTTTTTTTTTTTTTTTTTTTTTTTTTTTTTAACTTTTTCGACTTTTCAACTACTCAACTTCCCAAAAGGAGGGGGGAAAAATCATTTTAATTTTATAATCACTTATTCTCTTAAATTTCAATTAATGAAAATATTTTTCTTTATCTTATTAAAATCTTAATCAAAATAACTAATCAATTTAATCTTAAAATCTGTTGCATTATATGTCATGTTGCACTGTGGAAGTTTGCCTAACTTTTACCTGTAAAACTGGTTACCTAACATTGACACTTTCAGCAATGGGAAGACACGAAACAAAACTTTGAGGCCCTTAAAAGAAACCGTTATACAGTTTAATCAGCATAAGGGCTTCCTTTTAAAACATTTTTTTTTTTTTTTTTTAATTGGGTTGAAGATTTAAAAAGCAAAGTTTTGCTTTCAAAACTCGAGTGAACATTTAAAAATTAATGTTTTATTATTATTGCTATTATTATTATTATTGTTAAATATTACAGCCAATTTATTAAAAATAAATATCTTTTTTTTTTCTTTTGTCGTTAAGATTTAAAAAGTGAAAAACATTTTTGGGAAAAAAGCATCATTTATTAATCCTGCCTTTGTAAAATGCATGCATTTGCGTCTATGTTGTTGTTTTTTTTCTTCTTCTTCTTTCTTCTTTTATTCAAATGACTTTTAAAGTATCTTGTTTTAAAGTTTATATTGATATTACTTCCGTAAGAAGATATTTCATTATGTGAAAATTATTAATTTTAAAATATTACTTTGAATGATAGGCGCATGTATAAATTAAACATTAGCATAAAAAACATAACCCTTTTCGAAATAAAACCATGTTATTCTACGTGCAAAACAACAAGACTTAATAATCACGTTTAAAATCGGGCATTTCAGCTTTACTTATTCTTGTGTGACATAATTGGGTTCAGGTTGAGATAATCGATCAAATTATTTTGTTTTATAGGGTAAAAAACACTGAGACAGTGTTTGTTTACAATAGTTAAACTAACACACGCGTGTAAGCATAAATGGAATCTAATTGACGTAATGGCAGGGTTTCAAGAAATATCACGTACACTTAATTATTTTTTAGAAAGATTTTTTAACAGTTAACATATTGGTTTACAGTGTTCCACAAGCTTCAATACATTATACGACATAAAGAAAAAAATTGCTCAATGTAAATTTTCAATGTTATGTCGATTAGTTTAGTTCACTATAGGGTGCGTGTGCAAAATTTTAGAAATATACAAGAATACACAAAAGCAGACTTTTTTATTCTTCCTCACTAGAAATAAAGCTAGTGATATATTTTTGTGAGATTCCAACTTTATTCTTTAAGCTAATATATTTTTGTAGCTTTTGTATTTTTAGACGATATACAGCGCTACAAAAGCAATCTATTGTACAGTTTTTATTCTGAAGAGAAGATATTTTTCCAGAATTCTTTTTCTCCACACTGTTAAAGCACACTTCTCAAAAATAAGAGTCTCCTCATTTTTGAGAAGTTTCATTTCTTACACCCACGTTTGTGAAAATTGCAACACCATGAAGGGATTATGCAAATTGAACCAAACTTACAAGAAATGCAAAGTGAGGTACGGCATGCAAATGATTAGAATTACAAAGTCATTGCGCATGCGTGGAACGAGAACCGATTCCTTATCAGTCGCTTGTTCCAGCTATATAAAGGACTGTAAAGGCAGGTTGAAATCTGTTTATCGTCCTCTGCCTGCGGTAAACGTTTCATTGGTGGTCAATGTACCTCGTCAAAAGCGGAGAGTGCTATACCAACAACTAACGGAGTTCGTACGAGGCCGCATCGTTGGTATGCGAGAGGGTGGATTTTCGTATTGAGAAATCGCAGCCCGCACGCAGTGTAATGCTACAACAGTGATGCTTGTTTGAAAGAAATAGACATAAGAGAATCAAACAAGCCAAAAACCTGGCACTGGGGCACACAATAGAACAACGGCACGAGATGACAGACACCTCATCCGCATGGCTATGGCGGACTGTACAGCGTCCTCTCGTGTGTTAGTACAACGTTGGAGCATGGCTACAGGTGTCTTGTTGTTCGCCACCGTTTGCTGCAGCATGAACTGCGTGCAAGGGCAGAATTCTGCGCCTCTAGGCAGAATTCGTCTCTCGCCGAGTCACAGACGCCTTCGACTCCAATGGGCTCAGCAACACAGCACGTGGCGTGCCCAGTGGCATCAAATTGTTTTCTCTGATGAATCTCACTACAATCTGGAGTACAATGATAGAAGAGTACGCGTCAAACGTTACGAAGGGGGGGGGAGACGTCTGCTCCCACAATGTGTTATCCAGCGTCATACTGCACAAATGTCTAGCATCATGGTGTGGGGGACTATTGGGTATAATTGTCGAACCCATCAAGTGCACATTGCGGGCAACCTCAACAGTGATCGGCTACATAAGGAAAATTTTGGAGCCAGAGGTCCTTCACATTCTTCGACGCATTCTAGATGCTGTATTTCAGCAGGATAATGCCCGTGTACATGTTTCTCCGACTGCACAAGTCTTATTCAGTGCACAACATGTTTCGCTTCTTCCATGGCCTACTTATTCCCCGGATATGTCGCCCATCGAGCATGTATGGGATTTCATTGGTCGGTGATTTGCTCGTACAACTGGTGGGGCGCACAGTAAGATTGAACTTTGGCGTCACGTCGAAGCCATCTAGAATGCCATTCCCCAGGATTACATTCAGAACCTGTATGATTCAGTGTGTACAGTCTCTCATCGCTCAGCGTGGCGGACACGCAAAGTATTGATTTCAGACGTTCTTTTTGTTTTTTGTCTTGTACATTTGATCGTTTACTTGTACCACTATCAGTAATGTGTGGAATGAATTTCATTAATTTCTGATAATTCTTTCATGGTGTTGCAATTTTTTACAAACATGAGTATATAATAGCTCAGAGTAAGAACATCTCATTTTATTTTTTGTTTTTTTCTGATTTAACTATTCTTTTCAAATTTTACATCACTTTATATACCACTGATGAATTTTCTAGAACAGAACATTCTAGAATTGAAAAAGTCTAGAAATTGCATAACATTAACTGAATAATTAATATTAACATAATTAAAATAATAACATAATGAATATATGAGAAATAAACAATTCTGATTTTAAATAAAAACCATATTTAAACAATTTCGTTGAACAGGCACCGAACCCGACATATTGGGTTTTGTAGCCCAATGCACCATGGAGTTCACAAATCTTCGTTACAATATTACAAGAGTAAATACGAAATGACTAGTTAAAGGAGGGGGAAAAAATCTTAAACAGAAGTTCCTACTCGGAGCTATTATAAGAAATGAAACTTCTCAAAAATGAGACTATCTTGCTTATTTTTTCAGAAGATTATGCTTATTTTTGGTAAGTGTGTTTTAACACTGTACATTATTCAAGGGATTTATAAGACAAATTAAAAGCATTTATCGTAGCGCCTTTCAACAAATTAAATTATTAGTAATTATACTTATTTTAACTAATATTCCCATTTTTGAGAAAGCAACGGCTCCTGCATTTTTTGAGAAAAATCTTCTCGGAAAGATACGAGAAAGCTCATTTTCTCATTTTTCAGTAGTTTATTTTTAGCAGGACATAATAAAACAACAACTTTCATTTTAAAGCGTCATCACTTTCATTATAAACCGTCAACCTTTGATTACAGAGTGATACAAAAAAAATTCGGATGTATTAGTGCTATAGTTGAAAATCGTACAAAGTACATTTTCAAATTGTGACATACTTTTTTTTCTTTTTTTTTCAAATTTTATGCACACTTTTTAGAATGTATAGATCTGATTTAAAAAAAAAAAAAATCCATTTCTAGTTGAAAATAATCAAATAAGTTTCTACAATGATGTGCGCGACAATTCCCTGGATGAGTTAAACAAATTAAGAAAAATATTATAAATTATTAAATATTAAATATATATATTAAATATTATAAATAAGTTAAATAAAACTATTCTGAAATGTGCGTTAAAACACACTAGAAATGTTTATGTGTAGTACGTCATAGCTTATACGTTATTATCTTTTCTAAAGTAAAGTACGGTAAAAGGAAGGGTTAAAAGAACTTATCCGGGCCGGTAGCTCACTCGTTACTTTTTCCACAAAATTTTTGGCTAACTAACGAAATAAATACTCTTTCTCGTCCGAATTTTTTTAAAGAACTATTTTAAATCGTCTATATTTTTGTGAAGCACCCGTTTTAAGTTCACCAAATATTGCTTGGCATCCGTTTTAAATTTTTCGATTTTTGGGAAAAGTTCACTTTAAGTTCTCCAATTGTTGTGAAGGTTCTCTTTTAATATCATAAATTTCCTTGTGATATCCGTTTTCGGATCAATGAGCCCTATAAAAGTCTTATATATATATATATATATATATATATATATATATATATATATATATATATAGTCATTTGAGTAAAAATACACATTTGTGACCGGCTGACCAATAACACGCGGTAATTTATGACTGATTGCTGAAATGTAGAATTATTTCGCTGTTAATTTTAAATAATAATATATGTTTAATCATAGCTCATAAAAAATATATCTGATCAGTGGTAATTATTGAAATGCATGCTTTTTTTTTTTTTACTTTTTTTCTGAAACAGGCAATTATTTATCTGCTAATCAAGAAAATTTACGTTTTTTTTTTAAAACTTATTACCAAGATATTTTATTGTTTCATCGAAAATGAAGAACATTCTTGCTCTTTTTATACGCAATTGAAAAGATAGGAAATAACTTCCCTGATGTTTAGTAATTATCAAGTGTTTAATAAATAAATTTCATGCTTATAAAAATGTTACGGAAGAAATATATTTGCGAGTTGTTTAATTTTTTTTAAAGTTGCCGCTTTATTTTATTTATTGTCCAGTGGCAAAAATGTAGTAATATTTTCAGGGCTACTATCAAATGTTCAAGGGATAAATTTCTTACGCCAAATGTAACATTTAACAATACACTTAAACCTTTTTAACATTACATTTGATTCTAAATATTAATTGTGTTAGAATTTTAGCGACAGTGCATTTTGTTTTTCAAAATATTAATGCGCGATCAACCAAAAATAAGTTAAAAATACAGTAAAGCACCGTTTATATGTCTTTCAAGGGACTGGCGTAAAATGACGTATAAATGAAAAGACGTATAATCGAAACTTTAATAACACTATACTTACACTTAAGAAAAAATTATATAAAAATACTAATCAATAAAGTTTTTTAAGGTAGTATATTTATTATACTTTTTTTTCTTTTAAGACAATAATCAATTTAAATATATATATATATATATATATATATATATATATATATATATATATATATATATATATATATAATAAAAAGTGAGAAAAATCATACCATTAATGCATCACTGGGTACTGTTTATATATACCATATATTGAGTATTTTATTACATTTCTTAAGAACTATATGAACACATTTTGAATATCAATTGTATATATTGCGTACCTTTAATAATATGCATACGATTTATGTCCATACAGATAGTTATTTAATAACATTAAAAATCTTTAATATTTGTCTGATTTGCTGCTTGTCTATGAGTAGTAAAAATTCTACTGTGATTTCAACTGATTCTTGGATCAGTATTCTTCGATCATTCCTGTGTTCCTCCATTTAAGATGCTTTCTAGGAAAAATCTGCCTTATTTAGAATGGTAAATAATGAAAGGTCGAGAAATTTTGTGAATTTTAGTAAACTGGAAAAGGCATATAACCGATATTAGCGGCGTATAAACGAAAAATTTTTGCATTAAAATGAATAGGAATGGATCGGGACTTCATTAAAAGGACGTTTAAATGTAAAAGACGTATAAACGAGAGACGTATAAACGGTGCTTTACTGTACTTACTAATTTTCAGTTAAATTGAAACGTTTTACGTAGTATGACAAATTCAGGGGAGGGACAAAAAAAAACACTAACATGTAAAATTTAAAACAACTACCTGTTCCCTCGTTTTATTTATTTTTTCCACCTCTTTTGCGCATAACTTTTAAACAACAAATATATAAGCATAAAATTAGGATAGAATGTTTGTTATCAAATCATTAATCAAATTTCATATGATTTTTACATAAGATATACTTTTTAAATTGATATTTATTCAATTTTTCCTCAAAAAAAGTTTTAGTAGAAATGAAAACTTTAAGCAATTTTATAAAAGAAAACTAAATGAGAAATAGTCTTAAGAATGTATATCAAGTAAGTGAAGCTACACTTACCTCCACATGTTAAATTAAAACCGAATTTTTCTGCCTGTATTCGTTTTACTTTTTCTTTCATAGCGGACTTTTTAGAAAAACACAACTATTAATTTGTAAACCACGAACATATAGCCAAAGTCATAAAAAATATCATTAAATAATTTTATAACAAACATCTCATCCAATTTTCATGTTCGCTTTTATAATTTTTAAAAAGTTAGTCACATACAAAGAAAAGAAGAAAAAGGAAAGTGAATAAGCATACAGAAAGAAAAATCTGGTTTTAATTTAACACATGGAGGCACGTATATTTTCACATATCTTTAATGAATTCTCAACACCATTTCGCACTTACAAGGAGACATTCAATAGGTGTCATCTTCAAAAAGTATTGAAAAAAATATATGTGATTCTACTCTTCATACAACACCAGAAAATGAAAAAATTATCGGCTGAAATTAATTACAGCGACCACAAAAAATTATCAAAATTAAGCATATTTGGCAATTTCACACTGCTAGGCGATTAATTTTGAGTACTTGGCGTAAAAGCAAAACACGGTTCTGTTCGTACACGGCAATCTCGGTGCTAGCAAACGTATCTCCTAACAGCGCTAAATCGCCAAATATGCTTAATTTTGATCATTTTTTGTGGTCGCTGTAATTAATTTCAGCCGATAATTTTTTTCATTTTCTGGTGTTTTATGAAGAGTAGAATCACATATATTTTTTTTTTCAATACTTTTTGAAGATGACACCTTTTGAATGTTTCCTTGTTAGTTTTATTTGCTAAAATTATTTACATTTTTTCTTTCTTCTAAAGCTTACATTTGAGAAAAATTCAATCGGTATCAGTTTAAAAATTATTAGTAATGTTAAAGTTATATAAAATTTGATTAATGGTCTCATGAAAAACATGACATTTAAACTTTATATTCATTCATTTGTTGAAACATTATGCGCAAAAGAAGAAAATGTGTCGTTGCTTTAATTCTGCACGCAAGTATATACGTCAAGGAATAAGTTAGTGAATACCTTTTAGAATTAATGGGATTAAAAGTTCAAATCGCTTAAAAAGAAAAAAAAAATCATAAAATTGAAAATTTTTACATTTAGCGTTCGGCACAAGACTTGTCGAAATCCTAAATTTTTATTTGAAGTCCAAACTTAACACGTTGAGCACCACGCGAATTCTTAATAAAATCCATTAAAATTCCTTAATGATATTATTCTGTAATAAATAAAAATTAAGTAAATTTTCAATAATTTTCCAATAATTACTTAAAACAATGTAATATTTTTAGTTTTATATCATATTTTACACTGTCATCCACCGATGGTTGACGCGGCTGTATATCATATTTGACACAGTCAGCCACCGATGGCTGACATGGCGCTCAAAGTGTTAAGTAGTATCTTGCAGTCATCACAGAACTATTTTATTATTATTATTATTATTATTATTATTATTATTATTACTTCCCTCAACGTAAATTCAAAATTATTTTCCGAGAAATTGCAGACGAGTTTTATCTCAGAAAAATATAACACTAAATCTTGAATGACAAGGATCAAGATTTGTGACGTAAGATGACATATTAAGACGACATTTTCTTTCCTTTCTTCTTCTTTATAAATGTTTAACCACATTTTAAAGATATTGAAGAGTTTCTTTGAAAAATACTCATATTTAAAATTTTCATCCCCGAAGGATGTTCTACCCTTCGGAGTATAGGGAAACTTAAATACACGCAAAATAATAATATTCCAGGTTGACCATTATTATAATTAATAAAGTTTTTTAAATTC
Organism: Salticus scenicus; assembly: GCA_963930645.1. Taxonomy (NCBI): domain Eukaryota; kingdom Metazoa; phylum Arthropoda; class Arachnida; order Araneae; family Salticidae; genus Salticus; species Salticus scenicus. The sequence goes on along the minus strand of OZ005649.1, from coordinate 354,189,578 downwards.
CACAAATAATAATAATAATAATAATAATAATAATAATAATAATAATAATAATAAATCTTATTATGCACATTTATATGAAATTTTATCCTATGAAGGTATTTTACAAATTATGAAAAAGTGGAAGAAAGCGCGACCTGGTCAGTGATGTGAAGAAAAAGTTTATAGCCATAACTTATTTCAAGGTACAACGAAATGTGAAATTTCATGAAATTATTCGTGTTAATTCTTGATTTAGAGCCGTCACAAAAATGTTTGTCACGCACGCAGAGGCAGTTAGACAGACATCATTTGAAAAATACATAAAATACGCTAACAACCTATTAAAATGTATAAAACTGCCAAAAACCAGAAGGCAAAATGTTTACGAATCTAATACTTACTTTTTATGCATATAGAAGAAATTAAAAATTACTTTGATCAATCTATTATCAGAGAACATGTTTAATAGAATCCAGGTGAATAAAGTAATATTTATAGTACATTTAAAGTAATTAAAGATATTTATAATAAAATAAAATTAACTAACAGAAATTTGCATAAATTTTAGTTAAATTATTGTTTATGATTTGAAAAAAAAAGTCAAGAGTGTTGGAGATTTTTAATTTTAAATACTTAGTTATAGGAGTAAGATTCAAATGTTAATCAAAATAACCATTAGCTTTAATATTGTGTTAACAATGTTATATTTTCAACGCGTGAGTGAGACTTTTATAAAAAATTTCTCTAAGTCATTCTTACTGAGAAATGTAAATCAAAATTCTTCATTTAAAAAGAAGTTTGCGACATATTTATAATAACTTATTGATATCGATCAAATGGAAATTCCCTTTTAAGGGCGTTTCTCCGCCGGAAAAACCCACGTGAAGATTATATGCAGCCCATTAATGAATTGATAATACATGGAAGGGCTCAGTTTTTACAGCTTTGGTGTTAGACTAGTGTATGTAGAAACCTTTTGTGTAAATATGTTTATATGTCATAAAAATGTGCTTTATGTATAACCCTGGTTGTAGAAGGATAAAATTATGTAATGATAGGTAAAAAAAGTAACTTCATACTCAAAAAAAAAAAAAAAAAAAAAAAAAGCGTGCACTTATGGTAAGTATACCAGATGCGGACGCTGTACCAGTAGTGGACACTTCAATTGGTAAAAGTATTCGATTTCCAGTTTTCAATGATTTACACGTTTTAAAAGATTAAGAACATGATTTAATCATTTTTAGAAAAAGTTTATCTGTATGAGTAACACAAAAAATGCTCTGTCAATTTTAATTCAAGAATGCACAGGTTTTTGTAAAAAGTTATGCATATAGTTTCACTTTGGCATAAATTGGGGTATATTAATTTTCCGTCTATATTTTCCCAACGGGTGGGCTGTCATCCCATTTTCCCTATATTTTTTAATATGTTTGAATAGGACAAAAATTCATATAAATGTGCACAAGGAGAATTGCTAGAGCAATCGCAGTTTCTGTAATATAATAATGAAGTATTTAATGTTATTATGCACATACTTAACGCTAATGCATATTTATCATTATTCATAATCTTCCATGAACAACAACTGAGAAATTAGAAACAATTTAGCTAATATTAAAACGTGACAATTCTCTTATTTCAATTATAAATAATAATTTCTCTTAAGTTCTTAGACTAGCATGCATTTGATACTAACATTAAATCACTACATACGTACCGCTGTCTAAAAAACATTTAACAGTTATGATTATCGTATTGTGATTCAGTTTTTAAGGTTATTTGGGATTTAAAACTTACATACTTTACATACTGTAAATTTAGAAGTCCCTATTTACTATTATTATTATTATTATAGATTAAGGGTTAAATTAATTGGTTTAATATTTCATAAATATGAGTTTTTCCTTAAAATTATACATTTATGTTACGTTTTAACAAATCCGTTTTCGCAGTTCATTGCTGCACAAAATCATAATTACATTTATGATTTTATGATATTACATATCTTTTCAACGACGATTGTAATCTAACAATAATTATAATAATTTAGATCGAAAACTACTTATGTATTTTATCACTTCTTTTGACAGTGTCCCAACAAATGGCTTGTCGCTCTTTCAAGCTTTTTTAAATTACTCTGATATTCATTCACAACGAAAACTGATATTGGAAGTCGAATACTCAAAAAGTATATGAGTCATTCATTCCATGTCAAATCAACACAGCTAAAAACCTGACCCCTCACAATTTTATGAAATTGGGCTCATTTATTTGTTCTACTGAGAAATGAATGTATACCAATTAATAAGTCCCTATCCCTTTTAGTTTTTTGATATACAGGGCTGCAAAAATGGGTACAAAATGCAAATTTCTAAAATTGTTATGCTACAAATGTATCCATGTTTTCTTCCCAACTTATAGATACAAAATTTGTATCATTAGAAAGCTTATAATACAGGCATTCAAAAGATGTATCACATGAAAATATTTTTAAAAACTTTCATGTTAAAATCAAACATTTTGACCTTTGACTTTCAATATCTCAAAAAGTACATCTAATTTTTTTTATTATTATTATATGTTATTTTTATTTTTATTATCTATAATTATTGTAAATTTCAACATGGGACGGCCATGGGACGGCCATGGGATGCTGAGTTATAAAATAAAATACAACCTACCATCAGTATTTTCATAATATCATAACGTAAGGTTTGCGCATATTTTGTTCCCCAATTAACTTAGAGATATAAAATTGGTATCATTAGAAAGCCTATAATACAGACTTTTAAATGATATATCACACGTATATATTTTTAAAAATTTTCATTTTAAAATCAAACATTTTGATCTTTAAACTTCAATATCTCAAAAAGTACATATTTAATTTCCATTTAAAAAATATATGTTATTGTTACGTTTATTATATATAGTTACTGTAAGTTTCAACATGGGACGGCCATTTTTCTTGTAAAACGTACGTTATGTTAATATGGAAATACTGGTAGAGTTGCATTTTAATTTATAACTCAGTATCCCATGGCCGTACCATGTTGATACTTACAGTAATTATAGATAATAAACGTAAAAATAATATATAATTTTTAAAAGAAAATTAAATATGTACTTTTTGAGATATGGAAGGTCAAAGGTCAAAATGTTTGACCTTAAAATGAAAGTTTTTAAAAATATATACATGTGATATATCATTTAAAAGTCTGTAGTATAAGCTTTCTAATGATACCAATTTTTTATCACTAAGTTAATTAGGGAGCAAATATGCGTAAACCTTACGTTATGATATTATGAAATTACTGATGGAAGGTTGCATTTTAATTTATAACTCAGCATCCCATGGTCGCCCCCTGTTGAAATTTACAGTAATTATAGATAATAAAAGTAAAAATAACATATAATTTTTAAAAGAAAATTAAATATGTACTTTTAGAGATATTGAATGTCAAAGGTCAAAATGTTTGGCTTTAACATGAAACTTTTTAAAAATATATACATGTGATATAATAACATTTCAAAGCCTGTATTATAATCTTTCTAATGATACCAATCTTTTATCTCTAAGTTAGTTAAGAAAGGAAATGTGGGTATATTTATAGTAGAAAATTTTCGGAAATTTGCATTTTTTACCCATATTTGCAGCCTTGTATATCAAAAACTAAAAGAGGTGGGTACTAATTAATTGGTATACATTCATTTCTCAATCGTACAAATAAATGAGCCCAATTTCATAAAAACCTGAGGGGGGGGGGTCGGGTTAAAATGCTGGTTTTTTTATTTGTGTGTGTGTGCGTGTGTGTGTGTGTGTGTGTGTGTGTGTGTGTGTGTGGTGATTGGACATGGAATGACCCATATCTATATTTATATATCATTTTCATTATCAGACAGCAATATTTCTTTTCATGAATTTGGAACGCAAGCATGAAAGCGCACAACGCTCGCAGTAAAATTCAACATCGTGAGTTTCTGCTTAAATGCTTCTCTCGTACATCTGATGAAAGTTTGTGTTGTTATTGCAATCCGAAACAATTTTTGCAAGTTTTTACCATTGCTTTTTGCCAGCATCTATCTTATAATTTTAGTTTACATTTTAATAAAGTTTGTGCAGGCAGTACGTTTCCATAAAATAATGTACTGCCAATACATTTGTGCTGGCAGTGTGTGCTGGCAATACATTTTCAAAAAATATTCCAAATTCTAAACTATAATTTTAACATTTTAATATTATTATTATTATTATTATTATTATTATTATTACAACGTGGTATAAAAGGCTGTATTAAATTTTACTTTCCCCATTAAATGCGTTTTTAGGAGGAAAAATTAGTTGCATTTTCAACTTTCAACTCAATATATTTCAAAGATGACTTCATCATATACTTCACCTCTATTTTCATTTTATTTATTTATTTATTTATTTTATTTATTTATTTATTTATTTATTTATTTATTCAAGATCACAGGAATAGTAAAGGAATTTGAATACGTTATTATAAAGCTGTTGCTGTTCTCTAAAACATTAAATTATAATTGTTAACAATATATATGGATTGTAGAATACTTTTTAAGCGAAAAAAATATGCAGGATTTAATACACCCGCATAATGGCAAACAACATAACATAATATAAATGCAGTGCATGAATTTTCTGTCTTATGTGTTTAATAATCCTATTTATTTACTTGTTTACTTATAATTTATTTATTCATCCAATAATTCTTTCATTGACTTAACAAGCTAAAGAAGAGATATTTATCGGCGGTATATTTGAGTCAGCAAGTTAGATAATCTCAAACGCACAACAGGAAAATAATATAAAAATTCTCATTATCGTATTCAGGTATCCCAACTACTTTACATTCCTGTACTTTTCTCCAAAGTGTCGACGTTAATCCTGGTAAAGTGTAGGGGAAGAGGAGTCTGAAATGGGGCTGCACCCCTCTTTTCCTGTGATGTACATACCGGAACGAGAATTTAGAGCTTTCGTTGATACAGACAGCTCTCTCTCTCACTCACCCAATAGTCTGTGGGAAGTTAGAGGAAAAAAACGCATAAAGGGCACCGAAGCCGTATATGTGTTAAAGCTTTGCCAGGGGTAACGGAAGATTGTTAAAAGACTGAATTGTGAGCTCTTCTGTGGTCCAATGCTTTTTTTCTTGGGGCCTCTTGGTTGGTAATTTTGCAACCCTTTCATCAAAAAATAATACTTTAGTTATTTATTTATTTTAATGAAACGTTTCATTTCAAAACCCTTGACACTGAATTTTTTCTCAAACCCAAAATCTCTAACAAAATCAAGGAATTACTTTCACCAACATTTATATTCAATTTTTGGCTAATATTTGCTTAATTTAAAGAGAAAAAATGAAAGCTATATATATATATATATATATTAAACGTAAAATGCAATTTTTCATCTGTGTCATTTAAGCTTTGAACAGATTCAAAGTATTCGTCTTACAATCAGGGTCTACACACGATCTAACGGATCCAAGGACCTGGGCATTAAATTTTCAGACAATGTCACAAAATAAAATTTATCTATGCAAATTTTACTATAAGTTTCTAAGCAGAGGCTCCAAACTGCACCAGAATTAGCAAAACATATACTATACATATCATGCATATTATTACCACATGCTATATTAATATTTTTCCACTAGAAAAACATCAAAGAATTATATTTCTGTTAATAATTCTTCTAAGGGTACAGATGAACTACGGATTGCGGGGCACCAAACAACATCAGAAGCTGGGCTTCACACAGGCTCTAGCGGACCCTGCCCGCGAAAATTTCATTTTCTCTACATATACATGTAATTTTTGTACATAGTCTTCTCAGCTTTCTGAGCTAAAACTATTCTCGTTGCATTCTGACATAAATTTAAAAAGATTTTTCAAGAAAACTCTAAGACGCTGCAACAATTTAAGATGATACAATTATTAATTATCTAATCTTCTAAACATATAATACTCATAATACTTTAAAAACCATAAAAATAAAAAATAAATAAAAAAAAACGAGCATGCATATATATATATATACATATACACAGACAGAAATATACACTTACTAATTTGTTTACATTTATAAACCGGCAATGCAATTCATTTCATAAATGAAAAAAAAAAAAAAAATAAATAAATAAATCAAGCAAATCTTGCTTGAAATACGCTTTTTAACACTTTCCAACAAGGTTGAAAAGTGTTTATGACTTCCGTTTGTCTGTCTGTCTGTCTGTCTGTCTGTCCGCGCTCGAACTCCCGTAAATATTTATGGAATTTCTTGAAACTGATATATGTTATTCAAGTTCACTATCGGACGGTCCCTATTGAAAATGGAGTTTATACCTCTACTAGTTTGTGTACAGGGACACCCGAAAGCATTTCAAAGCATTGTGTTCTATGAGAGGTATTTCTACAAACCATATTTTCATACCTTTACTGTAGACTTACCTTAATGAAATTGAAATATGTTATTCCAGTTCACTATTGGACGTTTCCTATTGAAAATGGAGTTTGTTCCTCTACTGGTTTGTGTACAGGGACACCCGAAAGTATTTCAAAGCATTGTGTTCTATGAGAGATATTTCTATAAATCATATTTTAATACCTTCACTGTAGACATATCTTAATGAAATTGAAATACGTTATTGATGTTCACTATTGGATGTTTCCTGTATAAAATGGAGGGAATACCACCATCGGGTTATACACAGGGACACTCAAAAGTTGTCCAAAGCATTGCGTACTATGAGAGATATTTCTATAAAACAAATTTTAATAACTTTAGTTTCCACGAAATTTTAGGGAATTGAAATATGTTATTTTTCTGCACAAAAGACTTTACATAGAATATAGCATGATAAGCATTATATTTACAGGGTGGCACAAAAATATTCTTATAAATTAAGAGCTATTAAAAAAAAATTGCTAGATGTGTACTTTCGTTTACGTTAAGCGTTTTTAACACTATCTAACATTTTTAACACTTTCCAACAAGTTTGAAAAGTATTTATGACTTCGTTTTGTCTGTCTGTCTGTCTGTTTGTCCGTCTGTCTGTCCGCGCTATAACTCCCGTAAATATTTATGGAATTTCTTGAAACTGATGTTATTCAAGTTCAGTATCGGACGGTCCCTATTGAAAATGGAGTTTATACCTCTACTAGTTTGTGTACAGGGACACTCGAAAGTATTTCAAAGCATTGTGTTCTATGAGAGGTATTTCTATAAACCATATTTTCATACCTTTACTGTAGACATATCTGAATGAAATTGAAATATGTTATTCAAGTTCACTATTGGATGTTTCCTGTATAAAATGGAGGAATTACCACCATCGGTTTATGTACAGGGATACTCAAAAGTATTCCAAAGCATTGCGTTCTATGAGAGATATTTCTATAAATCAAATTTTAATAACTTTACTTTCCACGAAGTTTTTGGAAATTGAAATATGTTATTTATATGCACAAAAGAATGCTTTGCCCAGAATATAGCATGATTAGCATTAGATTTACAGGGTGGCACAAAAACATCCAGTTACATTAAGAGCGATTAATAAACAATTGCTAAAATTGTACTTTCGTTTTCGTTAAGCGTTTTTAACACTTTCTAACATTTTTTAAGTGTGAATATGATTTCAGTTTTGTGTATCTGCCTGTCCGTCAGTCTGTCTGCCTGTCTGTCTGTCCAAGCTCTAACTCCCGTAAATATTTATGGAATTTCTTGAAACTGATATATGTTATTGAAGTTTACGATCGGATGTTCCCTATTGAAAATGGAGTTTGTACCTCTACTGGTTTGTGTGCAGGTACACCCGAAAGTATTTCAAAACATTATATTCTATGAGAGGTATTTCGATAAAAAATATTTTCTTACTTTTACTGTAGACATATCTCAATTAAATTCAATATGTTATTCAGATTCCCTATTGGATATTTCCTGTATAAAATGGAGCAAATACCACTACTGATTTATGTACAGGGACACTTAAAAGTATTCCAAAGCATTGCGTTCTATGCGAGATATTTCTATAAATCAAATTTTAATAACTTTACTTTCCACGAAGTTTTAGGAAATTAAAATATGTTATTTATATGCACAAAAGAATGCCTTGCATAGAATATAGCATGTTTATCATTAGATTTACAGGGTGACACAAAAATATTCAGTTATATTAAGAGCTATTAATAAAAATTTGCTAGAATTGTACTTTCGTTTACTTTATGCGTTTTTGAAACCTTCTATCATTTTTTTAGTGTGAATATAACTTTAATCTCTGTATCTGTCTGACTGTTCTTCTGTCCGTCTGTCTGTGTCTGTCCGTCTGTCTGTTTTACTGCGCTCTAATTCCCGTAAATATTTATGGAATTTCTTTAAACCGATATATTTTATTCAAGTTGACTATCGGATGTTTCCTATTGAAAATGGTGTGAATACCTCTTCTGGTTTGTGTACAGGGACACCCAAAAATATTCGAAAGCATTGTGTTCTATGGGAGGAGTTTCTATAAACCATATTTTAATACCTTTAATGTATAGAAACTTCAATGAAATTTTAATATATTATTCAATTCCCTATCGGATGTTTCCTATGTAAAATACAGCCCATTTCTTACTGGTTTGTGTACAGGGGCACTTGAAATTATTCCAAAGCATTGTGTTGCATGAGAATTATTTTTATAAACCAAATTTTGATAATTTTTTTCTCCGCAATTGAAATATATTATTCGTATGCACAAAAGAGTACCTTCTCTGTAATATAGTATGGTTAGCATTAGACTTATAGGGCCACACAAAAATAATAAGTTACATTAAGAGCTGCTATAAATAAAAATTTGCTGGAATTGCACTTTTGTTTACATGAACGTTTTAAAACTTTCTTATAATTTTAGTGGGGATATGATTTCAATTTTTGCATCTGTCTATCCGATTGTCTACCTTCTTATCTGTTTGTCTACGGCTCCTATCATCCGTGAATACTTTGAGAATTTTTAAAAAATTATACACTCAAGTTCCTTATGGAATGTTCTCTATTTAAAATGCCATTAATAGGTCCTGTACAACTAGTTTGTTTACAGGGACAACAACAACAACAATAAAAAAACAAACAATGTATTACGTTTTAGGACAGAATTTTTTAAAAGTTATATTTAAAAATATTTCTACTCTAAAAATCATAGAAACATTGACATGCATTATTAATATTCTAAAATATTGTTTTTTATAGAACATGATATGATTAACTTTCAGATTTACAGGGCTACACTAAAATATTCAGAGAGATTAAAAGCTGTAATTATAATCTAACGGCTGCGTTTTCTTTTGCGTTAAGCCTTTTTAACACTTCCCAAAAACACTTCCATTAATTTTAAAATCAATTAGTCTATCTGCATGTGTTTTAGTCGTTCTGTCTGTTGTGTGATAAAGTAGGCAAAGAATATTAAAAGTTATTCGATACATTTGCGTACAGTTGGAAAGTGTTATTAATCAATGCGTACTGCATGATTTTTCTTTCTTGTTACAATGTGGGTTAGAAATATTCAAGTGGCTGCCACTTGAAAAGAAAAAGTCGGAGCAACTTGGTTAGCGAACTCATCCAAGATATTTATAAGATCAGTTCACTGTCCAAATTTGGTTCGATTTGGAGTATTATTTCGGGAGTTATCGTGATGACAAAATTTTCATTATAGATAGATAGATAGATAGATAGATATAGATAAACGAAGTGATTGCAATAGGTCGATTTATAAAGAAATCAACCTAAAAGACATAAATTGACCAAAAATTTAAAAAAGTTAACAAATATTTAAAGGGGACTAATGTGCAAGTTGTACCTGACGGGACTAACGTGCAAGTTGTACCGAACGAACAAACTGTTTTTTTCAACGAAAATGCCTACTAACCCTGGACGATCTTCGACTCGTTTTAATACGCATTTTTTATGTGCATGAGCAGCCCCCGAAAAACAAAAACATTAAATCATTAAATTTATTTTTTACTTATTTTTATTTCATATTATTTCACGCGCACTTTTTATTTCCTAATTCAAAATTATTAAAAAAAACTTTTTCGATAGCGCTTGTAACGATACTGATTATTATTAATTTTCTTTTCTTTTTCTTTCAAAAATAATAATAAAAAAAAAGATTTTGATGAAATTCTGGCAAAAGCAGAATTTAGTTTAGGACGGAGGACTATTAGTTTTTTTTTTTTTTTTTTCAAATTATAACATCGCTTTCAAATTATTCAATTATATTTTCGATAAATTTCAGATTTCGACAAATGTCCAATTATCGAAATCGACAACGCAAAAATCCCAGATTGAGACTAATAGGCCCTCAGTCCTAAAAAAAATTTTTTTACAGTTTTATAAACATTATTGTCTTAATGTGGATGCAAAAGGAATTTTACGTAACAGTATGATTAGTAATACAGTTTAAATTAAATTTTCAAGTAAAATTTACGGCTTATTTTTTCACTGTGGTGTATCCCATTTTGATTATTGGCAGATTTCTGCACAACTATTCTGATATGCAGATTTACAAGCTCTTTTCACTTGACGTGTTAATCATAAGTCAACGATCGTTTAATTGGATTAATTTAAATTAAACTGTGCATCTGTTTTAACACGCATATTTGTCTTTTTTTTTTTTTTTTTTTAATTCGGTTAAAAAGCATTTTGTAAAGAGAAACAACAGTGAAAATCTATAGAAGGAAATTTATATATATATATATATATATACCGTAATTTAGTGTATATAAGCCGCAGCTTATTAAAATGTAGTCTTCTGATATCTACGCAAGTTAATAAAAATAATTAATTATTAATTATAAATGAAAATAATAAATTATTTAAAAAATAATTCGGTATAAAGAAAATAAAATCAAACTATACCAGTATGCAGATGTAATGCAACAAATATGAGAAACACGGGAACAAGATGATGGAATCCGAGCATATATACAAAGTCATAAAAATAATTAATTATAAATAAAAGTAATGAATTATTTTAAAAGGCACTGTATAAAAAAAAAATTAAAACAAATATTAAAGCCAGTATACAAATACGATGTAAAAAATCAAAAACAAGGGAACAAGATGGCGAATTCCAGACGTATATGCAAATTAATCAAAATAAGAGATTATTAGTTAATAAATACGAGATTATAAACGTGAATCAGTGCTCGAGAAACTCGATTACTAAACTTCCGTTTTCAGAGAAGATCGGCTGTTCCAAGAAGTATGGACGATGGAATTTGGCATTATCATTAGATAGCCCACACTGATAATTAAGTCGCAGTCCCCCAAAAATCAATGTTTTTTTTTTTTTTTTTTTTTTTTTTAAGATAGCCCGCGGCTTATCTTCACTAAAATACAGTATATATATATATTGACGAATTTAATACCATTATAAAATTTTTCAATTAATACATACATGATAATACGAACAACACACACAAAAAAAAAGTGATTGTAATCCAATTTAAATGTTAACACGTACTTTTTATGATTTAATTATAGAACCTATTAATAGTTAAATCCATTTTAAATTACTTACACTAAAGTGAATATTTAGGACCATAACACTAAGACTAACTAGGAGAGATATTTATACGAAATTCATGAAAGTTATCATACTTAAGCTCATAAAGTTATGGGGGAAAAAATAACAGGAAATGAGAATAAGATTAAAAAATATGAAAAAAGAATAACTGGAAATGAGATATATATCTATATGTATGTATGTATATTAATATTTTTTAAAACGAAGTAAAAGCCGAGTAACAGAAGATTTAACACCCCTGAAACCACATAGACCAATAAGAATAAAATTTCATCAAATTAAATTTACATGTGAAGACTTTTTGTTAATGGGCTCTTCCTACCTGACGTCAGAGGTCACATGATAGATGAAAAACAAACAGCAGACGAAGTCTCCTATACCTATAGCGGTTGCTTAAATAACATATTTTCTATTCTTATTTTTGATCAGTCGTATTTAATCTGTTTATATATATATATATATATATACATCATCATTTTTAATTCATTTTATATCATTATTCATTACTTTTTGTTTGCTGTATACATTTACAATCATAATTTAGTTTAATTTGCCATTGATGTTCATGGAGAATATGTTAAATGCTCTGATTTTTTGTATACTTAAATCATTAACACTGCAACATCGTACGGTGTAAAGCCGCATTTAGACCAATAACTAAGTTAATTAATTTGCTGTAACACCTTTATGGAATTAAATGTAATTGAAAACATTTTAAAATTTCAAATTATAATCCATAAACATTGCACAAGAACAAGCTATTATTTTGCTAGATCAGTTAATGTAACTAACAGTTACACTAAAACATACAAAAATCGATTCTTACAGGTGAAAATAAATAAACACATAAAGTGTTTTTCAAAAATTATTAAATTTACAATACTGTTTACAAATGCTTTTCGGTTATCAATATGATATTTTTAATCTATTTCATTATTGGCTTGTGTGGCTATTCCTGTCTATTAAAGCATGAATATTGTGGATTATTCCCCCCACTCCCCTTACTATTCCTGGATATGCAGTTTAAATCATTTGGAGAAATTTGTAATTTGATTAGATGTTTCTCTTGCATTCTACAAATTTGTTTAATTATATATATATATTTCAGATTCGCAAACTCTATTCAGAAAGATACATATTAATTTTTCATGCCTACATCAACAGTTTCTTGTAATGATAATTAAGTACTATTATTATAACTATTTGGGAAAATTAAGTTTCTAACGAAAATAAAATATTTCGTGAGTGAAACGTCATGCAAAAAAATATAGCATCGAGCTTCAAAGCTCTATGAAGACAGAAAATTTTTAAAGTAGATTCATACATATTGTAAAATAAAGCGTTCATATTTTTAATAAAATCTTTTTGTAAAAAAAAAATAGAACCGACTCCAAAAATCAACTATTATTCAAACAACTAAAAACGAAATGAATACGGAAATTGCGCCTAAAAATATGAAATAAATTCTTTCGTCAAACAACATAAACACTACAATTAATCATAACTTTTGAAGTCGACGCAAAATTAGATAAAGTTTGATCTTTTAGTAGATTTGTTTTTAGACCGATAGCTACAAACGCTATTGTCCTGCTGTTGCCCCTATCCATCTTCATAGTTTCCTTTATTATTTTATCACTGTATACAATTGGTCCATTAGTACCATCTACAGAGAACAGTGAACATCCTTCGAAATTCAATATTTATGTTTTTAGGAAGTTATAAGAGTTTTCTTTACAAACTTGATATAGCTTTAATATTTGTCATTCTGGGTATTTTTTTTATTTGGCGATCAAATCATAATGCAAAAATGTACACGCGAGATGTATATTTTCGTAACATACATTGTACGAAATATTGTTTCATATTCTTCCCCACTAAAAATAATCTAAAGATATTCTTGAGAAAATAGTATTTTCTTAAAACTTTCTTCAAATATTTAAAAATATTTTGAAAATTTATCTTTTTCTATAAAATATCTTCAGAAATTTTGAAGACATTATAAAGAAATTTTGTAAATTTTCTTAAAACATAGGCCAAATAACTTAAGATATTCTGCAGATTTTCTCTAAAAATACCGGCGGAATATCTTGAGATTATTTTTAGTGGGGTTGATTGCTCTCTTAATATACCTTATTAAAATAACCATGATTTTTGAAAGGAATTACATATGTTCGCCAGATAATTTGGCGATCGCTATTTTTTTTTTTTTTTTTTTTTTTTTTCGCCAAGGGCGAAAGATACCATATCAACTCCACAAACTTTTGCAGCTTACGAAATCTTAATTGTTTATTTGGATCAATGTAGTTTTCGATTGTGTTTGCATATGCCAAAGTGAGAGATATATTTTGAGTAGAATTTAATTTTTGTGTTGAATAAAACTATCAATTTTTATCTAATTTTGAGCTGACTTCAAAGTTATGATTAATTGTTGTTTCACGAAAGAATTTATTTCATACTTTTAGGCGCAATTTTCGATTGCATTTCGTTTTTAGTTCTTTGATAGTTGCTTTTTGGAGTCGGTTCAATTTCTTTACAAAAAGATTTTTTTTTTTTCATTGAAAATGTATTCATAGCAGAACATGAAAAGACGTTCAACAACAGTCTCACATATCGCAACCCGCAAGAAAAGTGGCAAACTGAAAAACCGATGAAGTATCTTAATGTGCACAAAAAAAGTTACATCTCTATCTCGAAAATTATCCATACGAAAGGCAGTTGTGTCAGTTTTATTCAAGTCAATGCCTTATTTTAAAGTTAATTTTTCTAGAATACTACATTTTAAGTTTGTGTCACTTTTTTTGCCTTTATGCGATGTTAAAAAAAAAAATCTATTGAATCCACATACATTACATTATAAAGGTTTTAGAAATGTAAAGAAAGGATGCGCTACATTCGTAACCAAAAATCCTTTTAGGCAGGATTTTTGGTTACGAACGTACTTATGTTGCATGTAGTATAAAAGTACCCAATATCAGTAAATATATGAAATATAAACGTTCAAAAAAGAAGCAGCTTGAAAAAAGTCGATGGCTCTCTGTTATTCGTATGAGGCTCCAGAGAAAAAATTGCAACTTATACATTTAATTCTTTTTAAATTAAAACAGACATAGAAATGATATAACGATAACCTTGACAACAATGCATATCTGGATTCGATTGAATTTTACAGAGCGTACGTATCACATGCTACACTTGGATATGCCCAACGTATAGTACAAACAAGGATCCAAATATCATTGCAACTCACAGATAGAAGTTTAAACATCGAAATAAAGGTCTTTTTGCTTTTTAAGATCGTTTTCGCATGTTACAGTGCAGGAATTTTCGATTCGAACACAAAATGCGCGTTAAAAACGTTCTGTTTTTAACATTCATATTTATAAAGTGACATTCTGTACTAAATCGATGATGCTCTATAACTTTGTAATTTACATTTTTTCCCCTACTTCATAATGTTTTCGAGATAGAAACGCTTTTTCTGCTGTTTTCCACCGAAGGCTCTGTAAGCGGTCGCACTTCGTAGCCCATTGCCACTTTATTATACTACTATTTATGAGTGTAGCTGCAGTCGTTCAGCCTTTAAAAGAGTGAAAACGGGCTTTTGTGAACATCCTATAATTTGCTTAGATCTTAATGAATTCATAATGGGATCTATTTCCTTCCAAGATCTTTACAACAAAGGAAAGTATTAAAATCGGAGCATCTCTTACGAAGTTATAAGCTAACAAACAAACAAACAACAACAAAAACATATAGTTTGAATTAAGAACTCCTCCTTTGTTAAGCCGGTTAACCGTATTTTGAAATACATAATATACGTGTCACCAGCTATGCTACAACGTGTGCAATGTAGTTCAAGTGTGCATAGTGTAAGAAATTGCAGACAAACAAATGCACGTTTTTAGCGTTCTGTTTTTAGCATCAATGTCTACAAACTGTCTTTTTGTACTAAATTGATGATACTCTTCAATTTTGTAATTCACTGTTTTTCTATATTTTGAACAGTTTTCGAGATAGGAACACTAGCTCCGCTATTTTCCACCAGGTGACGCTGTAAGCGGTTTAATCTTGTATCGCATGGCCACTTCATTATACCTTCATACCATTTTTATGATTATAGCTGCAGACGTTTAGCAATTAAAAGAGTTTTGACTGACTTTTTTGGGCACCCTGTATTTTCTTTAATAATAAAAATATTACAATGGGATCGGATCAAGTATGGTATTTCAAGTATGGTATGGCACTTGGTATTTCGGATCAAGCCCTTTTCAACAAAACAAAAAGTATCAAAATAGGAGCATCCGTTCATAAGTTACGAGCTAACAGACAAAAAAAAAAAACATACGGTTTGAATTGAGAACCTCCTCCTTTTTGAAGTCGGTTATAAAAAAGTGTGCTTTATTTTTTAATCGTTTAAAAGTTAAATGATAAAAGAGTTCTATATCATGCAATTTAAAAACATTATTTAACTTCGTTCCTTAAAGAATGGGAAAAATAGTGTATATATGCATATTAAACATATGGGAAAATTTTTAATATCTAGGACTAACAGATAATTTAAAATTACTGAAAAGAAACAGTAAAGTTATGACAAGAAAATTACTTTATTTAAATTAAATTAATAAATTTATTGGTAAGCAACTGAGCTCGCCCAAAAACGAAAAAAAAAAAAAAAAAAAAACTATAATGCAGGTTTTTATTTACGACTAATAAAATTGAATTGTACATCTACTTATTAATATTAAAGGAAATGTTAAATAACTGTATGAATTAAAAAATGAGATTTTTTTTTTTTTTTTTTTTTTTTTTGGGGGGGGGGGGGGGGGGTAGCTGAGCAGATGCACATTGGGTGCATACTGCTAAAATAAGCTTCTGTCTAACATAAGACAGCTTGCCGTGAAACATCAGGTAACACGGATTTACGCAACAAAAATAAAGCAACATATGTCGATTTCTTTTTCCAACAAATGCGTTCTATAACTTAAAGTGCTTCTCATTGTTTTTTTATGTTGCCTCAATTCTGAAAACAAATAATTTAAAATTTTCATTTTAGTAATACACTAAAATAACAACCGCATTGACATAAATTAATTTGCATTTAAAAAAATAAACTAATGTTTTAAAAATGTGTAACCTTTTAATCCCCCCCCTTCCCCCTCTATGCAAAGAATAATTTTCTTAAATACAGTTAAATGTTTCAACAGTTAAATGTGTTTTTCGGTCTACATCAGATGTCCTACCAACTGAATCTCAGCCAGGAAAAAAGTGCTCTGATTGCTTTTAAATACAACAAAATTGTAACGTTGTTTTCACTGTATATTTTTACTTTCTTCTATATGTAATATAGAGAAAGTATTGGATTCGCGAAAATTTTCGAAGTCCATTTTTTGATGGATTTACATGTTTTGGAATATGGAGAACACGAATTAATAGTTTTTAAAAAATGTCTGTCTGTCTGTCTGTCTGTCTGTCTGTCTGTCTGTCTGTCTGTCTGTCTGTCTGTCTGTCTGTCTGTCTGTCTGTCTGTCTGTCTGTCTGTCTGTCTGTCTGTCTGTCTGTATCATTTTTTTGTGGACGCTGTATCTCACGAACCAATGAATGAAACTTAACCAAACTTGGTATTTAGTTGCACCCTGACATAAACTGGTGCTGATTAGATTTTGGGATCAATCGCTCAATAGGTGGCGTTGTGATCGCATTTTATGCAAATTTTTAACATGGCAGCATAGGACAAAATTCCGTATAAATGGGCATAAAGAGAGTTATTTTACACTTGTGATTGTAAAATTAATAGGATTTATTGATAATA
Source organism: Salticus scenicus (assembly GCA_963930645.1). NCBI lineage: Eukaryota > Metazoa > Arthropoda > Arachnida > Araneae > Salticidae > Salticus > Salticus scenicus. The sequence goes on along the minus strand of OZ005649.1, from coordinate 354,172,205 downwards.
GTAGTAGTTAGCTAGGAAAAAAATTTTGTGCATGGGGGGGCATCGGTTCCCCCCCTGGGGGGGAAAATCCCCCCCCGGGGAAGTAAATTTTCAAGATGGGTATCTTTCGAAAGGTCTCGTTGATAATAGTAGTAGTTAACTTGGAAAAAATTTTTGTGCATGTGGGGGCATCGGTTGCCCCCCCACCGGGGGGGGAAGTTCCCACCCGGGGGGGCAAAATTTCAAGATGGGTATCTTTCGAAAGATCTCGTCAATACCTTTAAAACGAATGGTTGAACGATAAATCTGTGATAATTTAAACCAAAGTTATCGATTTTTTTTACTTTTAACAAAAAAAAACTTAGAAAAATATCGCAATTTTTTTTTTTTTTTTTTTTAACGAAATTTAACCAAACTTGGTATTTAGTTGGTCCCCGACATAAACTGGTGCTGATTATGTTTGGGGATCAATAGCTCAACAGGTGGCGCTGTGATAGCATTTTATCTAAATTTTTAACATGGCAGCATAGGACAAAAATTCGTATAAATGTGCATAATTAGAGTTGTTTTAAACTTGTGATTGTAAAATTAATATGAATTATTGATAATAGTAGTATGTAACTAGGAAAAAAATTTTCTGCATGGGGGGGCATCGCTTCCCCCCCCTAGGGGAAAAATACCCCCCCAGGGGGGGTAAATTTTCACATTGGGTATCTTTCGAAAGATCAGGTTGATAATAGTAGTAGTTAACTAGGAAAAAATTTTTGTGCATGTGGGGGCATCGGTTGCCCCCCCACCGGGGGGGGAAGTTCCCACCCGGGGGGGCAAAATTTCAAGATGGGTATCTTTCGAAAGATCTCGTCAATACCTTTAAAACGAATGGTTGAACGATAAATCTGTGATAATTTAAACCAAAGTTATCGATTTTTTTTAGTTTTAACAAAACTGAACTTAGAAAAAAAATCGCAATTTTTTTTTTTTTTTTTTTTTTTTTTAAACGAAATTTAACCAAACTTGGTATTTAGTTGGTCCCCGACATAAACTGGAGCTGATTATGTTTGGGGATCAATAGCTCAACAGGTGGCGCTGTGATAGCATTTTATCTAAATTTTTAACATGGCAGCATAGGACAAAAATTCGTATAAATGTGCATAATTAGAGTTGTTTTAAACTTGTGATTGTAAAATTAATATGAATTATTGATAATAGTAGTATGTAACTAGGAAAAAAAATTTCTGCATGGGGGGGCATCGCTTCCCCCCCTGGGGGGGAAGTACCCCCCCGGGGGGGATAAATTTTCAAGATGGGTATCTTTCGAAAGGTCTCGTCAATACCTTTAAAACGAATGGTTGAACTATAAATCTGTGATAATTTAAAACAAAGTTATCGATTTTTTTCACTTTTAACAAAAAAAAAAAAAAAAAAAAAAAAAAAAACTTAGAAAAAAAAAAATCGTACTTTTTTTTTTTTTTTTTTAATATTGTTACTGATTGAATATGTATAGGTAAATATAGAAGAAAGTCTTGTGGTGGCCACAACATACTAGTTTAGAATGTATTAAAAAATGCTTATTTCAAGTAGGCATTTAAAAGATAACTATATTCACTAGAAGATAAACTTTTTGACTTTTATCAACGACGGTCAATTGGTGGAGTTGATCATTCTATACCGTCCTCAATCTATGTCGATTCTATCACGTATAAAATCGGTGAAATAAAAATATGATCTCGGCTTAAAATGAATGCTGTTGGTCTCTCATGCAACAGTGCGCGAAGAATTACAGAAGTTTTTGTAAGTTGGAGAAACTATATTCGGATAATGCCGATATACTATAATAAATTAAATTTGGATTTTATTTATGTACGCAAAATTATTATCAAAAATCTTCTTTACAAATACTAGCTTGAATTCTTAATTTCTTTTCTTTTCTTTTCTTCTTGTTATTATTATTATTATTATTATTATTATTAACATTAACATTAACAAAAGTTGCTTCCTTATAATGCGAAGCATTCTGTGTTTGTATCTGTTACTTCAAAGTCAAATTAAAATACATTAAATTTGAAATTTTATAATCAAACAAATTAAGGCATTTGATTAATTTGAATAGACCATTAAATGATTTGGAGGTATATAGAATTCGTTTATCACTCTTCCCCTAAATCTTATTAACTCGTTTTCATTGGGCTATTCTTGCCAACAATGTTATCGGCTCGAGCGCTTTTTTTTTCTAAGTACTTATAATTTTTTCTAAAAATTTTCTCCAATTAAATAAGAAATAATTTGAAAGTATTTTGAAAGGAAATTCATGTAAACTCCCAAAAAGAGGAATTCTTGTCTTTCGATAAAAATATGTACACTGCACCTTCACGTATGTGTCGATAATATATATATATATATATATATATATATATATATATATATAAATTCCTTTTTTAAACTTTCCAAACACATTTTTTATCTTATTGGTCACTGGTGTTTCAGTGATCCTTTATCTGTCGCTTGGCTTCTACTATGCTTAATAGGTCATCATTATTATATATAATTAATATATATATATACATTGCCAACCATCTCATTATAAACCGTACAATTTTTAGTACCCTCCTTCTTTTTCACACCAATAATTTTTTAGAGTAATTTTAGTCTTATTTAATCGTAACACTATTTGGAGAGAGAAATTCTAAAAATATAGTGGTGTGAGAAAAGGGGCGTTTTTTCATGGAGCGTTAAGAATTGTACGGTTATTAATGAGATGGTTGGCAAGTATGTATATATATATATATGTTAATTAAAATAAAAAATTAAGTGAAATAATTGCGTTTAATAAAGCATCCTACTCGTTTATTAACGAATCATTTCTAACTAAACCGCAAAAAGACAATTAAAGGCTAAATACATCTTCATTAATGGTGTTAACATATTCTTAACATATAGAACTAGTTTTACTTTGATATCAACTTCAAAATATAAATAATTATTTTTTTAAACAAAAGAAAATTATTTTTCGAATGTTATTTTCAAAGTTATCAACTTTTATACAAATATTACCAGATAAGATGAATATATAAAAGAATATGACCATCCTTAAATTAAAAACAAATATAATTTAACGTTGTTCAAGAAAGTATTCAATTTGACTCATTTTATCAATGTACTTTCTTTTTATTTTATTTTCTTCTTTTTTATTTTTTTCCCCTGCATATCTATTTTTCTTAGTTTTTTTTTTTTATATTTATTTATTTCATTATTTTTTTATTTATTAGTGCTAGAGGCCTATTTCAGTCGGTACAGCGTTGTCGAATTTTTATACGTCACTCTTAATAGTGCTAAGGGCCTATTTCAGTCGGTTTATTGAATGGGGATTTATTGAATGACGATTTTGTAGATAATTTGATTACTCATAACGAAGGTTACAAGTTTTTAAAAAATATAAAAAATTCTCCCAAGGTACAACTTTGACATGAGTCCCCCCAAGGCACAACTTTGACATGAGTCCCCCCCCCCCAAGGTACAACTTTGACATGAGTCCCCCAAGGCACAACTTTGACATGAGTCCACCCCCCAGGCACAACTTTGTCATGAGTCCCCCCAAGGTACAACTTTGACATGAGTCCCCCCCCCAGGCCCAACTTTGACATGAGTCCCCCCAAGGCCCAACTTTGACATGAGTCCCCCCCAAGGTACAACTTTGACATGAGTCCCCCCCCAAGGCACACCTTTGACATGAGTCCCCCCCCCAGGCCCAACTTTGACATGAGTCCCCCCAAGGCCCAACTTTGACATGAGTCCCCCCCCAAGGTAGAACTTTGACATGAGTCCCCCCCAAGGCACACCTTTGACATGAGTCCCCCAAAGGCACACCTCCCCCTCAATGGAAAAAAGAGAAAAAACGTTGTTTTGCGGCTATAAGACAGTTTGGACTTCCAACGTTATTTGTTACAGTATCTGCAGCTGAAACACATTGGTTTGATTTAATGAAAACTTTATCATGGAATTTAGATCACGAATTAACTAAAGAAGAATTTGTCGATATTGACAAGTTTAGCAGCAGGCCTCTGGCACTAAATTAAAATCTGTCAATGTCAGATTTTCATGTTTTAAATAATGAAATAATGTCGTGTCTATATAATTTTTTCATTTTTTTAATTTGTCGTACATATTTGTACAAGGAAGCAATCTCATAGGCCAATCAAAAAGCAAAATGCCATCGTTATATATAAAAATTCATTAGTTTTCTATGGATAAAAGAATTTATAAATAATTTCCGTGATTTAAAAACTGTTTCTGAATCGTGAAATACTATTGGATCACCACAATGAACCTTTGATATCTGATATTTCGAAGACTATTTAATATAAATACAAAATTGTCTTTCTGACAGATTTCATGTCTTTTTTTTTTTTTTTCTCCAGTGGTGCGGTATTTGCAAGTGAGCATTGACCGGGGGGTCGTCGAACTGATGTCTATTTGTAAAGGAGCACCCAATGGACGGCCGTCACTACCCCTAACAGGGACAAAGCACCGGTGCCAAATCCGGGATTCGAACCCGGGCCCAAATCTTGAAGGAGTCAGGGACGCTAACCATCACACCGTAGGAGTGGCGACTGATTTTAAATAAAGTTTCAAAAATGAGTGTTGTTTTTGGAAATGTTTCTATGCTTAACTGATAGACTCATACGCCAAATAATAAAAAAAAAAAAAATTATAACATATAAAATTTTTCAAATAACTTTTTTAACACGAAATTTCGTGCAAATCACGAAAAAATTCATTGAATCCGTCATCAAGTTTATCATTTTATTAGCCAATGCATTATACTCATAATTCACAATTAACAATAAATGTATTGATTTTACACACACTCAGAATTGAATTCACTTTGTCTGGTAAACGCATAACCTAGATTAAAACATATGACTAGAGATTACAATAAATGAAGCTTGTTTTAATAAGAGATCCAGTATACCACACACACACACACACACAAAAAAAAAAAAAAAAAAAAATCACACAATAATATAATTTAATTCGATTAGGAAGATCGTTACAAACTTTAAAATGAACTTCCAATAATTACCGTTATAAACTGTTATATTTTTAATTCTTTTGAGTAGCATGTAAATAATTTTTCGCACAGTTAAAACATTTATACAAAATCATTACAAAATAATAATAATTATAATAATAATAATAATAATAAATAACGAAGGGTTACCATAATGTAGTCTTTTTACTTATAAATATTATAGATGTCCTCAAGCGCGGCCGTTTTCAATATATTTGTACTATTACTGGACGAGTTCTACTGAAAAATCAGGAATTTGTCATATTTTTCATCAAAAATCGTTTTTCCTCCTCCCCCTCCCCCTTTAAAAATCCAAAATTCCAAAATCACAAAAAATGATTTTTTGTACTCAAATCTAGTCTCCTCCATCTGCAATTTCTTCACCGTGAAGTAATTTGGAGCCGAGTTATGCTTATAAACGTGTTTTTGCCTTCTGTCCCCCAAGAGGGGGGGGAAGGAGGGAATTTCGCAAAATTCCGTCCTAGTGGGGGTCAAGGTCTTAAAATCAACCTGCACACCAAAATGTGTGACTCCATCTCCCATAGAATCGCCACCACCGTGTTGAGTCAGTGAATCAGTGATTTTCCTCTTTTATACATATAGATTTACGAAGTACTGAGATAAATTTCCTAACATATTTCAAAACGTGTTTCAAGCTCTTGCCGTAAGTTTCAAGCCCTTGCATATTTTTTCTACATAAAACAGGCTGCAGTTCATACAACCAATATATGGTAATTTTATTATTACTTTCTTCTATATGTAATATAGAGAAAGTATTGGATTCGCGAAAATTTTTGACTTCCGTTTTTTGACGGATCTACACGTTTTGGGATGTCCTGAACACGAATTGATAGTTTTTAGAAAATGTCTGTCTGTGTGTCTGTCTGTCTGTCTGTCTGTCTGTGTGTCTGTCTGTCTGTATCATTTTATTGTGGACGCTGTATCTCACGAACATATGAATGAAATTTAACCAAACTTGGTATTTAGTTGCACCCCGACATGAACTGGTGCCCATTAGATTTGGGGATCAATAGCTCAACAGGTGGCGCTGTAATCGCATTTTATGCAAATTTTTAACATGGCAGCATAGGACAAAATTCCGTATAAATGGGCATAATGAGAGTTATTTTAAACTTGTGATTGTAAAATTAATTTGAATTATTGATGATAGTAGTAGTTAACTAGGAAAAAAAAATTGTGCATGGGGGGGCATCGGTTCCCCCCCTGGGGGGGAAGTACCCCCCCGGGAGGGTTAAATTTTGAAGATGGGTATCATTCGAAAGATCTCGTCAATACCTTTAAAACGAATGGTTGAACCATAAATCTGTGATAATTTAAAACAAAGTTATCGATTTTTTTTACTTTTAACAAAAAAAAAAAAAAACTTAGAAAAAAAAATTCGATTTTTTTTTTTTTTTTTTTTTTTTAATTATTGTTAGTGATTGAATATGTATTAATTTTCACAAAAAAAAAAAAAAAAAAAAAAAAGAAAAAAGAAAAAGAAAAAAAAAAATCTTTTTTTTTTTTTTTTTTTTTTTTTTTAATATTGTTACTGATTGAATATGTATAGGAAAATATAGAAGAAAGTCTTGTGGTGGCCACAACATACTAGTTTTTATGTACAGTCGGGGAAAAAAAAATCGCAGCACTCGCTGTAATTTCGTTACTAATTCACTCAGAAAAATTTAATAGGCATCATTCAACAGGAAATTAAATGCACTTTCCAAAAATGGTGCCGAATTTTGAATTAGGGGTTATCTACATATTGAAATGAGCGCCAACTTTGATTTTTTCAATAGCAACACCCAATTTTGACTTCATATTCGAATTTCTGAGAGTTTGGCAGTGCGGAAAAGTATACTGTTTGTATACTTTATCTGCAGTATTCATAGAGTTATCATCAAAATTGTGTTAGGGGGTTATCTGTAAATGTAGAAAATTAAAATTTAGATCTTACAAGAATTAGAGAAATTTTACTCTTTCACACCGGAAATGTTTCAAGAAAAAGAAAGAGTTTAAAAAATTAATACAAACATTAGTTCCTTATCAGTACCTTAGTTATTGCTTATAAATCTTTGAATAAACGCCATGAAATGCAACAATCTCACAGCAATTGTTTCGGGACAACGGGAAAGAGCACATGACCCTTCGTCAGGTGAGCAAAGTAGGCAGGAGTACTGCAGTCAAAGCGGCAACTTGTTGCGAGATTATTGTATTTTATGGTGTTTATTCAAAGTTTTCTAAATAATAATTTGAACCGCCAGTTTTGTGGTGCTTTCTTATTAATTAGTACCTTAGTTTTCCTGAATTCCGTTTTTAGATATTGATATACTTCAGTGCTTTTTTAGATAATTTTAGGTATATTTAAATACATTACACTTATGATTGGTCAGACAATACTCTAAAAAAAAAAAAAAATCAATATTTTTCAATTAAAAAGTGTCTATCATGGTTATACTGATCACCAATAAAGCTTAAAATTTCTTTCGTAGGCTTAACATAATATACGAACTGAAATAATATGGATGTGTTTATATATACAACAATGCATAAACTAAATCCTTTCGGATAGATTATTGTAAGGTTTCATGAAGTAAATATTAAACAATTTTAATCGCGGGTCTTTCAATATTACGGAATAATAATAAGGATGTTGGAGGGTAAGCTTAAGTATGTAACCCAGTGTTCATATTTTTCCAACAAAATATACTATGAATAGAAATATGTTGGTTAGAAAGAATAAAATTATAATGTATATCCATTTGTAATATAACTGTGAATACAGAAATTTTTTTCTGAAATATTTTATTTTGAGAGAATAATGCCCGTAGGCGGACTTTGCTGTCAAAAAGAAAAAATCCCGAGGTCGCAAAAGTGTTAAAATATATTTATAAAAGTTAAAGTATATTTTAAAAATATGTAAAATTAAAATATATTGATGATATTCTAAAGTCTAAAGTATCCTTAAAATAATAATCCTCCCCTCTCAAAAAAAAAAAAAAAGTAATAATAATAATAAAATACATAAATAAATAAAAATAAAGCAATATATGAAGTAAATAATTAAGCCTTAAACTATGACAGTAGTTAACACTTTCACGATCGCTGACGTTAATTCACGTCATTTGAAAATCTATAACTTCGCCAGTGGGCGTTTCTTTCGCAATTTGTATGGATTTATATCTTAAGTATAAAACCAATATTCGTATTTTTGCAATGGAATATACCATGGATACAAATATTTTGATTAAAAAGAACATAATTATAATGTATATTCATTTTTAATATAAATGTGAATAAAGAAAATTTTGTTCTGAAATATTGTAATTTCGTAGAATAACGCCTACACCTACAGGCGCGGACCTTACTGTCAAAAAGAAAAAAAACATGCGGTCGCGAAAGTTTTAAGAAACAATTTTACAATCTGTCTTGCATTCCAATTCCAATTCCATTCTTTTTTTTTTTTTTTTTTTTTTTTTTTTTTTTGTCTCAATTTTTACAATCAATCTATTTTTCTATTTTAAATAGGAAACCCCGCCTATTTATTTAATCTTTTTCTTCTAGTGTTCGTTTAAAGGATTCAAAATTTATCACCAGTAATCGATGATGTAAATATTACTTGTATATATTTTTGCCAATGTCAGGTCCCGATTTAGACTTCCTTGAGCCCTGGGGCAAGCTTGGGTGGGCCCCCTTGCAGTGGCATAAGAGGTCTTTAGGTTACAAAATTTCTGTTTATGTCTATTGGGGGCCCTTCCTAAAGGAGGACCTAGGCCCGCCGCCCCGCATTGCTAACCTGGCGTTAGTCAGGGCCTGGTGAACGTAAAATAAGGGGTTTTAAACGAATACTCAGTCACATTTACTTTTCTTTTCTGTATCGTTTTGTTTTGAAAAACGATTAAAAGGCGGGGCTTGATTTCTTTAGAAAACAGGAATTCTTGATGCTAACACTAATGTCTAAAAACAATCATTTTGTTTTGTTTCTTTGCGTTTGACGTTGCTTTTATATAATTTTACCTTCGAATTAAAATATATATATATTTTGTTTAATTTTCTTAGTTATTTTTTAAGATTTGCTCGTTGTCTCAGGTGGAATTTTATACGAGACGGCCCCCTAAACCACTCCAAAAGAAAGATTTGTTTATATCTCGAAAACTAATAACTGAAGTGAGCTGCAAATTTGCACACCCATATTTTTCAGCATTAGGATTAATTTTATGCAAAAATTAATATAGGTCATAATTCATAATTTTTATGAATATGAATTTATTAATATTTTTCATAATTAAAAATTTTTTTCAGAATCAAAAGTAATGACGCATTATGTTTGGATTTCTTCACTGTATCTCGTAAAAAAAGAGTTATATCGATCGAGTTATTTTTTGTGAAGATATTAATAAAAGTTTGAAATATGAATTTAACATTAGCACCCTCAAACTTTGAACGCTTATAACTCTGTGAAAAAATAAGTAAAATATACAACCAATATACTTTTTCGCGTTGTCGCGATCCCAGGAATTCAAATATAAACTAAAAAAGGGGCATTACTATTGAAAAAAATCAAAGTTGGTGCGCGTTTTAATATGTAGACGACCCCCAATTCAAAATTTGAGTTCATTTTCTGAAACTACTCACAATTCCCAGTCGAATGATACCTATTACATTTTTGTGCATCGATTAGCAACGAAGTTACATCGAGTGCTGCGTTTTTTTTTTTCCCCGACTGTACTATAAAACCGTTGATATGTTCTTCAAAAAGTTACCAGAAATATATTTGATTTTCTTTCTTTCTTTTTCTTTTATCAAATCTGTATGAATAAATTATAAACGTTATGCATCCAATTTTCATTAAGGAATATGTTATAGGGACTCTCACTAAGTTACATCAATTTGTTTGCAATCTAGGTCTATTTGCGCAAATTTGAATGCAATCAGACACACGAATTTCATTAAAGTGTGTTATGTAAAAGTTACTATAAAATAATTATACGTCAGGAATATCTCATTTGCAAGTGTGAATAAAAAATTGAAAACACTGATTTGAATGCATAAAAATGTTACAATAATCGTTCATAATATTAAATATGTGTTAATGTATGTCAAGTAATATTTACTTTTATTCGATATTTATAAATCCTGCATATTTGAAGCTCGGTTCCCATTAGAACATTGAAATTGAATCAGCAGTGGCTGCAATCAGTGGTGTTTTATGTTCACGTATTCATTTGTTTAAAAATGAAACGCAAAAGAGGAAACAAGAAAAAAGGTTGTGACTTTAATTTTGCATGATAGAGTATGTGCACATACTGCACATGTTAGATAAAATCAAGTATTAAAATTAAGAACATTCCCAAGCGTTTATTATCACAAATGTAAATTTTTTGTACATATGGTATGATTGGTAGTTAGATAAGTAGAGAGAAAGGGGAGGAAAGAGACAGAGGGATAGAAATTTGTCAGGTTTTAGTGTTCCACTATCACCATGTTCAATACAAATATATATGTGCTTGTTAAAAAAAAAAAAAGTTTATTTCACTTTATCGTATACATTTGTTGGGAAACATTATTTTGTGCTAAAAAGGATAATTCGCCAAGAATGGCAAACCTACAAGACAATTTATAAAAGGCTATGCAATGCCATTCACGGGAGATCACAGAATCACATACACATGCCAGGAGTCAGTGAGGGGATACAAAAAGAGCAAGTTCGATTACTATTTGAAAAGGGGGTGGATAAAACACCCCCTTTTTGCATCAGTGAAGTCATCACAGTCCTGTGGTGGTGGTGACGGTCACCCACAGAAAAGAAGGGGGGGGGGGGGGGAGGAGGTTCTGCCGAACAATATTACTCCACGGCCTTGACAACACACATTCTTCTGTATCTTGAAAGATACATATTACGTACAATGTAACGAATATTAAAAAAAAATCAATTCTCCCATCTTAGTTGAAGAATTTATATTTTAATAGGTGAAAAAGAAAATTAAAACAGCGAAATTGTCTGGAAAGCTACCTCATTTAAGTTTGGGTATTACTTTTATTTGATCCTAACCTAACATATTTTACTTTTTCTCTAGACTCTTTGTCGTTGGTTCCGATGGTAAATTAATTACATAATTAAAACATTCCATTAGTAAATCCTCTACATATTTGGAATAACATTGCCGATTAACTTGATCTTTCTGTTGTTAAGTAAATGTTGGTATTTGTAGAATGCATGCGTTACTACACAGATGTTAAAAAGTTCAACTTTGACATAACTTCAACATGATATTTTCTGCGTAGCATCGTTTTAGGTATTATATCTGAATTTTCTCCACAAATTTATTAATTTTTATTCAATTCTCAAAAAAAGAAGATAATCTGATTTTTTACCAGTTACTAGAACCGCGTTATTACTTATAACGATTCAATTGAACTTTTGAACACAATCAAAGTCATTGAAGCGTTAGCAATAATACGTATTTAAAAGGTATGCACCTAATACTGTTTTGTTAAGTAAATATTTGTCGAATCAGGATCTTATAGCCTTCATGCTGTTTATAAAAAAGTAAATTTATAAGAATTAACAATCAAACTAAAATATATATATATATATATATATATATATATATATATATATATGAAAAAAGGAGAGATCAAAATAAAGATCAGACTTCAAAATAATTTTGCTGCCTACTGAACGGTAGTCAAGCAATGGAAGTAAAAATAAATAATATGTAATGTACAAAACAAAATTTAGAAAACTAAAAATATTCCAAATCACATTCCATATTACTTCAGATGAGAATCGAAGAAGGGTACTCTTTGGATCACATTCTTTGATTTCATGTCTATATCAACCCAGATGGTCTCATAGTTACTAACAGGTATTGTTACAGAATGAGCAGATGCTTTTACAATATTATGTTACACCACTAACAGATCCTTTGCAAAAGGAGCTCAGAAGTAAAGAGATGGGTCACAATAAGGTGTAGCGAAGTTTTTCGAAAGTATCTATTTCAGTCCTCAATTTTGCACTGGGGAAGAAGGAAATTCATCCCTGACAAAGAAGGGTGTCTGTCAATGAAGAAATTTTTAACGCTTAAGTGTTTATCTACACAGAAACATGCTGTTTTGCTGTGTGAATATTACTAATATTTCTATGTAAAATATAACTGTCTCGAATTTTCAGATACGACTAAAATCTCTCTGAAAATCAGTGTATCAGCTCTGAAAACTGGTACTAGTTTTTTGAAATAACAATTTTAACCTGTTTAATCGTAAAAAATATTACGAGAGATTTTCTGTTAAAAGATACTGGGGATAAATATTATTTAGAAATTTTGGTAACTTTTGTAAAATAATGAATTATGTTCAACTAAGGAATCAAGTTACAACATTTCTGAACTAGTATACTGTTACACAAAGTTTTTTTCTGATTTTTTAAAAATAAATGTTAAACAACATAAATTATTTATCATGCATTATTTATCAACATTACTTTCCGTGGTTAATGTAGACGATTATAACTCAAAATATCAAAAGAACGCCAATTGTGCATCCTACGAAATATGCCTCTTCATGATTTTCAGTCTCTCTCTAACTTTCACATTTTTAATTTTTATTTATTTATTTATTTATTTATTTTATTTTATTTATTTATTTATTTATTTTATTCTACTTTTGTTTAAAAAAAAAAAAATCTTTGTTAATTATTACAGACACATAATTCAACCATTTTTACTTTCTGCTATGTTCAATAGAAGAAAGTATCTGTTTCGCTAAAATTTTCGGCATCGGGTTTTCGATGGTATACTCGTTTTGAGAGGTCTAGAACACTATTCGACTACTTTTAGAAAATGTCTATTTGTCTCTGTGTGTGTGTGAGTGACAAAATTTTTAGCAACTGTATCTCAGAAATTACAGCATAGAATTTCATACAAATCGATATGTAGTTTTACCTTGACCTAAATTAGTGCCTACCAACTTTTGGAGAAAATTGTCCAACAGGTGGCGTTGCTATCTCGCTTTTTCTGATTTTTTAACATGGCGGTAAAGGACAAAATTTCGTATAAATGTGCATAAAGAGAATAATTTTTCAAGAACTATTATGAAGTTAAAAAGAATTATTTATAATTTAATAGTGAAAGTCAACTGGGAAAAATTTTTTGCACATGAAGGGGTATCGCACCTCCTCCGCCGTCCCCCCGCTCCCAAAGGAGACAAATTTTTATTATAGGTATATTTGAAAACATCTCGTCAATACCTTTAAAACGAACTATCGATCTGTGGTAATTTAAAAGAAAGTTATCGATTTTATTTTTCATTTTTAACAAAAACAATTATTAAAAAAAATAAAAATAAAAAAAATAAAAAAAATTAAGATGTTATGTAGAGAATAAAACTGATCCCTTGTGTATATTTGGTGTTATACTACTTCTCTAGAATGAAAATCATATGCATTCATCAGGGATGATAATTATAATAAATAACAATTTCGATGACTTATTTGTATAGGAAAAAATAGAAGAAAGTCGTGTGGTGGACACAACATACTAGTTTTTAAAGCGTTGGCAAGTTCTTATGAAAAATATTTATTTTGTAGACTTATAACACCTGCGAAGGTGGGCAGAGGAATACTTAGGAGGATGCTTCTGCATATACAAAAATTTTATCCTTGTTGACTTTTATTATATAGATACAGTAAAGCACCGTTTATACGTCTCTCATTTATACGTCTTTTACATTTATACGTCCTTTTAGTGAAGTCCCGATTCACTCCTATTCTTTTTAATGCAAAAATTCTTCGTTTATACGCCGCTAATATCGGTTATACGTCTTTTCCACTTTACTAAAATTCGCAAATTTTCTCAACCTGTTATTATTTTCCATTCTAAATAAGGCAGATTTTTCCTAGAAAGTACCTTATTTTTATTTTTTTTTTCAGTGCAGTGTAGTGTAATTGGTGGTGTTTTGTAGGGATTAAGGCCAATTTCTGCTTTGCGTACTTAGATTAGATGGTGCGTCCTCCGTAAGGGTTTCCTGAAGGTTTATAGTCTATATTCTTTGGGGGAAAAAAAAAAAAAAAAAACGGAAAAGCTTTAGCAGTTAGAAAGTCGAGCATCACATGGGATCGAACCAGGCATCTTTCACCTACCAAAAACTCTCGATCACTGGTGGGCATTAACTCAAATTAAAAATGAATTTCTTCTCAAGTGAAAGATGCATGCGTCAAACAATAAACTGCACCATTTGACAAATTAATCATATGCAATCTAATAAAATGTACCTCGTGCTGTGTTGTACTGCTGTTCACTAATAAAAAATAAAATTTTGTAATCAAATATCAAACATTTTTTAACTCCCCCCCCCCTTTTCTTTCTTTCTTTCATTTCATTTCTTTTTCTGTTTTCTCCCCCTCCCTAGAAGGAAATATAGTCAAAAATCTTTAAAATTTTGTCAGAATGATAAGCAAAATGTTCTTAGATTTTTTTACTTTCTCTTACACATGTATGGTAAATTTTCAAAATTGAGTTTTTGTTATATTTACACGTTTTAAGGTCCCATGAATCCGAAAAACATGTTTTTAGCGGTTGGTCTGTGTGTGTCTGTGTGTATGTCTGTTGTCAGCATATCTTACGAACAAGTATCAGCAGGAAGTCGAAACTCGGTATTCTAAGTCTGTATCATATAGTGATGCTACATTAAACTTTTCGCTGAGATCAAGCAAATAGTTCGAGTACAGGGACATCCAAAATAATTCAAAAATATTACATCTACGGGGGAAATTTCTGCTAAGTATAGTGTAACATGTATAGGCTGCCCTAAAAACAATGAAATGGACATATTTTCTTATAGGCATAATAGCATTTTTTTTATAGATTGCAGTATGGAAATCATTCTGTCATTCGTTTACAAGGCTAATTTGGATATAATGGGACTATACCTGGGAATTGCTGGACGTGTATTTCATTTTGTGTTAGGTGTTTTGTACATAAAACTAAATTTAATTACATAATGTGATGTGAATGTAGTTTATAGACAATATACAGGGCTACCCAAAACTAAGCTAAACGTTCTTTTCTAGTAAATACAATTGATGGAAGGGCTTTGCTGCATTTTATTATGTCGACGAACACTTCTCAGAAAGAAACACAAATTTTCATATTCAAACGATAAACAAAATATTCTTTGATGTTTAATTTTTAATTTTTTTTTTTGTGTGTGTATGTGTGTAATATCACATTTTAAGGGACTTTGAAAACGAAAATTCCAATTTTTAGCAATTAATGTGTTTATACATATGTTATCAGCATAACTTAATAGCAAAATAACTCCAGAAAATATAAATTTCGTATTTTGAATTTCGTATTAGGTTGCCGCTTGAAAAAATTGATGAAGATTGGCAAGTTTGAAGGCAAATTAAGAACAGCCTTAAGTAAATAAATAAATAAATAAATAATATAGGCACTATAATTGCGGGAGTCCCTCCTCTTGCGGAATTAGATATCAAATAAAACTGTTCCTAAACCTATTTTAGTTTATTTTTAAAGCAGATTGAGCTGTATTATCTCACTTTATTGACCTTATGACTTAAACTGAAATCTGTCTTTATAGTATTGAAATACTGAGTAAGAGAAAGTCGTGTGAGGGATACACCAGTCTATTTTAAATAAAAACAAGTATTTTCTTTAAAATGCTATTATTTTCATAAATAATTAAATTTATCAGAAAACAATTTTCCTCTGTTACAATTAAATACTCTGTAAATATTATTTCATTTTAATTCAAGTGTAACAAACGTTTAAATAATTTTCATTTATTTATTTATTGAAGTAGTGATATTAGTACAAATAAATAGAACTGACAAATGTAACATAGGTATAAATAATGCCAGTTTTGTTTCTATTGTAGCAAAATGCTTGTACATAAATGTACTTTTTTTTTTATTTTCTCTTACCCATATTTGTTAGAGAAAGATCTGTTTTGGGATCAAATTTTTGAAAGTGAGTTGTTGTTATATTTACACGTCTTGAGATTTCTCGAATTTGAAAATCATGTTTTTCTGGTCTGGGTGTCAGTCTGTGTGTCTTATCATCATATCTCAAGAACAAAAAGTAGCAGAAAGTCCAAAGTTCTTATTCTAAATGTGTATCATATAAAGATGCTACACTAAACTTTTCGTTCAGATCAAGAAAAGGGTTTGTGTACAATGACATCCAAGAGAATTCAAATACATTATGTCTATGAGGAAATTTCTGGTAAATACAGTGTAATATCTATAGGGTGCTATACACAAAACGAAATAAACAAATTTTTTTATATACATAAAAGCATGTTTTGTGTAGATTGTGGTATGAAAAACATTCATCATTCGTTTACAGGGCTACCCAAAGTATTAGATTTGGGCTATACTTGGAAATTGCTGGAATTGTACTTCATTTTCTGTTAGGTGTTTTTCATATAAGACTAAATTTAAGTAATGTAATCAGCATATAGTTTATAGTTAATATACAGGGTACACAAAATTGAGCTAAACGTTCTTTTCTATTGAACGTAATGGATGGAAGTGTTTTGCTGCATTTTACTATGTCGACGAACACTGCTCAGGAAGGAAAATTTATTTTTCATACGCATACTGTAAGCAAAGTACTTTTGAAGTTATATTTTCAACTGCGGGTTTTTTTTTTTTTTTTTTTTTTTTTTTTTAATCACGTTTTAAGGTAACTTGATTACAAAATTCCAATATTTAGCAGTTGGTCTGTATGTATATCTATTATCAGCATGATTAAAAAACTAATAATTGCAAAAATTTCAAATTTATTATTTTGAAGTTCATATTAGGTTAAATTGCAATATTGTGTATACGAAATTTAAATCAAATTGTCAAAGCAAGAGCAATAAATATTCAAAATCTCCAGCAATTCCTTTTATAAAAGGATACAAATGATTAAATTAAAAACCGAAATTTAAACAAATTTTCTACCGTTTTAATAGGTTTTATCCCTATTCTTAAAAAAAAAAAAAAAAAAAAAAAAAAGTTATTTTTTCTTATTAATAATTTTCAAATATTGTTTAATCGAGCATACTTTTACAGCATACAATAATAATTATTATCATACGATATGTACAGAACCACTCACCAAGCAAAGCTGCGGAATTTGATACCTAATAATAGATAATAATTATCACCAGGGTTCTAAATGTTCTAGTAAATGGTTTTCTGATTCTAAACGTATTATTTATATTGTAAAATTATTCTACATTATTATTATTTAGGGGAACACAGTTGCAAAGCTCTCAATCAGAAATTTATTCTCGAATCTTATTGAAACAATTCACGCTACTATCTACATTATATTCGTGTAAAATAATACGAAGAAAAACTTGTAAGATGTGGCCCCCCACAAGACTTTTTTCCATATAATTTTACACAAAATTCATGTAATACAAATTATTTATTAAATTATTTTCCATTATACTAAATGCAAACGATTTTTATCTGGTTGAATTACAATTACATGACTAAATGCGAAATACATGACTAAATACGACTTTTTCTTTTAAGTGTTTTTTCGTTAAAAAAAAAAAAAAATGAAAAAAATAATAATCCATAACTTTGTTTTAAATTATCACAGATTATTCAACCATTTGTTTTAAAAATATTGACGAGGTCTTTCGAAAAACACCCTTATTGAAAATTTGCACAACCAGGGGGGAAGCGATGCTCCCACACGCAGAAGCTTTTATCCTAGATTACTACTACTATCTATATAATATTTCTCTAACATGGACCAGTTTCAACTATTTTTTGTCGAAACGATACTTTTAATAAAATACGCGAGGATATAAAATAATATTTATACATGGACACTATTTAAGCACGTGGACTTAGCTCAATGAACTAATAAGAAAAAGGGACGACATTTGCCTTATGAGATTATTTTACGAAAAAATATATTTTTAACAGTTGCTTATTCAAAATCTTTGCAAGCGTCATTTTAAACTTAGCAATACTTTAAAGATATATACAGAATATGAGCTTTTGTGTCATAAATTGACAAAAAAACACAATCTATATAATATTTCTCTAACGTGGACCAACTTAATTTTTGTTGAAACGATACGATAGTGGTGAAATTAATAAAATACGCGAGAATAAAAAATAATATTTAAAAACGAACAATATTTAAGTACACGGACTCAGCTCAATGATCTAATAAGAAAACATGACGACATTTGTATGGAGACATTGTTTTATGGGAAATTTATTTTTAGAAGTTATTTCTTCAGAATCTTTGCAAGCGTCATTTTAAACCTAGCAATATTTTAAAGATATAAACATAATATGAATTATTATCATAAATTGACTAACAAACGCAGTCATAAAAAGTATAATCAAAATAGGATTTTTTTTTTCTCTTTGTTTTTTTAACAAAAAATTACGAAAAAAAAAATAAATAAAATGTCATTGCATTCATGGCGATTAAAATTTAAAAGGCGTCACGGGGGTCCTTTACTAAAACCGTACTGTCTGCAGAAGTATGAAAACTGAGTAATCAACCATGAATTTTATTTTAAAACTTTTCTTTGAATGATTCTGGTTTCACTATTGCACAATATTTATTTGGATCTAATAATAATTTGGCTTCTGGTAAATTAAAATTTTAATTAGGTGGGGAAATTGGTATAATATTTATAAGTTTCAAATTTTAAAGGTAAATAAGAAAAGAAATAAAGTGTGAAAACATCGCACGTGTTTGCTAGTTATCAATAATTCCTATTAATTTTACAATCACATGTTAAAAATAGCTCTCATTATGTACATTTATACGAAATTTTGTGCCATACAGCCATGTTAAAAATTTAGAAAAAATGAGATCACAGCGTCACCTGTTGAACGATGGATCCCCAAATCTAATCAGCACCAGTTTATGTCAGATTCCAACTAAATACCAAGTTTGGTTAAATATCGTTCATTTGTTCGTGAGATGCAGCTTCCACAAAATTTATGATACACACACACATTGACAGACAGACATTTTCTAAAAACAATCGAATCGTGTTCAGGACATCCCAAAACGTGTAAATCTATCGAAAACTGGAGTTTCACGAATCCAATACTTTCTCTATATATACATATAAAAGAAAGTAAAAAATTGCTGAAAACTGTAACAATCAAGCGCAGGCAAAAACTACAGTAAAATCATGTAATATATGATCTTGGGAAAGGCGAGATAATCACACCGTGTTTTTTGCCTGCGATTTCGAAATAATCGTAAAACAGCAGGAATCATCGTGGTTAATCTGGATTAAGCAGCATGTCGATTAAAAAGCATCATTTATTTGTAAAATATACTAGAAGAATATAGATTTGTTGCAAATTATCATCTTCTGTTAGAATATATATATATTATATAAATCAGTAATGCTGTACTTTATTATCCACAGGTGTTACATATTTATGTACGGCAGGGTGTGTTACACTGACTTTATGATTTTTTTCAAAGATTTATTGTATTTTATTTCTCTCTCTCCCTCTTTCCCTGTTTATTATTATTTTCCTTTTTCGCCTTGTTAAGGATTTTTCTCTCTCTTTTTTTTTTTTTTAACTTATTATTTATGGAAATTAAAATTAGTATAAGTGGCCATCGCAAAATTTATTTTTATATAACAACGTCGCCTACCGGTTAACATGAATAAGTATTTAATGCAAGCTTTTCACGATAAAGATTTTACATACATGCACTTTGGTACAATTTTAACCAACAAATGCTAGGTGGTCTGATACCGAATGTACTATCTAACTAACTAGTTAAACCAACAGATGCTGAGACGTAGACAAATGAAAAATAACAGAAGGTGAACACTAACAGCGTCACCTGTCGGCCGATATACACACTAATTAAGTCAGTACTATTTTTCCTAATAGCTATCTCACATATCAAGATTGGTGCATGTATACATTATAGTAGCTAAGATATATAACCTTTCCATGCACGGAGGAAATTACAGCATAGTAGTGTCACCTATCCCCAATATGCACTTAAATTGAATAAGCATAGTGTTTCGCAATTCTTTTCTCACACATAAAATTTTGTGCAATTATACACAATAGAAGCTCAGATATAGCTTTTCTCTAAATGAGAAAAACAGAATCACAGAAGTGCCAATATTCGGAAAGTCGAGTGGAGTCACTCAAGATTTTTTTTTTTTTTTTTTTTTTCCTCTCATAAAATATTAATTTAATAAAATCCACTGACACACAGAAATTTCGCTTAGTATAACTCTTTACATACCGATGGGACATTAAAATATTAGATTAAACAGTGTATAAAATCGAAATAGAATTTGAAATATTCGTATAAGAATGGAACGTAAATACTTTACTTCAATCTCACTCCTTGACATTAGACGCTACAGGAAGCTATTTTCATACAAGAAAGGAATTTATTACGTTCTTTTCCAGTTTCTGACTGCCATTTTTTATGACCTTCACCTGTGTTATAGTTAATTTATATATTGTCTCAAGAATCAACTGTCAATCTTAGGGGGGAAAAAGTAGTTTTTGTAAACATCTTCAAAAACTAACTACTGTATACATCATAAATAAACTAACTTAAATATTTTTTAAATATATATATATATATAATCCATTTGATAATGACGAGAAAATGAAAGGCGTGAAATTAATCTTACGTCAATATATATGTTATGTTTGACTGTCATTTATAATTGATACCGGTGATTTAACCTAATTGCAATATTTTGTAACTGATGACGGGCCGCTGATTTTTATATTCTAGAAAATTACATTTTTTCCCTTTTAAAATAGAGTAGCAAAATGGTTACATTTTATAAAAAATCTGGAGTGACTCCACTCGACTTTCCGAACATTGAGTAATTAAAGTTTTGTAGATAAAGTAAAGAAAGAGGAGTTGTTAAACAAACAAAAGAGAGAAAACCATAATAGAGTGTTTGAGTATTTTTCTCCATATATTACACGATGTTTTATTTAACGCTACTGAACTTTGAGCCCATCTATATTAATAAAATCAGACTTTTGTCTGTAAATTTGTCGGAATCAAAAAAGTTTGCGATATCTTCACGTTTTACACCCCATGAAAGCCGAAAATGACTTCAGAAAATTTTGCCTGTGTGTGTGTGTGTGTGTGTGTCATCGTGTCCGAATGTCGCTTTTTTTGTCCGGGCATAACTTGAGAACTGCTGGACGGAATTCAACGGCGTTTGGCAGGTCTTCACCCAACTTAAAATTATATCTGTCAACTTTTCAGAAATTCCCCTCCATTCCCCCCTGGGGGGTAAAAAACTAAAACACGTTTGTCCGGGCATCACTTGAGAACGGCTACACGGAATTCAACGGCGCTTGGCAGAAACTTAGGTCTTCACCCAACTTAAAATTATATCTATAGAAATTTTCAAAATTATGAATAGTGTTTAAATTATGGGTAAAAACCGCCTGCGCATGCGCCATAAATATTTTTTCACTAAACCGCTTTGAATGGAAAAATAAAATATAAAAATAAATTTTTAAGTTAAAGACTTTTTTATTCGCGTGATTCGGACTACAAATTATGAAAAGATTGAAATGAAGTGTTGCCATCTAAGTTTCATACTTTAGTTAATTTTAAAAAATCTAATTGTCGTACCGAAAAACTGTTTACACCCCAGGATTCAGAAAAATCCCCCCTTTCATTTGGTACTGAATTTGTAACGATAAGTCTGATACTTCTAATTTATTTTTCCCTTTTTACGTTTTTCCGTTGCCACTTAAATTTCATACTTTAGTTATTTTTAAAAAATTTAATTGTCGCATTGAAAAACTGTTTGCAACCCTGGATTCAGAAAAATCGCCCCTTTCATTTGGTATCAAATTTATAAATATAGGTCTGATATTTCTAATTTATTTACCCTTTTTCCGTTTTCAACCCAGATTCGGTAGAAGGTTTTATATTTATATATATTTTTATTTTCCAGAAATAAAATGAAATATTTTCAATTTCACGTGAATAATAATAATAAAAATTAGAGAGAAAAATACCTACAAAAGTTTTTTTTTTTTTTTTTTTTTTTTTTTTTATCAGGAATTTGTATGTGGATAGATATTTTCATAGAGATATTTGGCATTAGTTTAATATTTTTATAGACCTAGACTCCTAGAGACCTAGACTCCTCACTTTGCGAGCGAGAAAAACTCTACCAATCACAGCGAGAACTTAGGTTATTAATAAAGATATGGGATTTTAACAACTTATTTAAGTTTAATGCCCAGCGAGGCGGGCAAAGCCTGCTAGTAGATCATAATAACAAAGACTTTTTCGTTGTGTCTCAGTAAAAACCTATAAATGCTAGATTCACCAAAATGCTGATAGTTAGTGCAACACTGATTTATAATATTCATATAAATTTTCAGCTCAATTGAATAAGGCGTTTAGTAAAAGTTTGGTCCCATAGGCCAAAATGATAAAGAATTTTTCTTTGTGTCCCTGTAAAAAACCTGTAAGTGCTAAATTCACCAAAAATATATACAGTTGGTGCAACTGTGACCTATAATATGTGTACAAATGTTTTGCTCAGATTAATAAGGCGTTTAGACGCTATCGCACTTTTAAAAATTTGGTCACATAGGTCATAATGATAAAGTATTATTCCTGGTGTCCCTGTAAAAAAACTATAAATGCTAGATTCACCAAAATCAATAGGGTTTATACTATGGTGACATACAATATATGTACCAACTTTCAGCTTATTCGAACAAAGCGTTTAGACGATAGCGTGTTCACTCACATACATACACACACACATACATACATCATCTTTAAAAAAGTGAAAACGGACTCATGGGATCTCGAAACGTAAAGAAACATCAAAATCTCCAATTCGGATTTTTGACATGATTACAATACTTTCCTCACTATAGTGTTCGGAAAGTAAAAATCTGGATTGACTCTAATCGACTTTCCGAACATTAAGTAATAAACGGTTGTGCAAATAAATTAAAGTAAGATAAGTTGTTAAATAAACAAAATTAAAAAATGTAATTGAGGATTTGAGTATATTTTTTCCCGTTGTTCAATTTTATGCTATTGCACTTCATATAATTTTAGCCCATAGATCGTAATGATATAGAATTTTTCATTGCGTCTCTGTAAAAATCTATAAGCGCTACATTCACCAAAATCCATAATATTCGTGTAACACTAATTTATAACGTGCGTATAAATTTTCAGTTCAATCGAATAAGGCGATTGAAACGCTATCGCACTTTAAATTATTTGAGGGTATAAACCATAGTGATAAAGAATATTCCTTTGTGTTCCTGTTAAAAAATTATAAGTGCTACATTCACCAAACTCTATACACTGCGTGCAACGGTAATTTACAACATGAGTATAAATTTTTAGCTCAGACGAACAAGACATTTAGACGCTATCACACTTTGAAAAATTTGGCCCCTTATAGGCCATAATGATAAAGAACTTTTCATTGTGTCCCTGTTTAAAAAAAAAAAAAATAAAAAAAAATAAAAACTATATGTGCTAGATTCACCAAATCAATAGGGTTCTTGCTATGGTGACATACAACATACGAACCAAATTTCAGCTTATTTGAACAAAGCGTTTAGGCTTTATCGTGTTCGTTCGCATACATACACACACATACATACATCATCGTAAAAATAGCAAAAATGAACTCAGGGAACCTCAAAACGTATAGAAACATCAAAATCTCAAAGTTGGATTTTCGACATTATTACAATACTTTCCTCACATATCTATGTTCGGAAAGTAATAAAAAGACCACCAGATCTTCCTTTACCCACCGACCTCCCTTCGTACGGAAGAAATTTGTGTACCGTATCAACTATTTCTGGCGTCCCCGAGAAACTACACCATACTTATCTCTGAGAATATTAAGATTGTTTATCGTGGGGGATATAAATAAAATCGCAATGAAATTATTAAAAGTAATTTTTAAAATGCAATAAACATATTGTATTAGCAACATACGCTCTCAATTTTTTGGATATAACTATTTGGGTATGCATCAGTTTTTGAAAGAGGGATTCTTCCTAAATTACGTGTTATGAAATTCAAATATCACGAATCATCGAAAAATTGCGTATTTGCAAAAAATTGTGAAATGTTACAATTTAACTTATTCTTCATAATAATCACATCGTAGGAGTAATATTATACGTACTACGAGGCAGTAAAACTTATGTATATCAAGTATGCATCTTTTAAGGGGGAACAACACAGTAAAATTTTCGAAAAATGAAAAAAAATTTTATTGTATTTTTTGATAGCTTATACTTTTAAGATTATAATGCCAAAATATTAAATTGATTTTCGTTAAAATGTAGAAGTTACAGCGTAATACGTAAAGCGCGTCATGCGACTCGTGACGCGCTTCAACATGTACGAGCGAGTGAACTTGTTCGCGCGATTAATTGTTACATTTGCTCACTTTTATCGAAACGTTATAGTAGAGTAACATCATTTTAACTGTTTTACGTTTTAACTAAATTAATTCGTTAATTATTTAAACAATAAAGTGTTGATGTGTTTTAATACATAGTGATGTGTTCATTTGACAGTTCTGATTTTTAAAAAAGGATTTTTTATATAAGTAGTTTGTATATAACTAAATATATAAAAATATATATACAAAAAATATAATTAATCACACATATGGATAGAAAATCAACAAAACATGATTATAAAAGACGAAATAGAGATGGGAAGAAACGGAAACGACCTTTTAATCGCCATGAAACTAAAAAAAAAGATTATACAAGTACTTCAGCAAAAAAGATAAAAGCATCTGATTGCAATGTTAAAGTTGATAATTCCATTGGATACCGAATAATAAATTAAGCATTTTATAAATTATAAACGAATGATTTTTCATAAAACTTTAAACGTGTTTTACTCGAAACCAAGTTTTTCAAAACGGCTGTCGCTCTAACTACTGTAATTTTTTACCGATTTGCTTCAAATTTTGACACCGTGTTCACAGTATGTTTAGTTTTCGTTGCACGTAGGGGTTTTTTGATTTGATTTATAGTTTTTCAGTAATCCAAGAATATGTACTCCTTTTTTTGAATATTTTTTGAGTTTTTTTTAAACACTTCGCCATTTTGTGAAAAATTCAAATTTTCAAAAAAACCTACGTGCAACGAAAACTATATTTATATAGTTTAAAAAAATCTAAACAGATTCAGTTTCGCATTCTTTTTACTCAAGTTATGCATACAGCCAATTATCGATAATTGCAAAACACAGTTTCAAAGATTGTGTTATATTAAAAATATCTTTTTTGATTTTTGTAATTTTTACATTTTAAAATGAAGATTAAGGTAAGTAGAATAAGACAAAAAAAATACATAATGTTTTATTTATCTCAATCATTGCAAAATTCATTTAAAAAAAATGTATTTTACAAAGCTTCTACTGTGTTGTTCCCCCTTAAAATAAGTTTTAAATTTGATTGATTGAATATTATTTTATAGAAAAAAATATGTTTCATTTCTCTTTCCATTCCGTCAACCCCTTACGCAACTCTAGTGCGACGTAAAAAGCACTCAATCTTTATACTTTAGTAAATATATATATAAAATTATATATTACATTTTTCAAGAAAAATTGCTTTAAGTATATAGGTAGGTATATATAAATAACTTTATTTCTGGCTTTATATATATATATATATATATATATACGTATTATATTATACATAGAAGTTAAAAGCAAGTACTCTATGTAGTAATGTAAAGCAGTTAAAACAATTTTTACAATGAATCCCTATTATTATACGCTTTGAAATCATGTACAGCGTAACCCCGTTTTTAACTTCTTGAAACTTGATATTCCCTCTATTTACTCCTTTCTTTAAGTACTTTCATTTTTTTCCCTTGCTTTCAATTAATTTCAATCGTTGCTATTACATTAACAATATTTCGAGTTACCTGCCATTTACATCTTATAAATACAGCGAATATTAGGAAAATGTATCGTAGTTATATGTCCATTCATCGTACAAAATATATATGCATCTTATCTTTATTTTTATTCATTCATTTATTTATTTTTATTATTTATATATTTATTTATTTATTTATTTTTTAATTTTGGATATTGAAATATAGATAGACACTACTCCATAACTTTTTGCTGAATAAATTAACTCTTTAAAATAAAATTCAGTAATTTACGTCAATAACAAGCTTTAATTGTAATGTTGCCGATTATGAGGTTGTCAGAGTATGTAAAAAATTCATTTTTCGCCGTTTACACTTTCCTGCAATTTACCCTTTGTATGTTACGTTCCAAGAAAGCGTAAACAGGCGATTATATTCCTAGTCTTTAAAGAAATTTAGAAAATTCTGCTTGGCAGCTTGATATTTAATAAGCTACGCTATGTATTGAATGTAAACAATTTTTATTGATAGTATCTGAAATATTTATTGTCACCACACTTCAAAATGAAGCAGATGTTCTTTTATGCATAGCATCTGTTCTCACCCAAACCTGTAATAGAAAAACATCAAATACTCTGCCCCTTACATTTCTCCAGACATATCTGATGGGCAAGGGATGTAAAATTCTTCCAAGCATGAAGATTTTTCTTTTTTGGGACGCAGAATGTACTGCACAATGATTCTCTGACAAGAGAAAGTAAACTCAGCAAAAAATGTCCCTTCCCTCACTCAAATTTTACTTCTGTGATTCGGACGACTTCAAGCTTAGTAGAGAAATATAATGGGTAAAGATTTAGAAGGAAATAGTTGAATGTTTGATGCATCTAACTTCTTTTATTTGGGTTTATGCAACATAGAAAGTTATACATTAGTGTAGTATAGCACAGTTACATATCTCTTGTTTATAAGTATTTTTATATACGTCCATTTAGTATAATTCCAATTCATTTTAATACAAAAATGCTTCACTTGTACGACGCAACTACCTGTTCGTTATTTCGATTTCCATTTATCTAAAATTTGAAAAAATTCTATCTCAGTTCTTATTTTCCAGTTCTTCTGCCATGAACTTTCTTAAATTCCGTTAGAAAGTTTTTATTATTATTATTACTATTATTATTATTATTATTATTATTTCACACTAACTAAAAGTTATCTAATGAACTTTATTTGGTTTTATAATGCTTTATTTAGTACTCACAGACTACCTGTTCGTTATTTCGATTTCCATTTATCTAAAATTTGAAAAAATTCTATCTCAGTTCTTATTTTCCAGTTCTTCTGCCATGAACTTTCTTAAATTCCGTTAGAAGGTTTTTATTATTATTATTACTATTATTATTATTATTATTATTATTATCATTTCAGACTAACTAAAAGTTATCTAATGAACTTTATTTGGTTTTATAATGCTTTATTTAGTACTCACAGACAACCATACGATTATTAAAGATAATTACGATATACGATAAAAATATACGATTATCAAATAAATGACTAACCAACATGATCATAAATCGTTTAACAATTAGTATATAAATTAAATGCAATGAACATCACATTAGTACTCAATTTATACGAGTATATGTATGCATATTTGCATCTTTTAAGCTCTTTTATAAAGAATAATCTTTACAACAGTCCAATGGAATTTCAATACAATTAACCGTAATAACCGTAGTTAATTAGTAGAAAAGCGTTGATAAAAATTTTCTATTAAAAATTAGTGCCAATACAACTTCTGGGAAAAAGAAAAATTGGCAACAATGTATATGTATTCATAAGCTAAAAAATCATAACTGGTACTATAAGGTAAGCATACAATCAAAATATGTTATTCTTTTCACATTTCTGAGAATTTCGATTTGCTTTAAATTTCATTTATTATTTTTAATATAAATATTATGATGAAATAACTTATATTCTCTTATAAAAATATAAAATTATGATATAAAATTACAGAGTTAAATTTCTAAGAATCAAAGTTGGTTATTAAAAAAACGATTGTACATCTTTTCATTTATACGTCGTTTTATGTCAGTCCTTTTTAAAAGACCTATAAAAGATGGTTTAACTGCACAAACTTTTGACTTAAATTTTTGCTAAATTTAATTTTAATTTGTCATTTGTATTTAAAGTTTTAAGATTTTTTTGGTATAGAACATACTGGAATTTTTTTGCTGGCTCGAATTTACTCAATCATCATTACCTTTATTAATCGTTTATTTCTTTTACAATGAAATAAATTAAACATTTATACATTAGCACATACATCAAGTATCCAATATTGAAGAGTTTGAATTTAGTTTTATTTTATACAGTTTTTTTTATGTAATAAATGAGATGTAACAGATTGAATATTATTTTAATGAGTGTATTAGTACATTTTTATCTCTAAAAAATATTTCATTACAATGAATACTTTTTTTTTTTCTCTAAGTATAAACGTTCATCTTAAATTTTTATTGAGAAAATAGAATAATGAAAATAGACAAAATAGATAAAAATACAAAACAAAGATTGAGAATCTCGATTACCTACTTTTAACTAAGAATTATTGTTTAGTGACTCTGGTTAAACATTTCAGTAAATTTACAGAATTGTTTTACAATGTGCAAAATTCGATAGTGCGTTTTTTTTTTTTTTTTTTTAATTTATTTATTTATTTTTTTATTTAAGTATAAACGTATATTTTTAATTTTTATATTGAGAAATTAAATAATAAAAATAGTTAATAATACAAAACAAAGATTGAGAATCTCCCTTACCTACTTTTAGCTAAGAATTATTGTAAATTTTTAATGACTCATGGTTAAACTTTTCAGTAAATTTACAGAAATTTTTTACAGTGTGCAAAATTCAAAGTATTTTAAAACAAATGGTGAAGGTTCGGGCTTTTTTTTTTTTTTTTTTTTTTTTTAGTGAAACTAATAGAACCCTATTTATTGAAATTTTATTTTTCTGACTGAGTGAAAATAATGCCTGGACCGGGAGTCGAACCCCGGATCTTTGACATGCATTGCCATACTCTCGGTCCAGGCATTTTTTCACTCAGTCGAAAAATATGTCAAAGATCCGGGGTTCGACTCCCAGTCCAGGCATTATTTTCACTCAGTCTTTCTCCCATTGTTTAATGGTGTTTTCCATTTCCTGCGGCTAATTTCTGTCGTGCTATCTATATGATAGACCAGATGTTTCTTCCTAAATCTTGTCTGAGTGAGTAATGCCGAGCGATTGTCGGCCTGGATAGCTCAATCGGTAGAGCATTGACCTTGTATGTCAAAGATTCGGGGTTCGAATCCCGGTCCAGGCATTATTTTCACTCAGTCGGAAAAATAAAATTTCAATAAATATGATTTTCTTCCAATCAGTTGATTGTGTGATTTTAATAAAAATTAATAGAACCCTAGTCCTTAAAGAAAATCAAATTATAAGCGTATAAAAGCTCTTTCTCATATATATCAGTGCAGAAATATGTTTAAAAGTAATCCCTGAAATAATTAATTAATAAATAAATAAAAACAGTCAAGCCTAAAATATAATAAAATAACACTTTATCTCATAAATATTGCTTAAACTATCTTTATTGAAATGTATGGTTAATATCAAGTTTAATTTTAAAAAAAATTTGAGATTTTGCGTAGTTCCCACTTTTGACTATAGAAATGTCAATTAACAAATTTAGGGAAATTGTCATTTTTACATGGCTACAAAAAATGATAAAGAGCAATTTATGAATGTTTATTTCATACTTAAAAAAGCAAAAAGCAAAAAAAAAAAAAAAAACTTTTATTTTGGCATCTAAACATTTATTAACACCTACTGCATTAAACCATGTTAAACGAAAATATTATCTTGAAGTTTTGGCTGGTTTAGAATCTAAGCTTATTACCTGAACATGTGACCTTATTAAAGAAAGTTCTGAATTTCTCGTTCGATCAGAATTCTTTAAGAAATATTTTGAATTCTACGTCGGATTTTTCTCAAAAAAATATTTAATAAAGCTAACGTGTGACTCTTACCTTAAACCTCCGACACGCAACCATGATATGCAACAAAGCGTTGCACTAGTAGGGCTTCAAATCACAATTCTCAGCTTTATCACGATAGAAAATGACAAAAAATCAACTGACAAATTAAGCTTTGAGCTTCACAACCTCGAGCGCGATTTTCGCTTTAACTCATAAATCTTTGGACATTACACAGACGATCACGTTTTTGTGATGAAAACTCTGCTTTAATGAAAATAAAGAAAAAAAAATATATCATACAAAGTACTTTTAAAAAATGTGTGAAAAATATCTAAAAATAAATAGTAATTTACACCAAAACAAATATTTTTTGTGAGAAAAACCGCAGTCGTAATTCATTTCTTTGGTTAGAAATATAGGCTAGTTAGAATTCGGTTTTATTATTCGGTTAGGAAGGTTTATTATCGTTAGTCTTACTGACGATGAAAGCATAGAAATGATATTTTCAATTAATTTACTTTTATTTAAAATTAAATGAGATGATGACGGATGTCATGAAAAGGGTAGGAAGTGCTTATCATCCGTATTCAAAAAATATTGAGTAAAACGTTCGTTGCTTCGAAATATGCTAACAGTGCATAAATGTAGCAGAATAAATGTAGCAGAACATTCTCTTAAGCGAGTCGGCGAGTCGTACTAGGCGAGTCGTATTAATCCTGGACGATAGGACCCATGCCCCAGCCCGCCCGGTTCCCGCTGTTCAATGTATTTTTCTAGTCAATTTTGTCCCCTTATTACTTCCGGTGTGAATTTTTTTTTTTTTTTTTTTTTTTTTTAACACACTTGACATTGTGAGTTTTTATGCTTTTCTTCCCATGCTATTTCTATGGGGTTTTTAGCCTTTTTTCCCCTCTTTTTCTACATTCTAAAGTGGCGGTGGTCTAAAGTTTTCTGTTTTCTCTTAAAGTTTGTTTCAAATAATATTATAATACCTTTATTATTGTTAAAGATTTATATACAAAATGAAATCTTGATTTCGAGTGAAATGAAACACCCTATATTTCTCACTGATTAAAGGGAATGTGGGAAGTTAAAAAAAAATAATAACAGTAATAATAATAATAATAATAATAAATTTTTAAATGCAGTTCTTCGATAGCAAATTCGAATTTCTTTTTATCTTTCTTTTCTTTTCTTTTTTTAAGTTAAATTTGGGAAGGGAATTACTCCAAGTTGGACAAAATAAACATTCAATCCTTTTTATATACATTATTTAGAAACATTTAGATTATATAATATCTCTTTCAATCGTATTAGCTTATACTTCTACATTCTAATTCAAAAAAGATTCGATAATGACTCCAATATGCAACTGTGCTTTTCTTCTGAAATAATATAACGTAACCATATCCATGCAATAAATAATATTTGAAACATGAAAATAATTAAATAAGGAAACACTTACCTTTCGTCGCAGTCACAATGACTAATAGTATGAAATCTGAAATTGAAGAAGTTGAACTTCCTTGTAAAGCCCTCTATAGTGTACGGACAATGATCATGATCTCTACAACATCTGTCCGCTGCCGCGTTGTAACCCAGCTCGTTGAATTTCCTGGCATTGCTTCCTGACCCGCACCAGTTAGTTCCAGGATAAAGGAACAAATCTCTTTTCAGGCGGTTCACCAGACTGGTGTGTCTATTCTGCTGCAAAGTCATTTCTCGTATTTTCTTATGCAGATTTTTGCATTCTTTTTTCAATGATGCAAAGTCCGTGACATCTGGTTTCGACAAATTAATGTTGCTGCTGATACTATCATGAAGGGACAAAATTCGAGATTCATTCCAGGGTTGTTGTTCAGGGCAATCGATATCTGCCGCGAAAGCCTCATAAAACTCGTCAACAGACTTGGCAGATTTGAGGTATTCGCAATCCCTGAGCTCCCAGCCTGAATCGTAAATCAGTTGGATGAAATGACGTCCGTCTGTAACTTGCAGAAGAGTCAAGATCTGCATATCATTGTTCTGGATTTGGTCGTTGGGAGCCAGCTCAACTGTAGTCTCGATAGCCGATATATGGCCCTTGTGGATTCTTTTTTCAAGTTCCCCGTCAGGCAATACCCTGGTGCAGACGAAGTCATATCCAATGTAAAATCGGGGAGTGGTTTGTTGTTGCAGTAACCGTGGTTCAGCAGCGCCCGCTGCTGATAACAAAAGTAGCGTCGTTACCCACTGTCGGATGCGGCAAGGTGTCATGCTCGCATAGCTGCAATTAAAAGGAATTATGTGGTGAAACAGAAATATAGACATACCTTGAGCAAATTATGTAAAAATGATTTGATAAATAAATAGCTTAAATTATTTTCTTATAAATACATGGATCAAAAATTCGTCTTATTTGCAGCTTTAATGGTATGAATATACATAAATTTCATGGGGATCATGGAAAGAATTCACGTAATAACATTAATTAGCGTTATTTGCGAGAAAGGAAACTTATTATTTAGATAAAGTAAATAAAAAACATAGAATATTTTTAATAACAACAAATCTTGCATAAATATTAAATTTGATGCAACTGTGATTCTAATCATGAAATTTGCAGTTAATATGTACTACGTGAAATGAACGGACAAAGAATGCCACTTACTGATAAATAAAGATGCATCAACAATTTAGCTCAAGATAAAATTAAACATTAAGAGTCATAGAATTTCAAAAATAAATTTTCGAGTTATAGCGCCTCAAATCCCATAGTGCATAGAAATTTGTAGCCAAGTAGGGTCCAAAATATCCAAAATGTATAAAACATTTAAAAACTATAAGTCGAAAATTTTCACTTATTTAACATTTTTGTCTAACAAATATACAAGCAAATAAGATTAAATAATTCTAAAAACAATTTTGTGTACCTTAATCTGATGATAAAAGAATAGTTTTTCCTAACAATATTATTATTATTATTATTATTATTATTATTATTTCTGCAATAATAATTTTAAAAAAGAAAATAAGGGGGGAAAAGTCACACTTGCTTAGCAACATTTTTGAATTTTGAATTTCTAATGATAATATTAAATTAAAATTAAACATTTTATTCTAATCGCATTTTACAGGGGTGAAAAATTGATGCAGGACTTATACCGGTATTTATTTGAAATTTTTCACTACTTATAAAATCATCGATTTAAGAAGAAGAAAATTTTGTTTTATAAATACAGGCATGAGTTCTTCGCCAATTTTCCACCCCTTCATTTTATTTCTAAATGTTTAACTAGTTATACCGAATGTTTATTTATTTAACACAAATTTTTCTTTTACACACAAGTCATAGCATGTCTGCAAAATCCCATTATTATTGATGAAAAGTATGATTACCTTTTTAAATATAAGATAAAATAACAGTAATAATAATATTGTTATAAAACTAATATAACGGGACAATCACTGATTATATACAATAGAAAGATTTTATTTTGCATGAGCTAATTCAAATAAAAAACATTTATCCTTCCAAAAAGAAAAAAACATTTAAAATTGCGGGGGAAAGGGGGGGGGACATTATGTTTATTTAACGTTAATAGTTGTTATATTTATTTAAAGTTTAATTGACATGACTGGTTAATTTTCTAGATTATATTTTTTTTTATATTGTGATAAACGTACGTATTCAGAATAGTGGAATAGGATTAAACGCATTAGAATTCTAAATTAAAGATTCTAAATTTCCATGCTATTTATTATTACTGTTCCTTTCGTGTTAATTCTATTTCTTAAAATAATATACAATACTAATTTTAGTATTTATAATTACTAATTACAGTTTTTATAACCAACAGAAATTTATTTCTTAACGGTTAAAGAAAGGGAAAAAAAAGTGAATTAATATTTTATACAAAGCGGCAACATCATTATTTTCCATTATTTATATCTACAGTGAAATGAAGCGAGGTTGAAGATACAGTGTTATTTCAACATGAATAAAAATTTATAAACTAAACAGTACATAAATCTGGATGTACACTAGGCGACAAAAAAAAAAAATAAATAAATAAATAAATAAATAAAACAAAAATAAAAAAAGCCGCACTGCAGAAAAATTGACTTATACCTTTTTCATTTGTAATAACTTCAAAACTAATGGTTGAAACAAATAAAACTGTCATGTTTGCATAAAATCAAAGAGATAAAATGATACATATGGACATTTTTGATTTAATAATTCACTTTGGGCGCATTCGAAAGTATTTCCTGGTCACTTCCCGAGTTGGGAAATGACGTCACGCGGGAAGTTCGGGAAATTAGAACTACCATATAGGAGCCATGTTTGTTTATATATTTGTTTCCCGGGAAGATGAGATGTGTACAGAAGTAGTTATATCTCGGTCATTTTTCGTAAGGCTCCTATATGGTAGTTCTAATTTCCCGAACTTCCCGCGTGACGTCACTTCCCAACTCGGGAAGTGACCGGGAAATACTTTCGAATGCGCCCTTTATTACACTCTACGAAGTAATTATTAAAAATCTACATAAAACATTCTACGTAATATAATAAACATATACTTTGTACTGTATTATGATTTATTATATGATATAAACAAGTCATATTTTAATACATGAAATAAAACTATTTTGTTTGTTAGATCTAAGCAATTTTTAATAAAAATATGTATTCTGCATTGAGTTATTCCACCTTTATATGTAATTACTGCTTTGATGCGCAATGGCATAGTATTATGCAGTGTTTTAATATAAATATCAGAAATTTCTTTGTGCCAAATATCATAACTAAATCTTTCTAGTCCTTGCAGAGTTGTAGGCTGCATTTTTTTAAACCTCACCCCTTTTCCGCGCTTTTTTATAGACTAAACATTTTCGAGCGGATTGAGATTAGGACTATTTCCAAGTCCGATGAAAAAGAAATTCTACGATATTTTTTGTGGGATTTAATTTAAAGTTAAAAAAGTTATGTTTGCTTACAGAATTATGGGTGCTCATGGGATAGGATTGGTCGTTTTAACGATTTGAATCGAATAAACGCACCCCAGACGCCCTTTTAGTATGGTGCAATATCATCTTGAAATTCTGTTTGCGGGAAAGTCTGAGATATCTTCAAAATAGTCGGTCAGGCGCCGTTTTTATAATGGCCGCGTTTTATTTCGAGTTAATTGATCCCTTGAGCATAAAAATTTGCCCTACTCATTGAAAATTTATTCACCTCCGTACCATAATGTACGGAGAATATGTCACTGTTTTATGAATGCAATTTTAAATAATTCGGTCACATTTTTTATCATCTTACTAGTTTTTTTATCAGCCCGAAATAAAATAAACTTGACTCATCAGAGAAAAACAGTTCGGCCTAATAATTAACTGATATATATATTTTTTAATTGTTGGTCAACTGAAGTCTTGTTCTTTTAATTCGTTTCCTTAATAATGACTATTTTTATTTATTTATTTATTTATTTATTTATTTTATTTTTATTTTTTTAATTTTTTCTTTTTATTTTTTTCTTTATTTATTTATTTTATTTATTTTTTTTTTTTTTCAGATCTTCTGGTTTTTAACATACTTTGTTTAATTGTTCCCGCAC
Source organism: Salticus scenicus (assembly GCA_963930645.1). NCBI lineage: Eukaryota > Metazoa > Arthropoda > Arachnida > Araneae > Salticidae > Salticus > Salticus scenicus. The sequence continues at coordinate 354,136,604 of OZ005649.1, read as the reverse complement.
TGTTTTTGAAGAAATTATTTTGCTATGCACTTTTTTTTTTAATCTTTTCTAAGTTATGAGGCATGTACAAATCGATTTTTTTTAAACTTTTGTTTCTTAACTTGCCATGATCTCGCTTGGATGGGCAACACGGCCGCCTAAAGACACATTTTCCGTTTAAACAGCCAAAAAATTTTATATGTTCCTAAAAATCATCACAGGAATATTTCGTTAACATTTAATTAATTGGCCATCTCACGTATTAAAATATTTTTTGACTTTCATTCTAAAATTAATACTTTTTGTGGCTTCGTTAAATTCCTTATACTTGCCATTTTTGAAATACTTTCTAAAATTATAATTTTCCTGACAGTTGCATTTTATTTTTAACATTGGGCTCAATCCTAAGTGTACGTGGAGGGCTACGTAATAAAATCTGTTCAAAAATTTGCTTTTTAAATGATAAAATTAGCGGTTGCAAAAAGGAAAAAGGAAAATATCCAAGTGCGTTTTTTTTTTTTTTTTTTTTGTCGCTTAGTGTATACTACTTATATATAAACAGTGAAACGCAAGCAATGCACAAATACACTTCCAGGATTAAATGTTTTGGGTATAAGTACTAAAATTGTCAACACAAAAATATTTCCGAATTGTGTTTCGGTGTAAAAACGTCTCTGATAATATCGGGTGATAAAAAAATTTCGAGTCTGATTTCATCGATGGCTTTATCCTTGATTTAGGTCATTATATTCCATATATTAAAAATAAATTGATTATTGAGAGATTAGATATAGTCAAATCTATTATAATTCGTCATTTAAGGCGAAACATAGAGATAAAATTCTGTGACTGACATCTAGAAACTATAGTAAAAACAATTCCATGTCATCCTTATAAATTCTAGTCTCCTATGAAAGCGAGTTCTTAAAAACCCTGTTAGAATTCTAAGGAATTTGCTTACATTATAGAGGTCAAACTTATTTAAAAATCTTCGCAAATAAATGCCAACACAAGAGGAGAGTTTTAGCAACTACAATTCCAGTTTATAACCCAATTCTAGTAAACCGAGCGAGAATTTCTCGCAATACATAGGATTCATAATATGCATAATATATTCATAATATTGCTTCACCATCTAGAAATGTATGGACTAGAAATTCTCAACCATTTCGTCTATTTAGTTTATTGGTTTAACGTATATGCATACCTCGTAAATCCATATTTCTGGTTTAGGGAATCAGAAAATGACTACTTATTCGTTGTAGATGAAGGCGGTATATATATATATATATATATATATATATATATATATATATATATTCTGTGCAAGGAGCGTTGAAATTAATTATTTTTATTTTGCATTCCATAGCTTCTTAAATCGCGCACTATCATGAAATCTAAAAGTAAATTAAAAAACTGGCGTACAATAAATATTTAAACTTAAAAACTTCTTCACACGTCATAAAATAACTTCTTTAAATTTAAATATGTCATTATTAAATTTAAATATTTTTTAAAGTTTAAATATATTATGAAATGTATCACATATTTTAAAGAATAAGAGCATGTTTTAATCTATTATTATCTAGGTCGCCGAATTGATGACCATTTGTGAAGGGGCACCGAATGGGCGGTCATCGCTACCTCTAACAGGGACGACACATCCATGTCTTCTCCGGCATTCGAACCCAGGTCCAACCGTGCAGGATTCAGGGAGAGCATGTTTTAAAAAATAAAAAAATATTTAATGAGGAAAATAATACAAAATTATGCCTAATTTCAAAATGCTCCTTGCGAATTTTGCAGAATTTCGAGCATAAAAGAAAATATAAATAAAAAAAATATTTTATAAAATTTTCATTAAAGAAATTGGAAAAGTCACCGGTGGGTTCTGGTTTCCCGAGAACCTTCAGTAAATAAATGGAGATGATTTCTCAAAAACTAATGTATCGACCTCATTGTTTTTTTTTTTTTTTTTTTTTTTTTTACACTTCTTCAAAATAGAATTGACTAGTGCTTGAACGAATTATTTTTTACTTTTTCGGTTACAGTTAATTTTACAAGGCTATATGTGGGACAAAATTCACCGAAAATTGCCCTGTTTTTGCCTGCAACACTGTAAAATTTCAATTTTTTTTTTTAATTCTTCGTACAAGCACTAGTCAATTATATTTTGAAGAATTGTGCAAAATTTCAATAAGATCGGTGCGTTAATTTTTGTGAAATCGTGTGCACCGCTTTTCTGAAGGACTTCCGGTGAAATAAAAAAACCAGCCGGCTGAATTTTTCAAAACTTTTAATGAAAATTTTGTAAAATATTGTTTAAATGCTGCTTTTTTATATGCTCAAATTTTTGAATTAAAAAAAATTTAATTATTATGTTAAAAAATATAGGGGAGAACCGTGTATTATGGACCATCGAACAATGAGGAAATTTATGTCCAACCGTAGCCTCCTAAACTAGATGCCTGTCGCGTGGCTTGAAAACTTGGTAACAGTCCAAGCGGTAAACAGCGCCACATCGTACAGTTTGCGTGACTTTTTTATTCAACAGCCACCAAAAATTTTTAAAAGTGGGAAGGCGAATAAAATCAAAGAAACGTCAATTATATATATCATATATCATTTCTTAAAATTATTGGTGACAATTGATAAAACAGTTGCACAATCTGTACCAGGTGGCGCTGTCTACCGCTCCAACTGTTTCCAAGTTTCCGAGCAACGCGGCAGGCATCTAGTTTAGGAGGCTATGGTTCAACACAAGATGGTGAAACCATCTCATTGCCTTTAGTGAATATTATTGTTATTCAAAGCAAGAAGTGACTTGTACATGCGTACCTGTATTTGGACGATTATGAAATTGAGTTTTCAGTTTATATAATCGTTGATGTAACAAGTATGTTAAAATGAAAGTATCACTTTCTACTGTTCGGTAATTGTAATACAATTTTCGCGTTAATAGAAGCAAATGTACTTATTTTCTGAACAATCTAGACATGTGTTTCATGGGTGCCAATTTGCATAGCGATATATGATTGGAAACAACGTTCGTCAACGTCAACTGTTTGCTCTGTTTATGCGTGTAATATGAACCATGCTCTGTGGTATAATATGGACCAGTGGTCTATGATAAAAACAGAGAGGTTTTGTTAATGCTCGGCGTACATATGTCGCATACTCAAAACTTTGAGGCTATAGAATAGGCCAGAGAAGTAATAATAGTCAAGCTATCACTTCCTTCGTGTACGACACATTGAATATAATCTTTGGACCTCCCTTTTCTTCGTCTATTAACTATAATTTTTTTCGTCTATTCCTACTATTCCCAGGAGATGGACAAGTCTATGAGGGAACATGTTGGACAGTTCGTTTCACAATTCCAAGTGTGTCAGCTGTTCGGGAAGGACCACTTGGTCCATATTACACGAACGTATGTGTAATATGGACCACCGACACATAAATAAAATAATTATTTCCTGCAATTATTAATAATTCTCGGAGTGTTTTACTAAGCTTGAACCATGGAACTATACAATTGTAACGAGCAGCCAACAAGTTAAATCTTTTTATTTTAATGATTTTAGTTTTATGAGCATTCTTGCTTAGGGGGTCCATATTAACACGGATCTCCCCTATACAGTTATGCTTTTCTTTAGTCTTCGAAACCCACGTAAACGAAATATTATGTATTATGAAGTCATTGCTTTTATCTTCTCGTACAATAAATATAAATGCCATAAAAATGACCTAATTATTACTTTTTTAATTATTGTACATTGTTTACTTATAAATGTAACTTATATATATATATATTTAATTCAAGCTTGTTTTTTTTTTTTTCTTTTAAGTGAGTTTAAAGTTTTGCAGTTTTCTAAGAAATTATCCTCATGTCTAAGACTAGTAAGAAATTGTTTACAGTAAAGAATTAAACTGACGGAAATTTGTCTAATTAGTGCACTATAAAAAAATTCTGTAAATTTACTGTAATTATCCAAAATCTCTGTAAATTTACAAGAATTCTCAGTTAAAAGTAAGTAATCGAGATTCTCAATTTTTATTCTGTACTTTTATCTATTTTTATTTTTTAATTTTTCAATAAAAATTTAAAATGAATGTTTCTGCTTTAGAAAAAGCATTCTAAGCATCTAAAGCATTCTAAGTGGCAAATATACTCTCGCCAATAATTAATTAATATTAATATTAATCACTAAAATGCATATATAAGATTCATTTTTTAGCATCTCCGTTTATTTTTCTGTGTAATTTTTACAGAAGACTTAAGATAAATTATTACCAGTAGTTTTCTGTTGAAAATTTTAACAATGTGCATCCTTATTTTACTCAACTTGGAATATATTGGATTTGAAATATATGTACCTAAGATATTTTAGAACATTTCTGTAATACAAAATTAGAAAATTTTATGAATTCTCCAATGAGCAAATATCAAAATATTACACTTTTATTTTTCTACATTAGATGCTATTTTTTAAAGCTATGTTGCTCTAGAGAAGACTCTGCAGTGAAAACTATATGTTAAACAATTAACTTTAAATTGTTTAACATATATGTTTTTAGATTTGTACAGTTTTAAAACTTAGTAAAACATTTTGTGTATAATTGTTATATTTTCTGGTTACTTAAAAATTATACACTGCTAAGTATAATTATAAATCATTGAGACCTAATTGTTTTATTAAAATTAATAGTGAAAAGTATACCTATATTGTGAAAATAAATAAATAAATAAATAAATATACTTTTTTTTTTTTTTAACATATCGTAAATACTATACGTTCTAATATAAAAGGAACTTTAATTAAAGTTTCTAATAAAGATCCCCCTCTCTTTTTTTTATTTCATTACATTCAATACATGCGTAATTAAGTGACGTATACGATTAATAAAAAATGTGTCTTTAAACTAGGGATAAAATATCATAAACAAACTTTTCAGTGGTATTAACCAAAATTAAGGATATTATAAATTGACAAACAATATGAATAAATGTCTAACAATCAAGCGAAAGCAAAGTTAAAAAAATATTTTCCATAATATATAAAAAACCCTCCAAGAAATAAAATAAAAAAAAATGTGCGAAAAAACTCATTATATGCAACTGCAACTTCTTCTTACATAAATTTTAACTTTTTTTTTTTTTTTTTTTTTCAATTTCTTTAATATTAGCACAACAACTTTTCCAAAATTATACAACTCAAATATGCAATATTTAAAAAAAAAAAAATCAACCTAAAGGTAATGATAAAGCAATGACTAACTAGCCTATAATTAAACTAGCTCAACTGCCTCTCAGGTGGATAATTTTTGGCAGTGTTTGGGCACTTCATACACATTTTTCAATGTCATAAACTCAAAAATGTCTTTTTTTTTTTTTTTTTTTTTTTCTTGTGTCATTTTTTTAATGGGGTACGATATAAAATATAATTCTTAGATTGATTATTATGTAAAGGAGAAAGAATATTGAAATGTTTAAAACTTTAAAAATAATTTCCAACTCGTAGAATTTTTTTTAATTAAAACTTAATAATACATAACGAAATATGGTTTTCTATAATTTTTTTTTTCAATAAATACTTTTAAAAAATACTGAAATTAAAAACTGACTTTTTTTTTTTTTTTTTTTTTTTTAACCGAATTTTTTAATCGATATATTTTTCCGTATAATAAAAATTAATATTTATTTTTATTATTATTTTCTTTTGAATTAGTGATAAAATTTTTCTAAGATATAATTAAGGTACTCATAATGCATCTCTTTTGGTAAAACGGGATATAAATTTTTTAAATTATTTTTTAATTGTTTTCCAACTGTTTTTAAGAGCTGTAATAGCATCCAAATTGATTTTTATTTAAATAAAACCTACGAATAATAACAAATAATTAGAATATCAAGCTATGTGGCATTCTTTTTAAACTATTATATTTCAACTGTTTTTAAAAGCTGTAATAATATCGAAATTAATTTTTTATTTAAAGAAAACCATTGAATAACAACAATTAATTGGAATGACAAGCTATGTGGCATTCTTTTCCAACAATTATTTTTCAACTGTTTTTAAAAGCTGTAATAGCATCTAAATTGATTTTTTATTAAAATAAAACCTACGAATAACAACAATTAATTGGAATGACAAGCTATGTGGCATTCTTTTCCAACAATTATTTTTCAACTGTTTTTAAAAGCTGTAATAGCATCTAAATTAATTTTTTATTTAAATAAAACCTACGAATAACTACAAATATAATTGGAATGACAAGCTATGTGGCATTCTTTTAAAACAATTATTTTTCAACTGTTTTTAAAAGCTGTAATAGCATCTAAATTAATTTTTTATTTAAATAAAACCTACAAATAACTACAAATATAATTGGAATGACAAGCTATGTGGCATTCTTTTCCAACAATTCTTTTCTAACTGTTTTTAAAAAGCTGTAATAGCATTCAAATTAGTTTTTCATTTAATTTACCTACGAATAACAACAAATAATTGGAATGTCAAGCTGTGTGGCATTCTTTTTCAACAATTCTTTTTTAACTGTTTTTAAGGGCTGTAAAAGCATCCAAACTAATTTTTTATTTAAATAAAACCTACGAATAACAACAAATAATTAGAATGACAAGCTATGTGGCACCGGAAATTTTCTTAAACATAATTTGTAGAGAAAATGTGTTAATATTTTTCTTAGAAATAGAAAGCAGCATGTTTCTTTAATTTGCTTGCTTAAAAATTATATTTCTTGTATGGACAACTATACTGTAGCACTAATTCGCATTAGTCACTCATGCTAGATAGTACACTATGGTTACGAGAGGCTCATTTCTTCACAGTCGACAAATTTTGATGTTATCTTGTGTGAAACTTGAAGCTATGGCAACAATAAGTTACATAAAAGGCCTCACATGTGCGAAATAAGTTCTGCAACAGGTCGGGTGCGTGTTAGGTTTGCGTTAAATTTTGATCCGTAGGTTTACCCGCAAAAATTATTTTTCGAAGAATTTTTAATGCTGTTTTATTTATTTATTTCTATTAATTTATTTATTTTTAGTGAGCATGATCTTTTAAATGTATAGATTAAATGGCATACCCTTTTTTCATAATAATTTGAAGAAAAATGACTCATACCACAAATTTAATTGCAATTACATAAATATTAATACTTCACATTTAAACTTATACGTGAAAATTAATTGTCTTCCAATGAAAATTTGCTTTATTGATTTAAATTTTTTTATGCTGTTGAAAATGTTTGGAACATTATATTTAAAAAAAATAAGTTTTAATATGTATGAAATTTTGCTTTAAATTTTCTTTATTTTGCACTGAAGTTTTGTTTATAATTAGGCACATATAAATGTATTTTTTGTAAAGTTTTTGATTGTGTGAAAGATCTGTCCAATAATAAATCAATGTTTTGTGTAATAGAAGTTTAATTCATGACCTTATAAACATAGATTTAACAATTATTACGTGTCGCGTTTCGGGTTAGAATCTACGGGTTCGGGTTGGGTGGGGGGTGGGGGGGGCGGAAAGACATTTTGCAGTTCGGGTGCGGGACACGTTTTCCTGATACCAAGATATATATTGTGATAATATAATAAATAATTTTACTTTTGGATTAAAGTTTAAAATAAATGTAAACTTTTTAAAGCCGTGACACATTTAATAAATTCTAATAAGAGCCGTACATATGAAGTTTTTCGCTTAGAAATTTATTAAATGGCGATTTTACTAAGGAAAAGAAGGGACTGTTACGCTTTTTTTTTTTTTTTTTTTTTTTTTTCAACCAAATTTCTCTGACAAAATCCAATTCTATTTCATGTTTTAAATAGTGAAAAAGACAACAACTATCATAATAATAATAATAAAATTAATAATAACATTTTGCATTTAAAATAATGAGTACACAAGTGTGCAAATTTACTCAATTAAATTTAGAACCGTGGCAATATTTCGAAAATGTGACAAATATTATGCATACTTTACAGTAAGGGTAAATATACAATAATTACAATAAGGGTAATCAAATACGCAAGATGTATTTGATTTGATAAGATAAACAAACAAAAAAAGAAAGAAAATTTAGCATATTGCTCATAGAAAGAATTTCTTCATCAAGTATAAAATGTATGTATAAATATTGCTGTAGCAATACATATAGTTTTTGTTTCCTCATTTTTTTTTTTCTTCACTTAGCTTGAAAGAAAAATTGCTTCGCCGAAATCTTAAAAGCGCTGTACACTTCTTTATATTTATAGCTGATAACTTAGTTACTTTTCTTTTCGTTTCTTTCTCTCTTTCTCTTTTTTTCTACCTTAATGAGCTGATACTTTTCTTTTTATTTCTTATTCGCACATTTGTTTTGGTGTTTCTTTTTCTCTTTCTCTTTTTCTTTTAGATAAATAAATTGTTTAAATAATTTTGAATATTAAATGTTTATTTTATTTTATTTGCTTTAATGTTTTTGTTATGTTTATTATTAATATTATTAATATTATTGCTATTATTATTGCAATGTAGCTTATATGTACAATTATTGAAATGAATTACACGTAATTACTTACTGAAAATAATTATAAATGTTTAAGTTTTAAAATATGCCATTCTTTTTTTCTTTTTTTTTTTTTCCCCAACGTTATTAAAAGAAAAAAAAATGTTTGATTTAAAAAAAAAAATGTTCATTTTTATTACATTTATTTTTAACAAATTGATTCACATTGATTCACAAAATTATTATGACTCTCCGTATATTACTACCTGTGACTAATTTGAAAATACCGAAGTATTGGCAGAAAATAAAATTGATTTACTTTTTCATTAATATTGTAATGTAATGAATACAATTTTCTTTCAGCTTTTGGAAGGAAACCTTTCAAGTTATCTGAACGAAACATTTTTTATAGATCGCAACAATTAATAACTTCCTTCAAGGATAATTGCACAAATTATAGAATAATTATTACATAATTACAGATATGATAAGTTAAGAAAAATTACTTATCCCCCTTGTTTTTCTTCGTCGGTACTTCTCTTGCCGAAAAACACGTGACTTCTGCAGACGAAAACAGAGCGGAACTTCTCCGACCAATCCTGAAGAAGAGCTGAGAGTTGACTGAGAATGTTTCTGCCGACGACCACCCTCCCTGATCATAGATGGGGAAGGGGAAGCAGGCGGAATATAGCTAATCATTTTCATGTTCTAGAATTCTAGTTCGTTTTTCAACGCCAGAAAGTGATATATGTACCGCCAAGAAGAAAGTTTGGCGAAAACCCATCAAAGGGGGAAGGAGAAAGTTTTAAAGTTTTTAAAAAAGGGCAATCTGAAAACTTTTTTTTTACCAGTGGGGTAAGGAGGGGAGATTTTCCATGCTTTAAAAAAAAAAAAAAGCGAAATGCGATAAAATCATTCAAAAAAAAGATAAATTACGATTTGTGGAAGAAACTGATTGTATTTTTCTTTTTTTCCATTTTGAAATATTTTAAAAGTTTAAAAAATAAGAATTAACATAAAGTCTTAGGCTTCTGAGGGAGGGACTGAGAAGAAGAAACACAAAAACTGCTGCTGAAATTCGTTGCAAACCGTAACATATAAAATACTTTTTTAAATACTTACAATTATTATATATATTTTTTTAAACTGTCGTTTAAAGTAAAAGAAATTTTAATAATTTATTAGCATTTAGAAAACGATCGTAACCGCACGTTCTTATAATTCTCACTGGTATTTATTAATTATGTAATGTAACAAAAGTTTGCTGTTTAAAAAAGCTTAACTGCTTAAGGGATGGTGAACGTTATAAATTATTTTTGTCAATTATTATTGTTTTGGAGTTACTAAAAATTGTACATTCTATACATTTGCATCGAAATAAATATTGAGTATCTTAAAATTTCTCGAAAATTTATAAAAATATAAATGATATACATTTTTTTCTTTTTAATATTTAATGTGTCATGTGCTAAATTTAATATTTTCCCCCTCGATTTTTCATTATTATACTTCAACTATACACTATAAATGTATTTGGATTTGTCTTTGTAAATCCACTTATATAAGTTAGTACTGCTTTCTTCTACATTCAATAGAAGAAAGTATTGATAACGTAAAATTTTTCGATTTCTGGTTTAGGATGGATTTACGCGTTTTAAGAGGTGAAAAACATGATAAGACCAGTTTTAATAAACATCTATAAGAGTTTGTGTGACATATTGTGGCAGCTCTAGTTCAAGAATTAATGCGCAGATATTTAATAAATTTATATGTAGTTGCTCCAATTTCTTTTGTAAATCATCCAACAGGGGACGCTGCCTTTTTTTTTTCCCTCTATAATATAACAGTGTAAAAAAGAATTTCGTATAAATGTACACAATGTGAAATATTATTAACCAATCATTCTGAAATTGAAAAGAATATTTATCAATCATACATATTTTTTAGTATAAATAGAAATATCACGGGAAAATACCGTTTTAGGAGGTGTACATTTTCAATATAAGTATTTCTTTAAAGAACTCGTCAATCACTTTTAAAATGAATGATTAAACCATGTATCTGTGATAATTTGAAACAAAGTTATAGATTTTTTTCACTTTTAGCAAAACAATAAGCAGAAAAATGTGACAAAAGTTAAAAGAAATAAAGAAAAGGACATTTCCTCAGTTGTCGTCTATATGGCATGAAATTTGGTTATGAGTTTAGGTTTAAAATTTAGATAAAATAATAATTGTAGTAGTGATATATGAGTTTTGAAGCATTTGAGAAAGAGGTTTATGTATACATATATATGTGCACACACATACAGACAGTGCTTTATATTTATTATCAATAGTTTAGTTTAAAAATATATTAGCAAAAATTGTTCTAAGATCTTATCATTTAACACTTTTGATTTTGAAAATTTTTGGAAATATTCCGCATTATGACACTATAATGATAAGTAATGTTTATGATGATTTTTGTACGCGGTTTTGGAACTGCGACAGGAGATACTGGATTAACTTAATTATTATTTATTTATTTATTTATTTATTTATTTTATTTTATTTTATTTTATTTTATTTTGAGAATTTTTTATACAAAGTTTGTAATTATCAATTACAAGTAAAGGAAATTCCGAAAAGTTTATAATGGATTTCTTTTTATGAAAAAAAAAAAAAAAAAAAAAAAAAAAAAAGTTACTTTTAATATAAATTCTTTCAGATATATTAGTAATTTAATGAATTTTACTTATTATTATTTTAAAGGGGTTTCTGATTAAATTCATCCTAAGGAGTTATTGTAAAAAGTACACAAACGATCATGGCTTTGTATCTCTTAGATTTTTTCATAATTCTGGGTTTTTAGGGTTTCTTTTGTATATATTAAAAAAAAAAAAAAATTATTGTCACTGGCATCAAATAGTTTTGTCTGTGACCGCATCTCCTCGCGGAGAGAAAGTCATCCGAATCGTAATAGGTATCAAAGCGTGTCGAATACTCCAAGGGAGACATTTCAGGTATTTAGACATTTCCATCATTTTAATTACAGAAGCTATTAATTAAAAATGTCGGATTTATAAAGGTACTTTGTTTGCCATCTTACAAATAATTTCTCTTATTACGTCATTATCCACAGGGAAATTAAAATGTTATCAATTGTGTAAAAAATAAAATAAAGTAAAAGTAAAACAAATTAAATATCAGTGTTGCTGTTGGTAACAAAAAAATTTATCGCCTGCAAATAAAAACGTTATCTTGGGTATTTTTAATTTAAAAAAAAAAAAAAAAAAAAAAAAAAAAAAAAGATAATTTAAAATAGAAATTAATCGCCTGCAGACACTTTTTTTTCTACTTTTAGAAAATTGCCTTTCTTACTGGCAATTTCTTATATTGTTTATAAGTTATTTATTTATGTATTTTTATCTTATTTTATTTTATTTTATTGTGAATAATGAAATATATAATGCTTATAATTTTTACTATTGAATTATTTAGTTAATTTAGGGCAATATATAATACTCTACGTATAAATTTCTAATGTACACCTAGGTAATAATTTTACACATGCGAAAATATCGGAAAAGAAAAAAGTTTATCATTATTATTTTAATTTGGAAAGTCTCCTACGGCTTCAATTTATAATTTTCTCCTGCCTATTTCTTAAAATAACGAAGGATAAAATGTACTTGGTTCTCTATAAGAGTTTTAGGTGATGAATGTTTTTCTTGCCATAATTAGAAATATGAAATATACAAAAGAAATGTCTAATTCTGTGATGTCAAAAATTATCAATGTTAAATTAGAACATGAGGTCATTTTTAAATGACAGCAATGAGTTGCATTTGAATCTAAAATATTTTTTATGCCAAAATATATCCAAAGTATTTTTAAATATATTTTTTAATAAAAAAGATAAATACACTTTAAAGACAAAAATAAATGCAGTCAATTACACAGATTTATTTATTTATTTATTTATTTTTCCTTCTAATTCAAAATATTTAGGTATTAGAAACTTTTTCTAAAGAAAAAGTTTAATATAAATTTTTGTTTGACGTTCCTCCGAAATAGTACTATGATTGCTTACAAGGATGATAATTTAAAAAAAGAAGAAAGAATCCGAATCATAAGTAATGCTATTTTGATTATCAAATTTCCAAGTCTAAATTGAGTTACTCTTTTTAAAAAATAACTTGTTATAATACAAATGTAAATATAAAAAATATCACCAAATTAAATGCTTGCCTATAATGAATAACGAAAAAAATTCTGATCCTCAAAACGGACACGACATTAGGTACTAGATTTTTTTTTTTTTTTTTTTTTTAACAAGTAATTATACCAAAAAATTCATCATCAAATAGGGACAAAAATTTAAAAGACGCCAAGAGGACCATGTACTAAAGCTGTAACACAAACTGGTCACGATGTTACAAATTTTTTTCTATTCCTAAATAATAATAATAAATTTTAAAACAATATTTCATTAAAAATTAAAATAAAATAAAATAAACGTGGTATTAATTCCTTACCTGCAGACGAAAAATTGCGAGATTCGCTTCCCAGTGCCACAGGTGCCACCGCTCTCTCAACTCTGAAATGAACAAATTCTTCGAAAACACTATCAAGATCACTTTCAATGTTATCTTATTGCATTGTCAAGCCGTTTCAGTACTTTCACTGATAGCAGTACAATACAAAGGATCATACTTTGGAAAAACGCATATATACGCCCGGGGCAGTTAAAGGGTTAACTATTATGTATTTTAAGTTGACATTGAATATAAAGATTTCTATAATATTGTTCTGATTTTGTCTTGTGTTATACACTGTTAATATTCCTCTTTAGTGAAAGGCAAAGCAGCGAATAGGCGAGTAGAGTCCAGAAGGGGCTAATAAGCGAAGCAATTTGGTGGTTGGGGATCGGAGTGAGCAGGGGGCAGAGCCCCCTAGTTAAAAAATAAATAAAATAATAATAAAATACATTTCTAAATTTAAAGATATTAGCTTGACAAATTCAGCTTCATCTATAATTAATAAATTATTATGAAATGTCCTTTCTTCAAAAATTTTGAAGTATAAAGAAATTTGCAATAATTGCAACGTTTTAATAAGCATTTTTCCAAATATATTGAAACCTCGAATCTTACGGGCTATCCTACTTATCTCCATCTATAACGTTCAATTTGTTTTCTGCCTATTTGTTTGATATTTTGTAATGGTTTTGATTTTTCGTAGTTGTTCGAGTAAATGGTCCTTTATGGTCATTTTCATGTAAGTTTGAATTTTATTTTATTAATATATTTACATTGTTATATGAACACTTTGTAATAATTTTCATGCAAATTTGTTTTGCATATATTTATTTATTATTATTATTCATTTATTTACTTTTAATAAGCATTTGAATCGCAGAATTTCGGTTAGACATACTTTTTTTTTTTTGGTAAAGTGTAGGGTGCTAAACTACTTTTTAATATTTTGCTAGCAGTTCCTGAAAAACATCTTACTGTTTCTATCGTGCATTAAGGAGCATCCAAGATATCTCCTCCATGATTTTTGTGGGTTTTATTTGTTTTATTTAATTTGATTTTAAGCCAAAATTATCCAAAAGAACCAAAATAGAAATATTCAGGAATAGCTTAAAGAAATAAATAGAATAATTCACTGTACTCACGTTATAATGAATCATAAATACTCGTATTCGCTACTAAGGAACATATATAAAATGATAGATTGCTAGTCAAATTGATAAATAGATAGATAGATAGATAAATAGATGACAAAACAATGTAACTTTTTCTAATTTAGACGTTTTGTTAAATATATACAGAAATAATTGAAAGGTTCGCTAGAAACTTAGTGGGTGTAAACAAAATATTATGTCATGTACGTTTCAGCGAAGATTTTGTATCGAAGGCAAAAGGGGAGTCGATGATAATTCGCAGTACCCTGTAAAAAAATAATGCTTGAATTGTGTTATTGTTCTAGAATAAAATTTATGAGGTTTCTATCAAAAAAAACTATTTGTATTCATTTATATGTCCATAGCGCACACATTCAAGGAAATTGAAAAGTCTATTTAATGAAATTGAAAAAAAAAAAAAGTAAGTTTTCTGTTTGTAACATGCTGAGTTTTCAAACCAATGCTCTGTCATTTTTAGGAAAATGTATATACTATGTTAGAAATAATATATTGCGATTAGAATGTAAAAATATTAAATATCTGATAAAATAGGAACATTTTTATTAAATAATTTTAAAATGCCCATGCGCTAACGTTAATAAGATTTATTTTGCATAGTTCATTCGCTAAGTCTGTAAAGTTACTCCACTAAATAAAAAATAAATAAATAAATGATTGAATAACGCTAAGCAAATATCTGAAATTTCAGAAAGATATCATCAATAGAATAAACTGAATTAAACGGTTTTCAAAGAGAAGCAACCATGGGTTCTACCCATATCTTTATCTTAAATGAGTTAACAGTGCCCTTTCAGCGTTAGCCATTTTTCGGTATATCTGTTTAATGATTCATGAAACTAATAATATGCACAGTAGAAATATGAAATTTAATACTGTACACTACGCTTATTAACACGCTTTTATTAGCTTCACCTGTATGTACGTTTGTAACCATTCTGGGAGCAAACAAAAAAATCTATATTGTAAAAAAAGTCTTTCCCTACGTGAACGCTGTGGCTGTGAGGTAGAGCTCCGGGCTAAGAACCTAAAGGTCTAACGTTCGAGCACAATCAGGGGAGATTTTTTTAAAAATGGTTTTCGTTTAATTCTAAATTATTTATTAAAGATTTTAAAAGTATGTAAATATTATGGTGTATCACTCACTTGATTTTCTCTTAATCTGCATTTTAATACTATTAAGATAGATATTTTGTGCTTTTTGGTTCACATTTCAATAAAAGCGTGTTCTTTAATTTTTTAAAAGTATAATATTAATCTTAGTTATTTATTAATCTTATTTTCTCTAAAAAAGTAACATATTTTTCAAAATTTAGCCATAGTAGCCTTTTATTTTGACTATGCATGACGGAAAAAGACGGGCATAACGCTTAAAGGGACAGTGTGCATTGGTTCAAAATAGAAATATGGGTCAAACTCCTCTTATTTTTTTAAAGCTCTAATACGCGCAGTTAAAAAACATTTATTAAAAATGTTCATGTTTTATCAAACATTTTTTTTTTTTTTTTCCAGTATGTTGTGTCTAATATATGAAGTTTTCTAAAGTTTGTTTCCATTAGTTTAAAAATTTCGCATGTCATAAAGAAAAAACGTACGAAAAATTCTAACTTTCTTAAAGAAACTTTTAAACCTTCATGGATATACACGTGCTGCTCAAATGCAAATGATTGCAACTAATTGGAAAAAGTTTCATAATTACCTACTAAAGCCACAACGTATTCCAAGCAATTTTTTTTATAAGATTATCTCAAACATTTCTTTTTCTCTAACTTGTTATCATTTCTCTAACTTGTCTCTAACTTGTTCCTTTAAGATAAAACTTTCACTGCTATATATCTTGTATAACGATATCTTTACATATATATACTGACCAAAAGAATCAATCAAGTATTTCTTTAAACGTTCGACAAAGCTCCCAAATTCGACAGTTTTTAAATAGATACTTTTGACTATGAAAATGTGTATGCAAATATAGCTAAAAACAATAAAGAAAAATCATGCAGCACGCTTTGATTAGTAGCACTTTCCAACTGTACACAAACCAGTAGAGGTATAAACTTCATTTTCAATAGGGAACACCCGATTGTGAACTTGAATAACATATATCAGTTTCAAGAAATTCCATAAATATTTAAGGGAGTTAAAGCACGGGCAGAAAGACAGATGGACGGACATATACACAAATTTAAATCATATTCACACTTAAAAAATGTTAGAAAGTGTTAAAAACGCTTAATGTAAACGAAAGTACAATTCTAGGAAATTTTTATTAATAGATTTTAATATAAATGAATATTTTTGTGTAACCCTGTAAATCTAATGCTAGTCATGCTATATTCTATGCAATGCGCTCTTTTGTGCACACAAATAATATATTTCAATTTCATAAAACTTCGTAGAAAGTAAAGTTATTAAAATTTGATTTACAGAAATAGCTCTCATAAAACGCAATGCTTTGGAATACTTTTGAGTGTCCCTGTACATACACCGGGGGTCATATTTACTCTATTTTCTACAGGAAACATCCAATAATGAACTTGAATAACGTATTTCAATTTCATTAAGATATGAGTACAGTAAAGATATGAAAATACGGTTTATAGAAATACCTCTCATAGAACACAATGCTTTGAAATACTTTCGGATGTCCCTGTACACAAACCAGTAGAGGTATAAACTCCATTTTCAATAGGGAACATACAATAGTGAACTTGAATAGCATATATCAGTTTCAAGAAATTCCATAAATATTTACGGGAGTTAGAGCGCGGACAGACAGACAGACAGGTGGACAGACAGACAGACAAACCGATGTCATTAATACTTTTCAACCTTGTTGGAAAGTGTTAAAAAGTGTCGGGTGAAGTAGGATAAATGTAACAACGTTTCGGCATAGTTCTACTTTGACCTCATTTTGCTTAGTTCCTTTTATACTTACACTTCTAAAAACTTTACTCATAATTAACTTATAAAAAGTATGAGCTTTTTATAATTTAACGATGTGCAACATAAGTAAAAAATATAATAACTTTTGTTTCTTGGTACCATTTATCCCGCGGTTTTAGGCAAGTCTAACATTGACTTATTACATCCGCATACAGTGCACTAAGAGATATCTATGGTAAATTTCCAGATAACGACAACTTTTATAAGTATGAAACTTTATGAGCTTTTAAAATTTCTGCTCTCGTTATTGAATTACGAATTTCTACGTACACCTCTAATAATAACTTCACATCTTAAACTTTTTAACACTCCAAAAACACGTGAAAAAAGGAAGTTATTAGGTTTCATTGAAAATTAAAAGACGTAATTGATAAAGCAAATCAAGAGAATATAAGTGACGTAGTTTGAATGTTTGGGACAAGTATAAACACCCTGGTTACACGTGTCCGATACATAAAATTCCTGGGATAAATGTAAGCATGGGTGATAAACCAAAAAGCTTAAGCAATAAAACAAATCTGAGGTTATGTTCAAAATTTTCATACAAAACTTAGTTTCCTTATATAAAATTTCAAGAGAGGACACTTTGTAGGATAGAAAAATGTAAGCAATTTTTCAAAATTCGAAAACTATTTGTATTTTATGTTTGAGTTGGTTTTTTAATGTAAAATCTAACAAAGAAATATATATTGTTATTAGATAAAAATTCAGCTTAATAGTGGAATTATAAGGAAGGTTACACTTACTCAACCTGGTTTAAAAAAAAAAAAAAAAAAGTTACACAAGTTACAAAAATTTCAAAATTTTAAAAATTCTTTTTTTTTTTTTTTTTTTTTACATTTGGTCTAGAATATTTTCCAAAGTTTCAAGTCAATTAAAGTAAACGTCTAGGAGTGTGCGCTTTAAAATTTTCCACATTAGTTTCGTTTTATTTCTACTTAAAACTTTAATCGCTTTTTTTCCGAAAATGTGATCGGTAGACACAATTTCTCAAAAACTAATGCACCAATCCTATTAAAATTTCACACACTTCCTTTTTCACACTATTGAGTAGTGAATAAACGAAGTTTTTCTTTCTTTTTTCGTTTTTTTTTTTTATTATTACAACTAACTTTATAGGGCTATAATCGGGTTAACGTGTACAGAAAATTTCAATATTTTGGCATACAATTCTGACAAAAATCAAATTTCTATTTTGTTTTAAATACTTCGTTCAAGCATGAGCTATGCTTACCTACTAATTAAAAAATATATATATTTTTTTAATTTCATATAAATTTATCATAAGTTATTCTGATCACCGCTATGACACTTTTTTCTGAAGGGTTTCCGCAAACCAGGTCCTACTGGCAAAATTTCCTAAAATTTTTAATGAAAATTTTATAAAATATTGCAAATGTTACTTTTTTATGTGTTCTAAATTCTGAATATATATTTTTTTTCCCTTATTATTATATTAAAAAAAAAAAAAAAAAAGGAGAGAGGGAGAGAGAGAAATTATGCTTTTTTTTTTTTTTTTTTTTTTTTTTGAAGTTACACGAAAATTACACTTCAATAATAAGTGTCACCACCGGGCGAAGTGTAATCTTCGCCCTATTTGTTTTTTACTGACAACACAAGAATTAACAGATGTTAATATTTCACTGACAAATATAGATAACGGAAATTGAAAAATTATGATCTTAAAATAGTTTTCTTGTAACAAAAGCTTTGTTAAAAATTGTAAAAGTTCAAAATTTTCATAATTTTCTCGTATTTCTTTAAACAATGTGCTTTCTTTGGTCATTTCCTTTTTACTTCCTTTTGCCGTTATATGGTACACAGAGTATTGTTTTGGGGTTAACTTTACAAAATTAAAATTTTGATATATTTACATATTTTGAATTTCCCTGAAACAAAAATCAGGTTTTTAGCATTTGGTTTGTGTACAGTTATCCCTGTATGTGTTTGCCTGTTATGAAAATAACTCAAGAACAAATATTTGCAGGAAGTTCAAAATCGGTATTCTAAATTAATATGTATTATATGATGGTGTTACTTGAAACATTTGTTAAAATCGAACAAATAATTCTTGTAAAGGAATATCCAAGAGAATCTAGGGTAGGTACTCCAGTGATTGGCATGCTCCAGTAATTGACATCTATCCCGAAATAATTAACAAATATGAAAAATAAGAAAATCATATATTTTACATATAAGAATTTTTACATTTTATGTCAAACACTGGAGCATGGAGTGCTAATAACTGGTAAAATGAATAACTAGCAGTGTCAAACACTGGAACATAGGGTACCAATTAGTGATAAAAGTAAAAGCTGGTAGTGTCAATTACTGGAACATTGAGTGGGTGTCAAATAAAAATTCATAATAAAAAAATAATTGTTATCAAATGTATATATTTTAACATATAGGTGGTTCTGGATGTCTTTCATGCCATACGTACTAACTTAAGATTTCTAAAAATATTTTCTGATGACTAGAACATTAAAAACATGAGAGATTGCTCTAAAAGTGTCAATCACTGGTGCACTTACCCTAAATGCATTATGTTAGTGGGGCAAAATTTCTGTTAAGAATAGTTTAACATGTTTATCTTTGTGTAACATGTACTAAACAAAATGAATCATACATATTTGTATATGTATAAAATATTTCATAAAAAGATGTTTCATATAGAATATGTATGGATATTATTCACTATTCGTTTACAGGACCACACAAAAGTATTCGGCTATATTAAAACTACACTTAAAAGTTCATTAAATACATTTCAAGATGTGTTATGTATTTTCAATATTTAATATTTAATATTAAATTTAAGTGCATCATGAGGTGTATATATATAATTTAGAGTAAATATACAGGGCTAAGCAAAATTAAACAAATACAGATTTTTCTGTTGAATATATTTGATGGAAACCGTTTACAGAGTTTTACTAAGTTCAGAAAACTGCTTAGGAATAATTGTTACTTTCTCATATCCGTATGATAAACAAAGTATTGTTGTCAGCGCTGATTTTTTACTATAATTGCGCGTTCCGGGGACCCCTAAGTACAAATAAACAACATTTTATTGCATGTCTTTTGTCAGTATAAGTTACAAACAGATAATTTCAGGAAATTTTAAATTGTTATTTTAATGATCAAATGAGATTCTTCTTCAAATGTTTGACAAAGGTTGGTAAGATTAAAAGAATGGTGTGTGTGAAAGTTGTCCTAATTATTTGGAATAAACTGTTAAGTTTAAAAACAGTCTTATATTGTTCTTTATAAACGTAGATACTGCATTCAACCAAAGGGTTGAGGGGGAATTGGGGGGGGGGAGTATCCTTACTCACACGAAAATATATGTCAAATTTAATTGTTTCTAAAGTTATTTTCAACTGTTTTCAAAGTGTATTCATATACAGAACTTATTATCTTACTCATTAATCTATAATTTTTTTATAGTAACCAAATGCAGGGTAAGAAAACATCGTGTGAGTGCTATACCAGATTATTTACATCTCTTCTAATTGCACGACTAACCACTAGAACAAAGGTAGAAAAAAAAAGCTTTTCAGGCAAACAAGACAATTTACAATTACCTTTCATACAAATTCTACTTTTTTATGTCCTAAAACCTCTCTCACATAATTAAGGATAATTTATTCCTTGGCTCTCTTCATTCTAAGGCTTCTTTTTACTCTCGTTGTTTTGATTCGTCGCTTTACACATCGGGCGATACTTTAAAATAACGTACATCTGATTTCAAAAACAAACAACGGTTAGATTGCAGTAATCTTATAAAGAAATCAGTTTCCATCTGTGCACAGTAAATCGAAAAGAATAAATTAAATTTGTCAGCGGAGATCTCAATATTCAGTTTATTGAATTGCATGTCGTATACAACTCCAAGTAAAAAATGCGGTAGACGCCATAATTTTTTATTTCGCACCATTTTAATTTAAATAGCGTGGTTAGGTTATTCTTGGCATTTGGAGATATTATAAATTTCGGGCCCTCCTACCTAGTAAACGTTGCGATATAATTTTTAGGGTTGTCACAAAAAGCATACCATGGCAAATCTGCCTATAAAGTGATTCAACACAGAATTAGTATAGATTTTTATAATATTTTTTTTACATATTAAGTTACAATTTAATTGCATGTGATAAATGTCGTGATATATGCATCATATTAATCATGAGAAATGTAGGCTGAGGAAAGCAGCTTAACTATTATGGGCAAGCACAAAAATCTAAACATTATCGATTTATGTCAAGATGCATATTAATATATATACTTAAGAGAATCTATAAATTAATTTCTTAATTAAAGCATATTAAAATTTGCAACAAATGGAGAAGAGCAAAAGCAAAAATTATATATATATATGTGTGTGTGTGTGTGTGTGTGTGTGTGTGTGTGTGTGTGTGTGTGTGTGTGTGTGTGTGTGTGTGTGTGTGTGTGTGTGCGTGTGTGTGTGTGTGTGTTTCCCCCTTTGCTCTGCCCTTTGCTCGCTCCGCTAGCCAATCCCAGGGGAGGCTTTGCATCCCCCCGATTCGCTTCACTTATTAACCTCTGCGGCCCTCTGCATGGCTATTCGCTACTTTGCCTTTCACTGAATAGGAATATTAATAATGTATAAATAAGACAAAAGGAAAAAAATGTTATAGAAATCCCCATATTCTCTCTCAATGTCAAAATGAAATACATAATATTGAATACTTTTTTTAATGAAATATTATACTAAAAATCATTATTATTATTATCATTATTATTAGTGTTGTTGTTATCAGAATAGAAAGAAATTCGTAATATCTAGACTATTTTGCGCTACAGCTTTAGTATATGACCCCCTTGGTGACTATTTGGCGATTTTATTTTTTTATAATAATTGCTCGTTTAAACAAACAACAGCAACAACAACAAATTCTAGTACTCTTTTTTTTTTTTTTTTTCCCTAATGCCTATACTTTTATCTACTGAACTTTTAGTTAATTTAGCGCAGTATATAATATTCTCTATATATTTTTAATGTACAACTAGATAATAATTTTACACATTCGAAAATATCTGAAAAGAAAAAAAGATTATTATTATTTTAATTTGGAAAATTCTCCTACAGCTTCAATTTTTAATTCTCTCCAACCGGATTCTTAAAATAACGAAGAATAAAATCTACTCGATTCTTTATCAGAATTTTAGCTGATGCATTTTTTTTTTTTTTTTTTTTTTTTTTTTTTTGCTATAATTGAAAATATGAAATGTACCACAGAAATGTCTAATTATATCATGTTAAAAATTATTAATGCCAAATTAGAAGATGTTGTCATTTATAAAGGACAGCAATGGGTTAAATTTGAATCTAAAATACTTTTTTATGCTAAAATATATACGAAATATTTTAATATATACTTTCAAATAAAAAAGATAAATACACTTTAAAGATTTAAAAAAAAAAAAAAAAAAAAAAAAAAAAAAAAAAAATGCAGTCAATTATAGAGGCACGACATTATTTCATTATTAAAAAAAAAAAAAAAAAAAAAAAAATTATAAAATTATAAACAAACAAGAAATTGCCAATAAAAGAATTAATTTTCTAAAAGTAGAAAACAAGATATCTGCAGACGCCAAATTACAATTCTAAATACATTTTTTCATTGAAAATATCTAAGATAATGCTTTTTATTATTTATTTGTAGACGAAAAATTTCTTTGTTACGAATAGCAACACTGACATTTCTTTCTTTCTTTTTTTTTTTTTTTTTTACACCATTGATCACATTTTAATATTTCTGTGGAAAAGGATGTTATAAGATTGAAATAACAACGATTTAAGAAACTTTTTAGAAGGTGGCAAATAGAGTACCTTTATTATTCTGACGTTTTTAATTACTAACATCGTTAATTAAGTTTATAGAAATTTCTAAATTACTGTCCTCCTTGGAATATTCGACACGCATTGATACCTCTTATGATGCGAAGGAGTTTGCCCTCCGTGAGGAGATGCGGGGTTTTTCATTCATTCATATACGTCAGATAAATTAATACCAGTAACAGCATAGGTATAGAAATTTTATTCACGAGGTTGAATCATAATTTGATCAGAAATAATATCAAATAAAACAGAGACAGCAAAAAGCACAACATTATTCATCGCGATATGCTAATTGTACTGGTGGACTCTAGTATGCAGTACCAATAAATTCTTGTGTAAGCATAAAAAAAAAATTAATTCACTAAGAGAAGAAAAAAAGTATGGTATCTGAACTCCCGTGCTAATTTAGTCATCGTATTACAAGAACTTACGAAGAGAATTTAACGATATTATTCATAGAGTTACATTGCATGACATGCAATAGGTTCGAAAGTTACAATAGAAACGTTACAATTGTCTAATAAAGGAATCTGATTTTTTTATGGCTTAAACACCGTGGTGATATATTTTGTTTAAAATTTTCATACACACACTTATGTACGCATTTATATATATATATATATATGTGTGTGTGTGTGTGTGTGTGTGTACGTAAGTGTGATACATGTCCATTCATTTTTATTTTTCATACGTGTTTTGCATTTTACATGTAAGGAAAAATATCAATCCACCAATGACTTTTTTTTTTTTTTTAGTTTAATATGTAAATAAACATTTCTACAGAAAATTTATTCTAAAACAAAAATAGCATTCTAATTTTTTTCTATCATAAATTTAAACATAAATCCAATAAAGTGAGTGTGATACCCAACAAGTGATACACTTAATAAACAAGGCAGATTCTCAGCTAATATCCGTAAAACTTTTAACCATTAAAGTTGTACTGCTGGAATAAAGAAAACACCAAATGTGATTCTGAACTTAAATTAACAATTTTGTTAGTTTTATCGTATAATTAAAAAAAAAAAAAAAAAAAAAAAAAAAAAAAAAATGCAAGATGCTTCAAACCCTAATTTAAATCACTCAATAAATTCACACCATGATATTCTTTTCGGATAAATATTACAGCTATATCAAGATTTATATTAAGTAGAAATGTGCCTAATTTATCGCTAAAAACTGCTATACGAATAAATTGAACTATCAATAAATTAGAATTATGTAGAAGATTTCTAACAGGGTTGCCAGACGGTCGACAGTCAATTTCCCCAATCATGCTTTTAAATTTCTCCAAAGCAGGGTTTTTTTTTTTTTTTTACTTTTTTTTTTTTTCAAAAAAATCTCCAACTCAATTTCTACTAGAGAAATAAAAAAATTCTCAAAATTTTTTTTAAATATTTAACAGAATTAATCCCAAAAATTTCCCCAAATGACGCTTATTTTTGAAAAAAATCCCCATATACAAAAATAACTTTGATATGTACACACTAGTTATCGGAAAACTTTAAATCTGTGTAAAGTACTTTAGTGCTGAGTATGTACGCAAGATTTACTTTCATCCTCAGGATATCCTGAGGATGCCGTCGGGAGAAGGAAAACCTTGAAAAGTTCCTACATGCTAAGGAAAACTGTTAAAGTCCCTACGCCTAGGAACAAATCCCTACAGTTCCCAAGCTGTAAGTATAAAAAAAAAAATTGAAAATTTCCCCAGATTTCTCCCCAAAATATTCAAAAATCCCCTCGAAATTTTCCAGAAACATTCGGTCCCCAAAATTGTCCCAGAAGCCCAAAAAGTCTCCGAAATGGGGGCAAAATCCCCAATCTGGCAACACTGATTTCTAATCACCACTGTATAACTGTTTTTGTTGCAAGATTTCGGAAACACCTTGTATATTAAAAACTTAATGCCTTTTCAAGGCAAAGTCAAAAATGTATTAGTAATTACGACTCTGCAGAAGTTAGAATATAAATTTTTTTTTTTTTTTTTTTTTTTTTTTTTGACTTCGATCACAACTTTCGTATGAATGTTCCCTCAATTGTATAACTCTCTTTGTGTACATCAGCGTGCGTGCATATGTGTGCATGCATTAGAACAGGTTCATTCTTATGGTAAATACCATTGTAAATTTTATTAGAATTGAAAAAGATACGTTTGCCAGTCTGGTTTCCTCGACTCTAACTTTACATTAAATGAAAAAAAAACAAAAAAAAACGGACATTTAATATGCATTATCATTTAATTAAATTTATTTATTGTTCATTTTATTTTAAAGATACGCCATTCAAATTTTCCAGATAAGCAACAAAAATTTTATTATACTTTCATGCATTGTTTCCGTAAAATCGTCACAAAAATTGGATACCTTATTGTAGTACACAACAATACTTTTCTTTGAAACAAGCTCAAACACTTACAAAAGATAAATAATTTCATGTTTATTAGAATACATTAAACGGTGCTTCTTTTAGAAATGGTAAGTGATCACTCGTGCATGTTTTTATAGCAACGTAAAAAAAGGATGTACGGTGGTAATTTTTTGCACAACTCATAAAACTAATTAAACTGTATAAGAACGTGTCAAGTATGACGAAAGAAAAAAAAATCATTTTTAGAAGCTTTTTATATGAAATTGACTTTGTCATCGTGTCTTCGTGTCAAGGTAGTAAAAAAGGCGCCTTCATTGTAAAGTAAATATAAGCCATACCGTTTGTTGCTCCTTGGCTCAGTTGGCACCTAGAGTGTCACGTTAATAAAGCGGTGATCAAGAGTTCGGTCCCCAGGTCTGGCGTGTTAATTTTTTCAGATAATTAGTAGAAAAGGTGTGAATTCATACAAGAAAATTTTTCGTTGCATACACAGTATCCTAAAAAATTTTTGAGAAGTTTTTTTAAGAAACTTTTTTTATTATTATTATTATTAAAAATCACAAAATATTTTTTATAGTAAAAAAAAAAAAAAGCACCAAATAAAAAGTTTTAAGTAAATAATTTTAAGTAAAAGTTTTAAGTAAACAATACATATTTTTTTTTTTTTTTTAGAAACTTCTTATTTTTGAAATTGGATTTTGTCATCGTGTCTTCGTGTCATGCTAAAAAAACAAAGAACTTGAACTTTAAATTAAAAGTAAGGAATTTTTACATCGTTTAGTGGCTCAGTTGGTTAAAGCGTCTTGTTGATATCGTGATGGTGGTGAGTGGATTCGGTCTTCAAAGGCCGACATGTTACTCTTTTCTAGATAATTAATAAAAAAAGATGTCATTAGTTAAAAACAAAGCCTTTCATGGCCTGCATAGTACCCTGCGAAATTTTGATTAGTTTTAAGAAGCTTTTTTTTTTTTTTTTTTTTTTTTTTTAAGTAACTAAAAAGAATTAATAAAAAAAAAAGAGCTAGAAACTTTTTATTGTGGAGCCTTAAAAAGCATAAAATAAAATTTTATCCTTGCAGAGACATACTATAAAAAATAAAAGTTCCAACAATAAGAAAATTTCAAAGAAGAATGTAGATATTTCACTTTTACACGAGATGAAAATTCTTAAATATTCAAAGTATTTCGAAAAACATTCAAGAACAGTTTTTTTTTTTTTTTTTTTTTTTTTTTTTCATTACTTAGATTTTTCTAGCATGTTCTATGACTTTTTTTGACTGTTCTTTGGCTTTTGGTTAGAATGTCATGTTGATAACGCGTTGGTCGTGGGTGCGATCCTCGTTCGATCATCGAAGGACGACGTACTTTTTTTTTCAAATAATTAAAAAAAAAAAGTGTTTGTATCTAAAAGAAAATCTTTAATTGTCTACACAGTATCCTAAGAAATTTTGATTAGATTTTTAAGAAGCTTTATTTATAACTAAAAAGCCCAAAATAAAAATTTAAGTAAAAAATCATTTTTTAAGATTATAAGCTTTTTGTTGTGAAGCCCTTAAAATCATAAAACAAAAAATTAATAAGTTAAAGATATGTTATAAAGAAATGAAATTTTTAGCACTAATGAAATTTTAGAGAAAAATATAGATATTCCCTTTTGCAAGAGATGAAAATTGTTAAATATTAGAAATATTTTAAAAAACATTCGAGACTAATATTCTTAGTTATTAGTTTTTTATATAATTATTCATTTAGCCATAAATTTCAAAGTTCTCGAAAGCTTTTTAAAATATTTTGAATATTTAAAAATTTTCATCTCTTGCGAAAGGGAAATATCTATGTTTTTCTCTAAAATTTCATGAGTGTTAAAACTTTCATTTCTTTATAGCGTATCTTTACCTCAATAATTTTTTATTTTATGATTTTAAGGGCTTCACAATAAAAAGGTTATAATCTTAAAAAAATTATTTTTTACTTAAATTTTTAAGATTTATTTAGATGCTTTTGGTATTATTCCATTAATTAAGAACCTATCAAAAATTTATTTTAGACATGAATGCACATTTAAAGCCACCATTCAATACCCACCACTAAATTTTAAATGTAACAGTTGCCTAATCACTTAAAACATTAATCGTCTATTATGTTAATCAAATATTCTCAAAATTATTTGTGATAATTGAATAAAAATATAACAAAATCTGTCAACACTGTTTGGGAATTTGTTGATAACGGAACATAACCGCGACATTCATGAAATGTAATAAAATCCTTCTAAATCTGTCTTTTTAAAGATAAGCAAATGCATTTTTCATGAGAAATTGGGCGCATGATGTCAATATCTATATGGATTTTTCAGATTGGCTTATATCATGAATAAGTGTACAGAATTTTTTTTTTTTTTTTTTTTTCTTTTTCACAGAAAAATGTCTTTGATCGTTCGATGATTAGGGTAGTGAAACATTTTTTATTTCACATATGGATTGATATGTTTGAGTATTTTTAAAAGTTCAAACGCATTATACAAACGTTTGCCCGTATATATTTAACAATATGTATATATATAAATATCCCTTTATATTTATTCATGAAAATCTATCTGTATATATATGCGTGTGTGTGCATATATATTCAGAAAATGTTTGTAGAATAAGGAAATTTAATTGCAAATTTGAATTTAAGCTATGAAAATTTAGTTAGCATACATATGCGTAAAAGTTGTGAGTCTTCATAAAACATAAGCACTCCGCCTTAATACGCAAAAAAGAAATTATTAGGTTCCTCTAAAGATTTATGAGTTGAAGTTTCCAATAATTTAAACTAATCTATTAATAACAAAAATGCACGTAAAAGTGTAACTGAAGGTTTAAGAATAAGGTGATTATGCCAATCATGAGTCGTCCTCTGTAACATTGTATTGGTAATTGTCCTAACTTACATTTATACTTTGTGAAAATTGTTATCGATATTAGCACATTTTAATTTATTTACACTATTGCAAAATGCAAATAACTGCCAATAGTTTTTGGTTATACGTTATGAGTCAGCTCTTTTATTTCAACACATCTGAACATCAAACAAAACGTGTTTCAGTGTTTGTGTTAAATATCAACGATGATTGCAGTCTTATTTCTGGACACACGCACACTGAACAACAAAATCTTCAAAACCAATTTTTGCCTGAATTGAGCAATTTTTTTCCTAGTTTTACTAAATAAGGTGATAATTTGACAAACGCATGCATATTTTCGCATGATCTACATACAAGTAGAACTGTACGAATGTATATACTACCATAGTTGCCAACCATCTCATTAATAACCGTACAATTGTTAACGCCCCTTGAAAAAAAGCCCATTTTTTCACACCACTTTATTTTTAGAATAATTCTCTCCAAATGTTGTTACGATTAAATAAGAAGAAAATTGCTTTAAAAAAGGACTAGTGTGAGAAAAAAAAAAAAAAAAGGCGGATACTAAAAATTGTACGGTTCATAATGAGATGGTTGGAATTTGGCAAGTATGTACTGCTGTAGTATATTAAATGTGATCCGTTTTCATATTTGTCTGGACAATCCATTGCCAGTTGCGGTATAATGTTATGATCTTACAGCAGAACATATAAACGACGTACTCATATCAGATCGTACACAACATACCGATTTATCTGTTTTCTTTTTAATTCTTCATGCAGTGGTATCCACAATGATTGTTCTGGGGAAATATGTGTAACACACAGACAAAAAGTGTGATATGTTATTAATCTGAGCGAAAACTTTGTACACATGTTATAGATCACAGTTGCACTAACTGTATAGATTTTGGTGAATTTAGCATTTACAGTTTTTTTTATAGGGGCACAAAGAGAAATTCTTTATCATTATGACCTATGGGGCCAAATTTTTAAAAGTGTGATAGCGTCTAAACGCCTTATTCAATTGAGCTGAAAATTTATATGAATATTATAAATCACAGCTGCACTAACTATAAGCAATTTGGTGAATCTAGCATTTATAGGTTTTCACAGGGATACAACGAAAAATTCTTTACCATTATGATCTATGGGCTCAAAGTTCAGTAGCATTAAATAAAACATCGTGTAATAAAAAGAGAAAAACACTCAAACACTCTATTATGTTTTTCTTATTTTGTTTGTTTAACAACTCGTCTTTCTTTACTTTATCTACAAAACTGTTAATTACTCAATGTTCGGAAAATCGAGTGGAGTCACTCCAGAATTTTTTTTTTTTTTTTTTTTTTTTTTTTTTAAGAGAAACAAAAATATTTTTATTTAAGTTGCAAAACAAATCGTTAAAATTATTTTTTTACTCTAAACAAAATTCCTATTGAAACACATTTAACCTTTTAGCGTTTATTATTAGTTTAGCCTTGAGATCAAACTATTAAAATATTTTATTCAACAATTTCTCAATACTTTTTCCCTGTTTTAATCGATTTTAAAACTTTTGTCCCTTCCTTGTTTGTTAGATAACAGCACTACTCCGTAATTTATAAAAATAATGTTTCAGAAGAGGCCATATGCAACAGAATTTTTATTTGTTATTTTGTGTAATTTTTACAGGGCTGATACAGGCAACTTTTTTAATATTCTTTTCGTGCCGCTATTTCCAAAAAAATAAAATTTATAATATATTTTCACAGGTAAATCTGCACTTTGCCAGCATAAATTTATTTTAAATTTTATGTTATGGAAATAGTGGTACGAAAATAATAATAAAAAAAAAATCGCCTGTTGCAGCCCTGCTTTTATAAATTTATTGAATTGGTTAATATGAATGTATATGTACATATAATATAAACAACTGTGACTGTACACATGTGTGTGTATACCATATATTCTGTCTTATAAATATATAACTTACATTTACTAAATATTTTGTATTCACTTTATTTTATTATATAATTAGATGAATAATATTTTTCTATTGATTTAAATCTATACTTTTATGAGCTAAAATATACTCAAATTTATACAAAAACAATTTAAAATATCAATTTTTATTTTAAGGAACCTTTCATATTGAATTGCTTAAGAGGGACGTTTATAGGACGTTATCGTCCATTCGTTCGGTTAAACTAAAAATTTCTCGAAAATTAAAAATTCTATTTTATTTTTTTTTTCTTTGTTATGTTAAACAAAATTCTTTTATGTATCAACAAAATTTTTCTCTCAGTGCATATTTAATGGCATAATAAATACTACTAGTTTGTTGCAGGTCGACTAAGGCGCCCGTTGAAAAATAATCGTTTTATTTTATTTATTTTTCACTTTAAATAATTCATTTGCTAGCAAGCCCGTGCGAAATTTTCTCACTGTGTTTATCCGCGTTTGTAATGATCGATAGATGGCGCTCTCTGAACTGCAGTTGTTAGTAAATATAACAGCCACGTGTATTTATTAGTCTTCTTTCTCCGCCATTTCATCATGGAAAGTCGATTGCATAATATGATGATATGCAATGGTGTGATAATTTCACCTTAGGCCACCAGAGGGCGAGCATTTCATTACAATCGCGGATCGCTTCGTTACCTTTAAAATTATTATTTTATAGACGTCATTCTTTTCATATGCATGAGCAAATTTATTTTTATTTTTATTTATTTATTTATTTTTATTTTTTATTTTTTATTTTTTATTTATTTTTTCGGGAAAGCATTTTTCATTTTATGCTGAAAAAAAAATGGCAACAATTAAAATTTTAAAATGTATTTTAAAGCTTCTATTTTTATATTTTAATTATTTTTAAAAAATCTAATCATATATTTGTTACAAATAAGGTACCAAATGAAAGGCGTAATTTTTCTGAATCCGTTGGTTTAAACAGCTTATCGATCGGACGATTAGATTTTTTAAAATTAACTAAAGTATGAAAATTAGGAGACGGAATCCAAGGAGATCTCTTAAGCCCACTCTTAAGCCTAAAGTGTGACAAAATCAGGCACTGATTAGGGTAACTATATATGCTGATAATATGGGTTTTACAGCCTTCTTCTTCTTCTTCTTTTTTTTTTTTTTTTTTTTTTATCTTTGAAATAAAGGTAAACTTAAGCACTTCTTGAAATCTTGAAAAATATTCATTTCAAATCGAAGCATGGACACATTTTGGTTTTATTTCTGCTGAATAACTATATTTTAAGTAACAAAAGCAACTAACTTTCATTTCCTCTTGTAATTATGTTTTAAAAGAATTAATTTTTAATTCCCCAGATGTCATTAAATATTCCCGTATTAATATTAACAACATCAGTCAAAAAGATAATTCTCAATTTAATTTTAATTTTAAAACAATATTTTTTATTTTAAAATATTTTTTATATTTAATCATCAATTTATAAAAGCTGTATCATATGAACTTCAATTTAAAACACAACGTGAGTAGTACAAAAGAAAATCCATCCAGCCACCGAGTGCGAGTAGTTCAGTTGGTCTCCGATACGTCTGCCGCAAGTCCGAGGTACAAATCCTGGCGTGGTCTGGTCACTTCTCGAAATGTCATACTAAAAAAAAAAATTCGGTCTTTTCATAAAAAATGCGTTTAATTATTGTCTGTAATAAAAGTTTGGAATCTGAGAAAAAAAAAAAAAAAGAAAAGAAAAGAAAAGAAAATTGCAACATTTATCGTCACACACTTTTTTTTTTTTTTTTTTTTTTTTTTTTTAAGGACTGAGGACAATCTGGGATTTTTGCGGTGTCATTTTTTGATAGTTGGACATTTATCGAAATCTAAAATTTATCGAAAATATAATTGAATAATTTGAGAACGATGTTATGATTTGAAAAAAAAAAAAATCCTAATAGTCCTCCGTCCTAAACTAAATTCTGCTTTTGCCAGAATTTCATCAAAATCTTTTTTTTTTTTTTTTTTTTTTTTGGGGGGGGGGGGGGGGGAATAAAATTTAAAAAAAAGTTAATAAAAATCAGTATCGAAACAATCACTATCGAAAAAGTTTTTTTTTTACATATTTTTGTATTAGGAAATAAAAAGTGCGCTTGAAAAATGAAATAAAAATAAGTAAAAAATTGAATTTAGTGATTTAATTTTTGTATAAAACATGATCGCATGCTATCTTAAAAAGTAAGTGTAAAATTTGAAGTTTATGTGGTGCGTGTGTCATCTATATAAATTGTTTTGAGAAATAGAATAGAATAAAGAAAGCAACGATGTTGGTTGCATTTTGTTATCTAGTTTGAATTTTTGAATTTTATAGAAGTAATATCTACCGTAGGAATAATTTCTTATGTTAAAACTATAGGGAATTGTTATGTGAGCACAAGCGATGCTACTTTATTCTTCTATTTTATTTATTTATTTATTTATTTATTTTACCCTAAACACTTTTTAACAAAATATCAGCTCTTTGGGATAATGTTAACACATGCCGAATTGAGGAGAAAATACTAATATCTATATCAGGATTTTCCTGTCGATCAGTACGTGTTAACATTATACCAGAGAGTTGATATTTAGCTAAAAATTGTTTAGGATAGAACAGGAAAAAATTAAAGGAAAAAAATTCTAATATCTTGTTTATTTTTATTTTTTTAAGTTCACATATTTAGTTCATGTCATTTTAGAACGATAGTGAATTAAATTAATGAGCTAAATTATCTATGTTGTAATAAAGTGGAAGTGTTTAAAATATTATTCAAATGAGACAGAATTTGAAAACAAATTAACGGTTATCTTCATCATTACTATTAAATGTTAGAAACGTAAGAAAGTAAAGAAAATAATAGAAATTCAATTATAAATGAATTATTTCGTTTTTCATTTCATTTTATTTTATCTTACACTAAAGTATACAAGAAAATATTTTCTATTTAAAATTAAAAATATTTCCTATTTAAATTAAAAGATAGAAATATTTATTTATTTTAAGTCCTTGCGAATCATTCCTAATCAAATCGGTTTTCTAGTGTATTTTCAAAACAATGAATACTCTAGCACATTTGATACCGTGCAACCACCACAGTTTAATAAGTAAAACTGAGAACAGATATTCGGTCTTTTGTTTGGCATATTAATTCATCATACCAAAGCATAATACCGTTACAAATTTCAACCGTGCCGTTTTTATGTTTGATTATGGGAAATAGAATTTATTTATTTAGACGACACAACGTCATTTATTTATTAAGCCCAAACATCATTTATTTATTACTTAACTTCATAAAGTCATGATCTGTTACGTTGACAAAGTACAAATTAGTATACTGAAATATTCAAAATCAATAAAAAAATATAATACAATTAGTTTTTTTTTTTTTTTTTTTTCAAATCAAATCCTATAAATTTAAATGTCCCACCTTGAAATTTTCAAATCAAGAATGTACTTTATAAATTAATTATGATAAGAAACATATAAATAAAAATTATATTGCCTCTTATACTATATTCTTATATTTATACGGTATAAACTTAGCAAACTGATTGTAAAATAGTTATAAATATTTTTTATGCTACTACTAAATTTTAATATTTGAAAATATATGCTACTGAAAATATAGCAAAACTTATAGCATTTTTTTTTTTTTTTTTTTTTTTTAATTACTATAAAAAAAAATATGTGTACATAATAATGAAAATGACTCAAAAAGTTAATTAATTAAAACAAAAATGTTTCTAAATTTTAATTTTTGTAAATATCGAAAAAATGTATAGATATAATGAAACAAAAAATAATGTGGGTTGAAACTGTTCCTTAGTCATTTTTATTTATTATTATTATTTTTTTTTAATTCTTCAGCGTATTTTACAATAAGTACACGAGGTGCCTCAGTACTCAGTACCACTTTCGAAATTCCTCGTAGAAATAGGGTGCATCCTGACGATTCGGAATCATACCACAATGTAGGTTCGGAAATACTTTCCTGGAACAGTAGTATACACAGAAACATCAGGAAAAAAAGACGCCATGTAAGTGAATAAGTTTTAATAATAAATATATTTGAGGAAAAGGAACATGGGTCAAAGATAATTGTCCACTTTTCGTCCATGTCTCAAACCAATGAGAACTCCGAGGAACTAGTTGTACGAATCGCAGTAGCTACGGGAAAATTCGACACAAATCGGAACTATTCCAGAATATTCGGAAATTCATAAGTTATAGATGTAAGGCCTGTACTGAAGTCGGTGAACAAATATTTGAACACTGTTTTTGACCCATGTTGATTTTATTAACGTACATTTATTATTAAATTGAATATTTACTTACGTGGCGTGGCGTCTTTTTATTTCTGATATTTCTGTGTACATTCCCGCGTCAGAAAAGCCTTTTTGATCCTGCATTACTATAATACCTTGCATATATGATTCTGTGTCTTCGATATGTACCCTACCTCTCCTAGAAGTTTCGAAACTTTGTAATGAGGAAACCTCAACAGTTTTGTTAAAACAGAAATGTTGTTCCCATCATAAAGTTCTTAAATAAAAATAACGTTATTTTGTTAAGAAACTTAAAGTAGTGCCTCTAGGGTTAAAAAAATTATGTATATGCATTTTATAGAAAACAATGCACTTTAAAACAAATTTCGTTGCGGAATTGTTTAGCAATTTAGTCTTTTCCCGGGTTTACCACACTTTGGAATATTGCTTCTATCAGGCCCTGATTACCCAATAGGCACGACAAGCATGTGCTTCGCCTGGAAAATTTTGAAAAGGCCCCAATAAAGCAAAAAAATGGGCCCCGAATTGTAAGCTTGTGGTCTAAAAGCATTGTCTGATTATAAAACGTCACCTGACTGCACAGCTATCATTTCTAGATTATATAGGATATATGCTAATAAAGCTTTTACACATTCACTTATAATGGAATAATTTCATATATTGTGGTGAATACAGGCTTTCACCAGTTTATATCTTGGTCAAAAATCAAGTGAATTTGCTTGTCTATATTTTAAGCGAATTTACTATTTTAAGCAAATTTGTCCTCAATTCCAGGTAACTACAAAATTTAATGAAAAATTTATAAATTTTTCAAGATGTTTGTATGAGTCTGAAGACCAAGAAGTCAGTGGGGGCCCCCAAATGGATTTGTGCTTCCCCTCAATTCTAAGGTTAATCGGGCCCTGCTTCTTATAACAGTAAATGTGATTCGCAACAAAAACACGAAAAATTATATTTATTTTGATAACTAATCTTTATTTGTATAATGTAAAAAAGTTTATGCGCAGAAAAATGAAAATGCTTTTTGAAAATAAAACTGTATATTTGTAAAACTATCTTCTCATATAACTGACTAAAGTAAATGCTTTTGATTCGGTATATTGATCAACTTCTTTCTAATTTATCCGTTAAAGCATAGAACTTGGTAGCGACAACTTATCCGATATTTCAACAATATAAATTTCCAAGATCTTATAAAAGCAGCCAAAATTGATTTCAAGGGTGCATTAATATCGTTCTAGAAAAAACAAGAGAATTAAAAATGGAATTTATGTATGCGTATTTTCTCAAACGGTTGATTCTTTAAAATCGTTCATATCCATCTGGATTCGAAACTACCATTTATGAAAAATCAAACGGTAAATGGCAAATTTTCAAACTAAGCTTTGCACAGTAAGATGCATTATTCACTGGGCCAGTCAATAGCAAACGGTCATTCCATTAAAAAACGGGAGACGAAGTCTGGGTTTAAGTTATCAATCACGTGACCCTTCCGTATGCGCCTGTTGCCAAGTCCAAAAAAGGAAATAGTGGAAAGTCAGATAGAGAGAAAAAAAAAAAAAAAAAAAAAATCAGAAAAATAAAAAATCTCATTGTAGTTGACTGATTCTATTTTATTTTATTTTTGAAATCTTTTCTACTCTTTCGCTCGATTAACTCTTGAAATCGAGGTAAGTATGTATTGGCTTATT
This sequence comes from Salticus scenicus, assembly GCA_963930645.1. Taxonomy (NCBI): domain Eukaryota; kingdom Metazoa; phylum Arthropoda; class Arachnida; order Araneae; family Salticidae; genus Salticus; species Salticus scenicus. The sequence goes on along the minus strand of OZ005649.1, from coordinate 354,100,372 downwards.
TTTTGCTGAGGAATTTTCTTGTTCTTAAATTACTTTCGAAACCTACGAAAAAATAAGATCATTCTATGCATGTACGAGAAGTGAAAGTCTTTTATAATATAGTTGATAAATTTTCAAATAAATTGTCAACTTTCATTACAGCATTCAAAGGCAATTTTAATTCTATCGTTTGGGAAAATATATTGGAAAAACATTCAAGTTTCCATCGGAGTAAATTGACTCCAAAACTTACATACTCGTTTTTGTATATACTGCACTTTTCAAAGATATTCGAATAAAAATAAATATCATCGTACACATGAATGATTTTTAAAATATTGGTTTAGTTAATTTTAAAATATCGTTTTAACCTCTTTTCAAACGTACCTTGTTAATGAAATATTTTGTTGCACATATAATAACATTTTATTTATTTATTTATTTTTTTTTAAATAACTTAAACTTTTCTTTTTAATTTCATACTTGATTTTTAAGAAATTTTGATTAGAAATTACCTGTAAAATTATTGTTTTTAGAAGGTTACAAAAAAAAAAAAAAAAAAAAACTTTTAACGCAGATTTAAGGGGGAAAAAAAGTAAATTTTTAGTGTAGCTGATTAGGAATGTATTTCACAAAAAATTTGCTTAAAAAATTAATTTAATATCATTAATCCGCGTTTTTAATGATCGATAGATGGCGCTTTTTCAGTTTCTGTTGTTAGTAAATATAATGGCCACGTGTATTAATTTTTGTTCTATATGTGTTACTACTTAATATTCGTGCTAAAATTTCTCCGCCATTACATCATGGAAAATTGATTGCTTTTGGAAAAAATATTTCAGTTTATTCAACGTTCGATCGGAAGTAGATTTTTAACCGAAGCTGAACAAATATTAGTTTCAAATCATCTGATTAATTTTTTACTTCCATTAGCCGAAGCAACTGAAATTTTAAATTTGTCATTTGGAAATAAATGGAAGCTTAATTCTGGATTTTTTTTATTCTTGGAGTTACACTGTGGCACACGACAGTAAGTGTTATCTTTTTTACCGGATTTATTCATTTTTATTCAATAGATATATGTGAAACTAAATATCGGCCAGCAATGGCGTCTAGATGAATTCGAAAGCTATGCATGTTAATTGTAATTTCACCTTAGCCCACCAGAGGGAGAGCATTTCATTACAATCGCGGATTGCTAAAAATATGCTAGTAAAAATATGCTTAAAAAATTATTTAATATTATTATTACTTAATTTAATATAAATTAATTGTTTCATATTTAACATACATACCCGCTCAAAAGTTTAGCAAGATTTACAAATGACCAGTTTCTTCAATTTAAAAGCTTATCTCTGATAAAATGTTTTCGAACATTGGGTATTTACAGAACTGGGTCTTCCTCATGTTTTTCAGTGAAGGTTGGTTTAAGACAACATTTAAGGGGCCGGTAACAAATTGAGCAAAATCAATAATATTTGTAATCACCTTGTATCGTTAAGTAAACGAAATGATTTGTAACTTTAGGGTACGTTAATGTAGACCCAGTATATATTGTGGATGAATTTGTGTGACGATAGCATGTTAAATAACGGAAATATATGCATTTACTTTAAAACTCAAAAAAAAAAAAAAAAAAATCTGCTTGTTTTTTATTTATGATATAAGAGTTTTAAACGAAAATTATACCCACTTTCAGAAAATTGAAAAAGTACTTTTGAAACAATATACTGTAATCGGAATACAAATGTCTTAAATATCTCATGAAATATGAACATTTTTATGAGAAACGTTTGCACTGCGCATGTGCGAAAAATAGAAAAATTTTTATTACAAAGGTTGAAAGCTAGATATATTAAGCAACTTTCTTCAAAAGTTCATTTGAAAAGAGTAAAAATTAAGCAAATTGTCGCCAAAAGAACGAGCTAGATTTTAAATATTTTCCCAGAGTTGAAATTTCATAGGGGGTTTTTCACATGCTGCGTAATTAATTTGAAGATCCAATTATTTTATTCCGAAAATTTTCGACCTCAGTTTTTTGACATTTTTACACGTTTTGAGGTGTGAGGAATCTAAAAACTAGTTAGCATAGGTGGACTCTGCTCAGTTCCCCATCATATACATATTCTCATAAATTTCTAGTACAAGGCATTCTCATAACTGAATTATCATGTTAAGAGAAATGAATTTGACCAAACGCTTGATCCAGTGAGAGAACGAAATCCCCGCGTAATAGGCTACCCATCGTTCAGTTCGATATATTTATCTTAAACTAATCTATTAATTTATTTTATTGGGGTCAATTTCGTAGTTTAGTTTTCCTGCTACTATTTCCCATGCAACAATCCTCAAAATGCATATTTATATGAAAAATTTTCAATTTTGCTATGTTGATAAAATCTTAAATTGCGAATAACTTACGAAAATTTCCTATTTGAATATTTGTAGTCAATCATGTTCAAACAAGTATCACAAATGTTATTTTGAAGTTGTTTGATATATTTATGATCCTCAAAATGGCCGTTTATGCTCAATTTTGCCCTATTCTGCCCTTTTAAGTAAATCGTAAATTCTAAATAACTTACGAATTTTTGAAATTGGAAAATTCATAGTCTATGATATTCATGCCAGTATCTTAAATAATATTTCAAAAGTGGTCTGACATCTTTACGATGAAAATATTCCTCAAGTGGACGTTTATGTGAAATTTTGCCCTATTTTGCCTATGATGGGAAGCTAAAAAATTTTCACAATTACCTAAGTTCCCCATACCTATAGTATGATGGGGTACTAATATCAAAATGGGTATAGTGTCTGTTAGTTTGTTAGTCCGTTAATGTGTTAGCCCATTAGTGCATTGAAAAGAAACACTTTTATAAGTATATACTGTAAGAGCAACTTTTAAATATCAGTTTTGGTGCCGGAATGAACACCATTAACCAGAAACATGCTACTTGGAAATTTCGCAAATTATTTGGAATTTACGAATTTCTTAACATGGCAGAATACAGCAAAATTTCGCCCTTTTGAGGGATATTTTCATCTTAAAGTAGTCAGACTACTTTTAAAATATTATATAAGATGTTGGTATAAACATCCTTGACTATGAACTTTCCAATTTAAAATTTTCGTAAGTCACTGGAAATTTACGATTTTTTTAATATGGCGAAATAGGGCAAAATTTCGCATAAACGTCCACTTTGAGGGATATTTTCCTCGTAAAGATGTGTCAGACCACTTTTGAAATACTATTTAAGATACTGGCATGAATATCATAGACTATGAATTTTCCAATTTCAAAAATTAGTAAGTTGTTTGGAATTTACGATTTACTTAACATGGCAGAATAGGGCAAAATTGAGCATAAACGTCCATTTTGAAGATCATGAATATATCAGACGACTTCAAAATTACATTTATGATGCTTGATTTAACATGATTGACTACAAACATTCTAATAGAAAAATTTCGTAAGTTATTCGAAATTTAAGATCTTATCAACACAGCAAAATGAGGCGATATTCCATATCCATATAACTATACATTTTGGGGATTGTTGCATTGGAAATATTAGCATGAAAACTAAACTACACAATTGAACCCCAATAAAATAAATTAATGGATTAGAATAAGATAAATATATCGAACTGAACGGTTGGTAGCCTATTAGACGGGGATTTCGTTCTGCCACTGGTGTCAAGCGTTTGGTCAAATTAATTTCTCTTAACATGAGTATAATATGTTCTGTACTAGAAATTTATGAGAACATAGATATGATGGGGAACTAAACAGAGTCCACCTATGCCAACTAGTTATTATATGTATAATTGTATGGAGATTTCTAACTGCATTTAATTATGAGATCTTTGAAATGCATTGACATGACATGGTCGTCTCTTCTATCTAAAAAAATATTTTTTGGCGTCTCAAAAAGGACTTTGGAGATTTCAGTGTAAGATAATAGATTTTTCGGGATTTTGAGTCAACGAAATGAATGTGTCAGGGTCTTATTTTCGAGAAAATTATTTTCATCCGATTTTGATATTCCATTTTCAGACTCACTGTTTTCAGATGTTTCGAAAACTACTCGATAACCATTTCAATGGCATAATAGTAGTATGAATTAAATATTAAGGTATATCTATTAAGTATTAAGGTATATATGTAACGTATAATTATGTATAAATAATTAAGGTAACTACGAATTAAGTAATTTTAGAATCTTGAAGTTATTCTTTTATCGTCTTATACTGGTAAAAGGAAAAGAAACAGATATTTGTAAATTATTTGGAGGAAAATAATATACTAAGTATAAATTGATCGTTTAGTAAATGAAATGTTAGTCTGTCATCAGAAATAATAATAATAAGAATAACTACATGTTCAGCAATAGTCTTTTTCATGGTGGCACCAAATAAAGCTCGAATGACTGATTATTATGATATTATAATTTGTATAACAAAACTCATATAAAACGTTAGAAATCTCTAATATTATTTTTAAGAAAGGTAAAATAAAATAGTGTTACTTGTTATTAATAATGAATAAAATGTCAAACTGAAAAAATAAACTTCACTTTTACATAGCTTAAACTATTCATCCCTGTATTTCATCAAAGCAAAATATGCTTGTTTTGGAAGTGGAAAGAAAAAAAGAGCAATAAAATATAAAAGGATAAAAATCTTTCTTTCATTCTTTTTTTTTTTCTTCTTCTTTCTTTTTTTTTCTTTACATATTGTCTTCCTTTTCTTTTCAGTGAATAGCCGAACTAATTTTTTTTTAATGTCTTGTAGAAGACAAATGTAATTATTCCCTTTTTTTATCCTTCTTCTTTTTAATATAAAAAGAGAAACACTGAACAGATTCAAAGGTTTCAACATGTGGTTTATCTTTGAGACGCACGGAAAAAGGGGGCTGATTTTTCTTTTCTATAAATCAATATTCTAAGAAAAGGATTAAAAATCGGATGTCGAGTGAAAAGAAAAGTTGATTTTTTTGCCCTCTTCTCAAACAGAATTCGGCGGAAATGGACATATCCTTCTTTCAAAGACGTTGCTTCAGGATTTGGAAATGAAAAATATGCCATAAAATTATTTTCTACTAAAATACAGAAAATATTTTCAAGTTATTTTACAAACAGAATAAACAATTTTTTTTTTTTTTTTTTCTTTTTGTTAGTAAGGTTGTTAGTAAATGGTGAAATATCGAGCTTCTCTGTTGAGACTCAAAACGTTTTTTGTGCCTATATGTATGTACGGCCACAGTGGTCTAAAAAAAAATACAATTTACTTGAAATATGATTTAAATAATTATAAGTTACAGTGTAGTTTATATATACTAGCAGGCTTTGCCCGCTTCGCTGGCCACTAAATTTAAATGAAACTCTTTTCTATATAGCTTTATAAAAATAAAATAAAATAAATTACTGAAATTGTTCAAAAGCTCGCTCCAGGTCCCTGCTGCATTCGGCAGCGATTTGGTCATCCACTGCAACTCGGACGCTTGTCCCTATTACCTGCGACAATAGTTTGTCAATGAGCTTCCATTTAGGTGCTTATTATATACCAGTTTCGAAATAGATAGTATCGAAAAAATTGAGTTTCCCTTTTATATTTGAATCCCAGTTACATGTGAACAACACGTATAGTGTTGTTCACATGTAACTCGGACTGGACTCAAATGTAACTGGATTTAGACAACATAATATTTGCTTTTACGTTATTTCATATGTTTATTTTGTTTATCCAATCAACCATTAAATGACAGCAATTTCACGCCAAATATTACAATATGCTGTGACCGGCTACGTCTGTCGCATGAGACAATTAATTTTTTGTGTTTATATATAATTCATGGGTTGTAAACCTGATAGTACAGCCTTAATATAGTTCTCTTTGGTGGCTTTTGAATTTTTGTCACCATTTTAGACTTAATCCATTGTAACAATAAGACTTAATCCCTTGTAACAATATGCTATGAGCGCTATTTCTGCCGTATTTTAGACAACTAATCTTTTTATGGTTATATATATTTCCCATTAAACATATTTTTATTTATTTATTTAAATATTAATTTGAATTTTTAAAATATTTCTGTTCGACAGCGTGCAAGTGCAGTAACACACAGAGGCTCATTTGTTTGTATGATAAATTAGCATAGTGATTATTATATAAAAAAATAAATAAATAGGTAAACATTATCGTGTTACACAACTTTATTATGTTGCTCCACTGGCGGCTTTTGAATTTTTGTCGCCATATTAGCGATGGATTTTTTTTTTTTTTTTTTTTTTGTATGAAAAGGGGAAGACTATTTTGCTAATAATTTTATCAGACTCTTTTTTGTTTATACATAAGAATCCTTTATATTCTGCTTATATTTTTAATTGTTTTTAGGTTTACAATAGTGCTTGTTGAAATAAATTTCCTATCTTTAAAACTGCATTTGTTTTGTAAATTTTGTGTAAAAATAAATCATTTATGTTTTTTTTATATTTGATGCGCTACTTAGATTAAAATGGTTGTTGCTATGTTAAACTTCTTGTCGAAAAACGTTCGGTGTACTTCAACACCAAAATTTAAAAAATCGCCCAGCAGGATCTGTTAATGAAACTGATAAAATAAAAATATGGTTCATAGAGTTTAAATAATCTATTTAAAAAAACTTTTAAAACCCAAATTATTAATGTATCGTATCCCATACATAGATATAGTAATAATATATAGATTGATCATTGGGGAGAAAAAAGTTATTCCTTTTCACTCGGGAAAAGACGGCGATTTTACCAAAATATGGCAGTCTTTCCCCGAGTACACACGGGAATACACACGAATGTTTTAGCAAATAAAATTCATGAATAATTTATTTACTAAAGGTGAATGAAAAGCTCCAGATATAGTTTCAAATTCATTCTTCTTTTTTTCCTTTTCTCCTTCAATACCACTTAATGGCTGATTCCAAAGCTTTTTTTTCGGCATCGAAAATCTTTGCACGATAATATGGGGATGATAGATCTATATATATTATTATATCTATGATCACATAAATCTTTTCGAAGATAGAATAAAATTTAATTTGAAAAAAAAAATAATAATAACTTTTGTTTATTAACCAAAATAGTTGATGAAATTTGAAATGCAAGTTGGTCTTGTGGGGTTCAGGCTGTATATTATATTTTTGTGTTCGTAAGAGAAAATTTAAAAGAATTTGAAAACTGCAATTTTTAATCCCACTTAAAAATCATGTGACTTAATGTGAAGCAGATTTTTCATTTTTTTCTCCTAACGGTTTCCATACAATCTTCTTCTGTTGCCACCTAAAATTCATACTTTAGTTAATTTTAAAAAATCTAATTGTCCGATTGATAAGCTGTTTAATGCATCGGATTTACAAAAATTTTCCCTTTCATTTGCTATTTTATTTGTAACGATGCGACTGATATTTCTAATTTATTTTCTAATCTTTCTGATTTATTTTCCTCATCTATAATAATAAAAGAAGATGTCTGTCTGTCTGTCTCTCTGTCTGTTTGAGCATCTATACGTTCAGCCCCTACTGAACGCAGAAGTATAAAATTTGACATGCGGGTGCTCAGAAGCCTTCCTGAGTTCATAGTGAAAACAGAATTTAAAAATTTTAATTAGTTGCGGAGATATTAATTAAAATGTCGACCCATGTCGATGGAAAAATGACCGAGAAAAAGAAACTTTCTATCAGCAGACGATTTTCTAAGCTGTCTCGATTGGAAACAAAACACATGGAGACAACGGTCTGCGATAAAAAAGGAAATGAATGTAAGCAATTAAGATATCACTTGCTTCATAGTGGGGATAAAAATTGCAATTTTCAACCTTTTTCAAATTTTCATTCACGTTACATTTGAATTAATATTTGGCGTAGACAGCATATTATAAAGCTACTGTTCAATTTTCATGAAAATATATGAATAAATAAAAAAAATGACGTATTTATTGGAAAAAGATTAAGTTTTCTTTTATACTTTGCAGTATTTTAAATTGAGATATGCTGTTGAAATTTCGTAGTATTTGGTTTTAATGCCCGATAATTCAATTGTGAATATTTTTGAAAGCGGAGGGCTTGAGGAAGGGGGAAAAGGTACAAAAATTTAAAAAAAAAGAGTTACTGCATTTGAAATTGGTTGGTATATTTAGATTTTAAGGCAAGGTAAATCGAATGCGAATATTTTCGAGTGTAAAATTATTATTATAGGCGGAAAGGGGGGGGGAGAGCGAAAGGGAAAAGATGTAGAAAAGGAACGGGAGTTTCGGAGAAAACAACGGAATACCCAGAACACCTTTATTCTTTAATATTTTGCAAAGTTTCGAATTCGAATTTCTGCTCACATACCGTACTAAGGATTTTAACGTTATATAGCCTGATTAGGTTTTCTTTTGTATCTCAGCTACTAATTAAAATAATTTCATAAGTAATACATCATTTGAAAGCTTTGTTGATTTGGAATTAAACAATATATTACAGAAATTTATACCGCCAGATGGGGCTGTAATATTTTTAAATTTCAATATTTCAAATTCTAATGAGCGAGGAAGGTGTTGTAAGCTCTAAAACGGGGATAAGGCGCTGCAGGCTTCACCGAGCGGGACTTAGCTAAAGTCAGAAATTTGAAAGATCATAACATGGTGAGCGAACAAGCTGTTTCAGATATTGAAAAGGGAAGAGAGCGCCGAAGGCGCTACTGAGCGGGAATTTACTGCGATTTCAATAAGCTATTTTCATGATATATCAATAAGCTATTACTAGACCTGAAACGGGAAAAAGGCGCCGCAAGCGCCACCGAGCGGGAGTTTTGTAAAGTCGGATTTTTTAGGGATCGCGAACCAGCTGGTCGCCGAAGGCGGCTAGTTTTAAATAAATGTACGGTTTTTTTTTTGTTTTTTTATTATTATTATTATTTTGTCGAAAAAAAATTGGCAACAATTAAATTACGGATAAAATTTTAAAATTTAAATGGCTTATTTATCAGAAATTAGAAGGTTATTATTTTCACATTTTAATTAACTAAGAAAAAACTAATCATCCGATTGATAAGCTGTTTAATGCATCGGATTTACAAAAATTTTCCCTTTCATTTGGTATCTTATTTGTAACGATGCGACTGATATTTCTAATTTATTTTCTAATCTTTCTGATTTATTTTCCTCATCTATATATTAATAGGCAAGCATAAAATTTGTTGTCCCTTCTTAACATATTAATTATGGGAGTAGAGGGTTGAAAATGGTATCATTCGAAAGGTATGGTTAGCCGGAAGGTGCGAATACAAATATTATTTTCTTACGATGCCAAGAAGGTATATAAAAATACATTTATTTTTTATGCATTTTCCCCCATTTTTCCCTTTTATACACGTATTCCTTCACATTAAAAAATACCTAAAAGTAGAAAGTTGTTAAATCTGGCAATTTCATAAAGCTCAAATAAAACCATAGACACAGTAATTTGTATAATGTAGCATCACTATACGCAAGCGAAGTGATGACGTCACTGTCTGTCCATGGAGCCATGAAAAAAATTTTCTATGTTAATTGTCCATTGAGTTTTTTGTAAAAAATTATTAAAAAATAACGGAAATTATCTGCCGATTTTAATTCCGATATTTGTGTATAGTTATATATAAGTTACTGTCTACATGTGTTTGATTGAGTCTTTTTTTCTGTAAAATTGATAAAATTTTAATTTAAAATCACAAAACTCCAGAAAAAAAATGGCAAACTTCCAGTTTCGAATGTAAACATAAACATTTCACTTCAAAGGGTGATATTTAAACAATAAATATTGAACTAATATACTAAATAAAAGGAAAATGGATTTGTTACTAACTGCTGCATGTATAAGTAGACGATACGGAAAAAATTCCGATTTCCGTTTTTTGCTGAATTTACATGTTTTGAGCTTTCTTTACGTTTCAATTAGCTGAAATTGGCTACTTATTTTTTTAAAAAGTGTCTTTATTGCTAGCTTTTGTGGGTAGAAGAAGCAAGTAGAAGATTCATAAAAACTTTTGATTTCCGGTTTTCGATGAATTTACACGTTTTGTGATTTCCTTGCATTTTAATTAAGTGAAATTAGTGAAATTGACTACTTATTTTTATTTTTTAAAAAGTGGATTTATTATTCTTTCCTCTGCATATATAAGTAGCAAATATAAGATTCAGAAATGTTTTAGATTTTCGGTTTTCGATAAAGTTACACGTTTTGAAATTTCCCGAACTCAATTCGACCATTTTTAAAAAATATCTTTTTTTTTTTTTGTTCAAACACTGTACTTTATGAACCAATTGAATTAATTTAACAGAATTTGATACTTGGTTGGACCTTTGTCTGACATGGTACCTATTAGCGTCTGGGCTGTATCACACAACAAGGGACGTTTTCACGTTGCGATTTTCTCTCATTTCAGGAAAGGCTAACATCTACAGAGAGAAATAGTTATATTAAGTAAAACTCTGCTGATTCAGTTAGAGTGAATATTGGCAAACAATTGCCGCAGCTGTGTTGCAATTGCATTCCGTTTAGGACAAGGCAATAACTTTGCTTTGCCTCGCTTTGCAAAAAAAATGGTCGAGTTTCGACCACTGGGCGATACTAGTTTTAAATAAATGTACGTTTTTTTTTTTTTTTTTTTTTTTTATTATTATTATTATTATTATTTTGTCGGAAAAAAAAATTGGCAACAATTAAATTATGGATAAAATGTTAAAATTTAAATGGCTTATTTATCAGAAATTAGAAGGTTATTATTTTCACATTTTAATTAATTAAGAAAAAACTAATCAAAAATTCGAAAATCTGACTTCGACGTGCACAATGACCCTTCGGGGGGCACCTTTGTGTTAAATCTCGTGACTGTCCGAGCTACCGTTTTCGAGAACAGTGAAATATACAAATATTGCTCACTTAATAGTATAAGATATATATATATGTAAACTACACTGTAACTTATAATTATTTAAATCATATTTCAAGTAAATTGTATTTTTATATATTTTATTATATATATATATAATGTTTGTGTATAGTATCGAGGAGCATACAAATGAATTTCGTACATTACGGCCTACTACAATCAACATAACGAAATTAACGTACAGTTGAGGAAGCGGGGGGGGGGGGGGGGGAATTATTTATTAGCAAAGTTATTGCGTTATTAATTGACGCAGAAAATCTAATAGATATTATTCAACAGGAAATAAAGTATATAAATTTTTGACAAAATTGATATTAATTAACGGTGGTGTATGATGACGAATAAAAATTTTGTGAACGAACAAAATAATTCTATACAACAACAACGCATAAACTACATATTTTCAGATACTGTAATGTATCATGAAATACACATTAAGCATTTTTAATCGTACTTACCAGTTTTCAATTAGTTTAACTCTTTGAAACTGTACGATTTGTGTTATAATTCCTATGAAAATATAGGTTATTAATAAAAATATTTTTATAAAAGGAATTTTTTAAGACGAAAGTACAGTCGGTAACAAAAGTAACCGAACACTAGCAAAAATTCCTATATAAATAATATGGTGTGTCACTCACACAACTTTCTCTTACCCTGAAATTTAATACTATAAATATAGGTTGCAGATTAAGAGGTAAGATAACGAGTACTGTTATGTAAATCTGTGTCAAACAATTCAAATTAGGCTTCGGAAGAGTTTTATATGATAATTAGTTCTGTGTGAGAGGGGCTACCGCCCCCTCAACCTCCCGTTTCATTAATGCACCTACATTTATATAGAATTTAATTCGGTTATTAAAAAATAATTCTGTTTTCAAAAAATAATTTATTAAAATTATTATTTAAAAAAATTATCTTTTATGATAATGCAGACAATTTCCATATTAGAGAAGTAGTATAACACTAAATATATATACAAAAAAAGTTGAATTTATTCTCAATATTGCATTAAAAAAAAAAATCGATAACTTTAATTTAAATTATCGCAGATCGATGGTTCAGGCATTCGTTTTAAAGGTATTGGCGAGCTCTTTTGAAAGATACCCATCATGAAAATTTACTCCCCTCGCGGGGGTACTTCCCCCCCCCCAGGGGGGAAGCGAGGCTCCTACATACACAAAAAATTTTTACCAGTAGACTATCTCTATTAAAAAAATATATATATTCGTTTCATTTGGTTTAGTGCAGTTTATACATGTTAAACTCTACTTACCTGCAATTTCCCCCATAGACGTAATGTATCTGAATACTTTTGAGTGTCCCTGTACACGAACCATTTGCTTCAGCTCAACGAAAAGCTTATTGTAGTATTACATTTAGAATATCGAGTTTGGAATTTCTGCTACTAATTCTTGAGATATGCTGATAACAGACACACAGACAGACAGACAGACCATTCGCTAAAAACATGATTTTCGTATTCAGGGGACCTCGGAACATGTAAACATAACAAAAACTCACGTTCGAAAATTTGACCCTAAAACAATACTTTCTCGACCCTATTGGTAAGAGAAAGTAAAAAAAGTAGAGTTAATACTGTTTTGTTTAATAAATGCTTATCGAATCATGTTCTTAGACTGACTAAGACAATGATTCGACAAGGATTTGTTGAACAAAACAGTATTAACTCTACATTTTTATATACGAATTTTTGGTAGTGTTCGGATATTTTTGTTACCGACTGTATCATTAAAATAATAATCTTCTTCCCCCAAAAAATAAATTAATTAATAAAACTAGATATTAACTAAATGATTAACCCTTTAATTATGGCGGTAGTTAAGAAGCGACTAAACAAGTCTGCTTTGCATTCAATTGGTTATCAATAGACTCTTCGTTTTTTTAATTGATAATTTTTACGTCCATTTATTTTTACAATTTTAACAATTTTTACGTCCACTGTAAGCCCTGTTCATTTACGGTTTCTTTGAAAGATTAAAATCTTATCACTGTTAATCAATGAAGTAAATGCCACTTAAGTATGTTTTTGCAAACGGAAATATAGGAGTTTAAAGGAATATCACTAATAATAACAGGAGACTTGGCGTTGGAATATTAAAACCCGAATAAACAACTAAGTCAGAAACGCCAAAGAAAAATATTTGAGATGCATACAGCTGTTTCGGTAGCCTTAAGCGTATCGTCTTCAGTGCAAAAAGAAAGCACTTTTGCACTGAAGCAGGCAGTGGTAACCTGGACCCGATGCAGTGCGGATGGAGAAAGAGATGTCGTAGGCAGCGGGTACCGGAAGCGATGTTTAGAGTGATTTCAATGTAATTTTTTTATTTTTTATTTTTAATGTGATGTAAAAGAAATAAATACTGATTCAATTCTTTTAAAAATTAATTTAAATATGGTGACCAGTAGCGTAACCTGCTAGTATGTATATTTAACGTGCAATTGAAGAGTCGGGGTTGCCCCTTACAGATAAATATATTTTATTATTAAATGAATTATTTACGTATATATATATAGGGTAAGTAAATTAATAGTTCAATAATTTAACATTGATAATTATTATTATTATTCCAATTTATAAATTGAGATTAACAGAAATGAATATCAGTGACTAAAAATGCATCTTATCAGGTATTCGTGAAGATTAAAAAAAAATATTGTGATTTTAAAATTAGTTTAAGCTAATTTAAAAAAAGAATAAAAAAAAACTACTACTGAGAAACTGACAAAGCGTATTAAAATCTGCACTTCTCTTAAATAAATCCTCTCACAAATAGCAGAAAAAAGCAATGAAAAACTCGTGTTCAGCCTCTTCAATAAGGGGGGGGGGGGAGCAAACACGTATGCAGCTAGAGAGCGGTAAAACTTTGATTCGAGATTATTTTTTTTTTCCACCTGGTTAATCGTGCTATTATTTCGACCTGAAACAATTTTTCAGTAAAAAAATATTTATCTATATACCGAGTGCCTCAAAAGTAACAGAAAAAATAAAAAATATATTATTCACAAAGTATTGACCATAGCACTATGAAGTTTTCACTGAAATGAACAGAAAGACATGGGAATTTTTCGGGCAACAAAAGACTTATTAGCAAATTAGTTTAAATTTTCTTCATCAGGTGACGCTTAAATTGTAAAATAACTGTTTTACAGTGGCACAGTACATTCAATAAGGTAACTAGCACTATAAATGTTCAGTGTGACGGCCATCATTCATTAGAATGACCATCAGACGTTGCACATCGGAAATTATCCTAGATAAAAGCTTCAGTATTCAAAATTTGGCGTCATTTGATCAGGCGAATCTTTTTAAAATGTGAGAGGATACTGAAAATACCGCGAGATATGTTGGTGAAAAATGTAACTAATATTTTTTCTTATACATATATATATATAAATCCATGTTTTTCCGTACATTTCAGTGAAAACTGAATAGAGCTACGGTCAGTACTTTTTAAATAATATGTCCTTTTTTTTTTTTTTTTTCCTGTGACTTTTAGATCACCCTGTATATATATATATATAATTTCACAAGATTTCAGAATGCAAGAGAAATGTAATATCAAACGCCAAAGTTATCCATAAGAACTATAATGGATATAACCAGAAGAATTTAAAGTAAATATGGAAACATTCACGATATCATGCCATGGTGAACCAGAAATACCCATTTTACCCAATAAACAGCAAATAAATAAATAAATAAATAAATTCATAACAAAAAAATAATCCATTCATAATAAAAAAATTTAACAACAAAAATAATCAATGATAAATTTTATAAAAAAAAAAATTAAAAAATTCTCAAAAAAAGAACATTTTATCAGGGAGAATTTATTTTTCATTGAGTAATAATATCGAAAGAATTGATAGCTGTAGTAGGTTTTAAGTTAAAACTATATATAACATAACATTATATTATATTATATTACTGTAACCAAAATGCAGTATATTTTAAAAATAATTGTACAAAATTTTAATTTTGGAGGAAAAATAAAAGTCAATTTTTAACTATTAATGTGTTGAGGAGGGGGGTAAGAATTTCATAACGAAAACATCTGGTGAAAAACAACCACACGACTTCCATTACCCACTATTACACGTATTATATGCACTTTTTGAAGATAATGTGATCAAAAGACATAGTACTGACCTGACGAAATAGACACCTAAAAATTTTCCGGTAATAGAAAATACACGTGTAAAGACATATAAAACAGAGTTTACATAATGAGCTAAAAAATAAAAAATAAAATATTAAATAGAGTTTCTCTTCTTTTCTTTTTCTTTCTTTCTTTCTTTTTTTTTTTTTTTTTTTTTTTTTTTTGTGAAACACCAATTTTCAAGATCTAAAACTGGTCTAATAATTTTCCTTTGATAACCCCGTAAAGCATGAGAAAGGATATCTAAAATGGGTTTATGTAAGAATTTTCAAGAAAAACGTTAGAGCCGTGTTTGAGATACCGACTTTTACCAAACCTTGGCATAATCAATTGTTAACCAGAAAACAATAGTTACTTACAAAAGGATATTTAAAAGAGGGTTAATGTAACAAGTTGGAAAAATATTCATACAGTCATTTTGAAAGGAACGCACTTGCAGGACCTGAAATTAAGCTATTTATACAGGACACCTATCAATTTTCCTGAACTAATCAACTATATCATTCGAAAGAACATCTAATAGAGTGGTTATACAGTAATTTTGAAGAAAGTCGTTAGAGCTGTTTTTGAGATACAGACTTACGGCCTCACTTCTGTTTTTCCAATTTTCACCAAAATTTGGAAAATTAATCTACACACCAGGCCTGTTTCAATTCTAAAGTTTCGAAGTTCTATCTTTATTAGTTTCGGAGATATAATGGTCAGAAGATTCTCCACATACATACACACACATTGACCAATTGCCCAAAACCACTTTTTTTGACTCAGAAGACCTTAAAACATGTAAATCAGCTGAAATCTCGATATCGAATTTTTGGACCAAATACAATACTTCCATTACGGTAGACGGGTAATGGAAGTAAAATATTCAGGTTTATTTATTAAGATTAAATTAATTAAATACAAAAAATTTTATTTATTAATACATTTTTCAGTTTTTTTTTTTTTTTTTTTTTTTTTTTTTTTTCTATTACTCAATCTTTTTTACAATACTATGTGTTTAAAAAATTAATGAAGAACTTTTTAATTTTAAATTAAATAGATAACATAGTCACTTTTGAACTATCAATGTGTTCGATAATAGGGATTTTAATTCAAGTATGCTTAGGGAATGTTTGGGATATAAAAATGTGGATATTTTAAAATAAAATGAATAAATTATGTTTAAAATTAAATTATTAAAAAACAATTTATTTTTATTTATTTATTGATCTTGCAGTTAAAAATGTTAATACTCTTTTATATTTTTTATCTTGATTCTCCAAAATACTGTGTGTTTAAAAAATAACTGGACAGTTTCTAAATTTTATATTAAAAAATTACATAATCACATTTAGAGTACCAATGTTGCCCAGAAAAAGAATTTTTAATGCTAATAATAAATCAAAGCCAGAGAAAGGATGCTCATGGAGGGGGGGGGGGATAAAGAGAGAGAGAGAGAGAATTTTACAGCCAAGAAATATAGTAAAATTTGTTAAAATTAAATTAATCAAATGCGAAAATTTTTAATTATTAATTAATCTTGGAATTAAAAAGTTAATAAATAATCCATATTATATTTTTATATCAAATTACTGTAGGTTCATACAGTCATTTTTTAACAACCAATGTGTTCGAGAAAAGGTATTTTAAATCGAAGATGGAGAAGAAATCTCGTAAAGAAAAAAGAAATTTATATCCAAAAAATGAAGTTTTATTTCTTAGGTTTTCAAGCATATTTCTTTAATTCACTAACCGCTTTTGTATTTTAAAACTAGAATCTTGTGGCCACCATATGACTTTCTCCTATATTTTCCTATGCAAATTCATTCAGTAAAAATAATTTATTAAAATCATTATTTAACATCTCCCATGATAATACAATACGATTTCCATATTAGAGAAGTAGTATAACACTAAATATCCAAAAAAAGTTCATTTTATTCTCAATAATACATTTAAAAGATATATATATATATATATATATATATTGTTAAAAATTAAAAAAGATCGATAACTTTATTTTAAATTATCGCAGATCGATGGTTCAACCCTTCAATTTAAAGGTATTGGCGAGCTCTTCTGAAAGACACCCATCATGAAAATTTATTCCCCTCGAGGAGGGACTTCTCCCCCCCCCCTCCCAAGGGGGGAGGCGATGCTCTTACATGTACAAAAAAAAAAATTCCCAGTTGACTATCTCTATTATAAATAATTCTTGTAAATTTCATAATGATTATTTTAAAAAAAAATTATTCTTTTTATGCGCATTTATACAAAATTTTGTCCTATACCACCAAGATAAAAATTTAGAAAAAGCGGGATGGCAACGCAACCTGTAAGACAATTTTTACGAAAAGTTGGTAGGCACTAATTTATGTCAAGATGTAACTATATACCAATTTGTATGAAATTATGTGCAGTAGTTCTTGAGATACAGTTGCCACAAAATTTTGTCGCACACACACACAGATAGACATTTTTTTTTAAATGGTCAAATCGTGCTCTACAGCTCTCAAAATGTATAAATCCATCAAAAACCCGAGGTGGAAAATTTTTACGAATCCAATTCTGTTGAATATAGAATAAAGTAAAAATTAATATGTATATGTATGTATATATATATATATATATATATATATATTATTAGTCTGACAAAATATCATGTATCTGAAACTGCGTTTGAATACCACGTGATTAAATGGACACTTTAAAAAAAAAAAGAGAAAAGAAAAGAAAGAAAGACAAAATGGGTGAAAAAAGGAACAGGGTCGTAGTCTCCACTTTTTTTTTTTTTTTTTTTTTTTTTTTTTCAGAACACTTTCAGAACTGAGAAACAGTACAAATAAATTTAATTATAAAAAAAAAAAAAAAATGTGTTATTTATGTTTTTCTATTTATGTTTATTTATGTTTTATTATGTTTATTTATGTTTTAATACCTTTTAACAACCATCGATTACAAAAAGCAAGTTTTATTAGGTTATACAGGGATCAATTTAAAAGAGTAAGCGTTGGTTTTTCTTATTACCCTTAAATATGACGTATATGTGGCAACTATTCTAACGCTGAACTATAATTGTTTGAACCTTCTTTAAGTGTGGGATACAATTTCCATCACTGTTCGACTGTTATAACTTTATTTGTGAGGTAAAACAGAAATGGAGACGCACAATTTTTTTAATCCTGTAATAATCTTATTTATGAAAGACAAAATTTAATTAAATTTGTTACATTATCATTCCTACATTACATTTACATTATCATTATCGTTTTTACATTGTCATTTCATAGGCTTTTCCAGAGAAGTCCTGCAAACATCGATGAATTAAAACAGATCATAACTGAAGAAATCTCATCAGTAACACCAACAATGCTGCGAAGTGTGCCAAAAACCTCGTTCGACGTGTTCGCATGTTTGCATTCAAAATGGTGGCGAACATTTTCAACATTTTCTGTGAGGAATAATAATGTTAAAAAATTCAATTAAATTACGTTTTTCAAAAATAAAATTATTACTGGATTTAAAAAAAAATGTGCGTCTCCATTTCTGTTTTACCTCACAAGTAAAGTTGTAACAGTCCAGCAGTGTTAAAAATTGTCTCACAAACTTAAACAAAGTTCAAACAATCATACTTCAATGTTAGAATAGTTGCCACATCCGTCAAATTTAAAGGTTTTAAGAAAAACCCACGGGTACTCTTTTAAACTGATCACCTTGTATAATTGAGTCGTTAACAAAAGTGGGCTGTAATTATATTTATTTTCTGTTTGCAGAAATAATATCAAAGATCAATTTACGAAAAATCTAGGGATGGAGGATCATCATTACAGTGTTTTGGCATGACAAGTCGCCCACCCACATGTTAAAGAGTGGTATCACTGAAGACATCTGCTGATAATTGGTTTGTGAAATCACGATTTTCCCTAAAATGGACATAATAATTTGTAAAAGCACGTTTTCCTATTGCTTACCTAACACTTGCATTTCAAGTGCTTTTGAAAAACACAGATATGAGAAAGTAAATTTCTCGACGTAAAATGGGATTGTGTTTTTAATAATAATAATAATAATAATAATAAATTTTCTTCTTGAATATTACATCTCAAGTGTTAATTCTAGTGTAAATCTAGATCAAGAGTTTCTAGAGCTTTATAGACAGAAACTCTCTACGATAACAAGCAAACGTAAATGTAATTATTAAAAGTTAATCAAAAATTAAGTTTCAGTTCGCATGAAAATTAAATCGTTTTCCTGTATGGCAAAGTGTGTTTTCACCTTTCTTAGGCAGATTTTTAGATACTGTATGAAATACATTTTACTTTCTCGTACCCATGGGATAAGAGAAAGTATTGTTTTAGGGTCAAATTTTCGAACGTGAGCTTTTGTTATATTTACATGTTCTGAGGCCCCCTGAATACGAAAATCATGTTTTTAGCGTGTGTGTCTGTGTGTCTGTATGTGTGTGTGTTATCAGCATATCTCAAGAACAAATAGTAGCAGAAATTCCACACTCGGTATGCTAAATGTGTATCATATAGGGATGCTACACTAAGCTTTTCGTTGAGATGAAGCAAATGGTTCGTGCACAGGGACACTCAAATGTATTCAAATACATTACGTCTACGGGGGAAATTCCAGGTAAGTAGAGTTTAACATCTTGTGAGGAATCCGAAAATGACAAAATTTGTATGGTGTTTGTCTGTAGGGTGTCTGTTAGTGTGTCAGTTCGTTAGTGTGTCAGTCCGTTAGTGTGTTAGTCCGTTAGTGTGTTAGTCTGTGTACACGATATCTCATGAACAAATGATCGCAGAGAGGTCAGATCAGTTTTAAAATATTACTTTCAATACTGGAAAGAACCCTATTCATTTGCTACATTCGAATTAAAAAACTTCGTAAGTTATTAGAAATTTACGATTTTCTTAACATGGGAGAATAGGACAAAAATTCACTTAAACGTGCATTAAATGGAAACTTTTTACTGTAAAAATGTCAGACCAGTTTTAAAATATCAGTTTTGATGCAGAAATGTACATCGGTAACTATAAATATGCTACTTCGAAATTTCGCAAGTTATTGGAAATTTACGAATTTCTTAACATGGCAGTATAGGGCAAAATTTCACATAAACGTCAATTTTGAGAGATAGTTTCATCGTAAAGATGTCAGACTACTTTCGAAATATTATTTAGGATACTGGCATGAATATCATAGACTATGATTTTTCCAATTTAAAAAATTCGTAAGTTATTTGGAATTTACGATTTACTTAACATGTCAGAATAAGGCAAAATTGAGCTTAAACTTCCATTTTGAGGATCATAAATACATTAGACAACTTCAAAATTACATTTATGATATCTGTTTGAACATGATTGAATACAAATATTCCAATAGGAAAATTTCGTAAATTATTCGTAATTTACGATTTTATCAACATAGCGAAATTGTAAATTGTTCACATAAATATGAATTTTGAGGATCATTGCATTGGAAATAGTATCATGAAAACTCAACAACGGAATTGACCCTGACAAAATAAATCAATAGATTAGAATAAGATAGATATATCGAAGTGAACGGTGGATAGCCTATTAGGGATTTCATTCTGTCACTGTGCCAAGCGTTTTTTCAAATTCATTTCTCTTAACATGATAACTATGTTAAGAGAATATCCTGTTCTAGAAATTTATGAATATATATATATGATGGGGAACTGAGCAGAGTCCACCTATGCCAACTAGTTTTCATTTTTAACAAAAAACATTTTTTTTTTTTTTTTTTTAATGTAATATTAAGAATAAATTCAACATTTATTGGATATTTACTGTTATACTACTTCTCTAATATGGAAACCGTCTGCATTATCATGGAATATAATTTTTTTAATACATTATTTTTATTTAGTGAATTTGTATAAAAAAATATAGAAGACACTCGTGTGGTGGCCACAACATACTAGTTATTTGTTGTTAGTGGATGTGCTTTACTAATAATATTTTACCATTTCCAGGAAAGCTGTTCGGGAATTGAAATAAATTCCTCATAGAGATATGGTAAGTAATGTATGTTTTAAGCTAAATGTTTATCGCTTGTTTTTTGTATATTTACACGTTTTGAGTTCTCCTGATTACCGTAGTCAAGTTTTTTAACGTTTAATCTTTGTCTGTGTCTCTCTGACTTAAAAATGAATAACTTTAGGAGATCCAAATGTTGTATTTTGAAGTTAATATAAGTTTGTTGCTGGAAAAGTTTGATCAAGATTGATAATAGTCCATAGTGTTTTGATTGCACAAATATGAATACAGGGAATATTTTTAACAAATATAGCAACATGCAAATTGCAAAAGAAACATCTTTACTGACGGATAGTTACAGATTTCCAAATGACGTGAATCTACGCCAGCAGTCGCAAAAGTGTTAATATATAATAGATTACTATTATGAGAAATATAAATAAAAACAATTCTAAAATTTAAACGGCAGGAATAAAAAAATTTAAATTTTTTTATTCTTTTGGATTTAAAATTTAAATAAATGACCGTCTCTACATATAATAAAATAAGATATATGGGTGTGTGTATATGTGTCGCTTTGTAGGAAAATGACTGATCGCAGAGCTACAGAATTTAGTACAAAGGTCTGTTTTGACCTATCCTGACGCACCTCGAAGCTCAATTTCCAAATTTTTCAATAGTTTTTTTTTTTTTTTTTTTTTTTTTT
The DNA here is from genome assembly GCA_963930645.1 of Salticus scenicus. Taxonomy (NCBI): domain Eukaryota; kingdom Metazoa; phylum Arthropoda; class Arachnida; order Araneae; family Salticidae; genus Salticus; species Salticus scenicus. The sequence goes on along the minus strand of OZ005649.1, from coordinate 354,078,559 downwards.
TTTAACTGTTATTATTAAATAAATTTTTTCAGCTCTGAATATTGTCTAGTGCAGCCACCTGTTATCATAAGGTGAAGATGATAATCTGCCGAGAAATGTTTGTCCAAAAACGCAATTCTTTAAAAATAGCAACGGCACTTATCGTACACTTATACAAATCGGCACTTATACAAACGCAAGCAATGGAGACCCGAACTAATACAGAGTAGGCGGGGCAGACGCTGCCGAGGGCAGCAGGAACCAGAGGCCAGATTCTAAACTATTTCATTTTTTTATTTTTATTTATTTATTTATTTATTTTAGTTTTTATTTATGAAGTGATTTAAAATATAGTGAATAAAGTTTTTTGAAAATTCCTTTAAATATAGTGACTAGCGAAGCAGGCAAAACCTGCTAGGACAAACATAAAACTGAATAGCATGTTTGTTATCAAATAACTAATCGGATTTTACATTACTTTAACATATGAAATAATTTGTAATCTGGTATTAATACAGTTTTTTTCAAAAGTACATTTCCGAGAAGAAAAAAAATATATAGAAATGATTTTAGAAAACAAAATTAAATGAGAAAATGTATTAAGGATGTATTACGGATAACAGAAGAAGCGCATACTTTCAAGAATTAAATTGAAACTTTTTTTATTAACACTTTTCAACAAGGTTGAAAAGTGTTAATGACTTCGGTTTGTCTGTCCGTCTAGCTGTCTTTCCGTCTGTCTGTCCACACTCTAACTCCCGTAAATATTCATGAAACTGATATATGTTATTCAAGTTCACTATCGGATGTTCCCTATTGAAAATGGAGTGAATACCTGTACTGGTTTGCGTACAGGGGCACCCGAAATTATTCCAAAGTACTGTGTTCTACGAGAGAGATTTCTATAAACCATACTTTAATACCTTTATTTTACACAAATTTAAATGAAATTTAAATGTCTTATTCAAGTTCACTAGGGAACGTTTTGAATAGAAAATGGAGTAATTACCACTACTGATTTGTGTACAGGGACACCTGAAAATATTCCAAATCACTGCGCTCTATGAGAGGAATTTTTATAAACGAAATAAGGTGTTTAGACGCTATCGTACTTTTAAAAATTTGCCCCATAGGCCATAATGATAAAGAATTTTTCTTGGTGTCCCTGTAAAAAAAACTATAAGTGTTAGATTCATCAAAATCAATAGGTTTCGTGCTACGGTGACTTACAACATACGTACCAACTCTCAGCTCATTCAAGCAAAGCGTTTAGACGCTAGCGTGTTCACTCACATACATACACACACACAAATTCGGGTTTTTTACATGATTACAATACTTTCCTTACATACGTATGTTCGGAAAGTAAAAAGTGAGAAAATATATTGTTACTAAACTTTTAGAAACCAGTACATTTAAAATGCTATAAGCATGTACAAAATGCGTAAGATATATGCAAACATATGTCAGACATTGGAGGAATAAAAAACTAGGATAATTTGAAGAAATATTTTGATGTTAATTTAAAATCTAGTCTTAAAAATAGAATAATTATATTTTTAAAAAGTGGCTTTATATTAAAAGTCTAAAGATTAAGATCAAATTTTAATGTGCAGACGGTACCATAATTTAATTCATAAATATTCCTAAGTAACAGGTGTTATTCTTAATCGTTTGCTACTAGTATTATATACTTATAGGATGTTATCGAAGATTTGCTTTTTTCTGTGCTTACCTAAAGAACTGCTTTAACTGCATTCTACTGACAATAAATTTGCGTACTCACTAATTCCTTATGAAAATATCTTTTTAATAAATATACTACATAACCACATAAAATTCTTAAAGTATATTAACACCGCAACATTTTAAAGAAACCTATACAAAAATATTTCCCTTGTTGACTGTTACCAAAAAACAAATTAAATATATATTCTATTTAATTTCACAGAATAGAATATATATTCTATTTAATTTCACAGGATAGAACATATATTCTATTTAATTTCACAGTGACTGGTAAAAAATAATACTTGTTGTGTGCATTTATACGAAATTCTTTCCTAAGTTGCACTGTTAAAATTTATGATAAAAAGTTACGACGACGCCATCTGTTGAGCGATATGATCCAAAAGTTGATATGCACAATAATTGTTAAGATGCAACTAAATATAAATTTTAGGAAATTCTATGCATTAGTTCTTAAGCTAGAGTTGACAGAATATTTTTGCCACACACGCAGATGGATAGACATTTTTCTGCAAATGGCCAAATCAGGTTCAGTGCATCTCAATCTCAAAACGTTTAAATAGATCGAAAACTGGAGTCGAAAAAATTTATGAATTTAATAATTTCTTCTATTGAATACAGAAGAAAAAAAAGAAAATGGAATGACTCTATTCGACTTTTCGAACACTAAGCAATTAGCAGGCATTTAAATAAATGTAAATCATAGAATAAGTCTGTAAATAAACAAATGAAAAAAACTATAATAGGGTGTTGAAGTATTTTTCTCCAAGTTTGGTTATTTTTCCAACGGACCTTTGTAATGTATACGAATTCATTTGTGTATACATGTAAATGAACTATAACTCACAAAACTAAATTCTAAGTGTACAATCAGTATTAAAACTTCAAAACTTCTTCACACGCCATAAAATTTAAACCAGTACAACCGGTTTCGAAAGGACAAGGCCTTTCTTCTTCTGCACCTGAAGAAGAAAGGTGTCGTCCTTTCGAAACCGGTTGTGCTGGCTTAAATTTTATGGTGTGTATAGAAGTTTTGAAGTTTTAATACTGAACTATAACTATCAAGCACACAATAGCAAACATATATTAATTTATTTTGTATTTTTAACAATTTACTATTACTAAACGAACTTTAACTGATTTGAGTCCACAGAACTTGTTGTAAAAAATTCTACTTTCGCATCCGTCTAAAGAAAAAGTATAACTCGTACAGTATAAGTTGTAAACTTATAAAATATTATGTTATATTAAAATATTAATTTTAATATAACATATTAAAACATATGTTACATAGGTCATTTATCTTGCGACGATGACTTATAACATGCCAAATGAGTTCGATCATAATCAAATGTAGAATTTAGACTCGAGCGCTTTTCAAATAATTTGTCCATCATGTCTTCAAATAATACATCCATGGCACTTAATATTCCTTGTATTCATTTAAAAGAATTATAAATATTGTAATCATGGAAATCTATACTGGTCGTGCGAAAGTGACCTGTATATTTCTTACCAATTTTGAGATCAATGAAATGATTAGACGATATCGTGGACACACGCACGCACGCATACCAGAAAAATAGCAAAAATGAAATTGTAAGACCACAAAACTTATTGAAAAAATTAGATCACACAATCAAATTTATTTCACGATTGGAATATCTCCTTTACATAAGTACATGTTCGAAAAAAGAAAAAGCTTAATTTTTAAGTATGTTATCATCTTCTTCTATGTAAGAACAACTTAGACACAGTAATAAATCTTTACAATTATCCAAAATTATGAACAAAAAAGAAAAACTATTTGTTTCTTTATTTCTATATTTAGTTGAAATATGCTAAATGTTATTAAACGAAGTGTTTATTTCATTATTGTGATCAGTGGTTGAAAACTGAGTACTTATAAAATATGGTTTTTGGATTGTACATCATTATTAGTTATCGATGGATTTACGAATATGGTTAAGTGTTAAGTGATAGATACTTCGAGATAACCTTCCAGATCTGTAACTGGAAAACTTTTTTTTTCCCCTTACATTTTATCTAGAACAACTTTAAGGCTGAAAGAAACAGTAATTTTACCATGTTTTTATTAACTTCTATAGAGTTCTAACAACCACGTGACTTTCTTCTTAGCAACCGTACTTTTTGAAGGACAACGCTAATTTTTCCACGCCTTTGGAAGCGTAGTAGTCGAATTTTTTTATGCTTTTGCAAATACATTTACAACACTGTGTTACAATAATTTGTAACACTATTCCTCATTGATAAAATGGGTCAGTGAGGTCAACTGTCCCTCAGCAAACATGCTTGTGACGTCATCTGTTAGAACTCTATTCTTGTTTCTTTGTGTGTTTGTTTGTTTTTCCGGTACAAATCTTTCAATCTATTTTTAGCTAACTTCCCTACTAGCTAGACATTTGAAACTTTCTCAGTAGCTCAGAACCCGGTGACAACACAATACTTCGAAGTCAAATTTTCGAATAGTTTTCTTGTAATTAATTAAAATATGAAAATAATAAGCTCCTAATAGCAATAAAAATAGTCATTAAAATATTAGCTATAATTTAATTGTTGCCAAAAAATTTTACGAGTTCCTTTTCTTTCGACATAAAAATAAATACATTTAATTAAATGTGAGCGTTAAAAAATTGTAAAAAGTTAAATTATGCATCTGGGAAAAAATTGTAAAAAGTTAAATTATGCATCTGGGAAAAAATTGACGTCATTATCACTTTAAAGATTTTCTACAGATTGATAAATTGCTAATGTAGTTCATGATGCAAATATATGTTGTTCGGAAAGGATTTATATTTTATTTTTTAAACCAATTTTTTTTTTTTTTTTTCCCGTAACTCTTTAACCAATCACATTAGAACGTCCATCTTTAGAATGTCGATAATAAGGATTTTCTCGCCAAAAGTGGCCAAAAAGTCGCCAAAGGCAAAAAGTCGCCAAAATTGGCGCCAAATCCATTACCTGCCTATTGGAGCTTTTTAATGCGCTTTAAAGGGAAAATTAAGCTATTTCAACTCGAAAAAGAGCTGGAAATGCAGAAAATTGACATTTTATCAACTTACTAAGCCTCTTTGAAAGAATTTATACAAAAAGTAAATACAATTATTTACAATTTCGTAACAATACACATTGATAAAGTGTTAATGTAGTTAGTTCTATAGCTATGATTCAACAGAAAATTTAAAAACAAGGTTTATAAAAAGTTTTTTATTTTATAATTATTAAATTTAAAGTCTACTCTTGAAAAATTAATTTTATTAGTGACAAGCATGACATCGTAAAATTTGCTTGTTCCAGTTTTAAATACTAAATAATAATTTATCTTGATGAATTTTAGTGTATCAATATAGCTATATATTTTGTGTATAAATAATACAAAATGTTTCACGTAAGAAAAGCTAACGACACTTAATAAGGAAAAAATATAGCGTAACAGTATACAGGCAAAATACAAGCATATATTCTGCGACTTATCTTTATTACTCATTTGCTCTAAATTCAGACACATTGGAAGTCCAGAAATTTAATTTACACAAACAATACTTTCATCTTACATGTAATTTTAAAAGAATTCTAAAATTTAAATAAATAAATACAGTGTTCAAATTATTAGGTTTTTTTTTTTTTTTTTTTTTTTTTTGACATTTTTCTATTATCTAAAAAAATACTCGACGAAATGACCTGAAACTCATACATGCAAAGAACGTTGAAAAACTCATATTTTCCACTATCGATTTAATCCACAGTGCAATTAGGGAATCAACCACAAATTGAAGAAATGCGAAAATACTTTGGATCAACCTGTATCACAAAAAGCTACAAATGACTTGTAACTTCAATACATTGTTACACATACTATGTGCAATATTTGTATGTTTTGGTGCGGGAATTGCGTAACACCCACTGTATATTAAAAAAAACTATTTAATAGCGTGTCAGATATGACATATGTAAAAAATTAGAATTATCTTTTATTTTATTTTTTTAAATTTTCTTTTTTAATTAATGATATATAAACAATTTTTCTATATATAGTGTGTTATATTATTTGATAAGTTTCATATATTTTCTTTAAAAAAAATAAAAAATAATATATAATTGTTTTAATTGAAAATTAAAAAATAATCTTTATGTCCACTTCTGCATGAAATTCAATAAAACAAATTTCCTAATTATTACATTATACGTTCGAGCAAAGTTCTGGGTTGGTGTTACAATCCTCTACTATAATTTTCTTGAACTATGAATATTTCTAGCCATCAAATTCTAGAATAAGACTCTTTTAATTGAAAAAAAAATGTACTCTTAGTCTCATTTAACTGTTTTGTTTTCTAGTTTTGAATAAGGAAATAAAAAATTTGTCGGCATATTTTTAACTGAATTCCTGTAACATTTGCTTCTATATGACTAAAATAAATTTACAGAATTTAATTATTTTGCTTCATTTTTAATTTTGTATTAACGTATAATATTTTTATGGGTGTTCACTGCTAGGTACCACAAAATGTCATCAGGACTATACTATCTACCAATAAGTGTTTGAACACTTTCGAATTTGGATGCGCTGTAGTGTGTTAAAACTGTGGCCAATGTTTTTAATGAAAGTGTAATAGAATTAAAGATTCTCGGGCTTAGAGTGCTCTTAAACACAAATTCATTCATTCAGGTGTTAAGGTTTAGACTTCTCTCCAACTTAGCCAAAACCTATGTTAAGCTATAGAGAAATTTTACAACCAAATTACACACACATACATATATATATAAATATATATATAAATATATATTTATATTAATATAAATATAAATTTATATATATATAAATTTATTTTATATATCACACATATATATATATATATAAATTTATTTTATTCATTGATAATCTATTCCTATATATAAATATATACATAGGAATAGATTATCAATGAATAAAATAAATTATCAATGAATAAAATGAAATAAAACCCTAAAATATATATATATATCTTTCAATAATAATTTTTTAGGTAATTTTGGGATTAATATTTGAAGTGGTGAGTTTATTTTGATTTACGTTTTTAAATGGTTATTGGATTATTATTTGTAGTGATGAGTTTTATTCTGATCTTCGTTTTTTCTGGTTTTATTTACAATGGGTGTTTCGGGCCTGAGAACAAAGAAATTCTTAGCTTTTGCTTTCTTTGTGACAGAAAAACATCCATGTTTTAGCATATTTGCATTCTACCAGGCCCTTGATAACGTTAGAATGCAAATATTGCTTTTTTCTCATTCCAATTTGCTATAATTCATTTAGATTTTACTTTATTTCTTTTTTTGGTTTGATTTGAGTGGTCTTCGTTTTTGATCAGAATAATTATTTGAATACTGAAATTAAATTTCAAGTGTTTGCACTGCTAATATTAAATTATTAATATATATATATATATATATATACATTAAAAAATTTCATATCCACTAATTTTGTTGGATTTGAATTTTTTGAATTATGAAACATAATTTTAATAAATAAATTAGATAAATCTGTTTAAAAAAATTTTTCCCATAGAATCACATGGGCTTTGTCGGCGACGATTGGTAGAGAAAGCCCTTAAAGGCCAATTGCCTGTTAGGGGAATTTAGTTCTGGGAGGATGATCGCTGTTGGGAGATTCTAGGATTATTCACATGAGTTTACGGGAAAACTGCGGAAAACACAGAATGTTTGGGCCGTCGAGTTCGACCTGGGATAGAACCCGGCATCTTCCGTATACCAGTAGCCGGCACCTTGCGTCTTCCCATTATTGAGAACTACGTTCGGATCTTTGTTTGGCTGTAAAGGTGCCTTCACACTGGACGTTCCGTTCCGCTGTCCGTCGTCCGCAGAGATTCCGTCAGTGAACTCCGATTCCGCAGGAGTTTACTGGCGTCAGAAGAATCCCGAGTAAAATGAAATGAACCAATCACGTTGCAGGGCAGTAACAGGCAATAGCCAGCCTTTTAAAAAACATCTGTTTTGATTTTTTCTTTAGAATTCAACGAGCAACATTACATACATTCATTTAAAGCGAAATTGTGAAATAGAAATTAAAGAATTTGAATTATAATAGACATCTATATACTATATATATATATATATACAATATTTCTCGAAATAGTCATACTCTAATTTCTTTCTTACTTTTCCAAATTTTATTTAATATAAATTCCAGCTATTTCTTTTACATTTTTCAATTTATAAATGCTTCTATATATATATTTAATTACTTGTTTAGAATGTAAGAGCTTTAAATCCATAAAATGAAATTTTAGAAATGTGTAAAATATATGAAATGCATTTTATTTACTGGGATGAAGAAACAAAATTCCTAACAAAATAATTATTATAATAATAGTAATATATTACTTTGTAAAGTCATTTACTCCCCCCTTCCCCCAAGCTAATTATTTTTAAACAACTAAGCTGAGGATCGCGATATTGGATCGAACCTTGCACTTACTAGTCATTTTGAAGAAAGAAATTTAACTAATGAAATGTATATCTTGTACTCAATGTTAAAGTGATTTCAAAATTTTATATAAAACAAATTTGCATTATTTCTATGCTAGCATTAATTTTCCTGGTCATTTCAGGTCTAATTAAAAAATTTCTACCATTAATTTAAAAAAACGACAATTTTAATCAAAAGGTAAAATGTGGCTTTTTTAATCACTATTTAGAAAAAATAAATAAATAACGTTTCAAATGTAAAAAAAAAAATAAATAATAATAATAATAACAATTTTGTAAAAAATAAATGTATGTATAGAAAACCTGAGAAATTTTTGTGCATAGACTGAAGATAAAATTCTCCTTACAGAGTAACCAAGACATTTATTTTGCACTCCTCGCCCTTTTCATGCTTAAAATGTTTTATTTACTCTTGAGTCCTACACCTAGGTAGATTACTTCCCTATTAATCTTTTTGAAGGAACCCAGCCTGTATTTAAGCAAGTTTTGAAGAAAACTCTGAGCAGCTAAGTCGCAAGTGCAACCTGGAATTGAACCAGGCAATCCCTGTCTACTAGTTTCGCGAGCAGAACCTCTTGGCCATTGTTGGAACATGTTTTAATTCAAAGAAAAATAATTAATTGTTGAAATTTATGCTATATATGTGATTGAAAAACATTTTCAAATTTTATTTAAAATAAGCTTGCAGTATTTCTATGCTATTTTTTTCCCCCTCAGTGATTCCAACTTTAATTAAAAAATTTCCATATATACATTTTTTTTTAAATGTTGGTAATTTTAATCAAAAGACAGAAAGTCAATACTTAAATAACTTTCTAATATTCTTTTAATTTGTATATTGAAAAGATTTATATTAGTTTTTTGAATGGAAAATGAATAAATAATAAAAATTTCAAAAATTCTCTGTGTTTTCTAAAATAACTATACTCTTTTTTTTTTTCTTTTTTTCTAATTTTCATCTTTTAAAAATGTGCAATTTCAGATGATTTGGATTAATTACACCTATTTCTTGTACAACATTTCCATATTTCTAAATGTTCCTTCTTCTTTTTATTATTATTAATTTCAGATTGTAAGTTATTTAAATCCACAAACTGAAAGCTGGAGAAATTTTTAAAATATATTAAATACAATACACTAATCGAGATAAAGAAAACATTCTCTTTACCAAATAATAAAAGCATTTATTTTTGTCCCCCATGTTAATTATGTTTTATTTTTAAGTGGAATTGTAGAGTTAATTGTCTCCATCATGATTTTTTTAAGGTATTTTAGCCCAAATTTACGTGAGTTGTGAAGAAAACCATGGAAAACTCCAAATGGCTAGACGGGCGTGACGCAAGATCAAACCTGGCACTACCAATCTACCAGTTTTGAGAGCAGAACTACTTGACCACTATTGAGACATGCTTTATTTGGAAGAAAAAAATTAAATGATGAAATGGATGTATTTAATGTACTTGATATAAGAATGACTTCTTTAATTTTTAAAATTATTTGGATAAAATGAAGCTATTTCTTACACAACATTTAAATGCTATGCAGAATGAATTCCATTCCATGCAGGTCTTTCTAAGTGATCCTAGCTAGCACATATGCACGATCCAAAGACAACAAAGGAAAACTCCAAACAACTAGACCATTGGCGGATTTAAGGGGGGGGGGGGCTAGGGGGCTGAAGCCCCCCAAAAGCACTAACACTCCCAATTGGATGTTACAAATGTAAATTTTTCATTGGTCTGGAATAACATCTTGAAAACTCTTAGCCCCCCCAAAAAGTTAAGTTCTGGATCCGCCACTGAGTCTGACAAGTGGAACCTTGGTTCGAACCCAGCAGTTCCTATCTACCAGCTCTGGTGGAATGGTGTAGGTGTTTAAAGCCGATTGATTACACAAGGTTCCTAGTCCTAGGACGGGGTAAAGTGCTATTAATGGAAATCTTTATAAGCAATCCAAGCTGGTATGTATGAGAGCTTTGAAGAAAACTACGGAAAACTCTGAACAGCTAGGCGGACTGATATGGCCTGTCCTGGGTAATGATGTGAGATGTTTAAATACCCAGTGGGTGAGTAGGTAAATATTTCTGGGTATATAGCCAAGGCCTGGGAACCCAAAAACTGGGTATTTTGAAAAAAAAAGTATTTGTGAATGGGCGATAATTTTCTTATCTCGAAATGAAACACAATGCACATATACAGAATTTTTTGTATACAATAATTCAACTAATGACACTGAAGGATGTTGATTGTTGTATTGCATTCATTTTCCTTTATGATTTTTTTTTCTTTTAATTCATAAAGACTTTTTAAACAGTAATATAGAAATATTGGATTGATTTTTGACTCCTGCAATATATTTGAACAGTGGTGGATTTAAGGGGGGGGGGGCTAGGGGCTGAAGCTCACCCCCCCCCCCCCCCCAAAAAAAAAAAAAAAGTACTGACATTCCCAACTGAATAGTACAATTGCAAACTTTTCATTGATCTGGAAATACATCTTGAAAAATCTTAGCCCCCCCCCCAAAAAAAAAAAAAAAAAAAAAGTTATGTTCTGAATCCGCCACTGTATTTGAACAGGTTTTCATATGTATGACATAATTTGCAATATTTTTTTTAAGTTTTGATGAAGTTTATTTTAAAAAATTTAATCAGCATTCATGATAAAATATATTCTAAAAATTAAGTGTGATAGCAGTGTAATTTTTCTACTGTAAAGCAATGTCACTAATAATAAAATATTTCTAACTATGTTTATGCCATAGTATAGATGAAGCGAGAGAAGCTTGGATTCTTAATTTTCTTACGGATACCATGCTACAAGTCAGTTTTGATTTCATGAACAGTTAGTCACTCCCTTTGTACACGTGTTAATTTACTTTAAATTTTATGCTAAAAGGTGAAAAATAAAGATAGGAATAAAAAAGGACTTGCTTTGATTTTTTTTTAAATGTTAATGGGACTCTCTCTACTTATCGTCGCCAGAAGCTAAAGCCAGGATTATTCTATGTGGAATTTTGCCTTATCATAACTCATGAACTAACACATATTTTTAAATTCCATTTTTATATTCAGAAAATTCATAAATATTAAACAGGTTATTTTCTTTCTTTCTTACAAAAAAAAAAAAAAAAAAAAAAAACTCTAAAACACAAAACACTGCTTTAGCAAAGTCCACAATATACTTGTAATATTTTATTTATGAAGTTATAATTTATTACAAAACTTGTAGTATACTTTGTTACATTAAGAGAAATTACTATAAACATAAACATTAAAAGTATAGACGCAATTTTTGTTTTATTTTAGGATTATTTTATCAGGTTTATAAACAAATATGCAATAATTCACAGGATTTTTTTAAAATAGTGTGATAATTGCATGCAAGATGCTGTATAACATTCATTTTTTATGATTAAATCTTTTGGTTTTATAAAATTTTTTAAAAAGGCTCAAATGTTTTTAACTTTACATATATTTCCTCTCTCTATCATATTATACATAAATGCAAAAGTTTTATTCGAATAGAGTTCTTTGAAAAATACTCAGGTATTTTACATTACTAGCCCGGTCCACCAGTAGCCGAGTGGTTCTGCGCTCAAAGGGGGTAGACATGAGGTGTTGGATTTAGTCCCAAATCACACTTGCCATTCTAGCCGCTAGTAGTTTTCCATGATTTTCACCTAAACTTGCTAAAATAAGGACTAGATCACCTTAGAAAGACCTCCACAGAGGGCACTCCCCCTTCAGAGCCTAAGACATTAATGCAGTCCGTCGTCTTTACTTCCAAACATACATTAGTCTTCCTGGGTTCAAACCTTGTGCATTCTGTCTATCAGTTTTGGAGTAGTGGTGTACATGTTAAGGTTTAATGACCACATGGTTAGGGTGAATTACCCTTCGAGGGGTTCTACTAAATTGTCTTAGCCTATTCTTGTGCAAGTTTTTGGAGAAAATCACAGAAAATTCTAAGTGACTAAGACGAAAAGCATAACTGGAGACCTGGGATTGAACCTGATACTGTCTGTTTGTCAGCTTTGTGAGCAGAACCTCTCGGCCACTGATGGGACCTCAGTAGTTAAAAGAAAAAAAAATCTTGTAACATTATCAAAACAATGTGAAGTAAAAATAACCTGAAAAATTTTAACTTTGAAATTTGAATTATTTCTATGATAAAATTAATTTTTACAGTCTTCCTAAATATATTTCAAAAATTTATGCCATTAAGAACTTCAATGAATTTAATGAAATAATAAAAAACAGTGATTTAAATTATAAAAGTGTCAAATAATAGTTTACTAGCTTAATTCCCTAAACTTGACTGTGCGTAAAAAGTACACAAAATTCTGTATTGCAGCAATCACTAATACACATGTATGTATGTGTATACATCGGGAAAAAATACATATATATGTATAATTTGATACCAATCCTACACACTGTGCATTTGAAATTATAACAATTTTAACTCAGTGTTAATAACTTTATGTAAATAAATAATTAAAAAAAAAAAATTGCTTAAGCTGATGAAGGGTTAAAATTTAAGAAGAATTACAATTTACCTAAACATTACCATAAGGATCCTTTAGCAGTCAGCTTCGGCACGTCTTCAGATGTATGTGTTACCTCAGATTTATTCTTCTTCCTTTACACCTGGATTTCAGCATACCGCAGCATTTGGCATCTAGGCACATACGCTAACAAGATTACGTAAATAGGCACAGTATAAAAATTGTGCCTATAAATGTAATCCAGCTGGCAATGAAAATTTAAAAGTGGAAGACTGTTTCAGGTAAACCTGCCATACATATGCTTCATCTTCATCAAACTGGAAAAAACATGCTTACATACTGTTGAAAATTTAAACATGAAATAATAAAATATACATTTATTCGCTAAAACTTCTACAGCGACCAAATTATCAATTTATTGGAATTAACTGGCTTTGTGTAGTGCTGTGTGTTATCTGAAAACTGCATATTAAAGTATTGTACTAAAAAATTTATTATGACAATTTGAAATCAGAAGTAAAATTTATCATAAAAAAATCAAAATTATGTGCATGGACAAAAAAAAAATAAATAAATAAATAAAGATTTAGTTCTATTTTATCCTGAACATTACACTTAACAGTCTTAAAGAGTAAGAAAGTAGCAAGATAGTGCTTCAAAACTTGTCTAAAGGAAATTCATAAGTGACAATCATTTGCGTAAGAGGAAATTAAAATTCAACAACGTTTTACTAACCTTGTGCTTATAATAAGCTACAAGGTTGCTGTCCCTCTTTTAAGATTAGTTATAGGAATTAAGGCCAATTGACTGCACTAGAGCCAGAGTGGTAGTGCCCTCCATAGGAGTCTATTTAAGCGGTTCAAACCCATATATAGACCCTCTTTAAACAAAAAAAAAAAAAAAAATCAACAGATTTTCTGTTATATATTACAATCTTGCCTTTATCTAAAGTAACATCTACTGTTATCAACAATCACAGTAAAATTTCTATACTTTACAACTGCATGGAATTAGTTTAACTACAAAAAATACATATAAAAATTCAAAGAGAAAATTATTCACTACAATCTATTCATCATATTTCAGCAGAATATAAAAGAAAAAAAAAAAAAAAAAAACATAAATTTTGCATAAAAAATAATTAATTCAAAAGCATTAACATTATTTTTAAAAATTACAATACATATTAAAAGCATGCTTCAAACTGCAATTCAATAATAATAATAATAATAATAAATAAAATCTACAAAATTACTTTTTTGAAACACTCAGAGAAACTGAGCAATAAAAAAAAAAAAAAAAAAAAAAAAAAATCAACAACAAGTTTCAAAATACATTCGAAAATATAAAGAAAGAAAAATCGTCGTTTTAAAACTATTTTGTTTGTTTTTACTTTTTTGTTGATTAACTTACAGTTTTATTGTTACTAAGTCAGGTTAATTCTCAAAATTTCAAGTGAAATATGATAGCGATATACATCAATAATATCTGAAAAATTAGGTTCACTTATCAGTGAAGGGAAAAAAAGCAAAAATTTGTGAAGGAAAACTGATAATTTTACACAAAAGCATACTTTTCCTGTTACAAAGTAAAACGAGTATATAATAATAGTAATAAAATACTTATCGTAGGCACTTTCCAAAGTGAAACGATTAATTAATAAAGCATAAGCAACTCACATAAGTTTAAAAAGTCTTTAAATATGAACGAATTATTAGTATTTATCGAAAACAAACTTTAAATGTTAAATAAATATACAATTAACCTGATTCGTTATTAAGATCAGAATTTATATTTACCTTTCATGTACTATTTTTCCTTTTTTTTTCCTCTGTATGTAATCTTTTAGCTGACTCAAATCAAACAAATGCTAGTTTTCTTGAAATATTGATAGAAATCATCTATTTTCTTATACAAAACATCACATAAAATGCTAAAGGAAACATAAACAGTCCAAAGTTACACGACAGGCAAGCATGAAGGAAGTGAGTTTCTCATTCAACAATCTGATTGGTTCGCTGCTTGCGGTCGATTGCGGCGAAAACGTTCATTTCTAGCACAGACAGAAGTCAACGTTTTCCGCAAGAGAGCTTTGCGTTCGTCCGTTGCGTTGAGAAAATTCATCATTGCGCATGCGCTAGTTTCGCGGAGCGGAGCGGAACGGCCAGTGTGAAGCCCGCTTAAGACAGAGGACGTATCCCCTTGCGCCCTCTGACCGAAGCTTTTTTAGCGCCTTCATTCAACTAAAGTAAATAAGAAAGTTAATCGTCCTGAAAAATAAATAAATAAATAAAATAAAATAAAATAAACTTAATTCACGAGACACATGTTTAAGAATACATGAATATTTACATGAATGTTAAAAGGAATATATTTGATTATTTCCCATATGGTCCAGGATCTCTAACCAGGATCTCGTAGTATAGAAATAAAAGATCTTTCTACGAGATCCTGGTTATAATTACGTGAGTTTCAGAGAAAACTATGGAAAATTCAGAGAATTTGGGCTGATGAGTCCGACCTGTGATTGAACCCGGCACTTTCTGCCTGCCAGCAGTGGAATCAGCACCTCTCGCCCACTATTGAGACGAGCTACCCTTGGTGCTGGGCGGGCCAGGAAGACAGAAGATGTATCCACTTGTGCCCTCTAACTTTAGCATTTTTTTTTTTTTTTTTTTTTTTTTTTTTTTTTTTTGCGCCCTTAGTCAACTAAAGAAATTAAGAAATTTAATCATTCTGCAGAGAAAATAAACGTAATTCACGAAATATATGTTTAAGAATACATAAAAACTTATGTAGATGTTAAAAGGAATATATTTGATTCCCTCATATACTGTATTTGTGGAGACACAAATGCACATGAACAGGGGCTCAGAATAAAAGCAACCTCTCAAACTGAACCTCTATCCACTGTCCTCTAAGACTCCCAGCACAAGCATAGCCTCCTTAACTAGATGCCTGTCGCTTAGCTCGGAAACTAGGCAACAGTTGAAGCGGTAGACAACGCCACCTGGTACAGATTGCACCACTTTTTTATTCAACAGCCACCAAAAATTTTTAAAAGTAAGATATGATATACATAAAAGGCGAATAGAATCGAAGAAACGTCGATTATATATATCCTGCACCACTTCTTAAAATTATTGGTGACAGTTGAATAAAAAAGTCCTATAATCTGTACTAGGTGGCGCTGTCTACCGCTTCAACTGTTGCCTAGTTTCCGAGCTACGCGACAGGCATCTAGTTAAGGAGGCTATGGAACAAGCATGGCTATGTTTAGATTGATAGGAAAAGGTATTCTGAATTTCGTTTAATATCGCATCATCAAACAAAACCATTTTTCCTTTTTATTTTTCTCCATCATTATTATTTTCTTATTTTTGATGCATATAACTTAAAATAAATGGCTTAATATTATGTTTATGAAAAATATTTGACGATATAAAAGGTATTCTATGTGTGCTCAAATTAAAATTCGTGGATTATAAAAAGTTAAGATTCAACAGTAACTTACGAAAAATCTTTTTCACATTAAATCGAAGCTGCATTTTGATCAAGATATTTTTCATCGGGAGTAACGTACTCTTCCCGGACAAACTTCACAGCTTTTATTCCCGATAATATATCGGACTATATCGAGATTGGACGAAACACCGTCAGCTGCTTCCTGTTCCGTAATCCTAGAAATTTTCGGGATGTCCAGGAAGCGATGACCGCACGTGCAGGAAATTAGTTTTGTTTCCCATGATGCACCTCTCGTAAAAGTTTTACTTCTCTCTCATTTTCAAAGCTTTCGAAAAGTAATCGCTCTGTCAGCATTTTTGCGGTGCTAGGGACCTAAGGAAGGAAGTTAGGATTATAAAAGAAAGCCAAATATATAAACGGCGGAGGAATTTATTATTGCTGTTTGCTTGTTTTGTTTAAACCATGGTAACATTTCTATAAAAGAGATCGAATTCGGCACTAGCGGACCGCTATCATTTTATCTCTGTATCGATATGATGTTCATTTTATTTTATTTCAGTATCAGATTATAGAAATGAAGTAAATTAAACAAGAAATGACAATTTTTATTAAATATTAGATTGGTATATACAGGATATTCGAAAAATCCTGACCGCGGATTTTATTTTTTAAATCTTATTCTTAGGGAAGTGGTATAAATCGTAAAGTTGTATTTAAAAAAAAAAATAATCTGATGGGGATACTGCCTAACTTACTTGTAGACACATTTAATTAGACATATTGTTGCACAAATATTTACATTTTCTTGTAGAGTAAGTAATTCATAAATATACGTTCTAATCGATTATAATGCACTTTATTGAACAAATATTTTTGAAACAATCTAATAAAACTATTATCCACACAAGAAAAATATCGAAAACCACAAAAATAACGTTATATATAACGCAAAACACGAACTTGTTCAGGTACAGTAATCAATAGCTTATTGCGCAATTTCTCCTTAAGTCGTGCACAGTTTAAAGTTCAATAGCATTTACTTGAGAGCAGACGGCCTCCTTTTATATTCTTTAGCTAATATAAATGGCGAGAATTTGGTACATTATTCTATAAAAGATAGTTAACTCAATTTTGGTTTGAGAAACGTCTTCCATATCCTGGCAATTCTAAACTCAATCCTGAAAAAAATATTAAGACCAAGCTGCCAAGCAATAAATGCCATTATTTTTGCCGCTGCCTTTTTGAATTTTAAGCAGATTTAAATTGTATAATGCAGAAAATAACTTCTTTAGTTTTACATATAAAAGCATTACAACAAATGCAGTTACTTTTTAATTAAAAATTACTTGTTGTTTTTATAACATGTTACAACCTAAAAAACTTAGTAAGGTCAAGTCTACTTTTATAGCAGTTCTCATTTTATTTATTTTCTGCTATATTTTGTTATTGTTTGTGGAGCTGCTCTAACAGATCACACAGATGACGGCAGACGTAAATTTCGATATTTGTGAACATAGGAAGAGGTAGGAAAATAACCCCACATCGAAATTGAACAAGGCCAAATTCTGTGTTTTAAAAAATACAGTTTAAATTCTCGGAAAATACACTGCTGGCCATCCAAAATGCAACACAAAGAAGGACTGCAAATATCAGAATGATATTTACTGGCCACATACAGTATAGTAGGAGGAATAATTGATTACATTTTCAGAAAATTTGGAGTAATGTATATAAAGCAGCACCCTCTGGGATCAACAACTGTACGTATCTGCCTAGGCATTAAATTGAACAGCGATTGGATGGCATATTCGGATACAGCACTTCATGGAGCTTCAACACGATGCCACAATTCATCAATCGTAATTACTGGTGAGTGGTGTGGGGGGGGGGGAGCAGTCGCTTTTCAATGATTAAACAGTCATTTTCGTTGGTGATCAGGAGAACGCGCTGGCCAGAGCAACAGTCTAACACATTCTGCATCAAGGAAGGTCCAGACAATACGGACAACTTGCGGTCGTGCATTGTCCTGATTAAATATTGCGCTTCGGAGGCCTTGAATATAGGGCAGAGTGACGGGCCTTAATTCGTCAGAAAAGTAATGGCCTGTATTCAGAGTGGCGGGAATGAAAACAAGGGATGATCGAGACGTGTATCCAATGGTACCACATACCATCAATCCAGGTGGTCACCCAGTATGCGGCTACCAAAACTTTGATTACCCTCAAACCTGCGCATCACTGATATGGGCGCCTTTAATTTGTTATCAACGACGAATCTGGACGCAAGAATGACGTGACGTCGCCTTTCAGACAAATCACAATCCTGTTTACAGCATCAAGATTTCCTCATCCGTATTTAACGGCATTGCGAATAATGCACATTGTCAGCTGGTATTCGACATCGACATACTGTCCATCACCCTCAGTAATGGTATGAGGTATCATTGAATACATGTCTCGATTACTTCTTGTTCGCATTCATGGCACTCTGAAAAGCGGCCATTACATTTCTGATGAGTTAAGGTCCGCCGCTCTGCCCTGAATTCGAGGCCTTCGCAGCGTAACATTTAAGCAGGACAATTCACGACCGCAAGTTGTCTGTAATGTCCAGACCTTCCTTGATACAGATTGTGTTCGACTGTTGCTCTGGTCAGCGCGTTCTCCTGATCTCGCACCAATGAAAATGACTGCTTAATCGTTGAAAAGCGACTACCCCCCACCACTCACCAGTAATTACGGTCGATGAACTATGGCATCATGTTGAAGCTCCATGAAGTGCTACACCCGAATATGTCCTCTAATCGCTGTTCAATTCAATGCCTAAGCAGATAAGTGCAGTTATTGCTTCCAGAGGGCGCTGCTTTATGTACTGTTTTCTCAGGATATATTACTCCAACTTCCTCAAAATGTAATCAATTGTTCTTCCTACTATAATGTATGTACCCAATAAATATCATTCAGATATTTCCATTCCTTCTTGGTGTTTCATGTTGGGTGGCCAGCAGTGTAGTTAAAAAATTAAGCAGATTTAAAATTGTATTTGATAACTCTTATAATATATATTGATAATTATGCTCAGTGGAAAGGCATAGGCAATCTTTCTACGTTGACTTCTAAACAAGTGAGAGATTGCAAGTGAGAGAGAGGCAAACAACTCAAAAAAAAAAAAAAAAAAAGCTTTCATCTCTTGAAATTACATATGATTTAAAACTTTCTTACACCAGTCGAACTGTAGGAAATACAATATCAAAAAATTCAAAAGTAAAATTTAGTAAAATGAACCGTCAACCACATGTAAGTAACAGACGCGAACTAGCATATTTAGAATTCGCAAAGAAACGTGTTGCTTTGGAGAATAAACAGAAAAATGGTGTGTTTTCGGACGAAAAAAAAAAATGTTTAATCTTGATGGGCCTGACGGTTTTAGATACTACTGGCGTGATCTTCGGATTGAACTATCTTTTTTCTCAAAGCGTCAGTTTAGTGGTAGTTCTGTCATGATTTGGGGAGGTTTCACTGCTAACGGAACAACGCCAGTTGCATATTTTAAACAAAGGCAAATTCGAAAACCTATCAAGATTCCAGCACTGTACTATTTTTCGCCAAATGTAATCGCAAATAGCGACAAGGCGACAAGAACGTCTCCAAGTTCCTCACCAAACCGACCTCCGTTGAAACTAACAGAGTGCTATTATGTTCCTCGTGCCTTTATATGTATTTTCTCTTCAATTTGTTTAAAAACTAGTTCTGGATCAATAATTTTTGTTTGGCAATTGGCGACGGTCTGGGACTCACCCCTAGAGGTGGTCCGGAGACATGCCATCGCAATTTTGATCCTCCACGGAAGGGATGGCTCTCCCGCTTCGGTGACCCCAGAGGTATAATTTTTGTTGGGAACATGGAGGACATTGTGGCCACAACAGGTTTTACGTGCACTAGCCACCATTAGTGTACACGGCGGTCTTTGGTCGGTTCGAGTACCGAACCCACAATCTTCCAATTACGAGGCCGGCGCTCTACCGACTGAGCTACCGCTGTCCCTTTCATGTATATGAGAAGAAAGTACTGTATTCTTGAAAATTTCATACCTCTGTTTTTCAATGGATTTAAATGTTTTCATGTGCTTTGTATACGATTTAACCATTTTTTGAAAACGTCTGTCTGTCTGTGTTTTACCAAAATGCTGTGGTTGCTGTGTATTGTGAAATAGAATTTTATAAAACTTTATATTTGGCTTGATTTTTAAATAAATTAATGTTGATTTTGTATTGGCATATAATGCCCAACATATGGCACTGCTATGCGAATATATTTCCCATTTACCAGAAAGCTATATCTTAGCTACTATAGTATATAAAACTGCATATCGGCCATCAGACGCTACTATGCTGTAATTTTCTCTGTTTAAGGGAAGGGTATGTTTCAGCTTCTACAGCTCATAAATGCACCAAACTTGATATGTGAAATGTTCATTATAAAATACGATGATGATTTAGTTTGGGTGCATGTCGGCCAACAGATAGTGTTGCTATGTTAAAATTTTCTTCGATTAAGGAAAGGCTATGTCATATAACACAGCTTTTACACTAAACTTGATGTATCCGATGAATATTATAAAAAAAATATGCTGATTTAATTTGGTTGTATATCGACCAACAGATGGCACTGTTGTTGTTGTTATTTACTTTCTGCGATTTTCCAGATGACCATAATGCTGCCCTAAATTGCATAAGTAGAATCTTTATTATATGAAGCTAAACTTTTTTCATGTTAACAGGTAGGTAGCGCTATTATATAAAACGATACTGAATAGATAAAAATTTGTGATGGCCACAGCATATTAGTTATGCTCAGTATGCAAAATATTTTCAATATACATTAAATATTATTTAAAAAATCAGTTCAGTATTAAATTATATTGTTAATGATGTTGTTATCTCCGTCATCAAGTTTACTCTTTATAAACATAAATAAAGGACACTCAACACAATTTTTTGTTAACATTAGATTTCTTTTACATAATTTAGCGTTATTCTTCCGCATTTTACTGGGGGTTCTTGAATAATAGATTCAACAGTTGAAATTATAACCTACGAAAACACGGCCGATTTGAATATTCAGATTGGCTGTGCTATGAAACGTAAGGACGTAATAATAGCAGGGTGTGTTAAAGACAGTAGTAAGGTATAAAGTGTGCGTCAAACACATTCCCCCCTCACCTTTTACAAAAATCAAATTTGATATTTACTGCATGAAAGTTGAAAAATTCAACTATTTAAATATTTTGACGTAAAAATAAATGCTGTTTTCTGAAAACTGTAACATTTAGATAATAGTATATATATATATATGTGTGTGTGTGTGTGTGTGTGTGTGTGTGTGTGTGTGTGTGTGTGTGTGTGTGTGTAGCATTTTGATCACCCCTTTATATTGTGACAAGATTGCGATAAACGGAGAGATATAATATCATAACTACGACAAAATAATAATAATAATTATTATTATTATTTAAAATATTTGAAAATCATCTCGTCTCGTAAAATTCTATGACATTTTAATTGCTCTAAAAGTCGAAAAAATTATAATATACCATTAAAATATACAATTAAAATATTAAAATAAACACAGCATAAATTTATACGTTTCGAGCCTTATTTTAGGCTCCTCGTCAGTAAAACAGCATAAAAGTAAACGTTGAGATAAACGGATAGATTTGAAAGAAAATTCTAGAATGATAATTTGAACAGTAAGATACAATTATTTTAATATTATCAAAATCGGGTAAATGGTCGGTTTCTATCGGCATGCTGGACAATTTTAGAACGAATATCACGGTTTTTGAAATTTCTTTAACTTATAATAATAATAATAATAATTGTTATTATTATTAAAAGTTAATAAAAATACGTCAACTTTCGAAATAAAAAATAAATCGTAACAATATGGAAAATTATCTCATAATTTATGAATGATGCATGATTTTAATTACTGTGTGGATGTCCATGTATATCAGAAAAATTGAAATCTATCTCCTATCGATTTTAATATGTTTTACGTACATGCCTATTTCTTTTCTTCCAAATTTTGCAAAGTGTTTTATAATTTATGAGTAATGTATGAATTTACTTTCTTATTTTTTACTGTAATACAGACTTGGCTTAAACACTGTAGACATACATAAATTAAATTCATTATTTTCACTATTTCCTAATATGGGAAAGTTTTTCAATCTACATTACTTCTCGTACCTCGTGACACTGCCTTCATCGCAGACTGAAAGCAATAGTCTTTGTGGGCAAAAATATTTATTTAAAATGGTTTTTTTTTCTTTGTGTGTGTGTGGGGGGGGGGGGTGCTGTTTAAAATTTATACAGTAAATTCAGGCTTTAAAGAACTATTCCATAAAAAGGCTTGCGTAACGATTAAAACCTTTATGCTCTAAAGATATAGGTCAGGTGCACAGAAATTTCAAGGTTCAAAACCCTACTAAGAGAAGTATTAGTTTGGTTAAGGAGATATTTGAAGTTTGTCATGCTCTTCTGATAAAAAGCTGCTATTATTACTATAGCAGTTGCTACGCATGTTACTATTCAAAAATTCTTAAAAAATAACATATACATTTTTCATAAGAAAAAATTATAAGAATCAAAATCTCTTTTGTGCTTTGTTAAAAAAAAAAAAAAAAATGGAAAAAGGGGTCGAGTAACAAAGAATTTTTTCTTTTTTTTTTCTTTTTTTTTTTTTTTTTTTAATCTGTTCATGTGGCCAGATGTTAGTCTACAGATTCAAGCATAAAAGACAACACTAGTATTAACAATATAGTTTAAAACTAAATTGATTCTCCGAACGCTTAACATAGGGTAAACGAAGTTTGTTTAAAAATGGGAATATTTAAACAGGATCAACAGATCGAAAATCTCAACGTCCTATTTTTATTACTATATATATACATTTTATATATCATATATTTATTTTATATATAATATATAAATATTATATTTCATATATATTTATTTTATAATACATTTATATATGAATCCATACTATAGATATATAAATATATATTTATTTATTAAAGGTTTCACCCAATATGAGTATAACACTATCAAAGTTGCATATCATGCGGGTAAAATATATAATATACAGTTAAAATTAAAAACTACTGAAAATTTAAAATTTGTAATGACTTCACGGGTAAACATATTAAAAAAAGGTTTAAAACCAATTTTAAAACACGTATATAAAATTTCTTTATTAAAATCAAATACAAAGCTTTTCGCTATTATTAACACAGCATCTTCAGATGTTGTTAGTTAACAGCAGAGTAGACACCATTATATACTGAAGAAGTTCAATACAGTTACAGTTAAAAAATAAGTCTTGTAAATATCATGAGTGATTTAAGATCACTTGGCGTCACACTAGGGTTACACAGCAAGTTCTGTAGGAAACGTTGACACATAAAAAGTTTTCAGCACACCGGAACTATCTTGTAGTGTAGTCACGTACTTTTAGAAAAAAAAAAGGTCCAGTTCACAAAAAGTCGCACCAGAACTACATGGCAAAGAAATACTTGTAGAGGCACACACAAATTTCCGGAATTTTTTTTTTTTTTTTTTAAATATAATATACAATGTATTTAAATTTTTTACGTAGACTTGTAACCTTATTATAAATTTTATGGCCATCATTTTCTACAGAAACCATGAATTTACGCATATTAAATACGTTTAGTTTCATTATGTTGAATAAAGCGGGTAAAATAACTGGATCTCCAAATTAAATATGCAGCATATGAAAAATCCCTTATGAAACCCCTATAAAATATCTAAAATCTTGTTCATTCTTTTATCGATAATTTGCGTAAACTTTCTCTATTCAAATAAACTATTGACATGAGTTATCCAATATATCTAGCTTTCAACCTATGCAATAATAAAAAATAAAAAAATTCTATCTCACATGCGCGGTAAAAAAAATATTTACTATGAATTTTTATGAGGCTACTATACATATATTTATTGAGATATAACGGTTTCTTTTAAAAAAATTGCAGCAAAAATTGTCACTTTTTTAACTATAACACGCAAGATATTAAATCTGGTCCAAAGTCATTTTCAGGAAACTTGACCCACAACATTAGATACAGCATACTGCAATCAAAATGCAAAAATATTAAATATCTAATGAAATAGGAGTACTTTTACTAAATAAATTTTAACTGCGCATGCGTAAGCCTTAGCGAAATTTTATTTGCAGTATTTAATAGCCAAATGTATTAAGCTACCTTTACAAAAAATCCCAAACAAGTATTGTGTAAATTCAAAATGTTGTACGCGATAGAATGAACTGCTTTTTTAGTCCCTCTCAAAAAACCAGCTGAATGATAAGGGGTTTTACTCACATTTTTATTTTGATTCAGTCAACTGTAATACAATGTTCATTGATTGTAAATAAATATTGAGAAAAACCCCTTATCATTTTCCTTATTTTTGAGAAGAACTTAAATTCAGTTTATTCTATCGCGTACAACTTTTTCAATTTACACGGTAATTGTTTGGGATTTTCATACAAGTAGCTCGATACTATCAGCTATTATATTATGCAAATGAAATCTTACTAAAGCTAGCGCATGCGCATCTAAATAATATTTAGTAAATATGCTTATATCTCATTAGATAACTAATATTTTTGCGTTCTGATTGCAGTATGCTATGTATAATGTTATGTGTCAAGTTTCCTAAAAATGGCTTTGCTTTGGATTTAGTATCTTAAGTGTTATAAGTTTAAAAAGTGGCAATTTTTTTTAAAGAAACCATTATATTTCCATGGTTATATGTGGTAGACTCATAAAAATTTATACAAAGAAGAAGAAGCGTCATAATCACATACTACAGTCAGATTGCATTTCAAGCTTTACTTTTTGCCGGGTGATGCCAAACACATTCATTTTCCCTTAATTTTTTACTGATCCCCCTTTCACTTTCGGGGCAAAACTTTCACTGAAATATATGAGATGAAATATGTTATTTACTCTCCTAAAGTTTCAAGAGGATTCGTCAAGTACTATTTGAGATATTTGAAAAAACGTCTGAAATTGAAAGTGCCCGGTCATTTATAGGGAAAGATAGTGCATTAACGGAATTTGGAGCGCGGACAGACGGACAGATAAATTGATTGATGTCATAATCACTCTTAAACATTTTCGGAAAGTATTAAAAACTATTGACATAAGCGAAAACGAATGCAATTCCACTGATTTCCAATTAATAGCCCTTAAGGTGGTACACCAGTCAAAAGGTACACCCTCTTTATTCCTTTCTACGTTTTTTTTTTTTTTTTTTTTTTGGGGGGGGGGGGGGGGAGGGGTAAAAAAAATTGCTTACTATGCTAAAAGGCGACATATTCAAAGAATAATATTCAAGGAACAGAACTCGAAAAACTTCATTTTTGAATGAGATATTCTTATTAAACGAAGCAACGAAAATCCCATTGAATAACATGGGAAGAAAGAGGTAATCTGACTGATGTACAGTCTTAATGTATCTGAATATTTTTGTGGGACCCTGTAAACCTTAATTATGCCATAATCTATAGAAAATATATTTTTATGCGTATAACTAATAAATGTAAATTTCATTATTATTTGAGCAGTACAAAGGTATTTAAAAATGAATTATATAAATGCCTCTCATATCTGGGAATTTATTGGATTTTGTGTGTGTGTGTGTGTGTGTTCCTGTGCACAAATCAGTGTTGTTGTTTATGTAATTTTTCAATACGAAAGATATTATAATGAACTTAAATAATATATATCAGTTTGAAAAAGTTATGAAAATGTTTGCGATAGTTAGAATACTTAGAACACAGGCAGATGGATGGACAGACTAACAAACCGAAGTCATATTGTTAATTGCATGAGAAAATAGACAAAAAGACCGTGTTTTTACTTTTCAGCTAACTCAGTTAATTTTAATTTTTCTTGATAAAAAACGTGTGAAACGTATTAAACAATATAACACAATTTATACGAAAAATTTCTGCTTGTTGTTGATTAAAAAATAAAATTCAAATTTAAAATTAATTGAGCAAAATATAATTCTAAATTTTCACGCATGTCATGTCTGTCACGCTATTAAATAATATTTTATATATTTATTTATTTAAATTTTAAAACTTTCTTATTAGATATAGGGTGACAAGCCTGTTTGTATAAATTACAGTTTACGAAGTTCAAGTTTGTCTCAATGTAGAGCAATTAAGCAATACATATGAGTCACTGAAAATGTTTGTTTCTTGTCTGTTACATTATATGTTTACCTTATTAAGTTTTTTTTTTTATTATTATTAAAAGCTTTGTATTATTTGCACGCAAGACATAAAGATATATCGGCACACCGAAATTGATTAAGATAAATTAATATTTAATGTTTAAAATTGGACAAGAAAGCTGTCTTATGTTTAGTCTTTCACAGATGAAATTTACCACAAGCACATTTTAACGTTGTTGGAAACTCTTAGAAAGCTGCCAAAAGTCATACAGGGAAAGAAGCACAAATTTTGATGTTCGGAAATAGTGTTATTCTTTTAAAATTAATAAAAAAAAAAAAAAAAAAAAAAAAGAAAAGAAAGGAAAATTAAACACTTTCTTCTTATTTTCTGACACTTCCACTGAAGTTGAAATGTCTTTTAATTTTAACTTTGACCATGAGTGTTACAACAAGGCAAAATGTTAAACAAAATATAGTTTTTACAAAAAAAAAGTCAAATTAAATTCAGAAAGGGCGAAAGCTGGACAGATTCAGATTTTAAACTGGAACCTTCAGCAATAATTCACCAGCACTCTACCAACTTATTTACACTGAGAAAAAATATGTACCGCCTTCATCTAAAATGAATATGTGGTCATTTTCTAAATCTCTTAACTAGAAATATAGATTTCCGAGCTATGCACATAAGGCACGCCAATAAACTGAATAGACGAAATGATCGAGAATTTCTATTCTACACATTTCTAGATGGTGAAACAATATTCTGAATATTCTGAATATTTTGTATTGCGAGAAATTCTAGCTTCATTTTCTAGAATTGGGTCATAAACCAAGATTATAATTGCTGAAACCCGCTTCTTGTATTTGCATTTATTTGCAGAGATTTTTAAATAACTTTGCCATCGAGAATATAGGCAAATGCTCTAGAATTCTAACAGGGGTTTCTAGAACTCGCTTTCAAAGGGGACTAGAATTTATAAAGCTGATATGGAACTATTTTTTCCAGAGCCACAATTTAGATTCTAGATGTCAGTTACAGAATTTTGTCTCAGTGTAGATAAGTTGGTAAAGTGCTGGTGAACTATGACAAAGAACACCAGGTTCAAAATCCCAGCTAGTCATTTTTTACGGTCAGTAAAATTAATTCGGCATTTTTTATTAAAAATATGTTTAGTTGAAAAGTGTTTATGACTTCGTCCGCTGCTCACTTTATTTGCAATTTCTGCAAAGATACATGAATTATTTAAAATTATTATTTCATTCTTGCCAGTTTTGTTTTACCACTCAGAAAGAGGACTTGGTTAAGGCTACAAAATTAATTTTGCTAAAGTCATTTTTGAAAAGAAAAGAAAAAAAAAAAAAAAAAAAAAAGAAGAAGTCAGTGCTATTGTAAAAAGAAATATTGTTAACCCATTTTACAGACTTTCAAGGTTTTTTTTTTTTTTTTTATATTTATTTATTAATATAGATATATACATTTTGTAATAGTTAAAACTATTTTTTCTGTTTAATTTTACTATAATTTTGTATATTTATAAAAAACAAAACAATTTTTTGCAAACAAAACAATTTTGTTGTTGTTAGAACTGAAAAAATAATATTTTAAATTATTTTGTTAATCTAAACAAAAATTTTTATTGGAACACATTTAAACAGAAATTTTTGTTGCATTACAAAATTTTCCATTGAATACAAAACAAGGTATTTGGGACAATAAGTATTCATTTTTAAGAAAAAAGATTGTTTTGCATCCATAATTCAGGGATGAGAGTTTTCCATATTCTTTTCTTTCCTTCCCTACCCCCAACCGCTATTTCTATATCATAATATCTGTCCTATTTAATCACAAAAAATTTCTTGAAAGTACAAAAATGTTTTTTGTATAGAAATAGTGGTGGCAAAAAATAAAAGCGAAAACTCTCATGCCTGCTAGATGCGTTTAGCTCAGAGATATATTAAATTATTCTGTATTTTTATTTATAAAAAAAAATAATAACAATAACAATAATAATCATTAAGCTGTAAAGGTAACCTTGGAAGATTAGCAACTGTCCATCACAAACCACTTAATCCTGATCAAGGTGTGATATAATCCTCAATAAAAAGGCTCTCGTAATTATAGCATTCTCCTTCTTCTGTCAAAGTCGTCTTAAAAGAAGGCAATTAGGTCTGTCAAAAATGACTCTCCACCGACAAAAGTATGTTCTTATAATCCATATATGTTCCTTCTTCATCAAAACTAATCAGAAGTAACCAGTATGTGATACAAAATTTTCTCTCTCTCTCTTTCTTTCTGTCTTTCTTTTTTTTTTTTTTTTTTTTTTTTGAGAAAACACGTATTGAGATGATGGAGCTCACACGTCTATTTAATTATATAATAAATTATTTTTGTGTCCAAAAAAAAAAAAAAAAATAGAGAATTATTATGGTCAAATGCTATTTATTTTTTAGAAAGGAATAATTATCCTGGAGAAACCTGCAAATAAAAATAAAAATAAAATATTAAATACATATACAAATAAATAAAATTGTACAAGTAACTAAAGCTTACACTACCATTTTTACTTTCCGAACACTATAGTGAGGAAAGTATTGT
The DNA here is from genome assembly GCA_963930645.1 of Salticus scenicus. Classification (NCBI taxonomy): domain Eukaryota; kingdom Metazoa; phylum Arthropoda; class Arachnida; order Araneae; family Salticidae; genus Salticus; species Salticus scenicus. The sequence goes on along the minus strand of OZ005649.1, from coordinate 354,049,490 downwards.
AATCATGTCAAAAATCCGAATTTGAGATTTTTGATGTTTCTATACATTTCGAGGTGCCCTGAGTGCGTTTTCACTATTTTTACGATGATGTATGTATGTGTGTGTGCATCTATGTGTGTATGTATGTGTGTGTGTATATGAGTGAGTGAACACGCTAGCGTCTAAACGCTTTGTTCGAACGAGCTGAAAGTTGGTACGTATATTGTAAGTCACCATAGTACGAATCCTATTGATTTTGGTGAATCTAGCACTTATAGTTTTTTTACAGGAATACCAGGAAAAATCCTTTATCATTATGGCCTATGGGGCCAAATTTTTAAAAGTGCGATAGCGTCTAAATGCTTTATTAATCTGAGCAAAAAAATTGTACACATGTTATAGGTCACGGTTGCACGAACTGTATAGATTTTGGTGAATTTAGCACTTACAGTTTTTTTATAGGGGCGCAAAGAAAAATTCTTTATCTTTATGGCCTATGGGGCCAAATTTTTAAAAGTGTGATAGCGTCTAAACGCCTTATTAATCTGAGCAAAAAATTTGAACGCATGTTATAGGTCCCAGTTACACCAACTTGTATAGATTTTGGTGAATTTAGCACTTACAGTTTTTTTACAGGGACACAAAGAAAAATTCTTTATCATTATGGCCTATGGGACCAAATTTTTAAAAGTGCGATAGCCTCTAAACGCTTTATTCAATTGAGCTGAAAATTTATATGAATATTATAAATCAGTGTTGCACTAACTATAAGCATTTTGGTGAATCTAGCATTTATAGGTTTTTACAGGGACACAATGAAAAATTCTGTATCATATGATCTATGGGCTCAAAGTTCAGTAGCGTTATATAAAACATCGTGTAATATATGGAGAAAAATACTCAAACATACTCTGTTATGATTTTCTCTCTTTTGTTTGTTTAACAACTCCTCTTTCTTTACTTTATCTACAAAACTGTTAATTACTCAATGTTCGGAAAGTCGAGTGGAGTCACTCCAGATTTTTTAACATGCAAATAAATACCTTTATATTTTCCTATGAGTAATAAAATTCTGAAATTCTTCTGAATTACGTATTCCTTTACATTTCTACACATTTATTGTAACATCTTAATTAAAGTCAAAATTTCTAAAGTGTAACGTTTGGTGATTTGGCTGTTTCACCTGCGGTAGATTTCGTGGTAAAAAATCTGTGTCTCTGTGACAAATCTTGATAAATATTCATTTTTAATTCCTTCTGTTAAACTGATTTTACTCAAATATTGCCCGCAAATTCATAGGCGATGACTATACTTTTAGAAATCTGTCAGTGGCAGATTCCAGGGGCAAAAATCTGCCTGCCTGTGTAAATCTTACTATTCATTTTTTTGTCCCTTATTCTGAACCGATTTTCTGAAATTTTGCACGCTAGAACATAGTCAAGGTCAATTAAGTACGTCAGTGTTTTTGGGAATCTGTCTGACCAGGAGCAGGTTTCAGGGATAAAATTTGCTTCCTTATGTCAAATTTTTCAATTCCTTTTTGATTTGCTATTTCTGCCGGACCGATTTTACTCACATTTTACACATGAATCGAAAACAATATAATTTACAAAGTATTTGAAATATCTATCTCACCAGGAACAGGTTGCAGGTGCAAAAGTTTGGCTGCCTGTGTCAAATCTTGCAATTCAGTTTTAAAACCCATCTGCCGAACCGATTTTACTCAAATTTTGAAGATGAGCTCACTGGCGATGACAAAGCGATACAGAAGTATTTTCAGAGTCCTGTCTCATGTGGGGAGTTTACTGGGGAAAAATCTGTTTGCTTGTGTCGAAACTTGCTATTATTTTATAATATATTTCTGCTGAATCGGACTTTTTAATACATAAGAATGAAAGCATTTTTTTTAATTTTTTACTTATGTGGTATTAGTTTTCTTAACACCCTATCTTCATATAATACTTGATTAATATTATTCAGATTCATTTTACGTATCTTTGGTATTTGAATTAAATTCACTCATTTAAGAACAATTCTGTTTTGCAGTTTATTCAAAGTTTAAATTTTAGTTTTTAAATAAATTTCTGCTTACAAGAAAATGCAGATAACTTTAAATTCAAATTGTTTTAGAAAATATTATTCTGTAATATTTTCAGCTCACTATGTTGTTAAATACAAACAATGTATTATTAAAATTTATCTATACACCTTTTTAATCACAATTCTTATTTATTCGTATATGCACACTGCTCTTAATTTACACTCATTCGTGTGTACTGATTTTAATCTGAATTCCTCCTCAATTTCTGTTGTTATTTCCCATATTTGGAACAGGTATAACAGGTAGTGTGTATATATATATAGGGAGTATCAGAAGTCTTGTAACATAGAATGGGCGTGACAGAAGAGCTCTTATAGGCCATAAATTACAATAGAAACTCTGTCCTATTTTTAATATTACAATATTTAAATATAACAAATATTTAAAATTAATTTTCCTTACTTTGCATGAAAAAATAAAAAGGACCATCAGTTTGCATAAATATATACATTTTTTTTTTTTCCTTCCCGTACGTTTAAACCATTTAAATGTTCTATAGTTACCGAGAAAATACGATTATATAAACCAGATTTCCTAACCCACATTTCACAATCATTATCCGCAAGAAAGAACATGTATATATATATAATTATAAACAACTAAGAAATTTCCAATAATAGAAATATATTTCTTAACAGCAATACTGATGTGAATTTTATTATATTTTACACCATGGATCACATTTTAATTTTCCCGTGGAAAATGATGTCATGACAGAAAAATAACATAAGAGAAACTTTTTCTACGGTGGCAAATAGAGTATCTTTATAAACCCGACGATTTTAGTTAATAACTTCGTTAATTAAATTGATACAAATTTCTAAGCAGCTGAAATGCCTTCCTTGAAGTATTCGGAATATACTGATATATCTCATGACGCGGAGAACCCTGCCGCGAGAAGTTGCTGTCGCAAACAAAAACAATTGACGCCAGCGATAGAAACTCTTTTTAATATATAGAGAAATACAAATGAAAACGTATAATAATTTTATGATATAAATAAACATATCATTATTACTTACGCAATAAATAAGGAATAAATTAAAGAATATAAATATGGTTGGTTGGTTGGGTTTTATGTTGCATTAGTGCTGAGCAATGGGCAATTGGCGACCAATATAAATAAGGTAAAAAGTGAATTAAACGCTGAGGGGGGAGACGATGGATGAAACCTCTTTTTGAAAAACATGAAGTTCAGTCATCTATCGCAAAAATAAATTTAAATTATTTCTGAATTAGATGACCGATATGATATAATGCAAGCTTATTCGAAATTTCCTATAACCATAAATATAGTAATAATATATAGATTGATAATTGGGGAGAAAAAAATGATTCCCTTTTCATTTGGAAAAAGACGGCGATTTTACCAAAATATGGCCGTCTTTCCCTGAGTGAATACACAATAAACACCTCTCAGTTGCTTTGTTAGCTATATTAATTCTTACTATATTATTAATTCTTATCTATTGCTCCTATTTTAAAAAATATTTATATATATATTACCTTTTAAATAAATTTATGATTAAATATAAGATTTATTGTTTTATGGAGGAAAAAAATTGGGAATGAAAGGGTTAAATATATTCAGATATCTTCTTATCTTATCCCTAATTCTATACACATAAGACGAAAATATTGTTCTGGAGTTCGAAAATTTTCGACCTCCAGTTTTCGATGGACTTACACGTTTTGAGATATCCCGATCATGAGTTGACCAGGTTTAGAAGATAAATGCCTGTCTGTATGCTATGAATTTTGTGAATGCTGCATCTCACAAATCAGTAAACATATTTAGATATTTAGTTAGATTTAGACAAACTGCTGTTGATTACATTTGAGAGACAATTTTCTCAACATGGTGGCATTGTCATCCCATTTTTCTCATAATTTTTAATATTTCAGATCAGAACAATTAAATATATTTTCAAATTTAAATTATTTATAATATTAATATACATGTATCTAAATTATTAATTTATATAATAAAAATTACAAAATAAGTATTTAATTTAATTTTTACTTTCTCTTATTCCTATAATGATAGAGAAAATATTTTGGGGTCAAATTTTTTATTTTCAGTTGTTGCTATATTCACACGTTTTGAGCTTTCCCTGTGTTTGTGTTTTTAAAACCTTACTGATTATTGACTTAAATGTGACTAACAAAGCTCTTACTTTTATAAATATACAAAGTTGTCATGAAATTTGAAAGTGTTATTGCAATGCACTATTGAAAATGCAATATGTAGCATTGAAAGTTTTTTTTTACACTGCAGTGTAAAAAGACTTATTACCATTGCAGGCACTTGAAAAATTTGCTCTAAGTGCAATTTGATTATGTTATTGTGTAGCAAACACAAAAAAAGCTTATACAAAATAAATCTCATAGTCACTGGTCAGGTATTTAAACAAGAAGATTAATGTTTTAATACTTTAATTTAGTAAATTATTTACTGTATAATTCAAAAAATTTGCCTCCCCTCCTCTTAAATAAATCTTGATAAGGCCTATGAAACACACAAAAACTATATTATATAGCCTCTTAATTAATATAGAAAAACACCAATACAATTGTATGAAAAATACATTGTTTTGTTTGTCCCATTATGGCGGCTCGGTTACACTTGAGACTTCCACTTTTAGAACCTCCTTGCCGGGTCTAAATGATTCCTTAGTCTATATAAAATCTTATCTCACATAGAGATACCATAAACACACGTGTCATTGCACAAACATTATAAAAAAATTCACTTTACAACACGTAAAAAATGATACATTTAATTAAAATTATCAATTAAAATTGCAACTTGTCAAGGCCTTTCGCCCTGACCATCAGGGCATCATGAGGAAAAAGCCATTTTTTTTTTTTTTACGAGTGCAGCAACATTTGAATTATATATAAAAAAAGAGTCATAGTACAGTTAGTTATTATAGATGAAACTGTTGAAATGGTTCTAACTGTAACTGTACTATGAATCTTTTTGTATATATAATTCAAATGTTGCTGTACTTGTAACAAAAAAATGGCTTCGTCCTGATGGTCAGGGCGAAAGGCATTTACAAGTTGCAATTTTAATTGATAATTTTAATTAAACGTATCATTTTACACGTGCTGTAAAGTGAATTTTTTTTATAAAGTTTGTGATTCCTTAATCTGTGGATCAAACTAAAATATATATATGAAAAATGTGGATGTGTGTTTCAATAACTTTGCTGCTGACTGTATAATAAAACAATTACAGTTTTTTATGTTTGATCATCATTTGATACAAAATTTTGAATCATATTAATCCGATTAAGTAAGCTACGTGAAATAAAAGATTTTGATTTATACCAATCCACTGATTTATTAAATAGCTCATTATTATTATTATTATTTTTTTTTTTTTTTTAATAATTAAGATCAGTTGAATCCTTTGAAAACTTTATCTTAGAAGCTGAAAAATTAGCTAATGTAATAGACGTAGAAAAAAAAACTTTGAATTGACTGCATCACGCCATCAAGTTCAATCTTAAAAATGAAATTTTTCTTATGAAAGTGTAGACGAATCTATAGAAAATTCAAAAGAGAAATATAAAATAACTTTTTTTTTTTCTTTTCAGCAATCAGGCAATCAGTGCACTGATGCTGAGATTAAACTTATTGAATAATCATAATCATTCTTTTGAATTTTTATGCAATGTCCACAAACGTAAAGACACGTGCAAAAATGAATTACTACCACACTGTAAAGATCCAGGACAAGACTTAGCAGATGGCGATTCCTCTGATCTTAACATTTTAAAACTGGCTGGTAAAATATACTTTATTTTCTTCACTTTAAAAAAAAAAAAGGATGTTCAGTTGATGTCCTTAAACTCATTACCTTCCTTAACATTGGGCCAAATTTAAGCATTGCTTTAAAATTTTTGTTAACCTTGCCCATAACTTTTGCTAATGGAGAAAGATCTTTTTCTAAACTAAAAATGATAAAAAAAATACTTCAAACCATGTCTAGTCAAAATCGACTCAATGGGTTAGCAATATTGGCCATTGAACATGAATTGAGTAACAAATTAGATATACAAGAAGTTATTCGAGATTTGCAGAAAAAAAGGTTCGAAAGAGATTATTTTATTCAGGTTTAAATTTTGTATATTGTACTAGCATTCTTTATTTGTTACTGTTTAGAAAATATTGTCTGTACTAGTATCAGTTGCAAAGATTTTGTGTTTTTAACTTTAAAAAAAAAAAAAGAAAGAAAGAAGAAAATAGTAGTAAATATTATAATATATGAGTACTATTTACTTAGCTCAATTCTATGAGACAGTTTTTACGATTTTTTTTTGTTTTTAAAGCTTGTAAGGGGAGGGGGGGGGGGCACTTTTGAGGTTTGCCTACGACAGCAAAAACGTTAGAGCCGGCTCTGTTCACCTAAAGCGAAGTGTGTGACATTGCTGCTAATGAAATTATTGACAGTATATTAAATTCATCTAAGAAAAATAATGATTATTGCGATATGACGATATCAATCAGGTAAATAAGAAACTAATTTTTTAAAATGCTTTCTGATGAAAGCATAATTTGTAAAGAAGAACTCAATAAAATTCTTAGAAAAATAAATTTGTGTTATTACTATTTACAATAAATACTAAAAATAAATCATGCAGGTTCAAGTTTAGTTAAAAATTAGCTACACGTGAACAGATTTTACCTAAATTTGACAATTTTTTTTTTTTTTTCATTTTTATTTATTGTTTTCATTATATATTTTTGTTAATGTTCATTTTTATTCTTATGTACCTAGTAATTTTATATTCAGTGTTATTATTCATTAGTATGTGTTTAGTTTGAATAATATTCTGTTTTTATTATTCAAAGTGAAAATCATTTTTTATGGGCCCCGAAATCCGCAAAATCCTAAAATCCGCACAACCTCTGGTCCCGAGCTATACTCTATTGTATTTTCATATTTTAATTATAAGAAAACTAATCAAAAATTCAAAAATCGGACTTTGAAGTATTATGTTGTTACCAGGTTCTGAAAGTTTCAAATGTCTAGATAATAGTAGGGAAGTTAGTTAAAGTTTGATTGCAAGATTTGTACCGGACAAACAAACAAACAAGAATAGAAGTTAATAAAAACATGGTAAAATGTAGTGTACTTAGTTGAAAAATTTATGCATCTGTTCGATACAAATTGTGCTTTACAAAATTCCCTGACTTTTCCAGGTTTTATGCAAAAATACAAATTTTTCCTGACTTTTTTAACAAATGCCTATTTCCCTGACAATTCCAGGTTCTCCAGGTGAGTATGAACCCTGAAATTGCTACTTCAATTTTTTTTAAATTGTCCATTTCAAAACTGCCGTCTAATAAGCACCCAAATGGTAAGGAAGCCCACTGGTAAGCTATTGTCACAGGCAATAGGGACAGGCACCCGAGAGTCTGTGAATGAGTGGGTCACTGCCAAAGGCAGCAGGGACAGGAAATGAGCTTTTGAGCTATTTCATGATTTTTTTTTTTTTTTTTTTTTTTTTTTGTTGTTTATAAAGCAATATAGAAAAGAGTTCATTTAAATATAGTGACCAGCAAAGCAGGCAAAGCCTTTATTGATTTACTATCTTAATTGATTTCACATTTCGTCATTTTTGACAGTGTTATATACTAGTTTAAATATAAATTCATTATTTCAAACAGAGTAGCACACAAACAGAAAGTCAAACTGAAAATATAAGCATTTATGAAACAATGTACTGAAACATTTATACTAATCTAACCATTTTCAATGGTAAAAACCTTTTGCACATTTGAAATATGCTAATTTCAATACATTTAGTTTTGTGGAATGTAGAGAAAAAGTACATAAAAAATATCTTTTTTAGCTAGTAGTTTTTTAGTGACCTTTTCAGGCTTTGTCCTAGACTCTATAGACTGGGACAAAGCCTCATAGACTATGGTGTTTAATTTTTTTTGGTTTGTACATGTTTACAAACTAAAAACAACAGGCATACCATTTTTAATAGAAACTTGCTATTATGATCTTAATATATCAGTTTCAAAACATACTAAATAACAATATTAAATATACAAATGAAAACATGAAATTTAATTTTTATACAGTCCTCCTTTTCCTAAGTGCTAAAATTTAATCAGCACAATTAGTACCTAGTGTTTCTTTCTGACAGTTTGCTTTGAAAAAGACATTTTAGAAACTGCAATGCATAAATTAAAGAAGAAAGTCTGGTTTGACTTCATTTGATTTTTCATACCTGTTATAGTTTATGGTATGGTCAAATAAATTAACATTTAAAATAGATCAATATTTGTGCTACATGTGTTTTAATTTTGAAATTTGAATTGTAAAATATTTCACATAATAAATTTAAATGTTAAAAAAAAAAAAAAAAAAAAAAAAAGTTTATAAATTTTAACTTGTATGAAAAAATACTGATAAATTGAAATGTTCAAAAGTGTTTCTTAGAAAAAAAAATTAGATTTACATGCCATTTTGCTTCTTGATTGCCTTTTTATTGGTCTCAATTTTGACTTGCTTTCAAAGTAATTTGCAAAAAATGCTTTAGTTTTTTTTTTTCTTTTTTAATAATATAGTAAAGTATAAAAGTATATTTTTGCACAATTTGAAGTGTGGTCAATATTATTTATCTTCAAAATGGAATAGATAAGTATGTTATAAAGTACAATTTTATTTATTTTATTGACTCCCATTGATAATGAAAGTATATTATTTACACAAAATGTTTCACATTGAGTTTTCACCACATTTTTACGTTTGTAAAGGTTCCCCCCCCCCCCCCCAGTCCAAAAAAGGTATTTTTAAATTTATCATTATGTGCGAGTCGACGGGGGGGGATTATGATCTCTCTGAAATGTAAAAGATAGAACAAAGAAGTTAAGGCAGGTCTGGTGTACAAATGAGTTTGCCAACTTCTGGTGGAACTCTATCTAAAATAGGTCTCAAAAAATGGCTCAACAGATATTTTTTAAACTTGCTATATAAATATATTTTGTCAAATATTAAATGAATATAATTGTGAAATTATTTCAGTACATTTATTTTCTAGCTTAAATTTATATAGAATGTATTAAAATAAGACATTTAAAAATTTTTTTTTTTTTTTTTTAGTATTGTAGACAGGGGAGAGTTTGATTTATATTTTTGAAATTTTTAACAAAGTTTTGGCCAATAAAACAGGAAATATTAGCAATCAATATGTATTTCAGATTATTTGTCACAAATGTATGTTTTTAATAAATAAGTAATTCACTTATTTAAAGTTTTAATGGCTATTTAAAAAAAGGGGTGTTTTAAAATGTTAGGTGAAAGTAGCCCCCCTTCTTGGGAATTACTTACCTTCATATATATTTTTTTACTTTCTTCTATCTTAATATATATAAATCTCGTGTCACAATGTTTGTCCTCAATGGACTCCTAAACCACTTAACCGATTATAATAAAATTCGCACACCATGTGCAGTTTGATCCAGCTTGAGAGATAGGATAGTTTTTATTACAAAAACTCGACCCCAAGCGGGGGAGGGTGGCAAAACAAGATTTCACAAAAAAAAAAAAAAAATAGAAATGCAGTTAGACCGTTCAGAATTGGTACAAATACGTTTTAGAGGCCTACAAATCGAATGAGGATATTTTCGAAGTGTAAAGTTATTAGGAGTGGCGGGAAAGGGGGCGGAGGGGCAAAAAACAAAAAAATAGAGTTAGGTCTTTCAAAATTGGTACATAGCGGTTTTGGTACCTGCAAATTAATTGCCAATATTTTCGATTTTGTAAAATCATTAAGAGGGGTGGGAAGGGGGACAGAGGGGCAAAAAAAATAAAAATAGAGTTAGACTGTTCAAAATTGGTACAGATAGGTTTTAGAGGCTTGGAAATCGAATGAGAATATTTTCGAAAGCGTAAAGGTATTAGGGGGAACGGGAAGGAGGGCGGAAGTAAAAAATATAAAAATAGAGTTAGATCGCTCAAAATTGGTACATAGAAGTTTTTGATACCTACAAATCGATTGCGGATATTTTCGAATTTGTCAAATTATTAGGAGGAGTGGAAAGGGGGGGGGAGAGGGGCAGAGGAGCAATAAATAAAAACGGAGTTAGATCGTTCAAAATTGGTGCATAGAGTTTTTGATACCTACAAATCGATTGCGGATATTTTCGAATTTATAAATTTATTAGGAAGGGCGGAAAGGGGGGCAGAGGGGGAAAAATTAAAATAGAGTTAGATCGTTCAAATTTGTGCATAGAGGTTTTGGATACCTACAAATCAATTGCAAATATTTTCAAATTTGCAAAATTATTAGAATACACGGGAGGTGGATGGCAAAGGGGCAAAAAAATAGTAATAAGAGTTAGAGTGTTGAAAATTAGTATTATTAAGTTTTAAGGCCCGATAAATCGATTACGGATATTTTCAAAAGTATAGAATTATTAAGAAGGGCGGGAACGGTGGGCGAAGGAACTCGCTTGCCGTGCGAACAGGTATAGGCTGCCGCAGGGAGTGTGGGTCCAGGCAGATTATTCCACCGATGAGAGAAGAATTTTTTCTATTTTATATCATTTCACTTTCGATAATATAGGGATTCATTATGAGTGTCGAACATAAATGCGCGCGCGCAGAGCACAATGGGATCTCGATGCGACATTTTTCTCGATCAGATTTTTTTCTCTTTTCACATGATAAAAATTAATGCAATTTTGAGAATTCTTTAGTGAATCATTTAAAAATAGGGACCTGTGAAGCGGGCTAAGCCTTCTAGGATCAAGGATGTTATCAAGGACGGTCTTTATTCGTAAATAATAATTTGAATATATTGAATATTTTACTACAATATAAACCAACGTATAACATAGCCACAGCAACGCGTGGTCGGGTCTGCTAGTATGTAATATAGAGAAAGTATTGGATTCGCGAAAATTTTCGACCCCCGTTTTTTGACGGATCTATGAGTTTTGGGATGTGCTGAACACGAATTGATAGTTTTTTAAAAATGTCTGTCTGTCTGTCTGTGTGTCTATGGTTTCGTGTTTTCACCATATCTCACAAACTAATGAATGAAATTCAACCAAACTTGGTATATAGTTGGACCCTGGCGGGACATTGTGCTGATTAGATTTGAGGATCATTTTAATAAAGAAGCACCACAAAACTGGCGTTGTAAAAATCAATTGCCCAGCAGGTAGCGCTGTGATCGCATTTTTTCTAAATTTTTAACATGGCAGTATAGGACAAAATTTCGTACTTTTCACCGTATCTCACGAACCAATGAATGAAATTGAACCAAACTTGGTATATAGTTGGAACCTGACGGGACATGGTGCTGAATAGATTTGAGGACCAATCGCCCAGCAGGGGGCGCTGTGATCGCAAAATTTCGTATTTTTCACCTATCTCACGAACCAATGAATGAAATTGAACCAAACTTGGTATATAGTTGTACCCTGACATGGAATGGTGCTGATTAGATTTGGGGATCAATCGCCCAGCAGATGGCGCTGTGATCGCATTTTATGTAAACTTTTAATATGGCAGTATAGGACAAAATTTCGTATAAATGTACATAATGAGCGTACTTGTGATTGTAAAATTAATATGAATTATTGATAATAGTAGTAAACTAGGGAAAAAAATTTGTGCATGTGGGGGCACCAGTTTCCCCCCCCCAATTTTCAAGATGGGTATCTTTCGAAAGATCTTGTCAATACCTTTAAAACGAATGGTTGAACTATAAATCTGTGATAATTTAAAACAAAGTTATCGATTTTTTTTTTACTTTTAACAAAGAAAAAAAAAAAATTGTATATATATATATATATATTTTTTTTTTTTTTTTTTTTTTTTAATATTGTTACTGATTGAATATGTATTACTTATAACAAAAAAAGAACTTGGGGAAAAAAAATCGTAATTTTTTTTTTTTTTTTTATTGTTACTGATTGAATATGTATATAGGAAAATATAGAAGAAAGTCTTGTGGTGGCCACAACATACTAGTTTTCTTTGTGCTTTCTACATTTGCCTAATGTACACCTTTATATAGGGTTATTTTAAGGAAATGGTTGAAATAATCAAAAATTTGTTTATAATTTCCCAATAAATGAATGCTTACAAATTGAACTTAAAACTGATTTTTTTTTTTTTTTTTTTTTTTTTTTAATCACTTGGCAAAAAAAAATTACATTGAATTAAATGTCCTAATTAGAGATCTGCAAGAGCCAGAAGCCCAAACCTGCAAAGGACTCAGGCTTAATACATTCTTGCATCCTCTGGCTGGGCTTAAAATTTTCATATATAGTACTTTCGTCAGTCCGAGATGAGCCTGGATTAAGTTTTGTCCAGGTCATTTGAGCCCAAAATATTTTTCTGACTTTCCTCAATTAATCAAATATTACTTTATTCATTTATTTTAAATAATTTTACATGCTAGATGCTAGAGTGTCACATGGAATTTATTTTATTTAAAGTGTTCATAACTTCAACTTAATTGTCTGACTGTTTGTTTGAGCTCTGATTTCCCAGTATAGATAGTATATGTTCAGAAAGAAATAAAATAAATAACAGACAGTATAGTCTCTTAATCTTTTATTACAGAAATTTTTATTACATAAAACAAAACATCCAATTATTTTTCAGCTTCAAACTATATTCTTGGGTAGACCATATATAACATTTAACATAATTTGAAAGAAAAAAACTACTAAATTCTAAACCAGTTGAACCTAAAACTCTCCTAAATTCTTTTTTGGTGGAGTAAGGTTAGGATAAATCACACCAGAATTCCAAACCTGAAAAAGACATTGAATACATAAATATTTTTCATGATTCATCTTCATCTAAATGCTTTATAACATGATTAAACACAAAATAATTCATTCCTGGGGCAGTGGTGGTGGGGGGGGGGGGGGGGAAAGAAAGAAACTTTAACATTTTATTGTTTATTTTTCTAAATCATTTCAAACATATAGAGTTTTCTACCAAGTTCAAACATTTTTATAATACACCCCGCGACAAAAAGATAGGTACAAAGGGTTTTTTCTATGTTTTTTCATAAAATAACATTATCTAAATTGTGCTTATTTATTATTATCATAAAATAACACAATTTCTGGATTAATTTTTGTTTTAAGACTAATTTAGAATAGTTTTAAGACTAAAATTTTTCTAATTTAAGACTACACTCTGCTACAAAAAGATAGGAACAAAGTGTTTTTTTAAATTTTTCATAAAATAACATTATCTAAATTGTGCTGATCATTTACTGTCATAACAAAATGCTATATCAAAAACACATTAAATATTTGAATCATATTCAAAATAATCATATTCAAAAATTAAAAAAAAAAAAAAAAACTTTGTTCCTATCTTTTTGTCGCGGTATGTAGTCTTAAATTAGAAAAATTTTAGTCTTAAAATTTTTCTAAATTAGTCTTAAAACAAAAATTAGTCTGGGAATAGTGTTATTTTATGATAATAAATGATAAGCATAATTTAGATAATGTTACACTATGAAAAATCAAAGAAAAAATCCTTTGTACCTATCTTTTTGTCGCGGGGTGTATGATCCCAGACATTTTTTTCTCCCTTCAATCTTTTTTTCCCTGGGTTTTTTATATGCCTTTGAGACAAAAATTTCCCCACAAAATATGGAGTATAATATGTTCCTTACATCCCTAAAGTTCTAAAAGAATCCATCAGATAGTTCTTTAGACAAAATAAAAAAAGATGGCGATTAAAATTTATGCATTGATCGCCACTGAAGTCGCCACTTTTTGTGATCATTAAAATATTCTAAAAATCAAGCGACGATAGGCAATCGAAGTCTTGTGATTTCCAATCTTTTCCCATCCATAGCATAAATGTCAATGTTCATTTTAAACTTGCTTTATTATATTCTACAACCTATAAAGAAGTAGAATTGTTTAATATATCTCACTCATATAATTTTTTGGACACCCCCCTCTTTCCCTCCCCCTAACGATCTATGATCACACAGCTTATAGAAAGCTTTATAATTTCTAATCATTCTCCATTTGCCACAAAAATATAAATATCTATTTTAAACTTACAATTTTTATTAAAATCACACAAACAACTGTGGAAGAATAACATATTTATTGAAATTTTAAAGTTTTTAGTGGCATCATTTTCTGCCTAAAAGGTTTTCTGAGTGAGTAATGTGGATCGGTTGTCGGTCTGGATAGCTCAATTGGTAGAGCCTTGACCTTGTAAGTCAAAGATCCGGAGTTCGACTCCCGGTCCAGGCATTATTTTCACTCAGTCGGAAAAATAAAATTTCAATATTTTAAACTTACTTTAATAGAACCTATAAAGAAGTATATAGATGTATCCCCCCCACACACACACACACATGTGCTCCATTTCAACTAGCAGTTAATGATCAAATGTCCTGCAAAGCACAATCTTTTTCCATTATTATCTCCATAGTATTCAGTGTATATTTAACCCATTTAAGATATTTGACAAATGTGTGTATCAAAATTTGTTTTGGCTTAAATGTGCATTTTTCAAAAATTTTTGTATTTGCTTTCTTTTGAGTAGATATCTCCCTATTTTTAAAGCTATAAATTTGGCAGCTAAGTTACCATATTTATACTTCTTAAGAGGAAATATTTTAACTCTTGAAATAAAATCATTTAAAAAAGTGTGTCTTTAGAAATAAGAAAAAATAATAAAACTGCTAACTGTATTTACACATGTCCATGTATAAGGTTGTGATGATGATGAATCAGCTGATACATTTACTAGAAAATATCAATGTGAACTGTGAATGATAACAGCTTATTTCACTTAAATAAATTGAAAAAAAAAAAGTACTACTGAATTATCTGAAAGATAAAAACTTTTGCTGTTATTATTACAGCCCTAAGCAGATTTTAATTTAGGATGTGCAATTTAGGATTTTTAAAAAGAGCATAATTACAAATTACAATTTCAGTGTCCCTGTGTTAATTTTATTATTATATGTATTTCTTATTTTAATATTTTTCTTGTGGTGATTATACCGCAAAATGGTGACAATGCTTTTTGCAGTCTGAAAGAAATAGTCTTATGTGAAAAGTGGCCACTAACTTAAAAAAGTGGCTATTAATAAAACTGACAGTACCAGCCACTGGCCACTAATGAATTTTCCCAGTTTTGCCCTTTAGCAGTGGGAACCTGGATCCAATGCAGTGCGGGCGGGAAAAGACCTGCCGTAGGCAGCAGGTACCTGAAGCAAGGTTTAGGGCAATTTCAATGTAGGTTTTTTTTTTTTTTTTTTTTTTTTTTTTAATAATGTGATATAAAAAAAATTAACAGTGATTAAATTCTTTTGAAAAATCATTTAAATATAGTGATCAGCAAAGTGGATGTAGCCTGCTAGTAATTTAATAAACAAATGTAAAAGGCAATTTGTATAAATGATACAAATGGATATCTCATAATTTCAAAAAGTTATCATGACAGAGTGAAATGATTTTTAAGTAATTTCCAAATAGGCTTAAAATAATACAATCATTCATAAAATGCTATTTCTACACTAATTCCCAAAAGTTAAGAAACAACCTGTTTTCCAATTTTCTTCTTTCATGTAGAATTCTTTAAAAATTATAATAAAAAATAAATTATGCATGGACATACAATTTGGATGACATATTTGTTTTCAAATCAGCAATTGAATTTTATAAGACTTTGATATAAGCAATAATTTGTACACCGATACTAATCTTTATTTCTACTATTTCTTAAAAATTTGTGTTTGAAGAAAGAGGATTTTAATAATAATAATAATAATAATAATAATGATTTTTGAAGGAAAATTAAATAAAAGATGCATGACTAAGAATGCATTTTTGTTAGGAAAAAATACATGTCTTCCATTATTTAAAATATCACCATAATAATGAAAAATATTAATAAACATTTTTAAAATGAGCACTAAATTAAAATGTTATGTTTATTTATTTATTTATTTTTAATTTATTTATATACAAAATGAAAAAAGAAAATTAAAGGATAAAATAAAATCAAATGTTTAAATTTTTGAAAGTACACAAATCTTCGCTTATTTATAAGACATCTTACACATCATCTCTTATTTATTAGTTTTCAAAATGTACTTAAGAAAAATTGAGGTAATATTGTCCATTTGTTAAAAAATTACACATAAAAAAAAAAAAAGAAAAACAGATTGCTGATTAGTTTTTCAAAATCAGTATAGAAATATCAAATTGTGAATGATCCCTTTTGAAGCCTTATTAAAAAAAAAAATAATATCAGGGTTGCCAACTTTTCAAAAACAGTTTGAGGAGTATTCAGAGAAATTTTGAGGAGCATTTTGGCTACTTTGAGGAGCAATTTTAAAAATACATAAAAAAAAAAAATAAAATAAAATAAACTACTCACAAAAATAAATTAACAATAATCATATGAAATTTAGAAATATTTATTGATAATCAAATATATTTAGCAAAACAGTGAAGACAGATAAGAATGGGAAATGATTAAGTCTGAATATAAGCTTAAAACCCAAAAGTAATTTGTTTTTTGCATAATGGCATATTTTCCGTACATAAATAAAGGCAATATATGAAAGTAGATTATTCAGTTACATAAAAAAAAAAAGAAAGAAAGAAAGAGAAGCACAAAGGGAAAAAAAAAATTAATTTCCAACAATTTTCATGAATGCCAAAATAATTATACTATCACATAAAAATCTAAAAACGAAATCATATAAATGTGTAAATGATCTCATCTCTAAGTCAACTCCCTCTAATCTGCATAGCTTGGGACCATATGTTTTGTAAACTTTAGAATTTTGCAGATTATTGGTCATAATTTGTTTACTTATTTTTTTTCCCAGATATAAATGAAGATATAATAATAAATCATTAATGCTTTAAGTGAATGATAAAATAAAAGCATATATTTCGAGTAAATCTTAAATAAAGCGTTGGCAATCGGCCTTAAAGTTCAGTAGCTTTGAATCCATTATTTTTATCTATAAATAATTAAAATAAACAATTTTTTAACGATAACTGAAACATTGATACAGTTTAAATGAAAATCAAAACACCACATAATCATAGCATTTGGTTTCTTTCTTCCCCCCTTTCAGCTTGTGGTTTTAATTAAACACACTCTTAGCTAATGTAAACAAATACTTGTTCCTGTTCTGAGTCAGCAATATTTCGATCACTAGAATGTTTTCCTTCTTTCATTTTTTTTTTTTTTTTACTATTTATTTATGAGTATTGTAGGATGAAGCGTGTGGTTCTTCAGCTAAATTGTAAAAGTTAGTTTTATTTTTTTTATTTTCAAGATACGTTGAAGCGCTTTCATAGATAAAAAATAAAATTCAAAGAATAATGTTTTATGCGGCAACTGTTGGAAATGCAAAATCAAAAGTTGATAAGGATTGGACAACGATTTCTGCCTAGATGTGTGCAAGGAAAAAAAAAAAAAAGAAAGAAAGAAAGAAGAAATAAAAATTCGACAGCATTATTTCATTATTTAAAACATGAAAATCTGACATTGACAGATTTTAATTTAGTGCCAGAGGCCTACTGCTAAACTTGTTAATATCGACAAATTCTTCTTTAGTTAATTCGTGACGATCTAAATTCCATGATAAAGTTTTCATTATATCAAACCAATGTGTTTCAGCTGCAGATATTGTAACAAATAACGTTGGAAGTCCAAACTGTCTTATAGCCGCAAAACAACGTTTTTTCTCTTTTTCCCAATGAGGGGGAGGTGTGCCTTGGGGGGGACTCATGTCAGAGATGTGCCTTGGGGGGGGGGGGACTCATGTCAAAGTTGTACCTTGGGGGGGACTCATGTCAAAGTTGGGCCTTGGGGGGACTCTTGTCAAAGTTGGGTTTGGGGGGGGGGGGACTCATGTCAAAGTTGGGCCTTGGGGGGGGACTCATGTCAAAGTTGTACCTTGGGGGGGACTCATGTCAAAGTTGGGCCTGGGGGGACTCATGACAAAGTTGTGCCTTGGGGGGACTTCATTCAATAAATCCCCATTCAATAAACCGACTGAAATAGGCCCTTAGCACTATTAAGAGTGTATTATAAAAATTCGACAACGCTGTACCGACTGAAATAGGGGTACCTTGGGGGGGACTCATGTCAAAGTTGGGCCTTGGGGGGACTTCATTCAATAAATCCCCATTCAATAAACCGACTGAAATAGGCCTCTAGCACTAATTAAGAGTGACCTATAAAAATTCGACAACTGTACTGACTGAAATAGGCCTCTAGCACTAAAAATAATTTTTTTTTTTTTTCTTTCAGTGTCTGCCACTATTCAATTTTATGTATTTAATAAAAAACATTTAAATAGGTGGTCAAGACTGAATTTGCGGAGCATAAACATTACTTCGCGGAATTGCGGAGTTTTTAAATTTTTTCGGAGAAACTCCGCAAAAATCGGAGCAGTTGGCAACCCTGTAATATTATAGTTTTAAAAAATTAAAGAACACGCTTTTATAGAAATGTGAACTAAAAAGCACAAAATATCTATCTTACAAGGAAACATTCAAAAGGTGTCATCTTCGAAAAGTATTGAAAAAAATGTATGTGATTCTACTCTTCATAAAACACCAGAAAATGAAAAAAATATCTGCTGAAATTAATTACAGAGACCACAAAAAATTATCAAAATAAAGCATATTTGGCGATTTCACACTGCTAGGCGATTTATTTTGAGTACTTGGCGGAAAAGCAAAACACTGTTCTGTTCGTACACAGTAATCTCTGTGCCAGCAAACGTATCGCCTAACAGCGCTAAATCGCCAAACATGCTTAATTTTGATAAGTTTTTGTGGTCGCTGTAATTAATTTCAGCCAATAATTTTTTCATTTTCTGGTATTTTATGAAGAGTAGAATCACATATATTTTTTTCTATACTTTTTGAAGATGACACCTTTTGAATGTTTCCTTGTTAGTATTAAAATGCAGAGTAAGAGAAAATCGTGTGAGTGACACACCATAATATTTACATACATTTAAATCTTTAATTAAAATAATTTAGAATTAAACAAAAACCATTTTTAAAAAATCTTCCCTGACTGGGCTCGAATGCTAGACCTTTAGGTTCGTAGCGCGGAGCTTTACCTCACAGCCACAGTGTTCAAGTAGGGAAAGCCTTTTTTTACAATATAGATTTTTTGTTTGCTCCCAGAGCAGTTACAAACATACATTCAAACATACATACATACAGGTGAAGCTAATAAAAGCGTGTTAAAAAAAATCACTAATTTATACTTAAAATGTTCACACTATAATTAATTTGCACCTTTTATAAAAATTGCACTATACATTTGGCTATTACATTAAGTAAATGAATTATTATTATAATTGTAACATTTTTCATTAGTTTACCTGAAATGAATGTTAAATTTAGTTGATAAACACATGTATTATAATATAAAAACAAATACAGTACCTGCCGCTCATCAAAATCACATTCATTCTGAGCCAAAGTGATTTTATTAAGCGGCTGATTTTTAGTTCCGGTGAATTTTCCTGCACGCAAGGTATTACTTCTTCGAATTTGGAAAGAAATTTTTAAAAATAACAAATAATAAATTTAATAAACAATATTAATTAATTTTTGATAGACAATTAATTGTTTCTTCAATATAAGTAAATTAAATGCATTCTAAATTTCAATGCATTTGTTTTTGAGAAAAATTATCCTTTGCCAAAAATTCACGATTTTCTTTTAAATTTAAAATCTTTCCATTTAAACCTCTTGCTTCATAGTTATTTCAAAATAAGAACTAAAAATTGTCTTTTAATAATTAAAAATTATCACTTACAAATCAAATATAATTTGTAACTTATTAGTGTGCTTTGAAGAACACGTTCCTTGAAATATGTACTGGGGTAAGTAATTGGGTGTGTTTAATTTGTAATTATACTGTAAGTAAAATTCTCGACAGAGATACCAGAAAGATTGCTGTAATTTATTATTATTATTATTATTTTTTTTTTTTTTTTAAAGAAAGAAAGAAAAAAAAAAAAATAGTGTGCATAAATGATATTTTTGCTGCTGAAGAAAATTTTTTGAGTTTATTAACTGGCAATGCTGATTTTATTAAGCAGTGATTTAAAAAATAGTTTGTACTGATTTGATTTTGGTCCTGGCAATTTGATCAGATTAAGCAGCTGATAATATTGACCAGTGAATTTATTAAGCGGCAGTTACTGTATATGGATATCTAATAGAATTTTTAACAAATGTTTATATCAATATAAGTACTATCCTTACACAAATGATCACAAATGCTGTAAATGATATGATCCAAAGAAAAATGTTTGTTAGTTATAAGCCATTTAAAACATTTCCATGTGTAGTGTGATTACAAAATTTATCACATTTACAGTGGACTCAATGACTGCGTGCTCAAAATGTCATTTGAAAATATATGGTCCAAGATTTACTTGACACCCCAAAATTATAGAATTTGGCAAATATTTTTCAAGTCATTACAAAAATGTGTAAAATTGAAAGTGTTTACATTATTTTATCGGCCAACTGCATCAAATACGGGATTAATATTTAAGGAATCAAAGCTTCTAAGGTCAAAGTTTTTCGAACACATATGCTATAGATCTACACAAATTTCTTTTCTAATTTAAATACTATTTATTTATCATGCCAATGTATTAACCTGTTTCATTCCCCTTTGTTTAATCCTCCTCACAACTGTTACATAGTTTTCCGTTCACTGTGGAGTTGTTTTCTCTGTTAATGCAGTTATAATTAAAATGTGCATAAGATTCGTAGCTTGTTTTTCAAGTATGGAGATCACATAGAATAGTCACGGGGTTTATCTTTAAATGCATAATCATATTTTTAATTTCAAACTGAAATAATTATTGTTTTAGAGCATTGTAAAGAAAATGCAGTAAAAACAACATAGCAATTGTGATCTTTTACAAGATGCTCAGTGGGTTAGAGAAGTAAAACACTTTTTGCTTTGATTGATTACAATTGCGAATTTTCAATGAAAATTAAAATCTATCTGGTACAAAGATTTTACAAAAATACTGAAATCTCTTTAATGAAATTGAAATCTAATTCCTGCTAATCCCGTTTTAGGAGTATAAGTAAGGTTTAACACATTCATTGCCAAACTGAAAATTGGAATTTCGTACAAATAGAAAAAAATAAAAATTTCTTCCCTAGTAGCCAATATAAATATTACGTGCCATATTACTGTAGCCGCTAAATTATTCTACTTAAAAACTTGATAGCGACATTTACACAATAATGCGTGATCGGCTGTTTAACGAGAGCTCGGATCCCATGATATTGCATGATTGGCAATTAACGTGTTAAACTAGCTCAGTAACAGTGGCAATTGTCATCAAGTCATTAACAAATATTGCCTGTATCATACACACATTGACAACAAATTTATCACATGGGATATTACACGAATATAAGTAAGGTTCACATCAGCATGATTAGATTACACAACAATAACTTTCCTCAAGTCACCCACAAATGTTGCCTAAATCACATACTACACACTGACAATAAATTTATCAACTAAATATTTAAACGTTTTCCTATTTTCAATTTATATTTCAAAGAAAAGGGAGGAGATAAGAGGATAAGATTGATAATTACAAAATATCTTTAAAAAAAAAAAAAAAAAAAAAAAAAGAAGAACCTTTTTATAATTAAAATCCTCATATTTAAAAGGAATTTACTCCAAATTTTGTAATTTCTTTGTTGCACATGGTTAATACTGTTAATAGACTAATAACAGACTTCAAGACTTTTTTTTTTATCTTCATGGATGCCATGAAACCTTATGGTGTTTTCTTTTAAAACCAAATAGTAAAAAAGATCTGGCTATATTTCTAAGTATTACAGTTTACTACTATGTGAAAAGTTAGAATATATAAAATGAAAACAACTTACAAATGCTGCTGTTGCAATAAAAAATAATGTACCAGCAGCAAGTACAAAGTTATTTCCTACTTGTCTTCGCTTATATCCTGATTCAAAAGGTTCATAAGGAGCAGGAAAATCATTCATGTGAGGTTCTCGGATGGCAGGAGCTTTTGACATACTACGAGACTGAAGTCCTAAAAATTAAAGTACAAACCAACTTAATTTTAAAAAGATAATTCTTATTAATTATTAATAGTATCAAATTATGAAAAAGTATGATTGAAAAATTAAACAAAAAACTGGCTATTTATAAAGCTTATCAGGCAAATTCATTGTTTCTTCTCGTCCGTATAATTCCATGGAATTTTTGTTGCTTCATATTTTGGAGATCTTACCTCATTGAAAAGTAAATTTTTTTAATTTCAACTCTTTAAACACATTGCCTTTTATCGAGTCAGAAATTTTAAATAAATATATACATATATATATATATACAGGGCCCGAAATTTCAACTAAGATTACACTCGCCGAAAAAAATGTTTTACTCGCCACAAAATAGAGTTGTCATTTTTTTTCTTTTTTGCACATTTTTTTTTTTTTTTCCCCTAACTATTTGAAATGCTTTTACAAACATGCTTAATATTATACATATTAAAAGTGTGTCGTTTATCATCATGTCTCATAATCATCTATAATTAAAAATCATTATAATGTATTGTATTTGAGATTTGAAAAAGATTAAAATGCCTAATAACATAAATGCAAAGAGTCATTAAAGAAAAAAAAAAAAAACTATGTCAAACAATATCCTGTAAAAATCTTTTTACTGTGAAAGATTAAGCTTCCTTATTTACCTATTTATTTATTTAATTTTTTACATCAGAAATGTCTTTTTCATCCATTTTATTTTTGTAATCAGACGGAATGTCAATGTGTATAACTTGTTCATTTTTGTCATTTGAAATAGCCATTTCAGAATAATTTTTTTCAATAAAATCGTTACTACAAATCATTACAAGCGCAAATCCTTGGAGTTCCAGTAAAAAACTGGAAAATGTGAACTGTTTTTTGATCATTACTCAACAAAAAGGGCTCAGGTTCATTTTCATGCGCCAATATCACATAGGCAAACTTTCACATTTCTCTTCTCTCGGATAGTATTCTCACTCTGCTTGGAGAAATCACAATGGGAGAAATGAAACTGCCGAAGAGATTAAAACTTTTGTGCATGCACTAAACATTTTTCCTTTCCCAGGCTGGGATTAAATATGAGGTTATAAGATGACAAGATTTTGCCATATTTAAATCTATATAAAGAATCTTTTCTGTCACTGTATAGTGTAAGAATTCTATCTATAAGTAGACAAAATTTTTACTCGCCACAGTAAAAATTCCACTCGCCAATGGCGAGCTGAAATTTCGCACCCTGTATATATATTTAAATTATTCATTTAATTATGTACACTCAGAGGAGTTTTAACATTCAATCCCGAAAAAAAATATTTAAGATTTTTATTAATTTATTTTTTTAATTGCTCCCCAAGAAAAAAGATGACAAGTTCAAAAGTAGAATAAAAAAAAAAAAAAAAAAAAAAAAAGAATTTGGAAAACTCCATTTTTTAATGAAATATCCATAAAATATGAACTGATGAAAATCTCATAGGATTGTATAAGGAAGAAGAAAAAATGAATCTGACCGAAATGCAGTGTTAAGAAGAACAATAAATAAAAAATTTCTAGGTGTATTTTTTGTTATTATACTCATAAGTTTTGTAAATTAAAGGGTAACAAAAAACAACCTTATTTTAGAAATCTTTATACATCAACCTTGAAAATTCATCAGATAAACTGGAGTAGAAGGCTGATTTTTATACCAACTATGTGAAAATACTAGAGCTGGGAATCAAACCCCGGCCCTCCGCTTAATGCACATATGCTCTACCATTGAGCTACCTTGACTGATAAAACCAGCTCGGCATTTCTGACATAATACTCGTTGACAAGATCACTGAGTCCACAAATGCAGATATATCAGGTGAGACTATTAATTGTGGCTCCAATTTATCTGATGAATTTTCAAGGCTGATGAATTTTCAAGGCTGATGATGAATTTTCAAGGCTGAAAAAGATTTCTAAATTAAAATATCGTGGTCAATTGAGTTGTGCCACGATTAATAGTCTCACCTGATATATCTGCGTTTGCAGACTCGGTGACCTTGCCAACGAATATTATGTAAGAAATATCAAGCTAGGGTAGCTCAATTGTAGAGCATTCGTGCATTAATCAGAGGGCCTGGCTTTGGTATTTTTCACATAGTTGGTATAAAAATCAGCTTTCCATCATCTGATAAAAAACCTTACATTTCAGTTTCAGGTAGATGCTGATGCTATAGCGAGGTTAATTTGTTTATCCCCACCATTGTCAGTGACATTCTTTGTGATAGACTTGAAAGTGAAGTGTTGTTTTCTTTGATAGGCTTTCTCTGCAATGAAGTGTTGTCACAAATAGTCCAAACCTGCAATTGGCTAGTTGCCATTACAAAAACTAACATGATCTATAATTTCAACTATTTCATAATTGAAAGTGTAGTAAGAGTTACTAAAATTAGCTATTTTTGTGGCTATTAACCACGGTATTAACTAAAACCTACCACAATCACAATATTAAAATTGAATTCAATAAAGACACAAAAATTGCTAATTATTGCTAAAATTTTGCTATCTCTGAATTTCATGTTAAATTATTTTGTTTTTATAGAAATTTCTCATTTTGAATGTTTAATTTGCCTTATAATTTGTTTTAGATATCAGAATGAATTTAAAAAAAAAAAAAATATATTGAAAATGTTCTTTCAATAGCAGCAAAATTCAAGCAACAAATTATTTATAAATGAATTATTAGTTCACAAAAACATTTTGATATGTTGTCTGTACAGTAGCATGCATAATCGACACCCAGGACACATTACTTTTTAGGCACCCTTCCTCCTGAAAAACATTGTATAGTAATATAATAGTATATAGAATGAAATTCGGTACTATTTTGTACCCCTTTGCGAGAAGCACCAAAGACATGACACACACACACCCCTCCCACTAGGCCTCTGTACAGTGTTGGTCAAATTATTAGGGATTTTTATTTATTCACAAAAATAAAAGTTCAAAAATACTAGTTAACAACATTTATTGGCATATCTTGAAAATTCTTTTTATATTAGTTAAAAGTGCCATCTACGAACTGATACAAAACGTAATAGGTGTTTAGTAGGCATCCCCAGATTTTTCATATTTTCTGTCAATTTGGGGAAAAATTACGAATTTCTGATGCAGAAGTGGACAAAAATTTTTTTTTAAGTATAAGTGTAGTATTTTATTTAAAATTTTATTTACTGCTTGACAAACTCAAAATTTTTTGCAAAAAATTCATTGAAGGGATATAAAAATGAGTGCAGGCTCTTCTGAAGGTCAAATAAGGACATACCAAATATTAAATTATTTTGTTTGTTTTGAATCTCTTTTTTAGTTTATATAGAAAATAACAACAATTATAGTCCTTTTCCCTAGCAGAGTCGGTTCAAGGACACAGAATTTCTGTCTTCTGCGGAGAGGGAGATCATGTGACTGAGATCACGCACTCAATTCCTGCTTTTTTTCTCCCACCGCACTTGGGGAGCGGGAAAGCGTTCTGGCTGGCTTATTGCTTGCTTATTCTTCTGTTTGACTAGTGATTGCTTTATTCTCTTGTTTGTCTTTGAAGCATTATTGCAAGCATTATTTTTATTATGGCTAGTCCAAATGTTCGAAAACAGTCTAAAAGTATTATTTACAACGTGTATAATTTTTTAAAGAACTTGTTGCAAATAAACCAGATGCAACAATTAGAGAGGTTTTTATGCAAACCCAAGAAATCACTGCTGATGCATGGTGTATCCACACGCACAGTGCAAAGAATTTGTGCTGAAGCTGTTAAGAATGTCGCCGGCGTTTTTCCTACAATGACGTGCTTTGAATCGCCCAAGAAAAATGTATCATGCTCTACACCTGTTATGGAAATGAATGATTTTTTTAAAATAAGGATATCATGTATCAAAACGTGCACAAATTTTATGATCGTAAAGAGTACCCGACATGTATAAATTGAAAGACATTTTAATGGGGAAAATTGGATTTTCCAGTAACATTATATCTGTAGGAACTTAACTACAAATAATTAATTTTCGACGGACCATCTTCGTTGTTTTAATATTTTTAATTTGTACGATCACATACATCAAGTATTTACACTATATACAACGAAGAAATAATAGGTAGCACATAAAATAATAATTGTGGGCGTCAATAAATTTAAAGTTCTGTTGCCCACGTCCATTGTGCTTGGCTTCTCATAGCCTTCTGCCCGGTGATCCGCGACGGGGTGGCGCGCATGCGTCAACATCCCGCCCGGCCTTGCTATGTTGTCATGCAAGAACTTACAATATTTTTTTTTTTGCAAAACTTTAAATTTACAATTTCACATAACATAAATAGATAAAATAATAACAAATAAATGAATGTAACATAATATCAATATTTCGCACAACACATAGAATTAGAAAAAAGATTAACTGATTATAATAAACAGAAATTTTCATAATTAACTAACAAATTTAGAGTAATATATATAATACAGTAAATTAATATAATAAATGTTCATATTCATTTTTACTCCTCGATAGGCAGCACACACAATCTGGAGATGGATCTTTTGTAAATCCCTTTGGTAGTTTTTATATCTACCAATCTAACTTTATTATCCTGACCAGGATATAGCTTTATTACACGCCCTAAAAACCACTTGCATGGTGGAAGATTTTCTTCCCTGACTAAAACCATGTCTCCGATTTTTAAATTTTCTTTATCAATTATCCATTTTCTGCGCTGTTGTAAGTTATTCAAGTAAGAAAGACTCCATCTTTTCCAGATTGCCTGAACTGACTTCGTAATATTTTGCCAAGCACTTAGGCGATTTTTCTCAACATTAGTTAAAGAAGGTTCAACAACAGCCGTTATTGGCCTTCCAATAAGAAAATGGGCTGGAGTTAAAACCTCTAAATCTTCAACACTTGAAGTTAGCGGAGTCAGTGGTCTCGAGTTCAAGATCGCTTCCACTTGAGTAACAAGTGTAAGCATTTCTTCAAATGTAAATTTTGAATTACCCGCTATGCGTTTAAAATGGTATTTAAACGCTTTGATATTTGCTTCCCATAGACCACCCCAATTTGGACTCCTTGGAGGAATAAAAACCCATTCTATTTTTTCCTCTGCAAAAAATTTGAATAAGGATTCTTCCTTATCTCTTACCAGTTTATACAAGGCATTTAGTTCCCTGTTGGCACCTACCATATTGGTCCCATTATCCGAAAATATTTTATGACACTTGCCCCTTCTCGAAATAAATCTTTTTAACGCAGCTATCAGAGCTTGTGAAGTTAAATCACTAATAAGTTCAAGATGTATAGCCTTTGTTACTAGACAAATGAAAATACAAACATAAATTTTGATTTCTGGACCTTTCCTTCCATATTTATTTTTGATTAAAAAGGGTCCAGACAAATCTACTCCAGTTGAATTAAATGTTTTATCTGTCGTTATTCTTTGTTTTGGCAAGTTTCCCATTTTTTGTACACATACTTTCGGATTTGCTTTAAAACAGACTAAACATCTGTGCACAATTTTTTTACAAAGATTTCTCCCATGAATGGGCCAATATTTTTGCCTAACCTGAAACAGAAGATGTTGGGGACCAATATGAAAATATTTTTCATGATAATATTTTACAATTAATTCCGTTAATTTATTTTTTGAAGGAAGTACATAAGGATGCTTAATCGAATAAGATAACTGCGAATTTTGCAGTCTCCCCCCTACCCTTATTAAACCATTGTCATCCAAAAATGGGGATAAATTAAAAATTTTACTCTTATGCGATACATTACCGCCACTTTTCAAGGCAGCTATTTCAGTAGGAAATTCTTCCTCCTGCAGCTGTTTCAGTAGGAAGTCTTCTGCCTTTGTCAGCTCTTCAGGCATCAGCGGTCCTTTCTTCTTTTCTAAAGGATTTCTTAGATTGTGAAGAAACCTGAAAAGAAAACTACATATACGTAATATTTTTAAAAATCTATTACTACGATTAATCAGATAGTTCAAAATGGTAAAGTCCTTTTTCAAATTTAGAGTCACTGCATTTTCAGATTTTAATTCAGGAGTGTAATCTTCCTCATTTAGTTCTGAAAAGTCAATAAAAGATTGTTTGTTTTTCGGAAATTCAGGATCTTTCAGAAATTCAGCACCTGTCCACCATGTGGCGCTGGTTGTTAGGCTTTCAGCAGTCATCCCTCGAGACAACAGGTCAGCAGGATTTTCTTTACTTGCACAATGGAACCAAGAGTTAGGGTTTGTCAGGCTGGCAATTTCTTGAACACGGTTGGCGACAAACTGCTTCCATCGGGTTTTAGTACCCTTTATCCAGAAAAGCACTATCTGCGAATCAGTCCAGTGATATTCAACAGAAGGTCTTTTAAGGTTTACAGTATTTTTCACTTTGGTGATCAGACGAGCTGCGACCAGGGCACCCAATAATTCAAGGCGAGGTAGTGTAACACCGCTGAGGGGAGCTACACGGCTCTTGGAAGTCAAAAGTTTTACTGAAATACCATTTTTTGATTTTGTTCGTACATAAATGGCAGCGCCATATGCTTTTTTGCTAGCATCGCAAAAACTATGTAATTCAACTACATCTTCTGGGGAAGTGGCATCAAGGACGAATCTAGGGACTTCAAGCTCTTTTAACAAGGGTAATTCCGAACACCATTTCATCCACTCTTTTTCGATATTTGGTGATAATGATTCATCCCATTTGGTTTTAGTTGTCCAGATATCTTGAATGATAATTTTTGCCCTGACAGTGAATAGAGAAATTAACCCTAAGGGGTCAAAAATTCTCCCTACGGCTTGAAGAATGGTACGTTTTGTAATTTTATTTATGGATATAAAGTTCAACAAACTCTTGATATCTACAATCAAATTATCTTTATTAGTATCCCAAGATAGTCCCAAGATCTTTGTCTGATTTATACCTAAGCTGATGGTAGATTCTACAGGGTATGTATCAAATTTTTCGCTTTTCCACTGCTCTGTTAATTCGGTATCGTTACTTATCCATTTTCTAAGGGACATTCCTGCGGCTTCCATAATATATTTTGCACTTCGTGATAATTCAAGTGCTTCGTTAAAATCATTACCTCCAGAAATTAAGTCGTCTACGTAAAAACATTTATCTAAAAGTCGAACAGTAACAGGAAATTCTTCTCTATACTTCTCAATGTGATGTCTAATAGTAGCAGCGAGTAAGAATGGACTTGAACACACCCCAAAATTAACTCGATTGAAACGATAAATCTGTAATTTGGGTTTTTTATGCGCATGCGGTTCTTCATCACTCCAGAAAAAACGAACAGCGTCTTTATGTTCATCAGCGAGACAGATTTGTAGAAAGGCTTGTTTAATATCAGAACAAAATGCTATTTTGTTTAATCTAAAATTAATTAAAACATCCAAAAGATTCGGATTTAAATTTATCCCCTGCCATAGGCAATCATTCAGTGACAGCTGATTATTTTGATGACTCCCTGCATCAAATACGATTCTTGTTTTGGATGTTAAGCGACCTTCCTTTCTTACTGCCTGATGTGGCAAATAATAAATAGGTTTGTTTAAATTATTTTCTGCTGTACTGGGTTCAACTATTTCTATTATTTTTTGATTTACGTAATCACGAATAATCTCTCTATACTGTTCATATAATTCTTTATCATATTTAAAACGTCTCCATAAACTTAAAAATCGTTGTTTCGCTAACGTGTAATTATCGGAAAGTTCATTATAGGGTCTTCTAAAGGGCAAGTGTACAACGTAGCGTTTGTTTTTAAACTGAATCGTTTCATTAAAAATTTCTATAGCTTTATCACTTTCTTTTTGAATTGGATCGTCTCTTATTCCAATGCTCTCTAGATCGAAAAAGAGTTTAAGAGTGCTACTAAGGGAATCGTCTGACAAAACGAAACACTGTTTCGAATTATTCAGTTCTGTTTCTTCAACCTTTCCACACGCTAGCCATCCAAATTCGGTTTCCTTAAAAAACAAATCGTCATTTATTTTATAAGTATTATCCTTTAAAACTTTGAATAATATATCTGCACTGATTAACGCTTCTATTTCATTCGGTTCAAAAAATGTCTCGTCACTCAATTTCAAAAATTCTGGAATTTTTATGTCTGAAATGTTTAATTTATTGCATGGTGTAAGCCCAGTTATTTTATCTACAATCAAAAATTCTACTGGTTCACTAAAAGAACAATCTTCATTTGAAATAAAGGTATCTAATTTCCACTTAATATTTTGGGTCAATCCATTCAAACCTGAAACTGGAGTTTTTATTTTTTCTCTTTTAATTCCTAAACATTCACTCATCTTTTCAGTTAATACGCACACATTTGAAGCGGAATCCAGAACGCATCTTATTTTTATTCTTTTTTTGTTTTCGCATTGAACATAAATATAAGCTGTGGAAAACAGAATACTTTTTCTATTTTCTTTTAAATATCTGCTATTATTACTCAAAACGGAAGCATTTAATTGCGCAACCCGTTTGTCTATATCTGGTAATTTGGATGAATTTATTTCATCTGAGTCTGGAACCGGGGTTTTGGCGCCAGAAGAAAAACATATTAATCTGTTGTGCTTCATTCCGCAGGTGCATTTGAATTTCGATAAGCAATCATTTTTCTTACGGTTTTGCCTAAAACAAACCTCACAAAGCTTGTGAAGGCATATTATACTTAATCTTTCGTTAATGTTTAATTTCAAAAATGCATCACATTTATAAATAGGGTGATAAGTATTTTTACAAACGACACAATTTTTGTTTTTATTTTCATGCATTAAAAGAGTTTTAGATTTGTTAATAGCCGGAAAGTTTTTGTTAGTATTTTTATTTCCGCTAGTCATATTCGTTCTATTAATAGATAATAAAACTGATTCTCTTTGTTCCAAAAATTTGATAAATTCTTCAAAGGTGGGAACATTTTTGGATTTATGGGACAACTCAAAATTCTTCCTAGATTCTCTGTCTAACTTTGCTACGAGAATATTTATAATGAAAACATCTGATAATTTATTCTGTACATATTTAAGAACTTTCAAGGCACGCAGATTTTTCTGAATACAATCAATCATGTTTCTTATCTCTTTGGGATTTTCAGTTTGAATTTTCTCAAAATTCAGAATATTTTGTACATGAATATCAACAATTAATCGCTCGTTATCATAGCGATTTTCTAATGCATTATATAATGATTCAAATGTATCAAAATTACTAACTAGATTTTTAGCATCATATTTGAGACAAGATCTAAGATAATATAATTTCTGCGACTGATTAATGTGAACATTATTGGTTATTAAATCATCAAATTGTTCTTTAAAAGAACTAAATTCCTCATATTTTCCTGAAAATTCAGGTAATACTAAAGGAGGAATTTGAGTTTTTATTTCAACGGCATCTTGAGATGCATTTTCAGTCGCATTTATTTTTTTATGAGAATCAAATTTCTTATAAGAATTAATAAGAGTATTAATTCTTACCTCTAATTTTTCCAGACGTTCTTCACATGAGTCAAGATCATCATCTATGGTTGCTTGTTCAGCATCTTTCAAGTCTTGAATTTCGTAGTATTTTTGTCGTAATTCATCGATTTTTGTTTGTAGTAGTTCGACGTTCTTTAATTTCACTTTCATTTCTACTACATCTATCTCGTAATTTTCGGCATTTGTGCCTTCTACATAGTTTTCAATTCTAGTTATCTTCCCTTTCAAGAAAGATTTCAATTTATTATTTTTATCCATAAGTTGCTGATTACAAGCTCCTTTCTCGACGGAGCCACTTTTTGTAGGAACTTAACTACAAATAATTAATTTTCGACGGACCATCTTCGTTGTTTTAATATTTTTAATTTGTACGATCACATACATCAAGTATTTACACTATATACAACGAAGAAATAATAGGTAGCACATAAAATAATAATTGTGGGCGTCAAGAAATTTAAAGTTCTGTTGCCCACGTCCATTGTGCTTGGCTTCTCATAGCCTTCTGCCCGGTGATTCGCGACGGGGTGGCGCGCATGCGTCAACAATATCTCTCTGGATAATTTAAAAAAAACTTGTATTCACGTACAGAAGGTGCAATGACGGTTGAAGTTTTTGATAGAAAGAAATGATATTGTGGCTGCAAGAATTTCTTTCCTTAAAAAAATGCACAATATTCGTCAAGAATCTAATACTCGTCCTATTATTTATCTTGATGAAACATGGCTAAATCAAAATCACGCACAAAAGTACATTTGGCAAGATTTCACAGACCAAGGTGGTCTTAAAATACCTGTAGGTAAAGGCATCAGACTTATTATTTGCCATGCGGGATCTGTCCAACAGGGCTTTATTGAAGGAGCTCAGCTTGTGTTTCAGTCCAAATGTAGAGGCGATACCATCAAGAAATGAACAGTGATGTTTTTAAAGAATGGTTTATTCATTTATTAAGAGGATTAGAAGAATCCAGCATAATCGTTATGGACAACGCAGGTCATCACTCAAAATTTTTGGAAAAAATTCCATTGACGAAGACAAAAAAGCTGAAATTGTAGCATGGCTACAGCATAAAAATATTTATCATAACCCAAGAAATACAGTTCCTGAATTATTAAATATTGTAAGAGAAAATAGAGAATTAGGATTTATGAATTAGATAGTAGGATTGCCTACGAAATGGGACATGAAGTAATCAGGCTACCGCCCTATCATTGCCAGTATAATCCTATTGAATTGATATGGGCACAAGTAAAAAATGAAGTAGCCAAACGTAATAAAACTTTTAAAATAAAGTATGTGAGAAAGCTTCTTCTGGAAGCTCTGGAAAGAGTGAGCGTTGAGAACTGGAGCAGATGTTTTAATCGCTGCCATTTTATTTATTACAAAAAGAAGATTTCATTAAAGAAGCCATTAGGGATGAAATTATTCAACAATTTGTGATAAACTTACAAGATGATACTGATTCCAGCAGTGAAAGTGAATATGAAGATTAAATTTTTCAAATTCACACTTCCAGTCTCTAAAAACGGTATCTGTAGCTTGTTCTTTGAAAATTGTACACTTTGAAAATAACACCTAGACTTTTAAGAAACAGTTCTTTTCAGAGCTAAAAAAGAAAAAAAAAAACTTTTCAGAGCCAAAAAAAAAAAAAACAGTTCTTTTCAGAGCTAAAAGAACAGTTCTTTTCAGAACTAAAAACCAATCTTTTTTAGGACTTCCAAAAACGTTCTTGTCAGAACTAAGCTCTACTTAAGGTTAAAAATTAAAAAAGAAAGAAAACTGTCACAACATAATCAAATGTGAATTTCGGAGAAAACCACAGCAAACTCTAAACATTTAAGCCAGCAAGCACGATCTGGATTTCAACCCGCAACCTCCCATTTACCAGGCTAAGATTAAAATCTCAGAGATGATAGATGGGGGATGCTGGGTTTGAACTCAGATCTCGTTCGTCATTCTGGGGGAAATTGAATCTTTATCGCTTCTTATTATTTGGAATACGTTAGGATTAGGTTTTATTGGTATATTTATATTTAATTTACTAGCTGCATTTTTTATTTGATGTTCCTTGGTTATATGGGATAGAATAGATAAAATTTGGGGGGATTTTTGCCGATTTGGTATTTTATTTAGTTGTTTGATTCTTTTTTTTAATAAAGTTTTTCAAAAAGATTTTTAGGATACCCTGCTTCAAAAACCAGTTTATTAATGAATTTAAGTTCTTCGTTTAAATTGGATTTATCGGAACATATGAGAATTGCTCGATTAATATAACTGTGAATGGCATTGACTTTATAACGGTAGGGGGTTCTACTTCTGTTGTTAAATATTTTGTTACTTGCCATGGGTTTACGTTATACAGTGGTTTTAATGTGGTCATTTAATTGCATTTTATCTTTACATCTAAGTAGTTTATTTCATTGTTGTTTTCACATTCAAAAGTAAACTTCATATTTTTATCTAATTAGTTTAATTCATTAAGGATTTCTCTAACATCTTGGTTGTTTTGGATTATAGCAAAAACATCCTCTACGTATCTGACCCAGAATTTAATTTTTCATTGAGCTCATAATCAAGAACAAGGTAGTCATTGTTCACTACAGCAAGATGCACTGAGGAAGCGGAGAGCCCTCTGATGAAAAGCTTTTGAAAATGGAATTGAAGAAAATAAGTAAGGTTTCTGTTTGATTAAGTATTTAATAATGCTTCATTTAATAAATCTAAATTAAGTAGGAATAGGATTTTTCAGCTTTTTTGCCCTGCAGCAGAATATTTTTATACTTTTTGCAACAAGTTTTCTTTGTACAAACTTTTTTCTGTGATGTGATGCTATTTAATAACATATCGAAACTACGTATGTTTAATTATAAAGATATACTGTAGTAGAATTATTAAATACATGACATGAGAATATTTTTATTATGAGCAAAATCATTCTGTGTCACAATTTCTTTTCCACAACAATGTGGCTGAGTAGCCTAAATTCTGCCATAAGGCTTTTTTGTAGAATTTTTTTCCCGTAATAATGTACAAGTAATAATTAACAAAGCTTATGCTTTGTAAAATTGAAAATTTTACTTTATGATACATAGTTCTGTTACGTGTTACGTCATCTAATATTCTTCCTCCAATGGCACAGCTTTCATCACTAGCATTGGTCGGGAAGTTGCCGAATTGATAACCATTTGTGAAAGAGCACTCAATGGGCAATTGTAGTTACCCCTAACAGAGATAACGCAGGATGAAACATCTATGCCTTATCTGGGAATCGAACATGGGCTCTACCATGTGAAAGTCGGGGATTCTAAGACAACTACACTGTATGAGTGGCATCTAATTAAATTAAGATTCTACATATCTACATTAGTCTTTTTTATAGACTAGAAATAAAACAAATTATTTCTTTCTGTAACATAGGTAAAGCTTTTTTCATCAGATTTCTTGTACTTTGATTCAATGCTTATTTTTTGCATAATGTTTTAGCCTCTTTTACCCTTTTGTAATTCACAACCATAAATAAAAAACTATTATACAAAAATGCACTGGATTTTATTACAGCTAAAATCTTTTACATCAAAAACTTCTTTATATATTCAATAATTGCAAAACAATGTCATGAGTTTTCATTAAAATCCTAATGAAATATATATTAAAAAAAAAAAAAAAAAAAAAAAGGAGGTGGGCATTAAGAGACTCATAGGATTACAGATTTGATTACAGAAATAGTTTGTAAGTGAAATTAAGAATGAAAGAAAGAAAAAAATAATTCTAATAAAAATGAATAATATAACTGAGCTGCCAACCTTGGTGGAAAAAAAAACAGGAGATTTTACATAATTTCAAGGGAGAAAAAGGGAGATTTACGGTTTCGTGGAGAAAAACAAAACAAAATTATTTTATTCAATACATAATACTCTTTTAACTAAAAAGACCTAATGTAATATAACTTGTTTGATGGTTTATATTTTAAACTTATTGAGGAAAAACAAATAGTTAACAAGTTCATTAACAATGTCTAAAAATAACTACATATGTAAAGAATTTTGAACCCCTATATCGTTTAAGTTGGTTCTAAAATTTAATAAAACAAGTTTTTATGAACATTGATCTAGAGTTTTCCCCAGATAATTTAAGGAGGGTGCTGCACCTCGCCTGATCTTTGTTTGGAAAAGAAAGAAAGAACAAAAAACACCTTGCCCCAATCTATTTTTTTTCCCCATTACTGCCTTTGTAGAAAATAACCTACAAACTGAAGATAAATGCTGTAAATATAAATAAAACTATTGTGTGTGACAATCAGTACATTAACAACAAGTAAAAGTAAAGAAAAGTTTAAAAACAGACTTTTGTCTTTTTGTATGCATATTTATGACTAAATTTTTAAATTAAGTGTTTGGATTTTAAATGTCAAATGTGTCCTTAAAAATTCAAATCTGCCCTCGAGAATCTAAAAAGTGCTTTTTTTTTTTTTTTTACTAGCAGTACCCTACATTTTTTTAAAACCTGGGGGAAAATGTTTGATTCTTTTGTTGTAGAATGAGAAAGCAATTGGAGAAATGATTTTTTTTTTTTTTTTTTTTGGGGGGGGGGGGGGGAGTCAAACGATAATTACATGAGTTTAAACTGTTAAACATTTCTACTTCTTTATAGGCTCTAGAATCTAATAAAGCAAGTTAAAAATGAATATTGACATTTTTGTTGTGGCTTGTAAATGGAGAAAGAATGAGAAACAAAAGAGTTCCAAAGAGCATTTGATCACAGATCGCTAGTTGGAGATAAGAAAATATGGAGGGGAGGGGGAGTTAAAAATAATTATGTCAGCGAGAAATATCGAAGGATTCTGTTTCTTTAGAGATTCTAAAATCTCATAAAGTAAGTTTTAAATGAATATCGACATTTACGTTGTGGATGAAGAAAGATTGTGATTTGGAAGGCCTTCGTAAATCTGAAAAGATGGCACCTACGAATTGTCAAAAATTAGCGTTTTTAGTTCAATTTTTCGAAAATATTAGAAAAACGGGAGAAATACACATTAAAACGTAAAAACTGGAGACAGGATTAAAAAACGGGAGTCTCCCGTGAAAAACGGGAGAGTTGGCAGCACTGATATAACAAAAAGCCATTTAATTTTTGATTTGCAAAATGAAACAAAAAGCAACCTTTGGCAAAATATACTAAATCTTCCTTTCATGTTCGGTAATTTGTTTATATGTTGTGAGTGGCAGTATTGGAGAATTCTCTTTAAGTTTGAAAACGAGCACGGTGCTAGTACTAGAGCTAGAGGTCAAGACTTACAATTTTTGTAAGTGGCCAGTGGCCACTGAACATGATTAACTCAGTGGCCACTCGCAAGTCGACGTTATACCTGATATTCACACACATAATTAAATATATATATATATACATATAAAGGCATAAAACACAGATGATATGGTCGGGAAATTAAGAAATAGTGGCATTTATTGTATTATTTTAATAATAAAAATAATAAAAAAAAAAATATGTACTTCCACAGATTAAAAAAAAAAAAAAAATCTTAAATATTGTTTGAATATAAATATTTTTTTTAAACTTTCATACTTCTCGAGCTTAAAATTTTTAATATCTGAAATGAAAGCAGCTGGGATAAAGACAAATCTGGCTGAGAAATCAAATCATTGAAAAATGATTCGACTTTTGAGAGAAGATATGATCTCCTTTGAGTGTTTATGATTTTATTTTATTCTTATTAGTATTTTAAGAGTGAGTTTAGTTGAACATATAGGGTAGTTATAGTAGCATATAATGCAATTTTCAAATGCTATTAATAATTATAGTATTAGAAAGAAGATTTTAAGGGTTTAGTAATGAGGAGAAATATATGGACTTTCGTAGTTAAGTATTAATTTCATTTTGATACAGAAAATAGCAGACTATAATGATGACACACTAACAAAATAATGTTATTTCTCATACACAATTCGTGTTTTGCAAGAATATTTACTTTGTCTTATTGAAAGAGAAATACAAAAATTTGATTCATTTAATAAATTTCACCTAGTGTGACATATCCATACGGAAAACAGGTGTGATTAGCATTAGAAGAAAACAAAATTATTTTGAGTCTGGGGGGGGGAGAGGGGGGGGCAAAAAATCTTTTGTGCATATTATCCGAGATTTAATTATATTAACAGACATGCAATTGCTAAAATTAGAAATTAGCTGAAATTTTTTTACTAACATGATTGTTTGGTTAATTGATTGAACATTGATAATGTCACTTTTAATAAATTAACTACCTAAACAGTTATTTATATATATTTATTTATTTATTTATTCATTTATTTCTAGCTTTCTATCTACATTAAAAATTTCAGGTTTTTTTTCATTAGCACAAAACAATTCTATAATATTAAATTGCAATAAGTTTTATATCCACATAAAACCTTATTAAAATTCCATGTCAACAAGGAAAAAAAAATCAAACAAATATATAATATGATTTTTATTTATGTACATTAATCATACATATTTAAAAAAGCTACAGTAGTTAATTATCAGTTTCTAACATGCATAAAACCAACTGAGTATTAATTTTTTTAAATTGATTTAGAAAAAATTTTCCTACCTGAAAAATTTAGTCTACATTTTTTCCCTTGCTTAAGCATTTGGAATAGATATTATTAAATATAAATATTTAATTTAATTGAGAAAAAATAAGTAGATTTATCAAGTTCAGTAATGAAGTTTAAAAATAATTACATATGTGAGAAACATTGAGCACTTCTATCTCTTTATTGTTTCTAGAATTAATCACTGATCACTATCTGAAGTTGTTGGGGGGGCGGGGGGGGGGGGGAGTAAAAATTAATTACATGAGCAAGAAATATTTAACTATTCTATTTGTTTATACGTTCTAGAATCTCATTAAGCAAGTTTAAAATGAATATTGACAGCGAATTTAATCACCGATTGTTAACGGGGTTTCTTTTTTTAAAACTAACGACATCCGCGATTTTTTTTTAAAGCAGAAGTTAATTCGCAAAATTCCGCAAATTAGGGGGGAAAAAAAATCACAGATTTCCGCAAAATCGAGAAAAAAACAAATGTCTGATTGGCGATTACAGCAATTTTTTTGGGTTGCCACTTTGTCAAATTATGTCGCCACGTGGAGAGTGGCGACTGCGAATCTTGACCTCTAGCTAGTACCTCGAAGTGGCTAATCGGACTGTTGGTGCGATTAGTGTACAGGCTATTCGGACCATCTTTTCCAAGGAGAATAAGTTAGCACTGATAAAAGAGTAAAATAATGTGTCTTGTCCCCCTGCATGAAAATTATCTTTATTATTATTTTTAGTGTGGGAGTGGGGTAGAGATTATTTTCACAGAAATTTTGTACTCTAAATGATGCTAAAATTCTTCATAAAAGGGTGGTAACTCAAAATATTTTTTATAAAGCAAAAACGGAAATAATAAAGATTTCGAAAACTAAATAATAAAAATGAAAAATGAAAACAGATCTTAGTAAATGAGTATTTTCAATATTTGAAAAAATCTTCGCAATATGATTCGCTGCAAACCAAACCCAATTTTCTATACAAAAATATGTATGATTTTTCTGAAAATGACTTTTGTACTTATTTTGTAATGTTTTCTAACAGCAATGTTGAAACAGACACAGATTGTAGATCAATCGCATTATACACTTTCAAAATGTTAATAGTTCGAATTTGCAGTTGAAACAAGCAAAATAATTAGTATATTACAGAGAAAATTCAAGATCAAACAATCAAAATCATTATTATGACTGGTGCACCAAGGAAGCGGTCCGAATAGCTTCCACACTAATCGCACCGATGGCCTGAATAGCAACAGCCCTAGTACCTAGATAAGTGGGGTAAGGTGCCACTAATAAAAGAACACAAATTTGTGGAAGTATAAAGAGGCAAAATTTAAAAAAAAAAAAAAAAGGACTTTGTGAAAAATTAACATCAATGTAGCAAAAATGTTACATTTATAAAATGCAGTCTTTAGCAATTATTGCTATCACTATAATTGGCACCTTTGTTTATGCATTTATGAATAATTTTTAATTCTTTTGTTACTGTCAGAGGTTGTAGAAATCAGTCAGAGTACCTGAAATAAAACAATCAGAGCATCATTTTTAGGCAAGGATGGTAAGTTTTTAAAAAATGTACGGCATAGTTTGGTGGGCAACAAATAGGGTGCACTTTTGTTCTGTAAGGTGCATCTAGGGTGATAATTTAATTTCAAAAGGCAGGGTGCAACACCTTTTTCAAAGGCTCTATATGCAGAACCCTGGTTAGTGTAAAGGTTAAACCAATTAGGGAACTAAGCTTGGTTGGAATATCCTTAGTGGAGGTCTTTTTCTAAAGTTCCTAGCCCGTATGCAATGAGGTTTCAGAGAAAACCACAGAAAACTCCGTTTATATGCTACTGAATCAGGCGACTTGCTCGATTAAAAGCATTCTGAAAAAAGAATAGGGGATATCGAGTAAAAATTACCGAAATATTATTTCTTACAGCAACAAGAATTTTAAATTTTTTTTTTTTTTTTTTTAACTGCATAACTCAATCCGATGAAAAGCTAAACTTTAACTTGCACCTCTTTATGTTATGAATCACATTGTGAAAAATATCCATCCCTTGTACGTTTTCTAGAGCAGATTTATTTTACAAAAATACATGTAAATTTCATTAATCCACATACGACCAACTATTTAACATTATCAGATTAATATAGATGCAAAGAATAAAGGAGATTAAAAACTCAAATTCTCTGTACGGCCCTTTCACAAAATTTAACTTAATAAAAGAGACTTGTGTACGGTGAATTTATGAGCTGAAGATTAAATAAGGAACATACAGTCACACTGACATTGCACAGTTGACAATTAGTCCTCTAATTTGAAAGTTAATTAACATCAATATCGGAAAAGCAGAAAAAATATCTAAAGATTTTTTTTTCATACATTCACCTTTGTACATAAAAAGTAAAAATCCAATTAGTAAATTCAACTTGAATAAAATAAAATTATAAAATAAACTTATTTCTTACGATTTAATTTGCCTAAATTTGTTATGTTTTTTCGAGATAATTGGAAAATTGCCTTAGACATCATTTCTTCCTTACAGTTGCAGAATTTTTTACAGCAAAATTCAATGTATTTACAAAAATAAGGTCGGCGAGGGCACCACTATTAACATCGAGAGGAGTTTAGTTGTCTTTTTGTCTTAATTTCCAAAATACTGTCTTTTTTCTCTAATTCATGTGTCTGTAATTAAGGATACCAGAGGTTACATACAGGCTGAAATGCTACCACAAATCCGAAATTTATGATCACAAAGAAAGTTTCATTACAAATGAAACACTACTGATCACTCACAAATGATGACGGCTATATCGCGAATTTGCAGTGATCGATTTTGATGATCGCGAATTTGCAATTTCCGGTTTCTAATATATCGAAATCGATTATGTTAAACGATAAGCCGTAATGATTGGTTAGAGAGTAGACATCTGGTGTACAGTCGGCAGCAAAAGTATCAGAGCATTTTTGGTTACTTAGGCCGCGTTCGAAAATAGCTGTTTGGTTTTGCCACAGACTAAGGAATCACTTAGACCCGGTCGCATATTTACTCCCTTTACTTGAGCTCAAACGGGGATGCAATTCGAGGTTGCTGATTGGCTTTTGTTTCACGTGTTGCATCTGACGTCACGCTTTCCTCAAAAATTTGAGGGAAGATTTTTCCTGTAAAATTTTTATAATATTTTATTATATTTCGAGTTTTTTTGTAAAATGTCTACATTTTCGGAGTCAAAGCTTCCTCATCATTCATTCACAAAATAGAATCAACTTCTGAAAATGTAATTACAATTCGAAGTAATGTAAAAATTTAGATGAATGTAAGAAATGGATAGAAGAGTTTGGCGAATTAACAAACACGAAGTGGAATACAAGATCATCAATAAAAGCATAGGAATTAGTAATTAAGAAGCAAAACGGCATTAATTTACTAAAGTTAAGAAGTTACGATTGCATTTTATTACGTTTAATTCTCTGCAAAGCACAAATATATTTTAAATATATTTAAAATATGTCTAAAAGTGGCGCCATCTGTAGGATCGGATTTTAGTTACTGCACATAAACTATTATTATTTATTTATTTTAATTTATTTTAGCTAAGTATGTATTTTGTATTAATAGATTTCATAAAATATTTTAAATTATAAGTTATAAGGATACAAATGAAATTTATATTCAGTTGTACTATAAGTTTTTTTTTTTTTTTTCATTTTTTTAAGTACTAAGATTTTTTTAATTTTTATTTATGTATTTATTTCTGAATTTCCCTAAGTAATTATCACCTTACATTAATTTTTCTGAATTTGGAAGAATTCAATAAACCAGTTCCATTATTGACATTCCATACAGAAGAATGTATTCACTCAATTTTTATATTCCTGCGTATGGTTATGAATCATATGCACACCACACACTGTGCTTGAATCACGAATAGCAAAAAAAAATCACATAACACAGCTCACATGCAGTTTCAGAAAAGTATAAACATATTTTAGTAAAGTATAAGTACTTTTCTAAGCGTAGTCCCAGCGTATCCGAATTCTTTTGTTAGGACATGTAAATGAATCGTAAATGATTATACATATAATTTGATTTGGTTTAGGGCCGTCTTAAGGTGTTAAACTGCACCTACAACAATTTTCGCATATAGATGTAACGTATTTAAATTCTCTTGAATGCACTTGTACAGGATCTCAACAAAAGCTTTTTCCTTGATCTTAATGAAAGGTTTAGTACAGAGCAGCACTAAATAATTCACGTTTAGAATACTGAGTTTGTACTTCTATCTATAATTTGTTATTGAGATATGGTGCCATAGACAAACGGCTAAATACCTAATTTTCGGATTGTGCAGGCCTCAAAACGTGTAAAGTATGCAAAAGCTCATTTCAAATTTTCACCTAAAAACATACTTTTTCTCCTACTATATGGAACGAGAAAGTAATAACGTGAAATAACCATGCAATAGATAAATAATGCAAGAGAGAAGGGGAAAAATCATCAATTTAAAAAAAAAAAATCATATTATACATTATATTATACATTCGTGAGCAATTCCTTAAACGATAATAAATCGTTTATTTATTTCTCTAAAAGTACAATAAATTAATAAGGTATTTAGTACTACGTGTAATTATTTACTTTTCAAATCAAATTTGCAGAAAGTTTTTTTTTTTTTTTTTTTTTCTTTTCCCATTTACTTAATATTTTTAAATTTGTTATTTTGATGTTTGTAAAAGAACGACAGTATTTATTTATTTATTTTTTAAGGTCAAAAGTAAATGAGTAAATAAATAGAACGATAAAAATGATTATTTTATTTTATTTTTATTTACTTACTTATTAAGTTCGGGGAAAAAAAAAAACTTTCTTTTTTTTCCCTTTTTTACTTTCCGAACACTATAGTGAGTAAAGTATTGTAATCATGTCAAAAATCCGAATTTGAGATTTTGATGTTTCTTTACGTTTAGAGGTCCCCTGAGTCCGTTTCCACTATTTCTACGATGATGTATGTATGTGTGTGTGTATGTATGCGTCTATATGTGTGTGTATGTCTGTAAGTGAACACGCTAGCGTCTAAACGCTTTGTTCAAATAAGCTGAAAGTTGGTACGTATATTGTAAGTCACCATAGTACGAACCCTATAGATTTTGGTGAATCTAGCACTTATAGTTTTTTTACAGGGACACAAAGAAAAATTCTTTATCATTATGGCCTACGGGAGCAAAATCTTAAAAGTGCAATAGCATCTAAACGCCTTATTCAATTGAGCAAAACATTTATACACATATTATAGGTCACAAATACTAAATCTGTATAGATTTTGGAGAATCTAGCACTTATAGTTTTTTTTACAGGGACACAAAGAAAAATTCGTTATCATTATGCCTATGGGGCCAAATTTTTAAAAGTGTGATAGAGTCTAAACACCTAATTAATCTGAGCAAAAAAATTGTACACATGTTATAAGTCACGGTTGCACCAACTGTATAGATTTTGGTGAATCTAGCACTCACAGTTTTTTTACAGGGACACAAAGAAAAATTCTTTATCATTATGGCCTACGGGACACAATTTTTAAAAGTGCGATAGCATCTAAACGCCTTTTTCAATTGAGCTGAAAATTTATATGAATATTATTAATCACTGTTGCACTAAATGTAAGCATTTTGGTGAATCTAGCATTTATAGGTTTTTACAGGCACACAACGAAAAATTCTTTATTATTATGATCTTATGGGCTCAAAGTTCAGTAGCGTTAAATAAAATATCGTGTAATATATGGAGAAAAATACTCAAACACTCTATGATGGTTTTCTCTCTTTTGTTAGTTTAACAATTCCTCTTTCTTTACTTTAGCTACAAAACTGTTAATTACTCAGTGTTCGGAAAGTCGTGTGGAGTCACTCCAGATTTCTTTTCTTTCCTTTTCTTCTTTAATTAATAAAGTATTTAGAATACTAACAAGGTATTTAGTATTACATGCACTTATTTAGTTTTGAAATAAGATTTCATTTTAAAATTTGTTTTTGGTGATTATAAAAGAACAAAAGTAAAAAATATTTTTGGGTGGTTAAAAATAAATGCATAAATAAATAAAAATTATAATTATTTAAATGAATGATGATAATAATAATAAATGAAATATAAATAAACATGTTTTTTTTTTCCTTAAAATAATAAATAAATAAATAAATAAGTTCGACTTCTCCTGTATTTTTTTTTTTTTTTTAAATAAAATTACTGTTAAGAAATTGACCAAAATATGTTTAAGGAATTTGCGTGAAAGTTATACGAACTTCTAACATAAATTAATCAGAAAAATGA
Source organism: Salticus scenicus (assembly GCA_963930645.1). Lineage (NCBI taxonomy): Eukaryota > Metazoa > Arthropoda > Arachnida > Araneae > Salticidae > Salticus > Salticus scenicus. The sequence continues at coordinate 354,004,876 of OZ005649.1, read as the reverse complement.
GAGGAATTAAAACATAAAATATAATGAAAATGTTACATAATAATTAAAAAACAATGAAAAATATAGATGGCGCCACTATTTTCCTTATTCAGAATTATTTTATTAAAGCAATTTTTTCCGTCATAAATTTAATATGGTAAAATAAACCATTTAAATTACTCAGAAGAAAATTTTGTTTTAAAAATACAACTAGAAATCTCTTTCAATTATTCATATTCATTTATTCGCATAAAACGAGAGGAATAATGTTGATTAATACTGATTTAAGCTAAGTATTATAGTCTGTGGCGAATCATTGCATCATAAAAGGTAGCAGCCAATCGACAACGTTGAATTGCATCCCCGTTTGAGCTCAAGTAAAGGGAGTAAATATGCGACCCGGTCAGACTAGAGCCCCTAAATAAAATAATAGGCCGGTGCATCACCGCCAATTTTTTGCCTCCGAAGAGGTCAGCATTCCCGCTTGGCGTCCTTATCGTTCACTAATGATTTTATGAAATCTTGATCTGAAGCTAATCCGGTCAAGATAAGAGCAATAAGCAACAATAATATTCCTAACAACACATTTTTTTCACAGTACATTCTCAGGATGTCATTTTATCCTGAGGATATCCTATGAATGTACTGGTGTAAGATGTGTTGTTAGGGCGGTTTCCGTTTCTTTTACAAAATGTCGCCAAAACTCTAATACACAGTAATAGAAGGCCTGTGAACACTTTATATTCATTTCTTGAATGATATTAGCAGTTTATCGCTAAACAAACTTCCATATCATAGTTTACTTAGCTAAAATTATGAAATATAATAAAACAAGTTACTCTAAAGTAACGTAAGACGATAAAAAAAAATATTTGTCGTTTGTTTATCAGAGAAACGCGCTGGGTACCTGTGGCAACCCTAAGGCAACAAAATGCCTGATGCGCCCAGCTCGTATATATAGGAGCCTTATGTCAGACGACTATCTGGAATGGGGAAAAATGAAGTACAGTCGGTAACAAAAGTGTCCGAAAACTAGCAAAAATTCCTATGTAAAAAAAGTACACTTCATACGGTTTTGTTAAATAAATCCTTGTCGAATACCTGAGCTTAGTGTAAGCACATGATTCGATAAGAATTTATTTAACAAAACCGTATGAAGTGTACTTTTTTTACATAGGAATTTTTGCTAGTGTTCGACTGCAACTGTAAGGCTAGGCTGACCAGATCAAAGTACCTTTATAATAGAGAAGCATAAAAAATTGATCAGAGTTTTGAAATTTAAAATTAAAATTTTGTCAATTTGACAGCAAAATAACTCAATCTAACATATGCATACGATAACTAATACATTATCTATACTCAAATATACTATACTTAAATTCGTAAAATAATTTTCTTGGATTTTTAATAATTTTTTACATAAAATCCAATGGGCGATTAACATAGGAAATCTTTTTCTTGCATCCACGGACGGTCAGTGACGTCACACTTGGCTTGCGTATGCGTAGCGAATTGTTTCGTTTTCTGAGCGGTGCACGGCAGAAAGCATTTGATACCTTCATATTTCAATGTAAATTTGCGTAGAGGAATGCATTCTTATCGGCTTTATATGAAATATATTTATGAATTTTTTGGTGGAACATAAAGAAAAATAATTTTTTTATTGATTTCCAAAGCTACATTACTTTAAAAATGAATTTTATTAAGAAAAATTATATCATCTTTTAAGCAGTCAGAATTCCATATTGCTGATTCTTTTTTCCACCCTATTTATCGTTATATATACAGTCGGCTGCAAAATTATTCGAGCACTAACAATAATCTCTGTCTAAAAAAAGTACACTTAATACTGCTTTGTTAAATAAATCCTTATCGAGTCATGTTCTTAGTCAGTCTAAAAACATGATTCGACAAGGATTTATTTAACAAAACTGTCTTAAGTGTACTTTTTTAATATAGGAATTATTGGCTAGTGCTCGAATAATTTTGCAGCCGACTGTATATACATTTTTTCTTTTTTCGACTGGTCCTATTTTTACGACAAAAAGGTTTCATGAAACTGTTTAACAAGTCGCAATTGTGCCTAATTATAAATATTTCCACCGCTAATCTAATTAATTAAATATGCCAAAATTTCTGGGATAAATTGATAGAATTAGCAGTTTATTAACTTCCTCCTATATTCAATAGAAGAAAGTATTGGATGCGTACAAATTTTCGACTTTTGGTTTTCGATAAATTTGTACATTTTCAAATCATTTAACCCTTTAAACGTCGCTATATTAATCCCACTAAAAATATTTGAATTTTCGTATGTGTTGTGCTTCAATGTGCATTTTTAATTATATCTAGTTTAACTAATAAAAAAAGAAGCTTATTTTGTTAGAAGATATAATATGGCTCCAAAACAGGAGACTTGTTACCTAATGAGCGTACAATAGATGTTGATAAACTGAAAAACCTTTTTTAATTAGTTATCTTGATCCCAGTTTGTTATACTTGAAGAAAATAACTGTTTTGTTTTATATCCATTGTTTTAAAAAAAAACCTGCACTCGAATGACTTATTTTCAGTAATTTTTTTTTCATCTTCCATTAAAACAGAAATTTTCGTTTGAATAATTAAAATAAATAAATAAATAAACAGAATTTACATTATAAACTTTAAAAAAAAAAAAAAAAAAAAAAAAAAAAAAATCCAATAAAGCTAGGCACTTCAGTATTCAATGCAAAAAAAAATGTATATATATTTATCTTGATTACGTGTAGAGAAAAAAAAATTAATGAAATGTTCTCGCAGCACGAGCTTTGGCACCTAATGGATTAACAGATTAATCATTTTTAGAAAATGTCTGTATGTGTGTGACAAAAATTTTGTTGCATCTCTCGACCAATAATAAACGAACAAAATTTCAGTAAAAGTTATATTTAAATGCGACTTGAATTAAATTGATATCTGTCAGCTTTTTGTGCATATTCCTCAACAGATAATGCCGCTGTCTTCCCGTTTTATCGCTATCTTTATGATAATGTGAAACAAAGTTTAGTATGAATGCACAAAATGAGAAAAATTTAAAAAATGAAAAAAAAAGTGTTTAGAATAGTAATAGCCTCGCTCCTGCACTCCTTACCAATGGCCGAGCAGTTCTACTCTCAAAGCTGGTAGACGGGAAGTGCCGGGGATCGAACCTAGGTCACGTTCTAGACGTAACTGTTAGAAGTTTTCCGTGGATTTCTCTGGAAATTGCGTGAATACGGGATAGGCACCCTTATAAAGAACCCTCACGGACGGCACACTACCTAGGCATAGAGCACTTGTGTAATGAAACTGCCTGTACCCTTACACTAACACCAACTCCTGCCTTCTCGAAGAAGTAAATTTTTAATATTATTAAAAATATCTCGTCGATACCTTAAACCGAATGGTTGAACCATCCATCTGAAATAATTTGAATCAAAGTTATACCTCTTTCTCTAAATTTTTAATAAAAATAAAAAAATGCTTTTATAGCTTTATTTATTTGATGATTTATAGGTTTTTGTTATCAAAGCTGGTAGAACAAAAATGTCGGGTTCGGCTTTCGTCAACCTAGTCTTTCTGAAATTTCTTTAGTTTTTTTTTTTTTTTTTTTTTTTTCCGAAATTTGCGTAAATAGAACTAGAACCCTCAGAAAGACCCCAAGAAAGGCACACATGCCCACAATCCTCGTGTGGGAAATCGACGTTTACTCTTACACCAACACCTGTCCCCTACCTGGAAAAAGTAAATTTTTAATATGAATATTTTTTAAAATAAATTGTCGATACTTTTAAAATGAATGGTTGAACCATACACCGAAAATGATTTTAATCGAATCTTTTTTTTTTTTTTTACACACATGTAAAACGTTTCTGTACTTAAAGCTGATAGAAGAAAAATACCAGGTTTGACCCCAGGTCACGCTTGTTGATCTAGCTATTCAAAAATTCCCATGTTTTTCTCCGAATCTTTTGAAAATTCCGGCTAGGATTCCTTAGAAACACTCCTTATGTAGGGAAACACCACCTTGGCCAAGAAATCTCGCATATTCCATCGACATTAACTTTTACACCAACAAATCCCTCCCCCCCATATTTCTTTTTTAGAGGAGTAAATTTTTTATACGAATATTTTTTAAATAACTTGTCGATCGGTACCTTTAAAACGAAAGGTTCAATCATGCGTCTGTGATGATAAAAGAAAAAAAAATCTTTTTATTTTTAATATAAAATTAGAAATAATAATAATAATAATAAATAATACGATAATAAAATAAAAAAGCTTTTCTCACAAATTCTTCTGACATAAATTGGTATCTATAAACTTCTGGTGCACATCGCTCAATAGGTGACGATGTCACTCCTTTTTATAATAATATTGAATATAACAGTATAGGAGAAAATTTTCATTTAAATGCATACAATGACGATTGGATTGGATTTGGGAATAAGGCCGATTGATTGCTGTATGTCCTAGGCCTGAGGGGTCCTAGCCTCTATTTACACAAGTTTCAGACAAAACCACAGAAAACTTCGAAGCCGATGAGCACAATCTGGAAACGAACCCGGCACCTCACATCGACCAGCTTTGACAGCAGAACCCCTCGGCCACTGCAAGGCTTAGATGTACTGGACTCATAGGAATTATCCTTACTTATGATGATATATATATATATATATATATAAATTATTGAAAATCTACCAGATTTTATTTAATACAGTAAAACACCGTTTATACGTCTTTTACATTTATACGTCCTTTTAATGAAGTCCCGATTCCTTCCTATTCATTTTAATGCAAAAATGCTTCGTTTATACGCCGCTAATATCGGTTATACGTCTTTTCCACTTCACTAAAATTCGCAAAATTTCTCGACCTGTCATTATTTTCCATTCTAAATAAGACGCATTTTTCCTAGGAAGCATCTTAAATGGAGGAACACAGGAAAGATTGAAGAAGAATGATCAAAGAATCAATTGAATTCACAGTAGAATTTTTAATACTCATAGACAAGCAGCAAATCAATCAGACGAATATTAAGGATTTTTAATGTTATTAAATAACTGTCTTGTATGAACATAAATCGTATGGTTATTATTAAAGATACGCAATATATATAATTAATATTCAAAATGTGTTCATATAGTTCTTAACAAATGTAATATAATACTCAATATATGATATATATAATTGGTACTCAGTCATGCATTATTAGTATGATTTTTCAAATTTTTTATAATAAATCTTATTATTATTTTTTTAATTAATTATTGTCTTAAAAAAAGTATAATATACATTTACTAACTTAAGAAACTTTATTAATTAGTATTTTCGTATAAATTTTGCTGAAGTGTCATTAAATTTCTAGTAATCAAAGTGTTATTATTAAAATTTCGATTATACTTTTTTAAATTTATGCGTCCTTTTACGTCAGTCCCTTGATAGACGTATTGCTTTACTGTATATATATATATATATATATATGTCTTATTTTATTTTTATATAGATTTATTTTTTGTTATTTTTAGATATAAATATGCTTTTACATTAAAAAAAAAAAAAAAAAATCTGGATCATTTGTACTTTGGAGAACCTATCACATAATTACAGATTAGATAGGTACAAAATGTAATTGTGATACATGGATACATTATATAGCAAAATCTGAACATGTAGTTAAAATGTTATTGCACGTGTAATTTATTGAAATCTTTACAATGAATCTATTAATGTATAAAGCATTCACATGATAATCAAATAATTTGTATGCATTTACTATTCGAGCATATATGGATAACCGTGTATCATTTTTAACATTGTATTCTAAATAGCCCTTCTTTGATATTTACATTTGTCTACATTTTTATTATTTATTTTCATAATCTATTATCTATAATGTTTATTTATTCATTGTATTTTTAACAAGTTAATGAAAAAAGGAAGAAAGAAATAGATACATATGTCTGCAAAATGTTGTGATATTTACATAACCTGACAGTTAAATTAAATTAAAATTTACCTGTGAAATGTAATATTTTTCTTTTCTGAAGAATTTTTTGTGATTTGTCTATTCATACAACCATATGCAGAACATGATATAACCATTTTTAATTTTAATTCATTAAAAAGCGCAAAAGAAACGGACAACCCGACAAATGCTGTGTGCCGTACAAGGATTGACCTTGGCTCTAATGATAGCAGACGAATTCTTCAAAAACAGGCACGCTCAAATACAATGTAAAAGTATAGAAACCATTTGCTCCAGTTGTTCTTCAGCTCAGCCCCTGCAACAACTGACTACCTCTTCAATGGTGATGTCTTATGAACAGTTGGTGAAGGTTTCTATACATTTATATTAATATATATATATAAGTTACAAGACTAATATATAAATTAGATTAGTCCTGTCATAGTAAATTAAATTCTGTCAAAAACAGATTTTTTTAAATCAGAATAGCTTTTTGAAGGGCAATTTAATCTCAGGTATGTGTCATAGTAAGTCTAATTTTGCCGATCCATTTACCAAGCTTCTTTGAAAAGCACACGTTATTACATTTATAAACAAAATATTCTCAAAATAAATTTAAAGTTTTTTTTTTTTTTTTTTAATATTTTTTTAAAAAGACTATTTTTCTCAAAAAAATATTATTTTTAAGAGTCATGATTCCTGTATCAATATGAAAATTTGGGATTTTTGATGTTTTGAAATTTTTCTATTTCTCATTGCTCTTTTCATGTGTCATACATAAGTTAATTTTATCTTATTTTTGAATGAATGGTTAATCACAAGCGCTTGCATGAATGTTATAGTTTTATGTGTTAGTCATATCAATTTATAAATTTTCATGTTTAATTTTTTTATGTTATTTTTTAGTTTATCATCATACTAACATAAATGTGCTTGTAAAGGGAAAGTGAAATTTGTAATATGAAATTTCATTAGTGTATTTCTTGTAAATCTCTTTGACAGCATTTCATGGACAGTGAAATTATAAGAATCCTATTTTAGTGATTAGAAGACTCATTTGTTGTTATGTGTTCTGAGCAGAAGTGTTGCAGTGACAAATTAAGGCAGTAAAATCCCAAAAGTAACCCCTCCCTTGAATGTAATACCCCTCTTTCTTGCCGAATGTGAAATTATTCCATTTTCTTACGTACAACCCTTCCACTCTTTTTATCCATCCTAACACCGGAGAGCACCAGTAAATCTATTGACTTGATCGGAAAGTCATGTCGTATTTTGCTAACAGATGTTGTTGGTGCGTTTTATGGAGTAGAAGCACCACACTGAAATGCTATATAAGGTCACCCTTCTAACCCATTCATTAAACAGAAAATTGTTTGATTTGAATAAGTTGGATAGATTTTATATGGATTTGAAAATGGGGGGAAAAACTTTTGGTTTTCGCTATGTTTTGCTCCTTTATTTCCACAAAGGCAAGAATGCGACGCAAGCTTGTGAAAAGTTGTGTAAAGTTCATGGGGACACTGAACCACTTCAATCCGTGTGCAAAGTGAACATTCATCAGTGTGCAAAGCGAACATTCATTAGAAAAAGGTCATGTGGTCAGTGTGGTGGGATTTCAAAGGGATTGTGCATTTCGAGCTCTTACCAAAGAATCAAATAATCAATTCAGCTGTGTACTGTCAGCAATTGGACAAATTGAACAGTGCAATCAATCAAAAGCAGCCAGAACTCGTGAATCATAAAGGCGCTGTGTTTCACCGAGACAACGCTTGGTTACCCGTCAAAAGCTGTTGGAGCTTGGTTGGGATGTGTTGCCCCACCCACCGTACTCGCCTGACCTTGCACCTTCAGATTACCATTTGCTTCGCGCTTTGCAAAATTCCTTGAATCATAAAACATTCGATTCTGATGAGGCTATAAATCGGCACCTGATACAGTTTTTCGCTTCTAAAGACAGGTCATTCTACCAGCATGGAATTATGAACCTTGCTGAACGATGGCAAAAGGTTATCGAACAAAATGGCCAATACATTATTGATTGAATTCTTATTTTTATAGGACTAAATCACCTTTGAAAAACATAGTAAAAATATGACATGACTTTCCGATGAACCCAATATCTTTCACTGTTTCATCCAAACCTATTTTCGATCTTTAAGTTAATTATGTTATGTTTTAAGTGAGTTAACTTCAAGTGTTTTAAAAGAAGTATTTTGGGAATCCTTATAATTAAAATGAGCTTGAGTTCACTGTGATATGGATGTTTACAAAATGAAATTTCCTAATGACGGCGTTGAACTTTATTTCCTTATATGTGCAATTATTTTGTTTTATATTATGTTAAATTAATATTTTTGATTACCATATATACAGACTTTGGATAGTCAGACATACATGCAGACTACGGTTTATTTTGAAATTTTTTAAATATTTTTTTATTTGTGATAAAGCACCATTCTTTTTGCTTAAAAAATAACTTTTTGTTGCAAAGTAACTATTTTTAAATTTATTATATTCAAATTATACTTTATATATCAATTATTTTATCGTATATTAATTTACAGAATTCACCTATAAATATATGAAAAATATCGGAAATAGTAATTCATGTGTGATTTCCTCTATTTTGAAAATTTTTGAGTGGCATTCCTGTGTAAAGGTATTTTGATAAACGAAGTGGTTAGGACTTTGGTGATGTTATATACAGGGTGGTTAGAATTAAACTTCCCCTATAAACAGTATATCCTACAGCACAAACGGGTGAATGGAATGCAATGAAATTTGGTATATAGACTATACATGAGATGCGTTCACAGAATTTTGAAAAAAAAAAAAAAAATTAGTTCTAAAATATCCATCAGAGGGCGCCTTTTCCTAAAAAACATTAAATTTAACTCAATAAGTGACCAAAATGGATGACAAGGTGATCAGAAACTAGTCAAATGTTAATACTGTTTCTGTATTTCATTTTGGTAGTTTATTGTGTTAAATTTGATGTTTTTCCAGAAAAGGCACCCTCTGGTGGACTTTTCGGAACTAATTTTTTTTTTTTTTCAAAATTCCGTGAGTGCATTTCGTGTATAGCCTATATATCAAATTTCATTGCATTCCATTCACCCGTTTGCGCTGTAGGATGCTGTTTATAGGGGAAGTTTAATTATAACTACCCTGTACATTGGAAATTTAAGGTTTATGTAATGCAAAATGATTAGTAGTATGTTGTTTTGAATGAACTTTAGTGGATTTGCAGTTAGTCTAGGACTAACATCATTGAATAATTGTTCTAAACTTTTAGTATCATCGAACTTTCCTTCAATGAAGAGAAAGATGTTGTGGTGTTGCCTTTTGCCCTTCCTTGAAGTTATTTCTGGCAGTGTTTTTAGTAATTGTCTTATAAAAGCATGTGTTTATTTTAAAATGTCTGTCAGTTCATTTAAATTAACATTCATCTGTATTTTCAGAAGTAATGTTTATTAGTATGTAATAGTATTTCGATAAACAAAGTGGTTAGGACTTTAATGATGTTATATGCATTGGGAATTTAAAGTTTACATAACATAAAGTGATTAGTAATAAGTTGTTTTGGATGAACTTTGGTAGATATTGAGTTTGTAAGTGTAGGACACGGATTAAAAGAGTAGGATGTATTACGAATGTTACGGAAAGGTAGTAATTTTCATCTTCCAGATAGAGGGCGACCAGATCTTGAAAATGCATCAATCAGCGCGTTTTTACATTTCTGGCTGTTCGTTCGTTGGTCGTTCTCGGAAATCGGATGATGACTGAAGCCGAAGGGGCGGGCTTTCCCTTTCTTCTTATAAGTTTCAAAGATACTACACCAGGCAGCGATTGAGTCGCTTTCCTACACTCGGCTGAATTAATGAGGAAAAGAAAGCTCCGGTTCCCACGCTCACTGCCCTATCTCGTTTTAATTCCTATACAATCTTCTTCTGTGGTGTAGGACTAACATCATTGAATAATTGTTGTTGACTTGCAGTTTGTTAGTCTAGCGATAACATCATTTTCAAGGCTATACAAAAGTTTTTTTCAAATTTTAACAGTTAAAAATTTCAGTAATGTGCTGGTCACAATACTGTTAAACTATCTTTTGCCTGAAATGTTGTTAAGTCACTTTCATTGTTGAATTTAATGTTATTGCTAATCTTTGTTATTATTAAACTTTTACATATTTTTCTTGTTAAGTTTTAGTATTAATAAAAGTTGTTTGGTTTTACAAACTGTGTCTTCTTCATTTAAATGCACCATATTTATTCATTCAAATTCTAGCTAGCTAAATAGGGTTCAATGCATACAGTATTTACTCAGCAAAACATTTAAATTATAGCTAATTAGCTATCAGTTTGTTTGCATCCATACTTTTCTACGTGAAACAGTCTTCTTTTTTCATTCTCTTCCTCCCCATTAAATATTGTTGATGAATTTAAATATATCTTGTATATTACAGAGGTGAAACTTTACAGGGCTTTTGAAAATTTTCTGTCTCTGAATTTCATGTTAAATTATTTTGTTTTTATAGAAATTTCTCATTTTGAATGTTTATCTTCATACCTGCCAACATTGAAGAATCAAAATAATGGAGATTTTATAAGCAGCATTTTCAGGCCTAGAAAAGATAAATGTGTTTTCGACATATGACAGTATTTTAATAGCTTAAATTATCAAAAAGTTATATAGGTAAGTTAAATTTAATTATTAAATAAAAATTAAGTAATCATTAATTAAAAATAGTAATATATATATAGAGTTTCATAAGAATTTTTTTCAGCAAAAGCAAAATCTTCTTTAAAAAAATGAAGATTTGTTGAAGTTTTCAATAAATTATAGGTATAACTTTAAAATCTTCAAAATAATGGAGAAATGTATGAGAATAACGGAGAGTGGAAAACAGTGCCAAAATAACGGAGAGTTGGCAGGTATGTATCTTGCCTTATTATATATAACACTCAATGAAATAAACACACTTTTTTCTTAAGCACAAAAGTTTATTTTCAGATAGAAGATGGAATGATCGGCATTAAAGACTTGTATACAGGGCTACACGAAAACATTCAGGTTTATTATAGAATATAATTGAAAATTACTGCACATTCAGTTGTGTTATGAGATTTTATCACTTTCAATAAGGTTTAAAAGTCTAAGGTTTAATGACTATGATTCCTCTATCTGTATGTCTGCACTGTACTCTCCATAGAAATTTTTATAATGCCTTGAAAATTATATATATTACAGTAGAAAATGTTTATAATGCAATTCTCAATATAACGCACAACTTCTTGGAGATAAACAATGAATTTTGCAGTTAAGAAACACTTTGTACAAAACTGTTACTTTGTTGAAAAGTAAGTGTGATATATTTGTTTTTCATTATATGCTATCATTAATTGCTATCTTTTTTTTTTTTTTTTTTTTGAGTAATATAATGAGTGTTTTGGTACAGGCATATATGGACTACGTTTATAAAGTAAATTTAACAATGGAAGTTATGATCTACTCAACTTCTGGTCCAAGGAATGTAACTTAAAAAAAAAAAAAAATACCCTACTCTGTTTTGATATGTTTTAGACATATTTGGCCATGTATACAAGGTAAATTTAATGATACGTGAAACATGATTTATATAATGCAAAATTCTATATAACGCAAAAGCTTGTGTTTTTAGGTTTGTATTATAAAGATCTTCTACTGTACTTAACTTTACTATGGCATATTTTCAACTAAAAATGATAAAAATAATACTACTGTTGCTATAGATGTACTGGTGTATTTCATAATTATTATGAAATGAGTGATTGTTTTGAAGAGCAGTCATAATACAAATCTCAATACATTCGTATAAGGTACAATTATCCTTTCTTTGACGAAAAACATGAACAAGGAATACAAAATTATTTTAAATATGAATTTATTAAAGTTTATATTAACTCCTATTTAGTAAAAAAATTTTTTGAAAATCATCAATAGATATAATGTTAATAATATTAAAAGAAGACTTGTTGCTCGAAAAATAAACAGAAGAAGGAAAAAGAAGGGGGGGGGGGAAGTGAAAATGTAGACAATTATTTTGGTGGCATTAACATAAGTGCCAAGTCTCCATTATTTTCAATGGGGACTTCATACCGGAAAATTTTTATAAATGTTTTCAGTTTATTTAATTTTATTAATTTGTCGAAAATATATGTGAGAGATTTCTTTTTAAAAGTACTGGTGATAAATCTGATTTAAAAATTAGAAATGTTGGCAACTATGCATTATGCTTATCAGCATCAGTGCATAAAAGACAGAAAGGAAACTTGCTGTTATTATGTGAAAGGAGCCAAATTCTATGAACTGTTTATTGACCAATAAAATTAAAAGATTGTATGTGATTAGCCAATAAGAAATCGAGAAACAATAGTAAATAATTACAAGATAAAAAGAACTTTTTATATACCATGTTTTTTATAATTTCGGTTGAATCACATAAATGCCACTGAAGGCAGCGGGAACCTGGAACAATTGACTAAAAGTAGCCAGGAAGTTAGTTAAAAATCAATTGCAAGCTTTGTACTGGTAACACTGCCGAAGGCAGCAGGGTCCTTATGCAGTCGGTTAAAAATATTTAAAAAATGCATTTTCACTGTGTTCTGAGCTATTCTGAAAGTTTCAAATGTCTAGCTAGTCGGGAAGTCAGTTAAATAAATTTTCTGATGAATCATATAAACGTTGCCGAAGGTAGTAGGAACCTGAAACAGTTGACTAAAAGTACTAAAAAAATGTATTGTCACTGTGTTCTGAGCTATCCTGAAAGTTTCAAATGTCTAGCTAGTCGGGAAGTTAGTGAAAAATTGATTACAAGCTTTGTACTGGTAATGCTGCCGAAGGCAGCAGAAACCTGAAACAGTTGGTTAAAAGTATTAAAAAAATGCATTTTCACTGTGTTCTGAACTATTCTGAAAGTTTTAAATGTCTAGCTAGTCAGGAAGTTAGTTAAATAATTTTTCTGTCGAATCATATAAATGCTGCCGAAGGCAATATAGATCTGAAACAGTTGACTAAAAGTATTAAAAAAAAAAAATGTATTGCTACTGTGTTCTGAGCTGTCCTGAAAGTTTCAAATGTCTAGCTAGTCGGGAAATTAGTTAAAAATTGATTGCAAGATTTGTACTGGACAAACAAACAAACAAAAAAGAATCAAAGTTAATAAAAACATGGTAAAATTTAAAAAAGTGTAATTGAAGCTGAATGTGAAACTTCCAATAATCAAACAAAGGGAAGGAGAAGGTGCAAAGTCCCAGTCAACAATATGTTTGGAGATGTAAATAACTTCAAAGAAATAGAGTTTGTATGTGGATGGCCTGCAATTTTTTTTTAGATGAAATAAATTTAAAATTATGATATTTCTTCCAAAAATATTGGTTGATTTCTGTTGGTCTCATATTTCCAATCTAAATGTAATTTATATATTCTTTTAAATGGAATTTAAAACTATGTTTAGTTTGACCAAGGTAGGACAATAGTGGACACACTGCTGCACATAAATCTTATAATTTATAAGATTTATAAGTTTGTGCAGGCCTTTATAAGTTATAAAGGGCTGCAAATTTAATATCAGCATGTGCCAAAAAATAGGTAAGCACTGCCCTGCTTATGGCCCACTTTCAATTTTCCTATTTTCATCAAAAGTTCGAAAAATCATTTGTACATTAAACCTGTCTTAATTCTGAAGTTTTGTCATTCTTTCTTTGTTTTGGAGATATGATAGTCAAAAAATTCCCTATGCATACACATACACACTGAGCAATTGCAAAAAACTATTTCTTGGACTCAGGAGAATTATAAACATGTAAATCACGTGAAAACTTGATATTGAAATTTTTGACTTAATACAATACTTCCATTACCTACGGTAGTCAGGTAATAGAAGTAAAAAGGGTGATAAGAGTGAAAATTTACATAACATTCTTTCCAGTTACTTATAAAAGCTTAGGATGAAACACAGAAATCAATCAAATATTTGACATCCAGTTTATTGGAAAAAAAGAAAGAGGCTTTGCAGAGGAGGTGGTAACAAAACAAAATAATAATAAAAAAACATTGTGACTTATACATTTAGCCCCTTGCTGAGAGAAACTTTGTTTTCTGAAACACAGCTCTCAAAAGTTCTTAGCTGAAAGAATTTTGTTTGATTTAATTTCATAAATGTTTTTGTCTGTTTGTTGAATAAGGACTTTTTAAAATTGGGTGTATTTTAGATTTGTGTTAAAAAATTATAATGATCAAAAATACTAAATAAATGAAATGAAATTTAGCATAGAATTTTTTTGTACTGTATACATAACACATTCACAATGATTTATCGCCCTTTGATCATACAGTTTTAATAAACACTTTTTCATTCTACAAAAGATGTTCAATCCATAATGATGATGTTGACACAACTGAACAGGAAAAATATTTCCAATGGAATGATGCAGCTGATAAATTTAATTTTAAAAGAAATGTGATTCAGTATCCTTTAATAATGCAGAGATGTGGTGCACTTGAGATGAGATGATTTTAGAATCATATTGATAATATTATCTCAGATAAGATATTCAATCCATGATGATGACACGATTGCACAGGAATAATATTGTTATTCAAATGATAACGTTGATTAAGTTGTTGCTTCAAAATAAATGGGTGCATGCTCATCATAGACATGGATGGTGAAAATAATAATCTACTTTTCAACAACAAACTTATGTGTAGCCCCAAATGTCAAAGGTACCTTTATTACATTATAAAAATTTCTTCCCACTTTAGTTTATCCATGAATGAAACAAAATATGTTCAAGCATATAGATGTAGATCCTTGAAGGCATCTTGTTTCATCTAATATGCTCATAAAGTTGCAATTATAAGAGAAGAGCCGAATACACATGCTCAGGCTTTGAGATTGAGGCAAGTATATGCCTGGCTTAAACCCCTTACGATCTCTCCCTATCACTGATGCTCTGAAAGTGCTCAGTCGGAAGATTTCTTGCTAAAAAATTTAAGTTTGACAGAGGAAAGAACCAATTAGTGATTGTAGACGGTAACCACTGCAAACGGAAACGACCACTGTGCCATTTCAGCAGAAGCATACAGAACAATATCAATCAATTCGAAATATGGACGCCGATGGAGACTGCTGGCAATTGTTGCATTTAAAATTGCTAGTTTTCCTATAGTAAAAATTTGGAAGTGAAAACTTTAATATTTGATCAATTTTGAAGAGAAATGTATCATTTTAAAGGGTTTTTAACATAGATTACCGTAGAAACAAGGAAAAAATAATATTACTTACAGATAATAAATTAAGATTTTTAATAATTAGAAGATCATTAATGGTAAAAACTTTTAAATGAAAGTTAATATTGCTAAATCATTATTACTTATTTTAAAAAAATGATACAATTTATTTATTATATTAGTTATTCCGATTCAGAAAAGTTATCATAATTGAAGTATTAGAGATTTAATTAGTTAAATTTAGAATATGTAATAATAATTAAAATGTTTATTATGATTCCAAACGAAATGCTACATAAATTAAAGTGTTAACAGACAGTACAGCAAAATGAATACAAAAAGAAATTACGTAAAATACTTAAATATAACGTTACATCTGGATGAAATAATTCAATAAAAATGCAGTTAAAAATCAGATTTTTAATTAAAAAACTAAATTAATGGTGCTAATCAAGTGTAATGAAATTCCAATCACTTTCTACTTAACTTCTCTCTTTTGTTAGCCACCTTTCTGCAGTCAATACTTAAATTTTAATCCAGAAAATTTTTTGTCTAATAAAATTGCCATTGTTAAAACTTTGGTACACTGTATGTAATAATAATGAACTTTTCCAAGTTGAAATCAAGAAAATCTTTTTTTATCTAAAAAATAATAATTAGCCTATTTGCTTTTTTAAAATCCATGCTTTCTAAAACTTTTTCTGTGCCTCTTGTTAATGGAATCAATGCAAGTGCCACACCGCCAACTGTACCAGACTTTAAGGAGTCCATTCAGTCTGTGCCTCTAGTAAAAAAAAAAAAAAAAAAAAAAAAAAAAAGCCCCCCACCCCCCTTTTGCATTGTGTGTCTATTCCATATTATCATGGTATTTCTGAAAAAATTTCAAAATTTTTAAGTAAAATTAATTTGTAAACCGCCCTTAAAACTTCAGGTTATTCTTTAAAATATTCTTTGTAAATTTAAACGAAAATTCCTCCTTCTGAATCTTTGAGCATTATTTAAGATATATACATCTTTTAATTGAACTGATAGAGGCGAAGCTGATCAATCTTGTAATACCCGGCTGCAGGAGCACAAATGTGCTTTTTACAGGCATGAGAGTGCAGAAAATTAAAAAAAGAGGAAACACACGTGTTCATAAAATTAATTTCAAATGAAAAATAATGCGCGTGGAGAAAACTATACAAATGTGTTCATAAAATTTATTTCAAATGAAAAATAATGCTCACAGGAAAAAACTATACAAAATATTTTTAAAGTAACAAATTAAACTAACAGAATAACACACCAACACAATAAAACATGCGTAAAAAAAAAAAAAAAAAAAAAAAAAAAACATTAGTTAGCAATCAACTTTTAAAAACATTGACTGGTGGTGGAAAATGGGAAGGGGTGGTGGTGGTGGGGGAAAGTAGTTCATGAGTGAGAGATATTAAACACAATTCTACTTCTTTGTGGGTTCTAGAATATTATAAAGTAAGTTTAAAATTAATATTGACATTTTTGTTGTGGATGGATAAATATTCAAAAATAAAGGCTTCCCACAGAATGTTTCATCGGCGATGGTTAGAGATGAAAAAAAAGAGGGGGGGGGGGGGAGGACAAAAAAAATTACATGAGTGAGAAATATTGAATAATTCTGTTCTTTTATATGTTATAGAATCTGTTAAAGCACATTTAAAATGATTATTGAAATTTATATTTTGGATGGAAAAAGATTGAGAATCTAAAGTTTTTTGTGGAGCGTTTGAACACTGATCATTATTGGAGTTTGATTTTAACAAAATAAAAAACCGTGAAATCAACGAAAATCACAAAAAAGCAGAAAATCGCGGATCCGCGGAAAATTCTCATGCCTGTTTTTAGGTCACAGGACCTTCTCTCAAAATTACTTATATATTTAAATGAAAATAAATTATTTTTAAAAAGGAGCAAAACACAATAAAATGAAGAATAAATAGCAATCTAACGATTCAGATAAAATACAATTTAATTATGTTATATTTTCAATAGAAATTTACAAAGATAATGTACATATACAATGGGAAAAAATTAATGGTATTTATACAGATATATATACATACACTGAAACTTGGCAACATTTACAACCTTACAAACATTCCAAGATTTACATTATTTGAACCATTTGGGAAAGGGTTTTATTTCATAGAAGCTTCTTTAAAGAATTTAATTATATTAGAAACTCTTTCAAAAGTAATTTCAGTAACATAAAATCCAATGAGTCATATTTACATGATAATAGAAATAAATGGATGTCATTATAAAAACATTAGTTTAATCGAATTTCATAAGTTTTGGGATTTTATTTGTTTGATGGTATCTTTAAGGAAATTTAAAAAATCTATAATGTTTCATAAAAATGATTATTAGCAATGAGGAAAACATGAGGTATTAGGACATTAGCGAAAGATTTAAAACATTTAAATATATCTGTAATCAGATGTTAAGTGATACTGGCCAATGAAATTTCAAAAAAAAAAAAAAAAAAAAAAAGAGGGGGGGGGGGGGGGGAGAAAGGGAAATAGTGTATGTGAGAGGGAGGGGGCAAGCTAATATAATTCCTTAGAGTATTTCATACAACTCTGAGTAATATAAATATATACAATATTATAAATGGAAAATTCTTCATTCACATGCATAATAAAGTAAGCATAAGCTACTTGCCATTAAACTTTGGTTAAAAATCATGTAGATGAAAACAAGGTAGAATTAGGTCTTCAAATAATTTTAAAATTGTAAATAAGATTATAGAAAATCTTTATTTAAACAACATAAACCTTTAATTTTCGGGGAAAAAAAAAAAAAACAAGATACATTAAATATTGATGGAAAAGAGAAGATAAATTAAAAAGGAAACAAATAAAAAAAATTGATTTTCTGAGTCAAGATATATCTTAACAATTTACTTTTTCATCGATTCAAAACGGCAACCACTCAAAATTTTGCTTAAACTAAATGCATAATTTTAATTCTAATACGATATATTTTTCAATTGTTTATAATGTTGATTTTATTAAAGCTATTTCAAAATAAGATTGTACAGTGATTAAAATCATTCTACCATATTTGTCAGATAAGTAGCAATATTTAGAGTTTCAAATTGCAGTGATGCAATTAAGTTTTTCACAATAGCAAACTTTAACCTGATGATTTCACAAAATCAAGGATGAGATTAGCAAAGAGAGAAAGAAGCTGAAGTTATATGCAAAGACACGTTACTGAGATGAAATACTAGAATTTTGATGACAAAAATATTATATTAGAATAATAAGTGTATACTTTTAAGTTTTCAATCTAAAAAGAAGCTAAAAAAATCCCACCCATGCAAAACTTAAAATTCTGAGTTGTTGCCTTTTTGAATTGGATCTTCATTTATGCTATTGCAAATAATCTTAAACAAATAAATAAAGAAAAATATAAGAAAAATTTAAATCAGTATAAAAAGATGATATTCAGAAGTTAAAAAAAAAAAAAAAATAATTATGATCAATAAAACTAATAAGAAAACAATAACACTTTCTTCAAAAGAAAATAAAACAACATATTATAAAAATGGCACATAAATAAACTAGTTTCTCTTTTAACATATTTACATTTCTACTCGCCATTCATCAAAATAATACATAAATCACAATAACAGTAGGTTTTTGTTTTTTATTATGCAATATCATTATTATTATCTAAAATGATAAACAACAGCATAAGGGATATGCCAACTATATAAAATTTACAGAAAGGTATAATTGTGATTTATTCATCATAATTTCAGTTTAACATTAATAAGAATAAAAATGAACTTTAACTAGCAAAACAAAAGCAAGGCGTGTTTACAGTATTTTGCATAAAACATCGTATTATAAAAAGGTTCCATATTTAAGTTGTTGTTGTTTTTAAAGAGGAGGGGGGGGGGGGATTATTCAGTACAAAGTTAGGGGTGTTTGGGGGGTTAAACCCCTTCCCCTTCAAAAATCTTCAGCCTCAAATGGTACCTACAGAAAAAAAATTATGTTAATTCAATGATATTATAATCTTAATTTTTCACTAGTCATTTTTTTTTTCTTTATGAAATGTTATATGAGTTTACTCATTAAGATTAAACTGCTTATGTTGTTTGAGAGCGAGAGTGGGGAAATAGATTCTGATGAATTTTGTTTTAATTAGACATTGCTTTATAATAATAAAAATTATTGTAAGGAATAACACACATTTTGTCCATCACATACAATGGTAAAGAAAGAAGTGGAATACTGAATTTAAACTCTGTGTCACATATGCACAGAAGATGCTGAAAATTCAGGTTGCCCAAATGAGGCAGTCATGGAAGAAGAAGAAGAAAAAAAAAAAGCATTGAATTGTTTTAGATAATTAAAAAAATTAAAATATATAAGATAGATGATATCACAAAGATATCACCAGAATAAACACATCATATTTTATATGAATACTTGTGAATGTAAAAGCTATCAACAAAATAGATGCCTCATTGTGTAGTATGCTTGTTACATAATGAGAAGTAGCAATATATCAATGAATCAGAATGTGCTTGGGTATTGTTTCAGCAAAATAAATTAGAATTTCGATACCGATTTGAGACAACTGATAAAACATGAATCCATTATTACACATTTAAGGCAAGTTGTAAATGACTGAAGGCTGATTGAAGTGTCCTCCTAAGACAAAAACTCTGATCAGCAAAAATATGACCATTATTTTTTGGATGCCCATTGACTATTTGGAGAAAAGAGAAATAAAAACTGACAAGCTTGATGTTACATTATTGGACAAAATGGACAAGGAGATAGAAGAAAATGAAAATATCCATAATCGAGAAAAAAAAAAAAAAAAAGCTTTATCATGACAATGCCGGTGCACTCATCCACGCATGGCACCGGTGCACTCATCCATAAAAACAGATCATAAAATAAGATTTATTTATTACAATCATCTATATTTCCCCATCCATCCTATTATACAATGAGTAATATTTGTTTGGAAACATAGCTCCAGAGAAAATATACATCATATAAATGAAGAGGCCATGTCAGAAATGGAGATACATTTTACAGATTTTGTAAGGTATTCTAAACATACCAAAGTGTTAAAAGACTATAAGAAAAGTGCATTTTTAGTTTCATGATTATGTTCATAAATAAAAATAATATCCAACTTTATTTTTATTGCTTTTTAAATCGTATAGCGGAGGGTCCAAATTCCTACTATTTTATAAGTGAACTAAAAAAATTTACAGAATGAAAGAAAAATACTTTCATGAATTCATACATACAAGTTTTTTAAATAATAAAATAGTTGCACAGTTTAATCCACTTAAATTCACATTCATAAGGGAAAAAACAAACACCTTATATAAATTTCATAACAAATTTTCGTGTAGAATTTTTCATAATTAGAAAATAATATTAAATAACAAAAAAAAAAAAAAAAAAAATGTTTTAAACCTGCTAGACATACAACAATTAGAAGATATTTTATGAGCAAATTTTAAAAAGAAAATGATATAAAAAGATTTTAAGGAAAAAAATTATAAATAGTATTTTATATATCTAGTATATAACAACTAAATGACTAGTACTAGTACTAGATATACTGTTTTAAAAAAATCCTTGAAAAAATAAGCAACATAACATACATTTCAGATTTAAATATAATATAAAAAAATATATAACATAATAACACATAAAAGAATAAAGGACTATATTTAAATTAGAGAGTTATGAAATTACAGAAATGTATGACAAATCAAATACACGATAAAAACAAAAGATAATTTCTTACTTTTATTTATTTGTTTTAATAGCATTTGCACAAATGAAAATATTTCTTTTTAATTCAAAGTTTGATAGTTAACAATATGTCATATTTGAATTGCTTTTCTAAAATTAGTTACATATAGAGTTAAATAAAAGAAAATAAAGGAATCTTGCAAAACTGATTTCAAGCACATACTTTATATAGTCAAAGACAAAGAATACTATGCAATGTACTTATATATATATATATATAAAACTAAAACAGAAAGTGTTGGATTATATTGGCCTGTAAAAAAAAAAAAAAAAAAAAAAAAAATGCTTATAGTTTTAAAAAATTGGTAAAATACATAGTAAAATACAGAACATTTTTCTTTTTTCTATCTTTGGTCTGACATTCTTAACAATATACTAGCTCAAATAAAAAGTTTATTTGAAGTTAAGAAGAGTTGTGTTGGTATTAAAATTAAGGCTGAATGATTATGTCAGGATTCTAGGCCTTTGTGAAATGCCATCTATAGGGTCTTTCTAATGGGCCCTACTCTGTATTCATTAACTTTGGAAAACTTTGAACGACTAGACCAACGAGCACAACCTCGTTCATTCCGTGGAGAGTAGGGGAAGAAAAGAAGATTATGCAAATAAAATAACAGATAAATTTTCAACATATGTATAATTGATGATAATTAAATATATATATATTTAGATAATAACAGTATCTGATATACACAGGTGGACAATTGCTAAGGACGGATGACAATAGCTTAGTTATTGTCATCTGTCCTTAGCAATTGTCTACCAGTGTATATATATATATTATTTTTCTTTTATAACAACATATCATTGACAAATATCTTTTTCAAAATTCCTAAATCATTTATACAGTGTATGTAATTGAAAAAGAAAATGACTAATAAATGACTAATTTATTTTAATATATATTTCCCTCAAATTTATGGATGAAAAATCGATATTTTGAGCAAATGAATAATTTGAAAGTTTAAGTTAATATGCCATAATAAAAATTACTGAATATAAAAGAAGACAATATACTGAAAAACATAATTATTGTTACATAATTTTAGTAAAATAACATTTTAAAATACATCAAATATAAATGAGAAATCTTTTCAAAAACATATTATTAGTATTCAAAACTAAAATATTATTATTATTATTATTTTTTTTTTTTTACTTATGTGTATAGTTTCTCATTTTACTTTTAAACCGGATTGTTATTTCATATACCATTTTTGAAGGATAATATTAAAGTAATTTTTTTCTTTCTTTCCTTTAATTTATTAAAACTATTACTGGCTATTTTATTTGTTTGTTTGTTTATTTATTTATTTTTGTTCATGCAAATTATGGTAGCATTGCATCATCTGTTTTTTTTTTTTTTTTTCTTTTTTGCATTCTACAAACATTGTTTATCTATACATATATATATAAAAGATCGAAAATACAAAATTAAGCAGCAAATTGAACTTTTATTCTTAAGCTACATGTCATATACATACATAGGCGTAGCCAGCATCTGTCCTAGGGGGGTGCAAAAAATTTCAGGCTCAAAGTTGCAAGTAAATTATATTTTTGGGGGATAATGGAGTAATAGTTGTTATTGGTGATTTTGATCATAGTGGTCGGTGTAAAAGTTTGTGCATGACAGTATGTTTTACTAAAAATACTCATTATTGACTCCTGACGTTAAAAAAAAAAAAAAAAAGCGTGTACTATAATTTTGCAGCCTTTGTTTGTCTGTCTGTGGCACTGTGGCTTCGAAACTAATAAACAAATTTCAATTAGTGCTGTGCAAACTCACGAAAAAATGAGCTAGTTCAAACTCAAGTTCATCGTGTAAAAAACGAGTTAATTCGCGCTCAAACTCATGTCTGTAAAAAATGAAACAGCTCAACTCAAGTTCATTTTTGAAAAGGAGCAAAACTTATTAAAAAAAAAAAAACTAATTTTTGCGTAAATTTATATGTATATGTATATATATTATTTATTAATTTTATTATTTATTTATTTTTTCTAAGTAGATTTTTCCCTAAGTGAATAGATAATTTACACTTTACTTCTTTCTCCATTCAATAGAAGAATGTATTGGATTCGTAAAAATTTTCGACTTGCACTTTTCGATGGATTTACACGTTTTGAGAGTTCCAGAATATGACTTGACCATTTTTAGAAAATATCTGTGTGTGTATGATAAAAATTTTGTGGTGACCTTATCACAGGAACTAATACATAGAATAGCATATAGATTTATAAGTAGATGCACCGTGACCAAAATTAGGACCTATCAACTTTTGGTGTATATCGCTCAACAGGGGACACTGCTATACAATGATTTCCACAATTTCAGGGAAGGCCACATCTCAGGAACTACTGCTCAAAATTGCATATAAATTTATATGTAATTGCACCTCGACATATAATAGTGTTTATCAATATTTGGCGCAAATAGCTTAACAGGTAACGCTGCTATGCAGTGATTTTCATATTTTCAAATAAGGCTATATCTCAGGAACTACGGCACAGAATGACAAATAAATTTATATGTAGATTCACCTTAATATAAATTAGTGCTTATAAACTTTTGGCGCCAACCGAGCAGTGTCACTGCTAAAGAGTGATTTCCATAATGTCAGGTTTTATTGCGTATTATTGAACAAATGTTGATATATGAGAAGGCCATTATAAAATATTATGCTGATTCAATTTGAATTCAGTCAATAGGTGGCGCTGCTATACTGCAAATTTTCCTAAGAACGAGAAGGCTATATCTCAACTTCTATGGCTTAAAACTGTACAAAACTTGAATGTGAGAACCATTATGAAAACGCATTTTTTAAGAGTTTAATTGTAGATAATAAAACTTTCTTTCTTCGGGTATTTAAAATTAATTTTCTACAAGATGAAAGTGTGCAAGATTTTCTGCAAGTCTGCATCCATCATAGTAGATAATTTTAATAAGTAATAGCTTAAAAAAATCATTAGTACCGAGTGAATTTGTATAAGAAAATATAGAAGAAAGTCTTGTGGTGGCCACAACATACTAGTTTTTAATTACCATGACGGTTATTCTTAATTTAATTTGTTAAATTAACTTAATTGTAGTAAAAATTTATTTATTAATTCTATAAATGATGACACATTAATAATAACTATTTAAGCTCTAAACAAAAGTACATTTGCAACGTCAGCAACGTACATTTGCAACATTCCAACTTCTGTTTTTATTTATAAACAGGCTGTTTCGTTTCTGTCGTTTCAAGACACTTAAATATGATTATGAAATTTGTCTGATTTCAGATTCAGATTTAATAATGATAATAATAATAATTACGATGATTAACGGGTACAAACAAAACAATATATTTAACGTACACAAACATCAAACCGTCTCAATTATATATATTAAAAGCAAAAACTGTTTTATTTAAGAGACAAAAATTTAAGTTAAAATACATTTAAAAAACAAAAAATACATATAAAAACAATTAAAAACTAGACTTTTCGAAACCCGTCCGGGTTTCCTCATCAGTAATTACACACAATATGAAAACGTTACATGAACACTCAAGGAATTTAAAGGAGTACCGAATATTGAGGTGCCAGTGCGCATGCTTCATTGATAGTGTGGAGATGCTTGGCAGTGTGCCAGCTCTCAAGGAAAATTCGCGATTTATAATTATGAAAATAAACATAATTATAAATCAGTTTTCATAATTATAAATCGCGAATTTTCCTTGAGAGCTGGCACACTGCCAAGCATCTCCACACTATCAATGAAGCATGCGCACTGGCTCCTCAATATTCGGTACTCCTTTAAATTCCTTGAGTGTTCATGTAATTTTTTCATATTGTGTTGTAATTACTGATGAGGAAACCCGGACAAGTTTCGAAACATCTAGTTTTTAATTGTTTTTATATGTATTTTTTGTTTTTTAAATGTATTTTAACTTAAATTTTTGTCTCTTAAATAAAACAGTTTTTGCTTTTAAAACAATACATATCATACTGCTTGCTTGCTACTGCTTACATTTTGGTGTATTAATGTATTTTATGATTATGATAATTTGGCCGTCATAATGATGAATGCCCAAAACTAAATCACATATAATATATTCGATTTTATTTACATAAAATTGGTTTATGCATAGAGATAATTATTCTAAAATATAATACTACATAATACTTATTTAATTTGAATAAATTTGGTTTATGTTTATAAATAATTATAAAATATTAATTTATTTTCACCTAATATAAAAATCTTCAATTTAACTTTCTCTTTGTTATCATACGGTCTTGCTGAGATTTGGGGGAAAGTTGTGCACCCAACAATCTAGTTTAACCTGCTTCACCGTCTTAAGCCGTGGTGGCCTCTGCTCCTTCTTATTGTTACTTCTTTTTTAATTGTTTCGATTTTACCTGCTTCACATAGTTTTCAGTTCTTATATCAAATGCCTGTATTCCTTTCTTATACATATATCTAGAATATTTATAGAATATAGAATAGAATTTTATTCTTTCTCTCTCTTTCTGTATATATATATATATATGTATGTATATAAAATAAAAAATAAAGTTGAAAATATTTTTATATGTATAATTGAATTTTGATTAAATTTTTTATATGTAGCAGTAATAATTATTAATCTAATGTAAGATTTAATAATAATAATATTAATCACACACACACACACACACACACAAAAAAAATTAAATTATATATATTTTTAATATTTAAAAAATAATAATAACATGTAACATTTTAATTTTAAAACATTGTGTTAAATCTCATTAAAAATATAGAAGAACAAAATATATTTAAAACATTTTCTAGAAGGTTTAAAATTTAATCATACCTTTATTAATTAATAAAGCAATTACAAATAATTTAGCTTTACCAAAGTATAATTCAAATATTTTTATACGAATACTTACATTTAAATCGAGTATTAAATTAAAAACCCCGAGAGAAATTATGTATTACGAATACTTTACGAATATGTTGTACTTTGCGCTTTTTAATGAAAGAAGACCTACGCTTTTAACGTCAGTTAACTGACTGAGAAACATAAAAATTCCTGTTTTATTTTTGTGTGTGTATGTGTGTATATATATAGGTAGCTTAATGTACAATTAAAATATTCAAAAAAGCAATATTAAAAAATTACAATAATAATAAATAAAGTGTAATAGTAATTAAATAGCAAAATGAGGAATTTTCGAAAGTTTTCAAATCGTTTATGGATTTTTTTATTTTATTTTATTTATTTATTTTTTTTTTTTTCCTTTTAAAAAGTCATTTTTACTTGATCAATATAAAATACATAATTCTAAAACTATATCAGAAATATATTTTCATTTTAATGTTTTAAAAAAATGATATAGAAATCAAATATCAAGTTTAATGCTTACCTTCATTATCTGTTATAGATTTTGTAGAATCATCTGTTGATATTTTTTCAGTATTTTTATTCTTATACTTTGGCTTTGGGAACCGGGGGGGAAAAAAAAAAAAGTCTAATTTTGCATATTTTTCTGTTGTATTTCTTGCATCACATATTGTCTCTTTTCTGGACCATTCATCGTAATATCCAAAACAAAGTGTTTCTAAAGCTAGGAGCACCATTGGGAGAGAGGTGATTGAGATAAAACTCTTCAGATCTGACCCCCACTTTTTCTTTTCTTCCTTTCTTTTTTTTTGCTTTGAAAATACAAAGAAATGATTTCGGACACTATACTCTCCTATGTGGGGGGTAGGTGCCGTATGATATTTGACTATTAGCCGGTTGTAAATTTTAGTCATTAATACAAAAAAACAACTTTTCCCCAATCTTTTTTTTTTCCTTGTTCTATTAAGAATGATAAGAGTATTTTTCCTACTTCTTTAACTTCAAAAGGCGAATGCGGTCATCACTAGCCCCGTCTCTGGACCTTTTGATGGTCTCAGATAACAATTATTCAAGGTTCAACCAATAAAGATGAGATAGCGCCTTATTTTCTGATTTTTAAGAGTTTACTCAGTAGGGGACTTGCAGGGTCCTTTCAAGAAAGAGTCGCAATAACATTCTTCTATAAAATGGGAATAGAATTAAGATGTGTCAGCTCAAGAAGAAAGGAAGTAGTAAAAAATAATTATTGGACAATTCATAGATTTTTCAGGGTATTTTCAATTACGGGATATTTTCTCATGATCTCAACTTTTGCTAAGCAAAAAATATAAGTGGAAGTAGAGTTTTAAAACAATGAAAAATATCAAACTCGAAAACACCCAAAACTATATTTTTAAGAAAGAGGTATTTGTCTTCATATTCGCAGTTATTCTGTACTTTCATTTATTTTATTCCTTATAATTTAAAATGTGCAAAATTGGCGTGATTGTCCCTATTAAATCTTATTTATTTTCTTTGCAACCACTTTCCAAATTAATAAAAACGGTCCCACAATGCAAAGAAAACGGAATTTTTAATACATTATATCTATCTGCATTTTGTCTTGATTATAGCCGATAATTACTAATTATAGCACATTGTCTATAGTCTATATGATGCATTATTTTATACAAAAATTAAACAAGTTAAAAAAAAAAAAAGTTTTAAATATCTACATAAATGCTTTTAGATTGTGAATTGTGATTATTTATAGATGAAAAAGATTTTTCAATATATAGTCGGCAGCAAAATTATTCGAGCGCTAGCTATAATTCCTATGTAAAAAGTACACTTAATACTGCTTTGTTAAATAAATCCTTGTCGAGTCATGGTCTTAGCCAGACTAAGAACATGATTCGACAAGGATTTATTCAACTAAACAGTGTTAAATGTACTTTTTTTTACATGGGAATTATTGCTAGTGCTCAAAAATTTTGCTGCCGACTGTATCAAAAAATACTAAAAGCGTGTAATTTTTTTTTCTTTTAATGTATATATTTTAAGCTATTATTATTACTTTCTTCTGTATTCAATAGATGTATTGGAATCGTAAAAATTTTTCGACTTCCGGTTCTAGGTGGTTCCGCTTTGAGAGGTTTAGAACGCGATTTGACCATTTTTAGAAAATGTCTATCTGTCAGTTTTTGTGTGTGACAAAATTTTTGTGGCGAGTGTATCTCAGGAACTACAGCACAGTACATATAATTTTATTTGTAGATTCACCTTGACCAAAACTAGTGCCTATCAACTTTTGGCTGCTCAACAGGTGGCTTTGCTATGCAACGACTTCCTGAATTTAAGGAAAGGCTATATCTCAGTTACTATTGCACAAAAATGCATAAAAATTCATATATAGATGCAACTTTATATAAATTAGTGCTTATGATATTTTGGTGACAACCACTCAACAGGTGGCACACAGGGATTTCTACAGTTTTAGAGGAGGCTATATAGTGCCAATCAATTTTTGGTGTTAACTACTCAACAGGTGGCGCTGTTATGCAGCGATTTTCAGAATTTTAGGGAGGGCTGTAAGTCAAGAACTACTGCGCAAAACTGCATAACAATTTATATGTGGATGCACCTTGACATAAGTTAGTGCGACTTTTGGTACTAATTACCTAACAGGTGGCGTTGCTATACAGCGATTTCCTCAGTTTTAACTATGTCTCAAGTTCTAGTATAATCAAACAACGCTTGATATGTGAGAAAGCCATTATGAGACATTATGTCGATTCAATTTGGATGTATATCTACCAATAGATTGCGCTGTTATAGCGCAATTTTTCCCGACAATAGCAATACTATTTTTCAACTTCTTTGGCATTTAACTGTACAAAACTTGATATATGAGATGACCATTATGAAAACGCATTTTTAAAGATGTTTGTTAAACTGTGTTTCTTTAGATATTTAGTGTTCATTTTCTCTAAGATGAAAATCGTCTACATTCATCTTGGTAGATAATTTTAATAAATAAAAGTTTTTGTAAATTATTTGTACTAAATGAATTTGCCTAGAAAAATTTAGAAGAAAGTCTTGTGGTGGCCACAACATACTAGTTTAGACAATGGATCTGTTGTTCGCGATATATTAGAAGTGTGGAAGAGAGTTTTTTCGATACTAATTTTTGTTTTTATAGAATTTTAAGCTTTGTAGCATTATTATGTTTACATTCAGATTCAGTATTTTTTGTTGCTTTAAATAATACATAACGATGTTTTTAAGAAGATGGTAAAAAGGAACTAATTTCGTGATAAAATTAAAATATCATTTTCTTTAAAGAAAAAAAAATATATATATTATTATTTTGTTTACTCAAAAAAATAAATTAAAAATCATCTTCATTTAGGGGGGTGCAAGTGCACCCCCCTGCACCCCCCTGGCTACGCCTATGTATACATATTATAAATTAAAAGTTAACTATCATTTCCCCCTCTTTTCTTCTATTTTATAAAAGTTATTTTTTAACTAAAAATTTACTTTTTACATTTCATAACCAATGTTTATATATATATTTAAAATATTGTTAATAACAACTATATTTAAATGTTAGTTATTGCTAATTAGTAAGTTAGCACTTAATTGTCATTTATGATAATTCTTTTTCAAGTTTATTTGAGAAGCCATTTTTTATTTTTAACATGCACAAAGGCTATCAAATTTACAAAAAAAAAAAAAAAAAAAAAAAAAAAAAAAGGAAGAGGACAGTATAATAAAATAATTTATTAAATTTTACAACATTTAACAAAGGTCTTTTTTTAAATGTAAATTTATCAACAAAATTGCCATTTAGTGATAGACTCTAATAAATTTGCCAGTTAAATCCAAATATTTATTGAATAGGTTTTCAAAGTGAAACAATTTAAATAAAATAAAATCAAACAGAACATATGCCCACTGCAATATTAATTTAATCTGTTTATGATTATTAAAAAAACAGTGTTATTTTCAGTTTAAGATAAGTTAAATTAAGTATCAAGCAAAATTTAATCAACCTAAAAATATTTTTATTTATTTATTTTTTTACTGAAATGATTTGCTTTAAATTTTATATATAATATATATATATATTTAAGGGGAAAAAAAATAATAATACATTTTAAACACTGGGATAGTAATATTGATGAGTTTACTTGAAAATACAATTATATTACTTTAAAAAATCTTAAAACATACAACCTTTTTATTTCTTCATGTCTTCATTTCATCAGACTAGTTTCGCTTGGGGCGCCCCAGCTTGGTCTCTGACATCTCGGTGTTCGAAGTTATACGAAACTGAAGTTCACGCTTCCTTCCACTTTTAAAGATTCGGCGCCATTGACGATTGAGCAAAGCCCCATTGTTGCCCCAACCACGGTTACGCAGCAATCAGGGAGTCAGTCGAAATTTTAACAAGTATAAACAATTGCAATGGCAACGATGGGGCTTTGCTCAATCATCAATGGCGCCGAATCTTTAAAAGTGGAAGGAAGCGTGAGACTTCAGTTTCGTATAACTTCGAACACCGAGATGTCAGAGACCAAGCTGGGGTGCCCCAAGCGAAACTAGTCTGATGACATGAAGAAATAAAAAGGTTGTATTTTTTAAGATTTTTTAAATTACAATTATATTATTAACTAACAAAAAAAAAAAAAAAAAAAAAAACCCTGCAATTTAATTAATGTATTATTTAAAAGAAAAATGTTTTCATTGTTGTATTTAGCTCCAAATAAATATAAACTAGCTTCCAGAAGCTCAGCAAAAATCTGCTTTTTTGTGCATAATTTATGAACAAATAAACATAAAATTTGAAAATATTATCAAATAATTATTTTATAACATTTTAAGGGAGCTAAAATTCAAAATGAGTGAGAAAAATTGACAATTGATTGTTTTTTTCCCAGATTATTAAAAAGTACTTTGTAGACCCCATTTAATACTTTACAAATTTTTTTATACCAGTTTGAAATACACGAATACATATTATATATTTGTATACTGTTATATCATATTTGTACGATTATTCATTCATACTAGAGAGCGATCATATATATTTAGGGATGCTGCTACTTTCATACTGCATTTAAATGTCTCCAGCAATTTTGTTTAAATAATTAAATATGCAACGATTTAAATATAAAATATCGAAACAAAGCTGTAAAGAAACTATTTTGAAGTAAAGCAACTTATTTATCAATTGAAATAAATTATACATTGTTTAATAAAAATATAAGCCTGTTTTTCAGTGAATAAATAAAAATTTTAATTTAGCTTTTTACCATATGATATCTATGTAGGAATAATCATATTTTTGTAAGAGAAACTACAGAAACTAACTTATTTTTTTAATGATCACATTGGACTATTTACTTTTTATTTATATATTGATTATTATATGTATGTTACACAGTTATTGATATATCTAAGAATAATATTTTTTTCTTTAATTGTATTATATTTACTGCTATTATTATTAATAATATTTTTACATAATATTTCAAATCATGGAAATTGGAAGGGGGGGGGGGGGGGCACCATATCGAAATGAGCCTAGGGCCCAATATAATTGAAATCTGCCTCGGTCCACTCCTTTAATTAAAAAATTAAAAACGTACAACTAATTTCATGCTTGTATATTAATATATAGATAAAACAACAGTATTAATGATTTAACATGCCACCCAAACTTTATGTTGATATTTCAAAAAAAATATGCACACACACACACAAAAAAAGAAAGAAAGAAATCAATTTACTGTTTAACTTTTGGAAACCGATGTAGCATGGAATAATATTCGTTATAAACTACAATATAATTTTAAGAATCTGATACTGAACTATTTCTTCATTCATTTAATTTTTAATGTTAGCAATAACCATTACAGCATGTTATTTTTGCACACATGCTCGCAACACAGTAAAAGTAAGATACTATAAACTTTCTCTCTTTCCAAGACCATTTTTGAAATCTGTTTGTGCACCCTTATAATTTACATAAAATATATTTTTTTCTACACCTTTCAGTGTCAGAATTTTAATAATTTATATCTTTAGATGAAATTTTGTATTAGTATACTATGCACAGTAAAACACTGTTATGTGACTGACATTGACAAAAATGTCTGTTTGTTACAATTGAGTTTTTGTGTCGAAATAGGAATATATCTGACCAAAAAATGTGCAGTTTAAGTGATAATGAAGAATGCAAAATGTTTTCACGTTCCCTCTGAACACTCTACAACACCTTATTATCAGACTATGGAAATAAATGAGCAAATACTTAAATGCTGACTAAAATGAATCTGAACACACGAGCACAGAAATCTTTAGACAAACAACAATTTTTAAAATGCAGTAACAAAATAAGTATGTTTTATATGCTACATAACATTATAGATATACAAGTTTTAATAATACTTATACATTTATACAAACATTTTTATATATATTGTCCATAAAATTAAATAAAAATAATGTAACAAGAATAACTTTAACATAATTATACATGAACAATTAAAAAAAAAAATTCAAATAAGAGAAAGCACCGCAAAATGATTGGGGAAAAAAAAAAAAAAAAAAAAAACTACATACATATCCATAAAATATAAAAATTTGGCAAAATCCAAACCAATTTTAGACATCTAATAATTTGATTCATGGCATTAAAAAAATACATATACAAATAAAATCAACTATTATATAATCCTTAGTAATATGACAGAATGTTCTATGACATACTGAAAAATGACTGCTACTAACAATTATAAAGTGTTTTTATGCATATAAAAAGTGAACTTTTACTATAAAATGATATACTGCAATACAAATTTAATAATAAAAACATTATTAATTCATGATTTAAAAAAAAAAAAAAAAAACTTATAAAAACACTATCCCTTCATGATTCAATAATTAACTTTCAATTCCAAAATTGGAATATGCCATAAATTTAAAATCATAATCAAACAAGCAAGAATATATTCTAATTTGTACACTGCTAAAAAGATTTTTAGCAGA
The DNA here is from genome assembly GCA_963930645.1 of Salticus scenicus. Lineage (NCBI taxonomy): Eukaryota > Metazoa > Arthropoda > Arachnida > Araneae > Salticidae > Salticus > Salticus scenicus. The sequence goes on along the minus strand of OZ005649.1, from coordinate 353,971,904 downwards.
ACTCTTACCACAAAATTTAAAGATACAAGATGAAGTATTTTAGCCAACTTACCCCCTCCCTACTTTTAGGCAATTTTGAATTTTTTCCATAATCCTAAAAATAAGCCCTCTCCTACTATTTTTTCATTTCAAGTAAAAAATGTAAAACTAAAAACTTATTCTTTAAAATATTTTTTACAGCAAAAATTACTAATTCCCCTCTTCTCCTTTTGTTTTAAAATAATAATGAAGTAGTGATGAGAACTATGAAATAATTATAGTTCTATGTTGAAATTGTACACCTATTTTTCGATAGATGACAACACTGGTCTTTTTTCCAGAAAAAATATTTATTAACCCATTTATGCCGGAGGTTGAAAGTTTTGAATTTTTGCATGAAATTTGTATATGTTAGGTAGAAAAATATAAAAAACCAAGAATTCCATCTTCTTTGGAACACTAGGCAAAACCATTGCTGCATTACCTATTTATAGATGATTTTTCAAAAACCTCCAGGAAAATATAAACTAACTTTCATAATCTTATTGAAGGCAAATATCTGCAGAAGTGACTAACAATGTTTTAAGCGAAACTGCTATGCTCCTATAAAGCAGGCTGACTTCACAAATCCAACCACACATGCAACCTTGAACTCCTAGGCTAAAATAACTTTCACTCAACTGCTGTTCCAAAAATGGAACAGTAGGCATAAATGGGTTAAAATAATAATTGAATATATAAGTAAACATTTCTTTATTTACCTTTCATAATATACTAAATAATAAATAATGTTTTTTTATTTATTTATTTAACGAAGATTGCATTTTTTAAATATTACTAGTTTCTCTTTTAATTTAATTATTTCAATTATAAAGATTGGTGATGCAAAAGACAATCTTTATATTAGTGAAGTAAGTCTTTTGTTTACCTTTATTATCAAAACTAAAAGTTTTCTTTAATGTACATATTTTTAATTAATTATTGTATTAAATTAATAATAAATTACATCAATACAATAATTCATTTGTAATGTGCTTGTTTGATTACTATCTGGATTGCCTTATTAAATAACTTCTTCTTGTATCAATAGATGATGCCAACATGCAATTTGTCATCGGTTAAAAAAAAAAAAATGTATTTTTGTAAAATGTTTTGTTTAACAACAATATATAAAATGAGTTTTATGCATTTCATATTTACCTAAATATACACTCTTATTAATTTATATACTCTAAATTAATGTTGATAAACTTGAACATTTACCTTAACAATAGCAAAATCAGTCTTTAATTTTTTTTTATTTTTATTTATTCATATTAACCATATGAAAAAATTAATTTAAATTAATAATAAAATAGATTTGAATTTCTAATTTAAAATTTATTTCTATAACTTACATTCAATTCTGGATTAGATAACATTAGTTTCAATCTCTGGTGATAGATGGCGTCATCACAACTTTTTAAAAAGAAATTTCTAATAATCTTGATTATAAGCCCCTCCCTATTTTTTACTGATTTCCATTTGAAAAAAAAAGGGGGGGGGGGCTTATAATCGGGATTTTACAGTAAGTATTTTTAATAAAAATTGATCAATCAAAGAAAGAAAGTAAATTATATAAATACTTTCATCATATATTCAAATACAAAACCATAATCATTTAAAAGAGTTAAAGGGGATAAGTTGATACTATAAAATAATAACAAGATTGCAAAAATTGAGCTGAACTTACACACAATATCAACTGAAATAAGTTTGAAGAAAATATTTTACTTGTTTTAATTTATTAATAATTTTCTCTAAATAAGCGAATTTAAAAGGAAGAAGGTACTTTATCAGATGATAAGTAAATGTTTAATAGCAGATAAAATAATTAAGAATTGAAATAGCAAATATATTGAAATGAGGTAAATGCATAAGATTAATTTTTTTTTCTCCTTTCTTTTATGCTCACATACAATTAAATATTCCAAATACAGAGGAGCCAACCTAATCCTGCAAATTGTTAGTACTGCCCCTTTTTCTACACCACTTAAATTTTTAAGTAATTTTCTTCAAATATATTTGCGATGAATTAAGAAGAAATAACTCTAAGAAATGACTGGTGTAGAAAAAGGGGCGGTACTAACAATTTGCTGGATTAGGTTGGCAGCTCTGCAAATATTATAGTACCATCAATATTTCCAAACATAGTACCATCAATATTTCCAAACATTACAGCCTGTGCTACATGCAGGCAAAATTAGTAAGTGGTTAAATATAATAAATTTATGTTTTTATCAATAAAAGTTGCTTTTAAAACACAGTTAATGATGACCTTTCAATGAAGCAAATAACATCAATTTATTAGAAGAGTGAAAATACTTAATCTACAATTATTTTATTTAGTTAATCTCAATCATTTACCCAAAATTAATATCTTATATAAGAAAGCTCCCCCCTCCCTATTTCCATCATGTGATATTTAAGCATGAGATATTTGTGAAAATCTAAGTTATTTTCCTCTCAATAAAAATATAATAATTATTATTATTTTAATTTATTTTTACATTTTAAATAATCTGAGCTTGTCAGATTTTTAACTTTATATTATACTTTTTTTTATAGTTATATTATTTAATATTTTTATATCACATATTTTTAATGCACTAAAATCACAGATATTTTTAAAATTTTTTTATAAATTTTACTTATAAAATTGAAAATTTAACATTCATAATCCTTATGACTAATACTCACAAAACATGTTTTGATTAACATTTTATTAAATTTCTTTAAAAAAATAATAATAACCACATAATTAACAAGAAAACAATTAGAAATGACTAAAATAACGTTTATGAATTATCACAAATATTAAAAAGTCATATTTACAAAATTATACATTTTTTAGCACATAATTTATAGGATAGATGGAAGTAAATGCCTAAACAGAATAACTTCCAGTGGTGGCTCATAACAAAAAGCTAAACATTTTTAATTTTGTCGCTGTCATAACACAACTTTTATTTCTATTCCAAGAAAAAAAGAAATATTATGTATCTCTTTTAATCTAATTAATATATATATATTTGTGTAGATATAAATGCTAATATTTATGAATTTTAAATATATTTAGATAACAGGTTTTTTTGAACATTGATAAATAATAAGCTGTTTCTTGATTTATTTATTAACATGTGTTGGATATCAATTACATAAAATCTGATAGAATGGGGCAGATATCTGAATAAAATGAAATGTAAGAAATTCTAAGTGTCATTGAAAGAACATTATATTTTAAATGAAATATTTAAATATTCAAGATCAAGAGAAAATATTCTGAAAATGTACAGTTAAGATTGCCTTTAAGGGTTGACGTGTCTGGTATATGTCTATCTGTATGGTAATATGTGATGCAGCCTATTAATAGCAGTATTCTCTGTTAATAGAATAGTTTCCCAGTCAGCTTAATAAAGCTTGGAATTCAACTATTCACTAAATAACTGATTTTCTTTTGTGGATGAAAGCTGATATTTATATACCCATACCCGTCAACATTGAAGAATCAAAATAACGGAGATTTCATAAGCAGCATTTTAAGGCCTAGAAAACATTGATGTGTTTTCGACATATACAGTAATTAATAGCTTAATCCATGGCTTAAGCCACATTCATAAGTGATTATGTCAAAGATTCTGATCTATCATTTGTATAACTCATACATAAACATCAAAATAACAGTTTTTCTCAAAACAACCTTATGCGTTTAAGTTATAGGAATTTACCACCATCTAACCTTCAGAGTATTTTTCATACAACAATACAGTATTATCTCAAATATAAAAAATATATAAAATAAATAAATAAAAACATGTTCCAACTTTTATTTGTTTTGAAAATTCAGCATATTTTCTTTTAGTAGCAAAATAATTATTTATTAAACTAATTGAAATGTAAACAATTTGATATTAAAATAACTTCTTTTCCATAAAGATTTGAGTAACTTCTTTTTTTTTTTTTTTTTTTAAACTATGGTATTACAAATATAATGGAACATACTAATAACTTATCAAATAGATATATGTGTGTGATAAGTAGATAAATATATAAATTGGTGATCCCTCTCATATGCTCAGAAAATAATAGGCACAGAAAGGTGAGTGTTGATTGTACAGAAATACAAGTTCAATAATATAAAGTATTATTGACTATTTATTTTACCATGTTTTTATTAACTCGTTTTCTTGTTTTTGTTTGTTTGTCCAGTACAAATTTTGCAATCGATTTTTAACTAACTTCCCGACTAACCATTTGGAACTTTTAGAATAGCTCAGAACACAATGACAACACAATACCCCGAAGCCTGATTTTCAAATTTTTGATTAGTTTTCTTTTAATTAATTAAAATATGAAAATAATAACCTCCTAACAGCATTAAAATTAGCCTTTTAAATATTAGCTATAATTTAATTTTTGCAAAAAAAAAAAAAAAAAAAGGAGTTTATTTTCTTTTGACATAAAAATAAATTCATAAAAAAATTATCAAAAGTTAAATTAGGCATCTCACAAAATTTGACGTGATTATAACTTAAAAAAATTTCTACACATTGATATAATGCTAATGTAGTTCATGATGCTAATATATATTGTTCTAAAAGGATTAATATTTTATTTTTAAAACCAACTTTTTTTCTTTTTTTTATTAATTCACTAAGTCTGTGATGACAATGTATTCTTTTATTCAATTAATAAATGCTTTCTTTTAATTAATGGGCTCTTCCCACCTGACGTCAGAGGTCACATGACATTGTTAAACAAAGAGCAGACGAAACTTCTATATCTATAGCGATTGCTAAAATAACACATTTTCTATTCTTATTTTTGATCAATCCGATTTAATCTGTGTTATTTTTTTTATACATCATCATTTAGTTTATATTTGTTATTAATGTTGATGGAGAACATGTTAAGTACTCTGGTTTTTGGTACTTTTATCATTAACTTTGCAACATTGTACAGTGTGAAGGCATTTCGGCCAGTAGCTAAGTTTATTAACTTCTTGTAATACCTTTACACAATTAAATTTAACTTAAAACATTTTAAATTAATTTCAAGTTATAATCCATAAACATTCCACTATTTATTTTATTGTTAGATCAGTTAATGTAACAGTTACACTAAAACATACAAAAATCGATTCTTACTTGTGAAAATAAACTATAAAGTGTTTTTTTTTTTTTTTTTTTTTAAGTATTAAACTTACAAATACAATTATTCTACTGTTTACAAATGCACAATATTACTTTTATTTTAATTTATATCAAATATTAATACTTTTGTTCTTAAGAACAATATTTAATTCAATTCGCCTCTTAGAATTTGATTCTTTCTTTTGCTATATCACGTGATTAAGCAGACTATGTTGGGAAGAGCCCATTAATAAAATGTGAAAATGATAACCTCATAATAGCTTTAAAATTAGCCATTTAAGTTTTATTTATAATTTAATTATTGCCAAAAAAATTTATGAGTTCATTTTTTTTCGACAAAAAATTGCAAAAGTTAAATTATCCATCTCACAAAAATTGATGTCATTATCACTTTAAAAGGTTTATACACATTGATGAAGTGCTAATATAGTTCTATAGCTATGATTCAACAGAAAATTTAAAAGCATGGTATATAAAAAGTCTTTTTATCTTATAATTATTTCATAATATTCTAGACACTATATGACATGCAAATACAGGAAAATACTGTAAAGCATTGTATGCTAATTTCCACCTTTCTAAAATTGCTTAAAAAAAAAAAAAAAAAAAAAAAAAAAAACCCTCTTTTCTTATAGTTTACTAGAATACCTTACAAAGCTCCATTGTTACTTGGTCATAGCAGCTTTCTGGGCGGATCTGCCCTTTCCTCGGCGATCATAATGTGGTTTGCCACAGTTGAAACTGAAGCTTTCTTTCTTCCTTGTTGTTTTTTTATAAGGTGGCGCCATAACTTTTTAAAGATTTTTTCTTTTTAGCCACTATTTTTTTTTTTTTTTTTTGTTACATTTTGAAATATTTTCTCTGAGGCTTTAATAATGCTTAAACAGAAAACCTTAAATGTAATTTAATTAATTATTTATAACAGAAGAAAGAACAATTAAATTGTATCAAAAGTTTCAACAAGTTTATTTAATTCTTTTTTATTGTTAAAAAAAGTTTCTCCTTTTCATTAAACATATTTCGACACACTTTTATGTAATTTTTCATTTTGTCAGAGTAAAATCTTGCAAGAAAAATTATACATACTTTCTATCATATGAGCAGAAAATTCAAATACACGCACAATTTTGATGACAATACATATAAAAGTAGTAACAGGCTATTACAACTGGAAACCCTGAACTAGAGTCCTGCATGCCGACTAGTGAATTTTGTATCAACCCAAAACCCGATCCGAACCCGCACTAAAGAATTTTGACGACCTACAACCAGTTTCTTTATACACACGAACCTGACCAGAAACCCGGATCTAAAAGAAAAGTAATAATTCATCTAAAAATCATGGAAAACATTTTTAATTTATAAAATAGAGTAAATTTTGATTGTTACACTGCTGGTAAATCATTTAAAAAATAATTTAAAATATAATTACTAATACACTAAAAAATCTGAAAAATGGATTAATAATAATTTTTAACTATCTATTTGTGGTTGGGTTTCAGACTTAGTGTTTGTAGTTTTATTGTTTAATGCTTATCAAACACACAATAATAGTAAATTAAAATAATGCAATGTTACAAACGCCAAATAAACGTCCACTAAACTCATCTAAATCTACATTTCTGTAACTTCTTAAAAACATCTGCAAGAGAAAAAATATTAATTATCAGTTTAAATTTACAATCTGTTTCAAAAGGATATGTGTAATCAAAATAGACGAATCATATTGCTGGTTACTGTGGGAGGAGTAGCCTGTTTTCAACAGCTTACATTCTAAATAATAATTGCTTTTTTTATTCATTGCTTTAGTTGGATATGGATGTTTATTTTACATACAATGAAAATTTGTGTAAGCGTTCAAGTCGATCTGATTAGTTAAAAAATAAACCCAACCTGAACCCAACCTGCAAGAGAAAAAATATAGTAGACCCGACCCAAACCCAAACTGTGGGTCAGATCAGGTTTGGGTTATCTGACCCGATGCAGCAGGACTGGACACCCCCATCCCTCCAAACTTCAGTTCAAAAAATTTTTTGGACTTTTAACTCATTTCCTACAATGTGATTGAGCTAAAATCTTGCATACATGTATAACTCTTATGGCAATACATGCTGAAACAGTAACTGATTATGAGGAAGGGGCAGGCTGGGCCGCCAATTACAATTCAAAATTTGTTTTAAATACATTTTAGAATAAAAACATGTTTTTAAAATTTTTTAATTTACGTGGCATTATCTATGCTAAATATATAGAAGCATTACATAACATTTTAAAAGCATAAAAAATTTTATATACACATATATATTTTTAATAATACTGAAATATTTTTCAGCATTCTATAATTTGTGATCTACTACCTTGTTTTGTGAAAACTGTTTTGAGGATTTTTATTCCTCTTTTTATTAAGCATGCATATCCTTATTAAAAGAAAATATGCTAAGAAATTAGCAATTCAAATGTATAAATGCAAAACTAAAGTGAATCATGTTTTTGATAATAATTTGAAATCATTAACACATATAATTTGTGTAACAGAAAGATAGTCATTTCAAACTTAACAAAAATAGTTATGTATTTCCATAATATATATTTATATATAACTATCTATATAAAAATCCTAATTTAAACATAATAAACACAAAGTTAGAACAGGTTTACAGATTTACTTTGATTAATCTTTTACTTCTCAATCTACTGAATAATAAAAATAGAACATATTCATTAGATTAAAAACAACTACTCATTAGTAGCTTTTTATATATATATATATATATATAAAATCTGTTATTTTAAAATAAATTGTTTTTTTATTATTATTAAATTCACTTGTAATAAAGTGAGACATTTATACATATACATTTATATATATACACATTTCAAAATATTTTTTAACAAATTTTATCTAATACTAGACATAACAAACAGATCAATATCACCACACAAATATCACAAAATTGCTTCCACAATATCATATAGTTGGATTAAAATTTGAATATGAATGGGAAGACAGGATCTTCTGTCACGATAATTGGAATCAAAAGTAAGCCATGATAAGGAATTGCGGCATTCTAAAACATACCTATAAAAAATAAAATAATAAAGTGAAATAAGTGACAATTTATGCCAATAGAGTTAAAAAAGAAAAGGTATGCGTAAACTATCTTATTGATGCAAACTTTTTATATAGGGTGTACAACAAAAAGGCAAAAATAATAAAAATGCATCACAGAACTGGCATTTTAAAGTAATAAGTACAAGCTTTGTTTGCAGCACGCTTGCTGTCTTTGTTCTATTTTTTTTTTTTTTAAGTGGGTGTGTGCAGGGGGGGGGGATGCTTTGATGAAATTTTTATTGCTTTTCAAACTGTCATTTTTTTGATAGTTTTATGTTTTCCAGGCTTCATAGGTTGCAGGATACCCTGTGTAACGTATCAAAGGCTGGAAATCATGCAGAAGCGTAGCTTTTTTTTCTTTCGAGAAATTTATTTAATTCTCGTTTTACACACACAATACAATACAGACACATTTAACATAAATAAACAGGTAAATATATCACATCATTTAAAATTGAACTGTAAATTTCCAGTCCACCAAATAAAACATAACCGGCACTCAAATCCGGCGTCTACTCTTCTCGGCGTTGCATCATTCACTTCACTAAAAACAAACTCAAAGTCTCTCTTCAAATCGAAAGTCTTTCTCTTCTGCGCTGGACAAACAGCGCCCTCTCATGAGTCTAAAAGTCATTACACCTGTTTATATTATTATTGTTTAACTCAAAACATGTAATTTGAGGGGGGGGGGGAGGGGTTAAGTATGTTATAAACATTATAAAACTTTTTTCTATATTTTACTTCCTAATTCATGCTGTACAAATTATTTATTAAAATTATTTTCCCCGATGAATGCAGTTCTTTTCAAAAATATGCATATTGAAAATTTATTGGGGAAGCAATGCTCATACATGTACTCCAACATTTTTTTTTTTTTTCTTTTTAAATCATACATGTACAAAATTTTTAAACAGCTTCTATCAGAAGACCATCTCTCAAAGGGGTTAATTTTCTGTGACAAAGTGAATAATATATAACAGAACCATACAATCTGATAATCTTTTCCATGAAGTGTTTATTTTGTGGTATGGACCTCTAGTCCATAAGGCTGCAGAATTGTTAAAAGCATCTTTAAACAGACATTTTCACCGGGGGAACTATCATTTTACTAGATTTTCTTCAAAAAGCACACTTAAGGTCTGCAAAACATCAAAAGTGATTGATAAAAATCCACAAAGAGAGTGGAAGATTGCCTTTTCTCAATAATCGATAATTTTTTCAGAAAAAATAATCAAAAACATTGTACTTGTTGGTTAAATCTGTACACTTTTTAATAAATATTCTAGACATAAGAATTAAATTAAAACTTATGCATTAGCTTAATTTGTTTTAAATACCTAGGCATGAATAAGTTCAGCCTAGTTTATTATTTATATGTATATGTAAATATACATAAATTTGACTTGTATAGCACATAATTTTATATACCTATGATAATACAGAATTTATGTAAGCCTATATAACATATCGTAAGATTTTGGGGAATTTTTCATATGGATTGGAGGAAATCTTAGGACTGAAAGCATTTTCTGCACCCCTGCATCATTCTAGACCACATACTAACATGCGATGAGAAATGAGTGTTACACTATAACTCGGGGGGAGGGAGGAAATCAGTCTGATTTTATTGCATTTGTCCCCCCGTTTTACTCGTGTTCGTTATACCAGTGCAGGTAATTTAGCACATTGAATTGTTGGATCATATAAAAATATCACAACCAAGACGTCCTCACCCCAACTGCAAAGGGTTAAAGCTGCACTGTGTCAGAAGCAGCCAGAACTAGTCAAAGAGAAAAAAGTTACCTTAAAAAAAAAAAAGACACACCTCACACAGCGAAAGTGACCAAGGGGGGTGATCAACATACTTGGTTAGGCAATTGTTATTTCATTTGCCTTAATTTTTGGACATCATACAATGACTTATCACATAACTTAATTTAAAATGAAGCACGATTAATTAAAAAATATATTGATAAAGACCTTACTTCGGCTTCATCATTACTAGCAAGAAGCTTTTCCTGGGAGGATCCTCCCCTTTCTCAATTGCAAACTTTTGCAATTGAGAAAGGGGAGGATCCTCCCAGGAAAAGCTTCTTGCAAGTAATGATGAAGCCGAAGTAAGGTCTTTATCAATATATTTTTTAATAGACTTATCACATGTTTTTGGTTATAGATAGCTGTTTGCATGTGAAACAGTTCTGAAACCATGATCATCTTATGCAGACTACAGAACATTTTTTGGTCCTATGGATAAAAAAAAATTTCAAACACACGGTTTTTAAGCTTTGCATCTTGTTGGGAATATGCAATTAAAGATGAACAAGATTATTTTACTGAATAAAATGCATTTGCATGTAATTATCAAATAGTTATTTCTCATAGAAAAAACACAAACTTATTTGGATACCTGATAGAAAATTCTAAAAAAAAAAGTACCTTAAGACATCTGCTGTAAAATTCGAGTCCATTGGATGACACATTAATTGCTGTTGGGGATTAGTTTGGAGTAATTCATCTGAGGTTTTTTGAACATATGGCAAGTGGATAAGCAAAGCAGACTAAAAAATAAATAAATAAAAAATAATAATTTAAGTTTAAAAAATATAATTTATCAATGCCACAAATTTATATAAATATTTTTAAAATGTACATAAATCTTAAAAAATATAAATAAATAAAACTGGCTATAAAATAAATATATTAAAAAAAAAAAAAAAAAAAAGATATTTTAAATTAATGCAATACTAAAACAACTAAATGTTAAGTAAGTAATAACATACAGTACAAAATGAAAAGATATTTTTCTGTTTAAAATAAGTGCAATTTTTTTAGAAAATAGTGCTAACCCCAGTGGCAGAAAGTTTTGTAGCTGTCAGCGACAGGCTTTTAAAATTTCGTAATCTGTCTGCAAAATTTGCATGTAATCAGGGTGAAAATGTCTTACACTACCAGAGAGCATCTAAGACATCATACATCGGTAGTGCATGGTTGCGGGCGAAAAATGCCCGAAATTGCAGACAAAGTCTGTCCGAAAGTTGCAGGAATTTTATTCTTTTTTTTTTATTAGTGCAGGCAAAGTGTCCGAAAGTTGCGGACTAATTTTTTTTTTTTATTAGTGCAGACAAAAACTGTCTGCAAGCCGTTTTTCTGTGTCCGCGACTATGTCGCCATGTTTCTGCCATTGGGCTGCCAACTAACACATAAATAGTAACTTTTATATGCAATTTATATCTTTAAGCAGTCGTAAGTGCCCAGAATTTATTTTAATAGCATGTAGTCAGTCACCACTTGAAAATCTGTATCTTTCACATGTTGAGCAGGCCACCCAACAATTATTAGTTTTATTTTTTATTTCCATTATAATCATTCACTATTTTAAGAGTTTAATAAAGTTTTCAGGCTATCAATATATATATTGTTGTGACAGTTTTAAGGACAGTAATGATTAAATCAAAAATTTATTAATTAGCTATATTCCAGAATAATTACTAATTTTTTTTTACTGATTTTTATTTTTCATACTTTCTTAAATAACAATTATTCTTTCTACTTAACCATCGTTTCTTTAATTTAAAAATGATCTAGAAAAATAAATAAAATAATAATAAATGAATATATGCGTAATATATATATATATATATATTTCCCCCCCCCCCCCTTCAGAAATTATTTTCTGATTTCTATTATTTTTTATATGTTCAAATTCAGCTTTTTTTCCTCATTCCGAGTCTGTTTTTACTTTTTTCATACTTAAATTAGAAAGGAAGTTAATTAACATTAATTACTTTTAGCCCTATCACTGTTTCATTCCCCTTTCTTCCTATTTCCTGTGTTTCCCTCTTCAACACCTTTTTTTGGTGGGAGGATGCTCTCAAGAAACTAGAGATTTGATTGCTGGTGCGGCAGCATGAAAAATTGCAGGAAGTGATAAAGAATTCTTGGTGTTTTTGGCAGAGCAGGGAGAGAAGAAATTCATCCCTACAACAAGAGGTATGCAGTTCCAATCCCAAAAGAAAGAAAGAAAAAAAAATGGAGATAAATGTTTATTTTCTCCCTTAAAAGAAAATGATAAATTCCAGTCCTAAATCAACCTGTCATTGCTACATTTCTCCTGATGGTGAAGCGGTTTAATAACTCAAGATAAGTCTTAATTCAATGCCGTCTCTTAAAATCAAGATTCTCTGGACACTGAAACATCACACTTCTCTTGCCCTGCTCCTGCCACTGCCCTTGTGACTTCTTGTCACAGATAATAGCGTGCCTTAAAGGACAACGATGAAGACTGTCGCTCCCTCCCAGAACTATTTTAGGCAACTGATCTGCCGATGAAGCTGCAGATTCCTTCCACACCGGTTCATATGAATTACCCTCTCTTCATTTTTACTTCCATTACCCTACTAACGTAGGTAGTGGAAGTATTATATTTGGTCATCTTTGATGAGTTTGTTAATCAAATTGCTCCACCTTTTTGTTTTCAAATGAAGGCCACTTGAAAATTTCAAATTCACACTGTAAAAAGTGTATTTAAGACCAGATTTGCTTGAATTTTGTTGTATACGTAGATTATACAAGGGTCACAACCAAGTTCATTAATGAACTTTATTTGCAATTTTTAACAAAGTACGGATGTTATAAACTAAGCAAGACAACTTGAAATTAGGCTACCACTTCAAAATTTATGAACATGATAACTTTTAAATTCTGATTCAATTTTAACCAAAGTTGGACAATGATTTTATCATATAATCAATGAACTTTTTCAGTCATTTTTCATTAAGTAGATATCTAAAACTAAGCAAGGAAACTTTAAATCAGAATACCACTTGAAAATTTAAAATCATGATAACTTCCGAAATAATACTTGAAATCAAACCAAATTTGGACAGTTAACTTATCTTATAAATATCTTTGATGAGTTTGTTAACCAAATTACTCCGCCGTTTTGTTTTCAAGTAGAGGCCACTTGAAAATTTCAAATTCACACTGTAAAAAGTGTATTTAAGACCGGATTTGCTTGAATTTTGTGGCATAAATAGATTATATAAGGGTCCCAACCAAGTTTATTAATGAACTTTATCTGCCATTTTTAACAAAGTACGGATGTTATAAACTAAGTGACACAACTTGAAATTAGGCTACCACTTGAAAATTTATGAACATGATAACTTTTAAATTCTGATTCAATTCAAACCAAAGTTGGACAATGATCTTATCATATAATTATCTTGAATGAGTTCACTGGGCAACGTGTTCTGACATTTTGTTTCCAAGTTGCATTGCAGCCACTTAAAATCATGTTACCTCTTGAAATTGTGCCATCACGATAACTTTTAAAATACTAAACTGATTCAAACAAAAATTGGATAGTTTTAACTTATGGTTTAAATATCTTGGATAAGTTCACTTGGTAACTTGATCTGCAATTTTATTTCCAAGTGGTGGCCACTTGAAAATTTGTTATTATGATAACTTTTGTAATACGGAATCAATTTGCATCAAGTTTGGGTAGTTAATTTACCATTCAAATATCTCAGATAAGTTCACTGGGCATCTCATTCCACTTTTTTGTTTCCAAGTGGTGACCACTTGAAATCACAGTACCACTTGAAAAAATTTTATCATAATAATTTTTGAAATACTGAATTAGTTTGAACAAAAGTTGGACAGTGAAATTGTCATACAAATATCTTTGATGATTTCGCTGGGCAAGTTGCTTCGCCATCTTGTTTCCAAGTTGCAGACACTTAGAGTATCACTTGAAAATTTGTCATAATAACTTTTGAAACACTACAATGATTTGAACCAAAGTTGAATAATGAAATTATGCTTCAAATATCTTGGATGAGTTTGCTGGACAACTTGCTCCATTGTATTGTTTCCAATTGGCAGCCACTTGAAAGTTTTTAATCACAATATTTTTTGAAATACTCAATCAATTCAAACCAAAATTGAAAAATGGATTTATTATTCAAATATCTATGATTTCAGTGGTCATGTTTTCCGCAATTTTGTTTCCAAGTTGTGTCCACTTGAACGCTGCCATTTGAGACTTTGTTATCATGAAAACTTTTGAAATACTGAATTTATTCAAACCAAAGTTGGACAGTAGACTTATCTTACAAATATCTTGGATTAGTTCACTGAGCAACTTGCTCTGCCATTTTGATCCACGTGGCAGCCACTTAATTTTTCAACATGATGACCTTCGAGATACTGAATTAATTCAAACTTAATTTGTACAGTAGGCTTATCTCATAAATGCATTTGATATATTTGTTTGCAAACATGGACCACCATCTTGTTTCCAAGTGCTGGCCACCTGAAAATTTTAAATTCCCATAAAAAGGTTTTGTGAACTGATTTTCTTAAAACTCCATATGTACATAATGTCTAAATCAATATTTTGACCAATTCCATGAATAATTTATAGCCGCCATTTTGACTATAAATAAGAAAACTACTTGATAAGAAAAAAAGAAATCAACCTACCCTTCCAAATGAGCCAGAAGGGTAGTTTTTTTTTTTTTTTTTTTTTTGTCCTTCTGCAACTTTATAATAATATATTTAATGTACAGTAATTACCTTTAAAAACACAGGAGATTTATTTTCTAAATGAGGACAGGCAGACCAAAACCATTTTGGTAGGGTTCCTGATTTGGCAGTGGATACATAGTATCCTAGTGCTAAAGGTTGCTGCAGCAACTGTAAAGGTTCATCTTGACAATCAGAAATTAAACTTGGATACTGAAGGGGAAAAAAGGAGAAAGAGAGAAAATTCATCAATATAAAGAACTTTTTTCATATCAAATAAAATAAATAATACACATCAATTTACTTATCAATCTTTTATAAGACATTAATTGTTCATTCTCTTTATTTAAACAATTTAAGAAAATAGTCATAAAAATTTTATTAAAATAACTTAAATTCAAGTTCAACCTAGTACTTGAGATTAAATATCTACAATCTCATTTTCTTTACAAGTGACAGTAAGAAGATTCAGAATATTACACTTAAAACATAATTTTTACATTGAACTAAATACTTCAGTTAAAAATTTATCGCATTCAAGATTTAAAAAATCTTGTTAATTATTGTTTAACACAGTGTAACATATTTTCTGCATAGTAAATTTTTCATCAAATGCTTCATTCAAAATTTAACACAAATGAGGAAATATAAGTAAAATTTGAAAAAAAAAAAAAAATAATAATAATACATATATATATCTGTCTAAAAGAATTCTTTTACAAAAAGCTGTGAAACAAATATTAACATTATTGTATTAAATTATAAAACAGTGGATGAATAAAATAGAAAATTTCTAAAAAAGCCGAAAACATGAAACGCTGCAGAGAAGAGGAACACTTTATGTGAATTTGAAAGAATGTATGTCATTAACATAATTCAATTATGTACCAGTTAATTAAATAGGTAGAGAATTATGTGATTAGTAATATGAAATTTATAGTATGATAATAAAATTATAAAACAGTATATGAATAAACATAAAATTTCTAAAAAAGCCAAAAACATGAAATGTTGCAGTGAGGAACACATATAATCCAGTAAATAAAGGATTTTAGTTGAAACAAATTCGGATTAGAGATGTGAGGTGAGAATATTCTCTGAAACTTAAAAACTGGAGAATAATCAGGAATATTCTTTTTATTTTTAAATACATAAAAATTATTCATGTTTATGACTTGAATTATATTTATTCATAATTATTCAGTTTGACATGCATAACTAGAATAAACAAGGCTTATTTCACTATATTCTCTCTACAATTCATAATTTTCAATTAGAGAATATTCTCCGATAAGTTCCACAAAGCAATTTTTCTAAATATTCATTACATATTTAAACAGCAAAGAATGAATAACACAGCGTCTGCGTCTGAGTCTGAAATTTGGATCTGATAATTTTGGCTGATTTATATATTTTTTGGTGCGAAGCAGGTCGTTTCGACGCGGGGTCAGTTCAACGCCACATTTTTTTTCGTATTTTTATTTATTTTTAGAATAAATATGCAATATGCCTGATATAATATATATATTTTATATAATATATATATGAAGCGTGATTCAAATAAATAAGTAATATGATTGATTTTTATTTATTGAATAAGCGATTGTTTGCAGTCATATTTGAAATAAATATATGTGTAAAAGTGTTCTAGATTTTTTTTTTTTTTTTTTTGTGTATGTGTATGTGTCCCAGATTAGTGAGAAACCCCCACGCCAACTAGGCCCCGGGACATGAGGGAGGTTTATTTATTTATTTATTTATTTATTTATTTCACAAAACAGCATCAAAAAGGCAAAATACAGAAATGGTAAATAAACATATGGTTACAAAGAAGTTATATTGCAGACAAATATAATTACAGATAAATAAGATTACACATAAATAAGATTACAGATAAATAAGGTTACACATAAATAAGATTACAACACAGAACTATTATTATACTAATCCATTGCAAAATTATGCGCCACAGCTTTCAGGTATTCCATTATTTCTCGATTTTCAAAATCTTCAACTATTATTTTATTTCTCATATCAACTCGCAGATACTTATTCCACTTGTGCGGAGGTTCATCTCCACTTAAAAATTGTTCATAACATTGATTAATTGTTTTTTGAACACGTCTGAGACCATCTATTAATTTCCATAATGTGGGGTGTGAAACACCAAATTCGGCCTGCAGACACCTGTGCGCTGCTTCCGCGAAATTATTGGTGCGTCCTTCGTTATTTAAGGTTCTAGCATAACATGACCACATTTCTGGTTTAAAAGTAGGACGACGGCAACGATTATTTCTCTGAATCCTTCCAACGTAATAATCTTCAAAGTAATCTAAAATTGGGGTTAACTGATTAGGTACATTCTCAGTCAAAACTTCTAAAGCATTTTCAAGTTCTTGGATTGGCACAAAACTTAACGCAGGAATCATACGTGCATAGAGAGCAAAATCAGCATCGGTATTTGAATCACGCTTCATATATATAACATATAAAATATATATATTATATCAGGCATATTGCATTTATTTGAATGATGATGCAAACTTATTCTAAAAATAAATAAAAATACGAAAAAAAAAAAATATGGCGTCGAACTGACCTCGCGTCGAAACGACCTGGTGTCGAACTGCACCCGCGTCGAAACGTTGGCGTCGAACTGACCTGTACCGTTTTGGTGTGCTGACTGAAAATGAAGCCAATTTTTCTCTATCACATATAGAGTTTTGTGAATACAGTGTGTCTACCGACACAATTTTTTACATGACTCTTCCACCAACACAAGTGTGTAATGACTTTTATAGTATGTTTCAATGATTAATTAAAATTAATCATGGAAACATACAATTTCATGTCTATAAACATGAAATTGTATCGTAGACACTCTCCCCTCCCTGTATTAACAAAAATCTATACATGATAGAGAAGAACTAGCTTCCTTTTCGGTTTCAGAACACTGTAGCAACTAAAATTATCAAATCAAATTTTGTCAACATTAATTTTGTAGATCTGTGTAATTATTCATTTAAAAATACATATTTAATTTTTTTAATGACTAAAGATTTCTATTTATAACTAAACCATCACTAAAACTTGAAATTTAAAGAAAATATTCTCTTTATATATAAAGATTTCTGAAAAAATACTTGTAGGTTTGCTTAAGAAATCTAATTCACATAATTCATAATTTTGTAATACATTTTTTTAAAACCATATGTTTATTATCTATTATATTTACAATTTTTAATTAATCACTAACTTGATAGTGTGTGGAGTGCATGAAAATTAATTTGCTTATAAATCTCTTAATCAAAAAAGTCTGTAGTTTAAAAATAAAATTATAAATTGTCCTAGACAGTTAGCAAATTTAAATTATACAATATTTTATAATAAAAAATCAAATGTTTTATTCAAATTTAAATCCAAACTAACAAATAGTTTAAAAATGAAATTTTATTTTGTAATTGGTTACTTGTTATGTTACACAAAATTTAGAATTAAAATTAATAGTCAGCTTCATTTTCCAATCAAAGATCAGTTAAGCTCAGTTTCAGACAACTCACCCAGTTCTTTATCATCAATATTATTTTGTTTAAATTAAATTGCTTTTGTATTTTCCTTGGCTTTTAAAAATTTAATGTTTTGAAGCTCTATATGTCAATTTGACAGACAAACAATTCCTTTTTGAACAGTGAACAACCTCAAATGTTTCCTCTTTAAGTAGCTATTTTATAAGTTCATTTTCATCTCATACAGATAAGTGTAAAACACTTTAAAGCAAAAACAAATAATGAATATTTTTCTTTAAATGTCATCTTTTAAAAATAGTGTCTTAATGAAATTTTAAAAAATATCAGTCAATTCATGCACAACACCTGTTTTATCACAATATGCCCTAAATTTATCATTCTTGAACTCTGATCTGTAGTTGGTACTCAAAAAGTTTAATTTTTTACCCAACACTCTTTAAGCATGGGCAATATGCTTCTCAAAAATTTCAAAAACTTGGCTTTTTTCTGCCATTGGATAAATTGCAACCCTTTTGGAGAACATATCTACAATTGGCAGAAAAAACCTTTCACCATTGCGACTTTTAAATCTCAACGGGCCCCAGATGTCCATAAACGCTCTTTCTAAAGTAGCCCCACATACTGGATTCTCAATTGACTTAAAAAACTTATTCTTCTCTGCTTGCTTACCCTACATGGCTCACAAAAAAAACTTTTAAACTTCAACTTTGGTAAGCCTTTGACACCATCACATTTGCTAGTGTATATTTATGTGACCGAACCTTGCATGCCATGTTTCAACATTCCATCTTTTAATTTTGCAGAGACTGCATCTTCACCTTTGTTGCCGATTGCATTTATCTTCCCTGCCTTACCAGAAAAACTAAAACCATATAGATCAATTTGAGACCCGGATATAAGATTCTTATGTAATCTAGGAGAGTAAAGAACATCATTTAAAATACCTTGATTATTACCAAACTTTAACTTTATGATGCTTTTACCTTCAATTAGGAAGGTAACCACCGCGACAAATAAGCTTTCAAACTCAAGAGGGGTATACTCTTAAAAAAAAAATCTCGATTTTTGAAAAAATGATGAGTTGCTGCCGTATCAAAAGCCCAGCAGCTATCATCAGATTCACTAATATTTGACTGAGCTAGAAAAAATGAAAATGGGGGGGAATCTTTAAATTCACTATTGGTGACGGAGTTAACTTTACTTACACACTTATTTTTCCTAGATTTAAATTTACTTGACTGATGTTTAACATTACTAAACTGAGATTTAACAATACTAGACTGGGGATTAACATTACTAGACTGAGGTTTGAAACTATTGGCATTATTTAAATTGACATAACAATTTCTTTGAAAATGACCTTTACGGCCACACCTATGACATATAACAGTTTTCAAATAATTCAAATTTTTTTTTACCAAACTTCTGCACATTCTGTACTTTGATGCTAGATTTACAGCCGGTAACAAAAGTGTCCGAACACTAGCAAAAATTCCTATGTAAAAAAAGTGCACTTCATACGGTTTTGTTAAATAAATCCTTGTCGAATCCTGTTCTTAGTCAGTGTAAAACCATGATTCGATAAGGATTTGTTTAACAAAACCGTATGAAGTGTACTTTTTTTACATAGGAATTTTTGCTAGTGTTCGGACACTTTTGTTACCGACTGTACCTTGGTCAAGATCTCTCAATTGGAGTCTCGCCTCTTCGGCACACAACTGTACAACAACTTTCTTAAATTCAAAGTCAGTTTTCCAGCAAAACACATATTGAACAGCATATTCAAAATGGTCTGGTAGATTACGCAAAAATTGGAAACATAGATACTCATCTTCCATAGGTTTGCCAATGTCCCTCAGTTGATCAGCAATCCGCGACAGTCTAGTCGAATATAAGCCAATTGATTCATTAGGCAGACAGACACATGTAAAAAGTTCATTCACCAGCTGCATATGCCGGGCACGGGAATCTGTGATGAAATGCTCCTTCAAAGTACTCCAGGCATCCACTGGGCTTGTGCATCCGTCTATCAGTCCTCGATACTCAGGTGTGACATGGAGGTATATCGTAGATCGTAGCTAATGCAGTTCTGGATCGGGCATAAAAAACCTCTACTGTCTTGATAGTAACTCCTTTAGACTCACCGATTTCGAGCAGCATTTCACTCCCATTCACAATCCCCCAAGCATTTTTTTTCTATCAAAATAAACAGAATATCTTTACTCCAAGTAGCATAATTACCTCCATTTAACTTCTCAATTATGGGTAGTAAACTTACTGCCATTTGTTACAATAAAAGACAAACTTAACCACCTTAAACTGAACTTCAAAAAGAAACTACCAAACTTAATAACATAAAAAAAAAAAACCTGCCAACTTAACTCACAAAAATTGTTAATAAAAATGAGCTGAGATAAAATCACAAAGCCCATAACCAACTGATATAGCATAAAGCTTCAAATAAATGTGCAGAGTAAAAATGCATCAGTGAAAGTTCATTTTTATTTTAGCTCCAGGTGTTAAGTGTAAGAAATGTATTTTTGGCAGTTCAAGGAAAAACAATTTGTTTAAAAAACAAACTAGATTTTATTAAAAACTGTTGTATCTTGTGTGTTGGGGTCCACAAATAATGAATACGTAATTAATACACACATTTAATCACGATAAACAACACAATAAGAAATTAATTACAGGAACACTTAAGTTACCGTACGCTAGTACGTCAGAAGAACAACAACAACTAACATAGAGTTTATACGTAGAGTTCACATTGCACAACACAGGAACAGCGACCTCATGCAGTCAGGCACGATCGGAACATGGAACAAAGTCTAATACATGACACTCCTTCCCCTAGGAATAAACTATATAGTCAGTCAAATGTTTTGGCGAGGATCGGGAGCGTTCAGAATGCCTTAGAACAGGGAAGTTCGGCTCCTCGGCCACAGGACACACAGGAGAAGGCTCGATTGGTGAATCTTGTTGGACCGGAACATCTTCCGGAGATGGCGAAGATGGAATCACAAGAGGCTGAGTTGATGTTTCCGCATCTTGTGACCGGCTGCGAACTTGATCAACATGACATTTCTGGATTATTCCGTCTGCTAAATTTTGGGTCTTATAGGAGACTGGTCCTGTTGGCTCAATAACTCTAGCAGGAATCCACGCAGGACCTGAACTGTAATTACGAATGTACACTGGATCGTTCTCTTGAAACTGACGTAGGCGTTTATTTTTGTTTTCCTCAGCTAGCTTTTCTTTTTTGAATTTCATCTCTTTATTCAGATCAGGATGTAACCTATCCAAGAGTGACGTCAAATGTCTATTCATCAAGAGTTCAGCAGGTGATTTACCGGTAGTAGTGCATGGCAAAATATGCTGTGAAAATAGGAATCTAGCTAGCTGGGTTTTCCAATTGCCTTGAATTATGTGCTTTAAAGCCTGCTTGGTTGTAGCCACCATTCTTTCCGCCTGGCCATTGGATGAAGGATGTTAGGGAGCTACGAAAATTTGACGAATCTGGTTTTTTGCTAAAAAATGTTGAAATTCAGCAGATTTAAATGTAGGGCCATTATCAGAAGCTATTGAATCCGGAAGTCCATGAGTAGCAAAAATAGATCGAAGGTTAACAATGGCGGCTGTAGCTGACATGGAAGAAGCTAGTATAACCTTTAGCCACTTAGAATGAGAATCTACCACAATGAAGAATATTTTCCCTTGAAATGGACCAGCGAAATCTATATGAAGGCATGACCATGGCTTTTCTGTCCACTCCCAAGGATGTATGGGAGCCTTGTTTGGTGCTCTTTGATTCTCCTGGCACAGACTGCAAGTTTTTACTGTATTTTCAATGGCGCTGTCCATATTAGGCCACCACACATAGCTGCGTGCAAGACCTTTCATTCTCACTATGCCGGGATGTCCATTATGAAGGAGGATGAGTACCTCTTTTTGGAGGGCTGAAGGTATAATTACCCTGCTACCCCACAGGACACAATTTTTATGAACACTCAAAGCGTCCCTACGTCTGAAATAAGGTTTGAAATTTTCATCAGTCAGTTTTGAAGGCCATCCGTTTAAAACCATTAGTGAAATTCTAGATAGTACAGGATCTTTTCTTGTCACTTCCGATATCAAACTAGCACTCAATTGAGTAAGCGGAGCATTTTCCAACAACAGAATGTCTGCCGGTTCCAGCAAGTTGGCTTCCGGAGAATGCAAAGGTAAGCGACTCAGAGCATCAGCGTTGCTAATGTCTTTACCCTTCCTATACTCTAACTTATAATCGTAAGAGGATAACAATAAACTCCACCTAATAACACGGGGTGACATCATTTGGGGTAATGGTTTCTCAGGATTAAACAGTCCCAAAAGAGGTTTATGGTCAGTTATGATTTTGAATTCTCGCTCCTGGAGATATTGATTAAATTTCTTTACCGCTGAAATAATAGCCAGAGCTTTGCGGTCAGTCTGACTGTAATTTCTCTCGGGCTTCGTTAACGTTCTGGAATAATATGCTATCGGCGATTCAGTGCCATTAGGTAATACGTGACTCAAGACAGCTCCAACTCCATAGGAGGAGGCATCACATGTTAAAACTACGGGAAGCCTTTCATCGAAGTGTGCAAAAATTACGTCTTTCTTAAGCAATTCCTTAGCGGCCCTATACACTCTATCAGGGTTGGCCGTCCAACGCCAAAGTCTGTCGTTTCGAAGCAACTGGCACAAAGGCTCCAAAACATCTGAGCGGTTTTTCAGGAAACAACCATAGAAATTTAACATTCCAAGAAAAGCTTGAAGTTCAGTTTTATCCCTTGGGCTAGGGGCTTCATGAATGGCTTTAATTTTATCAAAACTAGGCTGAATGCCCTTTTTATTTACTCGGAAACCTAACAATTCAATTTCTGGCACTGCGAACTGACGTTTCTCATGTTTAAGCTGAATTCCGAATTTTTTTAAGCAGTCTAGCACTTGTTTTAATTTTTCATTATGATCCTGAGTATTTTTCCCTTGAATGAAAATGTCATCTAAGTACGGCTGGACGCCCTCTATGCCTGCTAATACCTCTTCCATTCGCTTTTGGAAAATAGCGTCGGCTACTGAAACGCCAAATGGAAGTCTATTAACTTTGAAAAGTCCCTTAATTGTGTTTAAAGTAAGAATTTTAGAACTCGGCTCGTCCACCGGAAGTTGCAGATAAGCCCCAGAAAGATCCAATTTAGAAAAAATGGTACCGCCAGTCATCGTAGTCAGAACTTCATTAACCGTAGGTAAGGGATATGTAAACGGTTTAACTGCTTGATTCACCGTACTACGGTAGTCGCCGCATAAACGAATTTTGCCATTTTTTTTTTACTACTGGTACTACGGGTGTAGCCCAGTCAGAATAAGCAACAGGTTCTAGAATACCTTTCCTAGCCATATTCTCTATTTCCTCCGTCACCTTACTGCGTAATGCTAGCGGGACATTCCTAGCCTTAAGAAATTTAGGAGTACTATTTTCATCTATTTTTATTGACACGGGTGGACCCGAAAATTTCCCTAGAGTCTCATTAAAAATATCCCGAAATTCTAATAAAATGGACTCGAGAGGTTGAACACAAATGGTATTGACAAAAGAATTATCTGTGCTTAACTTAATACCCAACGCATCAAACCAACTTCTACCTACCAATGATTTACCCTTACCCCCAATAACTAATAAAGGCAAAATAACATTATAAGATTTATAAGAAACATTTATATCAAAATAACCATGAACATCTAATTTTTCAGAGTTCCATGTTTGGAGACACTGATCAGAGATACGTTTTAAACTAGGGGGATTAATGGGCCACAATTTAACAAAAGTATCCGAACTAATTACAGAATGTAGAGACCCGGAATCTATTTCCATCTTATGTTTAATTCCATTTAAATTAATTAACACATCATGGGGTGGATAATTAAGCACTGTACTAACTGAATTTATAGTATTAATATAAGAATTATCTTCATAAATATCTGACTTACCTGTGTCAATATTTTGAAGTTTTGAATTATTTTTACCCCCAAATTTCTGGAATTTTTTAGAATTGCACATTTTTTGTATGTGCCCCACCTTCTTACAAAAACGACAGACAGCTTTAAGAAATTTACATTCACCAAAGGGGTGATAATTCCCACACCGCTGACATGGCTTCTTGCCCTGAGGCGTACCCTTTGCATTGTTATCCAGTACTCTCTCGGGAGCTTTTTTCTTCGTTTTCAGAAGGTGGACAGCATTGGACCCACGAATTTCTATGGTTTGTTTAGCTGCTGCTTCGCCTGCTAAAGCTACATCCATAGCTGAAGTGAGAGTTAACTGTGTATCGGACAGAAGCTTCCTTTGTGTCTTCATCTTGAATAACACATACCAGGCGATCTCGTAGCAGTGGCGTAGCGTGCGGGGGGCAAGGGGTGCGCTTGCCCCGGGCGCAAAATTTTAGGGGGCGCCAAATACTGCTTTTCTAAAAACTAAAAATTATCATTGTGATAAATTTCTGAATTTTTACAATTTTATTAGACCCTTCTAAAATTATCTTTGGCTAACCATAGGTTTCTTGATGAAAATGAAAAAAATTTATGCGCATCATAGCTTTAAATTATTCCCCCTGTGATTATTATAATGTGGGCGCGTACTTTAAATGAACTCTCCTCTCATTTTTACATCTTATATTCATAAATTGGCAGAGTTTATCTTAGTGTATAAGGTTCCAGGAACTTCAGAACAAGCTGCAAATACAAGGTCTTTAAATTATTCACACTTTGTTGTAGATGATCTTTGGTGTTTGAAAGCAAGGCCGATTGACAATCACCTGGATGAGAGGCCCTCTATGAAGGTGTTTCTAAGGGAACTTAGTCTTTATATATGCAAGTGTCAGAGAAAACCACGGAAAACTCCGAATACACTGTACTCCCGATTATCCGTGCTAATTAATGCACGGGTGTACACGGATAATCGAAAAACACGGATAATCCGAAAATGACCAAACACGCAGAAAAGTGTATATGGAGGCTATAAGTAAAGTACACAGTGGTATATAAAATACTTCGGTTTAATTACGATACTCTACTATACATTAAGTACTAGTAATGAAATATGTAATAAAATTTGGCATAACTTTAAAACTTACATAATTACTGTCAGTTGTTCTTCTGGAAGAAGTCTGTTATATTTGTTTGTCTGCGAGCCAACGTGGCATTTTTCCTTATAATTTGGCAAACGTTGCGCACAGATATAACATCATTGAACTCGAAATTATTTTGATGACCCATGTAGTCTAACAGTTTATCTACGCACTGCAATGCTGTTTCGTGACTCACACTTGTTGCATCATGTTCATCTTCACTCTGTTCCCGTTCTTCGCCTTCGCTTTGCTCGCCTGAAACTGCATCCACTATTCCTTGATCTGAAAGAATTTTATAGCCTTTTTTGTTTTCATCTTCGTTCATCCAATCTTCTACATTTTCTTCATCAATATTTTGAAATCCATCAACATCAGAAATAATTTCAACAATTTCAGAAGCTTGTACTTTGTTTTTGTTTGCAGAATCATCTGCATGTATGACCCCAGGCATCAATTTTTTCCAAGCATGAAGCAACGTCGAGTTTTGAATTTCATCCCAAGCTTCAGCAATAAGCTGCACTGCATCAAAGATCGTGAGCTTTTTCCAAAATTTAACGAGATTTTCATCTTCTTTCAATAGCAGTCTAAAAAGATTTCTTTTACAAAAATATCTCCATCACATGACGAAATATCATCCGGATGGCATGGCGCATTGTCAATTAAAAGAACTGCTTTTTTCGGTAGACCTTTTTTTCTTAGCAACTCGCTCACTTGTGGCACAAATTTCTTATGAAACCACCTTCTAAACAAGTCGGTATCCATCCAAGATGATGATTGAGAATAATAATAAACAGGTATTTTGTTTTCAAAATTCTTCCCGAAAGATCTAGGATTTTTAGACTTTCCTATAACAAGGGGTTTCAACCTGAATGTTCCGGAAGCGTTTGCACAGCACATCACAGTTACTCTCTGCTTTGAAGTTTTAAAACCCGGAGTTTCTTTCTCTTCTTGCGATGCTAATGTTTTAGTTGAGAGGCATTTCCAGTACATACCGGTCTCATCAGCATTAAAAATTTGATCGAGAGACAATTCTTCTTTTTTCCTGTACTCATCAAATTCTTTAATAAATGAATCGGCAGCTGAATAATCTGCACTTAACTTTTCTCCTTTTAATTGTACTTCTCTAATACCATAACGTTTTTTAAACCGAGTCAACCAACCTGAAGATGCATTAAATGGGGTTTCAATGCCTAAAGCTTTGTGAAAAAACAATGCTTTCTCTAAGCATATAGGACCGGAGATGGGAATGCCTTCTGATCTTTTTTGCTTCACCCACTGAATCATGCAAGCATCAAGGTTTTCAAAAGATGATTCTTGTCGCTGAAGCTGCTCCACTAACACAATCGCGAGTAAATTCCATCAATTTCTGCTTTTGTTTTTTGAAGTCACGTATAGTCTGTATGCCAACATCTAACTCCAAAGCTAATTTTTGGGCAGATTCTCCTTTTTCAAGCCTAGAAATTGCATCCAGTTTTTGTTTAATTGTTAAAACTTTTTTGCGTCGTTTCTGTGGCTTCGGTGCTTCACTCATTCTGAAAAAGTTATTAAACGCACAGAAAAAATAAGCAGCTCTGACAACAGTCAATACAAAACACACTCTTAGCAACTGGCGATCATTAAGAACACGAAATGGTTCATCCGGGGTTCGAAGAAACGAAAGAATGCATGGAGAGTGAAAAAGGGGGAGAGAAAAGGGGGAAAGGATTAAAACAAATCTCTCCTTGTTTATCAGCTTAGCAGCTGCCACCTGTTACACGCTTGCAGCTGCTACTGAAACAGACCATTGGATTTGTTTGTAGCGATTATAAGAAAGCCGTTTTGCTTTGTTCTTTTTCTATTCCTAGACGCTAGTTTTACAACGTAACCAAAAACAACATTCTTTAGAAAATTATTAAATCTCATTCCATCACGATTCATCACTTTAAACGCAGTTTTTTTTTTTTTTTTTTTTTTTTTTTGCCCCTGAATGAGAACAGGAAAAAACGAGAAAATTTAAATTTTTGGGCTACACGGATAATCCGCAAAACGGATAATCCACACACGGATAATCGGGAATACAGTGTAGTTAGGTCGACGACCGCGACTTGAAATCAAATCCGTTACTTTCTGTCTACCAGTTTCGAGAGTAGAACCACTCAGCTACTGGTGGGGCCTCCTTCTGCTGTAGAAATAATGGAAAAGGCTGAGAAGGTTCTGCGTAATTTTCGAGTCTGAACTATTAAGTATTCTGTAACATAGTACTCATCAGAAAAAAAATACTGATATTGATAATACAGGTTTGCGATGAGATGTGATGTGTTTCTAGATGCTGATTAAGAAAAAAATATTCAAAAATTTCCATCCCATACGGTTTTGGACAGATTTTTTTTTGACAGAAATGAGTTTAAAACTCTACTTTTTCAACTCCCATCTCACTTATTTCCCTAAAAATCTAGACGATGTGAGTGAAGGAAGAGAGGCATTTCCTTAAGTCATCGAGAAATGTAAAGGGGGTATCAGAGTTGATGGAATGTTAATATATTAGCAGATTATTGTTGAATGCTGCACAGATTGCCCTCACAAACGAAAAAAATTTAAACGAGCTTCGATCTCAAGAAACTGAGATATTTAAAAGACAATGTGTAAATAATAGCCTTTTTTAATGCATTTTACACGCAAAGAGTTTCTATACTGTTATAGCCTCTATGTCAGTTCTTCATAGTATTATCTTTACTTTGTGAATAGTATATTTTATTCGGGAAAAACTTAAAACGTTTAGTAACCAAGCAACTAAAAAAAAAGTCAACAGAAATTAATACACTTTATGAGTCATTAGGTTTTCTGTAAGTTCAAACTTCGTTAGATGTACAAAATTGCTCGATATATCCAGCATTTATGTTTCAAATATTTTGACTTAAACGTCATACTTATGACATTTTGTTAGACGACTTATCACTTTATTTAAAGAAGTCTATTCAGAATTGAGTATTTCTACGACGATACTTTTAAATTTATTACCCTGAATAGCTGAATAAAAGCTTCAAAAAAGTTAAATTAACGTTATGTTATTGTTTTATTATCAATTCCCTTAAGAATTACTATTAACAATGCAAGATGATAGAAGCTTTTAAAAATTAAATTAATAAAATACATATAAACGCTCAACGATGATCAAAGAAAGACTAACTGACAGTATCAATATTTCCAATTGAGAAAGATTTACATATTTTGACAGTGTAATTTATGTAATGATTCAGCTATAATTCTAACTGTATGGAAATAACTTATTTGTTTTATAAGGTACTTTTTTTTTTCTTTTCTTACTATTTGGAAACCTTTTTATTCATAGATAACAAAGATGTAATTTTTTATAATTATGAAAAAGGAAAGTATTGACGACTGGAAAGGAAGTAATTGTATTTTATGAACAAATTGCGAATTTATAAATAGCTTTTGAATCATTTATATATATAGTTTTTTCTCTGTACATATTTAACTCCATAATCTCGGACGAAAGCCACTAATATTCGAGAAGGTCTTCTGTCGAAGCTAGGAGAAAGGAAGTGCCCGATTCGAACTCGGGTCGTACTCGCCAACTTAGCAGTTCTAATTTTTTCGTGGTTTTCACTGAAACTTGCGAGAATGCGGGATAGGATCTCTTAGAAAGACAGCCCCTTGACGGCAATCTATGCAGGCCTAGGATTCTTACACAGTCAGTTTGCTTTAACACTTACACCATCACCGGAAGGAGAGAGGCGCATAATTCTGGACTGCCCCGGGCGCTCCAAACCTACGCTACGCCACTGTCTCGTAGCATTGAATCTAACTGCGTACCAAAATTGCAGTTTTCCGACAGTTTCCTAAGCTCCGCCACAAATTCTGCAATAGATTCATTCGGGCGTTGATCTCGTTTATTAAATTTGAAACGAGATAGTATTTCTGACGGTTTTGGTGAAAAGTGGTCGTCTAGAATTTTTAACAGATTGGCAAAGTCAGTTTCATTTGGAGAAGCTGGCGTACATAAAGATCTTATTAAAGAATACAGTGTAGGACCCGCAACACTCAGAAATATTGCTCGCTTTTTAACATCATCAGTAATGCCATTGGCAGCAAAATAAAAATCCAGACGTTCTTTGTATTCAATCCATACAGATTTTCCGATAATGAATTCCTCAACTTTACCTAGAGACATTTCGAACAAAGGAATCTTAACTGTAATGCGTAGAAGAAGAAAATTAATAAATACATCCAATTGTACTCGTCGCCAGTGTTGTATCTTGTGTGTTGGGGTCCACAAATAACAAATACGTAATTAATACACACATTTAATCACGATAAACAACACAATAAGAAATTAATTACAGGAACACTTAAGTTACCGTACGCTAGTACGTCAGAAGAACAACAACAACTAACATAGAGTTTATACGTAGAGTTCACATTGCACAACACAGGAACAGCGACCTCGTGCGGTAAGGCACGATCGGAACATGAAACAAAGTCTAATACATGACAAAAACCATTGTAAAAACAACAAGTTCAACAAGAATTAATTTCAACAACAATTTATATAACAATAAGTTCAATAATAATTTAGTTATTCAAATCTTTTAATTAAACAACAGTATAACAACTATAGGTAAACTCCAGGCAAAAAAAAAAAAAAAAAAACGATATTGATGACCAGCACCACTAAAACTCAACAACCTATACAATAAAAAAATTAACGACAAAAATTTAAACTTAACAAAATGTTGGTAATATACAATAATAATAGACTCTGAAAACTTAATATTTAAACCTCAAAACCAGTCAGTAACAAGCGATAGACCTCTAAAACTTAACACTATATCAGAAACTAGTCATAAACCTTTAAAACTTAATATTATGTCAACAACTAGCCATAAACCTTTAAAAAACTTAACACTTAAATATTTTGAAACTTAATAAAGATTACCAACTAATCATAAACCTATGAAACTTAATAAACCGATACCATATCAACAACAATAGATTCAAAACTTAATACAACAATTTTTAAACTGGTAAAGAAGTCCAAACGACACTGGTCTAAAACTAGCGAACATTGTTCACCAACATCAATTTTGCCAAACAAACACAAAATGAATACCTGCTCATAGGAAGTAACAGCTGCCCGAGAAATGACGATAAACTTTCATAATACTTGCCAGCAGAAAAATTCAAACCATAAAAGTCCTTAAATTCATAAATAATCCCAAACTTATAAATTCATAAGCATACTTAAAATATACAATCTTTTTAATTCCTCATGTTGCTTTTACTACCAAACTATTGGGTTGGCAACTAAGTAATTGCGGATTTTTTTTAGAAAATCAAAGACAATTTTTTCATGGAACTAAATAACTTTATTCTGTAATGTATTGCCCATTTTGATCAATGACCTCTTGCCATCTTTCAGGCAGCATCATAATCCCACGTTCATAAAACTTCTGGTTTTTATTAGCAAAAAACTAAATCAGGTACGATTTGACATCATCATCATTATTGAAATTTTTACCATTCAAGGAGTTTTGTAAAGATCGAAACAAAAAGTAATCGGATGGTGCAAGGTCAGGACTATATGGTGGATGTGGCAAAACATCCCAACCAAGCTCCAATAATTTTTGTCGAGTGACCAAAGATGTGTGTGACCTTGCATTGTCATGATGGAATACAACACCTCTTCGATTTGTCAATTCGGGCCGCTTTTCTTCAACTGCATTGTTTAGTTTCGTTAGTTGTTCAATGTAGACATCAGAATTGATCGTTCGGTTGGGTGGTAAGAGTTCAAAGTAGACAATTCCTTTGTAATCCCACCAAACTGATAACAAAACCTTCTTTTGATGAATATCAGCTTTTGATGTTGTTAGAGTTGGTTCCCCTGGCCTGCTCCATGATCTTTTCCGCTTGATATTGTTGTAAACAACCCATTTTTCATCGCCAGTTATCAGTCGTTTTAAAAATGGATCATTTTCATTACGTTTCTTTAGCAAATCGCAGCTGTTAATGCGTTGCATTAAATGCGTTTCTTTCAGTTCGTGAGGAACCCATGTATCGAGTTTTTGAACATAGCCAAGTTGTTTTAAGTGATTTTCAATGCATGTATGTGATACATGAAGCTTCTCTGCAATCTCACGTGTTGTACTGTGGCGATCCAAATCGATTATTGCTTTGATTAGGGCGTCATCAACTTCAACTGGACGACCAGAGCGTTTTTCATCTTTGAGTGAAAAATCACCAGAACGAAATTTGGCAAACCAATTTTGACACTGCCGTTCTTTTAAGGCTTTGTCACCATAAACAGCACATAACTTTTTATGAGCTTGCGATGCGTTTTTCCCTTTGCGGAAATAAAAAAGCAAAATATGACGAAAATGTTTTTGATTTTCCATTTTTCAACGAACGCAAACGAAAACTACGCAACCGATCAAAAAACTTTTTTTACTGATTGACAACTGAATTGCCAACTATCAAATAACAAAATGTGTTTTACATTTGTACTACATCTGCAAACCTAAAAATTCAACTGATGCCATCTATGAGTGAAATCCGCAATTACTTAGTGGCCAACCCAATAGTTTCGCATAGGGTGCCCCAGCTTTTTCACCAGCAGGTACAGTGCACAAAGTTTGACGAGACTGTTCTTTCTGCTGGTCTTCACCACCTTTAAACACTCGGCACCACTGACGATCGAGTAATGCCCCATCGTTGCCATTACAAGAAAGAATTAAAATGAGATAAAATTTCTATTGATTCTCTGAATGCAGCATAACTGTGACTCTGGTAATTTGCGATTTTTCGTACATATTCGAACTTTATATTTTCATTTTTATTTACTTGCGTTAAAAAGCAGTGGTTATTTTTCCGGTTGCCTTTCACTATGATCTATCAACTGGGAAAAATCCAGCTTTATCAAAATTTGTTCCAATATTGGCCATTTTTTTCCCCTTTACTAATAAAAATGAATTAATTTGTCATTAACTGCAATGCAAAATTTATTTATACATCTGATTATGTACCAATTACCAATTAATTAAATTGGTAGACTATTACATAATTAGTTATATGAAATTTACAGTACGGTAAGAGGTGAATCCAGATATAAATTAGAATTTGAGTTAGACTGAGCTATAATATTAGTGATATTGCTAGTTACTAATTTACAGTGGTAAAACAAATTTTGAAATTTATCTAAACATAAATAATTAAATATTATACCTGGTTTGTTCCCTCATGAATGAAAGAATTTTTAAATGCATTTGGACTAGATGATTGGGAATAGCTCTCTTGATGAGAATTTCCAGGACTTTGTGGATCTTCAGTGAAATCAAAAATGCCTAAATTATCAGGATTAATGTCATCATCACTCTTTAATACTTCATAAAAATCTTCACCAAGACCTCCAGGTAAAGGATCAATATGCTCTTGGTGAAATGTGACTTGGGATGACTATATAAATAAATAAAAGTAACATGTGTACAAGAATAGCATAATTTTATATTAATTTCATATAAAATGTGTATAAATTAATAATTAGTATGAACAATTTAAAACTATTAAATTATAACACATCAAATGCAAAACATTTGACCCTACAAAAACAGTGGCAACTTTATGACTTTCTAAACCATATTTTAACCTTTCCTTCCTCTGACAGCAGTGTATTTTTTTTTTTTTTTTTTTTTTTTTTTTAATTATTGTATTAAATTTTGCAGAATTACTGTTTAGAATTTACTGTGAGCTAAATAAGATTTTGCTAAATTTATTTTAATCTTTTACTTCTATTTTAAATCATCATTATTTTATTTAAATATTTTTAGGGAATAGAAGTGAATTGAAAGCATGGGGGTTCAGTTTATATTAAATAATAATAATAAAATGAATACCAAAATTAAATTCCCAATTCAAATCTATAGGCCAACAAATAAATCTGACTTATTTCTGTATTCCAACTTATCTGCATGAGAGTATACTATGGGGGCAGAAAATATTTAGATCTCTGAAATTTCCCCAAAATAACTAAAAAACCTATTATTAGAAGTTAAAATAAGGTTTTATTTTATTAATATTGTTATTATTTATTGGAGAGGAGGTGAAGGGTGAGAGGTATCTTTCTTGAGTCCAAAAATATTGAGGGGGATTTTTAAAAGCTATATTAACAATTATAACTTTTTCTTATTATTTTTTTAAACTACATCACAATTCAATATTACTACTACTGTGCCATCTAATGGAAATTTAAAAAGTTTAACATAATTAGACTAACTAATATATTTATTAAAATTATAATTCTTATCTACTACATAATAAAGTAATGCTATAATGAATGTTTTGTTTTATTGTTCTTTGCTATAATTTGAGTACACCATTTACTTTTATGATGAAAAAACAATGATCAAATATTGAATCAACAGCTGATTAAACTGTTTAAGTGTATCATTAAAAAAAAAAAAAAAAAAGGTATAAGAATGTTAAGCTTAACCACTCACCTCTCCCCCCACTATATATATATATATATATATATATATATATATATAATCAAAGGATAAAAAGTATTGATATTTTAAATTATTACTTTAAATTAATATTAAGTGATAACTTAATATTAATAACTCAGAATAACTCTTAAAGTTAAGAACATCCCATTAAGAATTCTTAATGTGAATTCTATTCCAGAGCCCATATAAAATTAAGTTTTGCAGCAGAACACGTCATAAAGTGGGAATCAGATTTCAGAACAACTTTTAGAATAAAAATTAATTTGTCTTACACAATCTTCAGTTTTAGCGATAAAACAATGCAGATTAGATTACTTAACCCCAGATATCCAGGCCTGAGCTAAGCTGGCCAATGATAAAACAGGGCCGCTAAAAATCATTAGAACACTGCACAAAAGCTTGAGGGAAAAAAAAAAAAGAAAGAAAAGTCGAAAATCATAAACCAGTTTTTGATTTTCTTTCTTTTAAAGCATATGTGAGTATTGAGTTGTAAATTAAGAGTAAATCTTCTTTAAAGATTTTAACTTTGTCCAAAAACACCATAAGGTATTAAAATATTGACTTTTAATAAATATACGCTTTAAATTGTATAGTTATAATGAATGAAGACTAGATCTTTTTTAAAATTTCTGAAAAAAGAAGAAGGGGAGGATGAAGTGATTCGCAATTGCAACCCGAACAATTTGGTTTTAGACAGAAGCATTTCACCATAACAGATCTTTAGAGTAGCAGAATTCATTCTCGATAGTTCTATTAAATGTAATAAAGTCGGAGGTTTTTTTCTTGGCATTACTATAGCCTTTGACACAGTTTCGCATGACAGACTTATTTTTAAACTCATCGAATTTCAAATTCCAACTCCTTATGGCAATCAATAATCAAATTTATATATAGTTAAATAACAGAACTAAAAATGAGAAGATAGAAAACACTATTCACAAACACTATAAGTATCTAAATAAAAATACCTGAAAGTTTTATACGTTTGCATAAAAATAGCTTCATAAATAAATCAGAAAATAGTTTAAATTCAGAAAGTCTTAAATATTTAAAATACGCAAAATATGTAAATAAAAAAATAAATAAGAGTAAATATGAATTATATAAATACCCTTCTTTTCCCGACTATTGTATCTAGAAAATCTGTTTAAAGCGTTGACATAATAGATAGACTTTACTTTCATACGGAAAAAGTAAATGCTACTTTGATTCGTATCATCATATCTAAATAAGAGTATCTAATTACCTTATGCATTTATGAATGAAAAGGCTTCGTAATTGTGTTTGAAATGATTAGTTTGGAATTAATAATAGCCTACACGAAACTTCATCTGATAAATCTATCCACCAAGAAATAAATTTGCGAAAATTTTATTTCACATTTACAATAAGGAAAAAAGTTTAAGCAAATATGAAGGAGAAACATTTTTAACACGTCCATCAAAGTTTCAAAAAAGTTTATGATTTTGGCTGGTCTATAAAGCCGTAGCCAATGTTCTCTATTTAAGATGGTAGAAATAGCACAACTGGCTTGAGTAGAGATACACCCCCAAAATAATGGCAATGCATTGCTTTCTATGAGATGCATTTTTATAAAATCATATTTGAAATCTTTGTACTATACAAATAATATTACAATTTACATTTACTTTTCACATATAAAAAAATAAAAATGCTATAGAATATGGTACATTTAGCATTAAAATTTACAGGGTCACACTAAAATATTCAGATACATAAAGAGCTACAATTGGAAATTACTGGACCTGCATTTCCGTTTGTGTCAGAGGTTGTGTTTTTAATACTTTTCAACAATTTTTAAGAGTGATTATGAATACAGTTAGTTTATCTCTTTGTATTTTTGTCTATTGTGTGATTATACAGGCAAAGTACTTTGAAGGTTAAACGATGCAACAAGCAAGTACAAATGGAAAGTGTTAATCGTCTGTCGGAACAGCATGATTTTTCGTTCTTGTTTATTGAAATTAATTCTTACTGCCATCTGATTTAATGTACAATTGAAAATTATCATTTATTACAGGACAGTTAAAATTAAATAATCTGGTGTGTCACTCACACGACTTTCTCTTACCCTGAAATTTAATACATACTATAAATACAGGTTGGAGATTAAGAGGTAAGATAACGATGTTATGTAAACCTACCTATGTTAAACAATTCAAATTAGGCTACGGAAGAGTTTTATATGATAATTAATTCTGTGTGAGGGGGGGGGGGGCTACAGCCCCCCTCAACCCCCCGTTTCATTAATGCACCTATATTTACATAAATTTTTTATTCGGTTATTAAAAAATAATTCTGTTTTTAAAAAATAATTTATTAAAATTATTATTTAAAAAAATTATCTTTTATGATAATGCAGATGATTTCCATATTAGAGAAGTAGTATAACACTAAATGTCCAAAAAAAAGTCTATTTTATTCTCAATATTAAAAAATTTTTTTTTTTTTTTTTTTTTAAGTTTAAAAAAAATCAATAACTTTGTTTTAAATTATCGTAGATCGATGGTTCAACCATTCGTTTTAAAGGTATTGGCGAGCTCTTTTGAAAGATACCCATCATGAAAATTTACTCCCCTCGAGGGGGGATTTCCCCCCCAGGGGGGAGGCAAGGCTCCTACATACACAATTTTTTTTTTCCCAGTTAACTACCTCTATTACAAAAAATATATATTCGTTTCATTTGGTTTAGTGCAGTCTATAGACATTAAACTCTACTTACCTGCAATTTCCCCCATAGACGTAATGTATTAGAATTCTCTTGATTGTCCCTGTACATGAACCATTTGCTTGATCTTAAAGAAAAGCTTACTGTAGCATCCCTATATGATACACATTTAGAATACCAAGTTTGGAATGTCTGCTACTATTTGTTCTTGAAATATGCTGATAACAGACAGACACACAGACACACACACAGACCATTTGCTAAAAACATGATTTTCGTATTCAGAGGACCTCAAAACCTGTAAATATAACAAAATCTCACTTTTGAAAATTTGACCCCAAAACAATACT
This sequence comes from Salticus scenicus, assembly GCA_963930645.1. Lineage (NCBI taxonomy): Eukaryota > Metazoa > Arthropoda > Arachnida > Araneae > Salticidae > Salticus > Salticus scenicus. The sequence continues at coordinate 353,934,878 of OZ005649.1, read as the reverse complement.
TTCTCTACCTTACGGGTAAGAGAAAGTAAAAATGCAGCAACTTCATTGATTCTCTCTTCAGTTTGTGATGAATTGTCTCACTTTGATAGTGTGAGCAATGGTAATATGGTGTTGGGGAGGATAGTGGAAATAATGTGTTTCCCATTACTTTTTTTTTTTTTTTCTGGAAATGCAAAAATTTTCTGTTTCATTCCATTGCAATATATTTTCATTCAAAATTTTGGGCAACAGCTTTTGATGAATCAATACATGTGATGCCATGTACAGAATGGAGATTCTTATAAGCAGAAATTTTACGGCATTTTCCTAATCGAACGTTTAGCATGGTCAGGTAGAAAAGCTAAAAGTTTATTTCAACCCATTTATTTTTTTTTATTCATAAATATGCTCGGTCCAACTTAATTTTTACAAAAAATGCGAAAGTTGTTAAAATTTATACTCACTTATATTATTAGAATAAGTTGAGTCTTAATATAATAACTTATAATCAAAAAGATTTTTTCTAGTGTGAATGTGACCTCTTTTTTTTTTTAAAGGGGGGGGGGATCTGAGTCTGAAAATTTACATGGGGTCACATGAAATATATAAGCTGCCCTGGCATAATATCTTTTAGAGGGGGGCACCAAAAATTTATTGCCTAGGGCCGCTAAAATTGTAAAGCGGCCCCTTGGGGGGAGGGGGGGTTCACACACAAGTTGAAGTAGCAGAAGCCACAGGAGTTTCACAAAGTGTGATTTCCAAGATCTCAAACCGTTTTATGGAGACTGTAAATGAAACCAGGGCAAGGTTGTAGACATGCAACAACGCCAAATGAAGATCGATATTTAATGCTAACTGCTTGGAGACACTGAAATATGAATGCTACTTTTCGTCAACAAAACTTTCTCTTGGTACTGGCATTACATTTTCCACCTAAACTGTCTGAAACCTGTTCTATGCTACAGCAATAGGTATGAGCATCTGATCCCTATATCGGGACTGTTCAGAACACCATTTCAAATGATGTGAGGATCACTGCGCATAGCAATAAAGATGCCAGCATAAACCATCACCCCCATTTGAATTGTTTTAACATAAGTTTACATAATAGTACTCATTATCTTACTCCTAAATCTCCAATCTATATTTATAGTATTAAATTTCAGGGTAAGAGAAAGTCATGTGAGTGACACACCAGATTATTATTATTATTATTATTATTATTATTATTTTTTTTTTTTTTTGAAAATGAGTATTTATTGGATTTGCTTCAGGCTTATTTGTACTGCGTTTCTACAGTAAATTTAACAATGAAGTTTATAATCTGTTCAACTTTTGTTCCAAAGAAAGTAACTTAAATATACTATACTCTATTTTGAAATATTTCAGACATATTTGGCCATGTGTACAAGGTAAATTTTAATGAGGCATGAAATGTGATCTATATAATGTACAACCTTGTGTTTTTAGGTTTGTGTTATAAAGATCTACTGTAGATGCAATAATGATAATAAAAAAATTATAATGCTAAGATAACATGTTAAGTATACTTAAAATATTTTCAGTGATTTCTATAGAAACAGCAGTAGTTGATTGATTTTATCTAGTTATATCACTATTAACTATTGTTAAGAATGGCTTTGTTTATTTAAATACCTATGCTATTTCAAGATGAATAATTAATTTTAAGTGTTTTTTATTTAAAAACAAAATGCTATTTGATATTAAATAAAAATGAACAAATACCTGTGTAATAGCAGACGTTGGAAAAACTAAAATGTGCGTACACGAAGCGTCTTCAGGAGTACTTAGATGGCAACTTTTGGATCGACTACATCCAAATCGTTCAGTTATTCTTATCTGATCAGGCATTAATCTCAAAGTCGTATCAGGTTCCAATGAGACTAGACAAACGGATAAGATACAAGGCACATCTGCTACACCAGATATTGAACACTGACCACACATTTCTCTTAATTTCTTAGAATATGAAAAAAAAGATTTTCTACTTAGTAGACTAGCCCAAGTTTTAAGTTCTCCTTGGCCTAATCTGCCAAATCTTTCAATCACTAATCTCCAAGGATTAATGGAAAGGGACATCACTTCAAGCAGAAATTCCAGAAGCTTGCACAAGCCTAATTTTAAAACCGAAGTATGCTTTCTTTTGTGCCTATAAATAAATAAATAAAAATACAATATGTAGTAATATTATTAATAAATAAATAAATAAAAATAAAAAATATTCCTGTACAATATTATTATCATCATCAAACATTATTATTGCTATTATCAAAACTGTTACAAAAATTTATATTGAATGTTAAAAATAGTTCTTTTTAGACAGGCCCACCCTGTCGGGAGTCTGTGACCTCCCATCGGGGCATACTCCTAAAATCTCTCGTGGGAATAAATACAAAATTTTCAGTTTTTCTACTTTTAGCAGCATTTTTCTTTCCTTTTACAAATTTGGAGCATTCCAGTTTTTCTATTCTATATTTAATAGAAGAAAGTATTGGATTCATAAAAATTTTCAACTTCCAGTTTTCCATGAATATACACGTTTTGACCATGATATTTTTAGAAAATGTCTGTCTGTGACACGATGATCTCCAAAAACACGAGGAGTACTAACAAATGGAATGGTACAAATATTAACAGCAATATTATTAACGGTATTGCAGTTTTTGATAAATACTCATATAATAAACTCTCTTTATGTAGTGAATCCCTGTCGGGAAGGTGGTGTCCCCCTGTCGGGGAATTTCTGGTGCCACTATGAGTTTTTGGCTCTGATTAAAGTCTACTGATTGTGCTTCAAAACGAGAAGAAGAGACCATGGTATTTTTAATTTCATGTAAGGCTATTGAATAAGGGCTCTAATTTTGTGGCTAGTCGTAAGATACCGTCATCATTAACATCATTGCACTAGTTGACAATCACGTGCTTCAGCGTTGTCCATGGTGTATGCGATACACATTCAAAGATGCGATGTTGTTATCAAATTGTCATATTTTAAATGGCAAAGTACACAGTGTAGCCCATTTGCCTTGAACTTGTATATTATGTGTGATTTACAACATGACATGTAAAAAAGTGCAGTTCTCAATAAAACACAGTTTTAATTAAAAAGGCAAACGTTTACTGAAACAGAATTAGTAAACAACAATTAACATGGTAAATAGATAAAAGATAATTTAAATTCATAAACTTAACAAAAATGTAATAAAAAAAACTTTGGCATTAAAACGTTGCATAGCATGTTTAAAAAAAACTAAGTTTCATTTAAACAGGATGTTGATAAACTTTCATCAAATTAATCTTAAGTATACTGGTTACTGTTAAGTGAATTTTAATTTATGGGATAATTATATAACTTTAACTTTTAATTAATTAAAATAAAAACCTTACTGTTTGCTTCATTGTTTGAACAAAACTGCTTTTCGCTGGAGGGCCCTCCGCTTCATCAGTAGCTGCTTGAGTGGAATGTGGCTAGACTTCCAAAACTTCCTTTTCACCTGTAATCAGGCGGCACTACTGCATGTCAATTCTGGTTTTCGATTCGTGGTCATTCATGGCATTATGGTTATGTATTATTTCTACAGTTTTGCAGAAAAATGCATAGGTGCAGTTATTGTAATTCGCAATTTTAGTGACGTCATTAAATTGAATATTGATGATGTTTTCTTGATATGTTTTAGCAAGGGCTGTCGTATTTTTAGCATATTTAATATCATTTTGATGTTCTTTCAATCTTGTTTTACTTTTTCTTTTAGTGACACCTATGTAACAAACTATTTTGTTGTTTTGATATTTAAATGGAATTTTGTAAAGGCCAGCAGTTTCGAGGGGGGAAATATTATCTTTATCGTTTCTTATAACTTGAAATACATTAGGGTTGGGTTTAATTGGTACGTTTATGTTGAAATTTTTAGCGGCGTTTTTTATTTTGTTAGAAATTCCTTGATTGTAAGGCAGGGCCCGAAATTTCAACTTAGATTACACTCGCTGAAAAAAAAAAAATTTACTCGCCATGAAATTATGATTAACTTATCTATTTTTTACGTATAAGATGACCAGAATTTTTTATTGGAAAAACAGGAGAAATTATGCAATGTCTTTCATTTTATAAGAAAATAGAAGGCATTCAATTTTGAAAAAGTGGTCATTTGGAGGACACAAAATTTAATGAAAATTAATATAAAAACCGATTTAAAAGCTACACACAAGTGGTGGAAATATTTTATCTCAGATGATGAATTTGGATCAGTACACATTAATTTAAATTAATAATATATGGATACGAGAGGAAAAATCCCTAATTTTTATAGGTGTCTCTGGACAATATAGATTTTTTTTTCATTATTATTAATTTTTGCAACAGACAAAAAAATTTTGTGTGTGTGTGTATTACTTTCATGCAGTTACGCAACAAAAGTTGATAGACATTTTTTTTATTAAAATCCTAATCATTAAAAAAAAAAAAAAATGGCAAATAAAAAAAAATATAATTAATATTCGGCAGATGAAACGAGTTTTGTTTTAACGAACAGTCATTCTTTATCAACATTTTATAAAAATTCTCACTAGTATAAGTAGCTAATTAGTACAAGTCTTATTAGTTAATAAGTTTTTAAAGAAGGTACAGAAAGGGGATTTTTTTCACTTTTCTATATTTTGTTCACTGAAGAAAACAATCACTTTGTGGGAGCGTTTTTGCCAGGTGTACATAAAATGAATTCAACTAACTTTTGCATATTTTTGTGAGGTGGTGGTAGTGTTATCATTAAGGCTAATTGTCTGCACTTGGGCTCTAGGCCTGAGAAGGAGAGTCCTCCGTTGGGTCTTTCTAGAGGTCATAGCCCATATTTACGCTAGTTTCGGAGAAAACCACGGAAAGCCTCTAATGGCTAAGCCAATGAGCGCGACCAGGTATCGAACCCATGCCTCACGTAGGCCAGCTTCGAGAACAGAACCTCCCGGCCACTGGTGGGCCTATTTTTATAAGGAATATTATTCGCGCAAAAGTGAGAACACACTTCAACCCACCGCATATCGATCAGAGCACCACCTTCTTAATGATTTGTTGACAATTTAAATAGTGATTCCGTGTTCTGGATCAAAGAATTGTACAAATATAGGGAATACTTTTACTTCTTTGTGATTCGAAGAATCTCAATAGATATAAACCATTATATGCTCCGGCAAGTTTATTAGAAAGTTGTTCATTTGTGAATCTAACACAGAAAAAAGTTAGCGTTCACCGTTCGATACAGCCAACAGACGATTGAGCTTCCCAGTTTTGTGAAATTTTTGAAATTAAGGACTAAATCCTTTTCATTTGAAAAAGAGGACAGACAATAAAAAGCATAAAAAAAAAAAAGGACTTTTTAGTCCTCTAATGTTTTTTCGTTCAAGAGGGCAGAGCGCTACAAAAGTAGACTGCCCTCTTAAAAAGAGGATGTCTGGTCACCTTACCTAAGATTAGCATGATTTTACATTTTTAAATCAATATATATATATATATATATATATATATATATATATATATTGGTAGCACCACATACTGTAAGAATTCTATCTACATTTAGACCGAAATTTTACTCTCCACAGAAAAATTTCCACTCGTCAATGGCGAGCTGGCGAGTGGAAATTTTGCGCCTTGTTATAAGGGATTGATTTTTATGATCATTAGTGTTTTTTTGGAGAAAGAAAAGATCCATCCTACTACCGGATCCTGTCCATATGGATCTCGTCTGATGAAAATTTCCAGAGATAGATTTCTATTTTCTCCTTTCAGTATTGTAGACGAAGGAGAGAAAAATAAAACTGAAAGACAGACCTGAATTAATCTGCTGTGACTGCCTTTCTCCAGATGGTGATGCAAACTAACTAAAAAGTAGTTCTTCATGAGCCTATGATTCAAAGTACACCAAGAAATTTTGCCCACTTCCTGGCCTGCTGCCACCGTCGTTCTTCCGATTTCCCTCAATTGACTAAGTTTTCTCCCAGAACTGATCTGAAGCCTTCCACTGTCCCTCAACATTCTAGGAACTGTTTCTCCATCTTTATTTTGCAATAGTTAAAGTGTGAGAACTAATTCTCTAATTTACAATGTGCAGTTCTTGATAAATTGCTTCACTAACTTACCTTTCTTTTGCAGCTTAAAAAATACATATATATGAATAATTTTATAATTTTGTTTAAAAGAAATTCATAATAACGCAATAGTGTTTTTTGGGGTGGATTAATTCAGTAACTACTCATTATTATTATATCATTATTTTGTTTTGTTCTTTGACAACATCATAACAGTATTCAGAAGAAATGATTTCTTTTCTTATACATAGAAACAGAGAGAGAGAGAGAAAAAAAAAAAAAAAAAAAAAAAAAACAGAAAGAAAGAAAAAGTAGACTATTACCTATCTGGTATGTTAATATTTATAACATGAGTTTCTGTGAACTCTCCTTTATCATTAGTACAAGATGTAATGATGTATTTTTTATTTCTTGAAAGGCAATAAGAACAGAAAAGAGTGCTAGAATTGTCTCGTCCATCACCGAACATTTCACCTAATTCAGTTTGCTTATCTTTTAAAGATCCTAGGATATAGGGTTGATTGTAGACTTTCAAAGGATTAGGTACTTTAGCCTAAGTAAGAATAAATATGATTAAGTTGGCAAACAAAAATAAAAAAATAAACATGAACAGTTATAATGTACCAAACAAATGCATATATCATTTTAAAATTGTGATAATCCATTTATGTATTATGGAATATTTTATAGAGATTAAAATTTGATAATACACTTGTATTTTACAGTTATTCTTCAGAAAAAAAGGACAATTTTTAAGCTGATTTCAGCATACATTATTCCTATAAATTTAATTACACCAAAAATTTGAAGTTTTAATTTTTATATCAATTTAATTTTATTGAAATTTCAGAGAAAACATCAACCAAGGAAAACCCAGAATACCTTTATTCTTTTATATTTTGCAGACTTTTTCAGGCATGAAAATGCAAATCTGCGTAAAAGTCTGAATTTGCATGCATTACAAATTTATCACAATATAATACAAAAATATTATGTATTTTGAGAATTAGACACAAAAATTTATAATTGTTAATTTACAGTAAACTAATACAGTGAATTAGTAAATTCATTAACGGCAGAAAAAAAAAAAAAAAAATCTGCAATTTTTGCACATTTGTTAATCATACATTTTTTAAAAAAGCAGGAATTTTAATAAAATAGTTACATAAGCAATAAAAATAATAATAATAATAATAATTATTCCAGGTAGTGCCAAAATATTCATTATTTTGGAAATTGGCAGCAAAAACTATCCCTAATTCCAGCATTTAGCTGTAAATAAATGAGTTTTATTTCATTTCTTTTTTTTTAACAGCAGTGAAAAGAACCCATAATTCCCCAATAAACTGCGAAAATATTGCATACTAGCAGGCTTTGCCCTATTCACTGGTCATTATAATGAAATGAATCCTCAAAACAGCATATCATTAATAACTATAAAAAAATCTTTAAAAAAAAAAAAAAAAAAATCATTGAAATCAGTCAAAATTTAAGTTCCCGCTACACAGCTCACCACAGCGAGTCGAGTCCCAATGCCTTCGGCCATCTCTTACCTGCTTTTTACTCTCCCTCCCTCGCGGTTAACCAACCCATACATAAACATTAATCTTACTGAGATAGCTTGAAGCTAAGTTATGTTTGGAAACGTGTTTATTGCCCCCCCCCACGTCCCCTAGGGGGTAAGGGGGGGAATTTCGCAAATTCCCGTTACAGTGGATGTTGGATATAGGTAAATAAGCCACAAACTAAAATTTGTGATCTCAGCTCCTATAGATTTTCCCAGACAAATTACAACCCCCCCCCCCCAAAAAAAAAAATAAATAAAATAAAATAAATAAATAAATAAATAAAATAAAAATCGCAAAAAAATAATACTGAGTTTTCGGAAATATCCTCATGAAGACACATGGCTAGTTTTTTACATGTTTGTGCTATTACTGGTAGAGTTCTACTCGAAAATCCATATTTTGCAAAATTTGCCTTCGAAAATCATTTCCCTCCCCTATGTTCCAGGTGAACAGGAAAATGTTTAGTTCCCATCCCTTATTGTTGTTAAAGCTATTATTACATACTTACTAGTAATTTACGGAGTTTTTTATAATGACTTGTATCTGGCTGAACTATCTTGCAGTACCTATAAAAATATCTTTATTGGGAAAAAAAAATCAGTTTTTCATTTTTGAAATAAATTACTAAGTATATTTTTATTAAAAATTAATTTTAATTGATATTTTTCTTTCATTTAAGTTTAAAACAATAATTTGTTTCATCTGAATATCTACCATTGTTATTTTTAATTTACTAATCTCTCGATTGACTCAATGGAGTATTTAGAATCGATTATGCCATGAGCTTGAGTTTGTTTTGGCCAACAGAAAGCGTGCCCTTTGTTAGCGTAGATGTTGCAGCAAATACGAGTTTGGATTGTGTAGGCGTTGTCCAGTTAAAAAGGTATAAAAGGAAATATGGATTAAATTTAGATGCTAAATGTTAAACAATGGGCTAGTTTTTTAAGCTGGAGATTTTATTTTTAATGAGATAAAGCAAATGTTTTTTTTTTATTTTTAACAAAAAAAAAAAAAAAAAAAAAAAAAATCTGGTGTGTCACTCATACGACTTTCTCTTACCCTGAAATTTAATACAGTGGAGCACCGTTTATACGTTTTTCAAGGGACCGTTCCTAAAAAACGTATAACTGAAAAAAACGTACAACTGAAAATTCGTTTTAACATTAATACACAATAAAGTATCATATTAATAATAAAAGTCTAATCAATTTTCATGATTTCCTTTACATTTATTCGAATAAGACATATTTTAATTATATTTAAAATATTTTTAAAAGGTTAAATTAAAATTAAATAATAATTAAAAATATAGAAATTCAGAAATGTTTTTCAAGATTTCGATTTTAACCTTTAAAGACAAATCCTTTTGTTCTCTAAATGAAGATGACATTTTTGCAAACAATTAAAAGGAAAGAAAGAAAAAAAAAATGTTCTTTCAACTGTAATGTCAAATAAACACGGTAAGAAATCTTCCAAATTGCCCAACGTGAGTAATAAATCTTCAAGTTTACGAAATGCCTATAAAGTTGTGGGCTTTTTTCCTTTCATACCCTATTCCTGGAATCAATTAAAAGAGAAAGTGGGAAGTCTCAGGACTATAGTCCTGGGGAGGTCTTCAAGTGGTCACTGGCTACTTGGCTTGTCTCTGAAAATTTCTCTAACCCCCTTCCCCCGAGGCTATCAATGGAAGTCGCGCTTTGTTCTATAGCCGCAATTTATTACCATAGTTCTAAGAAAAAATAATTGAAAAGAATAAGAATAAAAATAAAGAGCATTCATCTTTTTTTTTTTTTTTTTTTTTTTTTTTAATTCCTGGAATCAAACTCAAACTTGGAATTTTACAAAGAGGAAAAAAAAAAAACGTATAAGTGAAATTAAGAATTTACTTGTGTCGTATAAACGAAATATTTTAACATTAGAATTCAATGGAATGATTTGGGACCGAAGTCAAAAAACGTATAAATGAGAAAAACGTATAAACGAGAAACGTATAAAAGGTGCTCCACTGTATTATAAATATAGGTTGGAGATTAAAAGATAAGATAACAAGCACTGTTATGTAAACCGATCTTAAACAATTCAAATTAGGCTTCGGAAGAGTTTTTAAATGATAATTAGTTCTATGTGAGGGGGCTACCACCCCCTCAACCCCCCGTTTCATTAATGCACCTACATTTTTATAGAATTTAATTCGGTTATTAAAAAACAATTCTGTTTTTTAAAAATAATTTATTAAAATAATTTTAAAAAATTATCTTTTATGATAATGCAGACGATTTCCATATTAGAGAAGTAGTATAACACCAAATATCCAAAATAAAGTCCATTTTAATCTCAATATTAAAAAAAAAAAAAGAAAAGAAAAAAAATTAATAACTTTGTTTTAAATTATCGCAGATCGATGGTTCAACCATTCGTTTTAAAGGTATTGGTGAGCTCTTTTGAAAGATACCCATCATGAAAATTTAATCCCCTCGTGGGGAGACTTCCCCACCAGGGGGGGGGGGAGGCGAGGCTCCTACATACACATTTTTTTTTTTTCCTGTTGGTTATCTCTATTACAAAAAACATACATTCGTTTCATTCGGTTTAGTGCTGTTTATAGATGTTAAACTCTACTTACCAGCAATTTCCCCCATAGACGTAATGTATTTGAATACTTTTGAGTGTCCCTGTACACGTACCATTTGCTTGATCTTAACGAAAAGTTTAGTGTAGCATCCTTATATGATACACATTTAGAATACCAAGTTTGAACTTTCTGCTATACTTTGTTTTTGAGATATGCTGATAACAGACAGACACACACACACAGACACACAGACATACACACAGACCATTTGCTAAAAACATGATTTTTGTATTCAGGGGACCTCAGAACACGTAAATATAACAAAAACTCGCATTCGAAAATATGACCCCAAAGCAATACTTTCTCTACCTTATGGGTAGTAAAACTATTTTTTAATGTAATATTGAGAATAAATTCAACTTTTTTTGGATATTTAGTGTTATAGTACTACTTCTCTAATATGGAAATGGTCTGCATTATCATAAAAGATAATTTTTTTAAATAACAATTTTAATAAATTATTTTTTAAAAACAGAATTATTTTTTGATAACTGAATTAAATTCAATATAAATGTGGGTGCATTAATAAAATGGGGGGTTGAGGGGAGCGGTAGTCTCCCCTCACACAGAACTAATTATCATATAAAACTCTTCCAAAGCGTAATTTGAACTGTTTAACATAGGTTTACATAACAGTACTCCTTATCTTACCTCTTAATCTCCAACTTGTATTTATAGTATTAAATTTCAGGATAAGAGAAAGTTGTGTGAGTGACATGCCAGATAATTTTTTATGAGATAACTTAATGATTAGCAAATGTTTCTTTAATGAATTTTTTCAAATCAGTTTGTGACATAGTTTTTTTTTTTTTTTTTTTTTTTAATCTTGAAAAAAATTTTGATGCTTTCCATAAAAATGAAGTTCGACGAGATCAAGTTTATGTAACTTTTCAATTAGAAAATGCTTTTTAATATTTACTTGCCAGCAGTTGCTCAATATTGAATAGAAATGAAATGTTTTTGATGCTGATTTTTACAGTATGTTAAATATATACATATTTTTTGCCTTTTTACTGTTTCAAATAAAAATAAAAGTTGATGTTTCAAGAAGTTTTAGTCAAGTCTTTTAATGACACTTTCTCACCTCTGTGCATACTCTGCTAATTAAAGTCTATTTTAAAACACCCTACCCCCTTAAAAATCCAAAATTCCAAAATCACAAAAAATGATTTTTTTTTATTCAAGTCTGGTCTTCAAATTACTTTACGATAAAGATATTGTAGATGGGAAGTCAAGTTGTGCTTATAAATGTGTTTGTGCCTTTTGCCCCCCAAGGGAGAACAGGGGGGGGTGGGATTTCGCAAAATCCCATCTTAGTGGGGGAGGAAGGGGGTTAGGATCCTAAAACCAACCTGGTTACCAAAATCTGTGACTCAATCTCCCATAGAATCGTCATGGCAGTATTGAATCAGTGAGTTTACTCTTTTATATATACAGATTTGTTTACATTTTTTATGGACTACTTGATCTGAATTAGCTTTCATTTTATTTTAATTTCGATAATGGTGTCATTTTGTCATGTGCCTAAACAAATTTAATATTTAATATTTTATTATTATTCGTGTGAAAATATATTTTATTATATGTCGAAAAATAAATTAACTCAAACTTCTTTGGCAACAGTTAAAAATTAAAATAAATAATTTGAAATCTTTATTATAGAAGAAATATCTGTATTATATAATATAGATTATGTTTTGCTTCCTCCCTCTCCCCTTGGGGACTGAATTTATACAATTCCAAATATTAGTTTTTAGATATTTGTGTTAGCTATATTTTAAAGCAAAAATTTTATGGAAGTCTGTTTTTTTTCTTTGAGATATAAAGGTTTTTGTGAAATCATGTTTTGCCCCCTATCCCTCTTTAGGGGCCGAATTTCTAAAATTCCAGAAATTGGTTTTTAGGTTTTTACATTAGCTATATTTTGAATTTAAAAAATCTCATGTATATCGGTTTTTTTCTTTGAGATATGAAGCTTTTTTGTGAAACCACTTTTTGCGCATGTGGAATCACATTTTACCACGTACCCCCTCTTGTGGACCGAATTTCCAAAATTCCAGAAATTGATTTTTAGGTATTTGTATTAGCTATGTTTTAAAGCAAAGAATTTACGGATATCTGATTTTTTTTTTTTTTTTTTTTTTTTGTAGTTGTTTGTTTGTTTGAGATATGAAGGATTTTGTGAAATCACGTTTTGCCCTCCCTCCCCCCCCTTGGGGGGCGAATTTTGTAAAATCGCTTCTTAGTGGATGCCTACGTAACAGACGAAACATCGTCACAAAATTTCATGCTTCTAAGTCCAAGGGTTTGGGCTGGGCGATGATGAATCAGTCACTCACTCACTCACTCAGGACAAACAATTATATATATATATAATTTCAGAAATTTGCTACAAAAAAGCAGGAATTTTGTTTTACACTAAAATAATCTTTTATTTCTGGAATCAACTTTGAAAATAGTACAAATTTGTTACAATTAACTAACAACAAAATAATCTTGTTATTTCAAGAATTTGCAGCAAAAAAAAAAAAAAAAAAAAAAAAAAAAAACATTAAAGCAGTAATTTTTTTGATTTTTCAGCAAAATAATCACATACTACTTTTACTTACATAATTTGCTACCGCCCCTCCCACAAATAAATTTTGATTATGGTTTCTCTCTGGATTTGCATTGATCTCAGAAACCGCCAAGATGTTCTTCAAAAGTGCAGATTTCAGACTAAAGTCTGAAAACTTTCATACCTGCTTTTTTCTTTTAAATTTTGCAGACTTTTGAACTGATATAAGCCATTCAAATTCCATACAGGAGTTTAGGAGAAAACCATGAAAACCATGGAATGTCTTTTTTTTTTCTTTTACATTTTGCAGACTTAATTTTTGATACTCCATTCACATTTCGTACTAAGGGTTTTTAACAGTATTTAGCCCAGTATTAAACAAGTTTCTGAGTAAACCACGGAAAAGTCAGACTTTTTTTTTTTATAACAATGTATAATAGCTTTATGCTTATATTACTTTTGTATAATAGCTTCTAATTAACAGATTTTCATAAGTGAAATATCATTTTAAAAGTTATTTGAATTGGAATTGAAGAGCAGATGTCACAAATTTCTGTCCCCAGATGGCATTTTAATATTAATTTAATATATCCAGTATTAATTACGATAAAATTACTCATAATATATCATTGGAAAGATATTTTAAAGTGCTTTTATATTCTCGAGTAAACTAAATTAAATTTATCCAATAGAGGGCGCTTATATCAATTAACACAATATCCTTTTTAACTAATTATCACATGCTGATGATTCTTTCCATGTTCAACTCTGTTCAAATTCCTTTTTAAAAATTTTATCATTTAAAAAATTTTTCAATATTTTCAATGGATGGTGCTGCTGATTAACAAGTTTACTAACAAAAGAACAGTTTTTTTGAGTCTAACAAGCTAATTCTAAAAATCTTTTTTCCTACATTACACATTAAATTACACCTAAATACATCAAACTTTTCAAACTTTAAGTTTCTGCCAATAAATGGTGCTATTATTTTTATAACAATTTTAAATTATGTCTTTTTTTGTATCTCCGCTACTAATTAAAATAATTTCATAAGCAGTGTATCATTTTAAAGCTTATGTGATTTGGAATTTAAGAGTAGATAACGGAAATCTCTACTGCCAAATGGCTCTTTAATATTTTAAAATTTCAGTATCTCCAATGCTAAATATAATAAAATTATTCATAATACATCAATCCAAAGATATTATTAAGCACTTTTACACTCTCAATTATCCTTATGTTCTCCACCAGATGGCGCTGTGTAAAACTATTAGGATCGGCAGAAAGGGAGGTGGGTACAAACGCAGAAATGGTATCACAGCCTTGCAAATTGGTATGATGTGGCTTTAAGGGGCAAGGAAATGATTTCAGATACTTTGAAAATGTAAAATTATTAGGAGGAACAAGAAAGGAGGACGACAAGGGGCAAAAAATGTAGAAATAGATTTAGGGCATTGAAAACTAGTACATTTAGGTTTTGGAATGTGAAGAATAGATTGCAAATACTTCAGAAAGTGTTTAATTAACAACAGGCGTAAGATGCATGCAGCATATGCCTATATCAGCTAAATAGTCATGAGTCCACGCTGCCGAAGGCAGTGGGGACCTGGAACAAGATTTACCTGAAATAGAATTTTTTTTTTTTTTTTAATCTTTTTTAAAAAAAAAATTCATAATATTTTGGTTTGTTAGGAGGGTCAAACTTGTTACGAATAGATCGTCATCTTACCCCACCAACATTACCTTTATATCTATTTGAGTTTTTGCCATATCGACAATTTGAATTCTTAAATTAAGTTATATATTTGTTAAATGAAATAATCCTACTATTTTAAATCAATTTAAAAATCATTCATAAATCATCCTTTTCATAAAATATCTTTTAACTTTTATTTAAAAGCCATTTTAATTTTTAAACTTACTGACACATCCATTCTGTAAATGCAAACATTGAACTTAAGTTGTCTCTGCTATTTCCCTACAACCTTCACTCATTGTAGCTCACGCAAAACTTCATGCCAAGAGGCAGTGATGTCATTGTATCAGTGAATTCATGCCCTGTTGGCCGGCATGACACGTTTTCCCTTGCTATTGGCTTATGTTTTGCATGCATAATCGAACTTTAGTGGAGGAGCTTTTTCTACTACAAATACTTGACATTTGCAATACTTAGTGGCCTTCATTTCGAAGCGCCAATTAGCTGCAGTATCTTCTGAGTTGTCATTTTAGAAACCCTCCAGTAATGATCATTAACAGGAAGTGAGAGTTATTTAGCCTGCTTGTCAATACTGCTAGACAGCATTATATAGTAAGGAAGATAATGTTTTTACCTAAAACTTTGTTATCTAATTAAAGTATAAATAAAGGACTAATCAAACATTTAAGAACTTTTAAAATACCTTAAAATTCTTTAAAATACAGCACCATTATATATTTCGACATGCACCATGGTCGTCTTCAGATGATGACAATGAAGGTCAATAAGCAGCAAAATCTAAACATCTGAAGGCGAATACGATGCGTGTCAAAATATATAACGGTGCTGCACTTTAAAGGATTTTAAAAGTTTTTAAATATTTGTTATCATTGTTTTAAAAAGTTAACATGTGTTTCTTAATATTATTTTCATGAAGTGTTCTTTTCCAGTTTTTTAGTTGACTGCAATTTCTGTAAAGTGGATTTTTATGGATAAAGTAACCATCAATATTTTTTAGATTATTGGTCTTTGCACTTATAGTTTTACAATCTATAGAAATAAAGTATATAATATAAACATGAATGATTTTTCTCATGTCATGTTTTTAATAATTTAATAAAACTAATTTTATTTTATTTTCTGTCTCTGTTCATTTATCCAAATTAAAAACTAATTTAAATTTACTACATTCAAACATATTTGAGTTATTTTAAATCTTTTTCTTTTTATCACTTAAATGTTGCAATATTTAAATTTTGAATAAGTTAAACATACAGATATTTTATTTTCCATAAATTTAGTTATAGATATGCAGATGATTTCTTGCTAAGTTTTTAATACGTTCTCATTCTTACAATAAAGTTTCTTTAGGAGTATTCATGAGTTTAAGTATAGACTGGGATAAGAGGTTTATTACAATATTTTTATTATCCCAGAATCTCACAAAACTTAAATGGGCGAGTGCAGCACACATGGGTCTGCGCTGCCAAAAGTAGTGGGGATCCAGTGCAAGTTCGTTCCCTAACAGGGATTATTCTTTTCAGACTTAAAAAATAATGAATTACATTAAAAAATAAAAGATAGTGATTTACAATTTTGAGAATTCATTAGTTATAGTGATTCATTTAAAAATAGTGACCTGCTAGCAGGCAAAGCTTGCTAGTTAAATTTAAAAATTCATTAAAGTGGCATTGATTCACTGTCTTTCCAGAGGTAAAAGTGAAGGACCCTTCACAATTTGTTTTTATCCTACATGGAACCTTCATAAAAATTCTACTCTCAAAAATGAACCTTTGATAAATCTCTCATTTTGAAAACTAATCTTCTGTGGAGTAAACAGGCAGCCTGAATAATTGGATGTGCTTTGGTGTATTTCTTCGAAAAGCTGATAGTCTATTTTTAATTTATAGAAAGTTTTCTCTATGCATATGTGTGAGCTTAGTTCTATAAAAGTGAACTCCCCATTGCTTAAAACAAAATCTTATTGTAGTAATTTTATTTTTCAATATTACATTTTTTACAATTTCACAAAAAGAAAACCCTAGCAGAGAAGTTCGGAAGAGCTTGATTTTTCTCACTAAATTTTGATTAACAAAATTACATGTTGTTATTTTTCAGAATTTCCCCCAAAATAGGACTCTGTTTGAAAAATCTGGACAAACCTTTGATTTTGCTTGAGAAAAATGCCAAATTATTTTGAAAATTACAGCAAAATCAATAATTTGCCACTTGAAAAAATCAAAATACTTTTAATAACGAATTAAAAAAAAAACACATTTTTAAATATTCTTGGATAGAAACTATTATTATAACAATAATAGTAATAATAATAAATAATTTTGCTATCAGTAAATAATGCTACCATAGAAAATTAACATCTGGAGTAAATTATAAGTAAAACCATTGTTTCATAAAATTATTATTAATATTTTAAATATAAAAAAAAAAATTTCCCTCTCTCTTTAAGAGGTAAAGTAATAAAAGAATAGTATGTAAGAGAAAAAACTGTTGAAAATATTATTGATATTCTAAAATATTAGCGTTTCAATTACCAAAATTGGAGATTTAAGCCTAAATGGAATTATTGTAATAAGCAGAAAAAATAGTGGAAAAGTGTCACCAAATTTAATCCATATAAATGTTACTTCTATGTCTTCTTCTCGCTTAAATGCTAATTCTTCTGTTTTCCAATTCATTCATCCCAAGTTAATTGTCATTCATTGCACCTTTTAAAAATGTTTACTTTCTAGTTTTAATATTTTCAATATTATCTCGGATTAAGAGTGTTTTTGTGAAGACCGTAGCTAGAAAAAATTTTTCATAGAGGGTTCAAGCTTTAGTACATAATGTTCAGCGTTAAAAAAATGAAGAATAGCTCAAAAGTTTTCGACAATATGCAAAATTTTAGGAAGGAGGGGAAGTAGCTCCAAATCTCTTTTTTGGCAACTACCTTGGTTTTAATCACTCTTTGTGATTTTCCTTTCTACAATAGTTTAGTTGAAGTGATTTTATTACTGGTCCAATCTTTATGAAGCTAATAAAAAACTATTATTAACTTCTCAGATGCATGCCTATCAGAGTACTTGTAATAATGAATTAGCAGATGCTGAGGCTAAGTTGAGTACCTTTCATGAATTTATTGTTTTTGGTAGCTACTTATACAGCAGGTACACAAAGTTTCTTATTAAAGTTAGTTATTTTTTTGCTGAAAAACTGCCCTGTTTCAAAAAGCTTCTTTTATTTTTTCTATTATTCTTTTGCTTTCCCTTAAACATAACTGTTCAGAACATTTCCATTGACAGCTCTTCACTAGTCACAGGAAGTTCACTACTTACTATAACAGGTTCCTTCAGAAGTTTTTTTTTAAGTCAGAAAAATAGTACGGGGAGGGGTAGAGAGGGAAAATAAAAATCTAAGAAAAACAATTTTTAAAGTGCATAACAAAATCATTATTATAATTGAATGCACACAAAACTCACCAAATTATTTTTCAAAAATAGATTTTGAGCAGCAGCTGGTCCAAAGCCCGTAAGTGACTTCACAGATGATTGATAGGATAATATGCAATGAGATTGGGAAAAGACAGAGAAAGCTAATGATTTTATATCATTCATTCTCTTTGCACCATGATCAGAGGAACTTAAGATTGAATCTAAGCTAATTAGCTGGAAATAAAAGAATTTATTTTGTCAATATATAACTATTAAAAATAAAACTAACATTAGAATTTCTTTAATACTTTAATATTTTCAACTAATTATTTAGGTTTCTTTGATAGCACTTTTGGTTGCGATACAACATTCTCCATGTCCGCTAGCTAAACTGTGGTCCATTGCCTCTGCTTCTTCTCATCATCTCCCCAACATACACCACCACCTTGCATTTATTTCTGAAGACTCCATGTCATTACATGCAAAACATTACGAGTCAAAATTTCTCAACTGCCTCATATTTAATTACTAAAAATAATTGTTATAATTTTCAAGTTTTTTACAGTTATTAAAGTATATTTTGATATTTTCATTAAGGTAGGTTTTAGTGAAAGTTGTGATTTGGCTAATGATGATACATGCAATGATGTGCAGCCCTACAGAAATAGATGCAGAATGATTCTGCCAGCAGAGGAGAAGCAGAGGTAAGAGACCAAGTTAATTAATAAAATAAAAATACCCCTCACAATACATGTTTATATGAATATTTATGTGAAATCTGTCGATGAAGAAAAATCTTAAATTTCAAATAATTTACAAAGTTTGCAAAATATAATGCTCATAGCCAATGATGATTATGCCAGTACTATGAATGGCATTTTAAAAATGGACAGACATTTTTACTTTGAAAATAATTTTCTTAATGTATATGTATCTGAAATTCTATTCTATTCTCCCATGTTAAAAAAATATTAAATTTCAAATAATTTATGAAATTTTCAAATTAGAATGTTGAAAGTCAATAGGCTTCTTGCCAGTATCATAAGTAAGATTTTAAAACTGGTCTGATTTCTTTATGACCATTCATTCATGTCATCTACACTAACTAACTAACTGACTAATAGATAGGCACTATATTGATTTTGAGGTTTTCTGATTTCTCATAACTCAAAAGATGAAAAAAATAATAATAAATAAATAAGTAAACATTTTTTTATAAATACCTAAGCTCATAAAACCTGTTTAATCATGGGGAACTAAAAAATAGAACTGGTGAACTTATATGATTTTTAAATAATAGATTAAAAGAAGAAGAAGAAATCTCAAGAGCTTAATTTTTGAAGGGTGGAGATCAAATTTCTTTTTGAGTAGAAATAGAAAACATAAGTTAAGAACTTGGACCTTTTTTTTAATGATAGTTTAATTATATCATCATACATTATATAAAAATGGGTACAATGCATGGAAACAAATATAAAAAATATATAAAGCTCAAGATACAATAAATTCATGAGGAGCATCTGATTATTAAGCAACCAGGGGTGCAGAAAATGTTGAGATCTCTGAAATTTCCCCCAAACACATTTTAAATTTCCCTCAGTGTCGCAAGAATATTTTGTTATAGAAAGCCATATCTTCTATGTAATAAGTGTTTGTAAGAGAATAAGTATACACTATAACATAAAAATAGAGCAATTAGTTTATAAGTATTACAAAGTTTGTTTTTTAGCAGACTGTTATTTAGACATTTGAAAATATTCAAAATTACCCCTGAACTTTGTTCTGTCATTCTGACATATTCTGCACCCCTGTAAACAACCACAGAAGACTACAGTGAATACTAATACAACTTCCACTCACACATCAGTCAACTTTCTAAATCCCAGAGATAAAGCTCACTAGTGATTTTTAAAATAATAGGTTTAAAAATAACTAAATGAAACCTTTCAGAAATTCAACAAGTTCTAGGAGCTCATTAGAGCTTATTAGTGATTTTAACAGGTTTTAAAGAACTAAATGAAATCTTATAAACTTTGATGGATTTTTAATGCAGTAAATTTAATATTTATTCAATAACAAGTTTTAGAACATCTCAAAGCTCACTAATGATTTTAAAAATAATAGGTGTTAAAGACTAAACAAAATCTTTTTGTAATTGAAACATTTTTATAGTGATAAATTTAATGTTCATTCAACAAGATACTGTTAATAAAAACAAATAAATATGTAAAACAACCAAACATTATATTCACAGTGTTAAAACTTAAAACAAAGTTCTAACACTTGAATAATTTGCTATTGCAAAATTTTGAATAAGTAAATCAAAAATAAAAGCATTTAAAAGCTAATCTTAAATAATAATAATAATAATAATAATAATAAAGCCTTGGGAAAAATATCATGAATAAAATTCTAAAATAATTAAAACTAGTTAGCACAGGTGGACTCTGCTCATTTTCCTATCATATATATGTTCTCATAAATTTTTAGTGTAAGACATATCATAATCATGTCAAGAGAAATGAATTTGACCAAACACTTGACACAGTGACAGAATGAAATCCCTGCCTAGTAGGCTATCCACCGTTCACTTCGATATATTTATCTTATTCTAATTTATTAATTTATTGTATTAGGGTCACTTTTGCAAATTAGTTTTCATGCTACTATTTCCAATGCAACAATCCTCAAAATGCATATTTATATGGAATATCGCCCAATTTTGCTTTGTTGATAAAATCTTAAATTACGAATAACATACGAAATTTTCCTATTAGAATATTTGTAGTCAATCATGTTCAAACAAGTATCATAAATGTTATTTTAAAGTTGTCTGATATATTTATGATCCTCAAAATGGACGTTTATGCTCAATATTGCCCTACTCTGCCATGTTAAGTAAATCATAAATTCCAAATAACTTACGAAATTTTTAAATTAAAAAATTCATAGTCAGGGATGTTCATGCCAGTATCCTAAATAATATTTCAAAACTGGTCTGATATCTTTATGTTGAAAATATCCCTCAAGATTGACGTTTGTGTAAAATTTCGCCCTATTCTGTTATGATAAGAAATTCGTAAAATTCTAATAACTTACGAAATTTTTATATTGTAAAATTCATAGTCAATAATATTCATGCCAGTATCCTAAATAATATTTCTAAAGTAGTCTGACATCTTTACGATGGAAATATCCCTCAAAATTGACGATTATGTGAAATTTTGTCCTATTCTGCCATGTTAAAAAATTCCTAAATTCCAAATAACTTGCGAAACTTTCAAAGTAGTATGTTTATAGTTAATGATGTTCATTCCGAATTCAAAACTGATATTTTAAAACTGTCCTGACATCTTTAGAGTAAAAATTTTCTACTTAATGGACGTTTAAGTGAAATTTTGCCCTATTCTCCCATGTTAAGAAAATTGTAAATTTATAATAACTTACGAAAATTTTTAATTTGAATGTTGCAAATGAATAGGGTTCTTGACAGTGTCGAAAGTAATATTTTAAAACTGATCTGACTTCTCTGCGACTATTTGTTCTTGAGTTATCCTGTACACAGACTAACAAACTTACTAATGGACTGACAAACTAACAGACACCCTACATACGGACACCACATAAATTTTATCATTTTCGGATTCCTCACACCTGAAAATGTGTAAAAAAGTAAAAAAAAACGAGGTCAAAAATTTTCCCGATTACCTAAGTTCTTCATACCTATAGTATGATAAGAAACTAAAATATTACATGTAAAATGTAGAGAAAATTGAGTTCAAATTTTAATGGTGTGTAATGTTAGGGTTAAGGCCATTTGACTAAAAGTGGGTCCCAGATCTGGGTGGTGTACTCTGCCTGGTAGTCTTTCTAAGTGATACCTAGCTCGTAGTTATACGAGTTTCAAAGAAAAACATGGAAAACTCCAAACGTATATATCAGCAAACGCGACCTGGTGTACAGCTTGGCAATTCTCATCTACAATCTTCCAGATACTTAAATTTTGATATTTCATTGATCAGAACACTTCAGAATTTTGCAAATGAAGTTGCAAAACATTAATTTTTGAGATAAATTTATGCAGTTTTTTTCCATAATGTTAAATTCATGATTTGCCATCAAAAATTTACGCTTTATATACGTTTTTGATAATACTTGTTTTTATGTTTGAACAATGAATATTATTAATGTTAAATTACACACCATATTATGGGTCGGGCCCCAGCTGTGGAAATTTGCATGAGCCACCACTGTTTATATATACATATTTAAATTATACTTAAAGCTTTAAAACTCTATCACTAGAATTTTGTGATTATATTAACTGATGAATGAAATTTATATCACAGAGCTAATTAGAATCAAACTGACTCAATTCAGAGCTCAAGTTGGCCCTAATTTTTTTTCCTACAAGTAGATTTTAAGTCGACTTGACAGTAAGTTTTCAAATTTGGATTGGTTTTGGAGCAGCTGTATAATTTTTGTAAATAAAACACCTTGGCTGAAATTACATGCAATATTTTTTTTTCTTAATAGCAGATGCTTATAAATAATTACTTGATTATCTCAATCAACCATTTGGTTTAACAGAATTTCTAAAATATACTGAAACTTTTACAATTTTAAGTTTTACCCCCAATTGAAAAATATTTTGGTGATGCCACAGCGAATAATAAAGATTCACTGTATAATTTATTTCTTTTTTGCTCTTTTGTTTTAGGATCTACGTGTCAAATTTAGCATTTATTTTACTGTATTAAAATAAATAAATAAATAAATGAAAGACAGAATTGTATTTCTATCTGAAAGAATATCTTGAACACCTGAATACTTACTTTAAACAATAAAATAAAAATTTCCCAAATTACAATTTCTGAGGGAAAAGTACCCCAAGCTTTTTTTCAACAAGACATTTAAAATCTTTTATAAATTTAATATATGGATGCTTTATCCAACCAAATGGCAATACAGAAATTTCAAAGAGATATATTAATATAATATATAAGGCTATAAAAAATGTTCTTTTAGTTCAAATTATAGTTGAAAAAAGAAAAAAAATAGTACCTGCACATTTATTGAACTTTTTAGTGACTCTGGTAACGATGCCAGCATATCAGCATATGAGTAAAGCAAACCCAAAGTTACTAAACGGAACACATTTGAATCAAACTGGCCAAATGTAAAAGGTTCAACAACGTATATTACTAAGGCAGGACATTGTTGTTTATTATCAGTAGAAAGATCTTGAGAAGATAGATTGTCTGATACATTATCTGCAAAAATGAAACATAAAAATTTTATGCTAAAATAAAAGGAAACTTTTTAAACAATAAGTATGAAATAGTATGTTTCAAATCATTACACAAAATATTATAATGTGAAAATGAAATCAGCAAAATTCCCTAATATTTTACATATTATATATGTATGTGCGTGTGTATCTTTGTGAGTAATAATGGATAGTTTAAATTACTTGCTGTGATCTCTGTGAATAATAATAGTCACACGTAGATAAATATTTTCATACAAAGGTTTGACATTAGCTTGAAAATTTTATTTAATTAAGTAGTTTTCATTTCTACAGTAAAACAAAACTTTTTGTTTTTATTCATACTTTGTGAACTTATATCTTTTATGTTCTAACCTTAATTTTAAATAGTTATTAGTATTTGGATTTTATTAAGATTTATTTTTATTTTGTGAATATCATATTTTTTTTTTTTCTTTTTTAAATGGAACAGCTTTAGTATCAGACTCTTTTACAAAATTTGCGATTTAGCCCTAAAGTAACTCAGATGTTTCTTGCCAAGGTCTTTAGTTAAGCAACTGCAATAGCCATTTCAATTCATCACGAAAATGGTCACAAATATTTAAAGTCGCCAAAGGGGTCTCATACTATAGCTGTGCCTTTGGTATTTATTTATTTGTAATATTTTTTATTAAAGACTTAGGAAATGTTTCAAGCATTTCTTTTTCCATTTTAAATATATGTTCAGTTTTTTCATAGATTTCAAAATTCTATAAAACACTACTTCAACCTGGGCAATGCTGGGTAGACCTGCTAGTAACGCTATTAAATAAATGCCTGCTATTAAATAAATGATACTGTGTTATCGGTTTTTGATGCAGTTGAAAATTGGAAAAAAATAAATAAATACAGCTTTAGTATAGGACTCTCTAGACAACTTTTTATTTACTAGCTATTTTACATGTTTTTTTAAATGTAAATGGCCGTAGAAATTACGTTTTTAGGGCATTGAGGAAATTTATGTTTAAATCAGTGCACTTACTATCATGTAATTCAAACAACTCAACTCTAATGTGATTCAAATAACTCCATTCTATTTGGCAGTTATTATTTATAGTTGGTTTTTTCATGTCTGCTTGCTAGTTTGCCTGCACGGCTGTGAACTTTGATGTCTATGTTTAATTTTAATTGGTTATTTTAAATTATGATTTATGAAGTAAATATATTTCATCTAGAATGTGTTTTAATTAATAGTAATAAACATTGCATGGTGTCAGGATTTTAAAATAATGAAAATTTGTAATAAATAATTTGCATAATAAGTGAATACAGGGATGACCACATATTATACAGCTGTACAACATGGATACTTTCAAGCCTTCAGGTGAAATGCGATTTACTATCAGAAATGTGGCAGAAAATTGCAAATGATGGGTCCAGAAGTTCTATAATTTTATGCTGGCATCTGAGAAAAATATGAAATCAGAAAAGTCAAGATTGCAGTTTTACTTAATCTCTTAGGAGATGAAGGTGTTGTTATCTATAACACCTTTAAAAAGACTGAAAGAGAAAAGCTTGATGATGTGCTAGCAAGTTTTGAAGAACATTGTAATCCCCATCATAAATTGTATTTGAAAGATATAAATTATTTTTTGAGTAAACAACGTGAAGGTCAAACATTTGACAATTACTTACTGAAACTGAAAACACTCGCAACTAGGTGTGACTTCGGTGTTCAGAAAGAAAGTCTAATTCGCAATTAGGTTGTATTGGGTATCCATGATTCCAGCCTACAAGAAAGAAAGCTCTGGGAGCCATCTTTGATGTTACAGAAAGCAGTAGAATTCATAAGAGCAGCGGAGGCAAGCAAAGAACAGTTCCAGTCAATGAAAGCTAACAGAAGTGGTATAAATGCAGTTAAAACATCTAAGTTAAAAATGACCAATAAAAAGGACCATTCCAGTGAATTAACTTTTGATTGTAAAAAGTGTGGATGTAATCATAAAACAGCTAACTGTCCTGCATATGGTAAGACATGTTCTAAATGTAAAAGGAAAAATCACTTTGCGGTTGGTTATAAAAAGAAAAGCATTCATGGAGTCTAAAAATAATGGTGGACTGTATATTGAATCGATTTCAGTGGGACAAGTAAGTACAAATATTCATAACTAGCTGGCTTTGCCTGCTTCGCTGGACACTATACTTAAATGAGTTCACAAAATCCCATATCATTATTAATAACTTAAGTTCCTGTTGTATTCAGTAGACGTTTTTCTCGTTCGAAACGTGAAGAGTCCAGGTCCCCACTGCCTTTAGCAGCAGCTTACCCGCTTCTTACTTCTGGCCCCAGTGGGTAAGTGCAAAGTTTTGCGAAATCCTGCAGATCCCATATATTTCACAACACAAATTCAGCACTAACAGGAGAGTCTCAAAATTGCACCTTTGTAATGGAATTGCTCCTTTGTGTGTTTGATGTTTCGAATAAATGTTATATGTGCTGCAAAATGGTTTTGCTTTATGAATTAGTTTATACTGTTCATACTAAGTAAATGTGTTAAGTATATATAGGAACATTACACGATCCTAATATGTACCGATAAATCCGACTTAAATAAAGAACTTAAATTTATGAAAAAGTTAACAGTTGATGCAGGGATACCCTAAAAATCTGGTAGAAAAACTTTATAAAAAAGAATCAAGCAACTAAATCAAATACCGAATTGGCAAAAATCCCCACCAAAATGTACTTATTCTATCCCTTATAACCAAAGAACTTCTAATAAAATAAAAAATGCAGCCAATAAATTAAATTTAAATATACCAATCAAACCTAATCCTAATGTTGAGCACCAGAGCAATGTAAAATATGCTAAATACACTACTGCGCTTGCTAGAATTTACCAAGAAAACAACATCGATATAAAATTTGACGTCACCAAAATTGATAATTATAAGAATCCTACTTATGCACGTTTTAGAGAAACTGTCGAAATAATTCATAACCATACTGCCATTAATGACCACGAGTCCGCCGGAATCGATATACAGTAGTGCCACCTACTTGAAAGTAAAGATCATGAGGAAGAGTTAGACAGTCACTATCCTCTAAAGCAAGATGCACTGAGGAAAAGGAGGGCCTTCCTGTGAAAAGTTTTTGCAAATGCAATGGAGCAAATAAGTAAGATGTTTACATATTAAATTAAAATTAATTATGCTTCATTTAAAAATTTAAATTAAAGTACTCCACCCCCCCTTTTTTTATTAACAGTGCCCTGCTGCTTTTTAAATCAGGAAGAAACTGCGAAATGACTGTCTAAGGAGGGCTTTTAATTATATTTCATATTATATATTACTTTTTACAAATGCACCAAGGGAAAAAAATCCAATATTACTTACCACTGTCATTAACCTTAGATGCACTGGAACTCTCACTGGACTCAGAAGAAAGGACAGATGAAATATTATCAGCAGATTTATTAGAAGATGGAGATTCAAAAATTGTTTCATCAAGAGGCAGTGTCGATAAATGGGGAGCTTCAAGGGAAAAATACATTTATTTTTAACAACACAGAATTTGAAATAAATTAGACGTCATTTTGTGAGAGAAAAATAATTTTATGTAATAATTCATCATAGCTTAATATTTGATAGATAATGCTAAGCAGAATTCTTTCAGATAAAAATAGTATGAAAATGTTTTTTTTTTTTTTTTTTTTTTTTTTTTTATATCACACATTTATATCACTGCTGAGTTCCTGAAACAAGTCTTTTCTACACTTAAGCACTATCAGTACTCCATCTGTTGTTACCAACATAACTTTTTTCATGTCCAAATCAGCGTGGTTGAAATATTCTGTAATGACCTTATGTAAATTCTCTCCTGCAGTAGTTCCTGACATAGGCAAAATAGTCAATTCTTCAAAAAACTGTATATGGGTTCTGTTGAGGTAGTGCACAAAAATAATCAGCTGAGATGTACCTGTAATGTTGCAAATTTACTTCAAAGCCAAAATACAGCAATCAGCGGCAATTAAAGTTTGCTTCAAAATTTTACAGTTTTCATCTGCCAAAACTTGTACATTCTTTGTGCTTGAAGAAGCATATAATGGAATACATCAAATGAAGTGAACAATATTATCTTAATTCCCAAATAAAGCATTTCCAGCATCCAGCATGCACACTTTTGCTATATCTGCATAAGTATAGGCTTCATACGTTAGTTAGGCCCAAGGCCCAAGTCCAAGAAATAAATAAAAAGGCCTCTGAACAATGTTTTCGTTCAGTTATAGATGGGTTCATGTTAGTGCCGATGTTAAGTTAGACAAACATAAATTTTTTATTTTATTTTTTCAGAGATTACTTCCAATTTCCTATTTCTCACCCAAAGGATTAGTTTAATAATTTAAAGCTAAACCTAGTATTTCTTGTCAAAATTTTAAGTGGAAATTATTAAATATATTTTTTAATAAATTTAAATATTTCTTTTTGAGACTTAAAACTTAGAAAATTGAGCTTGCTTGATAAAATAAAATATTTAAATCTCTCTCTATAAATATATATTAAAAAATGTTACCATTGTTAGAACCAAAATTTTTTTGTCTGCGACTGCATCTCCTTGTGAACAGCAGTGTGCTTTGCATCATAAGAGATATCAATAAATGCCAAATACTCCAAGGATCACATTTCAGTTGGTTAGAAATTTCTATCATCTTAATTAACGAAGTAATTAATTAAAAACATCAGGTTAATAAAGGTACTCTATTTGCCAATATGAAAATAGTTTCACTAAGTCACCATTCTTTCAGTCTTAAGTCATTTTTCACAGGAAAATTAAAATGTGATCAATGGTGTAAAAAAAAAAAAAAAAAATGACAAAGTTGATAGTAGTAACAAAGAAATTGATCGTCTGCAAATACATAGAGATATCTTAGATATTTTCAATGAAGAAAGGAATTTAGAATTGTAATTTATTGTCTGCAGATACATTTTTTCTACTTATAGAAAATTAAATGTAAAAAGAAAGAAAGAAAATAAAATTGAATAATTGGCATCTTCGAGATGTTTAAGAGAAGAAAAAAATTATTTAGAATAGTAAAAACATTTCAGTAACTGATATTTTAAAAATATTAAGCAAAAATTTAATCCAGATGAAATGAAAATTAGTTTATATTTTATTAGCTTTATTTTAATGTTAGGTGAAAAAGATTTAGTAATGAATATTATGATCATGTTAAACAATAGAGTTTTAAGTTAATCTCAGAAATTTTTAAAATGAAATTTAAGAGACAACTTTGATTTTTTTTTTTTTTTTTTTATATATATAAAGATTTATTTTATTAACTCAAAACCAGGGTTTGAAATTAGAAGTTGTTAGGTGCAGTAGTGCCAACAATATGAGGGTTCAAGGGCTTGAGCCCCCCCCCCCCCCCATTCCCCAGAAATTTTGAATACAGAATTCCTATTTAACAAGAAATTCTTTCCCTTATTTCTTATTTAGTTTTTTACCAAAATCATAGCTTTAAAGTAAGGTTGCTGTAATTGAAAATGGACAAAAATTGACTAAAAGAAAAAAGATAAATAGAAAAACAAGCAAACGCTCAATCTCTCTTAATGAAGGGTGGAGGGTAGGGAGTTCAGGGGTATATGATTCCCTTCCATGTGCTAGGGAATTCCAATCATTTATGGTTTGTGCATGAAGAGTAAAAGTTTTCAGAAACATTGATGCAGTAATACAGCTATTTTCACAAAAGTTACTCCATATTGTTATTATTACATTTTTATTTTTTATTTTATTAATATTTGATACACCTGACGCTACTCTCTTCTCTAAGTTTAAGTGAATATATTTTTTTATAAAGGTTTCTGAAATGTTCAATTTGACTTTTTTAAAAATTCTTTTATTTATATTCGCATTTTATTTATTTGGTTGCTTCTTTTTTTCCATTTGAATTTTAAATAAAAATGAACTTTTTTGACTTTAGAAATTTTAAAAAAATATAAAGCTACAAATTTAATTATTATATAAATAAAAAACCTTACTTCAGCTTTATTGATGTGACTCTTTCATCGGCGAAGTACTTTCAAATTAGGGGGCCCCCCCTCATTGTCAACGCTGGTCACTCCATTCTGCGTATCTGTGAAGATTCTCCCCCGGTGTTTGACTTCTTCTCTCTCTTTCAGGAGATGGCGCCAGGTGGCATCTATACCTGTTGTTGATTGGTCTAGGTTGCATGCATTGGGTTGGCTAATGATTTCTATTGTTTCTCGAAAAAGTGCATAATTGTAATTATTGTAGTTAGCAATTTTTTCGGTGTTTTCAAAATCTATTTCAATATTTTCATTTTTATATGTTTGCGCTAACGCGGTGCCGTATTTACCAAATTTAATGTCATTAATATGCTCTTTGATTCTTGTATTTATTTTTCTTTTAGTCATTCCTATATAACAACCATCGCTATTGTTTTGATATTTAAATGGGATTCTGTAAATACCGGCGGATTCGAGGTTGGGGGGGGAATTTGATCTTTGTCGTTTCTGATGATTTGATAGATATTCGGGTTCGGCTTGATTGGAATGTTTATATTTAATTTACTTGCAATATTTTTAATTTTTACGGCGGCTCCGCGATCGTAAGGTATTGGCGTTAGTGTACTTTTTATTTGGTTTTTGGTGACTAGGAATATTATCGATTTTCTTTAGACGTTTTTTATATAGTTTATCAACGAGATTTTTAGGGTAGTTGGCTTGTATGGTTAAGTTTCTAATATATTTGATTTCATTTTTAAGGTCTTCCGGTTCGGTACATATAAGGATTGCACGATTAATATAAGATTGAATTGCATTTAATTTATATTTATACAGTGTTTTGCTATTGTAGTTAATAATTTCTTTGCTAGAGGTAGGTTTTCTATAGGAGTTCCGATGGGATCTCCCATTTCAGGGATAGTTGCAGATTTTAAATTAAGAAAACTGGAGGATACAATTTTAGAAAAATTTAAACAGAAAATAATTTACTGGAATAGATACATCGATGACATTTTTGCCATAGTCCACGAAAAACAAAACATAACAGAACTCTTAAATGACTTAAACCACCTTGATAAAAATATACAGTTTACTAGTGAAACAGAAATAAACAACGAAATTAATTTTCTTGATATTAAAATAAAAAGAATGAAAAATACAATTAACACAACTGTTTATAGAAAACCTACCTCTAGCAAAGAAATTATTAACTACAATAGCAAAACACTGTATAAATATAAATTAAATGCAATTCAATCTTATATTAATCGCACAATCCTTATATGTACCGAACCGGAAGACCTTAAAAATGAAATCAAATATATTAGAAACTTAACAATACAAGCCAACTACCCTAAAAATCTCGTTGATAAACTATATAAAAAACGTCTAAAGAAAATCGATAATATTCCTAGTCACCAAAAACCAAATAAAAAGTACACTAACGCAATACCTTACGATCGCGGAGCCGCCGTAAAAATTAAAAATATTCCAAGTAAATTAAATATAAACATTCCAATCAAGCCGAACCCGAATATCTATCAAATCATCAGAAACGACAAAGATCAAATTCCCCCCCTTGAATTCGCCGGTATTTACAGAATTCCATTTAAATATCAAAACAATAGCGATGGTTGTTATATAGGAATGACTAAAAGAAAAATAAATACAAGAATCAAAGAGCATATTAATGACATTAAATTCGGTAAATACGGCACCGCGTTAGCGCAAACATATAAAAATGAAAATATTGAAATAGATTTTGAAAACACCGAAAAAATTGCTAACTACAATAATTACAATTATGCACTTTTTCGAGAAACAATAGAAATCATTAGCCAACCCAATGCATGGAACCTAGACCAATCAACAACAGGTATAGATGCCACCTGGCGCCATCTCCTGAAAGAGAGAGAAGAAGTCAAACACCGGGAGAGAATCTTCAGAGATACGCAGAATGGAGTGACCAGCGTTGACAATGAGGAGGGCGGCCCCTAATTTGAAAGTACTTCACCAATGAAAGAGTCACATCAATAAAGCTGAAGTAAGGTTTTTTGTTTATATAATAATTGAACTTTTTTGGATATAAGTCATGAACTTACAAACAATAAAAAGTATATAAATAATATTGCACCTCTTCTCTTTATTTTTTTATGAACCTTTTTATTTTAGGAAAATAAAACTTAATAAATCGATTTATTAAGCGAAATATGAACGTGGCAATATTATCTTCATTTGTCTTATTACCTCAAATAAATAAATAATTAATTAATTAAAGATAGCTTGCAAAATTTTAACATTTTAAGTAAAAATGAAAAGTAAAAACAAATATTGTTTTTAAAACTTAAAAAGAAGATACAGCATGAATAAATACTGGGATGAGATTAGCAAAAATACAAAAAAAGCTAAAACTGTACGCAAAGGCAAGACATTGAAATGAAATACTAGAATTTTTATGAGAAAATCTATTATATTAGAGTAATAAATATTTATTTTAATCTTTAATGTATAAAAAAAGAACAAATGCAGATCAAAAACATCTAAAAAGCTAAATGTACAAAAAAGCTGAAATCAGCTGAAAAGCTGAAAAATCTCATCCCTGTAATTCCGAGATTCTGTTTTTCCCCCCAAATTTTAACTTAACCGTAATCACAATATTGGTTTAAAATTGAATTGGCCGTATTATTCCAGTGATCTCACTGCTACTCTTAATTTTGTTTTATAAATTAGATTTACATAATTTTATAAATTAAATAGCAAAGACTATTGTGATGAATGACAGACTACAAAAGAGAAAACAAGTACACCAAGAATAAAAATTATTCGTAATGTGCTACCAAGATGGAATTAAATATTAGTTTGAAAAAGAAGCTAGACTAATAAAATTCTTTTATGTTTGGGTTCATATTTGTACTGCCTCACCAGTGGCTGAGAAGTTCAGATCTCAAAAAGCTGATAAATGTGAGGTATCAGGTTTGATCCCAGATCACGCTCATTGGCCTAGCCATTCCAAGTTTTTCATGGTTTTCTTTGAAACTTGCATAAATGCGGACGAGGACCCTTTAGAAAAAACCCTTTCCCTTCAGGCTTAGAACTATAGTGCAGTTAGTTAGCCTTAACCCTAACACCAACACTCGTACTGGTAGCATAAATTTTATGTCCAAGGTTCGGAGAAAAAGATCGGTTTCATTTTAAATACGTTATGAATATTCTTTATTAATAGTGTATTAAACAATTTTATAATTATTTTTATGTATTTTTATATAATTACAAGTATTGTTTATTCCCGGTGCATTTAAGCATTTCATCACTATATTTTATGTATTTTTATATAAATATGAGCAATGTTTATTCCTGGTGTGCTTAAGAATTTTACCTTTATATTTTATGTATTTTTATATAATTACGAATATTGTTTATTCATGGTGTGTTTAAGAATATCATTACCATATTTTAAACATTTTAAATTTATCAAACAAAATGTTGAGAAAATATACATATATAATAAAAGAGAGAATTATTTTGCAAAGTTAAACATTTGGTTAATTAGAATTAAATTTGCATACATATCTTTAAATACTTATTTTATTAGTATTCATCAGCTAATTTTTTTTTTTTTTTTTTTTTTTTTTTTTTTTAATCCTATTCCTTTGTAGGGTTAATATTTCTATATTACTAATTTTTTATTGATGTTTACTCTGTTGCAGTATGATTTTGATCATTCTTTCGTTCGGATTAAAATAGTCACTTTCAAGGGCTATTAATTATACATTCGGCATTTGTTAGTCTGACATCTAGAAATTGATATATGCATATTTATTTGTACTTGCTAGCAGTGGCGTCGCCAGAAAATTTTTCAGAAGGGGGCAAACTTCAAATTGAAAAATTTCCGCTCATGTTTTTGCAAATTCAATTAGATTCAAATGATTGGTTAGTTGATTGTGGTGATAAAGTAAGCCAATGTGTAAGCATTTACAACAACAATTTTTTATCCACGCAATTTAAGCTACAACATTTTACAAATAGAAATTATACAACTTAATTTAAACCAACACTAATCCAAAAAACGTACTGTCTAGTCGATTTAAAATCTGTTTGCATGGAAAAGTTAGAGAAGTTGAGTGGGTTTGACTCTAATTGGCTCTGTGACATAAATTTTACTTGGTTATTTGAATTCGAATGACACAGCTTTAAAAGTAATTTTTTAATTAGAATTTTCCAGGAGGGGACTAGTGCCCCCTCTTGCCCATATGTGCCGACACCCATGCTTGCTAGTTATTTTATACATGCATAAACTATTTTTGTTTTGTGAATTATATTTTATGTTTTTTTGTTTGAAATGTAGAAAAATTGTTTTTGATACTTGGTAGATTCATGTATTAAGTTTCATTTATAATTTAATGCCTTTGATTCTGAAATTTTAATATCGTAGAATAAATTTCTGTATCTCTACTTACTAATTTTTCAAGCCTGTGCAGTGATTCCATGTCTCCATTGTTAGAAATACTTCGACAAAAAACTTTTCTTTGAAAAAAAAAGGATTAGCAACTGACTTTATTCTTAAGCAGAATTTTTTTTTTTAAATGTTTTTCAATGCAGCGAGGTTGCTTCTGTATACATATTCTTTTATTGTAATTTGTAAATATGTAAATATTTTTATGCTCTACATAAATTTAACATTACTAAAAGGAAACTTTTTTTATTACTCTACACATGCATTCAACTTAGTGGGCATTCATATGTATTTAAATTGTGTATTTAACTTATTTAACAATAGAATATGTTTGAAATTAAAGTTAAATTTGGTTAATATCAGGGTTGGCAGGTTTTTGACACGTGACAGTTTTTGACGGTTTAAACCATGGTTAAAACCGTCATGTCAAAAACCACCTTGTCAAAAATGTCAAAAACTGTCAAAAACCTATATTTATAATTTAATTGTCGTATGAAAAATTAGCTTAATAAAATATAGTTCATAAGGATTTTTTGAAAAGTAAATAGAATGATGTTCTTTGAAAAACATATTGTTACAACATTTTGATTAATATAAAAAACAAAACTTTAGGCTTTTAAAATTTTACTATGAATTATTTCTATGTTCATTCAAAATATGCTGTGATACTTTTATATATTATTATGAAATTTATTTATAACTATGCTTGATATAGCACATGTTAAACTTAGTTATGCGATACTTTAAAAATATAGTTGTTTTCAATAAGATATTATTTATCAGTATGTTTTAAAAGGTAAACATAATACATATTGATGTTTTTGGAGAAACATTATCATAACATTTTGATTAATATAAAAACAAAACTTTAGGCTTCTAAAAATTTATGATTCATATATCATTGATAGATCATTTTGATTGACAAATCATTTTATTTGCAATACAACATTGTATAGTTCAATTTTTTTAGTATTGTGCTTTTAGTATTATGTATTTAACCAGTAAAATAAAAATGCATAGCCTAATATTTTGTATTTAAATATTTTATAGAAAAATATAACCTTTTTTTTTTTTTTCTTAATGACTGCTGATATTGCAAGTTTTTAAGAAAAAAGTAATAATTCTGAATGTTAAAAAAGCTTGAATTGTGTCTGAAATTCATATAATTTCCGTGAAACACGAGAAATATGAATGCTTTCTGGACATGTATAAATTGTAATAAATGTAATATTTACCCGTACAGATTTTTAAAAAAATTATTAGTCTAAGCTGTAGGGCCCACCAGCAGCCAAGTGGTACTACGCTCAAAGCTGGTAAACGTGAGGTGTAGGGTTTGATCCCAGGGCGCACTCGTTGGCCTAGCCATTCAGAGTTTTTCATGTTTTTCTCCGAAACTTGTATAAATACGGACTAGGACCCTGTAGGCAGACCCACACGGAGGGCAATACCCCCTTAGGCCTAAGATACTAGAGTAGTCAATCACATCAGCCTTACTCCCAAAACACCGAACACCAATAGTCCAAGCTATAAACAGGTACAAATATTTATACAATCAATAATAATAATAAACAGATAAAAATTCATTAATAAATGATAAGTATAATAAATGTAGATTATAAATATAATTATTTTCAAATTCATATTAATTTACTGCCCACATATATTATGTTTTACTTAAAGAAGAAAAAAAAAAAAAAAATCCAGTATTCCTGTGTTTTCATGTCTTATGTGAAAATTCATAAGTATCTTCGGAATTTTATAATTTCATAAATATTAATATAAATAAACATAAACATAAACATACAAAATATAACTGTATGCATACTTTGTATATATTTC
Source organism: Salticus scenicus (assembly GCA_963930645.1). Taxonomy (NCBI): domain Eukaryota; kingdom Metazoa; phylum Arthropoda; class Arachnida; order Araneae; family Salticidae; genus Salticus; species Salticus scenicus. The sequence goes on along the minus strand of OZ005649.1, from coordinate 353,899,355 downwards.
TTAGATTATAAATCAGTATATTTACCTAATTTTTTATAAATTATCTACAAATTGTTTTCAGATTTCTTAATTTATAAACAGCATAATATTTAGATATTCACTTGTATATGCAGGGGCGCGCCAGCATTGTCAGGCGCCTGTGTGCAGAGTTTCAGTTGGCGCCCTATATCACTTTTATATATATATAATAATTTTGTAAAAAGTTATCATTCAGCAAATCAACTGAATCTCGAACCTTAATAGTAATAATTTTATCGAATGACTAATAAAAAGAGAAATGTATAAATTAAACTGAAATTTAAAAAGAAACAAATGAAAAGTGCATATTTCAGAAAAAAAAAAAAAAAAAAAACCTTTTACAGGAAGTTGCAAAAACTCGAGGTACAATTGTGAAAGCAAACAGAGGAAACCAAAATAGGTAGATTTAGTGTTAATGTGTGTGCAGAAATGCCGCGTTGAGACATTACAATGCATGGCTTAGATGAGAGCTGTAAGTGTAAGCGTTTATATTTGTGTGGGTCTAATTTTTAAGTAAATATTAAAAAATATATATATATTCTTAGTAAACTAAACGTTCCCTCCCTTCATTGCACCTTTCGAGAGTATTACGCATATATCACTGATCAAAAATATCCATCTCCCAGGGCTGTTGATTTTTTTTATTTTTTTCAAAACAATCGATTTTTTTTTAATTTAAATCGGATTTTTTTTTTTTATTTAAATCAAGATTTATTTGATTTTAATGATTTTTATTATGTATTCATACATTATTGTACAACATTTGTTTTTTATTACGTGCATGTGTGTGTATATATATGCACAATATCCACACTCTCAATCATTTTACTTAAATTATAAAAATATAAATAATATTCTATTTCTATAGAAAAAATCCATGTAGGCATTTATTACCAACATTTTTATTCAACATAGTATCTTCATAATAAGGAGTAATTTTATAACACTCATAAATGCGGTAGTATGATCCACTCAACTTCAGACTTTGACTTTGTAGCTACAATAATGTATTAAGATAAAGCAAAATTTTACTCACAGTATTGAACACATAAAATAATTTTGGAAAAGGATAATTTAATAGGAAATATGACATATAACTGAAGCAATGTATTAAGAGAAAGAAAACTTTACTTATAGTTTCTAATCAAAATTTTAAAAAAAAAGTAAGGAATTAGGGAGTTATTTTTTTTTTTAATCTTTTTTTTTTTACATTTAGTGGGTACAATTCATTAAAACAAGTAGTGACAGCAGCCTCGAATTGTATTTAACTGATTATATGTAGTTAAATTAAAATATTATTTTTAAAAAACTTTTTGGAGCCTTCAGGGCTGTTTAAACAGTACAATGTAAACTATGCTATTATTTTTTAAATATCATATGAGCCAATGCTAAATGACATAAACTGGTATGAGAGCTAAATAAACAAGGAAATATTTTCTTTTTTTAAAGTATCAACCGCTAGGTGGGCAAAGGCGAACTAGAATATGTATATAATATTAATCAATGAATTACACACTAATTAAATATTTACAACTCATACACCAGTCATAAGGCTGTAGTTGTAGAAATAATTAACCTATTAACGCCCAGCGTCCTCATTTGAGGACAGCTAATAAAATGACACGTATATTTTTGGGGGTTTGTTGGAATGATTTCTGCTTTTTAGTGACAGTTTATAGCATCACTCCGAATGATCCCAGAGAGTTTTAAGTGTCTACTATTAATTACTATTTCGTAATTCGGATAGTTATTTCATGATTTTTCATTCGTCGCACATATATTTGCTTTTTGCGCAGATATATTAACTTAAATCAAGTTGAATAATATATATTAAAATACTTTACTTTCGAGGTCTTTGTCAGCATATAATAGAAAAATTAATCTGTTGTCTCAAAGTTTTTTTTATCTGGAAGATTTTTTGCTAGAACACTAAATGTCCTCAAATGAGGATAGGTTGTTAATTTAAAATTATTAGAAGAGTTTTTTAAATTTAAAATATTTCATTCTCAGTTGTCCATATTAGTTTAAAATTGAATTATTCATCAAAATATATTTTTCAAAATTATTTCAGGCATTAACAGGTTAAAATATAATAAGTTATTAAAATATATAATAAAATTTATAAATAATTAAGAAAGTTAAGATATAACTTATTTTTGTGTTTATTAATATTGCTTTGTAGAGATGAATCTAAAGTCAAGAAATGAGAAATATTAGCTCGTCTAATGAAATATTTTGTCATATTTTATTAATTGTATTTTTAAATTTACATAAGAAATAACTAAATATCTCATTTTTTAAAGTTAGATTATCAATTACATTCCATTTAAGCCAATAACTTTGATATTTAAAATAAATGGTTTAAATCAGTGATTTTTTTTCAAAATAATCAATTGATTTAAATCAGCGATTTAAATCAATTGATTTAAATCACTACAACCCTGCCATCTCCATCCATATTGTTACCAAAATGTCGATTTTCTTGCGTGAGAAAAGTTATTGTAAAGAAACTTTTCTTGTTATACATTTTATTCAAGGATTATTCTCGAAAAAACAAGTAAATTATCGTACTCAGATTCATACCTCAAAAAGTCATAAAACAACGTTAAAAACACCACAGAGTGGAATTTCACTCATTTTAGAATAAATATAAACCATTTAAACCGAAACGAACGTTCAGAACACATGTCCGAATACAACTGATTTTTTTGGGAGTGTCGCTTCTGTTTTTATAATTTCTGTTGTGATTTGCGAACTTTCGAGGTTATTCTGCGCCAGAAGCTATTTGATGAATCCAGAAAATTCGAGAACTCGGCTTTTTTAAAGATAGAGTTCTAAACTTTGGAAACGCTAAATTATTTAATCTCGCCAAATTTCATCGCCATGTCGCCAAATTCATCGCTAAGTTGACAATCACCTTCCACCCCACCCCCGTTAAAATTAAATGAACTGCTCCTTATTTGCACTTTATTCTAAATGGAATGTAATAGATAATCTAACTTTAAAAAATGAGATATTTAGTTATTTCTTATGTAAATTTAAAAATACAATTCATAAAATATGACAAAATATTTCATTAGACGAGCTAATATTTCTCATTTCTTGACTTTAGATTCATCTCTACAAAGCAACATTAATAAACACAAAAATAAGTTATATCTTAACTTTAATTATTCATAAATTTTATTATAAATTTTAATAACTTATTATATTTTAACCTGTTAATGCCTGAAATAATTTTGAAAAATATATTTTGATGAATATTTCAATTTTAAACTAATATGGACAACTGAGAATGAAATATTTTAAATTTAAAAAACTCTTCTAATAATTTTAAATTAACAACCTACCTTAATTCTAAATCTGCTTTTATTGCAACAACACCTTTCATTTAGGGAAAAGATTTAACTCTTTGCAATACTACAATGAAATTTTTTTTTTTAATTAGTCGTACTATTGCAGTATGCTTGCGCATATAAATGAGTTTAACATTTTGTTCTAGTACAAATAAATGGAATTTATAAGTATATAAAATTAGAACTGATAATATTAATAATAAAAACAAATAAATAAAATCCTGTAGTGAGTTCTATTTTTCTCAATTTCATTGTTGAAAACTCTCGAAATACTCTTAAGATCAAATTAAAATATGACTATCGATATAATGATTTGATTTGGTTAATTATGTTTTTTTTTTTTTTTTTTAAAGGAACAAATAAATTTATAAATACATAAAATAGGAGCATATAATAAATATTACTTGGTAAATATGGATAAAAAAAAATACTCAACAGGGAAAAAAAACATCTTAGTGAAAGGAAATTTTGCCCATTTTCATTATCTAAACATTTTATGTAGTTTGTATGTAAATTTACATGTGTTTTTCCATATAGTAGTAAGATACAACAATCTGTTTTAAACTATTTTGCCGCGACATTTGTACGCTGAATAGATATAAATAATAGATAAATTTATAACTAAATAAAATAAGAATAATATATAATAAAATTATTAAGTTTTTAAAGTAGATTATACGAACATTTAAACAAATAATATTATTTAGTGAAATGTAATTCATTCGCTTGAGTTTTTGTGAATTTTGGAATAATATATACCCATTTGGTCCAAAATATCTTATACTATCGATGTAATTGCAAAATTTAAAAATCTGTCTGATAATGTTGTGGAGCGTAAGTTTTTTTTTGATCATTTTAAATTTAGAAAAAGATTGCTTCACTGATGCTACTGGTAATTATGAAAATATAATCTCGAAAACAATTAATCCACATACAAAAGTTATTCTTGCTGAGATAAATTAGAGTAAGTTATATGCTTGGAAACGTGTTTGTGGCCTCAGGGAAGGGAAGGGGGGATTTCGTAAAATCCTGTTAGAATACACATAAACAATTTACGCATCAAAATCCGTGACCGTAGCTCCCATAGATTTTATATGGCAAATTTAGCGCTGAAAAAAGAGGTGCGCGGCCCCACACCCCCTTCAAATCGAAAATTACAAAAAAAAAAAAAAAAAACGAAAATGGGTTTCTGGAAATATCCTAAAGAAGACGCATACCTGTTTACAACATCTTTGTACCATTTTCAGTAGAATTCTTTTGACAGAATCCAGAATTTGTGAAATTTCCACCAAAATCGATTTTTTCCCTTCCCTCCCTCCCATTAAAAAGCGAAAATTCCAAAATTGCAGAATTTTTTTTTATTATTATTATTCAAGTCTAGTCTCTCCGTGTGCAATTTCCTCACTGTGAAGTAATTTGGATGCGAGTTATGCTGTTTAGAAACGTGTTTTTTTGCCTCCTTTCTCCCTTGAAAAGGATGAAGGGGAATTTCGTAAAATCCCGTCAGTATGGGCATCGGATACATGCAGCAAAATTCGTGACCGGAGTTCCCATAAATTTTCCAGGACCAATTTAGCGTTAAAAGAAGGGTCTCGAATTTGTTCCCTCGTAACCCTCCCCCCAACATCGAAAATCACAAACACTAAAAATGGGTTTTTTGGAAATACCCTAAAGAAGATGCATAGCTGTTTTCAACATTTTTGGTAAATTTCTACTCAAAAATCCAGAATTTACGAAATTTCCCCCCGAAAATCGATTTTCTTCCTCCTTCCTTAAAAATAAAAAATTCCAAAATCGTAGAAAATGATTATTATTATCTTTATTATTATTATTTGTACTCATATCTAGACTCCTCATGTGCTTCTTCACTGTGAAGTAATTTGAAGCCAAGTTATGCATATAAACGTGTTCCCCAGGGGTGGAACGTGGGGGGGATTTACAAAAGTTTATAGCTATAATTTTAAGTTTGGTAATTCCTGCCAAGTGTCTTGAATTCTGTCCAGCTGTTCTCACGTTATACCCAGACAAAAATGTTATAGACATGCAGACACATCGACTGCACACGCACCACACAAATACACAGAAACTTTTCTGAAGTCAGATTTGACATTCACGATGTGTGAAACGTGAAGATATCGCATTTTTTTTTTTTTTTTTTTTTTTTTTTTTAATTTGAGAAATTCACAGACAGAAGTTTGATTTTATTAATATAGAAGTTACGTCGATAATGCAAAGGGAAAAAACAAAGTAAAGGGGAATAACGCAAAGAGGAACTAAAAAAAATATTCGGTTCTATTAAATTTTCACTTTTGCAATAGAATCATGCCGTCTTTTTACTAACCTAAGTGGCCTTTTTCCGGCAGAAGAGGGGAGAAATTAAGGCGCCCTTTTAAATTTCAACAGAATGCTTAGATATGTGAAAAAAGTCAAAGAAAATTTTGTTGAAGGTAGTCGCATCTTAACAAAATTATTCCACTTTTAACACGCCCTTTCACAAAAAACCTCTTAAAGTATTTGAGGAACACAAGTTTTGCCAGTATATTTTTCAAGGCGCCTCATTTAGCCACGCTAGTCGCATAGCTTCAGACTGGCATTATTAAATCAGATTTAATAAAGCAATTTATATATATATATATATATATATTTCTTTTATTTTTTTCTATTATTTATTTATTTTTTCAAATAATTTATCCTCGGCTGGCGCCTTTCTTTACCTGGCGCCTGTGTGCGCCGCACACTTCGCACACCGGGTCGGCGCGCCCCTGTGTATATGGCAAATATTACTAAATCCTATTTCTAACCAGATTTTAGCTCATTTATAGATGTTGAATTTTGACAATACAAGTTTTTGACGGTATAGAGGTTTATGACAGGTTTTTGACGGTTTAAACCATGTTTAAACCTTTGTCATGTCAAAAACCACTTTTTGACGTCAAAAACCCAACCCTGGTTAATATGTGTTATATTTTGGCTCAATTTTTTTCCAAATTCGTTTCCGGGTTAAACAAGTTTCCTTTAAATAGGTATACATGATTTCTTTATTCACAGGTTTTACATACTGTATTCTGTAGTATAATAAGAAAAAGCATAAGAAGCAAAATTTTTAAAATGGAGATAGAGCCTTGAAAATTAGTATTTATATGTTTTTTAGTTGCAAATACATAGAATTTCTATAAAAATTAACCTAATACATATATATACTTGTATATATACAGTAGAGAGCCAGAAATTTGCCGAAGTCCAAAATCCGCACATCTTGTCAGATATAAACATTGAAATATATATAAAAAAGTCACAAAATTACAAATCAGAATTTCTGAAAAAGACTTTGAATGCAGATTCTGTACTTGCATTTTATGATTTCAAATAATTATAATAATAATATTAATACAGGGTGGCTAACATTAGTTTCTAAATTCCCTGACTTTTTCACGACTTTTTTTCACCATTTTCCTGACTTTTCCTAGACTTATGCTGTTTATTTCCCAAAGAATTTCACAAAATTAGCAAACAATTTATCAATTTACAATAACGAGCTTCTAAATATGGCTTATTTTCACAAAATTTGTTAAAATTCCCTGAATTTACATGAAATTCCCCGACTATTCACTGACTTTTCCAGGCTCATTTAAATTCGCTGACTTTTCCACGATTCCCTGAATTTCCCTGTAATATGAAAGATTGCTAGAATCAAGTTGCTGATAATGAAATTGATAGTATATTAAATTCATCAAAAGAAAATGATGATGATGATGATATATCGATGATATACAATAGCTAATTTTAAAAAATGCTATCTGATGAAGGCATAATTGTGAAGAAGAACTCACTTGAATTCTTAGAACAATAAGTTTGTGTTACAAAACAAGAATTGATGACTATTTACAAAAAAAAACCAATGATGTGTGTTCAAGTGACATCATCAAGCCTCACGTTAACAGATTTTATCTGAATTTGACAAATAATCTTTCTTTTTTATAGATTTTTTTTCATTATACATATTCTCTTAATGTTCAGTGTTATTCTTATGTACCTAATAATAGTATTCAAGTTAAATTGTGTTATTATTTACAAGTATGTGTTTAGTTTGAGTAATATTTTGCTTTTATTATTCAAAGTGAAAATAAATTTTTACTGACCCAAAATCTGCCATATTGTAAAATTCGCACAACCTTTGGTCCCAAGCCCTACTAAAATATTTAGTTTTTAAAAAGATTAGGTAGACACTCATGACTGTTTTTTATTTAAAAAATATTAAATACTAACCTAATCTATGTTTGAAGATTCGAGCATACAATCTTAACTTGTTGGGAATGGGTCCATCACCAATTGAATTAAACCATTCACCTATAGGTTCTTCAGCAACTTTAGACGCAGCAGTTTTTCCAACTCTCATAATTCCATCTCTAAGCACTTTAGTTATTGGCTGATGCTTGCCTAAATTGTGCATTTCATAGGTACAGCTCAGTTCTCTGAAAAATTTTTTCACTTGAGACAATATACTATCATTTTCTGGTGCAACTACAATATATGCAATATCTCTTGCTAGAGAAAAAGGTTCCAAACTTAATTTATCCTGTAAAAATAAAATATAAAACTTATTTTGTAAATTCCAAAAATACATATTAAAAATATATAAAATGCTACCAAAAAAAAAAGTCTATTATATCTGATTAATGTAAAAGTTCATCTTATTTTTAATACTAGATAAGATTAAAACGTAAAAATGAAATATGATCTGATATGTACTTAAAATTTTCATCATTGATTGAAAAATTAAACTTAACAAATTCAGTCAAACCTTGTTAATGTGAATCTCAAGGCGAATATATATATATTTTTAATGTTATCAGTAGTTCATGCTATCAGTGGCATATTCATTTTAAATGTGAATCAAGAAAAACATAAGAAATGGTAGAAATTCAAATTAATCAACTATTGCAATGCTATTACATCAATTTGGAATAACTATCCAGACTGCATGCATTACAGAAATTTTAATTGGTGTTTAATTTTTGTTATTCCATGGATGCTTTTTTTTATTATTATTATTATTTTAGTTCCTGGTGTTAGCTAATGTTTTGCCAAATATCCATTTGATCTGAGACACAATTTGAATGAGATAACATTATGACTTGCTAACAGAAAATTATAATTTTTTAGCACATCATCAAATTAAATGACATGAAATAATTTACATTTGCATCCTTCTGTGCTGTTGAAAGATAGGCAGAATACAGAACTCTAGTTTAAACAACTAAATTATTTTTTAAGAAAATAATTTCTACGTCTGATATAATAATTTTATCTCAATTGAACAGTTTATTAATGAAACAATCAAATGTCAAAGTTAGCATTCCAAATTTTGAAAGTGTATATAATAATTCTGAAAATATGCCAAATAACAGAGGCCTGCTGATTCATTATCTTTATGCTGATTTTTCTCAATACTGCATCTTAGGGTTGAATCGGTTTCCTTGCCAGAGTGGAATATATTAGCACTGTCACAGTATATTTTCTTGGTTGATCAATCAGACAGAGATTGTATGATTATGTAACTGCCAAATGCTGTTACTTCCATACAGCAATGGTACATCAGGGCCACATTCACATTTAGACTTGCAATCCCAAGCTTAGGACTGCAAAATTTTTAAGCCCGTTGAAATTTGAGAAAACGATTTAATATTCATGATTTAATGTCTTTATCTATCAATTCAATACAAATCCAAATATAAAAGCAACTAAAATTCAAAACCAACTAGATTTTCAGTCAACAATTACAAATAAATTTCAAGTTCTCTTCTGCACAACATTTTAGGACAAACCATTTTTTGAGCTATGCAGCAAGACACAAAATTGTACTCATAAACTAGTTTTACAATACTTCCTATATATTTTTATTAGTTTTACTTCCATATACTTTGTATAAGGAAGTAAAAAATAAAAAATAAAAATGTTACATGAATGTAATGCAAGTATTGATTCAAATAATAACTTTGAAACTGAATTTTGTTGTTAGTTCTACATAAAACAACGTCAAATGAGAAGTTATTAAGTCCAAGAATCTTGTAATATTAGATTTTTCTTTTCTATCCATCTGAGCAATAATTTTCAGAAATATGTATGGACAGATATAAAATTTGCATGATGTTTTTGAGATTCAATAAAGCAAATTCACAATTGAAAATGGAGTATGTATAAAAATATTCATAAATTTTTAAAAACTTTCTTTAAATGAAAAGAATAGAATTTATTATTCTCACATTTTAAATACATCTGAGTAAATTTTTCATTTAAGAACTCTAACTTCAAAAATAGCTAACAGTTATTCAAAATACTAATATTCATACAACAATGTTAAATATTGTGATATTAATTTTTTAGCATACAACAATAATTGTAGGTTTTTCTTTTCTTAAAAAAAAAAAAAAAAAAAAAAAAAAAAAATCCGTATGTATGTTTGCGTTAGTTAGATATTTGTGAATAAAAATTTTGCTCTAAGGGTTGGGTCTTAGAATAATTTTCTATGATTTCTTGTTGTGTTTGATATTGTCTGGGGAGAAGAGGAAGTCACAGATAAATTTTGGTTTCTGATATTGCTATTGCAGATTAGTACAGAAATGACTGTTATTTGATATCTGCTTTTATAATATTAAAATTATATACCCAATATCTGATAGCAAACGGAGACATGACAGCACAATCTTCATCATGACAAGTTAGCGTTGAAGGGATAGGCTGTGGTTCACACTGATCTTCAGTACCTAAAATAAATAAATAAAATACAAAATAATGGAATTTAAAACTTCAAAAACTGCTATAAAAATACTCAAAAATTAAAATATAATAATAATAATAAACAGAATTTTATGTTACATTTTATTTTCTATCATTGTCTTTATCTATCTATTCAATTTTTATTTTATTGCTATTATATTTTCGGTGTAGTCCATAGATAATCTACTGCTGTTATTTTTTAAGAATTAATATATATATATATATATATATTTACAAATAATCTCTGGATAATCTGCCACCGTAAAAAATAAATAAATAAAATAATAATAATAAAATAAGTAAATAAATGAAATGAAACTAAAATCAGCCTTTATATTTTCTTTTCTTTTTTTCTCTTCTCTTTTCTTTCTTTTTTATTATTATTTATATTTTTCTTAACAGTTTATTTTCTCAATTCAATTTATATTTTGTTTATTATTCCATAATAAGATCACTGTCTTCATATTTTCATTCATCACTGTCAATATGCATCACAATATAGTGAATTTCACATAATTATGGTTTACGTGTGTATATATAATTAAACTTTTTCTTAAAAAACAAATAAAAATTTCTTAAGTAATTTCACTTTTATTGCAGAAAATTTTACCAAACAATATAAATAGGTGAAAAGCAGTTTTGTTTTACAATCACATATGTAAACAGCTTATTTATTTTTACTAAAAATATTGAAGATATTTGAAGTAATTGGATTCAAAATTTCACCACTGATTATATTTTAACAATTTCGTGCTTTTTACCTACAAGATCATTAAAAGCTATAAAATTTGCTCAAATAAATTTGCATTTTAACCAATTTCATTATTTTTCAATAAAGATATTTAAAAGTAATAAATTTACTAAACATATTTAGATGTGTTAAATGAATATTTTAAAAATAATAAGGTAAAGGAACCAGTAATGGACCCTGTAGCAGGAGTAGACACTTGTTAATTTAAACTCTTGAAAATAAGCTTTCTTGCATAGATTTGAGCAACATTCAAGGTTGAAATTAAGCAGTTATCACACGGATGATCCTACCCTCTGAACTATACGCTAATACCTCTCCAAATAATCGAGCATCAGGTAGTAGGGTTATTTTGAAGACTGAAATTAATTCAAAAAGGAGTTAACAATTGGCGACTAATTGCTCGCTATTTCATGTTTTAAATGCACTCTGATTTTCTCGCACTCCAATTGGTTGAATACGAGCTAACATCTAGCGTAGGAGATTTAGTCAGTCATAAATTCGTCATTGACAAAGGGTCGCTCGAAAAACCTGTTTCAGGTGGTTTCAGGAGAAAGTATCTGATAATGCTGATCGTATGAGAGTACGTGTGATAGCTGCTTTACACTCCTCTACTATCAATGTCTTACTGTACCTACTTCAAGCCATCAGTTTTAAAATAAAATCAGTTTAACTGAAAAAATTTGAACTTTCTATCATTTTTTCTGTCTCTTCTAATAGTTTTGAATGTCTCTGCTAATTTTTAGCTAATTTCTTACACTATTTATTTTCTTATAATTAAAAAGACTAGTAATAAAGTTATAATTAAAAAGACTAGTATAATTAAAGAGACTAGTAAAAAATTAAAAGTAAAAGTGTTTTGGATCCTCCTGTAAGAAGTAATGCTTGAAATGCATTTTTTCTGCAGCATGTGATTTTGAGGATTCTTCTAATTATTTGTAGAAACTTTTATGAGGCTACCACATATATTCATAGAGATACAATGGTTTCTTTAAATACTGCAAAAAAAAAAAAATTGCTGCTTTTCGTTATTTTGTTATAGGGTATTAGACCCAATGCAAAGATATTTTTAGGAAACTTGGCAAACTACATTAGACACAGCATAGTGTAATCAGACACAGCATAGTGTAATCAGAATGAAAAAATGTTAAATATCTTATGATATATGAGCCTTTTTACAAAAATAATTTTTAACCCGGCAGAACGGGTGCCATGAAACCTAACATGCGGACAGGCATGGTGTGTCAGTGCACCCCAAACATATTAAATAACATAAATACGAACAAAATCTTTAGAATTTAATATGTTAATGAAATTCATGATAATTACACTCTTTCTCGTGAAAATAAATAACTGAAATGTTCAATTATCGTTAACTTTAAAAATTAATAGAAAATAAATTAAAAACACTCAACTTTTTCCTCCTTGTTCGAAAAACTTAATTTTTCCCATTTGGCGCACTTAATTATTTTCTTTACAATATTTATTATAATAAAAATTATATATTACTATGGATAAGAATACTGAGACATTACTTTTCCTAATAATTAGGGTGTACATGGATCAGAAACTTTAGATTTTTTGCAGTTTTTACATATAGCTTCAATTTCTGAGCGTTATATAAGAATGAAAAAGAGTCTGAATTTGCCGTTTTCATATGCTCCGCACAGAGGATGATCTTGGAGGCAGGTACTGAAGGACCCAGCCACTTCTGTTTATAGGGAGAGACAGCAGATAAATATTTCTGGGTATGGGGTATTGAAACACCCCACACCCCTCCTGCCGGGTTAACTATGCGTTTAAGTGTTAATTAGGTATTGAACACAGGTTACAATTACAGCTTCTAAAATTAAGAACAGTACACAAAACTAGTTGGCATAGGTAAACTCTGCTCAGTTTCCCATCATGTACCATAATTTTCGGGAGATAAGCCGCGGCTTATATGTATTTAAAAGTTTAAAATCGGTAACTGCAACCTATCTAACGGTGCGGCCTATCTGTTGGAGAGGGGAAAAAAATATGGAAATATTTTTCCTTGCAAAAATATTTTTAGAAGCGATCTTTATCAAAAGAACTAGTTGGCATAGGTGGACTCTGCTCAGTTCCCCATCATATTTATGTTCTATAAATTTCTAGTGCAAGAAATATTATAATCATGTTAAAAGAAATGAATTTGACCAAAGCTTGATACAGTGACAGAATGAAATCCCTGCCTAATAGGCTATCCACCGTTCACTTCGATATATTTATCTTATTCCAATCTATTAATTTATTTTATCAGGGTCAATTCTGTTGTTTAGTTTCATACTACTATTTCCAATGCAATAATCCTCAAAATTCATATTTATATGAAAAATTTACAATTTCGCTATGTTGATAACATCGTAAATTACGAATAATTTACGAAATTTTCTTATTAGAATATTTGTATTCAATCAAGTTCAAACAAACATCATAAATGTAATTTTGAAGTTGTCTAATGTATTTATGATCCTCAAAATGGAAGTTTATGCTCAATTTTGCCTTATTGTGACATGTTCAGTAAATCGTAAATTCCAAATAACTTACGAATTATTTAAATTGGAAAAATCACAGTCTATGATATTCATGCAAGTATCCAAAATAATATTTAAAAAGTGGTTTGACATCTTTACGATGGAAATATCTCTCAAGATTGATGTTTATGTGAAATTTTGCTCTATTCTGCCATGTTAAGAAATTTGTAAATTTCTAATAACTTGCGAAATTTTTTTATTGGAAAATTCATAGTCATTAATTTTCCTGCCAGTGTCCTAAATAATATTTCAAAAGTAGTCTGACATCTTTACGATGATAATTTCTCTCAAAATTGACATTTATGTGAAACTTTGCCCTATACTGTGACATGTTAAGAAATTCGTAAATTTCCAATAATTTGCAAAATTTTCAAAGTAGCATATTTATAGTTGCTGATGTTCATTCTGGCATCAAAACTGATATTTTAAAACTGGCCTGATATTTTTACAGTAAAAAGTTTCCTTTTAATGCAGGTTTAAGTGAATTTTTGTCTTATTCTCCCATGTTAAGGAAATCTTAAATTTTGAATAACTGCTGAAGCTTTCTAATTTGAATGTTGCAAATGAATAGAGTTCTTGCCAGTATTGAAAGTAATATTTTAAAACTGATCTGACCTCTCTGCGATCATTTGTTTGTGAGATATCATGTAAACAGACTAACAAACTAACAGACTAACACACTAATGGACTAACACACTAACAGACACCCTACAGACAGACACCATACAAATTTTGTCATTTTCGGATTCCTCACACCTGAAAATAATCTAAAATAGTCAAAAAACTGGGTCAAAAATTTTCACAATTACCTAAGTTCCCCATACCTATAGTAATATGGGGAACTAAAAATATATTTCTAAATCAGAAAGAACAACTTATGCTATTTTATTTATTTATTTTTATTATTATTTTTTATGTTCTTTTAGTTTTCAACCAGAAAAACGCTTGATATTATTGCACAAAATCAAGCATACAAGTTCAGTGATCGATTTTCATGGCTATTTTGATAGCATCTGTAACATTAACTCATCAGCTGATATTTTATTTTGTTAAAATAATTTTTTTTAATACACATCCAAATAGCAAAAAATTTTAATCATTTAATTTAAAAAGAAAGATGTAAAACCAAACAATTTTCTATTAAAACTGTATTAAGTGATTTCTATTAAAACTTTTCTTATCTAATTAATCTTTAAACTTATTTTAACATTTGTTTTGTGACATTTTCTAGTTTATACATATAAATTTTTTAGAAGAGGTAAAAACAACAAGCATCTCAAAATCTTAGAAAGCATGTCATCAAATAATTCTGATAATCATTTATAATGATGAATTAAAAGATCAAAAATAGGGGGAGGGGGATCAACTAAAAATGCAGTTGGAACGTTATGTGAGATAAAGCTTATTTTTAAAAAGTTTTATCTAATATTTTAACTTAATTCACATAATTAAAGACAGTTGAAAATAATAATTAAAAAAAAAAAAAAATGTTGGTGAAAATTAAAGCGATCGAAAAAGTCCATTTTTACAACTTTGTACTGTATAAGGTTTTAACATTTCATTACTAATGCATTAATATTAATAAAAGAAAAGAAAAATTAAATGCTGAAAGAAAATACATCGATATTTACGATATTGATGCATTCTCTTTGAGCAATTTAATATCGTAAATATCATACATCAATATTTAGGATTGCAAAGAATTGTTTTAGTAGATTATTCATGGTATAGGCCGCGGCTTATTTGGTGAAACTTAATTTTGCCTGTCGTGAAACACGACAGTGTTTTTATTTAATTTAATTATTTTTCAATCATTTTAACAAACCCAAATTATTAGATCGCATTTTATCCTAAATTTATTTAAGTTTCATTAGTTTCCCATTCGTCCCTGTAAGTTTACTTCTCGGCGACGCGAAAAATTCTCTCAATGCTTCTTCCTACTTTTCCCCTCCTTCCAGCCGGTTTTGGAGGCTTGGTTTCGTCCTGCCGTGAGCGCGCGTTCTGATTGGCCGCTAGTGCCGTGACGTTTCGTCGCTCGCCGACCTGAGAGCAAAAAAGACTTCTCTCTCGAGCACTTGGATAGCTGAACAGCCGGAGTTAACACGTTTTTGTGGGAAGTCGCCGCGCTTCGGCGCGTGCGGCCCACGTGCCTTTAGCGGTATCGCCGCACGTATATCTACGGATCTAATTTTAGTGTAAAATACGCAATAATAATTAATATTTCAAAAAAAAATAAGGCCATAATTACATTCTTAAAGACTTTTGTAGACGGATTCCGTAACGTTTGCGTGCATTCGATTTTATCGGAGACAGATGCATGTGGATTGTGTCAGCCAGTCTCGTAGCCGTTGATAAATTAATTACCTTCATGGGAAAATACACACGCCATCAAGACTAATAATTCGTATGTAGAAATATTCGGAGATGACTTTCGACCTTCAAATTACCAGCCCCACGATGCATAAGGATATTGTTTGAATTTCCCAGGAGCCAGATATGCAAAAGCTTTGGAAAAGACTGATCCACGGACGAACGTTCCAAACTTCCCTTTTCAAGGCACAATAAAAATCATTTGGTATTGTATATCCTATGGTGTTGTTACTTTCTTCTCAAGACCTTCTGGTATGTATGGTTATATTTTATTCTTCCACTATTCTTCACCGCGTGATCCTCTCCAGCGATGTTCATAATCACAGAACCTGGAGATCGATCATCAGTTTTAACTATTCACTGGAACTGTCTAGGTGCATCTAAGCTCAATATGCAATGCAACTCTAGAACTTAATTTTGGTGATCGTCGTAACTACTATAGTTTCTTCATATTCAGTTACTACCATAGAATATAAACTTAGAAATTACATCCTTATGTCGAGAGTAGCCAAAGTCTGCTTTACGACAATATGGTGCCGTGTTTAGTTTCGCACGAGGCATCACGCGTATACTTCATACGTAAAAGTCACCTTATGGAAGAATAAACTGTATTTGACAAATTAATATTATATAAGCTGAACTATTCAGGAAACAATTACTGTACAATATGTGGGTCCGATTTGGTTGTTTGCCGTTTCCTCTCCAGCTGAAGTCTGTTGTGTTTTTAAATCAACGAATTTACGTTACCCTCATGCTTCACCAGTGTAGCATCCATTAATCAGAGGACGTTCTTGATAATGGACATGCCGGACAGATTTATACAATATTGTGCTTCTTATGCAGTGTGAGCTAGGAATGACTGACATATTATATCGTTTAATTCCACAACCTTCGGGAAATATATCCTTTTTCTGTTTCCACAGAATTAATTTTTCTCTAATTTTTTTTGTCCTTTAATGTACAACTTATTATTAGGACTGTGACCAAAGGTTAATGAGACGTAATCGTCAATATAGAGATAAGACTCCTATTTTTTTTTGTTTTAATTTTTTTACAACTATTTAAATTACCAAATCACATTACTTTTATATCCCATAATGTTGGAATTTGATGACTCATCTTTATATATTTTTTATTTTATGCATTTATTGTTTTATTATTTACAGTTTGGCCAATAATTTTTGTTACATGTTATATGATATATATGTGGTATCCACTTTATGATTTTTCTTGTTTTCAGTATTAAACTAGTATCATACATTTTTTTAGATTTTGCCAATACTTTTATATATCTATATATTTATATGTTCCTTTCTATTTTATTTTCATTACTAATCTAGGTATATTACAGGTATTATGTTGGATTCACAAATAGTGAATGTTTGTTTATGCTTCGCCCAATATTTGGGGAACGTGATATATATATAGTAACTCTTATATAAATTTTTTTAAGTATTTTTGATGCATTTTAATCCTTCTTATCTGTATTTATAGTTTTTTTGTGTATACTTATTTTTCCATTTTTACAAAGGTACTTTGCATGTCGTATTTTATTATATGCAATGATGATGAAAGTTCGTCGTATTGAAATAGTATTAGGACAAATCTTATTTATCTTGTACTAAATTATTGCATTTATTTTTTTTAAATTTACAAATGATTACATATTTTTTTTTTTTTAACTTTCCTAATTTTCATGGTATATGTCTGTTTATTTATTTTTAATAATTCTCGAGTGGGAATTTTAGGTCATGAAATTTTTCTTTTCACTTACGATCTTTATGCACATATGATATATTAATAAAGTAAATTTACACTAAAATATTCATCGCATTGGATGGATAGGAAGTATCTACATAAGTTTTATGTATGTCTATTACATTTTTTTTATCGCTTTCAAAAAAAAAAAAAAAAAATTATTTAATCTGGTTACACAAACAGGTCATTAACACTATTTGATATTTATTGCAATAGAATGACTCCTTAAAAAAAAAAAAAAAAAAAAAAAAAAAAAAAAAGGAAAGAAAAATTTTTGAATTTTTTATGTTTTTTTTTTACATACACTTAAGTCTTTTTGGGTGTATATCAATTCGGTTTGCATAACACTTTCACAGCTTGTTTTACAGACTTAACTTAAACAGTTTATCTCACTTTGTACACATGTGATTTCATATAAACGTCAATTTTTTTCCACACGTCAATTTTTTTTAGCATTGTGTTTAGTGTCACATCTCATTTTGTTCATTTTCAAAACTTCATTTTTTTTGCATTTTTCAAAACTTTAATTTATTTCTATAAATCTCCATATAACCTGCACACTATAATGCATTGGGTTAGGAGGCATCAATTTACATTTTGATTCAAAACTATTTACATTCGTTTAATTGTAGTTATGTTTATTTAATTTACACACTTTGAGACTTGAGTTTATCTTGTTCTGTGTTGGATTTTAGACTTCAACTTGTTCAACTATGGTCAATAGTTTATTTTCACACCTTTTGGACAGTGTTTATTGTGGCGGCGTAAACGACTGTACCTTTCACAATGGATACACTTTACACATTTTCACTCACATTCACCAGTTGTTTTGGAGGAGGCAATTTGGTGGTGAGATTTCATAGATTGTTACGGGTTGACTTCTGTTCTCTTTCATGGTTCTTGATATGCTTTTGTCTTGATTTATTCAATAGATGAATTTTATTTCATCATTTATTACATACATGTTCATTTTAGTTCATTACAATAGTTTTCTTTCGAGCCTTCAGGTGCTCTTGTTTACATTAAGATAATAGCTCTTCATGTGGTTCTCCTTTCCTGCACTCATTGGCAACCCATTGATGGGAATGACGGTTCCTGTTTATGGACAATATACGATGGTACTGCTGGACAGGCCTATGCGGTATTGTGCCATTCGTGCAGTTTAGGCAGCGACCACCGTTTAATATTGTTAACATACATTTTTTTTTATTCATTTCAATAGTTTTTATTTATTTTTTTTATAACCTTAGGGTGTTTTTATTTTTTATTTACTTTTATAGGGGAATTATTTACCTTCTCACTTACACTTTACTTTTCACACATTCAATAGTTGTCTTATTTAATTGCTATATACAATTAAATTTTCTCTTGTTTGATTCATATGTGGTTTGCAATGTTCAATTTGTTTTGTTTGTTTTATTCACATATTTTCATTACTGGTTACACTCTTCAATAGTTTTACTTACTCTACATTTTGTGCATTTGCATTCTCACAGTGGGTCAACTTGTTGATTTAATTTTTGTATTATTATTCATACTATATTATTTTTACATGACTTTCATATTTACACATCCACACTTTTTAACTTTATTTTTGAAATGGTGTTCACTTTTCACGCTTCACACATCCTTATAATAGGTTGTTTGCTCATGATCAATAGAGTTATTC
Source organism: Salticus scenicus (assembly GCA_963930645.1). Classification (NCBI taxonomy): domain Eukaryota; kingdom Metazoa; phylum Arthropoda; class Arachnida; order Araneae; family Salticidae; genus Salticus; species Salticus scenicus. The sequence goes on along the minus strand of OZ005649.1, from coordinate 353,880,104 downwards.
ATGTTATAGATATAAAATTATTTTTTTTTATCTCACATGTTACTTTACACTTATATTTTTTTTATAACATACATATAATTCATCACGTGGCCTGGCAAATAGTTTGCAGGTAGTTTCTCATTTATACACAACTTAACTGTTTTTGTTTCTCTATGTTATTCAATTCATTTTTCTACTCGTATGATATATTCAATAGCCATACTATGTATACACAATTTCCTATGTACACTTACACATTCTCATTTCATTTTTGGCTTTGGGTTGATTACACGTCACACAATTTAACCCAAATGTAGATTCACATAACCAATAGTTTTTTTTTAATGGGACATTTTTTTTATTGTTTATTTTTTTACCTTTCATACCAAATTATTCAAGTGTACCTCATTGTTAGATGTTACTCTTTGCTTAAGAAATGGTTTAGTTTACCATTGTTTCCATACAGTAGTTTTCTGAACTTTTCAAAAATCTTTGTTGTTTTCACAATGTGTTTTTATTTATTTTTTTTGTATTCAACAATAGTCATTTTGTTTCTACATGATTATCACACTTACACTTACACACTTTTCCATGTTATTATTTTTAGTGGGTGTCCAATTGTTTACACTCAACATAACCTCATACAATTTTATTTCTGTATAATCAATAGATGTACTCGGATTAGCTATGTGACAGGTGGTTTTGCTGCACTTTCATCACAATTACTCACATACTATTTTAAATTTATTTTTTAAGACACATAAATGTACATGTTGTCTGGTAATTTTTTTTTGGAGTACAATATACAGAATGAAACAAAACTTATTTGTTTTTGTGTTCGAATTTTCATTTTTCTTATTTACATTTTGAATATACACATAAAAATGATACTTCCATACTCACATTATTGAATTTACATTTACAATAGTTTTTTTAGCAATTATATTCTACGTATGTATATATGCATTTATTTTTTATATGTTATATATTAATTTAAAAAAAAAAAAAATGTTTTTTTATATGTGTATTGAACAATTTGAACTCTCTATATTTTCGAGAGCTGTTTTTTTTTAAAGAAAAAAAAAAAAAAAATTCAAATACTCATCATTTTTATGGATGGATATGCAAATTACATGCATATTGACTACCATGGTAGCTGTAGCTGTATCTTTATTATCAGCAATTACTGATTTAAGGCCTGTATTGATATATTGATTAGTGATATGTTTTTCTGCCATAGCATTAATGCTCACTTCAATTTCACATAGTCGACTATATATAAAAAAAAAGTGATACAAATTTTGGCAGATATTTATAAATAATACTCATGAGTTATATAATTTTTTAAATGGTGAGATATCTCCTTGGCAAGAGATAATGTTTTTTTTTACGATTGCTATTTTAAGTGTTCTCATTTTTTTTGCATTCATTTACATATCCCTTCCCCATTGTGTTAGTTACTCATTTTACGACTGTTACAGTCATTTAATTCTTACAATAGTAATAGTAATTCTTACTTACCTTTAAAAATTTCTCCTTTGGTAGCATCGAGATGGTATCTTCTGCAGGGATACAGTCCTGATGCTTGCCATTCCCCCCTCGTCAGTCTGGGAACATTCCGGACCCTGTTCTTGAACTGATGATTTTATTTTTTTAATCAACATTTTTATTTACCAATACTTGTTTTTTTTAAGCTACTTGTTTCTTTGTTGGTTAACGTATTTCTAATATTGAACATCAATTCATTCAATGATAACAGTAGTAATTTCAACATTTAGCAATTGAGACTTAAAATGATATTTCATATAAAATTTTTGTCTGTTTTTGTTTTTTTAAAGTAGAGTTATAGTAACTAATCATGAACCTTAAATTTTCTACAACATTGTTTATTTTTAAACCCTTATATTTTTTTGTACTTCACATTTTCTTTTACAGCATGATATGTAAATTTAGTACTTTAATCATCACATGCAGTCAGCAGGTGTAAGTTCAGTTACATGTAAAATAGTCAAGGAGAACACAAAAATCTGTAGTTGTCAAAAAAAAATAGCTTTATTTTTATTATTTATACAATCATGTATACTCACCTATTTCTTGTAAAACATCAAGCTCTGTCAGCAAAAAGATGTTGAATTTTTAACAGACATGCTGTGTGTCTTCCTGTAACCCTCTGTAGGGGACAGTTCTGTGGCCGTCTGATCCATCGTCTTTGCGTCATCTGCTCTTGTTCCTTTTTCCACCTGGTGCTTTAATTTTTTCAAATCCCTTTTTCGGGGAGTGTGTCGTGAAACACGACAGTGTTTTTATTTAATTTAATTATTTTTCAATCATTTTAACAAACCCAAATTATTAGATCGCATTTTATCCTAAATTTATTTAAGTTTCATTAGTTTCCCGTTCGTCCCTGTAAGTTTACTTCTCGGCGACGCGAAAAATTCTCTCAATGCTTCTTCCTACTTTTCCCCTCCTTCCAGCCGGTTTTGGAGGCTTGGTTTCGTCCTGCCGTGAGCGCGCGTTCTGATTGGCCGCTAGTGCCGTGACGTTTCGTCGCTCGCCGACCTGAGAGCAAAAAAGACTTCTCTCTCGAGCACTTGGATAGCTGAACAGCCGGAGTTAACACGTTTTTGTGGGAAGTCGCCGCGCTTCGGCGCGTGCGGCCCACGTGCCTTTAGCGGTATCGCCGCACGTATATCTACGGATCTAATTTTAGTGTAAAATACGCAATAATAATTAATATTTCAAAAAAAAATAAGGCCATAATTACATTCTTAAAGACTTTTGTAGACGGATTCCGTAACGTTTGCGTGCATTCGATTTTATCGGAGACAGATGCATGTGGATTGTGTCAGCCAGTCTCGTAGCCGTTGATAAATTAATTACCTTCATGGGAAAATACACACGCCATCAAGACTAATAATTCGTATGTAGAAATATTCGGAGATGACTTTCGACCTTCAAATTACCAGCCCCACGATGCATAAGGATATTGTTTGAATTTCCCAGGAGCCAGATATGCAAAAGCTTTGGAAAAGACGGATCCACGGACGAACGTTCCAAACTTCCCTTTTCAAGGCACAATAAAAATCATTTGGTATTGTATATCCTATGGTGTTGTTACTTTCTTCTCAAGACCTTCTGGTATGTATGGTTATATTTTATTCTTCCACTATTCTTCACCGCGTGATCCTCTCCAGCGATGTTCATAATCACAGAACCTGGAGATCGATCATCAGTTTTAACTATTCACTGGAACTGTCTAGGTGCATCTAAGCTCAATATGCAATGCAACTCTAGAACTTAATTTTGGTGATCGTCGTAACTACTATAGTTTCTTCATATTCAGTTACTACCATAGAATATAAACTTAGAAATTACATCCTTATGTCGAGAGTAGCCAAAGTCTGCTTTACGACATTGCCGATTTTCCATTGGTGCAGCCAGTGGCCTATACAGCGTTGCGGCTTATCTCTTGAAAAATATGGTATTTGTTATCATAAATTTCTACTACAGCAACAGGGTAGACTATATTGTTGTTACGAGAAATGAATTTGACTCATCACACAACATAATGACAGACTGAAACGCCCAATTTTATAGGCTATCAACCTTTCAGTTCAATGCATTTACCTTATCCCAATTTGTTAATTTATTGTAATCAGTTTCACAGTTTAGTTTTAATACTATTCCATACTATTTTCAATGCAATGATCCTTATGATGTAAGTTTGTGTGAAATATATTGCTCTATTCAGCTATGTTAAGAAAATCTTAAATTTCAAAGAACTTATGAAATTTTCAAATTAAAAATTTCTTAGTCAATGATGTTCAAATCAGTATCATAAACCATATTTTAAAAGAAGCCTGACATCTTTATGGTGATAACATCCCTCAAAATGGACGTTTAAGTGAAATTTTGCCATATTGTGCCACATTAAGAAATTTATAAATTTTGAATAACTTACAAAATTTTCATAGTAATGCATTTATAGTTTATTATGGTCATCATAATGTATATTAAAAAGTTGGTCTGACATCTTTACAGTAAAAATATTCCTTTGAATGCACAATTAAACGAAATTTTGCCCTATTCTATCATGTTAGGAAAATTATAAATTTTGAATAACTTAAATAGAATGTTGCAAATCAATAAAGTCCTTGAGATATTAGACAAACAAACTAACATATATCCTACAGATGTACACCATAGCAATTTTGTTATTTTCAGATTCCTCACACCTGAAAACAAGTAAAAAAAAAAAAAAAAAAAAAAACAGAGGTTTCAATTTTTCACAATTACCTAAGTTCCCTATATGATGATGGGTAACTAAAATAGCCAGAAAATGTCCTTAAAGTGTCTACCCTTAAGTAAAGTACAGTTACCACAGTTAAGAAAAATAATTGCATACTTTCTCATTATATTTAAAATTTAGCTGAAGTATCATAATCTTTTACAGGGGTAATTGTGACTTAAAGGTAAAAACCCTGAAAATGAAAGCCTCGAATAAAAAAGACCCTGGAATATCAAATGATACTCAAATTATTTAGATCACAAGCACTCAATCTCTCTACTATTTATCCATATGTCACCAAAATGACAAATCAAAAACTGATTACAACAAAAGATAAATTTTTAAGAAATATGAAAATATAGATGGTTTGATTAAAAAATCTGAAACCAGGGGTAACCCCTAAACACAAACACCCCTACTTTTAATACTATATTAACATTAATTTTGTCTGATACATACCTCTAGGAGCAAGCCTATGAAACTCTTTCCATGTTAGGGGTGCAGGAACAACATATGTTACACTTAACATCTTTTGCATGTTTTTTCGATGAATGGCAAGCTGCAACAATGGTCTCAACGATTCTAATATTAATAATACATCAGTACTTGAAGCACATGTAGGACCTGACAATAATAATTACAAAATAAAAATAAACACATTTTAATTATTTCATAATATCTAAAATTAAATCAAAAACACATTAATTTAGTTTGTAAGCATATTTAGGCAAAATAATATTTAGAATAGATTTAAATTTTGAATTACAATAAATACTGCATTGATGCAAAAGTTCCACATATTTTTACCACAAGGTTTAAACAGCAATAATAAAATCTAGCCCGCTTTGTTGAACTGTAATTTTTAGCATATAATCCACGAACAAGATAAATCTGTTTGACATTAGAAATTTTAATTAACAGAAAAAGTTATAACTGCTGCGAGTGCAAAAGCATTATATTTTATTTAAAAAAAATTCTAGTGTATAAAGATGTGTCCAGCCTGTGTATTTATATACATGAAATTACAATAAATGTTTATATATTTGAACACAGAAATTTAATTGAGTAACTGAATGGGGAAAAATGAGTGACTTGATTATAGATTCTAGTATTTTGTTTAGCATTAAAAATTGCAAATAAACAACATTTTCAACATAAATAAGTTTTTTACTTCCATAAAGGCAAAAATGCTTTTCAAATGCTAAAGAAGAAGCATCCTTTTTTTTTTTTTTTTTTTCATGATCTGTTATTAATTCAAGTATCAACAGTTCAGAAACTTAATGAAAACTGTGATGCATCATGCTCTGGACAATAGGACATTATTTCACACTAATGACAATTATGTAGGCTCTGATTGACAGCAGGACTGCCAAGATTTTCAGATATCAAAATAGAGTTTAAGCATAAGAAAATGCATATTAAGGCATTTAAGTATAATTTATAAGTATAGTCATTAATATTTGGAGAAAAAAAATCATGATAGTAAAAAGTAAAATATAAAATGTGTTTATAAAGAAAAAAAAAAAAAAAAAATTACAATTGTATGCAGAAAATTAAACTTTGTAAAAAAAAGCATTAAATTTAGCCCTTAATATGTTTACTTTCATTGTAAAAAAATAATTGATATTTAAAATCTCAATTCTAATTCAGACTACAATTTCAACAAAAAAAATTTACTTATAAAAATATTTTGAAAAATATATATATACTAATTGTCAAAACTTTTGAAAGTCTAATGATTAAAATATTTAATCATAAATCAAGAAAAGTTTGGGGCGGGGTTATTTATCTTATCTTATTGTAAAAGTTTAACATTACAAAGATATCCCGATTTGAAAAAAAAAAAAAAAAAAAAAAAAGAACATATTTAATAACTGAAATATTTTGTGGTTTAAATTAATGAATAATAACACAGATAGTGCCATTGGACCACCTAGGAGCTCCATAACAAACTCATAGAGTGCCCTATGGTAACTCATATGATAAATTATTTAATACAATGAAACACTCTAAATTAACGATTTTAGTAGAATTGTTTTCCCTCCAAAACATTTTTTTTTTTTTTTTTTTTTTTTTTTAAGGATGGTGCAGGGGGGTACTAAGAACTCATTCCTTCCTAAATGTTGAGGGGGAAGGAAAAAAAAAAAAAAAAAAAAAAACATGTCTTAAAGCAGATTTTGTCTGCTCAACATGATTCTGTTAAAAAAAAAAAAAAAAAAAACCTTTGTATTACAAGGGGGTCCTTGCCACCAGGGTTTACAGAGTTTCACCTGTGCTATATCTTCTGATAAACTACTTAAAAGCATAAAATCTTTCCAAATCAAGGGGTTCAGCAAATTTGCTTTATATATGAGATAATTTGAGGTTTCCTCCAAACTTTTATTCAAACATAAATATCAGGGCTCTGGGTTATTTACCTTGAAAAGAAAGCCTGTTTTAAAACAGATTTTTTCCACTTTATACAGTTCTATGATTTTTGTTTGAAAAAATTAAATTTGTGTCACATGGGGCCCTAGGGTAGAGCCCTGTATGGTAGGTAAATCAAGCCAAAACCTGACCCGAATTTCAAAAAAAATATTTTAATTGACCTGAACCTGCAATAGAGAATTTTGACGACTCACACCTGACCTGAACTCGATTTTTTTATACCCGAACCTAAATGAAAGTTAATAATTTATCTAAAAATCATGCAAAACTTTTTTAAGTTATAAAATAAATTTTTATTGTTACACAATTGATAAAAAATTAAAAAAAAAAAAAGTTAAATGTAATTATCAATTCACTGAGTTAAAAATTAAAAAAATATGAAAAATGGATTAATAATATTTAAAAAAATTAAGAAACCTTACTTTCAGCTTCATTGTTGTAACCTTTATGGCGAAGTACTTTCAATTAGGGGGATCCCCCTCATTATCAACACCGGTTACTTCTGCAGTGTTGAGTGCCTGAGAATCTTTCTTGAAACTGATGAGTCGTCTTCTTTCTTACAGGAGGTGGCGCCAGGTAGGATCTATACCTGTCTTTGATTTGTCATGGTTACATGCACGAGATTGGTCCAGAATTTCTATTGTTTCGTGGAATTGTGCGTAATGGTTGTTGTTGTAATGAGCTATTTTCTTAACATTTTTTAAATCAATTTCGATATTTTCATTTTGATGGATTTGTGCTAAAGCTGTGGTATATTTTCCAAATTTAATATCGCTAACATGTTCCTTTATTCTGGTGTTAATTTAATCAGTGTAACTGGTGTTGATAATGAGAGGGATTCCCCTAATTGAAAGTACTTCGCCATAAAGGTCACGTCAGTGAAGCTGAAAGTAAGGTTTCTTAAGTTTTAACAAATTAACACCAGAATAAAGGAACATGTTAGCAATATTAAATTTGGAAAATATACCACAGCTTTAGCACAAACCCATCAAAACGAAAATATCGAAATTGATTTAAAAAATGTTATGAAAATAGCTCATTACAACAACAACCATTACGCACTATTTTGTGAAACCGAAATTCTGGACCAATCCCGCGCATGCAACCATGATGAATCAAAGACAGGTATAGATCCTACCTGGTGCCACCTCCTGGAAGAAAGAAGAAGATCAATCAGTTTCAAGAAAGATTCACAGGCACTCAACACTGCAGGAGTAACCGGTGTTGATAATGAGGGCATCCCCCAAATTGAAAGTACTTTGTCATAAAGGTTACGTCATTGAAGCTGAAAATAAGGTTTCTTAAGTTTTTTACTTGTGTTTATAGCTTCATAAATAACTTTAATAATGGATTAATAATACTTTTTAACTATTTACAGTTGACAAAAAATTATTGAAGCACACATTCACATTTTCTTTTTTGCCAGTTTGGTTGCTAATTTTTATCATCAACTTACTTTTTTATAAACAACATAAAGACCATGAATCGATAAATATTTATTTAACAAAACAGTATTAGGTGCCCATCTTTTAAATAGGAATTATTGCTAGCACTTCAATAATTTGCTGCCAACTGTATGAGTGAAGTGTATTTCAAGTGTACAAAAATAAGTTTTAAGTTTAGCATTTGTTGTTTATTCTTTAATGCTTATCACACACACACACACAAAATATAAAAATAATACAGTGTTGCAGCCCCCTACTAAACATCTGTTCTCGTCTAAATCTATATACATTTCAGTAACTTCTTAAAAACATCTGCAAAAGAAAAAATATTAATTATCAGCTTAAGTTCAGTCTATTTCAAAAGGATGTGAGTCATCAAAATAGATGAATCACATCTGATTATTCTTGGAGAGGAAGCCTGCTTTTCACAGCTTCTGTTCTAGATAATAGTAATAAATAGTATTTGATGTTTTTTGTTAATTGTTTCAGTGCGATACGGATGTTAATTTCACTATAAAAATTTAGGTAAGCATATATTCATTATGGGTATATATAGCATATTTCTTCTTACTGAGATAAAAATTTTTTGAAAGATTGTTCTCAAGTTGACCCGATTTGTTGAAAACTGAACCCGAACTGAACCTGACCCACAGTAAAAAATAAATAAATACATAAAAATTAGTCAACCCGACCTGATGCAGGACTCTACCCTAAGGGGCCACAGAGGCCCACCTATGATACTTCATCTGATAGATTTTTTGAATGACTTTGAAAAATGTAAAAAAAACAATGCATGTTTTAAAACAGATTTTTCCTACCACAATTTTGTAAAGAAAAAGTGTAGTTTCCATTTGAAAAAAATTGAGTATGTGTTACGTAGGGCCCTTAGGGACCCACATATACCTCATCTGATAAATCATTGAATGCATACTTTTAAAATCAATGTGTTCAGTGAAATTGCTTTCAAAATAATTTGGTGTATCCACACTTTTCTAACACACTATTTCTTATAATTAAACATAGATGAATACATGGAATGAGTCATATATTTATTACTTACTAGATATATAAGGCCACTTATGAAGGCAAGAAGATTTAAAACTTTCATCTAATTTAGATGGTATGGGATTATCTATTGCATTTTTGCCTTCTTCCAACGCCATGAAACAAACTTCACATCCATCCATATACTCTAATGAATTGATAGTAGAAAATTGTGATTCTCTAAATAACTTTGCTTTATAGAATAAATTAAATGGAGAACTGATACTTTTGGAATTAACTTTGAGCATATCTAGAATGAAATCAGGTATACTGTTAGGTAGATACTGAGTACAATTTGATTTCATTTCTTTTAATGCTGGATTAGTAGAATCAAATACTCTTTCAACAGTATCACAGTCAGCTCCATATATCTCAACTTCATCTTCATAAAAGAGTCCACTACAGTAACTTTGGTGGCGATGAACAACGGCACTGAAGCCACAAGTGCACTTGTATTTGTATTGATCTTCATCGTTTCCAGATGGAATTAATGAACTAGGTAAAATAATCCCTACATCAGACCCTTTAATATCCATATTGCAAACACAAATGCAACAGCAACTAAAATTGATATCTTTAAAAATATTGAGCATAGAATCAGATAAAAGCAAATTTACAACTAGTGGATGTATTTCCAACATAGGTTGAGACAAATTGCTGTTGCAGGAACTAATACTTTTATTGGCAAAAGATAAGTGTGATGATGAAACTGAATCACATGTTGATTGACTCATAAGAAAATCTTGACTATTGTCATGGTTATGAAATGAATTTATTTGTTCAGTTGACAGCATCAAAGCAGGTTGCATACTAAAAAAGAAAACAAAAAAGTTATAAATAATATAAAATAATGAGATAAAGAGAAAAATGACAAGCAGCACTTGTATTTTCACTTAAATAATATTTGTTAATTATGGAAATTATTAAATTTACTTTCATTATCCACAAGCAAAGATTTTTTTCCCCCTTCTTTTTTTAAGAACTGAATTTCTAGTTATGAAAAAATTAAACATTATTGGGAAAAAAGTATCAATATATTTATGCCACTGACTAATGTTGTATCATTCCAACAATGGTAAACATTATACAGAAAACTAGAAATGTAGCTTACAGCATGAATTTATCTGCTTTACTTGTAAATCAAATTTTAAAATGAATGTTCATAATCTTATTAAAAATGCATGAAAATGAGTTTATATGTAATTGAAATTAAAAAATATATTTATAAATCTTTATATATATAAACATTTCGTGTCATGATGTTTGTCCGCGATAAACTCCTAAACTAATGAACCGATTTTAATGAAATTTTGCTCACTGTGTGCAGTTTGGTCCAATTTGAGAGATAGGATAGTTTTTATCTCAATTTATAGTCACAATATTTTTTTTCTTTTTTGCAAATTATTTGTTTATTATATGACAAAGGGTTATAATTTATCTTGAGTTCCATATGTTTAATTGTTGCCAAAAGAAATTTATCAGTTCCTTTTCTTTCGAGATAAAAATAAATACATTTAATCAAACAGTAACGTCAAAAAATTAAAAAAAGTTAAATGGTGCATCTCTCAAAAACTGACGTCATTATTACTGTAAAAATTTTATACACATTGATAAAGGGCTAATGTAGTTCTATACACAAGCGAAGTGTGACATTACTGACCATCTGTGGAGCTAAGAAAAAGATTTCCTATGTTAATCGCCCATTGGATTTTTGTAAAAAATTGTTAAAAATTGAGGAAAATTATTTCCTGATTTTAATCTCCATATTTGGGTACAGATATGTATTAGTTATCATGTGCATGCATTAGATTGAGTTATTTTGCTGTCAATTTGACAAAAACTTAATTTTTAATTTCAAAACTCATTCTTTTTTAGTTCCCCATCATACTATAGGTATGGGGAACTTAGGTAATCGTGAAAATTTTCGATCTCGGTTTTTTTACTTTTTTACACGTTTTCAGGTGTGAGGAATCCGAAAATGACAAAATTTCTATGGTGTCTGTCTGTAGGGTGTCTGTCAGTCTGTCAGTCTGTTAGTGTGTAAGTCCGTTAGTTTGTTAGTCTGTGTACACGATATCTCAAGAACAAATTGTCGCAGAGAGGTCAGATCAGTTTTAAAATATTACTTTCGACACTGGGAAGAACCCTATTTATTTGCAACATTCGAATTTAAAAACTTCGTAAGTTATTAGAAATTTACGATTTTCTTAACATGGGAGAATAGGACAAAAATTCACTTAAACGTGCATTAAATGGAAACTTTTTACTGTAAAAATGTCAGACCAGTTTTAAAATATCAGTTTTGATGTCGGAAGGAACATCAGTAACTATAAATATGCTACTTTGAAAATTTCGCAAGTTATTGGAAATTTACGAATTTCTTAACATGGCAGAATAGGGCAAAATTTCACATAAACATCAATTTTGAGAGATATTTTCATCGTAAAGATGTCAGACTACTTTTGAAATATTATTTAGGACACTGGTATGAATATTAATGACTATGAATTTTCCAATATAAAAATTTCGTAAGTTATTGGAAATTTACGAATTTCTTAACATGGCAGCATAGAGCAAAATTTCACATAAACGTCAATCTTGAGGGATATTTTCATCGTAAAGATGTCAAACCACTTTCGAAATATTATTTAGGATACTGGCATGAATATCATAGACTATGATTTTTCCAATTAAAAAAAATTCGTAAGTTATTTGGAATTTACGATTTACTTAACATGCCAGAATAAGGTAAAATTGAGCATAAACTTTCATTTTGAGGCTCATAAATACATTAGACAACTTCAAAATTACATTTATGATATTTGTTTGAACATGATTGAATACAAATATTCTAATAGGAAAATTTCGTAAATTATTCGTAATTTACGATTTTACCAACATAGCGAAATTGTAAATTTTTCATATAAATATGAATTTTGAGGATTATTGCATTGGAAATAGTAGCATGAAAACTAAACAACGGAATTGACCCTGATAAAATAAATTAATAGATTAGAATAAGATAAATATATCGAAGTGAACGGTGGATAGCCTATTAGGCGGGGTTTTATTCTGTCACTGTATCAAGCTTTTGTCAAATTCATTTCTTTTAACATGATTATATCTCTCAAACTAGAAATTTATGAGAACTTAAATATGATGGGGAACTGAGCAGAGTCCACCTATGCCAACTAGATTTTTTTGTATTTAGTGATCAAAAACATACTACGAAAATATACATATGGCAGGTGTATATTTTTGCAATATGTATTGTACGAAATATTGTTTCATATCATTCATTACTCTCTTAATAGAACTTGTTAAAATAACCATGATTTTCTGAAAGGAATTAAATATGTTTGCCAGATAATTTGGCGATATATATTTTTTTTCTGCCAAGGGACACAGACATGAAATCTATTCCGCTGCAACATATTAGTATCTTATATCATATACTTTATTTAGACATTTGAAAACAAATTTTACTTCAAATTATGATAGAATATTTATCATTTTCCTTTTAATTAGTATATTAGTTGGATATTTATTGTGTAAATATCATTCTTTGAAACAAAATGTTTATGTTGTAATTGAATATGGAAGTTTGCCATTTTTTTTTCTAGAGTTTTGAAATTTAAAATTCAATTTTTATCAATTTTACAGCAAAAATAACTTAATATAACGCATGCACACGATAAATACATATCTATACCCAAATATGGGTATTAAAATCAGGAAATAATTTTGTTCAATTTTTAATAATTTTTTACAAAAAATCCAATATGTGATTAACATAGGAAATCTTTTTCTTGGTTCCACAGACAGTCAGTGATGTCATCACTTCAACAGAAAATTTAAAAACATGGTATATAATTTTTTTTTTTTTTTTTAATCTTATAATTATTCTTATCTTAATTCTCAATAAACTTGAATTTACTATTAAAATTTTAACATACACAGAATCTTCTCACCACTTTGTTAAAATATATTAATCTTTTTCTATTTTAAATGATGCCTGTATTTACTTTAAATGCCCAATATTTCATAAGATATCCTGTTTTAAACTTTTAAAATGTTTATAAAATTTGCTTATTTTTCTGGCTTAGCCATATTGTTTTACTTTTTATAACTACAGCTGTTGCCATCTTTAAAATATTTAAAATGATGAGATCATTTTATAATAAAATTATCCATAATAGCATAGATTATATTTCACTCCTCTATAAAAATTGATTTTAAAATCGTCTGCTTCTTTTATACTTTTACTTTAATAGAATTTTAATGAAAAATAAATTACATATTAGTCATTTTAGCATTTTAATCCAAAATAGCTTTAGACATTATATATTTCACTCATCCATAAAAATTGATTTTTAAAATCGTCTGCTTCTTTTATACTTTTATTTTAATAGATTTTTAATATAATTTAATTTATACACTAGTCATTTTAGCATTTTTATCCTACGTAGCATTAGAAATAATATATTTCCCTTCTCCATTAAAATTTATAAGACTCTACAATATATATAAAACTAATTTGTGCTAATATCAACTCTATGAAAACTTTTATCAAAGGTCCAAATCTCAATCCCGTGGATTTTTACATCAGCTACAACATTTTCGTCTTTATTTGTAAATAATAATTTGACTGTATTGAATAGTTCACTGCAATATACTTCAACGTATAACTTAGCCACAGCAACGCGTGGCCGGGTCTGCTAGTATATATATATATATATAATCCTTTTGATAGTAATAGAAAAGAATGAGAACGAAAAATAGTCAGTCGAATAATTCATCAAAGAAACATACACAGGCCACACAAAGTAACTAGATTTCTTAAATTGATTTAATTTTTAAGATTAATAAAAGCACTTTAATTTATTAGACTACAATACCTGTTGAAAATTAAAATAGGACCGTGTAGTTAGATTCTGAAGAAAAGAAAATTGACTCAATGATATTTTATATATATATATATATATATATAATAAATCAATAAGGAAAATGAAACCAATCAAAAAATGATTAGCCTATCTGTAAAGGGCAAAATTAACGGTCGCCACAGCCACATGGCAACAAAATAAAAAAAGATGGCAATTAAAAATTATGCATCTATCGCCACTAAAGTTGCCCCTTTTTGTGATCATTAAAAGATTCTAAAAATCGAACGACAATAGGCAATTGAAGCCTTGTGATTTCCAATCTTTTTCCATCCATGGCATAAATGTCAATGTTCATTTTGAACTTGCTTTATTATATTCTACAACATGTAAAGAAGTAGAATTGTTTAATATATCTCACTCATATAATTTTTTGGAACCCCCCCCCCCCCCCACTTTCCCTCCCCCTAACGACCTGCAATCACACAGCTTATAGAAAGCTTTATAGTTTCTAATAAATTCTCCATCTGCCATCTGCCACAAAAATATAAATATCTATTTTAAACTTGCTTTATTAGATTCTAGAATCTGTAAAGAAGTAGAATTGTTTAATATCTCTTACTCATAATTTTTGTAATCCTCCCCCCCCCCCTCCTCTAGCGATCACATGCTCCGCTGAAGCCTTGTGATTTACAATCTTTCTTCATCTATAAAATAAATGTAAATATTCATTTTAAACTTTCTTGACTGGATTCTAGAACCTATATGGAAGTATATAGATTTTTTTTTACCCCCCCCCCCTGCACATGTGTGCTCCCTTTCAACTACCTTCAAACTTGAAAAATGAGCTAAAAATCCATAATTATATAATTTTGAAGTATAAATGTATTGTAGAAAAAGTAACAGCTCAGTGACCAGATATATCTATCAGCGGCGGTCAGATGGTTAAATTAATTATCATTAGGGTATCAGGTCATGAAAAATTAAATGCAAACCGGCATTGACTGGTCTTGAAATATCATATTTAATGCCAGTCACTGATTTATACATCTTCCAACTCAAAAAAAAAAAAAAAAAAAAAAAATATATATATATATATATATATATGTAACATATATTTGGATCAATCATTATTTTTGTAGCAGTCATGTCCAAGGTGAAATAGAGTCAATAATAATCCAGTCAGCTTTATTTTTAAAATATGAGGCGAGGAACCAGTACAATTACTATTTCCACGTAGGTGAGGAACCAGTACAATGCTTTAAGTAACTACATGATAAAAGTCTTAATCACAAACAATATGGAAAAGCTATTACATAATCTTCTATAGCAAAACTAAAACGAAAAAAGACAATATTTTAAGGATGCAAGCACTTTTATACGAGGAAAAAATGAGAAGAGGAGAGGGTTTTTCTCCTCTACTGAGACGTAATGTCACGTGATCAAAAAGGATGTAACTTAGTGCTTTTTAATTCTATTTGTTTCTTCTTTTTCAGACAGGGCATTGACCAAGTCTAAAAGGATATTTTTGGTCTGGAGGGAAAAAGACAATTTGGAAGAAATACGTTAAAATAATAATAATTAAAAAAGATTAATTTTCCTAACTATTATTTTTAATAAAGCAGAAATGAAAGTTTCGATTTGCAAAGAACAAATTTGAATCATTATTAAAGAATATATTAATTAATATAAAAAGACCTAATTAGAGGATTTTTATATTACATATATATATAATATAAACTATATAACATAATGCATGAAAATGCATACTTGCCAACCAATTTTGATAAAAAAAGGGAAGATTTTTGTTGAAAAACCAGAAGATTTCATAAAAAAAGGGAAGATTTTTTTTTTTTTCTCTCTTTGACGTATTAAACAATACAGTTTTACAATAGATTGATTATACTAAATATATAAAAGTTTTAAATGAAGTTATTCCTCTTCAACATATAGATATCTACAAAACAGAATCTGTAAGAAATTTATTTAACAATAAACAAAAAAACTTAGTTAAGGTTAAAGTATAGCTAATTTTTTAAATAAATAAAGAATGTGATTTTTGTGTATGTACATTAATCATACATATAAGAAAAAGTAGCAGTAGCTAATTATCAGTTTCAAACTTGCATAAAACCAACTGAGTATTAATTTTCTTAAATTGATTTATTTTCCTACCTGAAAAAGTATTCTTAATTTTTTCCCCATGTTTACACATTTGGTATAAATATGACATACAAATATTTAATTTAATTGAGGAAAAATAAAGATTCATTAAATTCAGCAATAAAGATCTAAAAATAATTACATATTGAGCACTTTTATTGCTTTATTGTTTCTAGAATTGATCACAATCCGGGGAAAGGATGGGGGGGGGGGGGAATACAAAAATAATTACAGAGTAAGAAATATTTAAACTCTTTCAACTCTACTTCTAGAATCTAATGAAAGAAGTTTAAAGTTAATATTATCATTTATGTTGCAGATGGATAAAGATTAGGAAACAAAAGACTTCTGCAGAACATTTTATTGCTGATCACTAGTTGTAGATAAATAAAGAGGGGGGGGGGGGCAAAAAATAATTACATCAGCAAGAAATATTTAACAATTCTATTTCTTTAAATGTTCTAGAATCTCATAAAGCAAGTTTGAAATGAATATTGACATTTATGTTATGGATGGAAAAAGATTGGGAATCAGGAGTTTTCGTAGAACGTTTGGGTTTCTTTTTAAAACGAACGATATCCGCGACTTTTTTAAAAACGGAAGATTTCATCATCTGTCCGGAAGACCGGAAGATACATTAAAAAACCGGAAGTCTTCCGGGAAAACCGGAAAAGTTGGCAAGTATGAAAATGCATTCCAGCCATAATAATAATAAAAATACCCTAAATTAGAAGTGGTTGATGTGAGCTAATAAGAAAATAGAAAACACACATACACACTCACAGAACTTTTATACAATGACGTGAATGTAAAAAGTCACATACTTTGAAATGAACTGTTTTTCATATTCCACTGATGATGCATTAACTCTTGAATTTGAATGATAAGGCTTATATACTAAAACTGAATCATTTTGGAAAAAATGCAATTCTTTGGAATCATATTCAGGTGATTCTAAAAAAGCATATTTTAAAGGTGGCATCCAAACATCTGTATTCTGAAAATACATATTAAAGGAACATTAACATCTAAAAAAAAAAAAAAAAAAAAAAAATAGAATATATATTACCTGACAGACAAGAAATTTAAAAATACCTGGATATCACTTAAAAGAGTGCTAATTTTATCACTGTTTGCTTTACTTTCTTTTAAGGCATCATTTTCACTAGAAGAGCAATCAGGACAAACATTAGTACTAAAGCACGGTGATGGCACTGCATTCTGCTCTAATGATGGTGGAGTAGGATACATTCTTGAAAGCTCTGTAATGAGATAGGGAAAAAATAATTTTTTACTTGCCTACTTAATTATTCTATGTAAATGAACTTAATAATGCCATGTACCTAGTTAATTAAATTGTTTAATTACTACCCAGTGGCAGAAAGTTTTGTAGTTGTCTGCAAGAGGCTTTATCTGTCTGCAAAATTTGTCTGTAATCAGGGGTGAAAATGGCTTACACTCAAAAAGCCTGAAAGCTGATTTGGGGGGGGAGGGGGTTAACATCAGTGGTGATCTCGCGCAACAATACACAAATACAATTTTACTGCAGAACAATATAGTATAAACAATTGTGTGTATTCATTCAATTCATCTCATTTAATTAAATATTTTATAGCAATGTTTGACAGAACACAATATAAATAATTATAAATAATAAAAGTATTAGTTTTAGTTTTGATACAGAAATTTTTTTTAAAGTGAATTGTTATTCGAAAGTTGCAGACAAATTTTTTTTATCAGTGCAGACAAAAACTGTTCGCAAGCTGTTTTTCTGTGTCCACGACTATGTCGCCATGTCGCGGTGTTTCTGTCACTGGAAATTACTATAAATTATTTAGTTATCCTTTAAAGTTAAGAAAATGACTGACGTTAATCACTGAATATAACATTAAGTTAAATTCAATAAATATGTTATTTAATGAGAAATAAAAATAAAAATTCAAAACATCTAAATTAAGCATTCTTAAACATTGAAGTAAAGCATTTCTATTAATCTTTTATTTATTTCATAGTTAGTACATTACAGTTAAAATTATGTTCTTTTAATTTTAAATCCTAATGACTCCCATTCCAAATAATCACAAAATTTTTCTATAATTTTATTATTTTAATTTACATTTAATTCATTCATATATTCAAAAGATATATTTTCAAATAATTAGAGAGAGAGAGAGAGAAAAGAAATAAAGAGACTAAATAGAACACAAAGAAATACATTTAACAACTAATTTTATTTAAAAATAATTATGAATCAATATCATTATTAAGAGAACTGTTCCTTAATTAGTAGATAAACATTCAGATTAAGATGTTTGGAGCTACCAATATGTATAAATTCCTCTCATTTAAAAAAAAAAAAAAAAAAAAAAAGGAAATAGCCCAACAAAGTTATTTATACCAAATAAATGAATAGTTTGTGTAGAAAGTGTTTTTCCCACCAGTCAACAGATGGCGCTGTCTCCAATGACCATCAGTACAAAATGCCAAGCAGGGAAAGTTAGTGAGTATCCGGCTGACAATAGAGAGAGCTGGTCAGACCATCAGCGCGTAGGCTAATTTGGTCGCTTCATTCTAGTTTGAGCACAGAAGTCTAGTTTGATCAGAATAGTTGGAAAGAGCCATGGATAGCTTGTAATTTAGTTTTACAGTTTGTTACAGCACAAGAAGGTGCTTAAATGCTGTATCGTGATCTTCTAATGAAGTGAGCTTCTTGACCTTTGTGTGTAAACCACGGAAATAGTATAGTGATTCATTAATCACTTGTTTTTCATCTAATCCTTGTGTGCATATTATGTTCTAGATGTTTCGTCTGTTCTACAAATAAAGTGTTGTCTTACATTCAGATTCTACTCATTGACCCCACCCCTAGACATCAGATTTAGAATTTGTTAGAGGTGTAGTTAAAATGTTCGTAAAAGAGCAAAAAATAAAATCTTTGGAAGAACGAACGAAAATAGAACTTGAAAGAATTAAATTGTCCAAACTAGAAAGGGAAATTGAACTCCAAAATCTAAAGTTACAGGCTGCAGCTAACGTGCTGAGCAAACGAATTCGGAAACTACCTCACTGTCTTTAGAAAATTTAATTAGGTGTATTAAAACGTTAACTATTTCAGTACCTGAAAAACCAGAAGTTCTTTCAATCCCTTGAAAAGGCATTCGTTTCTAAAAATGTACCACCTAAATTTAAATCGGAAATATTGATTAATTTATCGGGTAATAAATGTAACCAGGTTCTTGCGTACGTTACAACCGCAGAAATTAGTGATTACAAAAAAAAATTAAGGAATTAATTTTAAGACAATTTCAACAAATGCCGCATGAGTGTTTGAGTAATTTTAAAAATGCGCTGTGGAATTCGTCAGAATCTCATGTTCAATTTGCTTTGCGTTTATGCGCTACTTTTGAATACTATTGCAGATTAAGAAAGGTTAAGGATTTTGAACAACTATGTGATCTTATAGTTTCTAATAAATTATATAAGACGTTAGATTCCAGAACTAGAGAACATATCAGCATTAGAGAGGGCTGAAGTTCGTTTAAGCCCAATGAATTAGGCCAAGAATGCGATTTATTTTAGTCTTCTAAGGGGAAATCATTAATTGAAATTAATAATACGGAAAATGAAAGTTCAGAACATAAGTGGTTTGTAAACAAAACTCCTTTTAAAAAAGCACAATATAACCATAAAAATCCATTACACAATTCAGTGCCTAATCAAACTCATGAAAAAAAAAAGAAAAAATGTGTTACATTTATGCGGCGAAAGGAAAAACATTTCATTTCACTAGAAATTGCCCTCAGCGTGCTACAGGAAAAAAAGAATTCCATGAAAATTTCCCAACAAATTAAGTAGTTCAATCTGAAATAAATAATAGTTGTCCGACTGACCTAATTATTAATAAGCTTGAATATGTCCATATTTTGGTGGATGATATTCCATTAAAAGCACTAAAAGATAACAGTTCAACTACTTTGATTGTAAATAAAAATATCATTCCTTACACTAAAACAATTATTTGTAAAACCACCCTTATTAGTTGTTTCCATGAAAAGAAAAATGCAAATCTAGCTGAATTTAAAATATCTTTGCCCGATCATGATTCAGTAAATATAATCGGTGCATTTTGTAATAATCTAACATATGATGTAATTTTGCTTGCCTAGTAATATTTTTGATATTCTGAAACAACAAAATAAAAAGACAGACGTTTCCAATACGAGCAACCAAGCAGGGAAAAATTGATTTTCGGTTTCGGGGGGAAGCAATTCGAATGAAGCAGATGAATGTTTTCTATTCTTTCTTTATTTGATGGAAAGGGAAATAAAATAGATTTTTTTTTTTCAAATATGTGCAACTTTTTGGAAGAAATGGAATTGGATGTTAGTCCTATATTAAATAAGTCATTAAAAGAAAGATTAAATGAGTTAATAAAAAATTATAAGCCAGTTAAAACAAAAAGTACTGATTTAAAAATGTCCATAATTTTATCCAATGATACACCAGTATGTTTACGTTCGCGCAGATTAACATTTGTAGAAAAAATTAGAAGTAGATAAACAGATTGACCAATGGTTGAAAGTAGGGATGAAATGGACAGTGATTTTGCCATATACTGGATATCCGGAGCTCTTGTGCCCACCGGATATCCAGCAATATATATATATATTTTTTTTTTTATGTTGTATATTTCTTTTATTTTTCATATTTTAAAACAATAAATTATAAGCATGTTTCACACACTATTCTTTTAACCCTTAAATGCCTTATTTTTTAAAAATCAATTTTAAAATGTACACACTTTACTATGTAATAATTTTCAGCACTAGTATTGCCTCTACATGATGAAAATTGATTTAATAATACTATCAGTATGTAATTTATTGGCAACATTAGGCATTAGAACTTTAATAATATTCTAATAGTATATGTAAAAATTGGTTATGCAGCCGAAAGGCAACATATGACATTTAAGGGTTAAAACCATTCTAAATATAATTTAAAATAACTTTTCTCAAAGAGATATTTTACTAGATGCCCAATGTAAATGAAATTTTACTGTGCAAATGACAGCTTTTCCATTCGCGGGAGAAAATTGCAGTGTAGCAGCACCACCTATTGGCGGGTATGCATTTAATTTAATCAGCATAATTGTCTCATTATAGCCTTTTCATATATCCAGTTTTGTTCGATTATACGCAATTGAATAGCAGTGCTACCTGTTGAGTGATTGACACCAATCCAAAAATAATGTAAATTATGTTAAGTTGCATCTGCATATAAATATATATGCAATTATGTGCAGTAGTTTGAGATATAGTCTACTATGAAATTTCAGAAATCGGTGTAAAGCAGCGCCACCTTTTGGCAGATTAGCACCAAAATTTGATAGGCGTTAACTTATGTCAAGGTGCATCTGCATATAAAATAATATGCAATTTTGTGTAGTAGTTCTTGAGATATAGACTTCCCTGAAATTAAGAAAATCGTTGCATAGCAGCACTACTTGCTGAGCGACTGGTACCAAAAGTTGATAAACACTAATTTATGTCAAGGTGCACTGGCATATAAATTCGCATGCATTTGCATGTAGTAATTTCTGAGACACAATCATCACAAAATTTTTGTCTCACAGGCAGACATTTTTTAAAATTGTCAAATCGTATTCTGGGCCTCTCAAAATCTGTAAAGCCATCGGAAGTCGAAAAATGTTACAAATCTAATATTTCCTTCCACTGAATATAGAAGAAGGTTTTTTAAAAAAAGGAGGGAAGTCAGCTCATTCATTTAATTATTTAATGCTGTTTAATTTTAATTTTATTTAGAATTAAACTGTTTTGTAAGATTCATAAAAGAAGCTCAAAACTAAAAGCTTCAAATTAGTATGTTGTGGCCGTCCCAAAACTTTCTCCTATAACATTCTATATATCAGTGGTACATACTCTTTAACCTGCACAAAAACTTAATCATAGCTTCTAACAATAAAAATTGTAGATCTGGAGTTTGAAGCAATTTTAATAACCAAATGTCGAGATGTAGTCATGTGAAGAATCGCAGGAGGTGAGGAATAGAAGTGTCAAGATGTTCAGATTTAGCCATCCTATTCACACAGTAAATTGTACTGTAGCCAGGGCTGCCAACCTCTGGGAGTGCTAAAGTGTAGTTAAAAAGCAAAAAAAGTGTAGTTTTAAGCTACAAAGTGTAGTCGCTAAAAAATTAGAAAATACTTAAAATATAAATAAGCATAAAATCTTTTGTTTACATTATGACTTACTTTCTGAAATTTATTGATTTTTAATAATCAAACATACAAAAATAATAGAAATTTTATCCAAATTTACTTTTTATATTAACATGGATACATGAAAATACACTAATTCTAATATAATACACTAATATGCAGGGTTGCCAACTTTTCAAAAACAGTTTGAGGAGTATTCAGAGAAATTTTGAGGAGCACTTCGGCTACTTTGAGGAGCAATTTTAAAAATTAAAAAAGAAAAAAAAAGAAAGAAACTACTAACAAAAATAAATTAGCAATAATCATATGAAATTAAGTAAAGAAAAAAAAAAAAGGTAAGATGTAGGTATGCATCAAATTTTTAGTTATTCAGTATATTGAATATTCATTATTCAGTAATAATCAAACATTTAGTGCATGCCTATTCAAAAGAAACTTGTTTAATTACAAGAACAAGACAATTGATGTGAAAATAATTTCAATGCTATACTTCAAACACATACAAAAATTGGATTTTTTTAAACAAAATCTTAAATTTTTGGAGTAACAAAAGTCAAAATAATGAACAATTTTAATAGTTTAGATATTAGAAAATGTAATAAAACTGAATCTACAATAAAATAATCATTGTTATTAAGGATGGAAAAGGATTGAAATTGTACAACATTAAATTCAATTTCAGTGCAAACTGACAGCCATCAACTTTTCTGAAACTTTTTTTCCCCCTTAAGATTATTGCTAAATATACCTAAAAAATCGAATTTCCGTAGAGGGGGGGGGGGGGGTAGAATTACGTTTTTATCATTAATTAAATAAATATGCTATTCTTCTCGTATTTGACAGAATTCGCAATATTTTTACGACCGATTGCCGAAATTCGTAATTATCTCACTGCAAATTTACAAAATCTACGTTTAATAGCAAATAATTGCTAATATATACTATAATTTTGCTCTAATTGATAAAATTCACTCTTCTTTAAAGGTAAATCCTAAAATACGCGATTATTATGCGGCCGATTGCCGAAACACGCTATTATTTAGCTACTAATTTGTGCAAAATACGTTCATCTGAAAGCTGAATCTTAAATACTCAACTATTTTGCCACTAATCAGTGAAATTTGCATTTTTTTTTTTTTTTTTTTTTTTTTTTTTTTCAAAGTGTAATCTCGGAAATCGGGAATAATTTTGAAGTAGTTTTCGCTAATACGGGATCGCTTACCCACTAATAATCAAAAATGTACGTTTTATATGCTATCATTTGGCTGCTAGCCAATAAAGTTTTTTTTTTTTTTTTTTTCCCAGTTGATTTCAGTAAATCGCGATATTTTTGTAGCCGATGACGGAAATACGCAATCATTCCGCCGCTAATTAACAAAATTTATGTTTAATCGCTGAAAAAGGCTTTATTTTGATGCTAATCGATGAATTTCTTGATTTTTTCAAACATGATTTACATTATAAGTATAATTTTGTGGCTTTTTATAGAAATACGGAATTATTTTACAGCTAATTTTCAAAATTACGTAATCGTAAACTAATTGCTAAAATAGATGTTATTTTTCTAAAAATGTCTAATTATTTAGTCATAAATCAGCTTTTTTTTTTTTATTACTGAAATGGCATTTTTTGTGGCTGATTTATAAAATACGCAATTTTCTTGTGCTATTTTTGTGATGAATCCATTTTAAATCCAGCGATTTTTGTGAAAGTCCCATTTTCAGATATGAAAATTTCTTAGAATCACCCAATAAAAACTAAGTTATCGCGTATTCAGTTATCCTAAGAAAAAGCACAGAAAATATTCTTTTTCTTTCTCCAACGGTAGATACTTCGTACGATAAAGTTCGAAATTTTCCATGATTTTCTCAGAAACTTGTATATTAAAACACTTAAGAAAGTTTCCTATTACAGAGGACAATTCCTCCGTTAAAGTCCGACTTTATACTGTTTTCTCCAAAACTCGCGTGATTACGGCTTCAGACACTTTAGAAAGTCTCCCACGGAAGATAGCTCTTCCTGGTCTTAGTTTCCTTGCGTTGTCAATCGTACTTAAAGTTCAGTAACTTTGAATCCATTATTTTTATCGATAAATAATTAAAATAAACAATTTTTTTCGTTAGAAAGTATTATTTTTTAGCGACTTATTAAGCATTAAGTTAACTGAAACATTGATAGAGTTTAAATGAAAATCAAAATACAACATAATCATAGCCATGAAGATAATCATAGCATTCGGTTTCTTTCTCCCCCCCCTTTCAGCTTGCGGTGTCTGCTTGCGGTTTTAATTAAGCACACTCTCAGCTAATGTAAACAAATATGTGTTCCCGTTCTGAGTCAGC
This sequence comes from Salticus scenicus, assembly GCA_963930645.1. Taxonomy (NCBI): domain Eukaryota; kingdom Metazoa; phylum Arthropoda; class Arachnida; order Araneae; family Salticidae; genus Salticus; species Salticus scenicus. Next base: position 353,855,292 of record OZ005649.1, on the reverse strand, counting down.
AATATTTCGATTACGCAATGCCTAACACTAGAATGTTTTTTTTTTTTTTTTCTTTACTATTTATTTATGAGTATTTACGATGAAGCATGTGGTTCTTCAACTAGATTGTAAAAGTTAGTTTTGTTATTTTTATATTTTCAAGAAGCACTTTCATAGATAAAAAATAAAATTCAAACAAAAATGTTTTATGCGGCAACTGTTGGAAATGCAAAATTAAAAGTTGATAAGGATTGGATTGGGATTTCTGTCTAGATGTGTGCAAGGAAAAAAAAAAAAAATAATAAGAAAAAGAAAGAAAGAAAAAAGATAGTAGTTTTTTATTTTTTTTTTCAGTGTCTGCCACTATTTAGTTTTATATTATACTTTTTTAATCCGTGGTGAAATCGGAGTTCGCTCGTTGTAAACAAGATGACGATGGGGAAAGGAAAAGCGTAGCTTTAAGTATACGATGCGTAGAGTGTAGTAGAAGCAGGCTAAAGCGTAGTTACTACGCCAATTGCGTAGTTGTTGGCAGCCCTGACTGTAGCAGAACCACCTGTTGGCCAATATGCACTGAAATTGAATCACCATAGTGTTTTATAATAATAGCCTTCTCACATACCAAGTTTTGTGGAATTATACACAATTAAATAGACTTCCTTTAAATGGGAGAAATCACATAGAGAGAGCTATCTGTTAGTAAAATGCACCAAAAGTTGACAGGCACTTTTATTTTTATTAAGGTGCAACTACATATAAATTTATATACAATTCTGTACATTAGATCTTGGGCTAGAGCTGCTATGAAATTTTTGCCACAGGCAGACAATTTTTTTTTTTTTTTTTAATAATCAAATTGTGTTCTGGAATCCTCAAAACGTGTACATCCATTAACAACCAGGAGTCAAAAATCTTTATTAATCCAATACTTTCTTCAATTTAATATAGAAGGAGTTTAATATTTCAATTTAATATAGAAGAAAGGAATAACTGAAAACAAATTTATATTATTTCTTTGCATATTTTTACTTATTTTATATCTTTGTATTTCTTACAGATAAGGGAAAAAAAAACCCTTTATGTATAAAAATTTTAATTAAAAGTAAGTATAAAGTTTTTCTAATGAACAAAACCAAAAAACTTAACAGTTGCAAACAAACATTAAAGTGCAAAATTATGTAAACTGGAGTTTTTTTTTAATCTTTCTGACGCCAGATACTTTTGTATTGCTCATTAAACTTCATTTATAGACTATTTCTAGATATCAAAATGCTTTAAATGATTAACTTGTTTATTTCTTTTCAAATGATGATGATTGTAAATTCCCATTCGTTATTTTTTATGCTTTTAGTCTTACAGCCTAATATGAAATCTCCATTAATTTATTTTCCAACATTACTTTGAAATATAAACAGAATACCCTGAAAATATGAAAATAATAATCTAAAATATAAAAATATTAATTCTTACTCCTTTTTATCTCTATATTTCATATGAACTGTTCCACAGTCCCCGTCAAAATGAAGATTAGTTTAGTTAAATGAAGATTATCTACTCATAGCATGAACTACTGTTAACATGAACAAATTTCTTATTCCCCTTGAGATTCACGTTAACAAGGTTCGACAGTATATATATGTATATATATTGTTCTTTGAGATAAAAGGCGACATCTTCAAAGAATAGAATTAAAAAAAGGGAATTCGAAAAACTTTATTTTTGAATGAGATATCCTTATAATATGAAATAGGATTACTGAGAAAGGAAAAAGAAGGAATCTGTCTTTCTTATTTCAATTCCTTATTTCAATTTCCTTATTCAATATGTTGATACAAACAATACTTTTTCTTTCTCTTATACATATGTGGTAGAGAAAGTATTGTTTTAGGGTGAAATTTTTGAAATTGAGATTTGGTAATATTTATATATTTCAAGTTTCCCTGATTCTGAAAAACAGGTATCTATCATATCGAGATTTTACACTAAACATTTCTTGGGGACCAAACATATGAACATATGTGACATCCAAGAAAATTCAAACATATTATATGCCTATGGGAGAAGTTTCTAGCAGTTTATACTTTAACATCTATAGACTGCACTAAACAAAATGAAACAAACATATATTTTTTATGCATAAAAGCATGTTTTGTGTAAAATGTTGTATTTCCCTTATTTCTATTCAAATTAACAATTTCCGGTCAGTAATAGCTTTTTTGTTGCATACCGACAGGACTAGGTTCGAACGTACACATCTGTAGTCTGCAATTAAAGCTTTCTCAGAATGTATCTATCTACAGGCTAGCCAGATGTTATCTGCTGTCTTAAAACCTTCCAAGGAGTCGGACATCAGATCCATGCAAAGATAGTTTCCTATTCCAAGTGGAAGGCTTTGTGCCTTCACATTTCTCATACCGTCCTTTTCACACATCTCTGATTTATTGACGAATTTTACTAGCAGCAGTTTTCTCAGCCAATTAAGATTCTTTTGTGAGGATAATTGGGTGGGGGGTGGGGTGTCTTTTTTATAAATGTATATTTTTATAAATATATATACATATATATATATATATATTCTCAATCTTGATTATTTTTTTTACTTTTCATACTTCGTTTTAATGATTCGAGTGCTGCCCTTAGGCAACTGCCACCCTCAGGCATTGCCCGAGTTGCTTAATGCCTAGCGGCGGCCCTGTGCATACTTAACGGCTGTTTCAATTTTGGCTATAAAATATTTAAGATTAATACGTTCATCAAAAATAAATTTTCTGCCTAATTTTAACAATGAATCCTCATGAGTATTTAATTTAAAATTAGATAAGTTAATGTAAGGGTACTTTGTTTTCTTGTTTTCCAGGTTAACTTGCTTATTCTTCTTTTGAATCCAACATTAAAGTTTCATGTTTTGTTTAGTAGTATAATGGTTTCTTTCAATTTCGCCATAAATATCTGTTTTGTTTTTTATTTTATTAAATTTGTAATCCTGCAATTAGTTTTTGTTTCCAAAATTGTGGTTAGTAATTCCTTTTTAATTTGGAAAATATTGAGCAGTTTTCTGTTTGATGATTTTATTAAGAACTTTATTTTCGAAAAAAAAACAACTTCTCTACGAAAATTTCTTTTCAGGGTTATGTTATTAATATGAATGAATGTAAACATTTTAACATTATTCCTAAATTCAATCTTCTAAAAAGTTCTGTGCCTGTCAATGTATGACGTGGGCCCTTAATAACAAGATATAACAAGACTAATTTGCATAAGTTATATAAAGTTTTATTTACCTTTTATTTATAATTTTAAATTTATTTTCTCATGACTTAAAAAGTTTTAACCTTATTGGTATCTATTTTATTTAATTATGTACAAAGCTAAACTAATTTTACTATTTATATGCATTTCACCCCTTCCAACTGTCTATTATTCATTTAATTAAACAAACTATTTTTGTTCATTATTTCACATTAATTCAGAATTACAGAATCTAGTAGAAACACAATAATGTAGGACAGTAAATTCTGAAAATATGCTCTAGAGTGATACTTTAGTTCAAATTTATTTTTTGTGCTATTTTCTTTTGTTTCTCCCCCCCCCCCCCCCCCCAATATAGCTTAATATTTTTGACCATAATCTGGAATTTTCAAGGGGGAGGAGGGGGGACCACCAAATTGCTACATGGTGATCCCCGTGGCAGAAACACTGCGACATAGTCACAGACACAGAAAAGTGGCTTGCGGACAGTTTTTGGCTGCACTAATAAAAAAAAAAAAATTTGTCCGCAACTTTCGGATAACAATTCACTTATAAAAATTTCTGTATCAAAACTAAAACTTTTATTATTTATAATTATTTATATTGTGTTGTGCCAAACATTGCTATAAAATATTTAATTGATGAGATGAATTGAATGAATACACACACAATTGTTTATACTATATTGTTCTGTAGTAAAATTGTATTTGTGTATTGTTGCACGAGATCACCGCTGATGTCAAGCCCCCCCCCCCCCATCAGCTTTCAGGCTTTTTGAGTGTAAGCCATTTTCTCCTCTGATTACATGCAAATTTTCCAGACAGATTATGAAATTTTAAAAGCCTGTCGCAGACAGCTACAAAACTTTCTGCCACTGGGATGGTGGTCATTCCACAGTGTAACATCAATATTTCAAATCACAGAGAACATTTATTTTGTCTCGATACATTGTTTTAATTGTGATATCAGATTATTCTGCAAAATCATCCTTCTTCCATTATTTTATTCATTCCTCCAAACAAAAGATTCAAATTTATTTATTTATTTTCAATACATTTTTGTAGTAATGACATCAGTTTCGAGGAACTTGGGTTTTGTTATTAAGAAGATTAATAAAAATAGGTGATAACTAATAGATGCAAAAGAAATAGATATTCTTAATTTACTTTTAATTAATGCTAAACTAAGAACAATTTTTTCTGAAGATTGAAATTTATCCCAACACTTAAAATTTATTGCCTCATAGACAGAAATCAATTCCAGATATGCATATATGCACAATGAGCAGCCTTAATCCATTGCATATTTCATACTGAGAAGAATTGTACAATTTTAGTTCCAGAAAAATTAATCGGCAATGGAAATCGATAATGAAGCACATAAGCTCATAACACCGAGAAAAGATATTTCTAGTGAAAATATACAAAAAAAAAAAAAAAAAAAAAAAAAAAAAAATACCATTTTGGCTCATTTAAAGCTGATGTTCTATCACTGCATTTATAGTCACACAAACAATTTAATTTATTTACATTTATAGAAATGTAATTACCTATCTTACCAGCATATTCATCATAATTTGGAAGTTTTGTAGGAACAAATGTATTTTCTGCCTAAAATAAAAAATAAAATAAAGTTTAAAAAATTTAAAGGTGTCAGTTAATATATATAAAAGTTAAATTCTGAAATTCATTAATTATTTTAACAATGTTTAGCATCAAGATTTTTCATGATCTCTATCAAGAAAGTAGTTCAAAAGCACTTTAAAATATGATTATTAAAATAATAATTAATCAAAATAGTGAAACTACTTTTAACAAATAAAATCCAAATTGGAACATTAAATTATTTCAGTAAAACAAAATTTAAAAAATACTCTGCTAAAACAACAAATTTTCTCATCTATTAAGTTCATTGTTGAATCCAACAGGGCAGATCTGCCAGCGACAACCACTATTTGCAGACTATCACATGATTGGAAGAAAGAAAACTTTTTATTCTTTGTTGTTTTTTACATTCATAAAAGTAGAAAAGGATGTGCCATAATTCTGATTCAAAACTCTTCATAAAACCTTTAGTCGTTAAATAATTCTAGGTCAATAACGACATATTCAGTTGTGTTTATCAAATATTTTGAGTAAAAGTTTGTCATTAAATTCAATAATTCTGCAATAATTCAGATTCGTCTTTTCTCTTGTTTCACTTATCGCTGGAAATGCGAGAGAAGGTGAATATGAAATTTAATCTTGTGCACGTAAAAATAAAGTTTCATTTTTGGCAGACATTATTCAAATTGATATTATAATTCTGTAATCACAGTTTGAATTATAATTCTTTAAACATACATTATAATACTTTCAAAACATATTTCATGAAGCACTAAAATTACCTTTAATTTAAAAAATATACAACCTTTATTTAAACTTCATGTCTTCTTTATCCGAAACGCTTTCACTGGGGCACCCCAGCTTTTTCAACGGCATATACAGTTACGCTTCATAAAAACAGAATAACAACCAAAGTTTATAGAAAACCGAATAGTAGTAACGAAATTATCCATAAAAATAGCAAAACTCCATTTAATTACAAAATTAATGCAATTCAAGCTTATATTAATAGAGCAAAAATAGTTTGTAAAAAACCCAGCGACTTCAATAAAGAATTAACCATCATAAAAAAGTTTACTAAAAAGGCAGGTTATTCAGATAAATTAATTGATAAGCTTTATAAAAAATGTTCAAAAAATCTAAATTTGATAAATAATTTTCAGAAACTGTCACTAAAGTTTACCACTTCAATACTTTACGATCGCAGAGCTTCAAGTAAAATTAAAAAAGTAGCTGCTAAACATAACGTTAACATCCCAATTAAGCCAAATCCAAATATTTTTCAAATAATACGAAATGATAAAGACCCCATCCATCCATTAGAAACTGCAGGAATTTATAAAGTCCCTTACACTGATAGTGACGGTAATGAAAAATGTTATATTGGTAAAACAAAAAGAAAAAGAAAAACAATAATTAAGGAGCATAGTCATGATACTGCCACTGGTAAAATAACTACAGCTTTAACCCAGGTAAACAAAAATGAAAAAATAAATATTAAATTTGATGATGTTAAAAAACAAAGAAAAAAAAATAGCGAATTATCGAAATCATAGGTATGCTGCTTTTAGAGAGTCAGTTGAAATTTTAAGCTTTTCTAATTCATGTAATGGCAACGATGGGGCAGGGCTGGATCGACAGTGGCACCAAATGCTTAAGAGTAGTGGCAGCCAAGGAAAATTTTAGTTTTGTGAGACTTCAAGCACTGTATATGCCGTTGAAAAAGTTGGGGCGCCCCAGTGAAAGCGTCTCGGATAAAGAAGACATGAAGTTTAAGTAAAGGTTGTATATTTTTAAAATTAAAGATACATTATAATATTAAACTTTCCGTTTTTTATTATAATGTACTTTTTTGCATATAATAAAAGACAGAAAATTTAATATTTAACACTTTCTGAAATTAATACTTAATACTGAAAATTATCCTGGTTAAAATAAGGTAGAGAGTACTTTAAACTGGTGCTACCAAATAATAATTGCAACCATCAAAAAGTCCAGTAAATGTTTTGTAATTTTTCTGCATTGTTATTGTTTATATTTAAATGGCATTGAAATAGAAAAATATTAAAAGTCACAGACATTTTATAAATTAAAACACAAACCTAGATTTTTAAGACAAAAAGAGCGTTCATTTGAGTATGCGCAGAAATCTTTGAACCATTCCAAAATGATTATTTCCTGTCATTAGAATAATGTAGAATACAAATCAATTCAACACAATTCATTCATCTTGAAGTCATTTCTCCAAGTCCAAAGAAGGATAAAAACAAGGCTAGTTGCGTACATGAATTGTTTGTTTATACAAATTTTCATTACTGAATTCTTCATTTTAACCATGAATAAAAAGTTTTCATTAATTATTATTAAAAATTAGGCTTAGCTGCACAAGTGTTCCACCCGCAAAATTAAATTCCGCATGTCAACTCTATCCCCAGAACAGCATTTATGCAGAAAGCTTCCATCACGAACAAGTTAAATAAAGAAATTAAATGTATTTAACTTAATTATGCAAGAACTAATTCTTTTCTCGTATTGCTTGAAATTACAGAAACAGAAACAAATTCATTAATTCATCAAGCAAAACAATGAATGAACTTTTGAGCATTTTTAGCATGGAATCTAATTGTGATGTTACGATGTATGCATACAAATACTTAACTATTTTTATTATTATTGTATTAAAAATAACTTATAATAAAAAAATTTCGCATTTAAAATTACTCTTTTTCAGTAATGACAACTCTGATTAATTTTTACAAAATTTTGATAGACATTAATTTCATAAGGCATTCATAACATATACATTATATTTACTACTAAATAAGTAAATAATTGAAAAAGCCCTTTTATTCATCAATATAATAAGCTTAAAGAATTAGAATATTACATTATTCTTACATTATCCTCTTCAGATGATGAAGTATCAAAAATATTTTCTAAATCATTTAGAGACACAGCAAGATCCTCTTCTCGAATAAACTTAGGACAAAAATTTTTAGTTGGTGGAGAATGGACATTTCCAGTTGTATCATTTAAACTTGTAAGAACAACTTCCTGAGAAAGAGTGGCAGATGAATTTTCAACAGGAGATGGTATTTTAAATGGCATGAACACATCCTCTTCCTATTGGAAAAATATTACAATGCATATAAATATATATAACACATAAGACACAAGCCCAGTAGCAGAAAGAGTGCAGCACGATAACAAGCGCTGCAGATTATTTAAAGCTTTGCAGATTGATTTTACTCTAAAAAACAAATGCTAGGCTAAAATATATGAATATAATTTACCCATTATGTCTTGGATTACTGCACTTGGTGTACATTCTTAATTTATTTTCTTCATAGATGCAAAGTTTACATATTTCATGAATTGGTAATACTTTTTGTGATAACAAACGTAGTTCGGTATTCTTGGATTGCAGACAAATTTTGTTTTGCTGCAGATAGATACAGAAAATTCTGCCACTGGGGGCACAAGTAATCCTAATATGAATAAATGTACTTAACCTAGAGTAGTAATAATTTTATACTTGTAGTTGTGATAGCAGCTTTCATTCCCTTAAGTTTTTTTTTTTTTTTTTTTAACCATTCCAAACATACTAAGTAAAGAAAGTATCACAATCATGAGAAAAATTTGACATTGAGATTTCGGTATATCTATATGTTTTAAGGCACCCTGAGTTCATTTTTGAGAAATTTTTAGTGATGTCTGTGTGAGAGTGAGCAAACAAGAGAGCATCTACATGCCTTGTTCGAATGAGCTGAAAGTTGGTACATATGTTGTAGGTCGCCATATCCCAAATCCTATTGATTTTAGTGAATCTAGCATTTGCAGTTTTTTTACATGGAAACAAAGAAAAATTATTTATTATTATGGCCTATAGGCTCTAAATACCTTATTCAAATAAACTGAAAATTTATATGCATATTACAGGTCATCATCACAGAAATTGTATGGATTTTAGTGAATCTAGCAGGGCTGTCAGATTTGCTGCTTAGGTAGATACCCATTTTCCCCGCTGGGTTGGGTTTTTTATCCTTAAAAACCATTGGTTTTTTGGGGAAAATGGGTTTTTTAAAAAAATAAAAGAATTTTATAATTATATTTAAAACAATACCTTTCATAAAGCTCTTGGACATCAGTCCAACCCGAAAAATCACCAAATACAATAACCTGGACTGCACTTTTTACCGAGAAACAATTGTAATAGTTAGTGACCAATCAGCATGTAATGGGCAGATTTACACCAGGTGTGGTGCCATCTTCTAAAGAAGCAACAGAAAAGGAATCCTACAACACTATCGGACGACACTAAAGGTTGCTGAGGTAAGGGTGGTGCCGCCCAGAAAAACGACTAATGTCCAAGAGCTTTGTGAAAGTTATTGTTTTAAATATAATTAAAAATGCTCTTGTAAAATTAAAAATTTTAATTTTAATATATGAATTTTATACTATTTAAGCACTTTTAAAAAGCAATAATCCTCAGTAAAATACTTTTTTACCTGAGACTTTACATACAGGAATATCAATCAATATTTACTTTACTATTTTAAGTTTTCTTAATGTAAAATTGAATATATTAAGAAATAATGAAAAGTTAAATAATAATGAAAAGAAAATAACAATTGAAAGATAATAGAGAAAAATAAGTTTACATTCGTAATTTAAAAACTAAGGTTTTATCTTTTTTAATAAAAGTAACACAGGAAGGAAGATAACAATAGAGCAGAATAAAAATACTTTAATGAAGGTTTATTTTCCATATGAGAGATTTTCAGACAAAATTTCATACAAATATATAATTTCTACCAGTCTTCTACACATTTACTTTTCAATAATTGGTGGCACTATACTAATTTTTCAGTTTGTTGTTCCATAAGCTGTTGCGAACTTTGTTTTGGACAAACCAAAATGTTCAAAAAAGTCTCTCAACTGATGCTGAGCTAGTAGTCAATGAATTTAGTATACAATAAAATATGAGATACAGCCTTCCTGCTCACGGGAAAAATTCCAGCATAGCAGCGCCACCTATCTTCAGATATGCACCCAAATTGAATCAGCATAATGTTTCATTATGGCCCTCTCATGTACCAAGTTATGTGAAATTGCATCCACTAGAATCCGAGATATAACTTTCTCGCTCATGGGAAAAATTGTGGCACAGCAGCGGACTATTTATAAAATATCTGGAAATTAATAAGATCTCATTGTAATGGAAAAGAAAAGTTTGCATAAGATTATTGTATTAATGTCACTAAGATTAACTTTATTAAACAAGGCCCTTTCATAATTTGGTCATCCAGGTATTCAAATGATGATAAATTTCATCACACCCCCAATATAAATAAAGACATTGGAAAATTTTGTTAAATATTGTCATACATGCCAAATTAATAAGAAATATAAACAAAAAAGATTTGGGTTATTACAGCAGGTACTCCTAACAGATAGGCCCTTTGAATGTTTATCGTTAAACACTGTTAGAAGATTTAATTATTACAATTTTGTATTTCCCCCCCCCCCCGAGAGATTTTAGGAGTATGCTATGCCCCGATTGGGGAAGGTCACAGACTCACTGACGGGGGGGGGGGGGGGGGCTGTGCCCCTCCGGCCCCCTAGTTAGCACCACCCCTGCAGAAGAGACACTTGCTTCATCACATCACGTGTGGATTGAGTCCTCTGCACGTCCTTGGAAAGTTCTAGAAGCCTGTAGAAAGATTCCCCCCTCTCAAAACGCAGGAAATACAAATATTTTAAGAAAACATGACTGATTTCTGATTTTAGAAACTTAATGATTAAAAAAAGCTGTTTTTGAACTTCAGATTTTTTGAAAGGAAAAATATTAAATTTTAACCTATTTTAATGAGTGATATATCAAATTAAACAAAAATTAAAAAAGCAATCTTATGAAACCAGAAATAAAAGGAAATAAAACTTTAACTTCGTATTAGAAAAAATATTTTTAATATGAAATATAAACATTGATCGCTGATAAAAAAAAATTTGGATTTATCTGATTTTAGATTTTCTTTATTTTATTCGTTTGCTATTTTAGGGATTTCTTGATATAGCATAAAGCTTCAAAAGTGTGTAATTAAAGAATGCATCAGTGAAAGTTCATTTTATTTTAGCTTGAGGTGTTAAGTGTAAAAATGTATTTTGGCAGTTCAATGAGAACAATTTTTTTTTAAAACAAACTATATTTTATTAAAACCATTGTAAAAGATAATATAACAATAACAAATTTAACAAAATTAATTCCAACGATAGTATAACAATAATTTCAACAACTATTAAACTATTTAAATTTTTATATTTAACAACATTATAACAATGATTATAACAACGATAGCAAATTCCAGGCAACAGCTTAAAAAAAAAAAAAAAAAAAAAACTATATCGGTAACAAGCACTACTAAACTTAACAAATCATTCAACAATAAACTTTTAAACATTTAACTTCAAATTTCAAACTTAACAATGATGTTGACAACTTGTAATAAATTCTAACCAGTATAGCATCGGCAACTAGTTATAAATCTCTAGAACTTAACATTATATCAGCAACTAGCAATAAACCTTTAAAACTTAACACTTAAAGATTATCAACAACCAGCCATAAATCTATGAAACTTAGTACTTAAAGATTAAACCGACATAATATCAGCAACTAGTTATAAACCTTTGAAACTTAATAAACCGATACAATATCAATAATTCGCGACGTTAACAATAGACTTTCAAAACTTAACGTAACAAATTTAAACTGGTAAAGAAACCCATACGATGCTAGTCCAAAACTAGAGAACCTTGTTCACCAACATCAATTTGCCAACAACTATAAAAAATAAATTAAAATACCTGCTCATAGGATGTTAACAGCTGCCCGAGAAACGACGATAGACTTTCATAAAATTCGCCAGCAGAAAATTCAAACCGTAAATGTCATTAAATTAAATCCATAAATAACCACAAACTTATAAATTAAGACCAATAGAGCTTTCTACCACATAAAAAATAATAATAATATAATAATAATAAAAACTGTTACTTTAGATAAAATCTTCTTCTATTACTGTGGACTCTTTTTACTTGTCAAAACAACTGCCGGCAACTTAAATATCATATTACAAAAACGGACTGCTGGACTAAAGCTCGATAATTAACTAAACATAAAAACAAACAAACAAAAAGAAAAATAAGTGAGCAAGCCACTAGCCACGTTCCTCAAACACCTTTCTATTCAGAGAGGATTGTGGTTAGTATGACGCAATCACCGTGGCGTCGTCAAATTATCATGACGAATTCATCCGCGAAATTTGATGTCGACTAGTGAGCAATAAAGTAAACATTCATTTACGTTTACCGGCAAGCAGTAGTGATTTCTGCAAACATTGTTAAAGAAAAGCGATGTATTGTACAGTAGCAAATTAGCAAATAAAGCTGTCAGCTAAATTGTAGTAAGTAAGTATAATACATTTTAATAAAAGAAAATAAATGAAGTTACTTGACTTCAATTAATTAAATGTTTTAAACTTTTAAACTTTATACAGTGAAACCTCTCAAGTTGGACACCTTTTTAAGTTGGACACCACTCTAAGTTGGACACCACTCTAAGTTGGACACTTTTTCTCGGAACGGAATGTATCCATAGGATTAACATTGTGTCCAACCTCTATAAGTTGGACAATCAAATACTGTCCTAAGTTGGACACTTTTACTCAATGAGACAGGAAAAAAAGATATAAAACTTCCATTTTTCTCACTTTTTTTTTTTTAGAAATTTTACTTATCCCTTGTAGAAATAGCTGTTAATATCAAAAAACAATATTTCTTGTCACAGTATATTCATCTCTGTCTCATCTTATAAAAAAATATTTATTTTCTTCAATTGAAAAGTTCACAAATAACTGAATTTTGGCACATAATGAAAGAGTCTTTCTTTTTATTGATTTCCATGAATTGTTTTTATATCCAATAGAGATCCTACAGGCATGTTTTGACTTAGACCATTTTAAAATGAACATTAGACCAGAGCCTCCTTAAGTAGATGCCTTCCACGCGCGGCGAATCTCAATGTTAAATTAGGCAACATTTAAAAACAAAACTAACGCTAGGTGACAGCACCTACGCAGAGCAACAATTTTCTTCTGTTTCATAGACAAGTTATATTTTTCATCTAAAAATCTAGCTATTAATTTCAATTTAAAGTCCAAAATTGTGATGTGAAAGTGCTTTATCGTAAATATTTTCAATAAAATATTCAAATATTTATATTTTAAAAAGTATAGGGTATAATTTTCTTCGAAAGTGGACAAGACCTATTTTAGCTTTTCAACTAATTGAATTACAACGTATCAAATAAATAACACCTTTTTTTTTTTTAAATATACTATTAATTAAAAAACGAAATTTAAAATTAAATAAGGAAAAACATGGCATATCTATCACGCGATTAAATTATTCTTTATATATTTATTCAATAAAAATTTCAAATTTTTTTTTAATTTAGATACCAGATGAAAGTTTCGTTTATATAAATTAAAATCTCTGAACTTTAAATGAGTTTCAGTTCAGAATGAATAATTTATAATGATAAATTATTAAAATCATGTCTTATTTTTTTTTTTTTTTGGTCATGTCCTTTACGTTACATTTTTACCTTATTAGGTGTGAATTATTTTTCTTAAATCGAAAATTTTATATTATTTATAAGAAAAATAGACCAGCACGTTAACGAGATAAGTTAACATTCAGCAATAAAAATTGGAGAAGAAAACAATCTGTTGTCTAGTCCGTCACAAAAAGTAAATAAATAACCATTAAGATTTAAATTTTTAAAATTAAGGATTTCTTGAGTATAAGTTTTCTCTCGCACAAAGTTTTTTTTTTTTTTTTTTTTTTTTTTTAATTCAAGATTTTCCACCAGTTCCGAGAGGGTATGCTTACGAAACTGATAGACATTTTCGAAATAAAGTTGTGTTATATTTACATGTTTTGCGGTCTCCTGAAACGAAAAATAATGTTTTTAGTGGTTGGTCTGTGCGCGTCGGTTTGCCTATCTTGGATATACTTGGAAAATGCTGAAAGTGTATTTCATTTTGTGTTAGGTGTTTTTCATATAAGACTAAATTTAAATGCACAATCTAATGTGCACATAGTTTATTGAAAACATACAGGGCTATCCAAAATTAAGCTAAACGTTCTTTTCTGTAGAATGTAATTGACGGAAGTGCTTTGGTACACTTTTTTATGTCGACGAATACTGTTGAAGAAGGAAAATTAATTTTTCGAACGTATAATGTAAACAAAGTAATTTTTTTTTTTGAAGTTCTATTTTCAACTCAGGTTTTTGAATAAAGTCACGTTTTGAGGTTCCCTGAATACAAAAAACTTTTTTTTTTTTTTTTTTTTAGTTTTTAGCGATTGATTTATATGCATATTTATTATCAGAATAACTTAAAAACAAACAAATGCAGGAAATTCACAATTGCATTTTAAAACTCGTATTAGGTTTCAATTTGAAAAATTTGATAAAGATTGGCAAATTTAATGACAAATTAATAACATCCTTGAAATATTTTTACTTCCATTACCCTACTACCGTAGGTAATGAAAGTATTGTGTTCGGTCCAAAAATTCGATATCGAGCTTTCCCCTGATTTATATTTAGCCAGTATATGTGTTTGTGTGTATATACATGTGAGTGTATGGATGTGGGGATATTTTTCATTTTTCTGATAATTTTTCAAATCAGTACTCATGATATTTAATTTTTACATGAATTTTTAATTCAATATTCCATTTCTGTGGTAAAAGGTTAATAAAAGTAATGTTTTGAATCTTAAAACTTAATATTTTTAAAAAGAACAAAAGTAGAAATAAAAATTTTCTATTTTTTCTTTTCAAGATTCCCAACACTTTTGTTTCGATTTAACTGAAATAATCAAATTTTTATACGCATTTACACAAGTCTTTAAAAAACAGTGGTATTAAAAAAATATAAATCAATCTTGTTCCTATATTGGAGTATTTTATAGTTTTATTCATTTTATGAATAAAACTACAAAATACTCCAATATAGAGTGACTTGAAAGTAACTAAGAACAAGTTATTTTTCTGTATTCCTACATCAATAAATAAAAATTTTATTTCATTTTGTAATAAGCATAACTATTTTTATTTGTTAAATCTAACTTACTAACAGAGAGGTGTCAACCCTTCGAATTTTTATATCATAATTTCTTTTAAATTTATCTTCGTCTTAATCACACAATTTACGATAATAAAGAAAAATAATGTTTTTTGTGAAAAATATTATTGATATTCAAAAATCCGGAGGGTTGGTAATTTTGCATTAATTATTTATGCAGTTTACATACCTTGTCTGGAAATATTTGGAAGCAATTTTTTACGCTGAATTGCATTGCTTGGTATTTCGTGGAAACATATATTTTCACGGCTACTGTCTGAATTAGAAAATGGAACGACGCAATACACCATATTATAAAAAAAAACTCTCACATTTGTTAAATTAATAAAACATAAACCAGAACTCATGAACTCAATTGAAGCTCAATTGCATCGCGCTCGCGGGAAATAAACATAACTTTACGTACGGTATCAAGCGCCATCTACTGGCTATGTTCTTCTTGTACTGTTGCCAAGTTTTCGAGCGACTCGCTAGGCATCTACTTAAGGAGGCTCTGATTAGACAATACATTTCGGTTTTTAGGGTTCATCTTCATTTGTCCCTTTTATTTTTCCTACCAAGCTTTACTTGAGGGTATAATTACACTAAACTTAGTATATAAGAGATCTATCTATAGTGAAAAAAGATGCTGATTCAATATGGGTGCATATCAATCGACAGGTGTCGCTGCTATGCTGCAGTTTTCCCCGTTCACGGAAAAATTAAATCTCATTTTTTAGAACGAATAAATTCACCAAACTTCATAAGTGAGATGGCTATTATGAAAATTAATGTTATCTTAATTTGGGTATATGTCAGTATCAGTAGACAAAGTGGTGCTACTTTTAATCACATTCTCCAATTTTCCATATGACTACCACAGCGTCTATTGAATAAAATTGCACCAAAACACATATGCAAAATCTTTATTGATTAAATTTTCATTCATATTAACTGGTGGATGGCATTAATATATAAAAAATTGTAGAAGAAAATGTTAATATGGCCACAATATACCAGTTTAAATTTAGATTTTAAATTGGCAAATTAATAAGTTTTTGTATATAAGTTATGAATACTTAAATATGTTATATTTAGATGTGATTAAAAATTAAAAGGCATGCATAGATACAGTTTAATTAAATCGAAAAATGTAAGCATCTCTATAAGTTGGACACCTCTCTAAGTTGGACACTTTTTCCTGGAACCGCAGGTGTCCAACTTAGAGAAGTTTTACTGCTATTTATACTTTAATGTACATTCTAAATAAACTTATACTTTATATATTTCTATATAAACTATTCCCAAGTTATATAGGACAAAGTGATAAGACAAAATCTATCACTAGAGCTAACATCTTTACCACAGAGTACGATAAACAGATTTCAACGTGCCTTTACAGTCCTTCCTTTATATACCTGGAACAAGTGACTGATGAAAAGTCGGTTCTCATTCCACGCATGCACAATTGCTTTGGAATTCTAATCATTTGCATGCTTTACCTCACTTTACATTTCCTGTAAGTTTGGTTCAATTTGCATAATCCCTTCATTCATGGTGTTGCAATTTTCGCAAACATGAGTGAATATTTATTTATTTATTTAATATTGTAACAACAAAAACTAATATAAAAATTACCACTTTTCTAAAATAAATTTCGAGACCAGATATACATTTAATTTACCTTTAAAAACAATTTAAGTATAATAAAATTATTCTACAAAATTATTCTAAAAATCCATTCATAATAAGAAGGAAAAAATTCCAATTTACTTTGCAGAAGGAATCTACAGTGGGTCTAAACCCTTTCTCAGATGGAGCTGTTTCATCAACATCAGTAAATTCATAAGGATCTTTGGGAACAGAAGGCACTGGTTTCTTCACATCATGGCTAATCTCTAAAATACTTTCATCATAATGAGATTCAACATCACATTTTTCAAAATATTTTTGAGAATGAATGTTTTTCTTAATATTTGGTGGCCACCTAAAAAATTAATTAAAAGAAAATATATATATATATGCCGATAAAGCATATTTTAAATGAAATCGAATCTAAGTAAAAAAAAACATATGAGGAAATAAAACATAAGTAATATTATAAGTAAGACATATTAAAGTAAAATTACTTACTTGAAACTACAATAATTATTAAAATTGGCTTGATAAATTGAAAAAGGTAACCAATGAGTCCATATTGAGGCTTAGTTTATAAGCATTAGCATTTATACGTATTAATCAACATGTATGTAAAATAACTATTTCATACAAATTTGTTCATTATTATTTGAAGCTTGACTTCCTCAACACTTTCTCCCCCCCCCCCCCCTCAAATGTTCAAGTATGTTCTCAAAATGCATATATATTTTTTCTTTTCAAGTTAAAAACTTTTTATTTTCTTTTAATTGAAAAAAAAAATATATATATTTGTATTCTTAATTTAGTCTAAATTGCAAAACCTTGATTGGCCTTTGAAAGGGATCCTAGTAATTACTTGGCATTAACCAAATTTAACAATATCCATTAAATTACAAAAAATCATGTTTTTCCTTTAAGGAAATTTCTGAATATGGAACATACATTTCAATACTAGGATAGGGGATTTATCCCTATGTACCCTCTGATAAAAGCTTCTTGTGTTATCTCAGTCGACTAAAAAAATTACAAAATGTAATCATCTTATGTAAAAAATAAGCTTTATTCACAAGGCATATGTTTTAAATACAGAAAGAATTGGATGTTAAGATTAATATATTTTGATAGTTTCATATATGGTACTTGTGGAGGCACAAATACACAAACATACTGGCATGCAATTTGGTGTGAAGGTGCCTTTCTAAGACATCCACTATGAGAGTGGATACATAACAAACAGAATGATCTATATTTCTATACTTTTGAAAAAGAAGATACTAATTATATGAATTCTTCTTCTTAAACACTACAGCCTGTTACAGGCCAAAGCTCTCTGTAAGTTTTCTCCCCATCTGACCCAATCAGGTGCAATAGCCCATGCATTTATTTATTTACAAATTCTTAATAATGTATTACTGATGATATAATTTGGATACTCAAGAAGTTGAAATCTCAACTGAGGCTCACTCATGTATGCGTTATCGTTAAAGCTCGGAATCCGTTAATGTGAGATTACCTAGCTATTCTACAGATTAACTAAAATGATCCATTAAAATGCAGAATCAAGAGTTTTCCACATTTTAACTAGGTAATCTGCACATTAGCGGCTTCTGTATCGTTAAAGTTCAAAAGTTTGTTTCTCTCATTCCTTTCCCCCCCCTGCTTCCCCCTCCTCTTCCACTTTTATTAGTTCAGTTTTGCTCCTCTCATTTCCTTTCCCTATTCCTTCTCCCCTCCCTCTACTTCTGGTTTCTGGTCGTTGTGCCGTCTGTCTCATAATTTGCGTCAGATGCCTGTGCGTAACATAATTAATTCTGTTTTCAAATTATACCTATTTCTGCTTGTTAGCATGTGAATTTCCGTTGTGATTTTTTTTTTTTTTTTTTTTTTTTTTTTTAAGAGCAGAAAATTTAACTTCAAGCATGCAAGCAAACACAAACCTCTTAGTAAAACAGATTATGAGTTTTATAAACTTGGTACTAAAACGGGTACTTTAAAGCAATTGTATGCAAGATCTAAATTCAGTGTTTGCAAAGAGAGATTTTTAACGAAAGAAGATGTCCCTGTTGTAGAATTATCTTTACGTCAAACAGCAATTAAACTATCCCTTGGTACCTGCCAGGGTTTCAAAAAATGTGACTGTAAATCTAAATGTACCACGACTAAGGGTGCTTGTCGCACAAACGAATTGCTATGCAATTCAAAGTGCCACCAAGCTTTAGATTGCACTAACAAGTAAGCAGAATTTTATTATATATTTTGCAAATTTATTTCCTTAATTGTAATAATATGTTAAACAGTTGGATTCTTTGTATTATAGTTTTTCAGTTGATTATGATTGAGTCTATCAACTAATTTGTCGTTTGCTTGATTGTATTAACGTGATTCTTTAGATATCGAAAATAAATAAATAATATTATCCTAATTTCTTTAATTGCAATAATATTTTAAACTGTTTGATTCTTTATATTGTAGATTTCAACTGATCTATGATTGATTCTATCAACTAATGTGTTGATTGTTCCATTGTATTAACTTGATTCTTTAGATATCAAAAAATAAATAAACAAAATTTAAATTAAGCAAACAGAAACATTGCTGTTGTTCCACCAAAGATCTTATTTTCTCTTTAGCAAGTGCCTAGTAAGTAATGTGCAGATTAATGAGTGTCTAGTCGGTAATGTGCAGATTATCTAGGTAATTCACAGATTAACTAGGTAATATGAGAAATGAAACAATTCTCTGCACTTTAACGGATCACCCTAGTTAATGTGCAGATTACCTGATAATCTGCAGATTAACTGATTTCTGCACTTTAGCGGTAACATATGCACTGCATTAATACCTTATATTTTATATGAAAGGGGAGAGGGGAGGACAGAAAATAACATCATCAATTTTTTGATACATTGCTTCATTTCAAATAAGATAAAAATATTGCGTAATTCAAATTTTCGGGCTATTTTTGTTTTAAAAGAAAGTATAATCATAGAGCTATCTTCTAATGCAGTTTATTATCAAATATATTAAAAAATTTTGCAATAGCTTTAGCTAAAATCTCCATAATCTAAGAATGAGCGAGTTGTCTAAAAATATGAAAACTTATTTCTAAGTTTTTTTTTTTTTTTTTAATTTAAATAATTTTCTACTCTTTAAGACAGGGTGCGAAATTTCTGCTTGCCAGCTCACCATTGGCAAGTAGAAGTTTTACTATGGCGAGTAAAAATTTGGTCTAGTTATAGATAGAATTCTTACACGATACGGTGACAGAAAACATTCTTTTTATAGATTTAAATGTGGCATAAAAATTATACCTCTGGGGGTACCGGAACATGGGTTTAACTCGCTTTGATCCGGATCAAAATTCGAGTTCCTGTTGTCTGGCTGGTGCTGCCATCTTTCACCAGCTTCTGGAGCTAGAAGTCGCACTTCCTCCCTATGAGGCGCTCCTAATAACGGAAGACGCACCCCTCTTGCCTTAAAATAAATCCGGATAGTTCCACTACCAGGGCTCGGAATTTCCGAGTGGCATACGACAACAACAACAACAAAAACAACAAATGTGGCATAATCTTGCCATCTTATAACCTCATACTTAACCCCAGTCTGGGAAAGGAAAAATGCTTACTGCATGCATTAAAGTTTTAATCTCTTCGGCAGTTTTGTTTCTCCCACAGTGGTTTCTCCAAGCAGTGTGAGAATACACGAGCAGAGAGCCTCTTTGCTCGTCGCCCACCATCTGAGAGAAGAGAAATGTAAAAGTATGCCTATGAGATACTGGCGCATGAAAATGAACCCGAGCCCTTTTAAAGATACTGCCTGTGTTTATTTTGTTGAATAATTATTAAAAAACAGTTCACATTTTCCAGTTTTTTATTAAAACGCAAGGATTTGCGCTTGTACAATGATTTGCAAGCATGTAAGCAACGATTTTATCTAAATAGTTGTTCCGAAATGGCTTTTTCAAATGACAACAATCAATAAGTTATACTTATTGACATTCTGTCTGATTACAAAAATAAAATGGATGAAAAAAACATTTCTGATGCAAAAAGTTAAATAAATAAATAGGTAAATGAGGAAGCTTAACCTTTCATAATAAAAAGATTTTCACAGTATATTGTTTGACAAAGAGTATTTTTTGTCTTCTTTTTATTTAACGACTCTTTGAATTTATGTTATTACATAATTAATATTACATATTTAATATTTTTCAAACCTCAAATACATTAATTATAGATGATTATGAGACATGATGATATACGATACACTTTTAATATATGTAATTTTAAGTATATTTGTAAAAACATTTCAAATAGTTAAGGGGGAAAAAAATGTGGAAAAAAAAAAAAAAAAGTGAAAAAAAAAAAAAACAATAATAATAAAAATAAAATAAATAAATGACAACCCTATTTTGTGGCGAGTAAAACTTTTTTTTTCGGCAAGTGTGATCTCAGTTGAAATTTCGAGCCCTGCTTTAAGATGATGCAATCAAAATTTTTCTAAGACTTATGAAAACTGAACAATAGTGCATCAAATATAGAACTTCCAAAATTGCGCAAAACATTTAATTACAAAAAACTAATTACAATTTTAAATTTTTAATTAGTTTTTGTAGCCTTCCTAAATGTATTTGACCACCAACTTTTGTAGCTCTGAGATGCATAGTCACTGAGCATGTGTGCGCACACACACATCTTTTATCTATCTTTTACACATCTTTTCACACCAGGGCCCGATCTAGCTCATCCGCCGCCCCGGGCAAAGTATAATTTTGCCGCCCTTCATGATTGGTTTTAAATAAATACAACCAAACCTCAGTATAAGGCTACCGTCACGCATTATAAATCCGTTTATAATGCGATAATTCCCAGTGTCCAGTCCATACATTTTCAAAGAAAACATTTTTCCTGTTTATAGTTATATTTCATACAAGTTCACTTTTGTGTGTGTTTAACCCTTTAACGCGCGCTGTCCTTGCTGCGAGGACGGAAAATTTAAGATCCAGCTGCAAAAATTCATCCCGGAAATTTTTTAGCAAAAAATTAAGTTTATAACATATCAGAAAAGACCGGTTTTTTGAACCTTAAAATTTCTTTTAGTTTAATTTAGTTCAGGAATTCCGGTGGCAGTATAATTTAAATGATTCAAATTGTCTTGCGCCGCAAAGGGTTAATAAGGTTTGGCTGTATTTAAAAATATATAATATGATTTTTTTTTTTTTTTTACAATAATAATGAATTTCTTTAGAAAAAAAAAATAATCAAAGAAAAAAGAAAAGAAGTTTGAGCTAGGTTTATAACATGCACTTATAGATTTTTTAATTAAAAAAATAAATAAATAAAAATAAATACATAATATTAAATACTTAAATACACTTTCATTAAAACATTTTTCTTCTAACTTTTTGCTCTGCAAAATTTTTTATAAGTTCTTTTACACAGATGTTATCGCAGATTTGATGTTCGATAGCAATCATGGCTAGTCCATTTAATCTATTTTGAGCCATAGTGGATCTAAGGTAATTTTTTATGATTTTTAGCTTTGAGAAGCTTCGTTCTCCACTAGCAACTGTTATTGGAATTGTTAGCAAAATTCTGAGCGCTATCTGTATATTTGGTCCAAAGTTCAATTCGGTGATTAATTTTAACACTTCTTGGGGGGGCATATTTTTTTCTAAAAGGGTTGAGAGAACTGATAATTCATCTGCAAGATCGAATCCATTTATGTCACATGATTCTTTATCCGTTAGTAGCATTTCAAGTTCCTTGCAGTGAGTTATCAGATCGCTTTTAGGCATTTCTTTCAAATCATATACATTATACAGAAAGGCAAAATATTTGCTATGTTCATTTATTTGTGTAAATCTTAACTCAAGTGAGTTAATTGCTGTGTCTATAATATGGAAAAAAACTTCGATTTTATATTTCTGTTTGTGATCGACAATAGGTTCATCTCGACACTCATAATTAAACAGCCTATTTTTGTGTCGAATTCGGTGTTTAAATGTGTCATTGAAATCAAAATTGTTGTCATTATCGATTTCTCGAGCTAATTCTTTAGCTTCTGCGATAATTTGATCGAAGAATTCATCAGAGCGTGACTTTTCAAAAAATTCTTTTGTACTCTTTAATAAATTAATGACAGAATTTAATTCGAAGTCCTTACTTTGCATCAGTTTACTAACAGGATTTATTCTGTTCAATGTTTCATACCAAATTACAGTGGAGCACAGAAATTTAAATTGCTTAATCTGATTTAATATACCGGATGCTTCAACTCGTGCAGAAGTGTCTACATCAGAATCTTCATATAAATTGAGCAATGCATCATAAATTTGGCCTATATGATATCTTAAAGGTTTTATTGCCTCTATTCGGCTTTCCCATCTTGTATCACTAAGTGGTTTTATTGTTAAACCAGTTACATGATTTAAAAGAATGGACCATCTGTATGTGGAAGATGAAAAAAATACATAAATCTTTTGAACTACGTTAAAAAAATTTGCAGCTTCTAATGAACATTTTGCCATATCATTTATTACTAAATTTAATGAATGACTGCTGCATGGGACGTATAAGGCCCGTGGATTTAGATTTTTTATCCTAGCCTGAACCCCACTCTGTGCACCTTTCATATTCGATCCATTGTCATATCCTTGCCCTCTCATATCTTGTATAGATAATCCAAATGATTCTAATTTCTCTAAAATAACTTCAGTTAATTTAAATCCCGAGGATTTTTCAATAGGTACAAATCCTAAAAAGCTTTCATTTATTAAAACTTCTGATGTTCTTGGATAGTCATCGGTTTGATTGACAGATACATATCTTATTATCACTGTCATTTGTTCTGTCTTGCTGGCATCAGGAGTACAATCTAAAATAAGAGAATAATATTTAGATTTGATAATTTCTTTTAAGATATGACGTCTAATGTTGTCAGATATTATGTCAATTAGCTCATTCTGAATAGTTTTGCTTAGATATGTGGCTTGTTTCTCTTCCTTAATCAAAATCCTACGTACATGTTCTTGCATAACAGGATCAAATTCAGCTAACAACTCTATTAGTTTTAAAAAGTTTCCATTATTAAACTCATAAAGTTTATCGGAAGTACCTTGGAACGCCAAACAATTTTTTCCTAACATTTTAATAATTGAAACTATACGTAATAAAACGTCATTCCAGTGGTTTATTTCTGAGTTAATGATCCTCTGAGACTCTGCATCGATTGTTTGCGATGATTTAAGCCTGCGCATAAGTTCAAACCACGATTTTA
Organism: Salticus scenicus; assembly: GCA_963930645.1. Lineage (NCBI taxonomy): Eukaryota > Metazoa > Arthropoda > Arachnida > Araneae > Salticidae > Salticus > Salticus scenicus. Next base: position 353,831,346 of record OZ005649.1, on the reverse strand, counting down.
TAGCTTCAGCGTGACTTTTGGACATTTCGTGAGATTTTAACGTGTCACCAACATGTTTCCAATCATTGTAGCCATCTTTTAACAGAATGGATGTCGTTGTGTTAAAAATTTTACAGCAGAAGCAATATACAGCATCTTTTATTTTCGAGTACACAAGCCATTCCCTCAAAACCTTTTCCCCATTTTTAAGCCTTCTCTCGTAATAACTTGAAGTAAATCTTCTACCCTTATTATCCTGCGGAAACTCAAATTCGTGCAGAGGATTTGGAGGACCCCTCTTTACTAAAAATAATCTTTCGTTATTTCCTAATCTATCAGGCCACGTTGCTGGATCCAAAGACAAATTAGCCAAGATTGTATTTGATTCAATACCATCTTCTGAAGATGAAGGTAATTGATTTGTTACTTCTGTTGTTTCTGGAGTACATCCAACAGCACTAGCATCAATAGTAACATCTGTTTCAGCAAGCACAAAATTTTGTGTACATTCAAACTGTGGTTCAAAGGCATCTAAATCACATGCGTTTTCTTGAGCTAGTTCATCAGTTTTTTTAGACTGTGGTAAAGGAACATCTTTCTTGAAAAATGAGTCTAAAGCACCTGCCTGCTTCTTACGATCTGCTTCTTTCTGAAGCCTTCTTTTTTTGTACTGATATCCTGACAAACGTTCCCTGCCATCAGACATTCTGAAAAAAATATATAGATTTATAATAATAAAACGCACCCACAAATGAAGGAAGAAAGAAAGAAATGTGAAGAGAGAGAGAGAGAGAGAAAGAGAAAAAAAAAAGGGGGGAGGGGGCAGTTTGCCTTTTCAATTGATTTATTTAGTTTTCATATTAAAGAATGTGATAAATTATCAATTTAATGCATTTCCTATCTCAAGGAAAAGTACATTTGAGAATAATAATTATTATTATTAAACTACACGTTGAATTAAAATTAACAAAAATAATTCAAAATTTTAATTAAAAAAAATCTCTACTGCTGTTATGCAATATTGTCACATTATAATATAGTGTAAAAGCATGGAATTTAACACACCATGCATTTTGTTTCTAAAAAGAAACCAAAGAAGAAAAAAAAAATAGTATGTTGTGGCCAGCACATGACTTTGGCCACCACATTTGTTGTGGCCACCACATTTCTATATTTTCCTATACAAATTCCCTCAGTAAAAATAATTTATTAAAATTAATTATCTTTTATGAATAATGCAGACGATTTCCATATTAGAGAAGTAGTGTAACACTAAATATCCAAAAAATTCCATTTTACTCTCAATATTAGAAAAAAAAAATCGTTTTTTTTTTTTTTTTTTTTTTGTCGTTAAAAGTAAAAAAAAAAAAAAAAAAAAATCGATAACTTTGTTTTAAATTATCACAGATTTATAGTTCAACCATTCGTTTTAAATAAAGGTATTGGCGAGCTCTTTTGAAAGATACCCATCATGAAAATTTACTCCCCTCGAAGGGGGGGGGGGGGGGAGGTGAGGCTCCTACTTACACTAAAAATTTTTCCCAGTTGACTATCTCTATTACAAAAAATATATATTCGTTTCATTTTGTTCTGTGCAGTCTATAGATGTTAAACTCTACTTACCTGCAATTTCCCCCATAGACGTAATGTATTTGAATACTTTTGAGTGTCCCTGTACACGAATCATCTGCTTCATCTCAACGAAAAGCTTACTGTAGCAACCCTATATGATACACATTTAGCATACCGAGTTTGGAATTTCTGCTTTTATTTGTTCTTGAGATATGCTGATAACACACACACAGACCATTCGCTAAACACATGATTTTCGTATTCAGGGGACCTCAGAACATGTAAATATAACAAAAACTCACGTTCGAAAATTTGACCCTAAAACAATACTTTCTCGACCCTATGGGTAAGAGAAAGTAAAAAGAGTGACATTGTCGTGCTAATAGATATCTGTAGGATATTTATAGAACTTAAAGGGATTATTTTTCAACTTTTATACATGTTTATGGTGTTAATACGTTTATACGTGTTTATGTTACCTTATGGATGTAAGTGGCTGTGTGGACAAAAAGCCTTTCAATACTCCAAATAAACCGTGTGATGCATTTAACATAATTTGGAAATTAAAATATTGCTAGGTTGCAATTTTTAAAATATCAATGTAAAATTTTCTTGAAAAACCTAAATTTAATTAATTAAAAAAATATATCAAATAGATTTTCATTAAACATAGCTGAAAAAAAAGAAATATATTTTTCAATATTTTATAAATAATAATAATAATATTTTATAACAAAAGAAATATATTTTTTAATCTTATGCCTTCAAAACAGAGTAAATATTAATTTATAAGAACTTTAGTCGAAAATGTGAAGAAGGCAAAAAGGTGTAAGTTCAGTGGGAGATTTTAATATAGACTATTTTTTAATTCAAATTAGGATTTTATCAAAGCATTATCAATTATGGATTATCACTATCACTTATAAAAAAAAAAAAAAATCTAAAACACTATACAAGAGAAGCATTTATAACAAGAGATGCAATATTTTTCAATACAAGAATAAGAATCCAAACGGAAGTTTACACGAGTGTATGCAGTTAACATATGCATTTATAAGGAAGAATTGACTAATACAACAACAGATCTTTTCGTCCTAAATTAAATTCTATGTCGGACAGAATTTCAATTTATTTTTCTAATTTTATGTTTCTCTTAATAAATATTTTATTTAAAAAAAAAAAAAAAAAATACACTACGAGTAACAGTTATAAGAATTAATCTAGACTATATAAACTAGGACGTTGTGGCCACCACATGACTTTCTTCTATATTCTTCTATGGAAATTCACTCAGTAAAAATAATTTATTAAAATCGTTATTTAATAAAATTATGTTCCATGATAATACAGTATGATTTCCAGCGAAGTAATATAACACTAAATATCCAAAAAAAGTTAATTTTATACTCGATATTACATTAATTTTTTTTTTCTTTCTATATTCAATAAAAGAAAGTATTGGATTCGTAAAAATTTTCGACTTCGGGTTTTTGATGGATTTACACGTTTTGAGAGCTGTAGAACACGATTTGACCATTTTTAGAAAACGTCTGTCTGTCTGTCTCTGTGTGTGTGTGACAAAATTTTGTGGCAACTGTATCTCAGGAACTACTGCACAGAATTTCATACAAATCGGTATGTAGTTACACCTTGACATAAATTAGTGCCTATCAACTTTTGGTAAAAATTGTCTTACAGGCTGTGTTGCCTTCCCGCTTTTCTAAATTTTTAACATGGCGGTATAGGACAAAATTTTGTATAAATGTGCATAAAGTGAATTATTTTTTAATAATCATTATGAAATTGAAAAGAATTATTAGTAATAGGAATAGTCAACTGAGAGAAAAAAAAATGTGTATGTAGGAGACTCACCTCCTCGAGGGGGGTAAATTTTCATAATGGGTATCTTTCAAAAGAGCTCGCAAAACCTTTAAAACGAATGGTTGAACCATCGATCTGCGATAATTTAAAATAAAGTTATCGATTTTTTTTCATTTTTAACAAAAAAAAAAAAAAAAAAAAAAAAAAAAAAAATCCTACGTAATATGAGAATAAAATTGACTTTTTTTTATATATATATATTTAGTGTTATACAACTTCTCTAATATGGAAATCTACATTATCATGGAAGATAATTATTTTAATTAACAGTGAATTTGTATAGGAAAATATAGAAGAAAATCATGTGGTGGACAAAACATACTAGTTTTTTTTTTTTTTTTTTTTTTTTTTTTTTCAAAATGAAAAAAAATTGACAACTTTTTTAAATTATCGCAGATTGATGGTTCACCCATTTATTTTAAAGGTGTTGGCGAGGTCTTTCGAAAGAGACCGATCATGGAAATTTATTCCTCTCGAGGGATGACCTCCCCCCCCCCCCCCCCCCAGCGGGAAGGCGATGCTCCTATATATACAAAAAAAATTATCAGTGGACTATCTCTATTATAAATAATTCTTGTAAATTTCATAATGATTATTAAATGATTATTTATGCACATAATTCATAATGATTATTTATGCACATTTATACAAAATTTTGTACTACACCACCATGATAAAAATTTAGAAAAAGCGGGATGGCAACCCAACCTGTTTGACAATTTTTATCAAAAGTTGATAGGCACTAATTTATGTCAAAGTGTAACTACATACCAATTTGAATGAAATTTTGTGCAGTAGTTCCTGGGATACAGTTGCCACACACACACACACACAGAGAGACAGACAGACATTTTCTAAAAATGGTCAAATCGTATTCTACAGCTCTCAAAACGTGTAAATACATCAAAAACCCGAGGACGAAAATTTTTACGAATCCAATACTTCTTCTATTGAATATAGAATAAAGTAAAAAAATTATTTGATCTAACAATATATTTAAAAAAATATATTTTTTTACCTCATTAAAACAAGAAATTAAAAATTAATAAACATAAAATACTTTCATATCTGAATTTTCATTTAAAAGATTTTAAAAGGTGAGAAAAACAAAAGCATAAATAAACTAAAAATCACTCTTTTACATAAAAAAAAAAAAAAAAAAAAAAAAAATCTCACGTTATAATGCAACAAGAATATATAGATAGATAGATTGATTGAAATAAAAAAGCAGAACTCTTTATTTGAAAAAAAAAAAAAAAAAAAAGGTATGACTACAGTATGAAAGTAGAAATATTGATTTGAAATTTAAATAAATTGATTGTAATTTATAAATTTAGTAATCAAGTTTTTACTTCCTGGTTTCTATGCATTATACTGATGATATATATATATATTGTAAAGTGTAAATATTTGGAAAATTTTCTTGCGTATTAAGAAAATAAATTTAGTTTTAATATAGGTTTTTTTTTTTTGTTTTTTTTTTGTTTTTTAACCTTTCATATTTTTTCCTCTTTAATATACATATATATACTATATATGTAAGTAGAAGGAATAATCTGTATAGGTGGACTCTACTCAATTCCCCCTCATTTGTTATAAATTTCTACTATAGTACGTACTACACTTGAATTTGACCGATTGCTCGACACGGTGACAGATTAAAATGCCTTACCTAATAGGCTACCCACCATTTAGTTTCATACACTTGCCATATCCTAATTCGTTAATATATGTTTTTGGGTTCAGCCGTTCAGCTTTATATTTTATTTTTCCTTTCTATATTATTTTCAATGCAATGTTCATAATGAAATATTGCTCTATTCAGCTATATTAAAAAAATCTTTAATTCCGAATAACTTACGAAATTTTCAAATTAGAATATTAAAAATCAATGTTTTCGATCCAGTATGATAAATGATATTGTAAAAGTAGTCTGACATTTTTGCGATGAAAATATTCCTCAAAATTTTTGTGTAATTTTGCACTATTCTGCAAAGTTAAGAAATTTGTAAAAAAATAAAAATAAATAAATAATAATAATAATAATAATAATAATAATAATAATTTCTGACGTTTTCAAAACTGAATTTTCATAACTGATATTTTGAAACTAGTCTGCCGTTTCTCCCGTGTTAAGAGAATCTTGAATTTGAAGAACTTATGAAGTTTTTAAGTTAAAATGTTGTAAATCAATAAATAGGTTTCTTACCAGTGTCATGAGTAATATCTTAAAACTGGTGCGATATCTCTGCTATCACATGATTTATTTATTTTTAAAGGAGGTTGTAAATTTTTATGATTATTCAAGTTCTCCATTATCTATAGTGTGATGAGAAACTAATTATGGTTAAATGATCTACTGTTCTCAAATTCAAATTCATTATTTTATATTCACGAATTGAACTCATTTGTATTCATAAATATTTATAATTTAATGCTATTTTTTATCCTAACCGCATTATTATATCAAACAGAGCTTTTATTTCCTACGAAGAATAAAGAGAAAGGTTCTTTTGTAAATATTTAAAAAATAGCGTTTTCAGTGGATTTTCAGGGCGAAAAATAGTCAAAATGCGAAGATTAATTATATATACAATACATAGTTTGATAGATAGATAGATAGGATATTTCTTGATTTAATTAATCTAAATTTTATACAATACTTTTATGAATGAATAAAAATAACTATCCGTAACTTTGATTTTTTCAAAAAAGTTTAGTTTGAAAGATAAGAGGGTAATAATAGCACACAGAAAGAGAATTATATAAAATAGAAAAAAAATATTATAATTACCTTGAGAACTTCTTTCTTCCAAAGCTGGACTTATAGGTTTTTATTATATTGTGATGTACATAAAATGAAATACTTTTAAAATACAAAAATAAAGTGTAGTACGCACTAATGATATGACTGGAATACGCCAAGACAACGATGTACATTTACAGTGTCCACATCCAGCGTCCGTCCAACCCCGTCAAGATTTCTCTTATATCCCTAGAGTATACAAATTCACACCCATGGTGATTATTTTAAAGTTAGTCACAAAAGAACATTCCAATCGCCACCCCCTTTCCTCTTATCCTACAACAGAAAAAAAAAAAAAGAATAAAAGAAAGAATGTAAGTTTCCTTTCCAGTATCTTTTCTTTAGTCCAGTCTATAGGGTCCAACAGTTTCCTCTCTGTGTCAACCTGTCCTATCTGAGAATGTGAGAAGTTTAGTTACTTCTTATTTGAACCCCATTGTGCCGTCTTTACTCATTTTCGCATACAAAGTGCAAACGTCATTTGCTGTTTTCTCCGAGAAAGAAAAAGAGAAAGCATTTTTTACGAAAAGAAAATTTTCTATTGAAATTGAAATTATGGAGGGAAGACGTTTTCTTTTTTACCGTAAAAAAAAAAAAAAAAATTAAAAGTTTTTTTTTTCTTCCCTTAGTTTTTTACTTATTTAAAAATTAATATTGTTGCCACTTGAAACTGCCGCCCCTAGAAATTTGCCGCCCCGGGCAATTGCCCGGGTTGCCCTGCCCTAGATCGGGCCCTGTTTCACACACACATATCCAATTTGTAAAAAAATATTTTTATGTAAAATATCTCATCTCTTTCTCATCTTCCTTATTAATACAGTAATTTGTTTTTAAATTTTTGAATTGCTTTAAAACTACTATGACAATATGATTGGTCAGCAAAAATTGACTGTCACAGAGCATTTTGGATAATTCAAAGCAACCATAAAAGAAACGTTATTTTATCAGATAGGTTATGATTTTTTTTTAATTAAAGAAAAGCAGCATAAATAAAAGTAGAAAATTACCATAAATAAGAATTTAAAAACTGGTAATCATATAGCAATCCCGTCATAGGTTGTTGAACACCATTGTTATCTTCAATCTGCCGCTTAATCAGAATAGGTCTCTCTAAAACTTCAGGTAACTTGATTTTATAATCAATGAAAGGTACAATTTTTTCAGGTTGTTTGTCTTCTTGCTCATGTTGACGTTTTTTCTGAGACATTTTTGAATCATTTTTGCTATTTTCAAACATATTTAATAATGATGCATGAAACGGTGATAAAATCTGCAAAATATAAGTTAATTATAAATCAATTCTGACTGAAAGTTTTTCTAAAAATTATACACATAATGTAAAAAATAAACAAATAAACGAATAAAAAATAAGTAAATAAAAAAAAAAAAAAGTTAAGTTTAATTATTAACAACTACTCATGTTTAATTAATAGATATAAAAGTTTACTCCCCGCCCCCCCCCCCTCAGCAGGGGTGATTGTGACTCAGAAGTAAAAAAACCTGAAAATTAGAGCCTCAAATTAACCCCCTCCCAAAAAATATTAAATAAAACTCAAGCTATTTAGGTCAGAAGCACTCAATCTTTTTACATTTCATTCACATATCACCTGGATGACAAATGAACAATCAATAAAAACAAAAAATAACTTTATATAGGAAATATGAAAGTACAGATGGGTTAGAGTAAAAACCCTGAAATCAGGGGTAAACCCTGAACACAAACACCCCTGTGATACATTAAATAGTAATTTTATGACTTATTTTATTTCTGTAGCAAAATCCATTTAAATAATAAAGTTATTCTACATAATGTGCAATTCCATTGTTAAAATTTGAACCAAACAAAAAGGAATCAAAAGTTTAAAAAACGATAAAAACAAGAAAAAATATTGAAAAATTGACGGATAAAAAATGTTTGGTTTCAGTGCAAAACCAATTAAAAGTAAAGGGTTAATATACGTTCATGAAAACAGATTCTCTGAAACAAGAGATCTATCTAAAATCTAACTTATGTAAGTAGGAGAACAACAGAAACAGCAATAATAAAACAAAATAGAATTTTTAACAAACCTCATCAGATACTTTTTCTTTTAATGTAATGCCTTGTGGTGAATCAACAGCTGAGTTAGATATGTTATTCTGAGATGATTCTACAAAAGAAGAACTCTTTTCATCTTTAAAAACTGGTGGCTGAGGTGACAGTGTTGGCATGACAGGATCAATTGATGCTTGAGTATAAAAAGAATCTGTAGAAGTGTTAGGCATAAAATCACTTTTGCAATGACTGACAGATGTTTGGAGTTGTGGTAAACTAGAAATAGGGAAATTTAAAGACATTGCATCTGAATTAAATTTCTGAGTTGTTGATTTAAAACTACAGTTAAAAGATTCCTCTGATAAATCATTTTGTTTTTGTTTGTGAAAAGGAATTCCAAAATAAGTATTATTTCTTTCAGTCTTTGAAATTTTTTGACTAGAATTACTATGTGCAGAACCATCAATGTTACTTTTCTTGAATTTTTTAGACACTCTGAAAAAGATAAAGAGAGAGAAAAAAAGTATTAATAATTAAGATAGTTATTTAGCTTTTTAAATTAATTTAAGTAATTTAACATGAGTAATTTAACATGAGTAATTTAACATTTAAGTAGGCATGAGTGCTGCAAAATATTGTCATTTTGTTTTGCAGTACTTGTGCCTACTTTATTCGCCTGATGAAGGGTCATGTTTCCTTTCGACCCAAAACAATTGTTGCAAGTTCTTATATTTTATGGTGTTCATTCAAAGTTTTGTACCAATTACATTGTATTAAACATCTGACCAAAGAAATCAAACATTGTTTGGATTTCATAAAAGAAAATACTTCCCTCCCTCCTAACCCAATGACAGTTCTAGCATTCCTAACTTATACAAACAGTGTTGTTTCAACTGGATTTAGGATTTTAGTGACACAAACAAGAGGCTATTAAGTTTCTATATAGGTCTCTTTCTATCCTTGAATTTCTTTTAAACACAGCAAACTAGTATGCATTTTCAAATAACTTACAAGGAAACATTCAAAAGGTGTCATCTTTAAAAAGTATTGAAAAAAAATATATGTGATTCTACGCTTCATAAAATACCAGAAAATGAAAAAATTATCGGCTGAAATTAATTACAGCGACCACAAAAAATTATCAAAATTAAGCATCTTTGGCGATTTCACACTGCTAGGCCATTGATTTTGAGTACTTGGCGGAAAAGCAAAACACAGTTCTGTTCATACACAGCAATCTCGGTGCCAGCAAACGTATCGCCTAACAGCACTAAATCACCAAATATGCTTAATTTTGATAATTTTTTGTGGTCGCTGTAATTAATTTCAGCCGATAATTTTTTCATTTTTTGGTGTTTTCTGAAGAGTAGAATCACATATATTTTTTTCAATACTTTTTGAAGATGACACCTTTTGAATGTTTCCTTGTTAGACAGGGGTTAACAAGTACTTCTCAAAACAGGATAACCAAGAAAAAAGTATTTTGAAATTTCCTGATATTTCTCTATAACTTACAGTGTAGCTAGGATAAAAATTATCAACAATATCACTTTTTGGCATGATTGATGTTTAGTTTATGTGGTTTGGTACAATCCAATATTTCTTAAGATACTATATCCTTAATTTCCTTGATTTATTATTTTTTAATTCCCTGATATTTCAAAGAACATAAAATTCCCTGTTTTCCAGGTTGCTGAGCAAGAGACAGGAGCCCCCCCCAAGTCCTGCAGGTCGCCTCATAGTGGCGGGGGGGGGGGGGGGGGGGGTTCCTGGGCGGAATGGGCGATGTACGTCTGGGGTGTATGCTTTGCACACTGAGTGAATGCTCTGTGTGTGGAGTGTATGCTCCTGGCAGGGTCACCCATGGCGAGAAGGCCATTCCGACATGCCCAGCTAAGATCTGCAGGTGAAAATCACATCATGGAAAGTTCTACTAATTCTTCTTGTACTGCATCGCCCGTCGCGCAGGATAAAAAGGGGAGCGTTCAGGACTTAGGTAGAGGGTCCTGTTCGAAAAATTCTTTACAGTCTCCGGCATCTGGTTTACTTTCTGGTGTAACCAGAGCATATGCTGCTGTGGTAACTGGTTTACCTTTGGGTGTAACTGGTGACACAGCTTCAGCTTGGACTAAGCACAAAGATCAAGGCTCTGGTTTGGTTGGGACCATTAATGCGGGTCCATCTTCTAGTGGAGAGGCTGGCTTTTCCCAGCAGCCCACGTTGGATGAACTGTCTAGTGTTGGGGTTCTGACCAAAAGCCAGAAGAAGAACTTGAAAAAAAAGAAGAGGAGACAATTGTCTCAGGCTTCTTGTGCTGCTGCTGGTGGTGTTGGTACTAAAAGGTCTCGGCCTTTGGGTTCAACACCATCCCCCACAGTGCAGGCTTTTCAGAAAAAATTAAGGAAGGATGTCCAACCTTCTTCGAGTGCTCTGTCTGGGAAGAATGTCCAACCTCAAGGGGGGGGACATCCAATCTGGAGAGAATGACCAACCTTGCTCTTATGCTCATGCTGTTCAGTCTTCGACCAGGGTAGCCATTGTTAAGAGGGATTTCCCTTCTGACAGGCTGTCTTTGGATGATTATGATTGTATTCAGCGTGAGATTTTGAAGCTGATTGACTCTATTCCTATTGGAGACGGTCTGCCTGAAATTCTTGCCAATAACTTGGTTAAGGGGGCTCTGATTCTCCAGTGTAGTAATGCTGCTACAATGGAATGGATCAAATGCAACTTCGGCAATAGAATATTGGGTGACTTAGTTCTCAGAGTCTTGGATGCTGATGAGTTGCCCAAGCCTGTTAAAGTCGCTTTTAGGACTAGAGACAAATTCTCTGACTCTAGTGAGTTTCTGAGACGTCTTCAGCGTTACAACCCTGAGTTGAAAGCTATGGAGTGGTGTGTCTTGCAGTGTTCTGCAGGATATAACTCTGCTAGATGGATTCTCGAGGTTGATTCTGGGGATGTTGAGGTGATGCGCAGGTCTGGTTTCTCTGCTCTCACTGGTCTTGATCGTGGATTCTTTAAGATTCTACACGATCCCAACAAACGGGAACCTAAGGAGGTGGTATCTACTGCTTCTGTGGAACCTTCTGTTTTGAATTCCTCAGAGTCTGCTGAGCCCCTGGCTTCCTTTGAGCCTCCTGTTTCTCAGGTGTCATCTGCTTTTGAGGTGGCTCCGTCCCCTTCGGCTTCTCAGGTGAGTACCTTTTGTGATGCTCTTGACTTATCTGATCTTGCACTGGACTCTGGGTCAGAGGGCACTTTGCTAGCTGGCTCGCCGCAGTCTTTGTGTGGGATTGATAAGGCTTTGGAGCTGTTGCAGAAGGACTCTTCGCCTGAGTCAGGCCATGATGGGTAATTTCCACCTGGCTGTTGCTTCTCTGTTTCTCTGTTATGGATGAAATTAGAGTTGGTCAGTTGAATCTCCATCATAGCAAGGCTGCTTCGGCTCTTCTCTCCAAGAGGCTGGTTGATGGAGATTTTGACATTGTTCTTATTCAAGAGCCTTGGACCCATGATGGTAAAATCATCGGAATTAGCGTTAAAGGTTTCAATATTTTCTATGACACCTTTTGCGATACGCCCAGGGCTTGCATTATTGCTAGGTCTGAACTTAATGCCTTTAATCTTGTCAACTTCCTGAATAAGGATATGGTTGCGGTTAAAGTCAAACTCAATGACAGAGCTGCAAATGTTGATTTTGTCTTTGTCTCTGCCTATCTTCCTTATGAGGAGCTAGAACCATTGTCTGACTTGGCTAAGTCTATTCTTAGCTATTGTCGTTCAAGCTTTAGGCTCATCTTTGGCTGTGATGCAAATGCTCACCACACTTTGTGGGGAAGTAGTGATTGCAACAAGCGGGGAGATGTGCTGATGAATCATATTTTATTTTATAACTTGTGTATCCTTAACAGAGGCAATGAACCTACTTTTGTTACGGTTAATAGAAGAGAGGTTATTGACCTGACTCTGTGTAACTCTATATGCTTAGGGTACATCTCTGATTGGAAGGTGTCTGATGCAGTTACAGCTTCTGACCATCAACTGATCACTTTTTCTGTTAAAGGCCTTTACTATGTAAAGGTTGCTAGGAGGAACCCGAGATCTACTGACTGGGGTTCTTTTGAAAAGCTTCTCGGAAAAGGCCTTTCCACCTTTTCTGGTAAGTTCAATTCTACTGATGATATCGAGTTGACTGTTGACCAGTTGCAACAGATCATTCTCAATTCTTATCATAGTAGCTGTAAGCTTACGGTTACTAACTCCCCAAGGCGTGTTCCTTGGTGGTCTTCTGAGCTTAGTTCTTTACGTAAGAAATGTAGGAAGCTCTTTAATAGAGCTAGGAAGTCTGGTGAGTGGCAAGCCTATCGGGATGCCCTCACTACCTACAATAAGGCCATTAGAACTGCTAAGCGACGTTCTTGGCAGTCGTTCTGTGATGGTATTAATGGTATTCCTACCACTGCTAAGGTAGCAAAAATTTTGACTAGAGATTATAGTTCTAGTTTGAATGCTATTCGTCTTCCTATTGGTAGATACAGTGAGTCGAGTGAAGAAACTCTAGCTGAGCTGCTGCGAGTTCATTTTCCCGGCTCTGGTACTACTGATTGTGATACAGGCATAGCTCTGTCTCTTCACATACTTGCAGTAAGGACAGTTGGGAAGCTGCTAAAATGGTGGTTACCCATGACAAGGTCATCTGGGCTATAAAGTCTTTTGAACCCTTTAAGTCGCCGGGGATGGATGACATCATTCCTGTGCTTCTTATCAAGGGTCTTAATTTTCTTGCTCCTTTTCTTTGCAGAATTTTTCATTCTTGCATTGCTTATGGGTATATACCTCAGTCTTGGAGGAATACTAGGGTGGTTTTCATTCCTAAGCCTGGGAAGGATAACTACTTTGATGCCAAGTCCTTTAGGCCTATTAGCCTCTCTTCTTTTTTGTTGAAAGGAATGGAGAAGCTTATTGACAGATACCTCAGGGATTCTGTTATTGTTGATAGGCCACTGTCTTCCTCACAGCATGCCTATCAACCTGGAAGATCTACTAATACTGCATTGTATGAACTTTCCTTTCTTTTGGAAAAGTGCATTAATGATAAAGAAATTGCCCTTGTTGCTTTTCTTGATATTGAAGGGGCGTTTGATAAGGTCTCATTTGACACTATCATTCGTGCTCTTGACTTGAGGGGTGCTAATCCTATTATTACCAGATGGATTGCTAATTTGCTATCCTCTAGGTATGTTTGTGCCTCTTTTATGGGTACTTGCATGAAGGTTCATGCTAGCTCTGGTTGTCCACAAGGGGGAGTGCTCTCTCCTATTCTGTGGTGCATTGTTGTTGACTCTTTGTTAGTCCATTTTGCCAACCTTGGTATTCCATGTGTTGGTTATGCTGATGATGTGGCTATTGTTGTCAGGGGCAAGTTTGGTAACTCTGTCTCTGATGTTATGAATGGTGCTCTTCAGCATGTTGCACAGTGGTGCTCTGATTCGGGCTTATCTGTTAATCCTTCCAAGGTAAACCTTGTTCCTTTTTCTAGGAGAAGATATCTAAATCTTGGTGATGTCTACTTCCTGGGTAATAGGCTGTTGCCTTCATGTGAAGTCAAGTTCTTGGGTGTATTTTTTTACACAAAGTTGAACTGGAGTAAGCATATTGAGTATTGCTTACGTAAGGCCACAAAGGTCTTTTGGGCATGTAGGATTTCCATTGGAAGAACCTGGGGTTTATGTCCCAGGGCTGTCCATTGGATTTACTCAATGATTATCTGTCCTATCATCACCTATGGCTGTATTGTCTGGTGGTCTCGGACTAGACTGACTACTGTTAGAACTAGCTTTACTAGGTTGCAAAGGGTGGTCTGTGTTGCTCTTTCAGGCTGCATTAGGACTACTCCAACTGCTGCCCTTGAGTATTTGCTTGGGCTTCTTCCGCTTTATTTGCGTATTGAAGCTGAGGCTTTAACCTGTATGAAGCGTTTCATGTGTCTGGGCTTGTGGAAGGATTATTCTAGACATCTGTCTTGGGGTTCCCTCATTTCATTTGTTGCTGATCTTCCTTCTTTCATTATGCCTAGTGACTACATGGTTATGAAATTTGCCTTTCATAAGCCTTTTAAAATCTTTTTCCCTTCCAGGGAGGATTGGCTTTTGTCTCCTAGTTGGCTTGATGACAACTGTTTGGTTTGGTATACTGATGGCTCTAAGCTTGGTTCTCATTCTGGAGCAGGTGTTTACTGTTCTGGAGATGGAACTCGGCTTTCTTTTCCTCTTGGAAAGTTTGCCACAGTTTTCCAGGCTGAAATCTTTGCTATCATCTTATGCTGTAAGGTGTGCTTAGACAGGGGTTATCATAAATTAACCATCCGTATCTGTTCTGACAGTCAAGCGGCTCTCCTTTCACTGGAGAGGTGTAAGTTCACCTCTCTTCTTGTATGGGAGTGCTACAAGGCACTTTGTGAGCTTTCTTCCTATAATAAGGTTAGTCTTCACTGGGTACCTGGTCATATGGGTATACCTGGTAATGAGTTGGCTGATGAGTTGGCTAGATCTGGTTCCAGCACACTCTTTTGTGGCCCTGAGCCTGTTCTGGGTATTTCTCCCACTACTTTTAGGGCTTCTATCTTCAAGCTCTTTGGTAAGGAGCACTATAGGCTATGGCGTAATTCTGATGGTCAAAGGCAAGCAAAAGAGCTTAATCGTGACTATCCTGGTCTTTGTCATAAGGAGCTTTTAAAGCTTAACAGGAATGGTTTGAGGAAGGTTATTGGCCTTCTTACTGGTCATTGTACCCTTAAGAGACATCTGAACATTATGGGTATCAGTTCTGATCCCATCTGTCGTGGTTGTTGTCTGGAAGAGGAGACTGCTCGGCACATTTTGTGTGACTATGAGGCCTTTTCTGCCTACAGGTTTGAGCATCTTGGTCGGCATCTTATTGAGCCTTGGGAGCTGCAGGATATTCCTGTCAGGTGTCTGCTGAGCTTTGCTTCAGCTACGAGGCTTTTCTCATAAGGATGTGTTTTGGGTCTGGGTACAATAGACCTCTGGTCGATATGCCCTTGCTCTCAGTGTCCTGCTGAGGGCTGCCCTTCCTGATAAGTCATAGTCATAGGTCAAGAGACAGGAGAGACAGCAGAGTCTCCCATTTCCTTTTTTAAATGTTAAAATAACAAATGAATCTGATAAAAACGTAAATCAACCCTCTTTTTATTTTATTTTATTTATTTATTTAATTTGTTTGTGTGTGTGTGTGTGATTTATAGTATATGCTTTGATGGAATCCATTATTTTTTGAACCGCTATATCCTTAAGGGGACCTGGCATCTTTGACATATCACCACTGAAGGTTTCTTATAAAAACTCCTTTTACCTTTAATATTTATACACTGAACTATATAAGGTTTTTTCAATAAAATATATATTCAGGCTACAAATCATGTAGCTTTTTTTTTTTTAAAAATTTTTTACACACTTAAAATTTTTAAATTGCATTTCCTAAATTTGCATTTTTTTTCATGAATTCATTCCCCCCCCCCCCATGTTTAATAGAACCTATTTTAAATAAATAGAGATGGATTTTGAAATGTATTAATTTTGAGGGGGGGGGGATGAAAAAGTTCATGTTTATGCAAAAATTTGCAAAAAAAAACCATGATTTTTGTTGCATTTTTAATTGTAATATTTTTTTCTTTTAAAGATATTTCAAAATCCCTTCCTAATTCTTTTAAGAAGGTTCTATTCAACATACTGTTGTATAACAATATATTTTGCTTTCCTGTCCACAGTTTTAATTTCACTTAGTGATTTAATGTTCCATGCACTAATCTAAATTCCAAAATTTCCCTTTTAATTTAATATGCATTTTTTTAACAGTACAGTCGATCCTTGTTAACATGAATCTCAAGGGGAATAAAACATTTGTTCATGTTATTAGTAACTCAGAAACTAATCCTCATTTTGACAGGGATTGTGAAAACAATTCAAGTTAAGCGTGTATACATTAACGAGGATTGACCGTATTTAGTTACAAAAATCTCAAAATTACAACTGCAAAATCTCATCGTTTTCCTCTCGTTTTTGAGTTTGTTTACATTTTGAGCTTTGTTTACCTTTTGGATTATGTTTACATCAAGTGCTTCAGTTCACCTCCTTCTTGCACGAATATGTACTGTGATTCATTCATTCACGTAATCGTTCACACAAGTAGTGGTCGATTAAGATGTGGTTTCATGTTACCGCTTTGTGATTGGCTATCGTTTCAGACTGCCACAAAGTTCGTCAAAATTAGAGTTAGTACTTTGAAGGCATGGGTAACGAATTGTTGCATATATAGCGGCTCTATTTTTTTTTTTTTTTTTTTTTTTTTTTATAGCAAGGAACTAGGGACAGGAGCAAGCAGTTTATGAAACAGTTTCAATTACCTACAGTATAATAGTAAACTCATAAGCATCCCATTTCACATTTAATCTAGAATAAATGCCTCTTCATTATGACAAGCTGATAGCATCACACTTCACCAACATCATCTACACTCCACCAACATCACCAATCTTCAATCCAAGTATTTTATACTTTTCTCTATTATGTATAATATTTAAATGTGATTCAAAATGGTGTATTCTGAAACCTGATAGGCCATCATTTTTATAGAACGGTAATCTACAAGCTATTATACAATACATGCAAAAAAAAATATACCTTTTCTTAAATATCTGTAGAAATTCAGCATTTTGAAGATCATAAAAATTCATGAAGAAATGTAAACTGAGAAAATAGCAATTTAAAGATTTCAAATATGTAAGAAAAAAAGTATTAAATATAAGAATTGTTAAATGAACATTTATTTTATTGAACAAATCTAACATACTTCAATTTATAAATATTAAATAGAAATATAAGCTTCTATATTAAATTTAAAGTGGAGCCAAGTCCCCTTAATTTTCTTCATTTATTAGACATTTTCCCAACCCTTAATTTTCTTCATTTATTAGACATTTTCCCAAATTCCCTGATATGTCCCGAAAATTCCCCGATATTTCCCAAAAACTGCCTATTTTCCAAGCTACTGGGCAGGCAGAAGAGACAGCAATCCCTCAAATATTAAAATAATGAAATTTTATGACTAATGAAAAAAAGATTTAAATTAAAAAACTAAGGCTAAAAATATATTCTATTAAAATAAAAATACACTATTTTACACAAAAAGAAAGTCAACAACTAATATAACATATTTTGTAACATAAGACAAAATGTTAACAGTAAATTTCTAAAAATAAAAATTACTTTAAATTATTTACCTGGAACAAACACATTTAAACACAACTGATGGATCTTGGAAATCCCATAATGCTGAATTGTCATCCAATTTATCGGAAGACACAGCAGAACAGCATTCAAGGGAAACTGACTGAGTCATTGAAGAAGCACAATTTGGTATTTTTAAATTTGAATAAAAAGAATTGTCAACAAGAACGCAATTAGACAAAGAAGATTCATTTCTCTTTTCTTGAAAAATATAGTCATCATTTGGAGACATAGGTGGTGTTAATAAATTTGAATATAAAGAATTTGTTTTTAAATTAGAATGAGCTACTTGTGAAGATGATGTTTGATGATGAGAAAATGCTTCAAGATGATCTTCTTCTGTAATAAACACATAGGATACAGGATATTTCATTCGAGCTCCACCTAGAAATTGTGTATTCACAAAAATGTTTGATATTTATTATATATTATATGATTATAAATTATTTGCATCACACACATAAACATATATAAATATTTTTTTTAAATCTGAAACATTCAAAATACATTGAATTTAAAATAAAAAAAAGGTTAACAAAAAATTACTTATATATATATATATATCAAAAACAGATTATAATAAATAAATGTCAAAATAGAAAGATTTCTTTATCTATTACAATGTTTTTCCTCTAAATGGTTCCTTTTTAAATTACTCAGATTTCTTAAACTTTATTTATTTATTTATTTAACATAAAATGTTAGATAAACAAGGATTGGAATATTAAAAATCCATATTTATTTATTTATTTATTTTTTTTACATTATTAAACTTTAATAAAGAATTCATATAAATATGAATTAATATGACTAATTTAAATAAATGTAATTGTTGGGACTTAGATCAGTGATTCTGAACCACTATGCCATGAGAATAGAGGAGTGTGTTCCTAAAAAACAAGTATCTTCTTTTATCAAGTTTCACTGTAACATTTCAGATAATTACCATGAGAATGATATGACACTGGATATCACGCTAAGTAAGGAGCTGGCTTGGAACACACATCTCTTTCTAGTAGAATTTGAAGTTGGCAACAACATAGAAGAGAAATGTTTTACCTTCAACCGTGATATGATTGATCTAATTACATCTACGTTTACATTATTGATCTAATTACATCTATATCCATATATAAGTGACATCAAACACAAATCTGGTTTAACCAATCCAGCATTGACTGGCTAAACCAATGTGCATGACTATCATTGTTCTCAATTTAACCTAGATTTATAATAAAGAAAAATTGCATTAACTTCCAAATTAAAATACATGTATGTTTGATTGTATTCAAAATCCTTTTACGATAAATGATATGACAGTATAAATTTAATTTTGAAAGAAGAAAAAGAACTAATTTCAGCAGGTAATAACCGAGATTTAATTTCAAAATATTCTGAAAAATCAATTCATTCACGATTAATCTAAGATACGGTTTTTCCACAAACTCAGAAAAAGCATATTCAAGCATGTTCTTAATTTACCATTTACTAATAAATATTTTGTTTACATTGTAATTCAATTTTATTTTATACTTCATTTTAAATTTTCCATTAAATCTAATTTGTAACCTATCATTAAGTAAACATTCTTTTTATTTTGTAATAAAATTTCATTGAAAATGTTTATTATAATCTACCAGTTAATACCCGTCAAAATTTGACGGATGACGTTCAGATGAAATCTTTTCACGGCATAAAGTTTAAAACACTCTTGCTTTAACATTTCGCATTACTCTTAACCAATTTAAAATGCCCTGTTTTAATCAATTACCTTTTGGTTGGAGGGAGGAGGGATAATTTTATGAAATTTCAATATACAAAATCTAAGTATACTCCACATAATAAAAACAAAATCCTAAGGCTTTCCT
Organism: Salticus scenicus; assembly: GCA_963930645.1. Taxonomy (NCBI): domain Eukaryota; kingdom Metazoa; phylum Arthropoda; class Arachnida; order Araneae; family Salticidae; genus Salticus; species Salticus scenicus. The sequence goes on along the minus strand of OZ005649.1, from coordinate 353,811,897 downwards.
AAGTTTATTCTACGAGGGTAAGTCATTAAGTAAGTCACAAACGCATATAGCATGATTTAAAGAAGTAACATATCTCCAAAGAATGATGATAGATGGCAGCACCATACAGCTTTATGATATTCAATTCATACTGAGTAGGTAGCATTCACATGCATGCGTTATGCAGTTTAAAAAGTGGCAATGGTGCTGAATGACTGTACGATAGAAGAGCAGCGAACTGTGGTTCGACTTTTGTGATTGTGGGGGAAAGGACTTGAATTAAAAAATATTCATAAAGAAATGTTACCTGTTTGAGGAGAGAAGTGTTCATCACGTAAAACAGTGTAAAGGGTGGAGAAATTTTTGCAAGGCCGTTCCAAAATTGTTGATGAAGATCAAAGCGGCTGTCCAGTTCTGATTGTGACAAAATCAACTGAGCAACAGGTGGAAGAATTGATTCGGGCTGATCGAAGAGTGACAATTGACAGCATCGTAACGGCAATAGGATGTTCTCATGGTTTAGCATACAGCATAATGCCTGATTGTTTGAATTTACGAAAAGTATGCGCACATTGGGTCCCCCAGCAACTGACCAAGGAACACAAAAAGAATCAAATGGGCATTTGCTAGCAACATCTTTTGCAGTATGCTACTGAAGGTGAAGACATGCTATAACAGAATAATCAATGGTGAAGAATCTTGGGTCCATCACTACCAACCTGAATCAAAACGTGCGTCAATGCAATGGAAACATCCTTCTTCCTCTTCCAGCAAAAAATTCAAGTTTACACACTCAGCTGGTAAGGTTATGCTTACAGTGTTTTGGGATTGCAAAGGAGTGATACTTGCCGAGTTAAAAAAAAAAAGGGTGAAAATCTGAATGCTCAATAATACTGTGATCTTCTATTCAAGCTTTGGACTGCCATTTGGAGAAAACGTCCAGGCCTATTGAGCAGAGGAGTAGTGCTGATTCATTACGATAACGCACGTCCTCATACAGCTCATTTAACTCAGGATACAATTCAACAATTTCGTTGCATGCTGCACTATTTTAGATTGCATGCTGCACTATTTTAGAACGAATATGCTGCACTATTTTAGAATAATTATCGCGGTTTTTGAAATTTCTTATATGTACGAGAATTCGAGTATGAAGGGAACAGCCAGTTTCACCAATATAAACAGAACTGCAAAATTTATATGGAATATTATAAATAACCCCTGTACGTGAAAGGGGTGGGTGGGGATAACAGATTTAAAATTAGAAAGGAAATTACGAATCAGAAATTGAGATTTATAGAATACAGATATATTAACAGTGCGTAAAACTCTAGCTATAGATTCAGAAATTTTTCTATAGTATGGAATAATAACGAAAGATTTAGGTAATTTGGAGGAATTAATATCGTGATTACCAATGTTAAAGTCATATTTATTAAATTTTCTTTTAAGCCAGCGAAGGGGATAATTATTACGTGTAATTCAGTGAGCCCCTCTTTGCTGTACTGAAGAGCTTTTCCAGTTAGAATTAAAAAGAATTTTTTTGGACTTAAAACGCAATAATTATCCCCCTTGCTGACTTAAAAGAAAATTAAATGAATATGACTTTAACATTGTTAATCACGATATTAATTCCTCCAAATTACCTACATCTTTCATTACTATTCCATACTATAAAAAAATTTCTGAATATATAGCTACAGTTTTACACACTGTTAATATATCTGCATCCTATAAACCTCAATTTCTGATCCGTAATTTCCTTTCTAATTTTAAACCTATTATACCCCCCCCCTTTTTTTTCCCCGTACAGGAGTTATTTATAATATCCCTTATAAATGTTGCAGCTATATATAGGTGAAACTGGCTGTTCCCTTCATACTTGAATTCTCGAACATAAAAGAAATTTCAAAAAACATGATATTCATTCTAAAATAGTGCAGCATGCCATAGAAACCAACCATCTACTTGATTTTAACAATACTAAAATAATCATATCTAACTGTACAAATTATCACTCAAGAATTTTCCAAAGCAGCATTTTTCACCGCTTAATGAGGCATAGGCAGTCCCTGCTAAATATGCTGTACTTTCGTAAAGGAAATCTATTGTTCTTCTCAGCATTTACTTTTGATGTGTTTTACTGATGAGGAGCCTAAAATAAGGCTCAAAATGTTTAAATTTATGTTATGTGTATTTTAATATTTTAAATTCAATATTTTAATGTATATTGTCTCGATTTTTAATGTAATTAAAATATAATAATTTATAATATTTAAAAATTTGTCAAATTTTAATTTTTTTATAACCTTGGTAGCCACCCTTAAAACTTGTTTTAAAATTTTGAAATTTTTGTGGAAGTCATTATTTTATACATAGAACAAAATAAGTGGGTGCCCCATAAAAAAATTTAAATGTTAATTTTTAAGGACCACCCTAATATATATATATATATATATATTTACTTATTTATTCATGTTCGGTTTTTACAGATTTGACATAACATCATAAGATAGTTTAGGAAATTGAATGTTGAAACTGGATATTAGCAGGTATCCTCGTATATATAAAATGGAGCACTAAAAAGGACAATATCATAAATTGAAAGAAATAGGCCTGTTGTACAAATATAATATATATATAATAAAGATGATCTATTAAGCATAGTAGAAGCCAAGCAACAGATACAAGATCACTGAAATACCAATGACCAATAAGATAAAAAAAAAAAAAAAAAATCATCAGTGGATGAAATACACTAATTTAAAGAAACCAGATCTATTAATTAACAGCCTGCAAAACAAACGAATCAATAAAGTAAAACAACAAATCTTAACTTAAAACCATAAACTTATCAAAATTAATGAAAAAACAACCCAAGAAACACAAGATAGGAAGAAGGAGGCAGGCGGCAAGACTAGTGACTTGCCTGTGGGGTTACACTAGTTTTACGCCGGCAACACTCCCCCAGCCTGCCACGACCAGAACAGGAACCATATGGATTTAAAAATGCAAAATTTCAAAGCAGATGAACAACAATGAAACCACGAGGCCACAATGAAATTCACCGATTGATCACATTGTGTTTAACAGTATATTTAGAACATTAAATATAGTTGACAACTCAAAAAGGAAAATCTGAAATTTTACTGGAAAATGAAAGTTTGCATAGTAATACAAAGCAAATGCAACAAGCCTTCTACTTTTATCTATCTATATATATATATATATAATAATGATGATCTATTAAGCATAGTAGAAGCCAAGCAACAAATACAAGATCACTGAAACACCAATGACCAAAATTAAAACACCAAAGATTAAAAATTTCTTTGAGAAGTTCAGAAAAAGGAAAAAAAAAAATTTATCAGTGGATGAAATACACAAATTTCAAGAAACCAGATTTATTAATTAACAATCTGCAAAACAAACGAATCAATAAACTATCACAACAAATCTATATATATATAATGAAATAAAATACAAAATAGGTTTAAATACAAAATGAGTTATTTTAAATAACAAAATAACACTTCAACGTAAAAAGTTTTTAAATTTTTTCTTTTCTTTTTTTAACGTATTATTTAGATACTGACAATATAAATTTAAATAAAATTTCTAATTGTTATAAAACTACTACCAAATATGAATTCAATATACACATTTATTAATATATATATATATATATATTATTGTATGGTAAGTAGATACAACACTAAAACTTGCGGGTAACTGACTTTTAGAGTACTTATGAGTTATGAGGGTTTCAAATTGAAAATGTTACTCTACAACTGAGAAAGATTATTCGGTGGCAATACTGAAAAAAGTTTATAAACAATATTTCTACTGTGCATTTCTTATTCACAGAAATTAATTTAATTATAACCATATTGTTATCAATGAGTGGCATGCCTACTAGTAAATAAGCTTTCTTTATGTTCAGAAGAGATGGGAATGTGATGCAGAACGCATACTAATATTTATTTTAAAAGATTCTGCATATAAGTGAATCATTGATATATGTATATACCGTATATTTCCGAATATAAGCCGATCCGTATATAAGCCGAGAGTACATTTTTCCCTGCAGAAATTTGCCCAAAATTGCAAACCCGTGTATAAGCCGAATTGAAAAAATACTCTTTTTAAAGTTTGAGTATATCGCCAAAATGGAGAAAATATTGCCAATCTATACAACCTTCAGGATAATATGTCAAATGAAATTGCGCGAAACGCGTGCTTATCCAATAGAATTCCTTACCTTGCTTAGCTACGACGTAAGACATTGGCAGTGTGTTTGGCAACGGCAATGGTTTTAACTCTGGCAACCCTATCAGAAGGGAGGCAAACACAGACGCGAACGCAAGTCCCGGCCCCGGCTGCTGAAAACGATGGTTATCGTAATACCGGGCCGGCGCCGAAGACCTAACCCTAACGTGGATGATGCAATGCCGCCACTGTATGTTTACATAAATAATCCGTTTAAAGACCAATTGCATCGATTTTTTTTAATGGCGTATCTAAATTATTTTGTATATTTCTACTTTTCAGTATTTTTATCAGTGCTGCAAGGCAATCTTCAAAAAAAAAAAAAAAAACGAAGCTTTGCCGCTTTTGCTAGTGTATGCCAAGAAACATTTTAAACAGAGATGATTTAAATTTAATTGTATAAATTAAAAATATGATCGGGAGTCCTGTTTTTTAAAGTTTTTCTTGTACTATTTCTGAATCAGACAGAGAACTTACTCCGTTCGTGCACTCTGCCGATGACTTCAGTTGACCGGAGGTCAAAAAGAAATGTAAACACACGTGACTACCTACATCGAGCGTTTTGTAAAATAAATTTAAAATTGCTAATTTAAGAGTTTTATATGTGATAATTATTTAAAAATAAGGTTTAATATCACTATTTTACTTTATATATACTTTTTAAGCTTAAAATATATGTATTCAATCATTGTTTCTAAAGTACGTTTTTTGCTAGAAATGTAGATCCGTATATAAGCCGACCAGTATAATTCAGCTTCCGAAAAATTTCCAAAAATTCTCGGCTTATACACGGAAATATACGGTATATTATAAGGATAATTTTTGCACAAAATTTTATTAATCATCTACATTCTAAGACAGTTTCATTTTTGTTAAGCTTTTATCTTTATTATAATCGAATTTTTTTATATACTTTGTATAAATAAAACCCACATCACATATTAACTCTGTTAAAATATTATTTTACAATAATTAAAGCTAAAATGGGAAGAATGGAGGACAAACTATACACAAGTATACTAAAAATCAATGATATAAATTAAAAGAAACACAAAACATGGATTCATTCTTTATGCATATATATATATATATACTTTTAATTATTATTATTATTATTTAATGAAAAAGCTATGGAAATAATATACTAGAAAATATATTAACAACAATCTAAGTTTGTATATGTTACCGCTAAAGTGCAGAAATCAGTTAAACTGCATAATAACTAAAGTGATCCGTTAAAGTGAAGAAAATTACTTCATTTCTCGAATTACCTAGATAATCTGCATATCACTGACTAAACACTCGTTGATCTGCACATTACCTACTAGGCACTCGTCAAAGTGAAAATAAGATCTCTGGTGTTGTAATTTTACAGCACGTGTGTTGTATTTGTTTTTTTCCTTTTTGGGGGAAAAAAAAAAGATTAGTTTTCTTTTCTTTCTTTCTTTATTTTAATCTGTATGTGTTTTAATTTTTATGAGTTTTAAAGTTATATTTGTTTTAATTTTTTTATTTATTTCATCTTTTTATCTGTCAATATAAGTTTGAAGATGTTATGCATTTTTAATATGAAATATAGTAGCTTTAATAGCTTTCAATGAATTCTATTTTATAAGTGAATATTAGAATTGAAATACAGTAATGATTTCTTTTCAAAATAAAAATATTTAACCATTTAAATTTTTGAAAAATGTTTTATTAACAACTTATATTGCTATTACTATTTTTTTTTTTTTTTTTTTTTTTTTTTGCACCAATTTTTAATTCGCTAAAGAAATATTAAATCAGACAAATCAGAAGCATTATTTAAGAAGTGCTTCAAATAATTAAAACTGCTTTAATATTTTTTATAATGCATGAAAATTAAATGATAGATTTCCAAAGCTTTATTAAACTATATTTTGCAGCATACATATATTTTTACAAGTTTAGCAAATATATTAATTTTACAAAAAAAAAAAAAAAAAAAAAAAAACTTTATTAACACATTTTATGTGATAAACTACAACAAAATTGACTGAAAAAGCGAACAAAATTAAAATAAAAATAATAATAATAATATAATAAAAATATAATCATGATATATAAAAGAAACTTGAAAAAAAAAAATCTTGTAATGAAATGCTAAAAAATGCACAAAAATTTCACATTAAGTATTTATTAAATAATGCCATAATATTTTTCAGAGTTAAAAATTAATACATCTTTTTTTTTTTTTTTTTTTTTTTCCCCAGTAAGTAATAGTAATTTAAATTAATTTAAAAATAAATTAATTTTAAAAAGTTGTGGTTTAATAGTTTTATTTCGGGAGGAAATAACTACTGTGTTGTAAATTTAATATTCATAATTAAAAATGGAGTTTCACAAGAGAGAGCTTTTAATTAAGATTAGATTTCATTAATAAAATGCAGACCCTTATTAAACTTATACTGACAGAATTAAAAAAGAAAAGAAATAAAATCAAAATTAAAACAATAATAACTTACTTGTTACTTTAAATTTTGTGTTGGTCTTAATAAGAAACCTAATCATGGCTTCAATTCTCCACGTTTTGAGTTTGCTATTTATCATAGAGGAGCGAAAGGGGTAAAAATTTTAGTTTATGTTTGAAGCTCATTTGCATATCTGTATCACATGACTGTTTGATGTCATAGTGAATGTAAAATAATATTTGTGATGTTAAAAACATCACTTCTTTTTAAATGTTAAATAAGATCGTTTTCTGCACTTAAATGCATTGTTTCTCTCAGCTGGCTCAACTCACCCTGTTGTGTTTGCTTTACTGCAACACACACAGGAGAAAAATTGGTTCTTCTTTCCTAGTGGTGATGTCATATCACACCATGCTGAGAACCAATAGGGTGATGGTTCTGACTCCACCTTCTGTTATTCCGGCAGTTTTAAATTCAGTTGGGTTTCAGCAGCTCTCAAGAGAAGAACATGGGGTGAGAAAGATTTGTTTTGCTTCTGTTTTAAAATAATGACCATTTTATCATTTGGAGAGAGAGTGCCTACTTATTAATAATAAATATATATATATTAGTTTATATGAATACTTATTCAAATTTTAAAAACCATTAATCTTTATATCCTACTTAATTTGGAATTACTAGTGTGGTTTGGAAAATAAAATTGATTAATTTTGATGCAGCAGATTAGTTTTCTTACAAACATTATTTTTGTAAGCATTTTTCTTTTTACAGCATTCTAGCCAATAAGTAAATTGATTCCTCTTTTCTCTTATGTAAATAAAATTATTTGGATATATATATTTGACCTTTTGACCCAAAGAATAAAAAGGGTTAGTGGCCAGAACGCAATGTACGCCATGAGGTTCTTTGATCCTCACTAAGAAACTTCTGTTGCTATGAAAATTAAAAATATTAATAAAATTAATTTAAAATATGGAAACATAAAAGGTAAATGAATTATTTACATCACATTTGGTGCCGGAAAGGAATACTTGATTATTGTTCTTAAGAATAAATGGTACTGTAGAGATTGTTTATTTTGAATAAGTTATTTTATTTTTATTGCTAGAATTACTGAAATTATTTTTTTAAAGTCATACATTACCAATTACATTTTTTTGGTGATTGAATATGATTGATACCAAGTGACCTATAAGACAATTCCCTGTTTCAAAAATTGTGATATGCTGGAACTTTGTACAAATGAAAATTTTTTTTTGGTTCAATATATTTTGAATAACTGATTAAATAAATAATAGTCAACAGAACTTTGTATTGTTGGCTTAAAAAAAAAAAAAAAAAAAAATTTGTAGGTATCTCTCTCTCTCCTCAACTACGTGAATTTATTATATGCAAATAGCCATCAACACATGTAAAAATCAAGAAATTTAAATAACAAGCTTCATACATCTGTGTTGTTTTTTTAAACCAATATACTAGTTTCATATATATACAAAAAATAATGGCTTCTAACAAAGGATTGACAAGAGGTTTACCATTCAAAACTTTAGTAACGCCATTTTCTGGAGACCCTCATTTATTGGATTTTTTTATTGAACAAGTGAAATTTAAAAGTGAGAACAGCAAATGGGAAGAATCCCATGCTTTGGCTTTTGTGAAATCAAAATTGGCAGATACTGCTCTTAAGTTTTATGTCTCCTCCCCAGCTTGCCAAAGAGCCAAAAATACAAAAGAGTTATTTAATATATTTAAGAAATATTTTAAGGTAGAGTCGGCAACTGCAATAGCACAACAATTTAACGAATTTAAGTTTGAGTCCGATGTCAATATTAATATTTTTGCTAATAAGCTTGAAAATTTAGTGAGAAAACGTTTTCCTGATATGGAAGAAAAAGCCCTTGAACAATTACTAATCGCAAAATTCAATGATCTCATTCCGCCCCACTTTAGAATTCATCTACTATCACAAAAAGCCACAACCTTTTATCAGATGGTGGAATGTCTCGAAAAATTCCAGGAAATTTATAATTTGCAAGTAAACCCTGTCTTACCAGGAACATCTTTTGCTACTATTCAGAACTTCAATCATAAAATAGATAGTGAAGTGATAGGTACAAACTCAGAAAACAATTTGACTAAGATTAACAATTCATCTTATAGCAAGCGGCCATACAATAAATTTCCACAAAATAAAGGTTCACACACGATTCAATGCCAATGGTGTGAAAGACCTGGACATTCTGCTCAGAGGTGCTTTGCACTCAGAAAATTACAAAATAATAAGTTTTCTCACAGATATCGTAATGGGCAATCTTTCTCTAGACCTTATAGAGACATGTCACGGAGAGCCAGTGCCCCTAAAACATTTAAATCCAACTCCCCTCAAACCAAAAGTAGTCATTCACAATGACTAGAAGTGGAGAATGGTAGAGGTGACACTAAACTCCTAAATACAACGAGTTCCTCATATAGGTCAGGTTTGAATAAAGTCAATTACCATAACAACTTTTCACAGACTAACTCAACATATTCTAATCTACCTAATAATTTTTTTGTAAATAACAATGAAATCATTCTGAGATCTCCAGACACACAGGCAAAGTTCCCTTTGTCATTAGAACGCAAAGTCAAATCTGTTGCGATACAGACAACATCTCCTGTACTGGTAACGTCCCCGAGTGTGGAGGAAAATGGAGACTGCATATTAGTTAATTCACTGGAATTCTTGTTACACACAGACAATGATCTGCCCAATCTCCCCATCATACAATTACTGTTAAACAAAACATTAGAGAATTTTCTTCTCGACTCAGGAGCTTCTGTGTCATTACTCTCAAAGCATTACTTCTTACAAAATCAAAACAAATTATATTACAAAAGAATTGCTTCAAGAGTCAAGATATCTACAGTAAACTCTATAGTCCAATGTGACGGATGTGTTTGCATTTCCTTTAAAATAGGGAAAACTTTTTACAAACACACCTTTTTTCTTATTGAAATACCAACTGAATCTAAATTTATTGGTATACTTGGCTTTGATTTTTTAAAGTCCCATCACGTAGTTATCAATTTACACAATAACAAAATACAAATTAATGAAAATGCTTTAGATATTCTAGACACTGTACCCTCTTGCAGTCTTCTATCATCTGAATCTGATATGAATCGGGCATCACATAAGATAGCTACTCATATGGATTTTCCCCAAACTGGATATAAAAAATCTAAAATTGATGTTCATAAAGAGAACTTACCCTCTGATCAAAAATGTTGGCTTACCCAGAAGATTATGATTGATCCACAGGATACTATATATGTGCCTGTGCGGTCCACGCTTATTCCAGAAAATCAGTTAGTAATGTTTACATCGTCTAACAAGCATTGTCCACTTGTGTACTATCCTTCTCTTATGGAGGTACAACATATCAAGGAAAATTCTACTAAACAAGAATTAATTCAATTTTTTATTCCTATGTATAATAATTCGAGCAAGAAACTGCATATAAATAAAAATACCGTTTGCGGATACATTTCAGAGATAGATAAAATAGAAGAAAATTCCTTGGATCTTGCAACAAATACACCTGATCACATGTGTAATCTAATTAAGGCTACACCAGAAGTTTTATCCTTAAGACAGAAAGAATTTAATGTAAATAATTTTTCTATTCAGCATTTAAAACCTACAGAAAGGGTAATAATGCAAGATATTCTTCAGAAATTTAACTCTGTATTTTCATGTTCACTAAAGTCGATTGGACACACCGATCATATCACTCCACATATAAAATTCATTTCAGATATTCCCTTAAAAACTTACCCTTTTCCTATTCCACAAGCTATTCAAGAAGAGGCAAAAGATCAACTTGACAAATTACTGGATGCAGGGATCATTGAGAGAAATATCTCTGAATGGGCATGCCCAATGCTCATGGTTAAAAAGAAAGCTGTGTCTAAGGAGGATAAACCTTCCTTTAGACTGGCCCTAGATTTAAGGTTAATCAACTCTATGATTCGATGCTCCACTTATCCTCTTCCAAGAATTGATACGATAATAAATAACATCTCAAAATTTAAATATTTTACAACATTAGACTTTCCCTCAGCGTATCATCAAATTTCATTACCTAAAGAATACAGACGACGTCTCTCATTTACTACACAATGGGGAACTTATTCATTTAAAAGATTAATGTTTGGGCTGAGATCAGCCGCATCAACATTCCAAATGCTTATTGACACAATTATACAAGAGTGCAATTGTTCAGGCATATATGCTTACCAGGATGACATTATTATAGGAAGTGACTCTTTCCAGGAAACAACAGAAAAATTACAAACACTTTTAGCTACTCTACAAAAGTACAATCTGACATTGTCTCCAAAGAAATGTAAATTCCATCAGTCATCTATTGAATATCTCGGTTTCAGCATCCAAAATCAGAAAATACATCCTATTTCTTCCAACATTACAAAAATTACTCAATTTCCTATCCCAGCAACCAGAAAACAACTAAAAAGATTTATAGGATTGTGTGGATTCTACAGAAAACTCGTTCCCTGCTACTCGCGATTAATTGATCCTTTGATAAAATTAACATCTCCGAAAACTACATTTAAATGGACAGAGGAACATGCTGAAGTCTTTAAACAATTACAGAAAGTTTTTTTCTCTAAACCTTTTCTTTCTTTACCCGATTGGTCAAAACAATTTTTTCTTAATACAGATGCTAGCAAAATTGCTATTTCAGGGGTTCTTCTACAAGAAAAGGAAGGCATTCTGCTTCCGGTTAGTTACTTTAGTAAAACACTATCTAAATCAGAACAGCGATATTCAGCCATCAAGCTTGAGCTGATGGCCATAGCTAAGTCAGTCAGTGCATTTAAATTTTTCCTTTTCAACCGACCTTTCACCATTCTCAGCGATAGCAGACCACTCGAACACTATAAGAAAATTTCCTCTCCTGCTGATCTAACTACTAAATGGCTAATTGAATTATCAAACTATCAATACACATTCAGATATGTAAAAGGTAAAACAAATGTTTTGGCAGACTATTTTTCAAGAGAAGACTTTTCTGCATACACTCAAGATCTTAACTCAAACCCAGAATTAATTAAAGAGGCTAACAATTTACCCATTTCTTCAGCTTCTCCAACAATTGAACTCCATCATTTCAATGTCACACAAAAATCTGATAAGTCACTCACCTCATCAGAGCCTCATCGTTCTTCCTTACCTCAGTTGTTAAGCAACGATGCTGCTCCACTCAGTCGTTCCTTAAACAGCTCTGACGCAGATAATCTTATGATGGAAATCTCGGAAGAATGTTTTTTTAAAGAGCAAAGAGAAGATGACTTTCTGCTAAAAATTATTGTCGATATCACTTCGGAGAAACCTTCTCCTAAATATAAAAATTATTTTGTCCATCCGGACACAGGTCTGTTAATGATCAAACGAAAGTTTCACCAGCCTGAAAACTCTCCAAAAACAAAAATTGTAGTACCACAGAAGTTAAAACCTAAAGTATTAAAAATTTGTCACATGCCTCACTTTGGAATTAGAAATACATACAGAAGAATACTTAAACACTTTTATTGGACAGGATTATTTGAAGATGTAAAAAACTTTGTTCTGTCCTGTACATTATGTATTCAATATAAACCGCACAGAATTCCACCTGCTCCACTACAGGAAATGTTTGTTCCTTCTGCACCGAGTATGTTAGTTTCCATGGACTTTTTGGGTCCTTTCTCCAATGGCTTCCATGTGTTAACATTCCTCGATCATTTTTCTAAACATATTGAATTGGTACCAGTAAAAAATGCAACAGCACAAGCTGTAGTTAAAGCCATTACGGGATACATTACTACCTTTGGTCGACCCTCTGCGATACTCTCAGACTTAGGCCCACAGTTCACAGCAAACATCTTTAACAACTTGGCACAGACATTGAAAATTACAATCTCCCATTCATCATCAGGACACCCGCAAACACAAGGCTCATCAGAAAGAATTAATACCAGCATTAAATCCTCAATTTCCACTCTTACCAAGGAAGGATTTGATTTTCATCAGGCTTTGATGATACACAAGAACCTGTATAACACCACCGTTCATTCTTCAACTGGATATTCTCCAGCCTTTCTGCATTTTGGCAGGTCAATAACAAGCATCTTTGACTTGTTTGAAGCTCCTCAGTTAGAAACACTGGAATTTCCATATGAATACCATAAATACATGGAATCAATGAAACAGATCTTTAGGCAAGTGCATCATAACATGAAGTTTTACCAAAACCAACGTAATACTAGACAACATAAAAAAGCAGTTCTCCGGAAATTCAAAGAAAATGATATGGTCTTTATAAAAACCAAAGATACATTTAAACCAAGATTCATAGGCCCATATTCAGTTCAAAAAGTAATATCTGACGTGTTACTCTCCGTCAGAGAATTCGAAAATGAAGGGGCTGAACCATTCACTATTAACATAGACCGTGTCATCCTGGCGCATAAAAGAAAGCAACATCTCATTCCACAAACAATTCTGACAGGTCAACCAGCTGGGATTGTTCAACCGCAGTCTCATTATGATCTCAGACCAAGATGCAAAACTTAATTTTTGTTTTCTGTTTCCATTTTCACAAATGTTCTTTTAACATGTTTTTTTTTTAAAGTTTTTTTTTTTAGGGGACTTGATAAGCAATTCATTCACCAAAGTTGCCTGTTGTAAACATGTATGAGTTGGTACAGGTATATTTGATAAGTTGTATTTTTGTATATTGTCCTATTATATATTGTGTAGTTATATATATATATATATTTTCTCCTGTGGCAAATGTTGAATATCTACAAAAACTTAGTTAAGTGTGTATTGTAGTTAATATGAATATAAATCTTCTGTTATGCTGATTTATTTTATATATTGTCTTATTTGTTAAATTTGATAACTATACTATAATTATTTACTGCTCAAAATGTACAGTATGTGTGTGTTATATGTATCGGAAACTTGCATATTTATATGTGTATACATAATTTTTCTTCTTTCTTTTCATATATTAATTCCTACACATTGTCATGTTTATAAATATATTGGGTTATTAAATACAATTTCTGGAAGCTTCCACACCATTTTCACAGACACAGACATCACTTATACAACACAAGTATACACTACATCCACACTATTACACAATCAAATTAATACACAATCCACACATGATATGTATATAAATGTGTATAATGTTTGATAAAATTTTTTGTTTATTGTGATTATTGACATTGCAGTTTTGTTTTGGTTATATCTGATAGTATGTTTATTTGAGTATTATTTGACGTTTATATTAAGTGCATTTTTGATTTTGTTTAGTAATCTAACTTGGTGGCCTCGGTAGCCACTCACATTTATTATTTCCATTTATAATATGTATATTCTTTAAATAATAATAATAATAATGGTAATGATAAAATTAAAAAAAAAAAAAAAAAAAAAAAATCTTATTCGAATATTATACTCGAGTACTTGGAATGCCTTTTCCGTAATGTAATATTTATCTGTAAGATTATTTTGACATTTGTATTGATACTTATTTTGATTTTTTTTTCTCCTTCATAATAATGCTTCAAGAGGTCATCTGTAAATATTTTATACTGAAATATAACTGATTTTGTTTTATCAGTTGTTAACAAGATTTCTTTGACATTTATTTAGTATAGTTGTTCTTTCATGTGTATACTTATACATTGATTAATCGGTAGATGGTATTTAATATCAAGACTATTGGTTAAATATTTTTGTTGATATTGCACATCCACTGAAATTCTTTTGTCATGTCATACATTTTTTTATTCTCGTTAACTAATTATTTTTACAAATTTATAAGAAAGCAGATTTTACAGCAATTAACATGCTTTTCAATATTTCTGTTATAATACTATTTTCTTTAAAAGGTATCAATGTTTTTTTACTCATGTCACTTGTTGATAAAAGCTGTGTCTGTTTGCATTTATAGATATATTTTATTAGTTGTCAATATCCTAATAAATATTGTTAGATATGTCACTGACCACTTTTGTATCAATAAAATCTTTTATTTGAGAATGTCTGTAACCACAGTGCTGAAATAGTATTGTTTTTGATGAAATGGTGTATTCCTCGCCTATTTTGGTAGAATTGATCACCTACCAGGGTAGGCGTTGATATTGGGTTTTTTGTCGGAATTTTATTGTTTCAGCTTTACTTATCGATTTTGTATTGTGTTTGGTTCAGATTTTGTGTCACATGTACATTGTTCTCAAAATTTCCAAATTTTTTTATCAAGTGCATGTTATTAAGAGTATTGTAAGACCTTTCAGTTGCTTAAAAATTTGCTTTGTTACATTCATGCCTTTAATGGCCGTTCCTACAATATTATGTACTCAATATGGATATTTTTTTTTTCACATGTAAGTAAAAAAAAAAAAAAAAAAAAATTTGTAATCCTTCATGTAAATGTAGGTATGCACTCTCCATTCACATGTTTAGTCTTCCAAATTTTTTTAATGGTCGTTAGGGGTAATGTGATGTTAAAAACATCACTTCTTTTTAAATGTTAAATAAGATCGTTTTCTGCACTTAAATGCATTGTTTCTCTCAGCTGGCTCAACTCACCCTGTTGTGTTTGCTTTACTGCAACACACACAGGAGAAAAATTGGTTCTTCTTTCCTAGTGGTGATGTCATATCACACCATGCTGAGAACCAATAGGGTGATGGTTCTGACTCCACCTTCTGTTATTCCGGCAGTTTTAAATTCAGTTGGGTTTCAGCAGCTCTCAAGAGAAGAACATGGGGTGAGAAAGATTTGTTTTGCTTCTGTTTTAAAATAATGACCATTTTATCATTTGGAGAGAGAGTGCCTACTTATTAATAATAAATATATATATATTAGTTTATATGAATACTTATTCAAATTTTAAAAACCATTAATCTTTATATCCTACTTAATTTGGAATTACTAGTGTGGTTTGGAAAATAAAATTGATTAATTTTGATGCAGCAGATTAGTTTTCTTACAAACATTATTTTTGTAAGCATTTTTCTTTTTACAGCATTCTAGCCAATAAGTAAATTGATTCCTCTTTTCTCTTATGTAAATAAAATTATTTGGATATATATATTTGACCTTTTGACCCAAAGAATAAAAAGGGTTAGTGGCCAGAACGCAATGTACGCCATGAGGTTCTTTGATCCTCACTAAGAAACTTCTGTTGCTATGAAAATTAAAAATATTAATAAAATTAATTTAAAATATGGAAACATAAAAGGTAAATGAATTATTTACATCACAATATTATACTTTTAAAAAATTAAAGAACACGCTTTTATAGAAATGTGAACTAAAAAGCACAAAATATCTATCTTAGTATTAAAATGCAGGGTAAGAGAAAATCGTGTAAGTGACACACCATAATATTTACATACATTTAAATCTTTAAAATAATTTAGAATTAAACAAAAACCATTTTTAAAAAATCTCCCCTGACTGGGCTCGAACACTAGACCTTCAGGTTTGTAGCGCGGAGCTTTACCTTACAGCCACAGCGTTCACGTAGGGAATGTCTTTTTTTACAATATAGATTTTTTATTTGCTCCCAGAGCGGTTACATACAAACATACATACAGGTGAAGCTAATAAAAGCATGTTAAAAACTAAGGCTCGAAACAAACATTTGAACTTTAACGATACAGAAACCACTAATGTACAGATTACCTAGTTAAAATGCAGAAAACTCTTCATTCCGCACTCTAACGAGTCAATTTAGTTAATCTGCAGATTTAGCTAGGTAATCTGCACATTAATGGATTTCGAGCTTTAACGGTAACATATACATTAATATTGGTGTTCATTTGTCTTTAAAAAGTTGCAATGTCTATTTTTCTTTTCTTGAAAGAAAAATCGCAATATATCATTAATATCAATATTAACTTGGTTATATATCTCGATATTTAATTTCTGATATTGTCCAGCTCTATTAAACGTATGACAATTCTTGTTAATAATGATTTTACATTGATATCAGTAAACTGATTAAAGTTTATGTTGATTCTTGCAAATAATGATTTTACATATATATAAACAGGGGTTGATCCAGGTTTTAATTTTTGGGGCCCATTTTTGTGAAAAATAAATTATTTTTGTAAAATTTTTATTTATTTTCGTGAAAATCAAAATATTTTTGTGAAAAAAAGAATAGTCGCTAGAAACCTTTCATTTTAGCAGTTACTCTATCTAATGTTTAATATCAAGTTAATAGCATTTTATTAAATAAGTATAGACACTCGTTAAAAATTAAAATAATACTGTAAACATGTAAAAATTTTACAAAAGTGATAATTTTATAAAACAAAATTTTGTGAAAGGGCTTTTTTATAAATCTGAATTTTGTGAAGGGACCCATTTTCTGAATTTGAATTTTGTGAAGGGACCCATGTTAAAGATTTGAATTTTGTGAAAGGGCCCATTTTAGAGATTTGAATTTTGTGAAGGGGCAGCAAAAGAGCCCTAATTTTTGCATGGATCAATCCCTGATAAATATTAATTAATCAATTAAAATATTGTTTACCAACTCTTTGTTTACATTCTTCTAACTGCAAAACGGTAACTGCTTCTTTCTCATTGAACTCTGTTTTTACGATATGAAGTCTTTTCTAATTATTAAATTCATATTTTGTAGAAAAAAAGATCATGAAACTTCTGACTATAACCCCTCTTTCGAATTTGTCATACTTTAAAAACTTCCGATTATAACTCCATCCTCCAATTTTAACAAATTTCCCATCGAAAAGGGAGGAGGATTACTATTGTAATTTTACAATATTTCTAAATTACTGAACACCTTTGTGTATACAATTATTAATAATGCCTAAATACTAATATTTTCACATTTGTAAAATTGTAAATTTTAAATAAAATAAGTATATACACATATATATTTTGGCTAAACAGCATACTAAGGTAGTTTATTATTAATTTTATTAAATATGTACAATACATGACTAGTATTTAAAACAAGTTAAAAATAAGGATTTTTTTTATTTTGATATAATACTATACAAATTTATGTTTAAAATAATTTTATCTTACATGTTGATACTTCCACTATATGAGGATATTCACTATCCACTTTCCACTGGTCACCCTTTAAAAGATGAGGAAAAAAATTATTCCATTCTTTCAGGAAATAAGCCATGTTTGGATCGGTCTTTTTGTAACCAGCACCTGTCAATTTACCCGTCAAACCAAATGGACATAAAATAACTAAAAAAAAAAAAAAAAAAATTGAAAGAGATTATCACACCACTTAAAAAAGTGTTTTATAATGAAACATCATGTTAAATATACAAATAAAATTAACATTGAATTACAATACACGATACCTCAACTTTGTTATCACAATAGTAAAAATAAAAATATTTATCCCATATTACAGAAAGTAGTAATATTCTTCAATAAGTAAATTGAAAAACTGCACACATACTCTTTTATGTTTGATAAATGAATCAGTTGTGTATGTATAGATAGATAGATAGATGTGTGTGTGTGTGTAAACCTTGAAATGGAGACAAAGAACATCTTTCGGGCCTGAGCATCTTAGTGTGTGTGTGTATTTTTTTTACACTTATGGCAAAAGAATGAGGGTCCATAAGGGGGGTTTTCGGCCCTGAAATTGAGGAAAATATCAAATTGTCATGGGGGGAAATTTTTGTATTTAATTATTTTAGAACATGTATAATTTAAGTTTCAATCAATATTATTTATATTATTTTAGTAATTGTTTGCTCCCCAGTAGTCGAAAGATTTATAATTTTGCATTTTTCAGCAAAATTCTCCCATTTTTAGAGAGTTGACCTACTTTTTTTTATACAAGCAAAAAAAAGCAACACTTTCTTATTATATATTATGAAGTACACTATGATGTAAATTATACATAAAGATAAAAGTGTTGCTCCATTGCGCTCATATAAAAAAGTTAAAATTGAAAGAAAAACGCATTGCACAAACTACTACTTCTCACTGGTTTGAAAGAGATGTTATTGATGAGATAGAATTGGTCTAATAAAATTCTATTTAAATTTCACTTTTGTTACACTAAATATTCTTTAAAAAATATTTAGGTCTTTTTTTATGTGCAGTTTATACCTTGAGCTACATTAACACTTTCAATGTGGAAAATCGAATCTATGTAGGTTGGTGGGTTAAGGTCGATTGACTACACTAGGGTCCTAGACCTATGGGTGAAATGCCCGCCGTGGAAAACTATCTAAGGGGTCCTAATCCGTATTTAGGTGAGTTTCAGAGAAAACCACAGAAACTCCAAACGGCTAGCTTTACAGGTAAGACAGATAAGCCTTGTTCCTTTTTCTAGGAGAAGGTATCTAAATCTTGGTGATGTCTACTTCCTGGGTAATAGGCTGTTGCCTTCAAATGAGGTTAAGTTCTTGAGTTTATTCTTTGACACTAAGTTGAACTGGAGTAAGCATAATGAGTATTGCTTATGTACGGCCGTAAAGGTCTTTTGGGCATGTAAAAGTTCCATTGGAAGAACTTGGGGTTTATGTCCCAAGGCTGTCCATTGGATCTACTCCATGATTATCTGTCCTATCATCACCTATGGCTATACTGTCTGGTGGTCTCAGATTAGGCTGACTACTATTAGAGCTAGCTTTAATAGGTTACAAAGGATGGTCTGTGTTGCTCTTTTCTTTCAGGCTGCATTAAGACAACTCCAACTGCTGCCCTTGAGTGTTTGCTTGGGTTTCTTCCACTTTACTTGCATATTGAAGCTGAAGCTTTAACCTGTAAGAAGCGTTTCATGTGTCTGGGCTTGTGGAAGGATTATTCTAGACATTTGTCTTGGGGTTTCCTCATTTCATTTGTTGCTGATCTTCTTTCTTTCATTATGCCTAGTGACTACACGGTTATGAAATATGCCTTTCATAAGCCTTTTAAGATCTTCTTCTCTTCCAGGGAGGATTGGCTTATGTCTCCTAGTTGGTTTAATGGCAACTGTCTGGTTTGGTATACTGATGGCTCTTAGCTTGGTTCTCATTCTACGGCAGGTGTTTACTGTCCTAGGAATAAAACTTGGTTTTCTTTCCCTCTTGGAAAGTTTGCTACAGTTTTCCAAGCTGAAATCTTTGCTATCATCTTATGCTGTAAGGTGCGCTTAGACAAGGGTTATCATAATTTAACCATCCATATCAGTTCTGACAGTCAGGCAGCTTTCCTTTCACTGGTAAGGTTAAATTCACCTCTCTTCTCATGTGGGAGTGCTACAAGGTACTTTGTGAGCTTTCTTCCTATAATAAGGTTAGTCTTCACTGGGTACCAGGTCATATAGGTATACCTGGTGATGAGTTGGCAAGGTCTGGTTCCAGCACACTCTTTTGTGGCCCTGAGCCTATTCTGGGTATTTCTCCCACTACTTTTAGGGCTTCTATCTTCAAGCTCCTTGGTAAGGAGCACTACAGGTAATGGTGTAATTCTGATGGTCAAGGACAAGCAAAAGAGCTTAATCGTGACTGCCCTGGTCTTCATCATAAGGAGCTTTTAAAGCTTAACAGGAATGGTTCAGAAGAGTAAGTTACAGTGATTGGTAAGAAGTTTATTGGCCTTCTTAGTGATCACTGTACCCATAAGAGACATCTGAATTTTATGGGTATCAGTTCTGATCCCATTTGTTGTGGTTTTTGTCTCGAAGAGAAGACTGCTTGACACATTTTACGTGACTGTGAGGCCTTTTCTGTTCACAGGTTTGAGCACCTTGGTCGGCATTTCATTGAGCCTTATGAACTGCAAGACATTTCTGTCAGGTGTCTTCTGAACTTTGCTTCAGTTATGAGACTTTTCTCTTAAGGATGCATTTGGGTATGGGTATAACAGAACTCTGATACCCAACTCTCAGTGTCCTGCTGAGAATTCATACCAAGTCATAAGTCATGGGAAGGAAAAAAGGGGAGGGGGATATCTGACTGATGTGCAGCCTACTTAAGGCATGAGAATAAACATTATCTGCTTTTTTTGCAGTGCAATTGTGTTATAATAAAAAGCTTAGAGAATGATTTAACATAATAACAGGAAAGGTCTTTTTCCAAGCAATATTTTGACTGATACAAAGAATTCTAACATACATTTTGAGAACTGAATCTTTTGAAAAGTGAATTGACTGAATTAAAAGGAATTGATGGCAATTAATATTATTACTTTTAAGGATTATTTATGATACACAAAAGTGAGGAAAACCAGTACCTACAAAGACAGCAAATCTGGCAATTTTCCATAACCCCTTAACGGTCACACATTTTTCAAAGACACACTCATAGGATTCACATTTTTGTTTAATTAAAGAAAATAGATTGAAAATAAGCAAATGAATAATATGTATATTTATTCAGTACATATTTCAAAATATGTTATGCATAGTTTGGTGCTGGCTAATGCTATCTTGTACGTACCATAAAATATTAATGGAAAGCAGGGGTGTGGTCACTGCTTGAATTAACTTGAACATGCACAGTAAGGAGTTAAACCTGGCACAAAGTTTAACTAATGACTAAAAATTAATAATATAAAAAAATTCATACCTTTAATATCTTGGTGCCCAGATTGTGCAGCAGAAATATGACATTTATTTAAAAAATATATTGGTGGCATTAAATGAATATCAATACTTGAACACACAGTACTTTCACCATGAATAAAGAAATGAAATGAGATAGCTTTAATTTTCCTATAAGAAAAAAGAAAAATAATTAATCTAAATGAACTAAGATTTTAAAATTAGATTAAAACTTGTACCAACTAAATTATTGCTGATTAAACTCATAAATGTACCTATCTGATTCGCCAGTATTTAACTTTCGTGGAATAATGAAGTATTTTCCAAACCTAGCATAACCATGAGAAAGAAGACCCCTAGTAAAAAGAATAATAAAATGAATAACAAACAAAAAGGAAAGAATTTTTTAACAATTCTTTTAAGTCAAAGAAAGTCACCTAAAGTAATTCCTGGTCATAAAACAACATTCATTTTTTGCAAAATCTATCAAACTTAGAATTACCAATTTCAGCATACAGTAAGCCCATTGTGATACCTTTCTAATAAAATACTTATTTCATCAGCAAATGCATTTGTCATTTATTTTTGTATTTGTAACTTAAATAGTTTAATTAATTATTGACAAAGATTTACCCCTTGGTTAGGGTAATTCCTGGTCACTTCTGGGGTAATTATTAGTCACTCACATATTTGATAAAAATAGTTTTTTTTTTTTCTTTCTTTCTTTATTTTAATGTATGCTCGTACAGAGTTAATTAAACCAATTAGACTATTATTTTCATGTTTTAACATCATGTACAGATGTTAAATTATGATTGCACAATTATAGAGTTTTGACTGCTTCAGAGTTAAATATACATTTATTCATCATGAAAAATGTATAACTACATCCAACAAACCCTTAGCCAAAATATTTGTTATATGTTTTATATGTGTGATTTGTGGCTTCCATATCTACTGTGAATGGATCTACACCTTTCACATTAATTTGCCCATAAAAAATATAACAAATATCAATTGTCTCTGCTCTCTCTCGTTTCTAACTCCTCTTTCCACGAACTTTAATACACCGTACTTCGCATCATTTTAGTGACTTTTCCAACATAAAATGTTTTATCATAATAGCCCTTTTCTTATATGTATTGAAGACAGAGTTCAAATATTACTAAGATTACATATATCGTCCCCCAGCCTTTTCTAAGATACTTCATTGAAGTCATGTAAGTTTCTAAGGTTTATGTGGAATAGTTAAACGAACGTTTGACTTACCCAAAAAAGTAGTCTTGTTAAAAAGTTTGTTACAGCAGAATTCTACAACATATATATTATTATTATTAAAAAAAAAAAAAAAAAAAAAAAGAATATATTGAAAATGTTGTAAATATTTAATTTATATTTAAAAAAAGTTAATTATCTCATTCAACCATTAAAAGCATCCAAAAGAGTTTAATAGACAGTTTTTATTGCAAGAATGAATATTGTGAAGGATTTTTACAACTGTGGTTTTATTTTATTCATTAATAGATAATAAACAGAAAAAAAGATAAAATGAAATAAAAAATGATTTATCTATTTTATCCAATATAAATAATAAATAACTAAACATTATTTTAAACAAATTAAATAATGATAAAAAGAGAGAGAGGAGAACTTTCCATTTTAATTGCAATTAAATATAGTACACTGATTTAATAAATAAATTTAGTTTATTAATATTTAAAGTGAAAAACATCAAGCAATAAATACTGTAATAACCTTTCAATAGCATTATGGAGAGCCTTAAAGAACAAAGTTCGACCTTCATAGGATAACCCATTTTCCCAAGATCCTTGTTCTCCTTCTGAAATTAAAACATTTAATTGTTAAATTCTGGTTAAACATAAAAAAAAAGAAAAAAAGAATATATAATTTAATAATTTATAAGTTGTTAGCATGATCAATTTACACATAACTTCAGATTTTCAAAAGAATAAAATTTTGAGCTTGTGCAATTTTCAAATTTCATCATTAAAAAAAAAAAAAAAAACCACAATGGAGAAGTGATTATATATATATATATGAAGCATTAAAGAATAAAAAATTACCTATTTAGATTACATTTATAGATGTTAATGACGGTTAAAAAATGGGGAGCAACTGCCAATAAATCCCAATTCAAAACAAGCCCAACATACTGCATTGCGGCAAGAAAAGTGACACAATTAAAAAAATGGTAATTTTGAGTTTATATTATTGAAAAATGTTTATGAAGTGATTCAATGTACACACACACACAAAAAAAAAAAAAAAAAAAAATATTGCATCTCCATGTTGAAAATTATCTATGTGAGAGGCAGTTGTATTAAGTTTATGTCAATATTAGTCAATGCTTTATCATTAGGTTCATTTTCTTCAAATACTGCTTTTTTTTTTTTTTTTTTTTTTTTTTTTTCCAATTGTGTCACACTTTTTTCTTTTTTTTTTTTTTTTTTTTTTTTTGCTGGAGTACAATATTTTGTCTTCATACCAACCAGCTTATCTCTTGTACATAAATCTGATATTTTACCAAGAAGATACCAGAGCTTAAAAAAAAATAAAATAAACCTAGCCCAATGGGATTTTTCAAGTTTTATTAGGACATTTTTGAGATTATATGAGATTTTTTAGGTTTCATCAGTTTTTTTTTTTTTTTTTTGTGTGTGTGTGTGTGTGTGTGTGTGTGTGTTTTGGTAACATGATATACATTATTAATAAGACAATTTTTTCAAAAATCAAATGTTAATTATTCATTAAAATCTTTCTTTACAAAAAAAAAAAAAAAAAAAAAACTGAATTTAAATAATTATTTAGTATTGATTTATTAAATTTTTTATATTTATATTTAATATATTTTCATCAAATGTTTCAAATTATTGTCTCTCTATTATTTAACAGTATTTCAATGTTAGGATTTCTTTTTTTTTTTTTTATTCATATTTTACATTTTTTAAGTCCAACAGTTTTCTTTATATTAACAGTTTTCTTTTTCATTGTGTTTTAATGAAATAATTATAAATTATTTTTAGTGGAGTGTTCTTTTTTTTTTTTTTTATTCATATTTTACATTTTTTAAGTCCAACAGTTTTCTTTACATTAACAGTTTTCTTTTCTTTTTTTATTGCGTTTTAATGAAATAATTATAAATTATTATTTTATTTTTTTTCAAGATTTTTTTCTATAGAGTAATTTGAGCACCTCCAATATTTTTATAAATTCTTTGTAAACGGGTGTCTACTGATTTAACAGAAAAAAAAAAAAAAAAAAATTTCATGACCTTTTTTATCGACATATCCAACCTTTCTTTTTAAATTGACATATTCATTTTCTTTTATCTTTTTTTTTTTTTTAACCGATATATCACCTTGCTTTATTTTCAAAATTATTGTTCAACAACATTATTAGCTTAATAAGTACAAAACTTGTGTTGCTTCTTTGATTGCAGCACTCGCGCCTACTTTGTTCACCTGATGAAGGGTCATGTGTTTTTTCGACACAAAACAATTGTTGTGCATTTATTGGATTTTATGGTGCTTGTTCAAATTTTGTACTTATTACTTTATAATGCCAGTTCTGTGGTGCTTTCTTGTTAACATTATTAGCTGTATGTACACTATCTGTGCAGTGTTATAATATTGCAACAATTAGTTTTTTGGGGGATCTGAAAACTTTCATTTATTTTCCTTGCATTAAGGAAATGAGTATAAGTATCATAGTTTTTTTCAAATCTACAAACATTCTTTTTTTCCCCCTCTCTTCCGTGAAAATATTAAGAATAGAATTATTGAACGAAAGTAAATACATTATGCATTTCAAATCATTTAGATGTCTTTCCTACTCTACAACATAGAATAATATATTCTGAATTAGAGAAAAAATAGTTCATTCAGTTACACATTAAAATACTGTGTTTTGATTAACTAAATATTTTAAGTATGCATATGTTTTAGAAAATTTTCAGCCTTGAAAAAGGCGTCAATTTTACAGATTGGTGGCGAAATAATTGAGTATTTTGAGATTGAACTTTATAAAGTACGAATTTCATTGATTAGGCGCTAAATAATATAAGGTTTCAGCAATCGACCTCAAAAATATCGTGAATTTCAGGAATAGCTTGGGGGGGGGGGAATTGTGAATTTTATTGTTTGCGGAGAAATAATAGCGGTATTTGGGAATTAAATGTCATTAAATGTAAATTTTTATTATAAAAATTGACACCACAATTAAAATAATCTCGCGTTTTCGAAATCAACTGCAAAATTATTGTGTATTTCGGCATTCAGCTTTGAGCAAAAAGCACAAATCACATCTATTATCGACAAAATAATTTAGTATTTGGGAATTTAACTTAAAAAACCGCGTAAATTTCATTGATCAGCGACGGAAAAAAATTATGCATTTTGGCAATTGATGGTAAAATTATCTCGAATTTTGGAAATCAGTCTTGAAAAAAAGACGGGAATTTTATCGATAACTGGCAAAATTATAGCATATTTTAACAATGTAGTTGTGACTATAAATATAAATATTGTTAATTTCACGTTTATTTTGCATATACTGTATAGTTGTTGTTTTTTTTTTAATTTCGAAAAAACTAGGTGCATTTATTTATTTATTTATTAATAATAATGTATAGACCTAAAAAAAAAAAAAAAAAAAAGATAATACCTTTATCTATCTGATTGAGTAAATATCGAGAGAGAAAAATAGATACCTGCCATTCCTTATAAAATTATGTGTAATTTAATTAAACTGCTCAGCATAAAAATTGCCTCTGGCACGATTTCAGCATATTTTTATGTAAAATAACCTCCTGAATCCGAATATGATGCCCATTTTGCCCTATCACTCACCATTTTTTAAGAATGGACCCCTATTTTTATCAATTTTTGGTGATTTTACGGCTATAAATTTGATTTTTAGGAGGAGGGGGTATTTTAACAGTTATATATCTTCTTAGGGGCTACAGAGATGGAAAATTCTAAAACATAGACATTTGCGACAAGGGATTTTTTTTTTTTTTTTTTTTTTGGGGGGGGGGGGGGTATTTGTCACTGAAATTATGCATCACATATCTTATATTTTTTAAATCTGTCATTAATGTTATTTTTTAAACTTTATATATTTTTTTGTTTTTAGGTGTTAAATTAATTATTTTTCATTCTTCAAATCAAATTCATGGTCATAAAATTATCGAACAGGGAAAGAAATTAAGGGGGGGGGGGGTATCTAGAAAACTGTGGGTGACTGGGCAAAATGGGAGTCATATTCTATTCGGATTCAGGAAGTCATTTTACACAAGAATCAGCAAGAATGGTATCAGATCTCGAAAAAAAAAAAAAAAATTCCAGAGCAATGGGATTTAATTTATGAGGAAAAATGCTTAGGGAATCTACATATTTAAAACCTGTAATAACTGAAAAATATTTGTAGATTACATTTAAAAAAAATTTAAATAAAATTATCTAAAAAATAAATATTTAGAAATTTTTTAAATAAAAATCATTAAATAGTAAATTAGAAATATTTTACAAGGAATATTTTACTGGCTCCTAATTTTTTTAATTATACATTTATGAAATTTCAGTTCTTTTGGTCAAGTATATTTTGAGCTACACCTAAAAACATAATACCACCAGGAGATCAGATATAAGATTGAAAAATGAATTTAACATTAAAAAACTCAAAAATCCCAATAAATATAATTGCTAAGCTTATTGACTAAATTACTTCAAATTTAGTATTCAATGGTAAAATTTTCTCTACAATCTAGAAGTCAAAATTGTGTACTCGTTGGAAGTATAAATTTTAACACTGTTGCATGTTTACATGTGTAAATGGCTACAAAGCTTAAATTTTTAATAAATAATTAAATTAAAATAGACATGAATCCAAGAAGAAGAGTACCTGCTGTGTTTCTCCATTAACTAGGTGATGAGATAGATGGGTATTATCTTTTTATTTGTATTTATTTCATTTTGTATGTTTATTTAACAGACTGTACATTTTACGAACCATTTAGTGAGTGGGAAAGAAAGTGCCCTTTCGTCCATCAATATGTGCCCTTTTACTCACAAAAAAATGCCCATTTTGATAAATCTGCCCTGCCTTTTTTTTTTTTTAATGTGAACCCTAGCAGGATGAAAATCTTGATTCTGAAATTTCAGCCTCACCTGTTGTTAAAACTGCCAATGTAAATGATTTTGAGACATGGCATTTATGTTATGATCATACAAGTCCTGAACTCATCTTTAACACTATTCGTAATTCTGCTGTAAAAGGTCTGCCCAATTTAAAATCTGTTGATAGATAATTTTTTTTTTTGTGATCCTTGTCATTTAAGTAAGCAAAATCAAGTCTCTTTCAAATCTTTAGGTCATTCTTCGTCTAGAAAGCCTTTGGATAGATTGTTCCTTGATACTTGGGGTCCTATTAAAGTGCCTGGTAAAAAAGGTGAAAGTTTTTTTCTAGCTATTATAGATGACTTTTCTGGCAAGTCAGCTGTTTACCCTATTCAGGAAAAAGTCCATTATCTTTGACATTTTCAAAAGACATGTTTTAAGGGCTGAAGGTTTTTAGGCACCAAGTTAAAGGCCATACGTACCGGCAATCGTGCAGAATTTGAAAATGACCGATTTAAGACTTTTTGTAATGAGATTGATATAATCCATGAACTAACGAACACTTTTATGCCAGAGTAGAATGGTACATGCGAAAGGTTTAATCAGACCATAATGAATTGTGTTCGGGCAATGCTGAAATCCAGTGGTTTGTCTGCCAATTTTCGGCCTGAAGCATGTATGCATTTTAACTATACTTGGAACAGGATTTGTCATGATAAAAAATACTAAAACCCCTCTGGAGCTCTACTAGGGTAATAAGCCATCTGGTACGACATTTTAGGCCATTCCATTTGGTACTCGAACATATGTCGATGTTCCTAAGGTCAGGTGGAAGCATAAGCTAGATTCTAAGGCTAAGTGTGGTGTCCTTGTGGGATATGCTTTACGTACTTGTGGGTATAGGGCCTGGTTGGAAGACGATAGAAAAGTTATCGAGACCATAAATGTTCTTTTGTTGAGCACAGTGATTTTCCTTGCAGTGGAGCGGTAATGGGCGACTCTTTCGAGTGGGTGTATGTCCCAGAAGATCTGCCACGGCCCGTTCATAGGTCTTATCATCCTGATCCGGAACCTGGTATTTCTGGTGTTGTACCCAGTGGGCCTGAGGATGCCGTTACAGCCGTTCCTCGTACAAGTCCTGCACCCTCTCAAACTTTTTCGTCTCCGAATTGGATGTCTAATCCCATATAGTACAGAAAGGTGGCACCCAGGCCATAGGGAAATAAAATTGATATAAATTATTATTACCCTGATGGAGAAGGTAAAAGGTTACCCCAAAGGTCTCCAAATGACATTGAAAAGTTTTGTAAAGCAAATGGTATTGTTTATAACCCTGCAGATTTTTATTTTTTCAAGTTTAATCATTTTTCTGGTATTGTAAATTCAAGCATTATACCTTCCGCGTCCAGCACCATTAGTTGACTAGAGGTGGTGGTCCCACGAACGTATAAGCAGGCTTTAAAATCTGACCAGGTTGAAAAGTGGCATGAGGCTATGTTAGAGGAATTAGATTGCATGGCTACTAGAAAAGTTTGGCATTTAGTAAGACTTCCTGATAATAAGACTGCATTGAGAAATCGCTGGGTTTACACAGTCAAACGCGATGAATCTAGTGCCATAGTTAGGTACAAAGCTAGATTGGTTGAGCAAGGTTTCAGCCAGGTTCAGGGGAGTCTTATGACGAAACTTTTTGACCAGTTACTTTTCTGTTATCAGGTTTTTCTTTGCTCTATTAGTCTCATATTGCGACTGGGTCAACGCACAATGCGATGTTAAGTGTGCCTATTTGTACGCTCCTTTAAAGGAGGATATTTATATGAAACAACCAACTGGTTTTGCTGAAAAAGGCAAAGAAGATCGGGTCTGTAAATTGGACAGAGCATTGTATGGTCTGCATCAGTCTGGCAGATTATGGTTTTATGAATTAAATAATATTTTGATTTTTCTGTTTTACTGGTTTATGTTGATGACATAGTCATCTCTGCTAGGACTGAGTCACAAACTGAGGCTATTCTAGACCTCTTAAAATCAAAGTTTGATTTAAAAGTTTTAGGTGCTACCAATAAACTGCTGAGCGTGGAGTTTGAATATACAGATACAGGTGTTTTGATCCATCAAATCCAATATATTTGAGAAATTAGTGAAAGGTTTCAAAACCACCGAGTATCTGTTTCCTCCTTATCTATAGTAAAAGGTGTACAATTTTCTAAAAGCGACTGTCCAGTTGTTCAGGCGGATATTGATGAAGCATCACATTTACCATATAGAAATTTATTGGGTTGTATTAATTTTTGTATATATATATATATTAATATTCTATTATATTGTATTGCATTGCATTTGTATTTTATATATTGTACATATACATTTATTATATCATCATTTTTTCATATTGTATTGAATTTTGGATAACATGTTGTATATCTGCATTGTGGGGAAATCGTGTTTAATGTAAATTCTAATTATGGGGGTAATCAATTATAAAATTAAAAATTTACTGTTTCAAAATTTGAGAAATTTTATGTACTGTTTCGTAGTACATTTTTCTATGCTGACTTTTTGTCAGGTTTTTTTTCGTACTATTTATTGGCACATGTTTTTTTTTTTATGTCATGGACTTTGGAGAACTAGTATGATTGAATGTGTAATCGACTCTTATTGCTTTTATAGCTATTGTTACAGTTGTTGGATATTGTTATAGTTGTTATACTGCTTCATTTTTACTAATAGTGTTTTATACTAATATTTAATTTGGCTTATATTGAATCTAAATTGGCTTATACTGAAATGTTTTTTTTTTTTGTTTTTTTTTTTATGTTGCGGTGGGGGGCATTGATAACTATGCTCTCACACTTAAATTTTTATAGATATTAAATTTTGAAAGTCTTTTACTTACTTTTACTTGAATGAATTTAACTTTATTAAAGTCTTTAGTTATTTCTTTCCTACTTTTAAATTTCTTATTTTCATTTCATGCTGCTCAACTTTAAACATTGAACTTTGTTTACTTTTTATCGTTGCCATTATCTGCAGTTCTAATGTTTCTATTTAAGCTGTTGCTATCACGCCATAATTGTTTAATTTAATTTACCTGAGTGTTTTGTTTTTTGCCACAAGGGAGCGCTTTCATCTGTGTTTTAGATGTTATCGATGTTTTATGCAAATGTGACGTTCTGTGGGTAGTATAAAAACGCGTGATGTCTATCATACTTGGCAGTTGAACAGCTGGACAATAGCAATGCTGTTTAATCATCAGTTGTTTTTCGATGGTGAGCTGGCCTCACATCGTTATTTAAAAAAAAATTTTTTATGAGGATGTTTTTGAAATGTATTTAAAAGCTTATTTAGTTTAGTTTCTTCTGTATATTAAAATACTTCAAGTTAGTTATGAAATAGAATCTTCATTTTTCAAGTTTGAATTAAGTTGACAAACTTTCGTTGATAATGAGATTTTTATGATTGAATCTTCATTTAAGCTCACTGGTCAACCTGGCGACCATGAGAAGTAAATTCTTTATATCATTTTTCCCTCACTGGTCAACAGGGTGACCGTGAGATAGAGTTAGTGGATTCATCGCTTTTAAGTTTCATTATTTTCCAGTGGTCATAATTGGCGACCCTGATGTTCTTTTATTAAATAATTAAATTCAGTCTTCTATTTTTACAAATTTCTTAATCAAGTTTTTTTTCGTTTTCTATGGTCATTTGGCGACCTAGAATATTACACTGTTTTCCTCAAGTGGTTTTTTCATCATAATAAAATATAAATATAATTTAACTTTATTTTTTTGTTACAAGAGCTTTTACAAATTGAACGGTTTCAAGAAAGTATTGTTGTCAACTTTGTCATCAAGTTTTTCTGTTACCAACTGATATTGTGATAAGGCAAATATGATAAATTTTGTTTCTATATTGATGAACCTAATTGTTGTTAATTATTGCTATATACTAATGTTTGAATAAATTTTATTTGTTATTTATGATTTGAAAAACTGTTGTATTTAATTGAGTCAACATATCTAGTTACTAGTCAAATCATTATTTAAACTCAAAAACTTAAACGTTTTCACTAAATTGTGTTTCTGCTTAATAAGATTTTTTACAAGTTTAGCCTTAAGGCTGTTATCAAGATCAGGTGAAATCTCGATATTGAATTTTTAGACCAAATACAATACTTTCATTACCTACGGTAGTAGGGTAATAGAAGTAATAAATAAATAAAAGGCAAAAAAAATGAGTCACTTACTTTCAGAGTTTCATATACCAATACAAATCCATTTTTTTTTTTTTTTTTCTGTAAGATTGGACCAGATATTGGTACATTTTGAGATCTAGCTGCTGTAAACCAGTGAAATAAGACATCTTCTATATCTGAATAAAGACATGTCTTATCTTTTCTTTTCGCAGCATGATTTCCCTAGTTCTGCTAAAATTCATTTTTTTTTTTTTTTTTTTTTTTAATTGTTGATCTCTCCATTCTGTGGAATCTCATATTCTTTTTTTTTTTTTTTTTTTTTTTTCTTATTGTTGATCTCATCTGTTGATCTCCCGACTCTGTGCAATCTCATATTCTTTGGCATGACTGTCCTTTACCACATTAATCGATAGTATCACATTTATTCTCTAAGCTTAGCACATTATGCTTCTGTTTCTTAATGATACTCTTTTTAAGTGTGTGTGTATATGATATATGTTTTGCAAAAAAAAAAAAAAGGTAGACAAATAAAATGTGTTGCAACCACTTCCTGTTGAAATAAGCTACACAGTATGGAATAAAACTGCCAAGGTCAAAGGCAGGTGAGGAAATGATTTTTGGAGTGTGCAATGAAAAGTTCAACTGATTCCAAGTTTCATTAGATGACAAGTCTAGTCTAGTCCATGCATTATCCAGAAATGTTATCTTTTTTTTTTCCCTGGAATTTTAATTTAATGTATCTTTTCTTCGAATGTAATAGTGCTTCGTTATATCAGTAAAAATGAATTTTAACTTAGTTACAAATAAACCAATTATCATTATTTTTTCTCGTAAAAGTAAGGGGAATGACAATTTGTTAAAAGCATTAATTTGTTAAAAATGATTTTGCTATAAATGAGCAGGACTGTATGTGTATATGGTATAGAAAGTATTATTGTTGGGTCAATTTTTTGAAATTGTGTTTTTGTTATATTTACACATTTTAAGATTTCCTGAATTAAAAAAATCATGTTTTTAGCTGTTCATCTGTATGTGGTTGGTTGGTTGGTTGGCTTAAGGGAAATCAACAACAAAACTAAGATCCTAGGCCTACAGATGGAGTGCCCTCCATGAAGGGGGGGGGGGGGGGATTTCTTTCTAAAAGGTCTAACACGTATTTATACAAGTTTCGGAGAAAACCACAGAATATTTCAAACAGCGAGACCTGTGATCGAACTTAGAAATTCCCATCTACCAGCTTTGAATGCAGAACCACTTGGCCACTTGTGGAGTCTTGGTCTGTGTGTACATCTGTTATCAGCATATTTCAAGAACAAATAGTAGCTGAAAACTCAAATTCAGTATTCTATATGTGCAGGGTTGCCAACTTTTCATAAACAGTTTGAGGAGTATTCAGAGAAATTTTGAGGAGCATTTTGGCTACTTTGAGGAGCAATTTTAAAAATACATTTAAAAAAAAAAAAAAAAGAAAAGAAAGAAAGAAAGAAACCACTAACAAACATAAATTAACAACAATAATATGAAATTAAGAAATATTTATTGATAATCAAATATATTTAGCAAAACAGTGAAGAGAGATAAGAATGGGAAATGCGATTAAGTCTGAATATAAGCTTAAAACCCCAAAAGTAATTTGTTTTTTGCATAATGGCATATTTTCCATACATAAATAAAGACAATATATGAAAGTAGATTATTCAGTTACATAAAAAAAAAAAAAAAAAGAAAAAAAAAAAGAAAGAGAGCACGAAGGGGAAGAAAAAATTAAATTTCCAACAATTTTCATGAATGTCAAAATAATTATTATACTATCACATAAAAAATCTAAAAACGAAATCTCCGATATTCATATAAATGTGTAAATGTGTAATCTCATCTCTGAGTCAACTCCCTCTAATCTGTATAGCTTGGGACCATATGTTTTGTAAACTTTAGAATTTTGCAGATTATTGGTCATAATTTGTTTACTTATTCCCCCCCCCCCCCAGATACAAATGAAGATATAATAATAAATCATTAATGCTTTAAGTGAATGATAAAATAAATGCATAATTATTTCAAATAAATCTTAAATAAAGCGTTGTCAATCGGCCTTAAAGTTCAGTAGCTTTGAATCCATTGTTTTTATCGATAAATAATTAAAATAAACAATTTTTTTAAAGACCTATTAAGCATTACGATAACTGAAACATTGATATAGTTTAAATGAAAATCACCGCATAATCATAGCATTCGGTGGGTCTACGTCAAAACATCGCCGGAATAAACATCGCCCGTCAAAACATCGCTTGTCAAAACGTCGCCATGTCAATAACATCGCCTGTAAAAAAACATAGCCAAGCAAAAAAATTTATACTGATTTGACTGGACATTGGAATGAAATTTTCTAAACTCTTTTTTTTTCCAACATGGATCGGAAGGTTAAAAATTAATGTGTAATGATTTGATGTCATGCCAAAAATATTTCTAACACATTTTTCATTAGTTTCTTTCGTATGCATAAAAAGAAAATATTGGATTAGTAAAAATTTTCGACCTTTGGTTTTCAATGGATTTATACGTTTTTAGATGTCCTGAACATGTTTTGACCATTTAAAAAAATGACCGTGTGTCTGTCTGTCTGTGTGTGTGTGTTACCAGCATTTTACAGACGCTGTATCGCATGAAACACTGGACGGAATTTAACCAAACTTCATATTTAGTAAAAACCTTAACTTAATTTGGTGCTGATTAGCTTTTGGGGTATATCGCCCAAAAGGTGGCGCTGCTAAGTTAAGATTTCCTTTATTTATTTGTTTATTTATTTATTTTTATTTTATTATTATTATTATTATTATATTTCAGCTTATATAGCGTATAAATGCACTAAATTTGACACGTGGAATGGATGTTGTGCAAAAATATACAAATTAAATTTGAATGCACAATGGCCGATAAGTAACACTTCTATGTTGCAGCTTAATCCCTTTTACGAGAAGGCAATATCTCAACTTCTATCATATATAAATGCACCAAATTTGGTATGTGAGATGTGCATGTAAAACTAGACTGATTGAATTTGGGTGCACATCGGTCGTCAGATGACGCTTATATACTGCATTATTTTTTATTCACGGTAAGGCTATAACTCAGATTTTATGTTATATAAAAGAGCAAAACTTGGTATGTGAGATATATGTTACAAAAAATTACGTTGACTGAATTTGGGTGTATATCGTCCGAAAGGTGGCACTGCTGTTACTTTTCTCTTTATTAACATTTCTCTATGAATTTTGGTGCAATTTTTAACAAAAGTTGCTGAGACACAACCACTTGGAAATTTCCAGAAATTAAAAGCAGCACCATCTGTCGGGCGATGTATACCCAAAATGAATCGGCAAATTTGAATAATTTATGTATCACATACCGATTTCGTGCATTTATGTAATATAAAAAACTGAGATATAGCCTTTCTATAAACGAAATTAAATTGCAGTATAGTCGCGTCATCTGCAGTGATAAGCACCTATACTGAATCAGCATAGTTTTTCATTTAATTCGTCTCACATACGAAATTTGGTGCATTTGAATATCATAGAAACTGAGATATTGCAATTCCATAAACGGAATTAAATTTCAGCACAGCATCGCCTCCTAGCGGCCGATATGCACACAAATTGAATCAGTATAGTTTTACATAATATTTATCTCATATACTAATTTTTTTACGTTTATATACCATAGAAGCTGAGATATAACCTTCCTTTAAATAAAGAAAATTGCAGCCTGATAGCGCCACCTATAAGGCGATATGTCTCAAAGCAAATCAACACCAATTTAAGTCACGGTCTAACCAAATACCAAGCTTTGTTAAAACTTCGTATTTTGGTTCTCTAGATACAAAGCTGCATATCATAAACATCACAGATAGATAGATATATTTTCTAAAGAAGGATGAATTATTTTCAGAACTTCTTAAAACGTGTAATGTTATCAAAAACCAGAATACGGGAATTTTCACGAATTCAATTTTTTTCTTATATATATGTATATATATTATAAGAAAATAAGTATGGCCATCTCAAAACTTATTCTGTACCATATTATAAAAAGAAGTCAATTACGTTTAACATGCACAAAGATTTAATCCAACATAGCTTCTCACAATTAACATTTTCCATAAATAATTTAGTGCAATTTTCACCAATAGATGCTGAGATATATGCAGCTGAGAAATCGCAAAAAATAATAGCAGCGACACTTTCTGGCCGATATATACCAAAATCTAGTCAGTATGTTTTTTTCATAATATATATTTAATACACTAAGTTTATCACGGTTATACATCATAGAAAAAGAATTTTAGCTTTCTTGTATTGTAAACAAGAAACATTGCGGCCCAGTCGCGTAATCTATCCTATCGTCCATTATGCAGCCAAATTGAATCAGCATAGTTTTACATAACATTAATCTCAAATATCAAGTGTTGTGCATTCACTACAGAAGCTGAAATGTACCGTTTCAGTATGCGTTCCTTGAAACAGGATTACATTGCAGCATATCAGTGCCACCTGTCAGTCGATATGCACCCAAATTTAATCAACAGAGTCTTGCACAATATACAATTCATTCACTAAACTTGATACACGATAGAAGCTGAGCTGTAGTTTTTCCTTAACATGGCTGTGCTACCTGTTGGGTGATATATCTGAAAAAATAATCAGCACCAATTTAAGTTCCAACCAAATATTAAGTTCGGTTAAATTCTGACCATTGTTTCGTAACATGCAGAATCCACAATGTTTAACTAAATCACACAGACACACATTTTCTAAATTTAGCCGAATCTTGTTCAGGATATCTCAAAACGTGTAAATTCATCGAAAATTAGAAGTCGAAAATTTTTACCAATCCTATACTTTCTTCCTATGTATGGAGATAAAAGTAATAAATTCATAAATTTCAAAAGTAAGCAGTGAGTTATAGTTAACTGTAAGGCATTACTTCAGATAAAAAATATGACAGCAAATTACAGCTGACATAATCATAAAACAGAAATCACAAAATAAATAAATAAATCAGAGCTTTTCTTTCTTTCTTTTTTTTTTCTTTTTACAAATAAAGCTACTGTTAAGCTCAGTAATGTAAAATTTCGATTTACCACTCATTTACTCAAAATACGTTTCAATGACTGGTATTTAGAAAGAAAGAATACGAAAAAAACTTCAAAGTTAAATATTTAAATTGTAAAATCTGCAATTTTTAACTTAGAAACACGATTTTCACAGCATTTGGTCAATTCATAAAGATAGCCAGATTTACAAATCTTTGAAAAAATTGGAGCAATTCTATGCTATTTACGGCGTTCTTAATTTTACCCCAATACCTAAAATGTAATAGTCTAAGATCCCGCTGCAAAATTGCTACATTCATCGAGTATGTAATCAAAATCAGATTATTATATTCAATTATAAAAGGGACAATATGTTTTGGCCGGGTTGCCTAATAAAATGTGGCCGCTAGTATTTTTAATTAAATTAATATTAATTGACTTTTTGGAGAGAAATTTCATTCATTTGTTATTGGAATAAACTGTACTCCACATCACAGACATATACATAGTGAACTTGAAAAGTAATGGTTGCCGTTGCGCGTTTGGCCGCTACCTCTTCGCAGCCAGGTGCAAACAGGTAGTTTTTTGGGGCGTTTATACGTTCATGGCGTATATTCATCATTTATATATCAAATTAAAGCTAATTCTTTTCTGCACATGGTAAACTTCGTCTGCC
This sequence comes from Salticus scenicus, assembly GCA_963930645.1. NCBI lineage: Eukaryota > Metazoa > Arthropoda > Arachnida > Araneae > Salticidae > Salticus > Salticus scenicus. The sequence continues at coordinate 353,774,511 of OZ005649.1, read as the reverse complement.
AATGTAAAAGTGGCCGCAAGTAGGGGTTGCCAGCTGTTAAAGATTGCTTAGAATGAAAATTAGCGCGCTACATCGTTCGTCAGACAAGGATGGCGATAGCCAATTGTACGCGTTTTTGAAGCTTTTGCGCATGCCTCGATTGATAGTATTCGCAAACAATGGCACAAACAGTTGTAGAAAAGAATTTCAGAACTCCAAAAGAAATATAATTAATAAATTTTTGTGTGGTTACATTTAAAATTCCTTATAAATATAAAACATTTATTTCTCAATAAATAATCAAATTGTCTTTTATCTATATAATTAGAACATAAATTAAGTATTTGTGAAAAATAATAACCCTGGTTATTCATGTAGACGAAGTTTATATTATACCTGTAATGTTTTAGGAAATATTTGATTTTTTTTTTTTTTTTTTTTTTTTTTAATAGATTACATATTAATTAAATATTCAGTAAATAGGACAAATTGCTTGAGGTATACAAATTAAACGGAACATTGAAAAAAAGATTAAATATTTAATGAAACCTATATTACATTTTTATATAATTTATTCAAAATCTGAATCATCGCTACTCTCACTTTCATTGCAGCCATCACTTTCATCGTCACAAATATCAAAATCCTCTTCATTATCAGTACGAATGATAATAGAATTATATAGCACACTTTCAACATGCATTGGCGCTGAATCTCCTAAGAACCATGTTGGTTTGAGAAAACCATCTAGGATCCACCCATTATTTTCTGCGTTAAACTTAATACAATTCGGCTCAGTAGCATTTAGCCACGTCGAATTAACAAAGATCGTCCGCAACAATTTTTGCTTTAAAGATTTCCAGCAAGGTAGAATATGAGTTGAGTTGAAGCCCTTAAGTTTTTTCAAAAACTTTTCTTTTTTTTTTTTTTTTTTTTTGTAGCATACGTCTTATTGAACAAAATGAATATTCCAGTAATAACATTTTGGCAATCAACGATACCATACATTAGGCACGTAAACTCTTGGACTACAGCAGTTTTACTTTCGTCAAAAATGTTATTAGGGTCAGTCAAAGATGCGAAAACTGGTTGAATTCTCGGGTGTTTAACAAAAATGTTATAGGGCCTTACTTTCCCTTTATTGAAGAATGCAGTCGTATAGTCACAACCTGTGAATGCGTGAAACGCTGGCAACGCAATACATAAAGTTGGGCTCAATTTTTTTGACAATTCCGTACAATTTATACATATTTTGTCTTTACTATTCTTTTTTTTTGGAGGTATTATTTGCCAACCAAATTTGTAAATGAGGAAATTTGTGCAGATTACCTAGTAGAATTATTAAAATATCAGTGTCACTTGCTTTCACCAATATTTTAGACTCTTTACCTACTTTGCTTATATGAAATATTATTCTCGTATCTGCTTCCTCATGTTGGCATTCTAATTCAGTTTCCTCTTGTTTCACAACGCAATTTCCAGAAGAGCAATATGAAAAACATTGTTCTCCAACAGTAATAAAATTTTTTTTGTTTCCTAATACTGAAACAAAAGAGTTGTTCTCCCAGTGAGAAGCTAAAAATTTAACTAGAGCTTCTTTAAAACGAAAATTCTTTAAGCTTTTTGTAAAATCACTGGGTCTCGTTTGTAACGGACCATTAATTGTATATGCAGAGCTGCCAACCTAATCCGGCATATTGTTAGTAACGCCCCTTTTTCTACACCAGTTCATTTCTTAGAGTTTTTTTCTTCTTAATTCATCGCAAATATATTTGAAGAAAATTACTTTAAAAATTAAGTGGTGTAGAAAAATGGGCGGTACTAACAATTTGCCGGATTAGGTTGGCAGCTCTGTATATAGAATATCAATTTCCTGTCGATCTTGTCTTTCACAATCTTTGATTGAAGGCTTTAAATATCTATCAAATATGATATGTACTTCGCGAGCGCTTTTTGAACAAAGCTTCACCAATATCGATTCAGCTAGCTTTCCAAATGTTTGCGGCCAATCTGATACAAATAGTAGAAACCATCAATAATTTCTGTATCAATTTGTCCGGGATTGGCTGATACAATCTGTGGTGTTAATTGTTTATTTAAAGCACACTTGTCCGTTTTGAGCATGTAGCCTGCACAATGGAATAGTGCAGGCTTTATTGGTGCAAGAGGATATGACAAACAGTACTCAATGTCAATCTTGTTATCTATAGCTATTGCCAACAGCCGTCCAAAAATGTCTCGTTCCATTTTAATTAAAGCTTTGTTGTCTCCGGTGTTACTCTTGAACCTTTTTTTTACACAATCAGATGCAAAATTATGTATTTTATTACGTCTAATTGATTTCACAAATCTTGTAGGATCTTCAAAACATTCAAAGCAATTTATGCTAAAAATGTAAAAAAAAAAGAAATTAAAGAATATTTAATAAATTTAAGCTCACATTTTTTCCCCAAATAAAGCTATTTTTTGAAAAAAAAAAATCTTCCAACACATTACTTTACTATTTCAGAAATAGAATCCAGAATCAATGCATTATCATCTGATACAATTTTTTTTTTTCCGGTGCGGATTTTAAGTAAAAGTAATTGCCAATTTTAAAGAAAACCCCATATCCCCCCCCCCCCAAAAAAAAAAAAAAAAAATTCATTTCCCATAACTACGCCCCACGAAATCTCTGCCCCCAAACATTTTCCCCGAAGCTTCAGAAATCCCCGAAATCGAGAAAAATCCCCAAGTCTGGCAACACTGATGAAAATGCAGCTGAATAGTTGCGAACACTATCAATCGATGCATGCGCAAAAGCTTCAAAAACGCGTACAATTGGCTATCGCCATCCTTGTCTGACGAACGATGTAGCGCGCTAATTTTCATTCTAAGCAATCTTTAACAGCTGGCAACCCCTACTTGCGGCCACTTTTACATTGGCAGACGAAGTTTACCATGTGCAGAAAAGAATTAGCTTTAATTTGATATATAAATGATGAATATACGCCATGAACGTATAAACGCCCCAAAAAACTACCTGTTTGCACCTGGCTGCGAAGAGGTAGCGGCCAAACGCGCAACGGCAACCATTACTTTTCAAGTTCACTATGTATATGTCTGTGATGTGGAGTACAGTTTATTCCAATAACAAATGAATGAAATTTCTCTCCAAAAAGTCAATTAATATTAATTTAATTAAAAATACTAGCGGCCACATTTTATTAGGCAACCCGGCCAAAACATATTGTCCCTTTTATAATTGAATATAAAAATCTGATTTTGATTACATACTCGATGAATGTAGCAATTTTGCGGCCGGATCTCAGACTATAATTATCTTTTATTCCAGACAAGATGTCTGTTATTAAAAGAGAATCGTCTGCAAGAGCGAATTGGCAAGAGGTCCTGCGTCATAACATCGCCGAAAAAACACAAAACGAAGTCAAATTTCATATTTTAATAATTTTTATAACTGTAATAAAAAATTCGAAAATCAAGCTCTGAGGTGCATCATGAGGGGTAAAAACAGACCTCCGAGTAATTTTTTTATATTTTTGCTGGCATCCGTTTGTCCACAAAGCGAAGCGACCGACAAACACACAAAAAAATAGACACTTTTTATTATATGTAGAAATAAAACAAATTCTTTGGCGATGTTTCTGTCAACGATGTTATTGGCACAGCGATGTTTTCGCGGCGATGTTTTGACGTCTATGTTTTGACGCGCGATGTTTGTTCCGGCGATGTTATGACGCGATACCCATTCGGTTTCTTTCTTCCCCCCTTTCAGCTTGTGGTTTTAATTAAACACTCTCTTAGCTAATGTAAACAAATACTTGTTCCCGTTCTGAGTCAGCAATATTTCGATTACGCAATGCCTAGCACTAGAATGTTTTCTTTCTTTCTTTTTTTTTCTTTACTATTTATTTATGAGTATTGTACGGTGAAGCGTGTGGTTCTTCAAAAAAAAAGAAAGAAAAAAGAAAAATAGTTTTTTTTTTTTTTTTCGGTGTCTGCCACTATTCAGTTTTATGTATTTAATAAAAAATATTTAGTTAGGTGGTCAAGACTGAATTTGCGGAGCATAAACATTACTTTGCGGAATTGCGGAGTTTTTAATTTTTTTCGGAGAAACTCCGCAGAAATCGGAGCAGTTGGCAACCCTGTATGTGTATCATATAGGAATGCTACACTAAACTTTCGTTGTGGTCCAGAAAAGGGTTTGTGTACAGAAACATCTAAGAAAAATCAAATACATTATGTCTATGGCGGAAATTTCTGGTAAGTACATTATAACATCTACAGACTGCCTTAAACAAAATGGAATGAGCATAATTTTTTATATGGATGCAAGCCAGTGTTGTGTAGATTGTGCTACGAAAAATCATTCTTTATCCATTTACAGGGCTCCCAAAATTTCTAGATATATTAGGGCTATACTTGGAAATTATTGTAATTGTAATTTATTTTGCATAAAACGTTAGACATTTTACTAACATTAGAATAAGTTTGAGTACACAATGCAATATGCATATAGTTTATAGACAATATACAGGGGTACCAAAAATTAGGCTAAATGTTTTTTTCTATTGAATGCAACTGATGGAAGTACACTTTGCTACATTTTACTTATGTTGACAAACACTGTTGAAGAAGAAAAATGAATTTTTCATACCCATACTGTAAATGAAGTACTTTCTAAAGCTTTATTTTCCACTCTCTTTTTTTTTATTAATAATATCGTCGGTGATGGTTCTCTGATTACAAAAGTCTAATTTTTAGCAGTTGATTTGTATGTATATCTATTATCAGCATAACTTAAAATAACTTCAGGAAGTTCAAATTTGGTATTTTGAAATTTGTATTAGGTAGGTTGCCACTTCAAAAATTTGACCAAAACTGGCAATTTTGAAAAAAAAAATTAATAACAGCCTTGAAAAAACAAAATGTAAGCACTATATAAAACTGCTCCTTAACCTATTTTATATTATTTTAAAAGTACATTGAATTTTATTATCTTACCTTATTAATCTTACAACTTTTATGCAATCTAAATTTACAGTGCTGAAATGCAGGATAAGAGAAAATCATGTGAGTGGCACACCAGATTAATACCTCCCCCCACCCTCCAGGATAATAAATATTAGTTTCTATCTGTCTGAAATTTTACTAAGGTTAGAAAATAGTCTGACAGACAATACTATAACAAATTACAATAATAGAAATAATAATTACCTTGCAAGTTAGATTTAAGCAGCCTTGGAAAATCTGGATCTTCTCCACACCAAAATATCCACAATTCTTTATAGCCATACAAACTATTGTTTTCTTCATGAGTATGATGGTTAGGTATTCTGCGCCAGGCAGCAAGAACCCCAGATAAAATGCATTCACTGTATGTTTGCAACACAGGGTCATCTAAAATGTCTGTTGTTATATATACAGAATCTGAGCAAAATCGTCGCCATTTTATTCCATTAAGATCAAACTAAAAGGGGGAAAAATAATAATAATAATAATTCTGCTGTTTTAATATCCTTTCTTTTTTTTTTTTAAACCTTTAACTGTTTTGTTTTAAAAACAAAATTCATAATACCATTTTAGTTACATACTATAAATTATATAATAAAAATTGAAGCATGGAAGGTATGGTCCGTTCACTGAGCTGAAGAACAACTGGAGCAAATGCTTCCAATACCTTTGCACAGTGTTCGTGCGTGCCAGTTTTTCTGCAATCATTTGCCATACAGAGTCAAACCTTGCACGGCAAGCAACATTTGTCGGGTCGTCTATTACTATTATACTAATTAAAATTTTAAATTGCAGCATGTTTAGCATATGGTTGTTCGAACAGACAACCTTTACACAATTTTACTTTGAAATATAAAGATATCAAATGCTTCCTACCGTGCAACGCTCGGAAGACAAACCTTCCAAAAATGGCACTCAAAAACCGGTCTACCATTTCCTCCAGTTGTTCTTCAGCTCAGTGGGTCTGTTACAGTTTTGCTAATTCCCAAAAAGTAACAATACAGTAAAGCTAAATAAATATCAATAAGAAATTCTAGCTTATGACTTTTTAAATTACATTAACAATTACAAGCAGAGTTTATCTGTTTCAGAATGTATGAAAACTAAAAATATTTAGAAACGTTATATTTTGATGTTTGGGGTCCTTCACAAAAACTAAATTTTTACATGATTTAATGAATAGTGATTTTGCTAAATCACCTAACGCCAAATATTCAATAGTTAAATCTTATTAATAAAAGCGAAATGACCTCTGTCTGTCAGTTTTCTCCAGAAAAATCTACCACACTTAAAAACATGACATTTGGCACCAGTGGCGGCTCGTGGCAGGAGCTGCAGAGCTGCAGCCCCCCCCGCCCCCCCCCCCCCCCCAGAAATATTCAAAAAAATTATTTTATCAACTTTCAAAATATTTTGAAAATAAATATTATTATATTGTATAGTATTATGCATGTAGAAAAGCAGATTACTTCGTTATCATGAAAAATTACTAAAAAGCTGAGAAATATTAACTATTTTTAAACGCAATAGCACCTCGAAAATTCGTAAAGAAACTGTTTATTCATGCAGCTCCCGAAAAAAGGGATTTCTTTAGGGAAAGAAGATTTACAACCGCCCCTACTCGTTTTCCCTACCAGTTTCGACCATTTGGTTGGAGCTGCATCCGGTGCAGCTCCAATCTGATTAGGGATTTCGGTAATGCTGGAAAAGAACAATTTCCCTTTGTAATCTACGTTTTTTCTTCACTGTTTTTAATGCGGTAATCGCTGTGTTTGAAGCTTATTTATGTGTGAGAGGTAAAAAAAATTAGCATGAAGGTTATTAACGATTATAATATTATATGAGAAAATAGAAGTCATTTTTATTTATTTTTCAAACAGATTTTTATTTTATATTACATGGAAATTTCGTACGGTTTTTCGGTTTCTTGCTTTGCCAATGGCAGAAACGTTGAATCGACAGAATCACAATTTTTATATAAATTTTGCCTTAAACATAATATTTAAAATTTATCAAGTGTTTAATCGCTTTGTTGATAAGGTTTTTATAATAATAATAATTATTATTATTATTATTTCACTTGTATATTAGTCACTAATGTTTTTCTATTTTGATGAGAAATATTAGCAGTCGAACCTTTCTTAAAAACACGAGATTACTAAATTTTTAATTTCTGACATTTTCGTACAACGAAGTTGGAAAGCATTTATAACTTCGTTTCATCTGTCTTTCTATTTGAGTGAGAACTTTCAGAAATATGCTCGGAAATTTAAGCATTTTAATATCCGTTCTTTAGATTGACTACACTATTTTTCCTATTGAAAATGGGGTATGTTTCGTTTACAGTTCATTTAGAGGAATGCACAAAAATTTCTTACACATTACATTTTATAAGAAAATTAATTTAAATACATTTTAGCAGTGTTATTCTGTTGCAGAATCTAGGAAATTTATGTAAATTATTCTAATGCATAACAAACTTATCCATTTAGAAAATGTTGTATTTTTCATTTATACTTCTTTTACGAGGACACGCAAAACATCCAGAATGCCCTGCTGGCTTGGGTAATATTTCAAACCAAATTAAACTGATATATACTATTCAAGTCTTTTTAAATATATCTAAAGAAAATAGTGTTTTAACATTTGTAGATTTATTTATTTATTTATTTATTTTTTTTTTATGCACGGCATTACAGAAGATATCGGATACGTTACTGACTATGTGCAGCAAATTTTGGAAATTCGTTTTTAATTATACTAAGGTTTCACATCTAAATGAAATTTTAGTTTACTGTACCATGTGTGTAAAGTTCGCATTAATAATAATAATAATAATATGATCGTAATGTTAGACAAGCATTTCATAATCTATGTGGTGTGCAAGATTTTATGTCGATGTTAACTCTTTTAATTAATATTTCAAAGGATGTTCTAAATAAATTAATGAAACGCATCATTATAATTGCACTTTTAAGATACAAGCATTACATTACTATAATGTTTTGAGGTCTCCTGAGCTCATTTTTGTTATTTTTACAGTGTTATATGTATGGTGTGAGTAAGTGTATATATGTGAGTGAATATCATAACATCTAAATGATCGATTGAACTGAAAGCTGGTAAGTATGTGAAAGGTCACCATCAAACGAGCGGTATAGAATTTAATAGATGTGAGACTATATATTTCTGTTGCAAGGACACAAAGAAAAATTCCTTATCATTTTGATTAAAGGACTTAAATTTATGAAGTGCGATTGCGCCTAAATATTTTATCCAGTTGAACCAAAAATTGGTAGGTAAGTTATGGGTAATCGTCACGCAATTTGTATAGTTTTGATGAGTACAGGACTTATAAATTTTTTTACAGAGACACAAAAAGAAATTCTTTATCATTATGGACTATAGATTCGAATTATTTGCAGTTATTATCGCAAGAACTGTACAGATCTACATAAGTATGTAAACAAACTATTTATTATTTTTATATAAATCATTGTGCGTATCTTTTTAATGAGCAAAAGTTGATTTACTAACATGTATGTATACTTCGTACCATCTTGGAGAAAATAATAGCATAGATGAAAAATATTTTGTTGGGGGAAAATTGATTATCATAAATAAATAAAGTTAACAAAATAAAATCTCCACATTTTTTTTTTTTTTTTTGTAATGAATGTTCAATAATATAAAATTTTAAATCTATGCTGTATCCTGTATTGCTCTGCTTCTTGCTCAGTCTACGCATATAAAACCCGAAGCCCCTGATTGAAACAGATTATTTAGAAAATCATTTTCGCTTTTTTCTCAAATCTTACATAGACATGCAGCTATGCAGCCCCCCTGTAAAGGAATCTCACGAGCCGCTACTGTTTGGCACACAGATAGCCTGTAACATCTCCATATTCACCTCGAAGGCGGATTTTCAAATTTTTAATTAGGAAGAAAGTTATTAATTGAAATGTATTAATGTATTTGACTCTATTAAATTTTTCAACATTTTTCTTTGCATTGTAATTTTGGCCTGTTGCCAATAAAATAAAATGCTTACAATTTTTTATTTCATTTATTTTTTCTAACACATAAAGAAACATTTCTCTACACATGACAAATAATTTAATAAAAAAAAAAAAAAAAAAAGATGGAAAATCAAAATTAAATCTGTATCAGCAAAATTTTCTGGTAAAACTGGCATCATAACAATTTAAAAATTTTTATTTGCTTATATTTAAAATATTAATTTCATTTAATCAAATAGCCTTAAATCTTTCTTTTTTTTTCTTCTTGATTTTATGATTCACAAAGTAATCAGGTTACGGCTTTAGTATAAAGTCCCCATGGCGACTTTTAATATTTATTGTCATCTTAGCGATGAATAAAAATAGCTATCGCAATGCATAAGTAAAGACCTTGGTTATAAACGCCCGAGTTATTACTTAAATTTTAAAATTCACCAACAGTATCCTGTAGAATGCTGTTCTCTAATGTGAATGCATATTTACAAGGGTAGAAAATCAAAAATTCATTTTTAGAGCAGATCAATTGCAGTTTTGGAGCAGTATTAATAGTATGTATTGCAGCAGCTTTACATTGAAATAAATATGCCTTTTTATTTTCTCTTACCCATATATGAAAAAAAAAGTATTATTTTTGCATTAAATTTTCGAAATTGAGTTTTTGCTACAATGAAATGTTTTGAGGTTTCCTGGAAAAAAAAATAAAATAAAATAAAAATCAGTCTTTTCTATTTTAGAAATCAATCTGTGTGTTTTGCTGTTACCAGCACAACTCAAAAACAAATCTTAGCAAGTAGTCCTAATTTAAAATTCTAAATTCATATCATAAGGGATATCCATATGATATGTTACTTGACACATACATATGTTGCTTTTCATATGCAATGAACATGAAATTAAAATAAAATATTATAACAATCTTAATCATTCTTATATTACTGAATTCTTTCTAATCATTAAGGTTGTTCTGAAAGTCCAATTATTATTTTAAATAATAATTAAAATAAAATATATATATACATAACACTGTTTGATATGTGAAAAATATTGAACTTTCCTATCTCTTTACAAGTTCCAGGATCTAATAAAATATTGATTAAATATTCGTAAAACAAGAAGCAAAATTATAACTCAATTAAGTAAAGAAACCTTACATACTTCTTGAGATAAGCCTTAGTACTTGCGGGAAGGGGCCCCTCCCATCGTCAGAGGCAGCACGGTGGCGGCTTGCTTAGTTGTGTTGACTTGATCTTTTGCAGTCTTCATTATTCTACACCAGTTACGGTTGATTTCCTGCGCTGGGTCGTGGCCATTACAGGTAAGAGGATTAAATAAAATTTTGACCCATCAATATAAATTTTAACGAAACTCGCAAACTAGCTGAATACAGCAACGCAATATACGCTGCAAATCGCGAAACGGTTGAAATTTTATTTAATCCTCTTACCTGTAATGGCAACGACCCAGTGCAGGAAATCAACCGTAACTGGTGTAAAATAATGAAGACTGCAAAAGATCAAGTCAACACAACTAAGCAAGCCGCCACCGTGCTGTCTCTGACGATGGGAGGGGCCCCTTCCCGCAAGTACTAAGGCTTATCTCAAGAAGTATGTAAGGTTTCTTTACTTAATTGAGTTATAAATATTGATATTTATGTTGTAGATGGAGAAGGATTGGAGACCACAAGGCTTTGGTGTGAAGTTTGACCGTCGATCGTCAGTCGGAGAAAACAGAAAAGGGAAATTAAAAAAAAATTATGTTGAAATATGCCAAAAAGCGGAAGAATATTGTACTCTGTGTTATTATTTCAGGAATCATCTTTGCAAATAGGGAAAATTTTATTGATTAGTAACAAAATATTTTTTTTTCGCCATTCATTGGCAGTAAAAATAAATTATTTCAGTAAATATTGTAGATTTCATCAATCATAAGAACTAGTATGTTGTGGCCACCACAAGGCTTTCTTCTATATTTTCCTATACAAATTCACTCAGTAACAACATTTAAAAAAAAGAATACGACTTTTTTCCTATACATATTCAATCAGTAACAATATTTAAAAAAAAAAAAAAAAAAAAAAAAAAAATTTTTTTTCTAAGTTTTTTTTTTTTTTTTTGTTAAAAGTAAAAAAAAATCTCATAATTCTTGTAATCCCCCCCCCCCCCTCCAACGATTGGCAATCACATGCTCCACTGAAGCTTTGTGATTTACAATCTTTCTCCATTCATAACATGAATGTAAATATTCATTTTAAACTTTCTTGATTAGATTCTAGAACCTATAAAGAAGTACATAGATGTCCCCCCCCCCCCACAGCCCACACACATGTGCGCTCCATTTCAACTAACAGTTAATGATCAAATGTCCTGCAAAGCACAATATTTCTCCATTATTATCTCCATAGTATTTAGTGTATATTTAACCCATTTAAGATAATTGACAAATGTGTGTATCAAAATTTGATTTGGCTAAAATGTGTATTTTTCAAAAATTTTTGTATTTGCTTTCTTTTAAGTAGAAATCTTCCTTTTTCCTTCCCATTTTAAAGTAGAAATCTTCCTATTTTTAAAGCTACAAATTTGGCAGCTAAGTAAATTATTTTTAATGAAGCAGCTAAGTTTCCATATCTATACTTTTCAAGAGGAAATATTTTAACTCTATTGAAATAAAATCATTTAAAAAAGTGTGTCTTTAGAAATATGAAAAAATAATAAAACTGCTAACTGTATTTACACATGACCCCATGTAAAAGGATGTGATGATGATGAATCAGCTGATTCATTTACTAGAAAATATCAATGTGAACTGTGAATGATAACAGCTTATTTCACTTAAATAAATTGAAAAAAAAAAAAAAGTACTACTGAATTATCTGAAAGGTAAAAACTTTTGCTGTTATTATTACAGCCCTAAGTAGATTTTAATTTAGGATGTGCAATTTAAGATTTTTAAAAAGAGCGTAATTACAAATTACAATTTCAGTGTCCCTGTGTTAATTTTATTATTATACGTATTTCTTATTTTCATATTTTTCTTGTGGTGATTAGACCACAAAATGGTGACAATGCTTTTTGCAGTCTGAAAGAAATAGTCTTATCATGCGAAAAGTGGCCACTAACTTAAAAAAGTGGCTACTAATGAAACTGACATTACCGGCCACTAATGAATTTTCCCAGTTTTGCCCTTTACTTCCCCCTCAGGGGGAAGCCATGCCCCCACATGCACAGAAATTTTTTCCTAGTTAACTATTACTATTATCAATAACTCATAATAATTTTACAATCAGAAGTTACAAATAACTCTCATTATGTACATTTATACGAAATTTTGTCCTATACTGCAATATTAAAAATTTAGAAAACATGAGATCACAGCGCCACCTGTCGAGCGATTGATTCCCAAATGTAATCAGAACCAGTTTAGGTCAGTGACCAACTAAATACCAAGTTTAGTTAAATTTCGTTTTAAAAAAAAAAAAAAAAAAAAAAAAAAAAATTTCTAAGTTCTTTTTGTTAAAAGTAAAAAATGGGGAGGAACCGATGCCCCCACATGCACAAAAATTTTTTCCTAGTTAACTACTACTATTATCAACGAGATCTTATGAAAGATACCCATTGTGAAAATTTATCCCCGCGCGGGGGGGAAGCGATACCCCCCCCATGCACAATTTTTTTTTCCTAGATAAATACTACTATTATCAATAATTCATATTAATTTTACAATCACAAGTTTAAAATAACTCTTATTATGCACATTTATACAAAATTTTGTCTTATGCTGCCATGTTAAAAATTTAGATAAAATGCGATTACAGTGCCACCTATTGAGCCTTTGATCTTCAAATGTAATCAGCACCAGTTTATGTCGGGGACTAACTAAATTCTACCAAGTTTGGTTAAATTTTGTTAAAAAAAAAAAAAAAAAAATACGATTTTTTTTTTCTAAGTTTTTTTTTGTTAAAAGTAAAAAAAATCGATAACTTTGTTTTAAATTATCACAGATTTATCGTTCAACCATTTGTTTTAAAGGTATTGACGAGACCTTTCGTAAGATACCCATCTTGAAACTTTGCACCCCCAGGGGGGGAACTGATGCCCCCATATGCACAAAAATTTTTTCCTAGTTAACTACTACTATTATCGAGATCTTTCGAAAGATACCCATTGTGAAAATTAACCCCCCCTGAGGGGGTATTTCCCCCCTACAGGGGGGAACCGATGCCCCCACATGCACAAATTTTTTTTCCTAGTTACCTACTACTATTATCAAGAATTCATATTTATTTTACAATCGCAAGTTTAAAATAACTTTCATTATGCCCATTTATACGAAATTTTGTCCTATGCTGCCATGCTAAACATTTGCATAAAATGCGATCACAGCGCCACCTGTTGAGCCATTGATCCCCAAATCTAATCAGCACCAGTTCATGTCAGGGTGCAACTAAATACCAAGTTTGGTTAAATTTCATTCATTGGTTCGTGAGATACAGCGTCCACAAAAAAATGATACAGACAGACAGACATTTTCTAAAAACTATTAATTTGTGTTCTGGACATCCCAAAACATGTAAATCCATCAATAAACGGAGGTCGAAAATTTTTGCGAATCCAATACTTTCTCTATATTACATATAGAAGAAAATAAAAATACAGGAATTTTGTGAATTTTTAGCAAAATAAGCCCATATTTCAGGATTAAGAATTGATAAAGTGCCCAGTTTTGTGAGTTAGCACAAAATATTCCTTTATTTCAAAAATTGACGGCAAAAAAAATCCCTGACATTATCGATTAGTTGTAAATGAATGGTCTGAAAAAAAAACTGAAATTTTGGGGGAAAAAAAAAAAAAAAAAAAACATTTTTTTTTTTTTTTTTCCAAAGGGATTTTATTTATTTCCACCCAGAAAAATTGAAAAATTTGAGATTTCTAGCATAAAATAACGTATTCAGAAATTTAAAATATTTACATTCCGATACTTTTTTCTTGAAATATAACCTAAAAAAACAGCTTTGGGACATATTAACCTGAAAAAATAGTCCCGGAACAAATTAACCCTAAAAGAAAATACTTCTGACAAAACTTTCCCGGAAAACTTGAAATTGTAACTTTAACACATGATTCTACTACTATGAACAATGTTTGTATGCTTTTTTGTGAAAATCACACAATTATTTAAAAAGATATAATTTTTTTTTTTTTTTTTTAATTCTTAATTTTTTTTTGCTTTTTTTTTTGCTTATAATGAGAATGGATTTAAACAAAATTTTACAAAACTGTTTGCAGAAAAGTTGACGAAACTTTACAGAAATATTCTAAAACATAAAATTCACACGTGTAATATTCTCTGAGATCTGAACATTTGTCATAAATATATATATATATATATATATATATTTTTTTTTTTTTTTTGTGCATGCACAAAAAGGTAAAAAATATATGTACATTTTTTTTTCTTTTCTACATACGCTGAAAGCTAGATATTTTTACTTTCTTCTATATTCAATAGAAGAAAGTATTGTATTCGTAAAAATTTTCGACCTTGGTTTTTTGATAGATTTACACGTTTTGAGAGAGGTAGAACACGATTTGACCATTTTTAGAAAATGTTTGTCCATCTGTGAAATCTGTCTAACCAATGAGCATCTAGCATAAATTTCTGATTTCACTTGCTATTAGCTGAAGAAATTTGCCATTCTCGGCGTATTTATAAAATCTCTGTGAGTTTTCTTTCAACAAAATTTTTATTTTTTATAAAGAAATTTCATTTTTGGCACAGATCAGCGCAAAACTGTTAAATTTTGGCTTTTTGTAGCACATTGTAGCAAGTCTTTGAAATTGTAGCTCAGTTTGGCACAAGTGGCGCAGATTTTCCACCACTCGAGTGGAATTTTTACTGTGTTAAGTATAAATTTGGTCTGGTTATAGATAGAATTCTAACACGATATGGTGTCACAAAACTTTTTATAGATTTAAATATGGCAAAATCTTGCCATCTTATAACTTCTCCTTTTTGTCTTCTCAGAGTGCCAAGTCTGTGTGTGCACTGCCAGACGGCCGCCCCAGCCTGGGAAAGGAAAAATGCTTAGTGCAATCATAAAAGTCTTCGTAAGTTTCGTTTTTCCCTCTGTGATTTCTCCAAGCAGAGAGCCTCTTCTTGCCCATCACCCACTATTCGAGAGAATAAAAATGTGAAAGTGCGATATCTGTGCAGTATTGGTGCATGAAAATTAGCCCGAACCCTTTTAAAGATACTACCCATGTTTATTTTGTTGAATAATGATCAAAAATCAGTTCACATTTTCCAATTTTTTACTGAAACACAGAATGTGTACCTATGATTTGTAAGCAAGGATTTTATCGAAAACGTTATTCCGAAATGGCTACTACAAACGACAACAATGAACAAGTTATACACATTGACATTCTGTCTGATTATAAAGATAAAATGGATGAAAAAGACATTTCTGATGTAAAAAAGTTAAAGAAGTAAATAGATAAAGAAGGAAGTTTAATCTTTCACAATAAAAAGATTTTCGCAAGATATTGTTCGACAAAGATTTTTTTTTTCTTTAATGACCTTTTGCATTTATGTTATTAGATATTTTAATCTTTTTCAAATCTCAAACACATTATAATGATTTTTAATTATAAATGATTATGAGACATGATGATATACCACACACTTTCAATATATTTTTTGGCATATTTGTAAATTTTGGGCCCTGAAATACTGTCAAGATGGTAATTTCTTACAGCTAAAAAAGAAACTACAATGTAATAAACAAGTATCTCCTGATCTTTTTTTAAAATAGTGATTTTTATTGAGAAAGTTTTCTTTCCAGTGACACATATTTTTGAATCACCTAATAAATATCTAGTTCAAATTTGAGCTTTAACAGCAATCATTCACATATAACTAGTCGTTGAGAAATTTGTAAAATATAAATGAAACACTTAGGTACACATGGTGCAATTATATATATTTAAATAAAAATAGCTTCTCCACTATATCATGTACAATAATTTAAAGCAATACAGTTTGTCAATACATATGATCATTCAAAAAATCAAAATTTAATTAAAATGTACTTATGAAAAAAAAACAATTATTATTTTACTAACATAAAATTTACATAATATATGAAAAATCCTTAAGCACGATTTTAAAGTTATATATAATAGTTATTATATATCCTTGATTTAAACAATTCTTTATCGCAAATACAACTTTCATTCTCTTAAATACATACGGTCTCTTTTAGTTTTGTTTCTTACCAAAGCAAGAACGTTCGTAAGGCAATCTTCCAGACTAGCTCCATTTGTTAAATCCGATAAATGTGTCATCTTAAATCCATATTGTTACATCTTTTAACGAAAATATAAACATAAACACCTTTAAAAGGCCATATTCTACAATAACGTAACTGAACATAGCAGTATTAAAATACGAAGAGGGGGGGGGGGAGGTGATGGAAAACATAGGGAAAAGAAACAGACGGCTGAAGTTCGTCAGTCCTGAATACACCAACGATTTCCCATTGGTCAACAGAAAAGACCACTTTCAGCAGATAAGACCCATGGAGCGAACAGATACAGCAGCCATAGATCAATAGCAATAAAGCATAGATTGATGCAGGTGCTTGTTTATAAACAAGCAATGCTATTCTGATCTTCTGCGCAAAAGTTGCGCATGTAGGCAAAATATCTACCTTTTCTATGTGAAATGTCTATATACAGTCGGCTGCAAAATTATTCGAGCACTAGCCAATAATTCCTATATTTAAAAAGTACACTTATGACTGTTTTGCTAAGTAAATCCTTGTCGAATCATGTTCTTAGACTGATTAAGAACATGACTCGACAAGGATTTATTTAACAAAGCTGTATTAAGTGTACATTTTTTTGGCAAGGATTATTGCTAGTGCTCGAATAATTTTGCAGCCGACTGTATTTTATACGGAAATTAATTTAAAAATAAATTTGAGTCATAGAAGTAAAACTTGCTCAAATATGAATTTTTTTGAGTTTGAATTACTGTCTGCATAAATGATATAAAATATTTTTCACTTTTTTAAAATAGAGAAATAATACGAAATATAGATATTTCGGTTAAAAATCTAAATAAGAGATCTCTACTAATTCAGTTATTAAAAAAATATATTTCAAAAAATTAAATTACCTTCTTTAACTATACTTTTTTTTAAAATAATAATAATAATAATAACTTTTTGATTTTTTTTTTTTTTTTTATATATAATTACTCAAAGAAAAAAATAAAAATAAGTATTTTAAAATAAATTTTTCAGCGCTAAAAAAAGTCAAAGAATAGTGAGGGGAAAAAAAACTCAACTAACTTAATTATTAAAAATCTCCAACATATATATATATATATATATATATATATATTATATCTAATTAAATTAATTTTTAATTAAATATATTTTTCTATAATAATTGATTGAACAAATCTTTTTTAAATGAATGTCCTTTGAAATACATTTTTCGAATAATAGCCTTGAAGAATAGTATTGAGAACGCTCGGCAAATATAATTATTAAAATTTATATATTTTAATATAAATTTTTATCAATTAGATTATTTAAATAAAGTTATTTTAATTAGTTCTTTTTCCTATAACCATTGATATAGTTTTTCAATTAAAAGCTCAAACAATAATATTAAATAATTTGATCTAAATTAATTATAAAAAAAATATTTTTGATATTTAAATTAGTTTTTAATAAATGACTTTTTATATTAAAAATAATTTGGTAGTGGTAGTTTAGGTGTTAAAGCCGGTTGAGAACATGAGGGTCGATGACCATGACCTGGAACCGAACCAACCTGGAACTTCCTGTCGAGAGAGGAACCGCTCGGCCAATGAGATAGACTTTTAAAAAAAAGTCCAAGTAATTTAAGCAATTTGAACTAACTTAATTACAATAAATTATATTTTTAATAAATAATATAGTTTTTTTATTAGAATATTTCATTAAACATTTTTTTAACTAGCTTTTTTTTTTTTTTGTATAAAAATTCCTAGATAATAAAATATTTTAATATTAAAAACATTTTAAAATAAATTTTTCTAGTGAAAGCAAAAGTGATTGTATTAAGCAATCTCAGCTAATTTAATTATCAAAATTTATATTTTTGATAATTCATTTGATTCTTAGATAATTAAGTGTTTCTATTAGAATTTTTTTAAATAAAATAATTTTAATTAGATCCTTATTTCTATAATCAATTATAGAAAAAATATTTTTATGTTTAAGACATTTTGAATGATATTTTTCATTTTAAAGCTCAAACAATAGTATTAAGCAATCTCAACTATTAAAAATTTATATTTTTATAATAATTATTTTTAACTAGAATATATTATTAAATGATTTTTTGATTAATATTATATATATACAGTCGGTAACAAAAGTGTCCGAACACCAGCAAAAATTCCTATGTAAAAAAAGTACGCTTAATACAGTTTTGCTAAATAAATCCTTGTCGAACTCTGTTCTTAGACTGAATAAGAACAGGATTTTAGCAAAACAGTATTAAGTGTACTTTTCTTTACATAGGAATTTTTGCTAGTGTTCGGACACTTTTGTTACCGACTGTATATGTGTATAACATTAATTAAATATACAGGGTGATTATAAAAAAAAAAAAAAAACTACCCTGATGTATGAGACCAGCTACCATACCGTTCCGAGAAACTGAATAAAAATTTGGTGGAAGGTATTTTGAGGTATGCGCTCAATCTGAGGCTCAAGATGCTGCTATGAATGATGACCATGTTTGATGCACCTAGCATAGAGGACGAATCTAAAGGCTTGGAAGGGTATCGAATTGATTGACAGGTTGGGTTTTGGTAAACATACAGTCATTATGCCTTCACTATCATTTATTTTCTCTCGACCACAAGAGAAAATATACAAAAAATACTACCCCTGTACATTGTACTCATTGAGTCAGCATGTGCAGAGATTCTTCCAATGTTACAAAATCATAGTCAAAGCTATAAATATGAATTAGACTACTTAATTTCACAAATGTTATTTAGTTTGCTAATAATGAATGTTGCATAATGGGATAGTTAAGTTCTAATAAAATGATAGAAAAATATGCTAACATCTGTTAGAAAATGTAAATTTTAGAATTATTAACTTGGAATGTTTGTTTCTTCTAAAACTACATTTGTGATAAAAGATCTTATATATTTGAAAAGATTTCTTTTACCATTGAATAAATTCACTCAGTGATTATTTTTCTATAATTTTCTTAAGGAAAGAAGATTTTATTTTATGAGCCCAAACCTAAAAAATGTTTTTATGATGATGAGTTTTAATTAGAAAATTCAAGTAAGGTAAAATCAAGTAAAAAAAAAAAAAAATCTGAAGAGAAGATGTAATTTTACTTAAAGGTAAAATTATCGAATTTTTCGTGTAAAATATTTACAAAATTGTGCAAGGTATCAAATTTTAAAAATCTGAAAACTCCTTCAAAAACAATCAAGTTTTACTTGTTAGAAATGGTATAAATAACAGATGCATCCTACGATGTTAAGGGGAATCTCTACCTATCGTCTCCGAAAGCCGAAGTCAATGTTATTCTATGGGAAATTTTGCCCCATTATGATTCATTAACTAATACGTATTTTTAAATTCCGTTTTTATTTTCCAAAAATTCACAACTATTAAACAATTTATCGCTTTCTAAAATATGATTTCTTTTATTTGTAAGATTTCATTTTTAAGCTCAAAAATGAAAAATTTCACATTGTGAAAATTTGCATTTTACAACCTCAAAATAAAATATTTAAAAAAAATAATTTTTAGAAAGCGATAAATTGTTTAATAGTTGTGAAGTTTCTGAACGGAAAATAACGGAATTTAAAAATATATATTAATTAATAAGATAAAATGGGTCAAAATTCTCCATAGAATAACATTGGCTCTGGCTTCTGGGGACGATAAGTGGAGAGGCCTCTTAATATTTTAATTCTTATAAGAAATATTACATTGAAAATTACTTTTTATAAAAAATTATTAAAGAATTTTTACATACATTACATTTAGAGAGAATAATTTTTTGTTGAAAATCAGTTGCATGCCAAGTGATTTTGTAAATCGTAAAATCAAATTTAAGAATGAGTTACTACCTCACAAAATACATTTTCACTTAAACAAATCTTCTTTTTCAAATACTGTACAACACTGCACTGATAGGAATATTTTACTCTTGGAAATTAATTGATGCTAGTTCAAAATCAATAAAATCCTCATGAATTGCACTCAAGTACCTGTTAATAACTATTATTTATGGTTAATATGAATCAAAATTTTAAATATTTACTAGAAAATGATTTTCAATTTAATCACTTAACGCATGTGTATCAATGGGATTTTAAATTAATATCCGACACAAGAACTTAGACTTTTGTCCATCAGAGGGCGTATTCGACTGCTAGAGTTGCGAAACTTTCTTGGCTCGATTGCGAGCGTTGCAGCCTGGATGTAACTGTAAATCGAAGTTTTGTTCGATTAGTCAAATTTTACTAGGTCGATTTTTTAGCAGACAGATTTCTCGAATCTGTTTGTAAAACGAATGACTGACGGGTGGTTCAGGCAGGACGGGAGTGTTTCAGTTTGTTTTGCAATTAAGTGCTTGTTTAGAATGTTAAAAATCTTATTTTGAAATAAATATTTTCTCATAATTTAATTTGTGCGACTATTTTTACTGTTTCGAATTGTTGTCATTATAAAATAGTTTAAAACGTTCGTGTTAGATGCAAACATGTCAATTTTTTTCCATGGCTAATCAAGATATATGGCTTATTTCTCTTTTAAGTCTTATACTGATCGTTTTCTTACTCCAGTATGTAATATTACAGCTACATTTTGTATAATTTTATATATCAATTAATATATTAAGCAATGGAACTTATCAATAAATGCCTAAATATTCTTGTTAAAAGTTGTGGTGTAAACATTTATGTTTACTTTTAATACTAGTTAAATGTTTGATTTAAAAAAGCATTTTTATGGTATTTTTTTGTTTTATATTCTAATATTTATATAGGTTTGATTGTACGAACATAATTTTTTGTATTAGATTGCATAATAACATCATAAAAACTTTACAATCAAGAAAAAAAGAAATGTAGTATTATTTAAAATTTTTGTAGAGCTGTTCGATTTTCTCCAGCTTGTTATCCCAGTCTCTCCTACATCTATATCACGCGAAATATTATTGATTCATCTGCCAATGTCAAGCCCAAACCGCTGAAGCAAAAAAACATTGACATTAGGATTAGATTCTGGTTTCCTTTCATGACATAGGGGTCTGGTTACGGGGCATGGTGAAATTTTTAAAAATTTTCACTGTGTCATTGTAGTAATTTTAAACAGAAGTTTGAAACTTAGTGAAATGTCGCTTTTTTTGGCCTGAATTAAGGTAAAACATAAATACCCAAAACTTAAATCTTAATTGTAATTTTTTGTGTCTGTGCTCTAATATTTATTCAAATTTAACTGTACAAACATGATACTTTTGGAGGAGAAACTAGTTTGGTCCTTGCTGCGTTTTTCAAATATTCAGCAAGGTCTGTTGGTGTTGGTACCACGTCCTAATTTGGAACCCTACTCCTCCTATGTAAGAAAGGACATTTTTCAGCAAACAAGACAAAATGTTAACTACATTAAAAATAAAGAATTTATTCAGAAGCAAACAAAGTCTTTATAAAATACTTTTTAATGAAAATAACAGTTTAAAATTACAAAATTAGAACCAGTCACAGTTAAAAAATTAAATAACAAAATATGTAATCATATGAAAAATCTGCCTGAAATTCTGTACCATAGCACAGCAACTTTTGTGCAAGTAAACAATAACAATAATAAAAAAAAAAAAAATCACTGGATGTCTTCACCTTGCAATGCATGAAATTCTGAATTACAGCATTTTTATGCATGATAAAAGTAAATTATTACTCTTTCTTGTATGTATGTCGGCTATATGCATTTGTTCTTGCAAAAATGCTCTAAAACTACAATTAGTTAATAAAAAGACACAACTTGCTTCTGTTAAACGCCATAGCACTTTCAAGGAGGTTCATCCCTCATCCTTGGTTGCAGGCTTGAGTGGTTTGGCTCGTGAATTCGAGTGCTGTTTCCTCTTCTGACTATTCTGTACAATGAACTGGTGCTATAAGCGGCTTAAACCAGTTTTTGGCTCATTGCCATTAAGAGAGTTGCTGTAAATTTCAACTGTTTCTCTGTTAAAAGCATAGAAAGGATTAATGAAATTTGCAATTTTATGGCTATTACTAAAATTAATTCTTATATCTTCATTTAAGTAAGTTTTGCATGGTGTAGTTGTAGTTTATCCGAATATAATATATTAGTGTTCCTTAATGTGGGTTTTAATTTTTCTTTTCATCATCCCAATGTAACATTTTCAGTTTTGTTTTTATCTATTTTTGGAATTTTAGAAATGCCTACTATTTCCGTAGGGGAAATCGGATCTTTTACAATTTGAATGATTTGATAAATATTAGGATTAGATTCTATTGGTATATTTATTTTATATTTATTCCATGTATTTTAAACTGCTGTACCACAATTATAAGGTATAGACAGGGTTAGAAATAAGCAGTTGTTTGTCGTATTTTGCGACCAGTTTTTTCATTTTGACGCCTAGAATTCCAGTCATAGGTGCCATATTTGACGCCTGGATTTTTCCCTCATCATATCTAATAATTTTCCCAATCCCATCAGACAGCATGCAAGTCTATTTCACCTAACCTAATAAAAACTGATTTAAGAAATCATTTCTCTATGAAAGTAGTTGACGATTTGTTAATGATTAAATTAAACAGCCCTAAATTTGAAGATTTCTGCCCAGAAAATGCTATTAAATTGTGGTGGAATGATGTATCTTCTGGGCGAAGAATGAATTTGTGATTTTAAATATGTACGTTTAATATTGTCAATGTAATTACATTCATTACATTAATATTTTTTATATAATCTTGCATATATTATTTGCAAGCTGATGCTTTATTATTATTATTACAGTATAGGATCCATTATCCGGAAACCCGTTATCCAGAATGTTCCGAAAAGCAGAATACAAAATGCCAACTACCAAAATTTTTAATTATCGTAAAATTTAAGAACTAAAGTTGTATAATAGCAGTGGTCAGAATTATAGTTTTACCACCTACATTCTTTAATGCTACGGTGTTATTCTGAGGAAATATGGCGAGCACAAAATTGTCCAAATAATTACTGAAAATGTTGCAAATTTAGGTTAGAAAATGAATTTTTATGGTATTTTTTAATCGACAACAAACATTAACACATACTTCTTAAAGTGCCCAATAGCAGATTAATTTTATCCTTGAACTCAGGTCACATGCATGAAGTCCCAATTGTTATAAAAAATTTAAATAGTTTTTATTAATTTCCATTATTTTTAGAATTCATTTCATAAAATATTTAGCATTATGTGCTAAAAATATTTGAAACATTTATGAACAATTAGTATCAGAAACACATTATAAGAAAAAAAAAAAAAAAAAAAATCATAGAAATGCTTGTAAAATCCAAATGACAGGATTTTACTCTCAAGTCGAAAATTAAATTTTATATATGTTTATTTATTTTTCATTTATTATTACTATTATTATTTATAGTTAAAAATTCTAACTAAGAATGTTTTTTATTTTGTGGAAATAATTTATTAAATGGACAAATATATAGGTAAAGTGTTTATGTATATTATTCATGTTTATCACTGCTATTTATGAAATTATTTTGCACCATTTTTATACATATAATAAAGTGTTCCGAATTACAGAAAAACCCCTTATCTAGAATATCCCAGGTCCCAAGCTTTCTGGATAACGGATCCTATACTGTATTATTATTTTTTATATACATATTTAATTATAGATGGCACCTAGATTTTTAATTTTGACGCCCAAAAAATTTAATCCAGGCATTATTTTGACGCCTAGTTTCAAAATTCTTATTTCTGACACTGGGTATAGAATATGGAAACTTATGAAAGGTTTTTTGGCGATATGAGATGTGATTCAAGTCCTGAATTCTTTTCTTATATAGTTTATCTACTAAATTTTTAAGGTAACCTACTTTTATAGTAAAATTTCACATGAAGTTAATATGAAATTAGATAATTAATTAATATAATATTGTTTATGTACATTGCATTTTGAATTAAAATGTGCTGTCTTTAAATATGTACTGAAACTCTGCTCTTTGCGTTGATTTTGATATGTCCCAATAGACCCCAACCTAGGGGACTAATGGGACAAATACAATAGTGTATAAAAGTCATTATATCTATATTTAAAAAAAATGCTATATCTTCTAAATATTTTTTTTTATAAAGCCAATATTTCTCTTTTTATTCATAAAAAAAATCCGTACAAAAAATTGCTAATTTAATTTTATAGTAATTAAATTTTCAAAATTGTCCCATTAGCCCCCCACTCTCCCCTACTATAGAAGAAGTTAGATCTGAAAGTACCATCAGTGGTGGACTGACAAGGTGGGCCCCACACCAGTAATGCAATTTCAAAATTTTCCAGGTGGCAAAAAGGTCAAAATGCTTGAAAGTGCAGAAAAAAAAAACGAAAAATCATAAAAAATTGCTCTAATTTCAAAAGCCAGGAAGAAAGGTCTGAACTCTCAAACGATGCCTCTTGTCACTTTGATGTTCGTTATTGGTGTGTAAGAAAGAGAGAAAATGAGATGTTTAAAGTAGAACCCACTGTTCAATCACTACATTTTATCAGTAACATATTTTTTCAATGGATTAAACATCTTTCCTGCCTTAAATGTGCTGTTGCAGGAAAAGTAGTTTTACAATCAATTTGGAAACAAAGAAATTGTCTATTCACTTCCATAAAGGTGGGTCATGTCAACCAAATTTGGTGAAAAAACATAGTTTAAAATTCCCAAACTTTTGAAGCTCTCTGTTCTGTAAAAGCCAAGTTCTAGATTTTTTTTTAAATTCTACAAATGAATCATTGCCAAACTCTACCTGTTAAAGAATGTATAAGATGCAGAGTAACTCTCACACATTCAGTTTTGTTCAGAGGCTATTCTGTGCAATTGCCTCTTAAATACTGTTTGAAGTGATTTTGTTTGTGAAACAGTGGAATTCCTTTCAGTGGAATATTTAATGTTGTTTCTTTTATTCTTATGAAACAAGTGACTGTCTTCTTGGACTGTTTACAGAATATTCGTAGCATTGACAGTTCTATTAGACTGTTTCAAGAATAATTTTAAAATCAGTTTTGTTCATCTGTTTAGAAAAATTACGTTGAATAAAATGTATTCATTGGCTAGCAGAACTTGTCTATTTCTTTGTGAAGTATTTTCCTTACACAAGAAAACTGACATTTCTGTAAAATAATATAACATTGGAATTCTTTTTCTAAAAATCAGTTGGTTTTCATTTTTTCATCCAATCTTCTTAATTTTAATACTTATAATAGTGGACTTCAGGTAGTATAATAATAAAAGAGTAATATTTTAAGTGTTTTTCTCAATACGTGCTGAAACGGTGGCAGAAATTACAATGAAACCAATGTATGGATTCCACTGACTCTTGAAATTTAGATTTCCTTAATGTTTTTCTCTCTTTTTCTGTCTAATCCATGTTGCCTTTGCTTCCGACCAATTCGGACTCCAAATATAGGGAAAGCTCTTTTGTGAAGGTTTAGATTTTTTCACTTGTTTTTTTATCAGAGTCTCCTTCGTTCCAGGCCCCTGAACAGTTGCTCACTGTGTTACTAAATCAGAACAGCAGTTCATTGTGCCTGCTACTTGGTTCAAGGCTCAAAGTGTTCCTATATTTCCACTATTTTTTTTTAAATCATGAAAAACATTCTATATTTCCTATATATATTTTTTTAAATCATGAAAAAGTCATATTTTCCTATATAAGTCATTACATTTTTCCTATATTTCACAAATTTTCCTCTATATTTCCTCAGATAATTCAAAGTTGAAGGGATCAAAAAAAAATTTGAAATATCCAAAAATTCGAATTACATATACTATTTTGTCAAAAAAAGTAATAAATTAAAAAATTAAAACTCTACGGTCAGAGATTTAACACATAAACTTTATATCTAAGAATACTGCTACTTTACCTCCCCCCCCCCCCATTATATCAATATTTTTATGAGCTTAATTATTCAACACTTTTTAAAAAATAGTCAAATATTATTTATTTATTTTTTAAGTAGGATCTTTGTGTCATAGCATATGACCTGATACAAATATAGAATCTTCTACATTACACATGACTTTCAATTCACAAAAACCTCGAAGTTCATACATATGCACTATCTTCTGGTGCACTAGCTAGGGGCTTCTATTGCATTTCCTTATCCTTCTTTTGAAAGACTATAAAAATTGATAATGCACTTCAGATGAGTAAAATCTCAGGAACAAATTTTACTGTAATATTTTAAAGGTAATTGTATGAAAAATTCGAATTATCCAAAATAGAATTCAAATTATCCACGATTTTTTAACATTATTTTAATACAAAATTCAAGGGACCGTGTAAAATATTCGAATTATCCAAAATTTCGAATTATTCAAGTTTCACTGTATATTGCATAATTTATCATACAGGGTGGCTATTAAGTATCCAGAAAAAGTATTTGATAAGGAACAATTAGTGAAATGGCAAACAAATTTAAAGCTTCTATTTTTGCAACAAGTAATGTCTAACAATTATTTTTTACTATAAGTTTTCGAAATAGTGGTCAACAGCTTTCACGCAAGCTGTTATCTTCTCCAGAAGTGAGGTGACGGTGCATCGCAAGTAGTTTGGATCTAAATCCTCCCATATTTTGTTCAGAGATTTCTTGAGTCTATCAAATGTATAATTTTTTGTGTTTGCAGTTGTTCTTCTAAGAACCCACACACTGAAAAATCCATCGGCTACAAATCAGAGCAGTTAGAAGAACATAGATTTTTGGCCAGATACATTTTCACTTTGACATCGATTAAAGCAAACGTTGATTTGAGTATAAACTTGATGAAAGGTCTTAACCGGGTGAACTTGCTTCCATGGAAGTACAGCTTTCTCTAAAACAACTTTTTGATAAACTTTTCCATTATTTTTTGCGCTTTCTTTGAAAAAATCCATTTGAGTCTTCCATTTGTTGCTAATCTCAGCTTAAACCATTAAACATTTTGACTTTGTTGAATCTTTTCATTTTCTGGTGTTCTTGAGAGCTAGACCCAAAAGTTTGCGATGAATTTGAGAGTTTTTAGCGACTTAAACAGTAAAAACTTTCTCATCAAACCACAAAATATCTTAGATGCGCCGCACTTTGAAAAAAATTTGCGAAACTTTTTCATTTATCTAATAGATTTTACTTTCCCTGATCGCTCAAAAACTGCCTGTTGATTAAATGCAAATTATTTTATTAATAAATAATATTTAAAGATAAAAGCATTCCAACAACAAAAAAGTGGTTATAATAAAGTAGGTAGTCCATAAAATCTCCTCAAATGTTTTCCGGATACTTAATAGCCACACTGTATATAAATAATATTCACGCATTATAGTTTTAATAAAATAACAAGATAATGAAAATTTTAATCATAATACATTTAAACAAAATTTCATTTAAAATGCTTAATTACAAATAAATAAAATTAGTGAGAATGTTTTGATATAAAAAAAAAATATATAAAAGGTTTTTAAAAGTACATCATAAAAACCTTACTTTAGGCTTTCATCTTTAGTCGCTTTCACCGGGGGCCCCCGGCATTTTCAAAGGTGCAACTTGAGTGGTAGCTCTTCTAGTAGCAAGTGTTTTCTCCCGATGTTCTTGGAATTATTTGGCCAACTCTCCAGTAGGTGGTTCCAAACTTGATTGATGTCAGCACGGGGCTCGTTGCCATTGCAAGATTCTAAATTGCTGAAGATTTCGACGGTTTCTTGCAGGGTTGGCAAAGTGGGCCCAGCCCAGAAAAACCCGCCCGGGTTTTTCTGGGCGGGCCCACCAACAAAAACCCACTGGGTTTTTGCAAATAAGCGGGTTTTTGTTAAAAATTATTTATAATTTACAAATCCCATCTATAAAGTATAGAAAACACCTTACCTTTAAAGAAAAAATTCTTATTTTTATTTTCTAGAAAATAGTATTAAACATAAAAAGTAACTACAGTTATAAATATAATATATAATAAAAGCAAGTTTATCTTCTATAATTGGTTCAATTTTCCTTTTCCTGTAAAACCGAACGATGTTTTTTTTTTTTTTTAACAGAGGAGATAAATGTTGTCCAGAATCAATATTTAACTAATTAAATTGTTTAGTTTTAAAACTTTATAATTATTTTATTTTAATACCAACATAATTATAAATCTAATAAAATAAAATTTTCTTCTATAACTGTTTCAACTATTAAAAAACTTAAAAAAAAAAAAAAAAAAAAAAGGGATAAAGCAGTTCAACTTATTTTTATAATTAAAACTAGTTAGTATAAGTGGACTCTGCTCAGTTCCCCATCATATATATATATATATATGTTCTCATAAATTTCTAGTACAGGACATTCTCTTAACATGATTAGCATTTAGCATGTTAAAAATTAACATGTTGTATTCTGTTGTATGTATACTTTACATGTTGAGAATTAACATTCTCTTAACATGATTATCATGTTAAGAGAAATGAATCTGACCAAACACTTGACACAGAGACAGAATGAAATCCCCACCTAATAGGATATCCACCGTTCACTTTGATATATTTATCTTATTCTAATCTATTAATTTATTTTATTAGGATCAATTTCGTAGTTTCGTTTTCATGCTACTATTTCCAATGCAACAATCCTCAAAATGCATATTTATATGGGATATCCCGCCATTTTGCTATGTTGTTAATAAAATCTTAAATTATGAGTAACTTGCAAAATTTTCCTATTAGAATATTTGTAGTCAATTATGTTCAAACAAGTATCATAAATGTTATTTTGAAGTTGTCTGATATATTTATGATCCGCAAAATGGACATTTATGCTCAATTTTGTCCTATTCTGCCATTTTAAGTAAATCGTAAATTCCAAATAATTTACGAATTTTTTAAATTGAAAAATTTATACTGTATGATATTCATGCCAGTACCCTAAATAATATTTCAAAAGTGGTCTGACATCTTTACGATAAAAATGTTCCTCAAAATTGACATTTATGTGAAATTTTACCCTATACTGTCATGCTAAGAAATTCATAGATTTCCAGTAACTTGCGAAATTTTCAAAGTAGCATGTTTCTAGTTACTGATGTTCATTCCAACTTCAAAACTCATATTTTAAAACTGGTCTCATATTTTTTCAGTAAAAATTTTCCATTTAATACACGTTTAAGTAAAATTCTGCCCTATTCTCCCATGTTAAGAAAAGCATACATTTTTAATAACTTACGAAGTTTTTAATTCGAATGTTGCAAATGAATAGGGTTCTTGCCAGTGTCGAAAATAATATTTTAAAACTGATCAGACTTCTCTGTGACAATTTGTTCTTGAGATATCAAGTACACAGACTAACGGACTAACAAACTAACACACACCATACAAATTTTGTCATTTTTCTGATTCCTCACACATGAAAACGTGTAAAAAAGTAAAAAAACCGAGGTCGAAAATTTTCACGATTACCTAAGTTTTCACATAGTTGGTAAATAAAAAAATATCAACCTTTAAACTCCAATTTACCTAAAATGGATATGTATTGTATTTAAGAATTTAAATTCCTTTATTTTATCAGTTATTGTCATTAAGAATATTTATTTTGAATAAGCATACATTAAAATAAAATATAGCTTAATCTTACTAATTAACACTATTTTAATATTAGAATCAAACCAATTTTTATTTCTAAGATAAATATTAAATTAATTATTAATTAGTAGTTTAATGTAATTAGGTGTATTACAACTAATATGCTAAATAACATATATCTAACATTGCAATGCAAATGTATTCAAACAAAAACCCACAAAAGCCCAGAAAAACCCACAAATACCCAGAAAAACCCAAGTGGGTTGGGTTTTTCTAGAAAAACCCGGGTTTTTGCCAACCCTGGTTTCTTGGTAAAAATTGTAAGTTGAATTCTCGTAGTTAGCATTTTTTGTCATTTCGTTGAACAGAATATTGATATTTTCGCTTTGTGTGGTTTTGGTGAGGGCAGTGGTGGTTTTGTTAAATTTTATATCTGAAAAATGTTTTTTAACCGAAATTATTAATCAAAAAATCACCGAAGTTTATGATAACAAAGTTGCCTCCACCCTTATTGCTGCCACTAATCTAATCCTAAATGAAAGCCACTTTAATAGTCATATATAAGAACAAACTAAAGGGGCCCTATGGGATCCCCCATATCAGGCTTTGTTGCAGAGTTAAAACTTAGAACCTTTGAAAAAGAAATCCAAAAAACCTTTCCTAATAAATTTTATTGTTGGTATCGCTATGTCAATGACATTTTCACGTATAGTAAATAAACAAGACTCCATTGAAGAAATTTAAAAAGAATTAAACAAATTTGATCCCAGTATTAAATTTACCTATGAAATTGAACAAAACAACCAAATTAATTACCTAGACGTCAGTATAAAAAGAACTAAAACAATCAAATCCAAACCTTCGTTTGCAGGAAACCCATTTGCAGTAATGAGATAATTAGCAACTATAGTAAGACCCTATATAATTATAAAATTAATGCCATCAAATCTCATATCAACTGTGCCATCCTAGTATGTCCCCCCCCCCCCCAAATCCTTCGAGATGAATTAAATTTTATCCTAGTAAATTACTTTTAGAGCAGGTTATCCAAGAAATATCGTTCATAAATTATGCCGTAAGCACATCAGAAAACTTAATTACCTTCCCAACTAGTGCTGGGCGATGTTGACATTTCTTAAATCGATATATCGTTCGTCTAAAATACCGATATAAGGATATATCGATTTAAAGGAGCGTTACCAATTGTAGGGTATAATCCCTACACGTAAGGACTTTAGCAGTTTTCTTTAGAATGTAGAGATGGTTTACAGTTAGTTTGTTGGGTTTAATGTCTCAGTTGTACAGCGTTACAATATAAAAAGTTTGGTGTTAGTTTGAACCAAAACTTGGTACTGAAGTAGCTGCAACCACCTCATGGTTTAACTTTTTACCATCATTTGTTAATTTTAGATAAACCAAATATTAGTATTATGAAAAAAAAAGAAAGAAAAATGAAAATTTGCCGAGACGGGGATTGAACTGAAGATCTTCTTGTCTCAAGTCAAACACTCTGACACTGTACCACGCTTTTTTGCCCACTTATTATATTTCGTTGATTTTCATAAAAGGGATTAAATTTTCTAGGGTCTTATCTTAACCCATAAGTGAATTGTTGCTCAAAATTTGCCATTTAGCCTATGTTTTCGACCTCTCTTTTAATTTAATCTTGGTTTGGTTTCAATAGGAATTTTACTGATTTATACTTCCCTTGTGAGTAGATGTATGGTAGCTCCAATTTTGGTACAACTTAAATTTAATCGCAGGAAGTAGAAAACTTAAAAATGAGGTTGAGCCATATAATGGTATTGCTTATAACATTACTCCATATATAGTCGGATATAAAATTATTCGAGCGCTAGCAATATTTTCTATATAAAAAATGTACACTTAATACTACTCTGTAAAATAAATTCTTGTCAAATCATGTTCTTAGTCCGTCTAAGAAACAGCCTTCTGATAAAGATATAATGCTTTAATACTAATTATTATCAAATTAGTCATTATTTTCCACAGTTCAAAATTTATACATCAGTATAATTAATATAGCGCAGTTTTGTTTTATCACAAATTATATTATATGGACTCGTGACGTGACATTTCATGAGTAACATTCAGAACATTTAAAACACCCCAATTTATTATTATTATTTTAACTGATAAATTCAGAATTTTACTATTTCGTACTACTTTGTAATGCACTAAAATATTTATATGCCCCACTTACTTGCAAATAAATTGCAAAATTGCTAGTATCAGCAGAAAATTGCTAATTAAGAGAAGCGCTTCACACATGTTATTAAATTTCTAGTGCCTTGAATCTCCTAATAAATATAATTCCTAATTAAAATTTTCTAAAATATAATTCTTTTTAAAAAGTTTACGAGATTTACTTTTTTTTTAGTAAAATTTTAAAATTTTTACTTATTTTAGATTAAATTACATGAAATATTACAAAAGACAAAAAGACTTAAATAGCTAACTCAGTATAGGGAAATAAATTTGATAGAAAGAACAATTTGGTGCATATGAAGAGGGAAAAAAAATCAATTTTCACAGCATTTAAAATTATTTTTAAATACTCTACTCATACTGCTCGAAATACCCATACCTTCGAGTACCCATACCCTTTAAATACGCATACCTTCCAAATAAATAAAAATTAGATATTAAAATATTAAAATAATCATATCTAAAATAATGCCGTTGTTTGAATTAATTTATTTTTGACAATATGACAATGTCATATTCTGTACTAATATTAATGAATTTAATGAAGAAATATTATTAATTACATAAAATATTAATAAAGAATAGTTAATTCACTTATCTAATAGACATAAACTGGGATTTCTTATTTATAAATTATAGGAACTGGCAAAAAATAACAGAAGAAAATACTAATATTGATAAAATAAATCTCTTGTAATCAAACGAATTTTAAATGAATGAATAATCCCATTTCAACTACCCAAACTTAACCGGAATGCTTGTATCAGAAATCAGAATCGGTTTTCATTTTGCTTCTGCACATGCGTTAAAACCGCAATCATGGCTCATCAAAAAAATGCATCTTTTAAACCGATATTCTCTTTTTCCCAGTGCGCCTGCATAACACTAAATTGAAACAGCATTTCAAATGAATATTATTTGCTTGATTTTTTGCGGTTTCATTCAGTCAAGATTTTTATGATTTAATTGTCTATGAATGTGCATGCTTGACTAAATTGTAATCCCGTTGAATGAATATGAATAGCTATCTGTCATTATTCCAGCATAGAATCGGTTTAGTCTGGAATCAGATTTTCCTGTGCTTTGATGTTTCTGCATCGATATTTTACGGAAGATGAAATTTTTAAATCGGATGAACGGTATTAGCATTAAATCGATATTTTATTTTACATCGATATAAAGCCCAGTCCTATTCCCAACCAACAGAAAGTTCCCCCCAAGTACACTTACAGCATCCCTTTTGACTGCGGTATTTCTTTAAAAATTAAAAACGAATCCACCAAACATAACTTCAAAGTATCAATCAAACCCAACTTCCGCAATGTACATCAACTCATCCGTAATGATAAAGACCCCCATTGACCCACTCTAAACCGCCGGCATATATCTTATCCACTTTTCCCGACCCAATGACAATAGCAGTTGCTATATCGGTGTTACTAAAAGGAAAATTAAAAGTCTTGTTAAAGAACATTTTTCAGATATAAAATTTAATAAAAACACCACTGTCTTCATCAAAACCACACAAAGTGAAAATATCAATATTCTGTTCAACGAAATGACAAAAAACGCTAACTACGAGAATTCAACTTACATTTTTTACCAAGAAATCGTCGAAATCTTCAGCAATTTAGAATTTTGCAATGGCAACGAGCCCTGTGCTGACATTGATCAAGTTTGGTTCCACCTACTGGAGAGTCAGCCAAATAATCCCAAGAAACATCAGGAGAAAACACATGTTACTAGAAGCGCTACCACTCAAGTTGCACCTTTGAAAATGCCGAGGGCCTCCGGTGAAAGCGACTAAGGATGAAAGCCTAAAGTAAGGTTTTTTATGGTGTACTTAAATACATTTAAAAACCTTTTTTATTTTTTTTAAATCAAAACAACAGGGGTTAATACAGGTCGAGTTTATTACTCTTTATGGGTACCTTCACAAAAATTAATCTGGCAAAAAAGATACCTTCACAAAAATCAATCTGGAAAAAAGGTACCTTCACAAAAATCAATCTGGCAAAAAAGGTACCTTCACAAAAATTATTCAGCTAAAATCGGTACTTTAACAAAAATCTTAGTCATCCCAGCAAAATCTGACATTTTAAATCAGCACATTTAAAAAAAAAAAAAGTAACTTATTTGTGCATTTCTGTTGATGCGTTGTTTAATTTTGTTTAGGCTCAATTTTAGTTATGAAAAATGTTGACAGGACAGTTATTTTTTTTTTACTTTCCAAACTTTTTACTTTCCGAATATGTAAGGAAAGTACTGTAATCATGTTAAAACTCCGATTTTAAGATTTTGCTGTTTTTATACATTTTGAGATACTTTGAGTTCATTTTTACCATGTATATATGTGTGTGTGAGTAAACACAATAGCTTTTCACTTTGTTGAAATGAGCTGAAAGTTGGTGCGTATGTTATAGGTCACCATAGCATGAACCCTATTGATTTTGATGAATCTAGGACTTATAGTTGTTTTACAGGGACACAAAGAGAAATTCTGTATCATTATGGCCTAGGAGCCCAAATTTTAAGTGTGATAACATCTAAACACCTTATTCATCTGAGCTAAAAATTTATACACATGTTATAAGTCACTGTCACATGAACTGTATAGATTTTGGTAAAACTAGCTCTAATAGTTTTTTTTTTTCCCACAGGGACACAAACTCTTCATCATTGTGATCTATGGGACCCAAATTTTTTAATTGCGATAGCATCTAAACACCTTATACGATTGAGCTGAAAACTTATGCAGATATTATAGGTCACAGTTTCCCGAACTGTATAGATTTTGGTGAATGTAGCAACACTTAGCTTTTTTTTACAGGGACACAAAGAAATGTTCTTTATTGTTATGGCTTATGAACTTAAATTTTTTTAATGCGATTGCATCTAAACCACATTTTTGAGTGAGATTTAAAGTATAGTGGTATTCTCACAATCCCACCCTTTAATATGAACTCTGCCTCAAGTGGGTTTGTGTAACTTAGGATTATATTATTTCTCTCTTTTTACTATTTAGAGTTCAATTAGGGTACCTCAGGCTATGCATTTCTGCTACCATATGTATAAATTCTCCAGCTACACTCGTAAGTCAGCTGTTGCTTATTTAAGACAGTGTTTTTTTTTTTTTTAATAAGAATAAAATTAATCCTGTTTAACCCTCGCTTTCTAAAGATCAAGGCGTTACTGCAGAAAAATTGCAATCAGGTGCCGCTTGACACATTTGGCAAAAATCACCAACACTGCACCTTTTTGTATTGTTTAGAACAAATCGTCATGCAACATTCCACTGGTTACGTTTGCTATCTCTGGCAAATTAGCACATTTTTTGAATGAAGCGGGCTTAACTGAATTTCAATTACAAAATGCAGTCAATCTTGGGAAGCGAGGGTTAATAAAATACCTATAAAATTATGTCGAATTTTTTTGGATTTTATTGCTTTCAGTTTATCAAAACAACCCTTAGTAAATAGAACCATGAACACTGAACAAATTTCAGAAAATGGAATTATAGATGTTGGATAAAAATAACAATGTTACAATACATATTATCATTGGTCAGCCCGGATATCTGGGGTTAAGTATTCTGTGCAGTGTTTTGCCGCTAAAATTGACGATTTTGTAATTTTTATTCTAAAAGTTGTTCTGATTCTTGCATTATGACATGCTCTAGTGTAAAACTAATTTTACATGGGCTCTAAAATCGAATTCACGTTAAGTTGTTCTTAAATTTAAGAGTTATTCTGAGATATTAATATTAAGTTATCACTTAATATTTATAATTTAAAATAATAATTTAAAATCCTAATTCTTTTTATCCTTTCATATATAATAAATATTATAAACAGACATGTTACTTTTCAGCCTTAAGGCTGAATTCAGCCTTTTTAAGCTTGAAAATTATTATTCTTGGGATCAATGCAAATTTGCATTAAAACTTTTTGGACGTGTGTGTCTGGGGGGGAGGGGTCAGCCTGAAATTGTGCAACATATTATTAGCAATTTCTATGCGATTGGCTTTCAAGAAATGTTAAATTCAAATTTGGAGAAAATGAAAAAGAAATAGCACTTCAACTGCATTTTCCTAATGAACTTGAACTACATTATTTTGCTAATTGATTGCCACAGCAAACAATGCTCCTATGGAATAAACTTATTTTCAAGTATATGTAATAATTTTGTCTGTTTTTTAAGCACTTACAACTACTTTAATTATAATTAATATGACATTTAATGTAAGATTTATTGTTCTGATTTTGTTTATTGTGTGTACATGTATGCAATCAGATTTAATATTATTTTTATTATTGAAAAATTTATATTGTGTCAGTTACCTGATACCACTTTTGAGAGGGAGGTGGGGGGGAGGGGTCGTGAAAATTTCAGCCTTTTTTCTGTAAGCTTGTACCATGTCTGTATAAATAATAGTAATCTTAATTCATCATCTTAAAATATTTACTATTCTCAAAACATAAAGGCCATTTCTGTCCTATTTGTTACAAAACTCCTCTTTTACTCTCACAATAAAAGTAAGATTTTCAAATGTTTTTCAATGGATTAAAATTTAATGTGAATTGTTATAAGATTAAAAATAAATTCTATTGTTAAAACATTTCATAATCTAAATTAATAATTTAAATTTAAGTTTAAGTTTAAGTTTCTGCCAACATGAACGATTGCATTTATAAGCAACTTATTTGAAATTATCTCCAGTAAATAAATGCAAAATTAAAAGTATTTAGAAATATTCTGCTATTTAAAATCATACTCCATATTTATTATTTATTTATTGTAATGTCATCTCTTCAATTCTTATGGAACTCACTGATTAACTTAGAGTCAACTCTATTTTTGCTTTTAGTCATTAACGTGTAAGTTTGCTGTATTATATGGTATACATACATAATTTTAATGTGACTTCTAAATTTTTCTCTCCTCTAGCTTTTCAATAAAACTTTTATCATGGATGTTATTAAGAAAGTATGGAATTAAACTGAAAATTGGTGGTTATGGTTTTTTATGTTTCTGTGATGTACATTTACAGTTAAAAGATGGCTTAAAATTAGTAAGTTTATTGTTTTTGATATAATTTTGTTAAAATTTTATTTTGGTTGAACCATTTCTTTCATTATGTTTTAAGTATATATTTTTATTATAAAAATAAAATTTTGCTTTACTGATCTGTATATATGTTCAAACATGTTTTATTTTATTTTTTTTTAAATCTGCAAAAAATTCACTTATTGTATTATCATTTGGTGCCATAGAATGTGTAATGTATATAATGTAATGTATCTTAGAGGTGCGTTTAAATTTTTTTTCTTGTGAACTCTCACATTGTTAAAGAAATGCAATGTGTTGGAATTGTTAATCTTAACATGTAATATCTCCAAATATATAAGCTTGAGTAAGGTTAGCATGAATTACTGAGTACATTTCAGAGTACCAAGAACCAAAAGTAATGTAGTACCCATTGTTGTTTAAATAAGTCGTTTAAACAGGTAGGTGGCGCATTGTGTTTGCAGGTGAATTCTTATGTAGAGGAAATTGATTAATATTCAGTATCAAGATTGCTGATATGCATTAAAAAGCAATATTAATTATGTGGTTTTAGAAAGCAAATCTATTATTACAATTCAAAGATATTTTTGTGTAGAGTATCAAAACCAGTATGCTTCTTTAAGCATTGATATCACCAGATTAAAGATACAGGAAATGTGCAACATCAGAAAGGATCTGGTGGGCCATCAGTCTTGAATGACGTTGTTAATCAAGTGAATGAGGCTTTAACTGAAAACTTGTTGTGCAAGTTTGCAATTAAAAATACCGTAATCGACTGTTAGATAAATTTTTTGGCAAAAGTGCCTGAAACTGCACTCATACAAAGTGTAGCTGCATAATGTACGAGCTAACAATAAACCTGCGTGTTTTGATTTTAACACGGTGGAAATTGACAGAAACAACTCTTTTTTATTGAAAAATTCTTTTGATCTGTTATAAAAAATTTGCTTTCTTGAAAAGTACATTGCTTTCTGACTGACATAAAGTCATATTCACATAGGGATATTGGTTATTCCCTTTGGCATCAAATTATACCTGCAGAATGGCACATCATCTAATCAACAAATACTATTTAAAATTTGCCCTCTCATTTAAACAAAAGTAGTGATTGCAGGGTTGCCTTGCTACCTGGAGAACCTAGAATAATTAGGGAATTTGAATATTTTAGCCAGAATCTGGAAAAGTCAGGGAATTTCATACAGTGATTGCTAAAAAAATGAATTTTTCCTCCAACATAGTCATTTTTCTTGTTTTTTTTTTGTAGCTTCTGCCGTTTTTTAAAAACAAGACCTCTTAAAAAGACCCGCAGGCAATCTGTCCTTAGGTCAAGCTCAAAGTAATGTTACTTTTGTGTTTTCAAGTGGTACTATGTTAATTTTGCCCACAACCAATGCACAATATATGGCAAGATTGGAATTTTCTTAGTACACGTCTGGAAAACCTGGAAATGTCAGGAAATTTCATTCTCCTATTTGAGTGGCAACCCTGTGATTGTTTTGTTTGTTTTATGGAACTCTGCAATGGACTCGACTCAATAATTTTTGCTCATCTTTAAAGATTTTTAAAATTGAATGCAGTTTTTGATAATCAAGGAATAGGCAAATATTTATGCACATTACATTTTTTTCTCTTAAGAAAACTACTCAGTCTAGGGTGTTCGACTAGGGTTAAATGTAATCCCTCAACAGATTGTTGAAGGATTACATTTAGCCCTAGAATGGTACACTGGGGTTATTTGTTACCCCAACTTATCTTTAATCAGTAGTTTTGATGCTAAATCAGTAATCTAGGATTATATAAAGTGTAAGATAATATAAATTATATCCCAAGTATTTTGTCAGAGTGAAGGATTTAGTCAGTTGATTGCTGGCCACTAAACAATAATTAACAAAAGGTCTTCTAGGGAGTTGTCCCCAGGACTGTGTAGTCAGTAGAAAAAAATGACCAATACCAACTCTGACTCCTAAAATTAAGTCCAACTCTAACTCATTTTTGCAATGTACATATACATATGTTATAGCTTACTTATTTAATATACATAAAGAAGCTATAGATAAAGTGTTAAGAAATAAACATCTGGATAATAGAATATTTATATTGTCTAGATAAAGAGTTAAAGTGAAACAAGTTCAAAAATTTTCAATGTTTTTAAAATAAATTTGTGTAACTGACAAACTAGTCATTATTCCTCCAAATATTTGAAGGAGAAAAAGAAAGAACATATGCTTTAAACTGGAGGCTGCCAGTTTTATGGTTGTGATATAGATACACATTTATAATGAATTCAAGTTAGGCTTAAAATATTGTGAGTTATTTCATATTGATTTTAACAAATGTTGTCAGCTTACGACAAGATATCTAGTGACAGTTTCTGAAGAAAACAAACCTCACCAATATTAACTATTCCAGTCCTTAGTAAAGAATTGGAAAATATTGAATGCGAGAAATACTCTGATGTGATGTCCATGGCAATCTTTGTCTGCCATATATACAATATTTCTCTGTGAACTAGTTATGATTAAATTTTGTCAAAATGATATGACAGTGACGTAAAGTGTTATCTGATTGGTCAACCCAGATCCAAAGCATAAATTCGGCAGTTTGAGACAAGCGATTATAAGCACTTTGGCTAGTGATTTTGGCTACAAAAATTTAATCTAATACACTTAAAATGTACCTTTTCTTAAAGAAATTGTAAAAATATTAAATTTCTTGTTAAAACATATGCTCAGAATCTCATATTTAGAAGTATATTTGAAAGAATTTAAAGATCACATTCAAGAGTACAGTGATGGTGCCATCTATTAGATATATTATTTCTTTTTATTTCATTATTTATTTTTAGATACATTTAATAACTATGGAATTTCTTTTATGTATGGTGATATAGTAATTTAATTCCGTCAAATTTTAGGAAATAATTGATTTTTTAATACAGCAGTATTTTAATTTAATTCAAAGAATTTTTAGCATAGCAGTAGAAAAAATTAATTTTTTTAATTGAAATTATAATGCAAATGTCAAAGATTTAAATCTTTATTATTATTATTATCATTATTACAAAAAAAAAAAAAAAAAAAAACCTGAAATTTTTCCAAAAGTCATATTAGGTATGTGGATACTATCACACAGATGTTCTGTGCGGCAGAGGCAAGTAATGTAATAAAGATTTTTTTCTTTTAATTGAGTTGAAAGAAAGAGTAATATTCATTTCGATATGGATTTCATCTTTGAAGTTTCCCTTCAGAATGAAAATAGAAAAATGTTAAAAATTTCGTAAATTCATACTTGTTTTAATGAAAGTATTGAGCCAATCATACTAGGACGGGCAAAAATATTTTTAGTTGAAACATTGCCTTTCTTGGCATCCTCTAGCTGCAATTTAATAATTAAGTAAGGTATAACATATCACATCCATCATCTTTCCTTATATTTATTTATTATTAACATGCCAATAAATTCTAAAATTATGTATATTTGTTAATGTATAAAATAAAATGTAATTTGTGTTGTTTTATTTCATACTGTGTAAAAAGTGTTAGCAAGTTTTTAGTGGCTTTGGCTCCGACTCTTTTTACTCAAAAATTTGCCGACTCCAATTCCGCAGCCCTGGTTACTTCAGTGTTTGTTAACAGAAATTTTTTGTGAAGCAAATGTATTAAGTATTGTAAGATCTCACATGCATAATAGCTTAGAATTTTGAAGGTGGCAAAGTTTTTCAGTGCTGGACTTGGATTGCATATTAAGATATAATTGATTATAAAGCTAAACAAAAGGAAAATATATCCACATTGTGTAATTAATGGTTACTGAATCATATTTTTTTATCATTGAAACCTATTTTATAATTCATATCTTTTTTGAAGTTATGAGTAGAACAAATTAAGTTATAACTTAAAAAAGAAAAAAATGCGTTTTTATAATACTGGGATGAGATTTTTCAGCTTTTCAGCTGATTTCAGTTTTTTGTAAATTTTGCTTTTCAGCTTTTTTTCAGTTTTCTTAACTTTTTTTGTGATTTTGATGTGCATTTGGTACATCAGCTAATCTAAACTTGAATGAATGCTTAATGAAGATTAAAAAACTTATTTATTACTCTAATGTAATAGATTCAGGGTTCCCACGGGTCAGGGAGAACAGGGAAAACCTGGAATAGTCATGGAATTTGAAATTACTGAAAAAAGTCAGGGAAATATCAGGAAAAATTGTAAATATTGCTCAAAAACCTGGAAAAATGATTATATAAACCTGGAAAAGGCTTTTTAAGCATTCAATTTATATTGCAAGTCACTTTACTATGTTGTCTTTTATGTCGTGAACTATGTTCTGTTTTAAACCATGAGCTATTTTTTATATCGTGAATCAAATTTTGTGACTGGAATTTTCTAAAAATAGACTTGGAAAACCTGGAAAAGTCAGGGAATTTTATTTTTGAAATTGAGTGGGAACCCTGAGATTTTGTCATAAAAGTTCTTGTATTTCATTTCCTTTGCGTACAGTTACAGCTTTTTTATCTTTTTGCTAATCTCATCTCTGATTAATAATACTTGTCTTTTAAATTTAAATTAATATTTTTATATTTATTGAATGTTGATCTGAAAAATTTCACTAAAAGATTTTTTTTTTTTTACCTTATATAGGAAATTGAGTATGTTGGACTCAGCTCAGCCATTTTCAATTCTTCTCACAAGTAAATTATTATTATTATTATTATTATTTCAATCTATTTATTTAATTCTAAATTAAATAAATAGATTTATTTGAGTTGAAAATAAAATATATATATATATATATATATACTTATTTTTCTTTAATATAGGAGTCTTGTGGTTATTTATATCAATGATATTAGACTGCAAGGGGATCCAGATTGGATTATTGCTCATACTTCCTCAAAGAAAAATTCATCTATCAATAAAAAGGCAACATTTCTGTCTTTAAATTATATTTCTATATTAAAGGTATTATCTTCATTAAAGTTTTTCATGTTTAAAAAGAAAAAAAAATTGTATGTAATAAAATATTTATTATTATTAGTTTATATGCTAAATTTAGTGAATAACTGATTAGTCACTAGAGAAGTATGTACTTTTCTTTCAGGAGTAAGATTTTTCAGCTTTTTTTTTTTTTTTTTTTGTCTATATTTGTGTGTATTTGTTACATAAGCTAATCACATAAAGTTTATTCTACCTACCCATATCAATGTTAGGGCTATGCCAATTAATCGGTTCGATTAATCGATCAATGCTTATTCCCGATCAATTTTTTTAATCGAGTTAATCAGTCTGATTAATTTAATTAAAAATTTTGAAAATAAGATTCAAATTTAAAACTATAAATTAAAGTAAAAATTTAAAATGCTGTTCTGCCTACAAAATATCGCCTCATCAGTGGCTGAGTGGTTCTGCGCTCAAAGCTGTAGACGGGAAGTGCGTGTTCGATCCCAGGTTGTGCTGGTTGACCTAGTCGTATGAAGTTTTCAGTGGTTTTCTCTGAAACTGGCTCAAATACGTGCTAGAAAGTCCCCACGAAGGACACTCCACCTATAGTCCTAAGACCCTAGTGAAGTCAGTTGGTCTTTATCCCAAACACGCACATACCTACAAAATATTTTTTCACATATTCGCTATATATATATGTATATATATGTATTTCACATAAGATTGAGCTTAGACCCCAAAAATGTCAATGTGCTTGTGCATTTAAGAGATTGCTTAAAACAGTTTTTTTTACCACCTGTTGTGTAATATTTGAAAATAAACACATAGGTGTGTTTTATTCTGATATTTTGTTATATACAAGTGAGTGTAATTTAAATATTCAATATTTATAAGGTATTTTTATTTTATTTTTTTTACTATTATATATCAATAATTAAGAGGCAACAGTACTAAATATCCCAATTAAATATCTTCACAATTAAATCTAAGTTTAACAGGAAATGTATTTCATAAATTAAAAAGCATGGTGTGTACAGGTGCTTAAAAAAGTCTGTACATTTTATACCATTTTGAAGGTCCTTAAAAACTTCTCACTTTTATATATGTTTTTTAAGGGTCCTTAAAAAGTACTTATTTTTTGTTTATAGTTATTGTAATTAGAAATTCTTTCAAAAAAATATGATGAAATAAAAAAAGAAAGAAAGACGGCGTTATTGATTTTAAAAATTGATTTACGTTTAGTAATAATAATAAATATAAAACACGTAACTGTTTATGAACAAAGTCGGGAAAACATAAAAACTTGTGTTTTATGCGTTACTGAAAAGATATACTGCATAAAAAAAAAAAACTTATTTGTGAAATTTTTAGTTAAAAAAAAAATATATATATATATACACCAAAAAATTGTATAAAAGAATAAGCTCTTATATTTATTTGATGACTAATCAAGAAATATGTGAAAATCAGTGGCGTAGCATGATATTTGAATCTGGGCATGCTCTGAAACTCTAGGAAAAGATCACTACTCCTCAACCCGATATTGCTTTTTATAATTTAAGCGCATAAATTTCAAATTTTTCAAACTCATAAATGTAATTTTATATTTATAGTATACTAATTTTGTTGGATTTAACTTAAAAGCATATATCTAAAAATCTGAATGTTGTTTAATATTAAATTATACAAGGAGGCTTTTTTCGCTGTTGCTTCGCTGGTCACTACTTATATGTAAATAAATTTTCAAAGAACTTGAATCACTATTTTTTTTTTTATATCACTTTGTTAACAAGAACTTAAGAAGAAAGAAAAATCGATTGAAATTACTCAAAACTTGGCTTCAGGTCACCGCTGCCTTCAGCTATGTCTTCACTAACCGTACAATGTTGGATTCAGGATCCCACTGCTTGTGGCTGCACCTTAACCAAGCACTTCACTTTAGGTTCTTATCAGACCACAGACAGCTCTTATACATGAACTTAATTTTTAAATTTTGGTAAAGTTAAAGACTTACTAAATTTAATTCTTTTTATTATATTACCATTTGATACCAATAGTAACAACAAATTAAAAATTATGAACTAAAGGAGCTATTATGTCACCAAATAAACAGTTTTTTCTTAAAAGACAGCTATTAAATTAAAATATATCACATGTTGTTTTATTAAGAAAAAAAAAAAAGTTTCACTTTGAAAAAGTTAGCACCAGATTGAGAAAATGTTCTCAATCGAAACGATCATTTAAAAAAAAAAAAAAAAAAGGAGCAGTATTTCTGTATATTTTGATTATATATCAGGGTTGCCACACTACCTGGAAAACCTGCAGTAGTCAGGGAATTTGAGAATTGACCATAAAAGTCAGGGAATTTGAATATTTTAGGCAGAATCTGGAAAAGTTCGTGAATTTCACATGATGATTGCCAAAAAAAAAAAAAAAAAAAAAAAAAAAAAAACTAATTTTTTCGCCAATGTAGAGTCTTTTTCCTGTTTTTTTCTTAGCTTCCACCATTTTTTAGAACAGGACCTCTTAGAAAGACCTCCATGTAGGGCAATCTCTCCTTAGGTCAAAGTAATATACAATTCTTGTGTTTTCAAGTGGTACCATAATTATTTTGCCCTCAACACAGCCAAATGCTCAATATACGGTTAGACTGTCATTTTCTTAGAACACACCTGGATAAGTCAGGGAATTTTATTCTCCCATTTGAGTGACAACCCTGATATATACACTATATTAAATAATGTGCTATATTGCGAAATAATGAAAAATAAATTGTATAGTAACTGTTGCT
Source organism: Salticus scenicus (assembly GCA_963930645.1). Taxonomy (NCBI): domain Eukaryota; kingdom Metazoa; phylum Arthropoda; class Arachnida; order Araneae; family Salticidae; genus Salticus; species Salticus scenicus. The sequence continues at coordinate 353,729,624 of OZ005649.1, read as the reverse complement.
AAGAGATGCAGATAGAAGTTGAAAAGAAAAAACGCTATTTGAATAAAATTTAAGAAAATAAAACAGAGAATATAAGGAAAAATTAAAAAAGGAATCTCAGCACACATCTGCAAGGTCTAACCAACATCTCTGCCAAGTTTTGCAGATCTACTATCAATGGCCTGAGCTTAAGCAAACATGACATTTTTCACATAATTTGAATAAAAATTCAACATTATACTCTAATTTCTCAAAATTAAATACCGTAAAATTCCGATAGTAACCCCCCCTTTTTTCAAGGGGAAATTTGTCAAAAATGGGGGAGGGGTTATAATCGGAAGTTTTCAGAAAAGTACGACTTCTGAAGGGGGGAGGGGTATAATTGGGGGGTAATCGGAAGTTTGACAATCTTTTTCTAAAAGTATATATTTTATTAATTTTATAATATATATTAATGGTTACTAAGTTGTATTAATAATACTGATTATTATTTATTAAATTTTATTAATCATAAACAATTTTTATTAATCAATTTAAAATTTTATTTAAAAAAAATCTTTTTAAAAAACTTACAAAATTTAATCATCACAATCTGGAAAATCCATCAAAATCTTCATCATCGTTATCGTTATCGGAAATAAGTTTAAAGAATGTAAACAATGCTGCATTTTTTTTATTTGGACTTATTATACTTTTTAAAAAATGAGAAAAAATAACACTTGGATATGTTTACATGCAAATTAAAGTTTCTAAATAAACATACAAGACTTCAGAAGTTTAAAAAAGTATGTTTGCAAGGTTCATGGAAAAAAAAAAAAAAAATGGTGAACTTAGCCGCCAAAGGTAAGGGAGGAGGGGTTATAAACGGAATTTTCCAAAAAAGTAAAGTATGTCGAATTTCAGGGGAGGGGTTATAATCGGGAGGGGGGTTACTATCGGAATTTTACGGTAAACATATCTGAATTTTTGCAACAAAACTATTTAAATATTTTGAATGGGATTTAGTGCTTGTTTTATTTGTAATTAGTGTTTTAGAATACAGTAAAAGCTCTGCTCGCTGATATTTAACTAACCAGAAATCTCATCTGTCATGAAAATCGTGACGGGGTTTTTTACTTTCCCAATTTTTAAATGGCAAAGAATTGATAAACTCCCCACCCCCTCCTTTTCTTTCTAAACAACAAGCAGATAATAAGCCGGTTATAGCTAGCTACTCTCTCCCTGTTTACTTTTAGTGGTGTGCATTCAATCTGTTACTGAGAAATACAAGCTCCTATTTTGGAAAATGCCCATTCTGTAATTATCATAGCTGTCCAACTTAGCGCTGAGTTCCTCCTCCTGCTAATGATATCATAGACTTGTCATAATAGCTGGGGAAGAAAGGTGAACTATTTTTTATCATTGATTTTTAATCAGCCATGACAAACCATTCCTAGCATTTTACCAAACAAATTCACCTGTCTTACCATTTTTTTTTTTTTTACTTGGATTTGTTAAAACTTGTACAGCACAATGTCTAACAAATTATGATGTTTTAAAAGCAGAATCTATAAAACTCATAACTTGTTACCAGATTTGTGCTTTTAACATTTGTTCTGTGCTTGAATCCCTCAACTCTGAAGTAAAATATCTAGCACTTACAGTTTTTTTTACAGGAACACAAAGAAAAATTCTTTATCATTATACCCTCTAGGTTCAAATTATTTAAAGTGCGTTAGCCTCTAAAAATCTTATTTGAATGAACTGAAAATTTATATACCTTTTATAAATTACTGTCACGAACTGTATAAATCTTGAGGAATTTAACTCATAGATTTTTACAGGTACACAATGAACAATTCTTTCATTATAATCTGTGGGCTGATTATAATGAAAGAATTGTTTAAAGAATGCTTGAAATTGTTTGAATTTCAATAGCGTTACATTAAAGAACATATTATAGGGAGGAAATACTCAAACACCCTATTATAGTTTTCTTTCTTTATTTATTTAATGACTTCTTTTACTTTATTTATTAACCCATTAATTGCTTAATGTTCGGAAAGTCGAATGGAGTTACTCCAGATTTTTGAATTTGTATTTGAACTTATGGAATTTTATTTTATGTTCTGTTAGACTATAATGTTAATTAACAGTGCTCCGTTCCCAACCTCCCCTCCTCCTGATAAATTTATAATGTATAAATTAGGATTCTAGGTAGTCCTTAAAAAGTCCTTAGGAACTCCTTACTTTTCTAAATCATAAATGTGTTGTGTACGCACCATGGAAAATGATCTATAAATGCTCAGTTACATATATTTGCAGTTGCTTTTCAAAGTATTATCTTTGAATTTAGAATAGTTTTTCATTTATCAGAAAAATGAAGAAGTTTTCTTTTCTTCATTATTTAATTGTATGTTTATTATTATTGTAATTTTTCTTTTAAGAACTACTTAAATTAATATCTATATCATTTTTATGGTCTGTTGTGCACTATCTGAAAAAAAAAAAAAAAAAAAAAAAAAAAAAAAACATATAGAAGAGTTTTATTCATTGTTTAAATAAGTTTATATAAAGAAGAATAAAAACTGATTAAAAATCCAATTAATCGTCTGATTAATCGATTAAGGAACTACGATTAATCGAGTTAAAACTGTTAATCGATTCCCACCCCTAATCAATACTAAAACATAATTATTTATCCATTTTTTATGAATAAAGATTAAAATAAAAAGTATTTAAAACATTGAAGCAAGAAGCATACAATTATAAATAATTAAAGAAACCTTATTTCTACTCCTCGTTTTTTACGCCTGAGTACTTGCAGGAGGCCCCCCCCCCTTCGTCAGAGGCAGCTTCGCGGCGGCTTGCTTGCTCTGTGATGGTCTTCTCTTGTGTGGCTCTCAAAGTCCTATGCCAGTTACGGTTAAGATCTTGTGCCAACCTCTTGCTCAAAAAAAGCAATGTCTTAAATCTACTCTTCATTTAAACCAATTTTGTAATTGAAAGTATGCATCCAGGAACAACAATTGGAAAAAAAAAGGTTGTTCAGGTTAAACATGGACACACACTATAGCTTCAACTTTTTGTCAATCTCATTTCTGTTTGACATTTATTTAAAAAAAAAATAAAATCACATCAGCCATTTTTTTTTTTTTTTTTTTTTTCCCTTTGAAAACTTATAAATAAATATAAAAAAGATTATTAAATTAGTAAAATCTGCTAAGTAGCTTGTTATTTGTTAAAATAAAGAGAATCAATATTTAGGAGTTGCAGTGATCCTACATTTTTATTTTTAGCACGTGTTTTATTATTTTATTACCACTATTTTGAAATAAAAAATTTCATGAAAATTTTAGTGTTTATAATAGCATTTTAACATTGCTGTTTGAAAATAATGGTAACAAAATAATAAAATGCAGGTTTTTAAAAAAAACTTATGTTACCTCTGTATTAATCTGCTGGCTATTATATTTTTTCAGCTTAAATATTACAGGCACTCTGATAGGCTGACCATATGTCCTCGAAAACTACCTTCATCCCCAAAAAATTACAACACATTTGGGGACTCCGGTTATAAAGTTATTATTGTTTTATTATAATAGTTTATTATATGTATAATAAATAAACTGAAATAAGTTCTTTTAAGTGCTTTATATATAAAAATTACTAAAATGTTACAATTTAAGGTGATTTAATTAAGTATTTATTTTTTGTCCTTGAAATTCGAGGACACCGCCATCTTTGTCCCCGAATTCAATGAAAAAAATATGATCACTCTACTCTATGATGGATACATTATAGTATATAAGTAATGCATTATTGGCCAAATGGTGCCAAGAAAAAATGTTGTATCTTCTAATGATTTATAATTTTTCTCAGGAAATAATATTTTCATAATTTCCTGTAAAAGAGGCATGTGTTGTAGTAAGCATCCCAATTTTTCATTATTTTTATCAATATCATTATATAAAGCGCAAAAAATTGTATGTTTGTGGAGGGTAATCTCTGAAACTACTGAACCGATTTAAAAAATTCTTTCACTGATCAAAAGCTACACTATCCCTGATGGTTATAGGCTATATTAAATTTTGATAAAATAAATTTTAGTTTAAAATCTGAGCATTTTAATTAAAATCCCCATAAAAGCCATAATAGAAATAGAAATAATGAAATATTTAAAAAATTAGCTGTTGCCAACATAAAAGAAACATTTACATTTTGTTTTTAAAATATCTTGACATGAAAAGAAAAGAAATATATTTGCACGTGAATTAAATTGAAATTCATATAAAGCTTTGCAAAATGTTAAACTTACACGTTAATCTGACGTCATTATAAATTTAAAGTATTTTTCTAATATAATTTGATATGATATGATATAATGTAATGATCTAAGCGTTACTTCTAAACTTTTATTAAATTATTTATTTTATAATTGTTGCCCAAAAAATTTACAGGTTAATTCATTTTTCGACATATAATAAAATATATTTTCTCACGAATAATAATATAAAAAGTGAATTTAAAAAATATCGTCTGCATTTCATTATGCTTTTGTTAAAAGAATAATTGAGAAGTTTAAATTTATTTGACGACTATTTTTAGCAACTAACAGTTATGACAAGTAGCTCAATATACATAGCGCATACAACCATTACTGCAATGCAAATAGCATTTAATTATTTGAGTTACATTATGTTGATTAGAAACCTATTTAATCTATCTAGGAAAGGTTTATATGTATATGTAGAGAATGATCGCTAGAACTAAAAAGCCTATTTCTTTTTTTTTTTTTTTTTTTTTTTTTTGTACTGATCAAAAGTTACACTGTCTCTAAGTGCTAGAGGCTATAATAAATTTTGGTAAAATACATTTTTAATTCAAATTTTCAACATTTTAATTGAAACCAAAGCATAGATTTGATATCGGTCGTCCTTGGCGATTTTTGTATTTCGAGATTGAAAACGTAATACGAAAATCTGTATATTTTCGTATTAAATACGAGATCTATGTTTTTACTTCAATTACCGTACTACCGTAGGTAGTGGAAGTATTGTATTCGGTCCAAAAATTTGATATAGAGTTTCACCTGATTTATATGTTTTAAGGCCTCCTGAGTCCAAAAAAGTAGTTTTTGGCAATTGGTCAGTGTGTGTGTGTGTGTACGAATGTGTGAAATTTTCCGGGTGTCATATCTCCAAAATTAATAAAGATAGAACTACAAATCTTCACAATTGATTCAGGTCTGATGTACAGATGAATTTTCCAAATTTTCGTGAAATTGAAAAACCGGAACTGGGTTATCGAAAACCGGAAATGGGACCGTAAGCCTGTACCTCATAAACAGCCCTAACGATTTTCTTCAAAGTTGCTATATAAACAATCTATTAGATGTCCTTTCGAATGATATAATTGGTTAGTTCAGGAAAATTGATAGGCGTCCTCTATAAACAGCTCAATTTCAGATCTCATAAGTGCCTTCCTTTAAAAACGGCTGTACGAATTTTTTTCAAACTCGCCATGTTAACTTAATACTAAATATCCTTTTGTATGTAATTATTGTTTTCCGGTCAATAATTGAGTATGCCAAGTTTTGGTAAAAGTTGGTATCTCAAAAACAGCTCTAACGATTTTCTTGAAAATTGTTTCATTAATTCAATTTAGATAACCTTTCTCAAGTATTACGTGCATAGCATATTACAGGAATACTAACGGTCATCCTGATTAGGAAGTTCAGTTTTAGATCTCGGTAATTCGTGTTTAAAAAAATAACTATCTATTTTTTCCCCTTATTTTTTAACTCACTATGTAAACTTTGTTGTAGGTGTCTTTATACGTGTATCAAGTTTCTCTTACTGGAAAATCTAAAAAAAAAAAATGCCTGTACTTAATATCTCCAAGAAATGTATACAATACGTTTAATAGTGGGTAATGGAAGTCGTGTGGTTGTTTCACACCAGATTTTGTAATAGTATATATTATACGAATATTGTTTCATATTATTGATTTTTCCCTTAATATACATTATTAAAAACCATCAGTTATGGAAAAAATTAAATATATTTGCGAGATAACTTGGCAATAATTTTTTTTTTTTTTCCCGCCAAGGATGATTGATATAAAATCTCTTCCGAAAGCAAGTAGCGCAATAAACAGCCACTAGGGAATTGCAAATGACATTTGATTATGCAAGTTTCATCATGTTGATTGGAAACACGGTTCATTTAAAATAAATTAAATGTGCATTCGCGTTAGAAATCTACTTTGTATAGGGCTTCTTTGGCGATATTTAAAATTTGGCAACGCAATGGCTAGGACGTTTCACTCGAAGAACTTTACGTATTTGCGATAACCTTTTTAATTCACCGCCAAAATCACAAAAAATATTAACGATCACTAATGGAGAACCATTACTAAAACAATAACCAGATTACTTTGCGGACGTTAAATTTAAGAAAATTAAAAACACATAAGCGCTCTGTGTTTAATAGAAATTAATATTATAAGAACAAATAAATAATAATTAAAGCAATTATGACGTCAACTTTATCAAACACATATTCATGTTATAGGTTTATTTTTCAATATTTTTTATTCATGAGTAAAGACATGCTTCTTTTTATGAAATAAATAAATAAATAACATAAAGTAAAAATTACCAACATTTAACAACTGATTGAAAAAAATAATTGTAAAATTATATTTTGACTTTTCAGTTGATAATATTGCTTGACTATAACATATAAACTGATATTTTTTTATTTTTTGCATATCAATTCATCGTTAACTAAAATTTGTTCATCCGTGCGAAGTAGGACGGGTCAGCTAGTTATATATATATATAAAGAAATCTACTAGACTTTGCGTACAAAGATCTAAAAAAAATTAGATTAAGTTCAGAAAGCTAATTAATAGCAATATGTGTGTGTGGAGGGAAGTAAAGATATTCTTTATTTTTATTTATTTATTTATTTATTTTTTGAAACAGTAAACACTCTCAGTGGGTAACATTTGTTTTTTTGTTTGATGTTTTTCAATACCTAGTTGGTAACTTATGTGTGTTAATGAAAATTAAAAGAGATTGTGGGAATATCTCAAGAAGATGCAAAACAGCAAAATGACTAGAAGGGGATAATTGTTGGAAGTAATTTACTGCTGTAAGAGTAGTTATATCTGTAATTATTTTTTCCTGCAATGTTTGTTCACAGAATTAATTTTGAGGTTTGCTAATGTTTTGTATTGAAGGCTTTTTTCACTCCAGTGACCTAGCAGCTTGAAAGGATTTCTCACATATTTTGTGCATTACTTACCATTAACATAAAATGGTTTCATGTACAATTTAACATTTAAAACTTTTTATTTTTTCACTATTTTATGTAATGTTATACTTCAAAGAAAGAACATTTATTAAACATATCAAACATTATAGTATCAAACCAATAGTGACCACGAGTCACTTTGCAAGTACAAAGGGTATATTGAAAATACGTTTAAAAATTAAAATACGTTTTTCTCTGGGAAAAAAAAAAAAAAAAAAAAACTTGTCAAAGTTTAAAAATTTAAGCCCAGGCTGAAAATATTAAATGAGTGACAAGAAAAAAAAAAAAAATATTCAAATATATTTTTATTATATTAATATTACCTCAGATTTATTTTGACAATATAAATTGAAAAAGATCTCAATATTTACAGGTATTTCAAAATTTAAACCTCTTGTGCTGGTTAAAGATATCCCTAAAAAATATTTTTCAGAAATGTTCACACAGGGCCAAGCCACAATCATTGTTAGGTACTATTTTTTGATTAGACAAGTTTTTTTTTTTTTTTCCCCACTACTATTATAGTGAAATGGAATGTAATTTTATAAAGCAGATTTTATTTTTTAATTTAGTGTGTACAGTAATCTATTTCACTTTGACATTTCTAGTTTATTTCTCTTCATGTATTGAATGCAAGTGTAATGCAGCTTGGAAAATCTGATGAAGAGTTTTTATTACATTTTTCATTTCAAGAATTAAATATATTTTGTAGTAGGAAAGCTGATAGGTAAGTTTCATAAATTATTTTAGATTTCACCACTGCAATTATTTTCTTGAGTAATCATTTTGTCTTATTTAATATTTAATCTTTTATGCCCTAGCAGGATTTTAAAGTATTTTTAGGATTAAAAAGCATATAGAATTGAATTTATGGAAGGAATTTCTAACATACTTATAAGTATTGAACATTTATACTTTACTTTAATTTCACTGTATAGTAGTTGATGCTACATGAAGCCATTTTTATTCAGGAAATGATTTTATAGCGTGTTGTTGCAGTTTCTGACTGCCATTTTTCATGATCTTCACTTGTGTTATAATTAATTTATATATTACCTTAAGAATCTGTTGCTAGTCTTAGAAAAGAAATTCTATATAAAAAATAAAAAAAATACCTCTTAATTGATTAAAAAACCTTTTTAAAACTCCATACCTTTAATTATGGATATAATGTAGCAGCTTTTGGTGGCAGATCCACCCCGTCATCAACAACCTCTGCTGTGGCTAGTAATGACACCAAATGCTGTTCTCTCTTTACTTTCACTTGTTCTTTTAAAAGATGGTGCCACAACTGATTCAAACTTGCATGTAATTTGTGGCCATTACAAGAGTCATGGTTACTGTGAGTAAGTAACCATGGTAAGTAACTGTGACTCTTCTGATGGCCACGAATCATGTGTAGGTTTGAATCAATTATGGCACCACCTTTTAGAAGAATGAGTGTAAATAAAAGGAGAACAGCACTTGGTGTCAACACTAGCCACAGTGGAGGTTGCTGATGACAGGGCGGATCCGCCACTGAAAGCTGCTACATCGTCTCCGTAATTAAAGGTATGGATGGAACTTTAAAAAGGGTTTTTAATCAATTAGGTAATAATTATTTAACATGCTCCATTTAGAAACCTATTTAAATTATTAAATAAATACCTTTTTAAAAATATTCAAGATCCTGTTTTTTTTTTTTTTTTTTAAGTCTCTTTACCAGTAGTAGGGGAGATTGCCAGATTGATAAAATACCTCCAGAAATATGACTTTAAATAAATACATTATCCTTTATGAAAATTTTTTGTATTGGAAATTCATATGCACTGCTTACATATATATATCAAATTAGTAAATTTTTATATACTAGGGGGCTCTGCCCCCTGCTTGCTCCGCTCACCAACCCCCGAGGAAGGCTCTCCCTCACCCCGACTTGCTTCACTCATTAACCCATGCTGGATTCTACCCGACCATTCGTAACTTTGCCTTTCATTGAATTGGAATATTAATAATACATAACACAAGAGAAAAGTTGAACAATATTATAGAAATCTACTATATTTGGTATCACGTTGAAATACAGAATATTTAATATTATATCGTTTATAATACGTGAAAAATCTGTTTTCACGTTCGACAATTTAATAACAATTTGCCATTATTTTGAGAGAAAACATATGGTAGAAAGCTAGACACACAAAATAAAGAACGATAGCACTAACTGTTTAGAACAGAGAGAAATTCTTAACATCTAAACGATTTAGTGTTACAGCTTTAGTATACGATCCACTTGTTAAATTTTTGTCACTATTTGACGATGAATTTTTCGGGTATTATTGCTTGTTTAAGGAAATTATGAATTTATTTTTTCTAATGCCTATATTTTTTACTATTGAATTTTTTGTTAATTTAAGGCAATATGTAACACTCTGCACTTATTTCCAGTGTGCAGCAAGGTTTAAAGTGATGCTTACAACACTTAAGATGCAACTTTTTAAAGTGCATTTTTTCAAAAATATGATTTAGTCAGATCCATTGAAAACAAATATCTTATGTGATTAATGCAATTATTTTAATCATTTCATTAGTAGTAGTACGACAGGACAATTTCTTTCAGATAGCGAATTTGCATTGTCGCCATGAATTTGCCAAGATGCCCGTCAATATCTGATTTTACCATTTCTTAAACTATATTAAATACTAAGTTAAATCGGAAAAAAAAAAAGAGAAAAAAATCACATTTTTCGAAACCTACTGATGAGTGAAAAATTCATCCTTGATTATATTGTAAAAACGAATTGCCGGTTTGAAGTATTCGAGATAGACCCTCACCATTCATAAATTGGATGGCTTTTGAATATTTGTTGACAATATTTTCTGAATAAATATTCATGATGGCTCCAGAATACTTGTTGGTGACATCTTCTGAATAATTATTATTGTTAGCGATATCTACTGGTATATATTGATCATAGTTGCTGCCGATATCTCCTGAACTTGTGTTAATGATGGCTTCTGAATATTTGTTGGCTACATCTTCTGGATATATATTGATTACACCTTGATATTTTACATATATATTATGTAATATTGAAAAATGCATGTGGAGAATGAAATATTATGATATTGGATAATTTAATTTAATTTAATTTATAGAGACATCAATGATACAGTAAAAACTACTTTCGCTATTTTCTTTCTAATAATACGGATAATATTTTACCTGGAGATATTTTGTACATTTAGACCAAATAAAAAATGTTGTTATTTTTTTCCCTCTTGAATTAAGTTAAAAAATATTTAAAATTGAAAAAAAAAAAAAAAAAAAAAAAAAAATTGTGCTAAAGCAATGGTACAGTTTAACCTCTTGGCGAAATTTTAAATTTCGCACCGAAGTAGCTTGGACTTTTCTCGCAAAAATCATGACATGCATAACTGAGATAGATAATTTAAGTCATCGTCAAAATAAATGAAAAATTTAAAATCTGCCATTGAGGTCCTGTATTAGGTGTAACTAAAATATTTTAGCAATGCAGTTACTTCATTCCATTGCATGGAAAAATAGACCAAAAAAAAAAAGTCCTGTTGAATTAAATTAAATTCTGTTTTCTGCAAAGTTTTACATCAATGCTTAAAAAACAAAAATAGATTGCCCATTTTATTATTATTATTATTATTATTGCACTATTTTATAATTTTTCTCTATATTTAAGGCATGGCTAGAGTTAAAATGGCTATTATGGTTGCGTAAATGAATTCCTTGGCGAAAATCGTATGAGCTTCTTCATTTCTAAATTTTAAAAATCGCTAAATTGGTCATAGTAAACATCCATCATTTTAAATACGTTTCGAGTTAAAAAAGCTAAATTTTTATATAAACTAATCTATGTTGTTGTCTCGTAAATTTCATTTTCAAAATTTCTGGGCTTAACCTCTAATTCTATATGCAAGCGAAGTGTGATGTCACTGACCGTCCGTGGATGCAAGAAAATGATTTCCTATGTTAATCGCCCATTGGATTTCTTGTAAAAAATTATTGAAAATTGAGGAAAATTATTTCCCGATTTTAATCTCCATATTTGGGTGTATATATGTATTAGTTATCATATGCATGTGTTAGATTTAGTTATTTTGCTGTCAAATTGAGAAAATTTTTATTTTAAATTTCAAAACTCTATCGTCCTTGGCGTTTTTTGTTTTTGGCGATCAAAAACGTAATACGAAAATATACATGCCAGATGTATATTTTCGTAATATGTATTGTACGAAATATTGTTTCATATTATTCATTACTCTCTTAATATAAGTTGTTAAAATAACCATGATTTTTGAAAGGAATTAAATTATGTTCGCCAGATAATTTGGCGATATTTTTTTTTTCTGCCAAGGATGACCAATATCAAATCTATTCCGCTGCAACATATTAGTATCTTATATCCGATACTTTATTTAGACATTTGAAAACAAATTTGACTTCAAATTATAATAGAATATTTATCATTTTCCTTTTAATTAGTATATTAGTTGGATATTTATTGTGTATAAATATCATCCTTTGAAATGAAATGTTTATTTTTTCAGTCGAATATGAAAGTTTGCCATTTTTTTCCTAGAGTTTTGAAATTTAAAATTCAAATTTTATCAATTTTACAACAAAAACAACTTAATCTAACGCATGCACATGATAACTAATACATATCTATATCTAAATATGGGGATTAAAATCGGGAAATAATTTTCCTCGATTTTTAATATTTTTTTACAAAAAATCCAATGGGTGTATAACGTAGGAAATATTTTTCTTGGGAACAACTATAGTATTTCCCCTCAGCTAGATTTGGCGATTTTTCGTTGGCGATTATGGCTAAATCATAAATCTAAAAATCATAAATCATATAGCATAAATGATAAAATCGTAATCTAAATTCTAAATCATAAAATCATAAATCCAAAATAAATAGCATGCAGGCTGCCATATTATATCGCAAACAATCCAGAACAACATCGTTATCGTTCAAATCGGCGCCAAAGAAAAATCGCCAAATTCAGCTGAGGGGAAATACTATAGTTGTACCTTTTCTTGCATCCACGAACGGCCAGTGAAATCATCACTTCGCTTGCGTATACCAATCGTTGTTTAACATAATCATTATATTATTACTAAATCTTTTACGCCTAATGTTAAAATAAAAACTAATACAAACTTAGCTAATAATATAAAATAATAATGTAAACTAAAATAAAAATATAAACTAATTTTCATTTCATTTTTATTAAATTTTTACTTAATATTTTTAAAATATCGGTTATTTTCATATTTTGCTATTTTAAATAATTTTTTTCTTCTCTCGAGCATCTCAAAGATGCCAATTTTTCAATTTTTCTTATTTACACTATTGATCACATTTTAATTTTCCTCAGGAAAGTGAGGTCAGCAACACAGAAAAAAACGTCATAAGAGAAACTTTTTCTCCGGTAGCAAATAGAGTACCTTTATAAATCCTACGTTTTTGTTAATAACTTCTGTAATTAAAATGATAGAAATTTTTAAGCAGCTGAAATGCCTTCCTTGAAACAGTCGGAATACACTGATATCTCTCATGATGCAGAACACTTTGCCCTCCGAAAGAAGATGCTGTCGCAGACAAAAAAAATTGACGCCAGGGACAGTTACTTTTTTTTAATATATAGAGAAAAAAATGTTTATATATTTCTCATTTTAAAATTTAATGTTTTAATTTTAAGTAAATTAAAACAATTCCTTTTTATTTCAGTGTACAATTCAGCGCATCTGTGATTTCATCTTCAATAAAAGTATTTAAACATTTACCAATTGTAAGTTTTTCTTGAATTATTATTTTGTGCCCAGTGTTTATTAAATATTAAATTGCATAAAAAAGAACTTAAAAAAAAAATTATTATTATATTTAAATAGACATAATTTTATTTTGTAATTAAGTTTAATAATCAAATTAAAAACAAATTATACATACTTTTGCTAATAGGAGATAGACTCCTATTAACAACTCTTTTCCCTTAGATATTGCAGTTGCACAAAACAGTTCTGGAACTGATAAATTTTTTAAAATTACATTTTTCAAAAGTGCTTTATTGACGAATATATATACAGTCGGTAACAAAAGTGTCCGAACGCTAGCAAAAATTCCTATGTAAAAAAGATACATTTCATATGGTTTTGTTAAATAAATCCTGATCGAATCATGTTCTTAGACTGATTAAGAACAGGATTCGACAAGGATTTATTTAACAAAACCATATGAAGTGTATTTTTTATACATAGGAATTTTTGCTAGTGTTCGGACACTTTTGTTACCGACTGTATATATATATATATATATATATTTATGAAAGAATTCGTTGAGATATTTAAAATAAAATAATTCATTTTAAAAAATTTTTATTCCAGAATTCATCAGTTTTTAAAAAATGAAAATAATTCATATTGATTTTGAATTTCAAGAATCCTCTAATCCATGATTTTCACAAAAATACTTTTAGTTGTTTCCAAGAAAACCAGGTTTCTGTCATATTTTACCTCAAGCAGAATGCAGGTTACCAATAAATGCTAAATTTCCAGAAGATGAGGGTAATTTAGATCAATTGTCATTTTAAAAATGACCCTAACATTAAATCTTTATTAAAATCATATGAGCAGTTTTCAAGAAAACAAATTTTCTGCTATATTTTGCCCCAGGTAGGAGTGTGGGTTACCTGAAAACACTAATTTTCTTAAAGATGGGATATGTCAAATTGATTTTTTATCTTGAAAAAATCTTTAATTCAAAATTTTTATCAAACTCACGAGAGCCTTATGCAAGAAATTCAGTACATATATACAAGTTTAGTGCATTTAGTAATAAGAAAAGTTCTTTTGCAGTGACCTTGATTTTAATAAAATGCATCGTCTTGCCTAGTATTATTAACAATGCTATAAATGCTATAAAATATATATATATAAAGCAATATTTAGATACATCTTTAAAAAAAAAAAAAAAAAAAAAAAAAAAAACTATTGAAAAATATGTATAAAAATTAAAACAAAATTTTTGTTTCATATATTTATTAATTAAAAAATAATATATGCCTGTGTTGAATGATTCACATGAAATAGTTAATAAGAGGCCAAAAGAGTGTTTGTTAAAATTTTTCTTTCATGAAAGTTGTTTTGGATCTGTCATGCAAAAAACAGTTATGAGAAGAAAATGCCTTTAAGAATATCAATGTTATATAAAAATGTCACCCAAGCATTTAAGATGACATTCCAGAGACCCAAGTTTGATTAAATTGAATAGCAATGTAGATAAAAGCATTATGCTAGTGTTTTATATACTGTTTTACCAGTTAAAGATCAGGCATCTTTCCACCTCTTCTGTTTGTTGTCATGGTTACAAAAGATTCAACTCCCTTTCTCTCTCTCTCTTTTTTTTTCATGATATTTCCTGCTGCTTTAGTCTAGAGTTTAAACAGAAAATAAATGAAGAATATATGTATGTACTTCTGTTTGCCTAAGTCCAGTGTGAAAAAAAAGGAGAAAAGTTGGACAATTATTCTCTCGTTTTTGATAATGGTACATATCAGAGTAATATATATCTGATAATGGTATATATTATTTTTATTAGTTTTGATAATCATTTGGCAAAAATGGATCTTAATGCATACTGAGATTTTCATAATATTGCATTTATTTTATTCAGGATCAAGACCAAGAACAATCTACTGAAGCATGTACTTGTCACTTTTCTTCAAACCTTCATTTATCATTTCTCCTTTCTCCTAGTAAAAGTGCTTTAATTCAGGTAAGAAATAAAATTTTAATTAACAATTAAAATAGAAGATTAAAAAAATATTATCAGTGCTCTTTTATTTAGTAAAATGTAATTAACAAATTACATCCCCTCCCACAAAAAACAGTTAAACTTTTCAAATTATCATTTTCTAATTTAAAGCATTAGTTACTTCAATAAATTTGTATATTACCCCAAAAAATATATTTAAATTTTTCATTTGCATGATTTTTTTTTTTTTTTTTTACTTTTTTTTCTGTATTTAGATGTTGTATTCAACTTCCAATTTTTGAGGGTTTTTTTCTTAATATATATATATATAATTTTTCATATGGCAACATTGAACAAAATTTTGCATAAACTTACACAATGATTATATTTAGCAAATCATAGTTAAATTCAAAAATTTTATTTATAATAATAATAATAGCTAGGATAAAAATTTTTATATGTAGAAGCACTGCTTTTCATCCCTGGCCCTTGAGACAAAGCAGAAGTCATATTTGCCAACTTTTCCGGTTTTCCCGGAAGACTTCCAGTTTTTTAACGTATCTTCTGGTCTTCCGGACAGATGATGAAATCTTCCGTTTTTAAAAAAGTCGCAGATATCGTTCATTTTAAAAAGAAAACCCAAATGTTCTACGAAAACTCTTGATTCCCAATCTTTCTCCATCCATAATGTAAATATCAATATTCATTTCAAACTTGCTTTGAGATTCTAGAACATGTAAAGAAATGGAATTGTTAAATATTTCTTGCTGATGTAATTATTTTTTGTCCCTCCCCCTTCATTTATCTCCAACTAGTGATCAGCAATCAAATGTTCTGCAGAAGTCTTGTTTCCTAATCTTTATCCATCTGCAATATAAATGATAATATTAATTTTAAACTTCTTTCATTAGATTCTAGAAGTAGAGTTGAAAGAGTTTAATATTTCTTACTCTGTAATTATTTTTGTATCCCCCCCCCCCTTTTCCCCGGATTGTGATCAATGATTAATCCTCTTAACAATAAAGCAATGGAAGTGCTCAATATTTCTCACGTATGTAATTATTTTTAGATCTTTATTGCTGAATTTAACGAATCTGTTTATTTTTCCTCAATTAAATTAAATATTTGTATGTCATATTTATACCAAATGGGTAAACATGGGAAAAAAATATAGGACATTTTTTTCCAAATCAATTTAAGAAAATTAATACTCAGTTGGTTTTATGTACGTTTGAAACTCATAATTAGCTACTGCTACTTTTTTTTTTTTTTATATGTATGATTAATGTACATACACAAAAATCATATTCTATTTATTTAACAAATTAGTTATACTTTAACTAAGTTTTTTGTCTATTGTTAAATAAATTTCTTACAGATTCTGGCCTGTAGATATTTATATGTTGAAGAGGAATAACTTCATTTAAAACTTTTATATATTTAGTATAATTAATCTATAGTAAAACGTTTTTATAGATTGTTTCTAAATATTAAAATTGTAAAACTGTATTGTTTATTACATCAAAGAGAATAAAAATAAAAAAAAAAAAAAAAAAAAAAAAAAATTCTTTTTTTTTTAATGAAATCTTCCGGTTTTTCAACAAAAATCTTCCCTTTTTGTATTAAAATTGGTTGGCAAGACTGAGAAGTGCAAAAATTTTCAAGTCTGAATTTTCTACCAGACACATTCTAAATTTCTCTCACTGTAACATACATACTGTATACAGAGCTATTTCTTGTTGTGTAATAAAGAAGAGAATAAGTTTTCACTGTAACATGAAAATACAGCTATTAATTTACTTTATAAGCATTAGAAGGTGTTTCATAGGGAGAATGTTATTTTGACTTTTATTTTCTTCTAAGAAAATATTTAAAATTTCCCCTAGTCAAGAAAAATTTCTCCCAAAGCTTGTTTTGCACATTCGTTAGATGGAACCTAATTGATACAGATACGTAAATGATATTTTTACCCCCCCCCCCCCAACATAGTACTGCATAAAATAAATGAAATTGATAGATATTCAAGGTTCATACGCTTCAGGGAGAACCTGAAAATCAGGGAAAACCGAGGGAAAATAAAATCGGTCATAAAATCTCAGGGAAACACAGGGAAAGTTTCAAAACAAGCACCAAAACCTTAAAAAATAGGGATTTATTCTGGAAAAAGCTGGTATTCTCCCGTTTCCTGGATGTCATTATGGAAATCTGATAAGACACGCCTACTAACATCATGCCGATCCAATGAAAAACTGGGCACACTTTTTGCATCATGAACAATCAAATCGTGAAATTAGACACACCTTTCCTCTCTTTAATGGCCATATCACGCGAGAGACTTTCGTTCAGCATTTTACTAAACACAGCATTATACCCAACATACTCAGCCTGATTTTGTTCAAGGACAGCAAGTTTTCGGATGATCAACTTTTACGAAACCGTTTAGAAAAAGCTGAGTATGTTGAGCGTGCTGATCAGAATTGACCAATAGGAGGAATAAACAGGATTTTTTCCTGGAATACCTTTAGAGAAGGGAATACATCACGCTATCAATTCGGGGGAACCCTACGAACAGCTGACCGGTTTCTCGTTCGTTCAGCATAGTGAACATGTTGAGTATAATGTTGTGTTGAGTATATATGCTCCCGTGCGATATGGCCATAAGAGATTCTTTAGCTTGGTTTTTCCCCATGGTTAATTTGTTTTCATTCGATAATTGCCATCTGGCAGCAGCTTTAAGTATTTTGTTTGTTATTTAGTCTTACTGATGCAGTGTGCATGTGCTTAGCTTAGTTATTTTATTAGCTTAGGCATTTTATTTCATTTTTTTGTGAAATGGATTGAATTATAATTAAAAAGTAATTATTATCATGAGTTGGAAAACATCGTTTAATCTGGACTGGACAAATAAAAACTTAAATCCGCAGTTTGCATTTTGGGTAGAAAGTGTAGATAGTGACCCTTACAAAGCACAGTGTCATTTAAAAATCATTGGCTAATCAAATTTTTTGAAGCATTTGGTTTAAGGGCAAATTTTTATGTAAGGTAATTAAGTTTCCAAGAGTTTGTTATATATATATATAATGATAAAAATGGGACTGTATTACGGATATGTACGATCATCTTATGAAGGAAAGTAGGTATCTTATAACAGAAAGAGGGAGTCCGTTTAAGAAACGAATATCCTTTATTTAGTTCTAAAGATGCAGTCTCAATAGAGATGATGCAGTCATGGGCCGGTTGTTCGGACATCCTAAGCGGTATATGTGCTCTTACTTCCGGCAACCAAGTAGCTACAGTGCCGATGGTTGGCACTTCGCCGTAGCGGTGCACACTGAAGGACGCGGCAAGCACTGTATATAATGCACATAACATTTACAGTTTTAATTAATACCATGTTATATTATACACTTTTATCTTATACTCTAACAAAGAAATTCCCCAAAATATTATTACCTGTTCTTTTTCACTTCCAAGGACATTTTACTTTCCGAGTTCGTCATCTAAAAACTTGACAATCTGCTTCCATAATTCAACTCCAATGACATATTTTTTAGTTATCCTTTTTTTTCTTTAATCAATCCCATCAATATGTTCATTTTATATACACCCACAGCACTGAAATATCTTTCTTTCAATAAATACAGAAAATATAAACACTCTCACGTTGATTATAAAACCAACATGGTGGGAATAAGAGAAAATTGTCGGAACGATTTTATGGGGAGCTTGGTTGTTCGACGACAGCCAAACGATATCGGCTTATCGGAACAACAAATATGTCCTCAAATTGGTGGGTGTGAAAGCACATAGTACATAACACTGTATTTTGCCTGCATGGATGTCGGATAATGACTGTCGAATACGATTTATCGGTGTCATATCGCCAAGTGTGAAAGCATTCTTAAGGAACAATCTATTTTACAGTTTCTTCTTTTGTATATTATTTTGAAACAAATGAAAATATTAACATAAAATTTGGATGGCATGTTCATTGTCAAATCATTAATCAAATTTTATATAACTTCAACATATTTAATGATTTTTAAACTGATATTAATTCAGTTTTTCTCAAAAGTAAGTTTTGAAAAAAATGAAAAATTTAAACAATTTTTGAAAAGAAAACTGAATGAAAAATGGTGTTAAGAAAGTATTACAGATAAGTGAAGATACGCATGCCTTCAAATTTTAAATTAAAAACTCAACTTTTTTTTTTTTTTTCCTAACTTTTTTTATTCCATAACAGATTTTTCCAAAAAATATCTTTTATTAATTTGTAAACTTCGAACATGGCCAGAATAATAAAAATGTCTAAGTAGTTTTAAAATGAACTTCTCATCCAATTTTCACGTTTGTATCTACATTTTTAAAAAAGTTATTCACTTACGAAAAAAAAAAAAAAAGAAAAAAAAAAGTGAATGCAGGAAGAAAAATCTAGTTTTAATCAAAAATATAGATGCATGTGCATCTTCACTTATCTTTAATTCATCCTTAACATAATTTCTCATTTCGTTTTTTCTTAAAAAAAAAAAAAAAAAAAAAATTCTTTCACAGTTTATTTTTGAGAAAATTTCAATTAATATCAGTTTAAAAATTATTATTTATGTTAAAGTTATACATAATTAATGATTTTATAATGAACTTGTTATTCAGATTTTATGTTCATATGTTCTCTTCTTTAAAAAATATGTGCAGAAGAATAAAATGGGAAAACATGTTATTTCTTACTATTTGAATATAAATGTATGTACTGTACACTGTTATATGTGTGCATGCATGCGTGTGTGTTAAGGATAGGAGGAAATGAGACATGTGTATGGAAACAGGAAATTGCATGATGCTATGCAATATTTCTGTTTATTTTGTTTTGACATTTTGGTAGTTTTATTGATATTACTTGATTTTTCTCTCTTCCAAAAGAAAGTTTTTGTTCTCTTTTTTAAATTAGTATTTTTTATTTTAGGGTATTAATGTAAATATTGTAGAACCTGAACTCATGCTGTATGCAGGTGGGTATGATTTTTTAATTTCTTTTTCATGTGGTGATATTTTGCTTTAAGCAAGTATTGAATTTAATCAGTGTTATCACTGTAAATATAAAAGAGAACTTTTTAGCAATAAAAATAATCCTTATGAGAAACATTCCTTTAAGAATGTTATTAAATTCATTTAATAACATCCACTAAGAAATTCATTTAACAATTACAATAAGTCCTATACTGTTAATTGAATATTTAACCCTACTGCTGTGTTCGGGTTCATTTCGACTCAACATTGACATACATGATAATTTGTATTTTATGTAGACTACACTCCTTAAAAACATTATATAAACTGTTATATAAATTTAATTAAAATATAGGAAATAAAAGTACAGTTATGTACAGTTATATATTGAAATTAAAAGCTTTTGGTCTCGTTTGGACTCCATTTCGTACATTCAAAAATGAATGTCCATTTCGTTCATTCATAATGAACACAGCAGCAGGGTTAAATACTGGTGCATTTAATTGGTATTATTTATGCTAATAAAGGACAGCATCAGATATCATAGAAAAAAAGTAATTTCAAAAAGCATACAATGTAAATTTCTTGAATGAATAAATAAATAAAAATAAATAATAACTAAATAAAAGCTAGTAGTTAAATGGCACTTATATATACAGATATCCATGCAGCAAATATAATTTTATATGAAATTACTATGAGTAAAATGTTATTATTATGGTGTCGATACTATATACTATAACAAAACATTGAAGCAAATGCAAATTTTATTCTGTCATAAGAGAAATTGTCAGAAAAATCTGCCCTTAATTAGTTACTCCATGTTGTTTCTCATTGCACTATTTATTTAAATCGTACTTAATAAGCTTTTCTAATCATGCATAATGCTTACTAGATGTTGAATATAAAACTTTATCATGATCAACATAATTTTATTTACTTTTGAATTGAAATGTTGAAAAAGTATTTAGAATCAAAATATGTTTTTTTTAATTTAAAATCATGTTTAAACTTTTTGTGTTTAACTTACCTTTTACTGCTTCTTATATTCGGAGTTAAACAAGTTTGCACATTAAAAGTGTGTAGTTTGTTTTGGTTGAAAGAAAACATTAATACATGGAGGTAAAACTAAAATGTCATAGCCACACAACTGTAGTGCATTCAGATCTCAGTAATAGTTAACATCTCGGTATCCAGGTGGCAGTATCATCGTATCAATACACATGCCATGGGAGTGTCCATGGAATGTTTGATGGGAAATGGAAGATTGGTAGGATCTGGTTGGCAACCAGTGGCGGATTTAAGGGGGGGGCTAGGGGGCTGAAGCCCCCCCCCCCCAAAAAACACTGACATTCACTATTGAATATTGCAATTGTAAATTTTTTATTGGTCTAGAATAACACTTTGAAAAATCTTAGCCCCCCCCCCCCAAAAGTCAAGTTCTGGATCCGCCACTGTTGGCAACTATAAATAATGTTGACTTGTTACAGTCACTATCTTCCTTTTTAGTTTGTAGTGATGAACCATCATAAGATATGAGCTCATGCTTAGTAGTTTTTAGCTTTTAAATTTATTTCTTTTTCAATCATGTTAGTGTGCTTTAAATGGAGTCTTCACTGTTAAATTAACAAGTATATTTATATAATTTAAAATATGGCTAATTGTTCAAGGGAAATGATTTACAGTTTTTCTTCATGTTATTTATCTTGCCGAGGACAAATGTGTTATTGCTTCATACGTTGCATCAGATAAACTTTAGTTCTTTTGCCTTCACTGATGGATGCCAGCAGTCCAGGCTGTAGTTTGTGGGGGGAGGGATGTGTCCCCCCCCCCTGAAAGTGGATCATAATTTTGTTAATTATCGTTAGTTACCAAAAACACTTAAGATTTTTATGTAACACAAGCTGCCTTCGTCGACCAACTAGTACACCGACCAGCAAAACAAGTTTGCATTAAAATGTCTGACAGCAGTAAATTCCCATTAGGTGGCGCGTGCTGTGCCCTCGTAACTAATTAGACACTTAAAATGGCTTTTTTAAATGTGTATAACAGCCTGTTTTCCTACCGTGCAGATGACCCTTGAAAATTCTTATCGTATTCACGACCCTCAAAAAAATCTGATCATAACAAATTTCTGCATAGGTGCGCCTATGGCAAGATTTCCCGTTTTAGACACTTACTATAGTCTGTTCGCTTACTGTAAAAAAGACTCTTGAAAATTCTGATTGTATTCGGGATCCTTTAAGAATAAGTTAGTAGCAAACTTCCGCTCAGCAGCACCCTTCCCTGTTTAGGAACCTACAACAGCATGTTCGCTTACCATGCAATGACCCTTGAAAATTCTGACCTTAGCAAATTCAAAATCTGTGGCGATGGCGACTGCAGCACCCTTCTCCCACTTCAGACACCCACAACTGACTCCTAAGTATGTGCAATCAATTTCTCACTTCCCAAAACTTAAAATTACGATTTTTCAAGGTCTTAGCACGAATAAAAGGATTTCGGCAAGAAAAAGGAATTAAATTTATCTGGTATTTAATTTATTTGTCTAAAATTATTATTGTTTTAATTCCATTGGATCATAAAAGATCGGTCTTTCAGAGAGATCGTCTTTAATTAAATAAAGGTGATGAGGAAAGCAAAATTTCCTGCATATTACATGGTATTTAAAGAAAAAAAAAGCAGTTTATTGTATGTTATGGCTATTGTATAAAGACGAAATTAGATGAGGTTTGATTTGATTATAACGATTGCTCACTAACAATTTCTGATCCTTTAAGCAAATATTTTATTTTAGTTTCATCGCTAACATGTTTGGAAATATCTGTAAGTCTATAGAATTTAACTGGTGTTTCTTGATATGAAATAGCGCAAGGAAGCTGATTTAAAGTCACATTAATAGGTACATATTGAGCAGTTGGTGACGGTTTGGGATTAACACCTCAGTGGCAGTCCAAAGACGAGACATCACAATTTTTATTTTCTGTGGAAGGGATGGCTCTCCTGCTTCAGTATCCCCCAGAGGTATTATTTGTATGGAACAGGACATTGCAGCCATGACAGATTTTATGTGCACCAGAGTCTGATGTACAGGATAGTCTTCGGCTGGTTCAAGTATAAAATCCGAAATCTTTCTATTGCAAAATTGACATTCTACCAACTAGGCTACCACAACAATATGAAATAGCTCATATAGTAAGTAGGTGAAATGAGGAATGGACTCTTAGGGAGGGATGTGGCAAATACTGATCCATTGATGGAAGAAAATTTATCATTGAGCCTGTAGCTAAAAATTACCAATTAGAAATATTCGGCTAATGAAAGGTGTTTTTTCAAAAAGGTTGCACTGTAATGACTAAATTGGATTAAATTTGACATGAGTAATTAGAAAACTAAACTTATTAGTAGCAGACAAATGGATGCCGTAATAAGTATGTGCTAGTAAGCATTAAGTAAACATTTAAATAATAAATGTAGAAATTCTAAATTTTTTGGTAAAAAAACTTTCTTGATAATTGCTATTATATTCTTCAAAAAGAAAAAAAAATCTCTGTGTCAGCAATTTTATTTATGTGATGAAGCATATCTCTATAAACTTTTCTATCTTATTCGCCTCTTAATCTGACCGATCAATCTTCTTCTGGGCATTTTGATAGCGAAGAATACTGTGTATATTAAAATAATATGTCAACAGATGAAAAAAATAAAATTATACTCACTTCTCTTGCTAGGCGAATAAAAGAAAATAGGGAAAAATAAAGCTAGAAAATAAGCTAAATCATCAGTCATTGAATTGGATTTTAAAAAATTGCACATGCAGATAACTTTCTTCAGTAGTAATTTTAAATATAAAAGAATGTGTGTAAAAAAAGAAAAAGTGTATTTAAAAAAAAAGAAAGAAAAGAAAAGGAAAAAAACTGAAGCTTATTTTTTGTTTCTAAGTAAGGTATAAATTTGTGTACAAAAAAGATTTAATTTAGGACAATGGGACTTTTATTTAGTTTGTTCTGCCACATAAAGGCATGCGGTAATTGTGTCGCATCCCTTAGCAATGGCTACTACATTCATTTTTTACAATATTTTTCACACGATTTGTCTACATTTTATTTAATTTTAATTTTTTTTTTTTTGAACTTGATGCGAAAGGGGAAAAAGAAAAACATCTTTTAATTGGTTTAAAAAAGAATGATAAATAAATAAATGATTTTTTTCCTTAAGTCTGAACAATAATTGATTTCTCTGACAGCCGTGGCCCATGTTATTCTATGGGAAAATTTGTTTTTATAATTATTCATTACCTAATGTATTTTTTAAATTCCTAATTCACAATCACTAAATTAGTACTCATTTTCTAAAAATTGATAAATTTTCAGTATTTCATTTTGTGGGAAAAAAAAAAAAAAAAAGTGAAAGTGAAAAATGCACTCATTGAAAATTAGGATTTATTTTATCTTAGAATTACAATAGGAGAAAAAAAATCTTTTTTTTGGAAAAAAAATTTAATGATTATAAATTTTCTGAATGTCGAAACAGAATTAAAAAAATAAATTAGGTAATGAGTAATCACGAAATCAAACTTTCCCATAGAGTAACATGGGCCACGGCTATCGTCGAAATTAGGTATTGTCCCCCTCTAAAAATAGGAAGTTGCTTTTCTTAGCAGCAGTTACTACTTTCATTTCTTAAAATTTATTTTTAAAGTTGTATGTTTTACCTCAATTATAATGTAATATCTTTTAAATTTGTTGGCAAAGGGAAAAAAACCTTTTTTAATTGTTCTACTTTGTCTCAAACCAATACTCTTGTTGCCCTAAGAAAGATACTTTTGTTTAGCCTCGTATGAGAATATATATATATATATATATATATATATATATTTCTGCATAGCACATTAACCATATTTTTCGAATGACACTACTTGTAAGTCCTTCCTTTTATTGAAAGTAGGTGAAAAACGAGAAATTTTATGTCTGCGTATAAAGATTTTCTGAAAAAAAATTAGAATGCTCCAAAGATGTAAAAAAAAAATAAATAAATAAAAAATAAAATAAATAAACCTTTTTTTTTTCTCCTGGCATATTTTAAGTATTTACCTGGATGGGTGGGAGTAGCATGTACTAACCGACAATAGGGCCTTTGCCTTCGGTCCCCCAGATGACAACACCCCTAAAAGTATGCGGGTGGCATTTTCAGATGGGGAATACGAAAGGGTGCCAAACATCAGGTCTCCCCCCAATAAAATTTTCAAGCTACGCCCCCAGGGTCTGTTTAAGACTCAAAAGCGAGGTAAGCCCAGTGTCATTCGCCCCCCCCCCCTCCCAATCCTTTACAAATCGTTTGTCCTTTATTATATCTACAGATTTTTATGCAAGCTTAAAAAATGTGACTATTCACTATAAACCTTTTTAAAGAAACAAAAAAGGAAGTAAAAAGAAACTTAAGTTACTGCTGTCAAATTTATGCAAATGATGTCAAAACAATAATTATTGAACATATAATGCTAATTCTAAGTTAATTTAACATGGTGCAAAAAGAAAATGTCATTCAAGTACACACAAATCTCATGTAATTACACAATATCTAATAATGTAGTAGATACTTAGTCAGTGAAAAAGAAATATAAAACATCCTGATAACAGAATGGTTGTGGATGCTGCAGATAATTTTCAACAATATCAAACAATAAATACTTAAATTTTATTCAAATTAAAACTTCTTTTCATTTCAAACTAAAATTATGGATTTTATATTTAGAAAACATGAACCTCTTTCAATCTTGACGTCACTATGTTTGTAGTTGGTTGATTGATTAGTTGATTAGATTAACATTGCACTAGAGCTGTCGAAAAAGTGAGTTGCATAATTTAGATAAAAGTTTCATTTAAAAAAAAAGTTCTTGGACAAAAAATTATCTTAAAAAGTGAATTTGCGGGCCCCCCTTGTAAATTCTTGAGTAAGCCCGGGCTTCATGGGCCTATTCGGTAAACAGACCCTGTACGCACCTGCCAGCAGTATAGCTTCTTGGTCATCTATGAAATTTTTTTTTTTGCTCCGATAGTTTGAAGCAGTGCTTCCGGTTATGTCTGTAAGTTAAAAATTCTTCGTCAAAAATTTTTCTCGTTAAAATTAATAAGTGCTGGTCACTTTTTCAAATTTAAAAGTTTAAAGCTATTTGCCAGTTAGTGAAGTTTAATAATAAATATATTTGAATTTACAAATATTAAGTTTTTTTTTATAATCTATTAAATTGTTAAATTTGATCTGTTACTAATGTTTTTATCATAGTACAAAATAAAGATTGATGTCTTTTAAACCTTTTGTCATCACTACCTTCTTACACTTAAACGTTTATTTAATTCAATCAAAAGTCGAATGCTAATACTGCTGTATCAACTTTGCTTAATATAAATGTAATATACATTGGCTAATAGTTTTAAACTGAAAACAGAAATTACAGTAAGCTTGCTGGAAAATCATAGTAGTCCATGGAATCTTAAACGAGTTTCACTTTTACAGTCTCTTACAAAACTGGTAATCCTAAGATATTTTCAGGTAAAAGAGATATTACATATGAATGCATAAAAAGGGATTCTTATTTAGTTATTTTTACTTTTTCTTTGGCTTTAGGCAAGCAATGTTTGCATTGCTTCTTATAACTGCATAACGTTGTATGCATTTTATATTTTAAAAATTTAAATTCACTTAGAGAATCATTCATTTAGAGCATAAAAATTGAAGGATTATTTTCAAAATAGTATACATATATTTCTTTCTTTTTTTAGTAATGAAAATACTTCTAAATTGTTACTTCTTGTTTTGAAAGTTCTTATTACAACAATATTAATTCATTGAGTACTATTCCGTCTAAGGACCGGTTCTCGGTGTTTTATGGCTCCATAATAAACCAGGAAATCATGTTAAAAATATTTCGCTAAATTAGAAACATCCTTCCAAAATTAGTTATAATGATTATGATTTAAATAATGAATAATTTAAAAGTATTAACAATATAAATAAATTTATAAATATCTTATTTATATATTTACTATTTTATTTATTATTAAGAATATATTGTTTATGAATTATTCGAGAGAGAAAAAAAAATTCTCAAATAGTATAGTCTTGCGATAACGCTATCATTGGGTCTCGAATGTTACTGAAATGTTACTCTCAATTACTGAATGCTCCAACCTAGTCCTAAAACAGAAAAGTATCATTTAGTGTTTAATGTTGAAACAAATATTTGATCCGTTTTCTAGTGATCACTTTTTATTTTTTAAAATTATGTAATCTCAAAAATTATAATTAACATATCAAAAATTAAAATTTACTGTGATAAAAAGAAAAAAAAAAGTTTACATGTCGAATAAAGAAATATTTATTAACAATAGACAGAAAATACATAAGGGAATTAAAAGGCATACGTGCCTATCACTTTTCAACATAATCACCAAGTCTATTTAGGCATTTATCATAACACAGAACCAACTTGTTTAACCTGTCTTAGTAGAAATCAGGTCCCTGTCCATTGAGCCAGGTCTCAGCGGATGTTTTCACAGCACTATCTGGAGAGAACCGTGTGCCGGGTAAGTGCTCCTTCAACCGTGGAAACAGGAAATAGTGCATTGGGGGGGGGGGGCTGCAGATTTCCAGATGGCTTCGCGTAACCTTGTCAAAATGGCACAATAACAATCTGCGTTGATGGTCTGGCCACACTCCAGTTAATCGATCAGGATAATACCACACGAATCCCAGAATATGGTTGCCATAACTTTACTGGCAGAGGGTGTAACCTTAAATTTCTTTGTTGTTTGTTATGCAGGGTGTTTCCACTCCATAGTTGCTTTTTTGCTTGTGGGAACGAAATGATGAAGCCAAGTTTCATCCCCTGTAATGATGTGATCGATGAAGTTCTGGCCATCAGAATGGTAAAGCTGAAGAAGAAATGTGAGACTGCACATCATTTGTGTGGCTTTGTGCTTATCGGAAAACACACGTGGAACACAGCAGGCACACACCTTGGAATATCGCAACACATAAGAAACGATATGCTGCACACTACCATAGCTCAGTCCCAGCTCTGACGAGATTTCACGCAGAGTTACCCGTCAATCATTTTGAATCATTTCTTCAGCTCTTGCCGTGTTGATTTCTGTCGTTGAAGAACTTGGTCAGCCGCTCCCTACCATAATGCGGTTTTCGACATCCTGTCTGCCTGATTGAAAAGAGCAACACCATTTTGCGACTTTTCTGCTCATTGCTTCTTCATCATGAACTTCCATGATTTGACTACGAATGTCAGATATGGACACATTATCTTTGCCCATAAAAATCGAATCGCGGCTCGCACTTCCACACGAGACCAATTTTCTAAGCTTCTTGCCATTTGAATTGTCTTGAACCGTCTGGGAACTTTCACTACCTACCCGCACACCAGCTGTATGACAAGAAGCACCATCTGTCTCCACTCTGGGGAAACAAAATTTCTCCACAATATGTACTTTTCAAATGCTGCAGCTAGTAACCTTTTTTTCTGATCACCCTATTTTGGTCAGTATGTTTAGTTTAGTTTAGTTTCATTATTATTATACAAATTTTTCTTCTGCTATTTTTATATATATAAAAAAAGTACCATATCATAATCATTGAATATCCAATATTTCTTTTATTTGATAAAAATATCTGTATTTTATTTGTTTTTACAGGATTCTCTATATCAAAATTCAAGACATACATACAACAAACAAAGATATTTCAAAGTAGGAATACTAATCATATTGAAGAAGCTGCTCCTTCTAACAGTTTATATGATATCAAACAGAATATAATGAAGTTACCAAAGGTTTTGAATTATTATTATTATTTTGAATTTTCAAAGCACTTCCTTCTAAATTTTAAATGTACATTTTTATTTAATAATATAAAATCTGCTTTCTTTAATGTAATACTTGATTCTTTCTTTTTCAATGTAAACAATTATTTGTTTATTTTTAGCTGTCCAATATTACTATTGACTTGTTTTCTGTGAAGATGATGATGAAAGGTGGTCATAGGTAATATTTTATGTCTTGTTATTTTAATTTATACTAATTAAATTAAATTTGTTTTAAATTTCTTTTTAAAAAATTCTTAAAAAGCTATTTTTAATAATAATAATAATAATAATAAGAAATTCTTATTCTAGTGGGAAAATTTAAAAATTCAAAATTATATGTGTAAGGAGCAGTTTGTTTTATTTTCCATTGAAATCTACAGTTGATGTTGTTAATTATTTGTAGAGGTTAATTTATTTTAAGTTTATACTTTAAAAATTTGCCAATGCTTTGTAAATAATATTTGCATTTACTTTATATATTTTATTCTCAGGACATTTTTATTTGGTATCAAGCAAATTTCTTGGTGTTTTAAAATTGGTGAAATATTAGAGCAAGAACCTCTTCCTAATATTACATCTAATATTCAAGTGAAAGAAGTTTCTGCTGCTAGTGATCATCTTCAGATAAGTCAACTTCAAAATTTTGCCTTTGATTTTAATGTGAGTTTATTTAATAATCTAATGCTATCTCAAATATTTATGTAATCCAATTTTTACAATTACTTTTTAAATGACAGATACTAAAAAAAAGAATTTGAATATAAATATTATATAATTTGATTTTAATATAAAATTTGAATATAAATAATATAATAAAACTTCAAAATATTATATGTTATATTTCAATAAATGTAATTAGATATATTTAAATTATAAATGCTCAGCATGTGTGTAAAATAAAATGTATTTAATAGTTGCACTGAAGGCATCATGGTGACCACAGGAACAGGTGCCATGTTTGATGGATAAGGATTAATCAAAAAGGCACAGTCATCTTCTCCCAATCCTAAAGGAAGAAAATTGTACAAAAAGAAACTTTTTTTTTTTTTTAGATGGAAAATTACTTTGTAAAAAACTTTTTAATAAAAGATGTAATCTCAGTTTAAAATTAGATAAAAGATAAATTCTAAAACTATATTAAAACATTAAAAACCTTTTAAAATTACCCATACGAGCGCTTTCAGCTGCTAAAACGCAGCCTTCATCAGGTACATCTCGGTGAACTAGATCGTCCAGCGGTCTTGTCATCTGGTTTTCCTCCTCCCCTCCTTTCTAGCATGACGTGCCACCCGGCATCAATTTCTATTAGATCACTGTTGCAGGAGTCCTGATTCGCTAAAATTTCGACTATTTCTCTTTTTGTTGCATAAAAATAATTATTGTAATAGGCTATTTTGTTGAAGTTTTTGAAATCAATTGTAATATTTTCTTTTAGGTTTATTTTTGTTAAGGCTGTTGTTATTTTATTTTATCTTATATCATTTTTATGTTCTTTTATCCGTGTTTTTATTTTTCGTTTTGTCATGTCTATATAGCATCCAGTTGTTTTATTTTCATTGGTGAAATTAATTTTATAAATACCTGCGGTTTCTGATAAGTGGATTTCATCTTTATCATTTCTGATTCTTTGGAATATGTTACTATTTGGTTTTATCGGTATGTTTATGTTTAACTTAGCGGTTTCAGTTTTTATTTTATTACTTGTACCTTTGTTATATGGGATTGGGGGGATATATTTTTGTTTAGATTTTTGTGCGTTATTAATATTGTCAAGTTTTTTTAATCTATTTTTATACAATTTATATATTAAGTTCTTTTTATAACCTGCATTTTGACATATTTCGGTGATTTTTTGAAGTTCTTGTTTTAGTAAGATTTCGTTGGAGCATATATTTATTGCGCGATTTATAATATAATTTTATGAATAAAAACAGCCTTAACAAAAATAAACCAAAAATTAAA
The DNA here is from genome assembly GCA_963930645.1 of Salticus scenicus. NCBI lineage: Eukaryota > Metazoa > Arthropoda > Arachnida > Araneae > Salticidae > Salticus > Salticus scenicus. Next base: position 353,698,725 of record OZ005649.1, on the reverse strand, counting down.
TATTAAAATTGTTTTAAAAAACTTCAACAAAATAGTCCACTACAATAATTATTTTTATGCAACAAAAAGAGAAATAGTCAAAATTTTAGCAAATCACAACTCCTGTAACTGTGATCCAATAGAAATTGATGCCGGGTGGCATGCCATGCTGGAAAGGATGGGAGGAGGAAAACCAGATTACAAGACCGCCAGACGATCTAGTTTACTGAGACGTACCTGATGAAGGCTGCGGTTTAGCAGCTGACAGCGCTCGTATGGGTAATTTTAAAAGGTTTTTAATGTTTTAATATAGATTTAATCTCGCCCTGTTCTAGAAGTGCTAAATTTACTCTTGGGGTGAACTGTTAAAAATTTCAGTATTAATTTTAAATATTATAAATTGTGTTTTAAGGTAGCATTTCATAATTTTTCTGTGTACAAGAACATATTTATCATACTGAAAGTAATTTACAGTAAACATATAAAGGCAGGTTTGGCTTTTGGAAAGTTGAGATATCTGTAATAATTTATTATTTACTGTAATTGTTTTTGAAAGTAAATTACTAAAATTGTATTTTTCAATACATTGTTACAAAAAATATAAATAAATGTTTTTAAACATAGTATAGGGTTTTACAATATAAAAATATCCTTTTAAATATTCTGCAGTGAGTGTTTTCAGTGGAACTGAGGAAGCCATTGTATGAGGCAATTATTAGGCAAACTATTTTAAGAGAAGGTAAACAAAGGAAAACAATGTGGACCAGTATAATTTATTCTGAAATTTTAAAGAGAATAACATATAAACATAATACAAAACTAATTTAGGGAATAAAACTGCGACTTCATTTTAAATGTTCCTTATGTATAGGTTTCTAACTGTGATGAACTAATTCTAGGAAATGATGCTAAATTCTTATCTGTCCGTCTATTTCTAATAGAATTTTTAAGGTTCAAGGTAGAAAACTCTTGTTACGTATAGTATAGACGATGCAAATGCAGCACTAATTTTCTGTGCATGAGATACTGAATTTGGGAAATTTGCTCTCAATAATGATTTGTAAAACTCTAATTTTGGAACTCTGAGAAGAAAATGTTCTCAATATATTTTAATTTTTCCATATCTTGTCTATTATTGCTAACCTGTTGACATGGAATCTGACACACATATTTTCATTATAATTCACATTCGCAAAAAAAAATTAAAGCTTATTAATTATCATAATGTCATTGTCCAATTCGAAATAAAACTGACATTATGTAAATAATTATATCATAATGGAAAAGGATTGGCACAACACTTGATCTTTAGATAATATCTTTTCTTATTATAATTTACTATGATAAAAAATATCTTTTTTAAATTTGCTGCTAGCTGGGCTGTAGTTTTTCCATCTATGATATAATGTCAAAGTACCCTCATTAGTGTCTTCAAAAGATTGTATTATGTAGTGTAATTTTGTAATAATATAAAGTTTTTATTTTTATAGTTTTCAGGTATTGTATGTTGTTGCTTTTATTGAGGTAGGCGAGAAAACTACGTACCAGATTATACATTCCTTATGAAAAATAGGAAATATGAACTTCTAAATTGTTTTAGTTTTTCTTAGTTTGGTGCTTTGATTATATCAAATTTTATTTTACAATATTGCATTTATCAAAAGCATGTTTCTGTTAGATTAAATTATTATTATCAAATTATTATTATATATATGTGTGAAATAAATTATATGCCAACTATTTTATATGTTCAAGTAAAGTTATGTCTTAAATAAGGTCGTATTAGTATTTTTGTGTATATATATGTGTGTGTGTGTGTGTGTGTGTACACATTTATACATAAACTTTTTGTAAAAGGTTAATTTACTAAAATTTCTGAGTGTTAAATTATTAGATAGTTTCAGATTTTATTTTCTAGGATCCAATTTTTCAAATAACAGTTCCTGTAATTAAAAAATATTTTTCAAATATTTTAGGTTGCTGATAAAGCAATAGATGCCAAAGTGAATCTTTCATTGCTCCATTTGTTGTATGAAAATGAAGTCTTACAATATTTTCTAAGCATATTATTGCTTAAATCTCAAAAAGTTAATTCGAAACCTAAGCCAACTGCTGATTGGTAAGGAATGTTTACTTTTTAGTTTAATATTTCTTAGAATTTGTTTTAGATTGTTTTTATTTTGTTTTTTAATTATAAATGTTTCAGGAAGATATCTATGTTGGATTTGTTTCAAGGCTACAAAGTAAAAGTTATTTTTGAAATAGATGACATACGTGCCTCTTTTAAAATTCCTAAGTGTGAAACATTTAGTTTTGGATTAGTGAGCAGTCAGAGTTCTCTAGAACATTACATTCAGATCAAAGGTATATCTTTAAATAACTTTTTATATTTGCTTATATAAATGGAAATATATATATATGTGTGTGTATACAGCAAAACACCATTTATATGTCTTTGAAGGGACTGACGTAAAAGGATGTATAAATAAAAAGACATATAATCGGGGAGGGAAGAAACTTTCATTGCTATAAATGTAATGATACTGAAGCAAAATATATATGAAAGTGCTCATTAATAAGATTTTTAAGACAACAACCAATATATCACTTTATAGGAATTTATATTTGAAGATAATTAAATTAAAAAAAGATTTATTAGAAAAAGTGAGAAAAATCGTACCTTTTTAAAAGTTGAATGTAGTATATCTGTCCCTCCCCCCCCCCCCCCCCTAGTTCTGTTTTTGTTATATCTACACTCTGGTTGATTCCTTTTAAATTTTAAAATTTATCTCTCAATGAAAATGTTTTGCACTTTGGAGACATTTTAATATACTTATACAGAAAGGAACGACAATTAAAAAAAAAAAGTTTATCCAAGTTCTAGAATGATCTACTTATCAGAGAGTTAGTCTAGTATACAATTTGAACTAACCATTGTCTACCATATTTTTAAAATAAGAGTCTTCAAACATTCTGTGCTTTTCCATTTGAGATGCTTTCTAAAAAAAGTCCTTTTTATTTAGAACAGAAATATAATGACTGATCTAAAAATTTTGCAAATTTATGGAAAGCCAGTGGAAAAGACTGATAACCGATATTGAGCGGCGCGTAATCTAAGAATTTTTGCATTAAAATGAAGAGGAATGAATTGGGACTTTACTAAAAGGACGTATAAACATAAAAGACCTATAAGCGAGAGACGTATAAATGGTGATTTACTGTATATATAATGCCACGAAGTATCATGACATTTTTTTTCATTTTATTTCCTAATAATCCTTAAAAATCATAACTACTAAAATTAAATATATTTAAAGAAAAATAAAAAGTAGTTATATTAATTAAATCAATTAAATATGCTTTTAATTAAAAAAAAATATTTATTTAAAATTAAAATTTTTTTGCATATAATTATAATAATTTTATCTTTTTCATCTTTTATCATTGTTTTGGCTTTACAATGTTAACCTCATTTCCCTTCATTTCGGTTTTCAGATTCACCACCTTTCAAAATCACCATCTTTTATAAAAGAACTTGTTATTTTTCTTAATTTTAATCAAGTCTTGTAAAAAGAGACTTTTCGCTCTTTAATCTGTTCTTAGCATTTTTACTCATGCCAGTTGCAATGTTCCAGAATGTTCTTTCTCATCACCATTATGTTATGTGCACTCTTTAATTTTATTAGTCTCTTCTAATTTCTCTGCACTAAACATTGACTTAGTCAATGGCATGGCATAGTGATCGTTCAAGAAATGTATGAAGCAAAACGATGCTAGCTCAGTGTTTGATTATCAGCATTAGTGTTGTTCTATTCCTGATATTTCCTCTTTTAAAATATGAGTCCAAGATGCTATATCTGAAGATTTTACAAGCAATAGATTAGTTTTACGAAATAAATGTATATCTTCAAAAGTCATGATGAAAAAAAAAAATAGTAATTTAATTATGAAAATTACCTTTGATTAAGCTCTGTTAAAAACTATAGACCTTTCAAGTCGAAATCTGCCCCCCCCCCCCCCCCCTTCAGTAGCTATTACATGGTCTGCCTTGGTTTCTTGTCTTCCTTCCTCTGTGTTGATCTTCTATGAGGTGGCGCCACGCACGATCTAAATCAGCAAACAACTTGTGCCCGTTACACGCTAATTTAGTGTTTTATTATTTCTATGGTTTTCCAGTAAAAAGCATAGTCCGGGTTATTATAATTGGCTATTTTTCTTGTTTTGCTAAAATTGATGTTTATATTGTTTACATTATTGACTTTAGTGAGGGCTGTTGTTATTTTTCCATATTTAATGTCATTTTGGTGTTCCTTAATCCTGGTTAATATTTTCCTTTTGGTTACTCCAATGTAGTGGCCTCTTTTTTCATTTGCATATTTAAAAGGGATCTGGTATATTCCAGCAGTTTCAAGTCGGGGGGTTGTATCTTTATCATTCCGGATTAATTGAGAGATATTAGGATTTGGTTTTATGGGTATATTTATATTATGTTTTTTGGCTATATTCTTAACTTTAATTGAAGTTTCCTGATCATATGGTATAGAATAAGTAAAACTTGGAGAGGTTTTCTGATAATTTGGGATATTATTAAGTTTATTGATCCTTTTCTTATATAATTTATTGACAAGGTTTTTACTGTAGCCTGCTTTGATAGTTATGTTTTTAATGTAATTTATTTCCTTTCTTAAATTGGCAGGGTCGTTACAAATTAAGATTGCGCACCACAGTTGATGTAGGCTTGTATTGCATTAATTTTATACTATGTGTATGGAGTTTTACTATGGCTGCTAATTATTTCTTCACTTGCTGTCGGTTTTCTATAAACTGTGGTATTAATATTATTTTGATAGCATTTAATTTTGACGTCAAGATAGTTAATTTCATTATTTATTTCAGTTTCACAGGTAAATTTTATATTGTGATCAATTTTATTTAAAACTTCTAGGATTTCGTTAGTGTTTTCGTTTTTATTATTAATCGCAAATACATCATCGACATAGCAGACCCAAAAAATTAATTCCTCTTTTAATATTTCAAATATGTTTTTTTCAAAATTCTTAATTTATGTTCGGCTATTAGTCCTGAAACAGGAGATCCCATAGGGAGTCCTTTATTCTGTTTGTAAATTTTCACATTCAACTTAAAAAAACTCTCATTTAAAATCAAATTACAAATCCTGGTTGATATTTTCTTTTTGCAAAAGGAAAATATCAACCAGGATTAAGGAACACCAAAATGACATTAAATATGAAAAAATAACGACAGCCCTCACTAAAGTCAATAATGAAAACAATATAAACATCAATTTTAGCAAAACAAGAAAAATAGGCAATTATAATAACCCTAACTATGCTTTTTACTGGGAAACCATAGAAATAATAAAAGACCAATTACGTGTAACGGGCACGAGTCGCACGTCGATTTAGATCATGTGTGGCACCACCTCATAGGAGATCAACACAGAGGAAGGAAGACAAGAACAGTTTCAACCAATGCAGACCATGTAATAGCTACTGAAGAGGGGGTGGATTTTGCCCTGAAAGGTCTATAGTTTTTAATAGAGCTTAAAGGTAATTTTTATAATTAAATAAGTTAATGGTCTGTTTAAAAGTTTTAAATTTTAAATTTTTAAATGTCACATACCTTGACTTTGTTATTTCGCGTGGTGTTTACTCCCGGGGTTGTAGAGCTGGAATCTTCCAAAGTTTTTGAAAGATGTCTTCAACCTGTGAACTATGAATTGTGCCATCATCAAAAGACTCATGCCAACATCGAATTTTTTTAGTCCTTTTCTACTGCGTTGCGACTCGTGCCGTTACGAAAATTATGTTTGCTGGTTTTCAACTTATAGTTAAATTTTTTTTTTTTTTCTTGAATAACCCCCGTTTAGTGGGCGGTGTCTTTTTGAAAAAAGTTAAATTGTCGTTCGTTTTTGGTGTAATTGCTTAATGTAAATATAACTTTTATAAAATATTGAATTTTTAAAAAAACTTTTCCACTACTTTTTTAAAGGTTAGTGGTTAATTTTCTTTTTTCCCCCGTTTAGTGGGTGGTGTTTTTTCAAACTAGAACAAGTTTCCATTAGCTAAGGATGAATAAAAAGGACTTATATTTAAAATGGAAGAATATCAACAAAAAGATAGTTAATAGTGAAGAACAAGTGAACTTTTTACATGACTGTAGGGACTTTAAAATCACTCCCAAATCGTTCAGAAATAGAAATATAACACTTACAAGGAATTTCTCAAGACAGGTAAAATTTTTTTAGAAAAATGTCTTAAACGCAGCTTTAAGAAAACAGAAATCAAACTTATATAGATATAGGAAAATCGCTGATGAAATGAAAAAACAAATCAAGGAAATAAGTGAAACCAGGGAATTTGAAACAATAAAAAGTAAAATATTGATATTTAACGACATAGAACGAAATAAAATTTATAAAAGAGACAATAAAAAATTAAAATTCTGGATCAACAAAAATAACCCCAAATTACAGAAAACCAATGAACATCAATATATAAACATATCAAACCATAAAATAAATAGCCATGAAGACGCACTGTTAAAACTTGGCCCAAAATATATTTTAGAACAACCAATCAATTTAAACGATAGTATAGCGAAAATAGAAACGGCCATTAAAAAAGTCCCTGAACAAGCAAAAAGCCAAATTAGACATACAGCCCAAAAAGAAATAGAAAAAAAGTTATGTAATCAAAATGTTAACAAAGCCAACATCAAAACCCTCAGAAACCTTAAAAAGAATGAAGACATCAGTGGCGCACCCACGGAGGGGGCTTAGGGGGCTCAAGCCCCCTCCAGAATCAATTGACATGGTAAAAAATTTTAGATATGCATGAAAAAATATTATTCAAACACAGGTATTGTAAGCAAAAATAAATTTTATAAATTATTCATTAAATATTAGGGATTTTTGAAATCCTTACATTCAAACACAAAAACAATGAACCACTTCTTTGTTTTTTAGTTGAAAGGTACCCTAGACATTCCATTGCAGTTTTTAGGAATGGGCTTCTAAGGTCCTAACGCATATACTGTTATCATGAAATCGAAGGAGTATCTAAAAAATCAGGCAGAAGAATCAATCTGATGTGGAAGTAAGCATGGATGTGTTTGTCAGAAAATTGTGATACCAGGCTCATACAATTTTATATTTTAATTCATGAATATTTATAGCATCTTTGTGAAAGTTTGTTTTGTCCTTGGTCAAAATTAACACATTAGTATCCGCAAATGAAAATTCTCGTTTGATAAAAAATAAAAATTAGCCCTGCTCTTAGTCTTCCTCTAAAACAATATTTTAAATTAAAAAGGAAATTTGCATATTCATTAAACCCTTTATATACCACTAGTACATATACATGCTAGTGAAATTTTGCATCAATTGCTGAAGATAAAATTTAATCACAAATGCGTATAATTATTTCTCCAAAAATATAACGATTTAGAGGAATACCAAAAGGCGTAGTTTACTGTTCAAAATACGAAAATATCCCGATAACGATATGTGGTAACTGAACAAATTAAAATTCTAAGTAATATTTTTTTAGAATTAATGTTTTAGGCTATTAAGAGGTTCTGCCCCCTGCTTGCTGTTTTAACTAACACACACAAAGACTACGCATCTGACTTGTTTCTGTTAACCGAATCTATAAGAAGCATCGTCCCATACTCCAGATAATTAAATAAAAATAGCCATGTAAAAATTTACGCTGAAATTCTGTTATAATTCCTTCATATCACAACTGTAGCTTTTATTTGGCTATAATTATTATAATTTCTTAATTACTTACGTATTGCATATGCATATGCATGTAAAGCATCGTAAAAGCGTACTGAATTTGATCAAATTTTATTTTCAATGGAAATATGGAACGAGGGCATTCCATTTCGAGCGAATTTTATGTTCACTAGCTTGTCATATCGTACACAACATTTTTTTAAATCATAGATGAACCTACAACTTTATGTTTGCAAGCTCACTACCAACCCCAACTGACCGAACTACTGTAACTTAGCATGTTATATACTGATATAATATCTTCAATTGCACTATTCAACTTAAATTCAATTTCATTCATTCGTTTATTTATTTCAAAAGAAATATTTAAAGAAGATTCTTTACTATACATATGTGTGTGTATGCCCATAAACCTGTTACTATACTACAGGACCCAATTATTCTTCAGCCCCCTCCAGACAGAAATTCTGGGTGCGCCACTGGAAGACATAACATGTGCATTAACAGATAAAACACGAAAAACTACAATTTTAAATAGAGATGATTATATTAAAATGATGACTAAGACTATTTAGGAAATGGCACAACTACTGTAAAAAAGAAACCAATTAAGAAATTAATAGAAAAAATGCACGAACTTTAAAAAAAAAAAAAAAAAGGAAAATGGCCTAACAATCATCCCCCAAACATCAAAAATCATGCTCCTAATATCCTCCACTTATTTAGTAGATATAAAGACCACAAGAACCCTCCGAAAATTCGACCAATTGTTAATAAGCGCGAAGGCCCCACCTATGATTTAGAGAAATATATGGTTAACATTTATCGCGAACTCTTACCCCCCACCAATAATAACTTAATTTCTATTGACGACTTCATTAAAAGAATCAGAGACATCAAAATTAGAAACGATTATAAATTTGTAAGTTTCGATATTGTTAATTTATACCCTTCAATAGATGTTAAAGAAATATCCGGTATCATAAATAACTTAATTAATGAAAAATATGATTGCGAAACCGCAAATACTTTAACAGCTACCAGAATCTGTGTCACCTATCGTCAGTGGGGGCAAGAGGGAGGGGGATCCAAAAATTATATGAGTGAGAGATATCAAACAATTCTACTTCTTTATAGGTTGTAGAATATAATAAAGCAAGCTTAAAATGAATATTTACATTTATTCTGGATGGAGAAAGATAGGAAATCAAAAATTTGAATAACTATCACTTACTGTTTTTTAAAAATTAAGTGAGTGTTACATATAGCTTCAGGGGGATCTAAAAGAGAGTGAGGGAAAGAAAATTCTTGTTTTTGTATCACCATGTTACCAATTTTAATGAAACTTTCTATATCTATCACTTACTCTTCATAAAAAATTACAGTGAGCGTTATATATTGCTGGAAGAAGCGAATGGGAGCAGAGAGAAATTCAGATAGAAAAGTTTGTTTCATAATTACATCGCTTCATATTTAAAGGAAACTTTGCATAAATATCGATTATTGTCTATTAAAAAAAATACTTATACGGGGATGGCATTGTCGCGGATCCAGTACTTAACTTTAAGGGGGGAGGGGGGGGGGAGAGACTGTTTAAGATGTTATTCCAGATTAATGAAAAGTTTACAATTGTAATATTGAATTGTGAATGTCAGTACTTTTCGGGGGACTTCAGTCCCCTAGCTCTCCCTTAGATTCGCCACTGGGATGGCATGGAGCACATGGATTGGATTTGGGAATGCTGATTGACTGCTGTAGGTCCTAAGCCTGAGGGGGAGTGCCCTCTCTGGGAGGTTTTTTCTAAAGGGTCCCATCCCATATCGAACCCGGCACCTCATGTCTACCAGCTTTTACTGCAGAACTGGTGGGCCATGGGGCATACAGAAATAAAAGGATTTTTTTTCTTTTTTTTTTTTTTTATACCGTCCTATTACCATTTTTAATTGAACTTTTCAAAAATATAACTCCCTGTTTGTGGAAAATGAGAGTGAGCGTTACATTTCAAAATGTTTTTTCTTTTATTAAATTAGTATACAAAAATTCTTTAAATTTTGATTAAAAACTGCAAAAAGTTAAAACAAAGGGTACTTTTTTGGATTCCGGAAAAAATGACACTTTTCACAAATGCTACTTGCAAAATAATATTTGGGTTTGCAAAGATTTTGTGGGTTAGAGTATATAGAGGGTAAGAAAATGTTTTTTCTATCATAACATCCTTTTCTTTTTCTCACCCCTTTAGCCCTCCAAAATATTTTTCAGGACATATATATTTTGCAAGTAGCATTTATTAAAAATGCCCTCCAGCGCTCTTATTCTGTGTTGCGGAAAATGGAAACTTTTTTTTGTTGCCACTTGTAAAATACATGCTAAGCATCAACGAGTGTAAATTTTTTGTTCCCTACGAGAAAGTACTAAAGGGACAGATTAAACGAAAAAAAATTTTCTTTTTTGAATCACCTTTTCAGAGATTTTAATCAAACACTAACTTTTTGAGTAGTAGGAACAGAAAGGCACTGTGTTACCTAACTCTCACTGTAATTTTTCATTAACAGTAATATTTAAGCAAAATGTCATTAAATCAGCAACAAAGTGGTATAAAAAAAATCATATTCTTTCCATATGCCCCCTACTCCCTGGATAAGTTAATCTTCTCTGTAATTTTTTATGTATGATAAGTGATATTTGTACAAATTTTCCTATCAATGTAAATAGGGATACGTTAAAACAATCACTTTCTTTCCCTCTGTCTCCCCTTTGCCACATAGATATGTGTAATGCATGCTATAATTTTTCCGTAAATGTAAATAGATGACAGTTGTTCAAATTCTAATTAAAATCAGTTACACGATTATATTTAAACAGTCGTTTTCTTCTGTTTCCCCTCCCCCCCTCCCCCCAGGTAAACAACCAGCATAAATTTTTCTAATCAATAGATGTTATTTATAATAAACTAGCAGACCCGGCCACGCATTGCTGTGGCTAAGTTATACGTTGAATTATATTGCAGTAAATTATTCAATACAGTCAAATTATTATTTACGGATAAAGACGAAAACGTTGTAGCCAATGTAAAAACTCACGGGATTGCAGTGGTGGCGTCAGAAATTCCCCGACGGGGGGGCACTATATGTAGAAAAATTTTTACAGGCATATTTAACACCATGCACCTTCCTGTCAGTGTCTATCCGCTATGTCAAATATACAATGGTATTTTTTTTTTGTCTTTTTTTTTTGTCTTTTTTTTTTTTAAGTGCTTCCGTATTATTTTTAACACCGACTAAGATAAGACAGAGAAGGGGGTTATGATAAGTTTGAAGCCTTTGTGTGTTTGAGGCACTGTAACATCCAAACGAATAGACCGTCTTTAATGCAATTTTCCCCTTATTAAAAATAATAATAATAAAATAAATAAAGGCTGATTTAATCGGGATGGTTCTTAGTAAAATTCTGTTTGATAGTTTTTTTTTTTAATTAATTAATTAAAATGTAATTTTTCAGGTGACTTTGCATTAAGATTTTAATATTTGCGTGCTAGAAGTATTCCTTTTTTTTTTCATATTATTCGGCTAAGACATGCGAGCTTGCAATCTTCCGAATTTAAATCATGTTAGATTATAAATCCCATTATTATTATTATTATTTTTTTTTTTTTTTTTTTGCATTGGAGCTGAAAAACAAGTATTTTAAAAATCTTGAATTGTAAACCGATATTGGCAAGAGTTAAAAATTGGTTAAAAATAATATGAGTTCACAGTCAAACTTTTTTTCAATTCATTTCAAAATTATTGAGTTTTAAAATATTTTTAAAATAATTTAAAATGTGATTTTTTTTTTCCTTTCAGGCCACTTTGCATTGACATTTTAAATTAATTTTACAAGCTGCCAACCTTTTAACTTCCAATTCATGTTAGATGATAAATCACGTTATATTATTATCATATTATAGAAATGCACTGTTTTTAACAAAAAAGAAATTTTTAATTGGTTTTGTCAAAAATTAAAAATAATGATTATAATTTCACAGTAAAAAACTCCTAAATTCAGTTGAAAATTGGAGTTTTTAAAGAAAAATTATATTTAATTAAATTCATCATCAGTGCCACATTCACATTTCATAATTTATAAGCTAGTGTTCTTCCAGCTGAAAATTAGAGATTTTATGGAAAAATTAGAGTATTAAATTCAAAATAGATTGTTTTTATAAAGTTAGTTTTTCACTTAATCGCCGTGTCATCTCATCGATGTATCGAGCTATTCCCTACCCTCCTAAAATAATATATATGTAATATGTATATTTAAAAAAAAAAAAAGAAAGTAAATCATGCATATTAGAGCATGAGCAGAGTTGAGAAAAAATAAATAGAGTCAAAGACATCCAACAAATGTCAGATAAAACTTCCTTCTCAACATGGTATACATTTCATTTGTAACCAAGTATATACATATTACATTTCTCTTAAATGTTCAAATTTTACTTACAAAATGCTGATTCAAATATGCACTTAAGGTATAATTTTCTCATAATCATACAACATCAATATTAAGATTACGTTATTTAATCTTCATAATGTTAAATACTTCATGAACAAATGCAGTAGACTTCCAGAAATCCGCATGTTGTAACCAATGTAACTATCAAACCAACAGTAAAATTTTTAATATGAAAAGTTCAAAATAGCACTGATATTAACAATGATTCATCAGAAATTGAATCTCACGAAACACAGAAAGTCAATTTTATGCAGATTACTTTCTGTTGATGATACATTTTAAATGCATTAATGCTATAAACAAGAAATAATAATTGTTCATAAATAACAATAAATAAATAAAATAAAAAACTATTTTGCCTATATTTAAAAAAAAAAAAGTAATAAAAGGTAATATACTTGTAATAGAAGCTTATATTGTATCACATGTTGTATAAAATTTTGTATCTTACTTTATTAGATAAATTTTAATTTCTTAATTCAAGAAAAAATTAAATTAAACTTCTTTATATGCATATTTTTTACTGAGTTGCTTATTCTCTTTAAATTTTTCTTTTATTTTTTAATTATGTTAATTATTTTCTAAGCATACTTATTTGTATTTTTCCTCATTTTTTATGCATTACAGTATCAAAATCTCGTTTCATAAATGCTAATTTTCACAAAATTCCAAAATACACATAATTTTTTTCCAATTTGTGTGGATTTCTGGGAATCTCCTGCTTACAGATTTAATTTAAATTTAAAATTAAAAAAATAAAATCCATTTACGTATTATTGTAACTGAATTCGGCTTTTGGGATATTAATTTCATATAGAATGGAATAGAAGGCTGATTTTTACCAACTATGTGAAAAATGCCAGAGCCGGGAATCGAACCCCGGGCCTTCCGCTTAACGCGCGGATGCTCTAACGTAACGACTGAGCTACCCTGGCTGATAACCAGTTCGGCACCTCTCACATAATTTACGTTGGCAAGGTCACCGAGTCTGCATTAAAACAGCTATATCAAGTGACAAATTTGAATATGGCATAACTCCAAACGACCACGAAATTTTAATCCAGAAATTTAATTCATCAACCTGGAAATTAATTTCATAGAGAATGGAATAGAAAGCTGGTTTTTACCAACTATGTGAAAAATGCCGGAGCCGGGAATCGAACCCCGGGCCTTCCGCTTAACGCGCGGATGCTCTAACCACTGAGCTACCCTGGCTGATAACTAACCCTGGCGGATAATTTCCAGGTTGAGGAATTAAATTTCTGGATTAAAATTTTGGGACATGTTTTATCAAATATTGTTACTATTCTTTCTAAATCTAATTTCTTTGATCTTGCACTGTGAAGCCCTAAAATCATCAAATTTTGCAACCTGCTTTCTGCACTGCAAGTTCTGAGGTAGTTTTTCACAATTCTAGCGTTTATAAATTGAACCAACAGATGTTTCAGTCGTTGGCTGAATTATTTCATAATTATTAATATATTTTATAGTTGGTTGGGTGGTTGGGTTTTAACGTTAACACTAGTGCTGTTCAATAGACAATTGGCGACAGTCTGTGACACACTCTATCCCTAAGGATGGCCCGGAATCATGCCATCGCAATTTTGATCTTCCACGGAGGGGATAATATTTTTTATGAAAAAAAAAAATGCTGAATGAAAATTTGCAATATGACTTTTGAAGATAATAATAAAATATAAACATTCATGAGCAGCTGAATTGACAAAATAGAGCAAGAACATTGTTTACTGTTTCCGAAATTTTTGATTTTCATACAAACAAGCATTAAAAATCGGTAAAAGTTGTATTGTTCCCCGATTGCCTTTTTTTCCCCTTCCCTTTTGTTCCCTGACTCTCTAGCAAAAAGTAATTAAAAGTAAATTTTAAAAAGAGAAATACATTTTTAATTTGTTGGTGATGCAGAGTGTAGCTATGTAAAATAAATATAACAATTTTAATTTCATATAATTATTAAAACGACTCTTAATTACACGAAAATATTTTAATGCTTTGAATTTGACAGATATTAAACAAATTATCGTTATAAAATTTCACAAATAGTTAAAAGAGTTCTCTCTTTAGATATAGAATGCAAAAAACAAATCTTATTAAATGGTCTCAATTATTTTACTTATTTCATTTCTCATTGTTAAAGCTGTCTTTAAGTTCTAACGCAAAAGCGACACATTTTCATCTTACTATTTTAGATATTTTCTTTGGTTGTATGATCCTCCCTACACCTACAGCCGACATAGACACACAATATTTGAAAATGGTATCCTGATCCTGAATAAGAATTAGTAGAATTAAAGGAAATGTCACTTAAATCGATATGCAAATTATATTTTCGTGATCTATTTGAATGAAATTTCTTTCTTTTTTGTTCTTAAGGGGGGGGGGGGGGGATAAAGATTGTTTTTTCCGATGTACTTTTTAAAGAGATATCTTATTCATAAAAATTTCCAGGGAAGAAAAAAAAACTTATGTGTGTGTGGTCTACTTGCTGTTCACAGACAAAAAGGGAAATGGAAACATACGTAGCCTACATGCTTTTTGTCCATTTCAAAGAGAGCTGAATAATAGGCAATAAAAGGGCGACTTCTTCACAGAAGCATCGCAAGTGTGATTTTAGAAGATAAGGAATAGATAAGGAATGGGTCAATCCTTGTAATAATACTCACCGCTTTCTTTACTTTCCTGTTGTCATTCCCACCAACTGACATAGAAGAGGAATACATAGTATATCAATGCTAGCAAAACAAAGCAGTTGCATGCCATTAGTTTTTCTGGGGGAAAAAAAATCTTCTCTAGAAAGACAAACTCCGAATGATGAAACGGAAAAAAATATTTTGTTGCTGAACAAAGGGGGAAAAAAGGGTATTTTTTCCCCAACAGATTTTGAGAATCTGCCCCGATGGGGGGGCACGAACTCCCCGACGGGGAGGGCCTGTGCCCCCCTGGCCGCCCTTCTGACGCCACCCCTGCGGGATTGAGATTTGAACCTTACGTCAAAACTTGGAAGCGATTGATAAAAATTTTCGTAGAGTTGATATTAAGCACAAATTAATTTTATTGTAGGGTCTTATAAATTTTAATGGAAAAGTGAACATGTTATTTCTAATGCTACTTAGGATAAAAATACTAAAATGACTAATATATAAATTAAATTATATTAAAATTAAAGTATAAAAGCAGCAGGCAGTTTAAAAAATCAATTTTTATGGATAAGTGAAATATAATATGTCTAAAGCTATTTTGGATTAAAATGCTAAAATGACTAATATATAATTTAATTTTTATTAAAATTCTATTGAAATAAAAGTATAAAAGAAGCAGACGATTTTAAAATCAATTTTTAAGGAGGAGTGAAATATAATATATGCTATTATGGATAATTTTATTATAAAATCATCTCATCATTTTAAAGGTGGCAACAGCTGTAATTATAAAAAGGAGAACAATATGGCTAAACCAGAAAAATAAGTAAATTTGATAAATATTTTAAAACTTTAAAATGGGATATCTCATGAAATATTGGGCATTTAAGGGCCCGCTTCGCTCACTGTTGCCAGAAGCCAAAGGTAATGTTATTCTATGGGAATTTTTCTTTACTTATAAATCATTAAGTAATAAATATTTTTAAATTCTGTTTTCACATTCAGAAAATTCTCAAATGTTAAATTGACGCACCTTTTTAAAAAATGTATTTTTTTTAATTTTTACTATTTTATTTTGAAGCTGTAAAATACGAATTTTCAATATGTGAAATTTTCCATTTTGATTTTTGAAAATAAAATAGTAAAAATTAAAAAAAAAAAAAAAAATACGTTTTTAAAAAAGGTGCATCAATTTAACAATTGGAAATTTTTTGAATGTGAAAACAGAATTTAGAAATATATATTAGTTAATTAGTTATAAGTAAAGAAAGTTTCCCATAGAATGACATTGGCTCGCGTTTTCGGCGACGGTAAGTGAAGAGGACCGTTAAAGTAAATATAGGTATCATTTTAAATAGAAAAAGATTTTGGAAAAGATTAATATATCTTAACGAAGTGATGAGAAGATTTTCAGAATGTTAAAATTTTAATAGTAAATTCAAGTTAATCAAGATGGAAATCATTGAGGATTAAGATAAGAAAATTGCAAGATTTTAAGATAGTTTTTTTAGCAAGAAATACAAGTCAAAATTTAATGTTGAATACATATATAAATCACAAATTTAATAAGGAACGGTAAATTGATAAGTTATTAAAGAAAAATAAGAGAAATAATTATTTAAAGTTTCGAACATCGATCATATAGATTAGCTTTACAAAACAAATAAACAGACTTAAAATCTTCCAGACTTTTAAATAAGTTTTAAATAAAGTTTTGAAATATAATGTTAAATAAAACAGACTTTTAAATAAGTTTTAAAATATTGAAATGATTACTTTTTATTTAGAAAATTATATGTATAGATCACAAATTTCTTAAAGAAATCGAAGTGATACACAGACAACAATAATGCACCAAAAATTGAAAAAGCAAGGTTATGTCATAAGTAAATTTTTAACACATGTGTCACGTGAAATAAATTGTAGCATATATATAATGTATCTGATATAAGATATTAACATGTTGCAGCGGAATAGATTCCATATCTGTCATCCTTGACAGAAAAAAAAAATATTGCCAAATTATCTGGCAAACATATTTCTTTTCAAAAATCATGGTTATTTTAACAACTTATATTAAGAGAGTAATGAATAATATGAAACAATATTTCGCACAATACATATTACGAAAATGTACATCTGGCATGTACATTTTCATGTTACATTTTTGATCGCGAAATACCAAAAAAAAAAAAAAAAAAAAAAAATCTTCAAGAATGATAGAGTTTTGAAATTTGAAATTAAATTTTTGTCAATTTGACAGCAAAATAACTCAATCTAATGCATGCACACAATAACTAATACATATATATACAAAAATATGGAGATTAAAATTGGGAAATAATTTTCCTCAAATTTTAATAATTTTTTACAGAAAAATCCAATGGGCGATTAACATAGGAAATTTTTTTCTTGGCTTCACAGATGGTCAGTGATGTCACACTTCGCTTTTATAAAACTACATTAGCACTTTATCAATGTGTATAAAATGTTTAAAGTGATTATGACGTCAATTTTTGTGAAATGTATAATTTAACTTTTTATAATTTTTTAACATTCACATTTGATTAAATGTATTTATTTTTATGTCAAAAGAAAATTAACTCGTAATTTTTTTTTATTTTTTTTTGGCAACAATTAAACTTATGGAACTCTCAGATAATTATAACCCTTTGTCATATAATAAACACTCAGAAATTAAGAGACCACAATCTATTAGTTCTGCATATTGCAATGCAAATGTAGGAGTGTGCAAAATAAATACAAAATTCATAAGAAATTTTGAAGATAAATTTAGTTTTAATTATTGAAGACAATACTCTATCTTCAAAAATTTATGTTGCAAAAAAATTATTATAATTAAAAAATTCCTATAAAAAAAATAGTGATAAATGAACCTTATTTAAAAAATTTTAAAAGTTGGCAGCTGTAATATATATATAATGCACTAACACAGTCTTGACTAGTACAATCTAAGAATCTGTACTTCTTTCTGATCATAGTCTGAAAAGGTAATGGAATCATATGATAGTTTTGGTGAATTCCTACTATTAGACTTAGGTGGGTTGTGAGATGTTTTACTATTGAATTATTCTATTTACTATTCTATGCAAAATTCCCCTTGTTTGTTTGTTTTCTGTCTTTTGTTCCGAAATTCTTGATTCCAATTGGCAGTTAGTCTTTCTAGGGCTAAAAAAAATGTATACACAGGACTTAATTTTATGCAAATCTGACTACAGAAAAAGGATGACTGCATTGATGTTAGCAAAATTATTTTAAAAGTTTATCAACTTTTTGATTTTGTGTGTTATAAAGTGTCTTACAGTGAAATAAAATTTACAGGCATCTCTATATATATAAATGTCTAAGAGATTCCCTTGGACTCTTGTTTGTCTGTGTGTTGATGCAGTTGCCACCAAATTTTCATACTTTAGTTAATTTTAAAAAATCTAATTGTCCGATCAATTGGCTATTTAAGCCGACAGATTCAGAAAATTCGTACTTTTCATTTGATACCTTATTTGTAATGAAGTTTTGATTAGATTTTTTTTAAATTAATTGAAATATGAAAATAATAAACTGGTAATTATTTTAAAACTGGACATTTAAATTTTTCATTGTTGCCAAAAAAAAAATATATATATATATATATATATATATATATATATGTATATATATATGAGTTATTATTTTTTTTTTCAGCATAAAATGAAATATGCTTTCATGCGAAATATAAAAAGTTATAAAATATTAAATTTGCTCATGCACATGAAAAAATAAAAATATGCAAATGGAGTAAAAAAAACAATTTAGACACAGTTGCATGTAAGTTCAAAAAATTAATGAAAGTATAAATGAATGTTAAATAAATAAAATAGTCATCTGCTCAATCATGTGATATTGAAAAACAAAGAATCAAATTCAGTAAATATTAGCAGGAGACTTGGCGTTGGAATATTAAAACAGGAATAAACTACTACGTCAGAAACGCCAAAGAAAAATTATTGAGGTGCATACAGCTGTTTCGGTAGCCTAAAGCGTACCGTCATCAGTGCAAAAAAATAATTCTGAATCTGGAGAAGTACTCGTATATATAGGAGAGGGACCGGATTTAGTTCAACCAATAGGATTACGGAAGAGGTGGGGAGTGTGGCCAATAGGAATTAAGGAATGTGTAGCTGTGTAAACAGTAGAAAAATTAAGGAAATGTGGACTGAATGTAAAATTTCCAACAATCAGACAAATAGGGAACAGCGAAATCACAATTTACAAGGTTTTTAAAATTTTTATAAATATGAAAAGCTTCAAAGAAATCGAGTTCATGAATGGATTTAGGTCTGCAAATTATTTTAGCTGAATTAAATTTAAAATTATGATTTTCCTCCCAGCAATGTTTAGAAATAGCCGATTTATTGGTTTCTTGTTTGCGGACGTAATTCATATGTTCTTTTAGACGAAATTTAAGACTGCGTTTAGTTTGGCCAATATATGATAAACCACACTGGCAGGATATACTATAAATGCCCCAAGAATTATGCATATCAATAGGATCTTTTGACTGAGAAAAGGTGAGTTTATTGGAAGGCGAAAATATTATTTTAAAATCATATTGTTTGAGAATTTTAGCTATGGTTTGACTGGTTTTAGAAAAATAGGGTAAAACAATACTGATATTAGAAGTGACTGATTTAGTAGACGAAATACGAGGGAGTTGTAATTTTTGGATAGCTTTGTCTATAATGGAAGGGTCATAACCTCTGTCAATTGCGATGGCTTTCAGGTATTTAATTTCAGATTTCAATAAAATAGGATTTGAACAAATATTAAGGGCACGGTTTACAAAAGTATAGAAAGCAGCCATTTTTTGGTTAGGTGGGTGACATGAACGCAACCACGCAACAAGACAGTTCAACCACTGTCTATCGTAAAAATTTTGCAGTCTCCCTTCCTCCCCATGCGCGTTCATGTCACCCACCTAACCAAAAAATGGCTGCTTTCTATACTTTTGTAAACCGTGCCCTTAATATTTGTTCAAATCCTATTTTATTGAAATCTGAAATTAAATACCTGAAAGCCATCGCAATTGACAGAGGTTATGACCCTTCCATTATAGACAAAGCTATCCAAAAATTACAACTCCCTCGTATTTCGTCTACTAAATCAGTCACTTCTAATATCAGTATTGTTTTACCCTATTTTTCTAAAACCAGTCAAACCATAGCTAAAATTCTCAAACAATATGATTTTAAAATAATATTTTCGCCTTCCAATAAACTCACCTTTTCTCAGTCAAAAGATCCTATTGATATGCATAATTCTTGGGGCATTTATAGTATATCCTGCCAGTGTGGTTTATCATATATTGGCCAAACTAAACGCAGTCTTAAATTTCGTCTAAAAGAACATATGAATTACGTCCGCAAACAAGAAACCAATAAATCGGCTATTTCTAAACATTGCTGGGAGGAAAATCATAATTTTAAATTTAATTCAGCTAAAATAATTTGCAGACCTAAATCCATTCATGAACTCGATTTCTTTGAAGCTTTTCATATTTATAAAAATTTTAAAAACCTTGTAAATTGTGATTTCGCTGTTCCCTATTTGTCTGATTGTTGGAAATTTTACATTCAGTCCACATTTCCTTAATTTTTCTACTGTTTACACAGCTACACATTCCTTAATTCCTATTGGCCACACTCCCCACCTCTTCCGTAATCCTATTGGTTGAACTAAATCCGGTCCCTCTCCTATATATACGAGTACTTCTCCAGATTCAGAATTATTTTTTTGCACTGATGACGGTACGCTTTAGGCTACCGAAACAGCTGTATGCACCTCAATAATTTTTCTTTGGCGTTTCTGACGTAGTAGTTTATTCCTGTTTCAGTAAATATTGTTTTTAAGAGCAAAAATATTAATATTCATTATAAAATAAACTAAAAGTACTATTGTACATTTGTAAACAGTAGAATAATTGTATTTGTGAGTTTAATAATTTTTAAGAGTACTTTATATGTTTATTTATTTTCACAAGTAAGAAACGATTTTTTTATATTGCAGTGTAACTGTTACATTAACTGATTTAGCAATAAATAGTGGAATATTTATGGATTATAACTTGATATTAATTTAAATGTTTTAAGTTAAATTTAATCTCGTAAAAGTGTTACAACAAGTTAATTTACTTAGCTACTGGTGGAAATGGATTTACACATTTACACCGTACGATGTTGCACTGTTAATGATTTAAGTACCAAAAATCAGATTACTTAACATGTTCTCCATCACATTAATAACAAATTTATATATATAAATGGCTAAGGGATTTCCTTGGACTCTGTTTGTCTGTGCGTGGATGCAAGTTGCCACCTAATTTTCATACTTTACGTAATTTTAAAAAATCTAATTTTCTGATCGATAAGCCATTTAATCCGATGGATTCAAAAAAGCCCCTTTCATTTGGTACAACATTTGTAACGAATTTTTGATTAGATTTTTTAAAATTAATTAAAATATGAAAATAATAACCTGATAATAGCTTTAAAATTGAACATTTAAATTTTTAATTGTTGCCAAAAAAAGTTACGAAATTCTTTCTTTTTTTTTAAGCATAAAATGAAATATGCATTTGTGCAAAAAAAAAGAAAAAATATTATAAAATATTAAATTTGCTCATGCATTTGAAAAAAGGAAAATGGAGTAAAAAACAGCCATAACCTTTTTTAATATACCTCAATTTTAGATTTTTTTCGTTTTTGTTTTGTTTAAATAGTATGTTTTTGGCATGGAGGAATGGTGCTTGGCATGAAAACTAATTCAGCATTATCTTAGAGAGCTTTACTTATGGATAATTCAGGGTAATTTTAAAAATTTTGATACTGAAATAGCTCGGACATTTTTCGCCAAAGACTCTACTTTCGCAAAAACCATTTTAAGCCAAGTAGCACACATCAAAAATATAAATAAATTATAAAATATTGAGAAACAGAAAAGAAAGAAAAGGAAAGGAAAAGAAAAGAAAGAAACAGAAAAAATAATCACATAAAATCATGTATTTTGGTCTAAAATGATGATAAAAATTCAAAAAGTTTCCGAGATGAGCTATATTAAGCTTGTACCATGATCTCGTTTACATATTTAATTATTTATTTTTCTATATACCAACTACTATTAACTAACTCAACTACTTATTATAACCACAAAAATTGTCTCATGCGATAAACATAGCTGATCATAGCATGTTGTAATATTATGTTTCTCGTGAAATTGTTATCATTTTATGGTTGATTGAATAAATCAGATAAATATATAAAATAATGTTAAAGCAAATATTATGTACACCACGTATAGTGTTGTTCATATGTAACTGGGATTCAAATATAAAATTGCTACTTCAGTTTTTTGGATACTGTCCATTTCGAAACTGCCATCTGATAAGCACCCAAATGGAAGCCCACTGGTAAGTTATGGTCACAGGCAATAGGGACAAACACCCGAGAGTCTGAGAATGAGTTGGTCACTGCTGAAGGCAGCGGGGATCCGAAGTGGACTTTTGAGCAATTTCATTTTTTTTTAAATATTTGTTTATAAAGTGATATAGAAAAGAGTTTCCTTTAAATATAGTGACCAATGAAGCAAGCAAAGCCTTTGTTGATTCACTACCTTCATTAATTTCATGAATTTAAAAATGGTTTTGTTTAGAAACTTTTATCTATTGGCATGCAAAACAGCATCAGGCCGAGTTTTGTACATTTCGAGTTTGGTTTTGAAATTTTTTCCGCATTTGGAATTCGGTTCGTTCCCGAACTGGGGCTTTTCTAGTTATTTATAAATTATTAACAATCTATAATTTTCATACTTTTTCTTGTATTATTACTTTAGTAGATAAATTCTGCTGTGATTGAAAAATAAATAAATAAATAAACAAACATATAAATAAAAAATAATAATTTAAAATGAAGTATTTGTTAATACAAATTGTAATATGTTTTAGGAAGTACTTAATTTATATGTAACTTTTTTTAGGATCTGATGATTTTAATCTACAAAAAAATTCAACCTCTACAGGTTCTTTGTAAGTTTTATTTTATATATATATACATTTTTTTTATGCATATATTTTTAATTTTTTTAGTCTTGTATAATACATACAAAAGTTCATATTAAATTGAAGGATTTTGTATTTACTTTTAATAATCATTTCTTTGCTTATTTGAATTGTATTCAACTCTACGTAATTGTGTTTTTTCTTTTTCTTTTACAGTATAGAATTACTCTTAGATACAATTTATTTGAAACTTGGAGATTCAGCATTTTCTGAATTTGGAATGTTGAAAAAATATCATTTTAGTAATATTCCTTTAGCAGTTTGTGTTGTTTTATTTAAGGTATTTATCATTTTTTGAATAATATGTATTTTTAAATTGTAAATTATGCTGATTTGTAATTAAAAGAAAACAGGATGATTTATTTCCTCTGTATGTTTTACATTTTGTTATTTCCTAGTTTAAATTGAAATTAATTTTTAGGTAGATTACATTGTATAAAAGGATTTATTTGTAGCTAATTCAAAACATCTTTATCAAAAATATCCAGTTAGTTGAAAAAATTACTTCTATTACTTCTTAGAAGTAATTTTTCAACTAATTGGATATTTTTGATAAAGATGTTTTGAATTAGTTGTACTAAAGTTATAGATTGTTTTTAGTATCTATGCTACAAATAAATTGAAATTCATGATTATAGATATATTTTCTTCTATTAAAGTGACAGTTCTAAATTTAATTTATTTTTAAGAAGAGGAGAATGTACTTGAGCATTCTTAGATATTTCTTAATGTTACTGTGCAAAACATCCAAATAATCTTGACTATATTTAAACAAATTCTGAAACTTTTCAACAATTTGAAAAATGATATGTGGGAGATATAAAGAATCATTTAAAATTGCTGTATAGGAATCAAATTGTATTCGAATTTACTTGTTAATAAACTTTTATTATCATACTGTGCTCACTTGTCACTAATTCTCTAATCTGTTTGCAGTGGTAGATCTATAACTTTCAAGGCCTGGGGCAAAAGACTCATTAGGACCCCCTAATAGGAGCTTCTCTTATATTGTCCCCTTCCACTTTTTCACTTAAATTTATTAAAAAGACATTGAAATAAGTTTCAAGACGAGAAGACACACTTTAATCCTTGGCTACATACATGAAACGAATACACAAACAAAATATTATTTACACATTGACATTAAAGTAATTTAATGGCAGCAGTCAACTGTTCTGGAAACAGAAGAATGAACGGGGAACATGGGCGTCGGCAGAATGGGGGCAAGGGGGGGCACTTGCCCCCCCCCCCCCCCCCCTGAAAAATTCTACTAAGCATTTTTTCTTTAAATTTAAAACTATGCTATCAGAATTTTATTTAAAAAATATATATTTTTTCAGGTTGTGCCACCCCTTGAAATTTTTTCTGGCACCGCCACTGACAGGGAATCCCCGACACCCTCACTTGTATTGCTTTAGTCAGGCTTTGCATAAACAAGTGATTTTGGTTTTGGAGTTTGGTTTTTCAGCCTACAGTCACTTTTTGTACATTAAGGTTCTTTAGACGGGAATGTACTGCTTAAAGTGGAATTGCAGTAAATGTTTGAGATTAAAATAATGTCACGACAACTTTACCACACACACATATATATACAGTGGCGGTTCGTCATTGAGGGCACCTGGGCCTGGTCCCACTTGAATTTTTCTCTCTGTTAAAAATCAAGTAATATATCTTTCTTTCTTTTTATTATTTTTTTTAATTCTAACGCTTGTGAAAATGTATCTATCAAGTTAAAAACGCGCATCCAATGTCCTCTTATTCTTCTCGGACATAAAGTTTGCTTGTCTTTTACCAAATTACAGCTAGTCTTCGGAGTTCAGCCGTATGGGCACTTTGATTTGTGCCCGATCTCGCGCATTAATTAGCATAGTATTTATTGCTTTGCGCATGGAACAGCAGGTTGACACGTTTGGCGAAGTAGCGCTTTATCAATGTTAATATTCCCATACTTTTAAAGTGTTAGGGGCACTTGGCGAATTGGCCCATGTAACGCAGTTTAATGAAAAATGACTGCCTCCTTTAAAATGCATTAACCATAGGGATCGTGGAAAGAATTTGGCGAATTTCACAGTAC
The DNA here is from genome assembly GCA_963930645.1 of Salticus scenicus. Taxonomy (NCBI): domain Eukaryota; kingdom Metazoa; phylum Arthropoda; class Arachnida; order Araneae; family Salticidae; genus Salticus; species Salticus scenicus. Next base: position 353,673,652 of record OZ005649.1, on the reverse strand, counting down.
TTTTTATTTATTTATTTTTCTACTGATAGTGAAAAAGAGGAGACATTTGCGATGTTTTTTTCTTTCCAAATAAATCTATGATTGTTTAAAAATTAACAGTGATAGAAAGAAATTCTGATGACAATTTATTGACAAAAGGATTAAAACATTTTTGAGAAATTCTATGAGACAGGAATGTTTAAATGCACTTGCGGTTCTCGCAATCAACAAATACTTTATTTTCTCAATTCCAGAATTTAATGAGAAAGTAATTGGAAGGTTTGCTCGACAAAAAACTCGGTAAGCAGTATATTTATTTTGTATAAATAATAATCAGATTTAAATACTTGAACAGTTTTCGCTGCCTAAATTTGTAAACCTTTTTATTACACACATAAAAAAAAAATCATGCGATTTAGTGTAATATTTTTTATAATTATTGTTTTTTCAGTCAAATACTATTTGATTAAAGTATTTTTAATAATATTAATTGCATTTACATAAATTAATATTGATTATTTAAAAATATATTTCGAAATAATTATTATTATTAAGGGATAATCAATCCTTTTTAAATATATATATATACACACTTTTTTTTTTTTTTTTTTTACTTTTAAGTATAGCGATGGATTTTTAAAGTATCTTTATTTGCGTATTAATTACTCAACATTATGCAAAAAACTGCAAAGAAATAAAATGTCAGACATTAATTACTTTCTCTTACCCATAAGGTTGAGAAAGTGTTGTTTTAGGGTCAAATTTTTGAACGTGAGTTTTTGTTATATTTACATGTTCTGAGGTCCCCTGAATACTAAAATCATGTTTTTAGCGAATGGTCTGTATGGATGGATGTCTGTGTGTCTGTTATCAGCATATCTCAAGAACAAATAGTAACAGAAATTCCAAACTCGGTATGCTAAATGTGTATCATATAGGGATGCTACAGTAAGTTTTTCGTTGAGATGAAGCAAATGGTTCGTGTACAGGGACACTCAAAAATATTTAAATACATTACGTCTATGGGGGAAATTGCAGGTAAGTAGAGTTTAACATCTATAGACAACACTAAACCAAATTAAGCGAATATATATATTTTGTAATAGAGATAGTCAACTGGGGAAAAAAATTGTGTATGTAGGAACCCCGCTCTGGGGGGGGGGGGAAGTCCCCCCTCGAGGGGAGTAAATTTTCATGATGGGTATTTTTCAAAAGAGCTCGCCAATACCTTTAAAACGAATGGTTGAACCATCTATCTGCGATACTTTAAAATAAAGTTATCGATGTTTTTCATTTTTAACAACAACAACAACAACAAAATAATAATAATAATAATAATGTAATATTGAGAATAAATTCAACTTGTTTATATATATATATATATATAATAAAGATGATCCATTAAGCACAGTAGAAGCCAAGCAACAGATACAAGACCACTGAAACACCAATGACCAACAAGACAAAAAAAAAAAAAAAATCACCAGTGGACGAAATACACCAATGCAAAGAAACCAGATTCACCAATTAACAGCCTGCAAAACAAACGAATCAATGAAGTAAAACAACAAATCCCAACTCAAAACCATAAACCTATCAAAATTAATGAAAAAACAACCCAAGAAACACAAGACAGGAAGAAGGAGGCAGGCGGCAAGACCCGTGACCCGCCTGTGGGGCTACACTAGTTTTATGCCGGCAACACTCCCCCAGCCCGCCACAACCAGAAACAGGAACCATATGGACTTAAAATTGCAAATCTCAAAGCAGATGAACGACAATGAAACCATGAAGCCACAATGAAATTAACTGTTTATTCACATTGTGTTTAACAGTATAATTAGAACATTAAATATAGTTGACAACTCATTAAGGAAAAAACTGAAATTTTAATGGAAAATGAAAGCATGCATAGTAATACAAAGCAAATGCAACAAGCCTTCTACTTTTTTTTTTTTTTTTTTTTATTTCATTTTACAAACCCACCCAACCATCCAGCCTTACAACACCACCCCACCTCCGTAATCAAACATCTATATATATATATATATATATATATATAGTGTTATACTACTTCTCTAATATGGAAATCGTCTGCATTATCATAAAAGATAATTTTTTTAAAATAATTTTAATAAATTATTTTTTTTAAACGGATTTTTTTTTTTTTAAACAGAATTATTTTTTAATAACTGAATTAAATTCTATATAACTGTAGTTGCATTAATGAAATGGGGGGTTGAGGGGGGCGGTAGCCCCCCTCGCACATAACTAATTATCATATAAAACTCTTCCGAAGCCTAATTTGAATTGTTTAACACAAGTTTACATAACAGTACTCGTTATCTTACCTCTTACTCTGCAACCTGTATTTATAGTATTAAATTTCAGGGTAAGAGAAAGTCCTGTGAGTGACACACCAGATTATTTTTTATTGCGACAGTTATAAAATTTTGTATTGTTGAAGTAATATAAAATTTTAAACTAAATTTTCTGTACAGGCTTAATTTTTAATTTTGATATACATTACAAAATCACCTAAAGATTTTAAATTTTATATACAAAACAGTAAAATCACAAACACTTTAATTTAAAAATTCGACATTTTAGAAATGTGTATACGTTTTAAAAATACTGTTTATGAAATTTCTAATTTTAATTTAATTTCTTATATTTTGGCTGTGCTTTTAAAAACAAACGTACAAGAAACATATATGTTAAATATATAATGTTTTCGTTTATACTTAAAAGATTTAGAGTTGTTATGCACAAAAGTTAAAAAAAAAAAAAAAAAAAAAAAAAAAGGTATGCAGAAGAATTTTAGTTTAAAAATTTTGGCATTGTAACATAGTAAAATTTTATAATATTCACAATGAATTATAATAATAATAATAATATACATAGAACACCACGAATAAAAAAAAAAAAAAATAATAATCCCCCCCCCCCCCCATTAAATAACTTATTCTTTTTGCGTTTGAATCATGAATATATTTCACATGTCGTGCAATGGACCGGGCCCCACCTGGAAAAGTTGGCACGAGCTGCCACTGTATATATATATATATATATATATATATATATATATATACCTAAAGGTTGACTTTCTTCAGAGGCTTCCCCTCAAGACTAGAGAGCCGGGACAGCCCTCCCCCTCTGCTCTACCTTTGATATGCGACTACCTAATCATTAATTGAAGTGGGTGATCTACGAGATTTTGGATCATCTAAGACAGATTTTTTACTCCCTTTAAACTTATATGGATCAAATATTGTTGCTTTTCATTCGAAGTTTTCTTTAAATGTTGTTTGTAACATGTCAAGTGTGCTAACAGCAAAAATTTCATTGTAGAGACAAAATTTAATATATTAATTGCAGTTGTCAACATTTTTCTAATATGTGCGAAAGGAGCCACAGTTAACATGATAATTCAAGTTCTTTCTTCAATTACATTTGCCATTTTAGAAAATCATTGAAATGAAAATGTTTATTATGTTAAAAACAAATTTCAACTCAGGTATTAAATAAAATAAATTCCTGGCTATTTTGCTTATATATATAATTTGTCTTAAAAATATTTACTAAAAGTGTGCACACTATTGTAGTGATATTTTAAATGACGCATGCTAGATGCATTTTTATTACAGTAGTATTTATCCCCTATATTTGATGGTATTAATTAGAATAAAAATTATGGAAACCTAATGAGACCTTGTATTATAAGTGGTGTCTACTCACATTCCCACTGCCCTGCTTGAGGCTGTAAGCCAAGGAGGGGGAGACTTGAAATCCTCCTCCTCTAAATTTTGCAAATTTGAGAAAAAAAAAAAAAAATGGTTTGGCTATGGCCTTAGCCTTACTTCATAAACATTTTATAGGGAGCTCTTTTTTTTTTTTTTTTTTTTTAATTCCTTTAATTTCCTTGCTGCATTGGTTTCTCTTTAATATTCTATACTAATTTTATCTTAAATGAATATAATCACTTATATAAGCTTTTTTTTTTTTTTTTTTTCATGTTTTTAATTTGTATTACTTAATTAAAAACTTTTTCTAAATTTATGTATATATTGAATTTTATTTATAAATATTTACATTGGTGTGTTCAAATTTAATTTTGATTTATTTATTTTTAGACTAGACTCAATCATAGTGATAATAGCATTGAATGCATGTTTGATGGCAGTCAGTTACAGTGGTGTCCAAGTCTTTGCAATGTTATTTTTTATCTTCACAAATTTATTGCTTATAATTTTTCACTTTATAACTCGACTGAAATTCTTGAAAATGCTCAACAAACTGAAAAGACAGAATCATGGACATTAGACCAAAAAAATGCTATTAATTCTATAGAGCTTAATTTTACTGGTTTAAATATCTTTGCTTTTAATGGATTGAATTATGGCATAGCCATAAGAACAGATGCTTTAAATTTGAGTTCAAATGGAGATAAAAGTAAAGTGACAATAGAAGGTCTGAAATTGATGCATTTGAACTCCATGATACAGGTGAGTTTATTTGTCTGAAGTTGTAATGATATAAATGCATGTTACGCTCCTGGACAAAATATTATCATAAAAAAAAAAGAAATTATATTAAAAAAAGTAAGCTATTTAATGTAGAATATGAAAAATAATATCAAAGAACTATTGATAACTTATTGTTACAATAAGCAGATTTTCATAGAACTATATGAAAAAGCGAAAAGTGATGGGGACAGTATTATAAGACAGCAAACTTTTTATCGAAAATGAAAATGCATAAATAATATTTAATAATTTGTGAAGCCATGTTAATGTTTAATTGCCTCGAAAATGTTACCAGGCATGGTTTTGATTGAAGTTCAGCAAAATATCACAGGAGGGGATTCTTAAGTTCTTCAACATTTGAAAATTGTCTCCTATTATGATAATTTACTCAAACTATGATCCTGTATAGGTTTTCTATGGGGTTCAAGTTCAGTGAGCGATAAGGCCATAGCAGAAGCGCAATATTCTGTTGTGAGAACCACAATTTTGTTAACTTTGATACATGTATCGCAGCATTATAATGCTAAAAAGTGTAGTTTTTTCTACATAAAAATTCACCTTATTTCTGAAGTTGATCTTCAATGACATTAATGACTCACAAAATTATTTTTGTGTGTATAAAGATAATATCTGTTTCTCCTTGAGAGAAAATCCACTGCACACCATGACTGAACCTCCCCCATTTGACTGCTCGTTTGGATATCAAAAACTGTTCTTATACATGCCAGATTCATATAATCATTCTGATAATCATATTGTGTTCATCATTCTTATAATAATTTTGTGTTAAGTCGTGCCAGTAGTAATGAATACTGACTGTTCAGGTTAAATTTTTTTGCATTTGAAAAATGTACAATGTGTCACTTACAGATTCAAACCATAGTTTGTTTGACAAAACTCAAATTCTCTTTTTTGTGTTTCTGAAGGAGTCAGAGGTTTCTTATTCAATTTCAAATATTTTGGTATATGAATCTTTATGTAGTTCACTAGATATAGTTCACCTCTAACCAGTGAACAAGTGTCCTTGACATCTTTTTTTAAGTTGACAAAGAAAGCACACTTCGTTTTGTTCGCAAGGACAAATACTGAGAACTACCTGTTCCTTATTCTTATTGTCTCTTACCCATAAGGTAGAGAAAGTATTGTTTTTGGGTCAAATTTTCGAAACTGAGTTTTTGTTATATTTACATGTTTTGAGGTTTCCTGAATCCAAAAATTATGTTTTTAGCAGTTGGTCTCTGTGTGTCTGTCTGTTATCAGCATATCTCAAAAACAAATCATAGCAGAAAATTCAAACTTGGTATTCTAATAGTGTATCATATAGGGATGCTATACTAAACTTTTCGTTGAAATGAAGCAAATGGTTTATGTACAGGGACACTCAAGAGAATTCAAATATATTAAGTCTATGGGGAAATTGCAGGTAAGTAGAGTTTAACATCTATAGACTGCACTAATCCAAATGAAATGAATATATCTTTTTATATGCGTAGAAACATGTTTCACGTAGAATATGGCAGGGAAATTATTCACTGTTCGTTTACAGGGTTACACAAAAGAACTAGATTATAGTGCTAGAATAGTTGAAAATTGATAGAAGTGTATTTCAGATTGTGCCGTGTATTATTACTATAGGATTATATTTAGGTGCATCATCTGGTCTGTACATAATCTTCAAAAGATATGCAGGGCTACAAATGTTTAAGTGATAACATTCTTTTTTATTGTTAGTGGAAGTGGTTTACTATAATATTTTACCATGTTCAGGAAAGCTGCTCAGGAATTGAAATGAATTCCTCATAGATATGATAAATAATGTATGTTTTTAAACTAAATATTCATCACTTGTTTTTTGTATATATTCATGTTTTGAGATTACCAAAGTCAATTTTTTAAACGTTTCATTTTTGTATGTATCTCTTTGAGTAACTTAAAAATGAATAATTTCAGGCAATCCAAATGTTGTATTTTGAAATTAATATAAGTTAGTTGCTAGAAAAGTTTGATCAAGATTGATAAGTTTCAAGGAATATTGCATGTGAAAGTTGTCTGAATAATTTTAAGTGAAATTTTAACTTTAATAACGGATTCACAGAACTAATTAAATTATTATATAAAATTCTTTCGAAGCCTAATTTGAATTGTTTTACCATAGGTTTACATAACAGTACTCGTTATCTTTCCCCTTAATCTCCAACCTGTATTTATAGTATTAAATTTCAGGGTAAGAGAAAAATCATGTGAGTGCACACCTTATTATTTTTTATCTTTTCCACAGAATGCTTCTCTTTAAAAAATTTCAAACAATACATCTGGAGTGTCCAATTGTTTTTGAAATGCTTTTTCCATGACTGCCAATTTTCACAAATTTCATTTTTTTTACATCTGTGCCTCGTAGCATTTTGACAACACTTCTGATGATTTAAACCAGTCAGCAATTTTATCTTTTGTCAAGATATGATTTTGTGAATGCATACACACTTCTTTGCATACATAGTTGTAGCTTACTTTCAAATGAAAGAGCACTTGTCTTATATTTATGTCTGTAGCTAAAATAAAAAATTCTCATAAATTCAAATTAATCTTTATGGCCATTTATTAATCATTAGAATAAGTAAATAAAATAGATGATTGAATTTATATGCTTAATTGTATTTGACTACAATCAATACTTTTTAATTTTTTGTAAAAAAAAAATATGTCGTCTTATTATTATGTCCAGGAGTTGTATATTCTATTGTTATTATTATTATTTTTTTTACATTGGATCTTTTTAAGTTTTTATTTTAGCAGTTTGAAAAGTAGTAAATTTATTTATTATATCTTGAGAATTTAGTGCAATATGAGACATTATCAAAATTTACAAACTGTTATATTTATCAAAGACTTCTCTTTTATAAGAATAAATTAATTCACCCTCTTACTTAATTATGTTTTCAATAGCCTGTTTATTATATGCATGCACTGTAGTAATTATTGATCAACTGGAAGAACGATAGTTCTCAAATTATGAAATGTGAAGGTTGGCTAGCCTTGAATTCTAATTAAATGTAATTTTCTTTAAAATATGTAATTTTTAATCAAATTTAGCGATATTTGGACTGTGAATTAATAATCACTATTTTTAAATAATTTAAATTTTTTTTTTTCAAAATTAGTTAAAATTTTGCTGTTTAAAAAAAAAAAAAAAATTAAATGTTATTTTTTTTTTAACTTGATATGAGAGGGGAGAAAAAATATTTTTTAATTGGTCTAAATATACAAAAAGCATTTTTTTTTTTTTTTTTTAAAGTCATATATTCATTTTATTTTTATTTATTTACTTATTTTTTCTCAGCCATAAAAATAAATATATTTCTTTTTATATTTCGGGGGGAGATGCCTATATACATATATGACATCAACTTCTTTTTCCTTTTTGATAATTTTAAAATTAAAATGGAGTTTTTCTTTAATTTGTTTTGAACTAATTATCCAATTGAACTAAAAAAGTCATTTTGTCCTGATAAGTGTACCAATTTTTGTAGAGTTGAGTTGAACGATGTAGCTTTATATAGAAAATTAAAACCTGGCATATTGTATGCATATAGGCTTGATTGAAGGTTGTCTACTACAAATTTTCACACTGCGAAAGTCACAGCCTGAAAACAATTGCTGCATTGTACTAATACATTTTAAATTTAATTTGTTAAAGCCTGAAGTAATATTTAAATTATTTGTACGATCAAGCAGCAGATTTGTTATAAAATTATTATGTTCCTTATTAAAGAAATTTCAAAATTGAAACCGTTAAAGCCTGAAGTAATATTTAAATTATTTGTACGATCAAGCAGCAGATTTGTTATAACATTATTATGTTCCTTATTAAAGAAATTTCAAAATTGAAACCATTTATGAGTTATTGTAAGATTAATTAGCATGAATGTTTGTATTTTTTTATTTAAAGTGTCAAATACAAATTTTGTTTCATATTGCAGGTTTATCAATGTATTCGATCTTCTGAAATGAAAAATTTCAACATGCATATAAAAGAAGCATCAGTTGTTTATGTTATGAAAAGAAAGGTATTTAAGCATTTCCTTAATATATACATATATCTATATTATTTCTTATATGTAATACTAGCTATTATTTGTTACTTCATTGATTTAAAATTTAATACTAGCATTACGACATACTTTGTTACTGTTACGTGCAATGCGAACAACAGTCATTTTGAAAAATTATACCAAATAAAAGAAAATACACGGTGTTCACTACTATTATATAAATTTAGGGCTTATAATTATATAATTTGCTTGCTTAATAAATAAAAAATGAATAAACTAATGACACTTCAACATAACAAACGTGTGAATATTTACAATCAAAATGATTGCCGTCATAATTCTAGTGTTAAAGAAGAATCAGAGCTCTTCTAATTTACAAGGTGTTTTATTTCATTAATTAAACAATCAACCATCTATCTTTTGCATCTGTTTATACACTGTATTTAACTTTCTATTAAAGTAAATATTTGTTTTTCAAAATGAGGTAAGTTGCAGTTTTTTATTATTGAAACTGTCACACATTTTCATTAACAAGGGAAGTATGAATCAGTAAAATTTGTGTTGAAACAAAATGAAGCTTAAATTAAAGAGCATGATCGAAAACATAGGATAAAGTAAAATTTTTGCGCAAAAGACCTCATGGGTAAAAAATATGACCTTAGATGTTTCAGCTGTTTCTATCAAAACTGACAAAACAAAGGTGGATAACAAAAAAGTTGGTTCAGTGTCAAAGTGCTTGACTTGTGGCTGAAAGGGGCTGTGTTCAAAATCTGGCTCAATCATTTAAAAAAAAAATAATAATAATTTTTTCTGAAAAAATCTTTTAATTTTTTTAGAATAAAAATAAATTAATAATTTAAGGGGAAATAATTTTTATTACATTTAGATAAAATTTTGCTATGATTTGTGCTAGTGTTTTATTCATATTTTTAATTAGTATTTTTTATCGATGTTGCTATTAGCAAGTATTAATCATCTGTTCTTGATTATGATATTACTCATGTGATATTTTGTATGAAAAATCTTGAATGGACAACAGCTATTGCTCAACTGTTTGACATCCCTTGAACTTCTATTTCAAATGTTTTATTAAACAACTGTCAAACTTCATGTTTTTGGAGAAACTGGCCATAAAATTGAGTATAAACAGTGACTTAGATATGGGATCCCCCCCCCCCAAATTTTTTTAAAACTTTTTTTTTTCAGTTTTACAGTTGCACAACATATATTACTTTAAACATTTAAAAGGTGTAATAAGAACAAAACTTTGAATAAACACCACAAAATGCAATAAACTCACAACAATTGTTTTGGGTCGAAACAACACTCGACCCTTCGTCACACGAATAAAATAGGCACAAGCGCTGCAATCAAAGCAACAAACTTATAAGAGGTTAGAGCATTGCCGCTCTGATTGCAGCACTCGTGCCTTCTTTATTCGCCTGACGAAAAGTCGTGTTTTGTTTCGACCCTAAACAATAGTGCGTTACCACTTTCATTGCAGCACTTGTACCTACTTTGTGCACCTGATGAAGCGTTGGGTGTTATTTTGACCTGAAACAATCATTGCAAGTTTATTGCATTTAATGGTGTTTATTCAAAGTTTTGTACTTATTACTTTAAAACGCCAGTTCTGTGGTGCCTTCTTATTATATTTAAAAGATGTATTTTTATTCTACTTCAGACAATAGAATAAAAAGTCATTAGTCTATTGATATATTTCTGAAACATCTCAATTTTTTACAATTCTTCAGAGTCACTGAAGAAAGCAGATGGATTTCTTGATGCTGAAACAATTATATAAACAAATAACTGTTGTACATAGTGAGTTTCAGCCCCGCTTACAAAAAATTATTCTCTATAGATCGAAAATAGTGGAACTAAAACAATGAAAATACTCTGGTTTGATCTTCAGTAAGTGTTATTGGCCAGCTTAATTAGTCAGGTGTGTGTGTGGAAGGAGGGGGGAGGTTCGATTCGTATCTCCTTATTTTGATTTTTGGGGTTGATAATATTACTACCAATTGAAAAGTAAATTGAATCTCTTTGAAACGACTCTTTAGATGAATGATAATACCGCAATGATGCTAATTATTGAAAATTTACTTACAAAGAAAACAATTGTCGCAGGGAGATGTTGGTGTTAGGAATGATGAATAATGAATTGGAATTCTATGGCCGTTGATACTAGAAATCAGTCTTTCAATTAGCTTGATGCATTACTTCTTAAAAATTGGCAAAGTTATTTAAAAGTATAGTGGCATTTAAAATTCGTATAAAAGTTGGTTTTATCTTTTTAAATTAGTAGGAATTAAGATCAGGCAAAAAGTTAATTAGATACGTTGCGTCCGCTGAAACCAGGCAATTCGTGATGGCTCGCTATATAACCGAATTCCAAAGTTCAAAGGAAAATAATGAAAATAAGTTCTTACTTTGTTATGAAATTAGTTGAATCCAAGTACACATTAATAAAGAGGAAACTTCTTTGGAGAGAATTTCACTTTATTTATCGGCTTCGTATTTTGAGGATGGATGGCTATTATTTCAGAGGCGATGACTTCAGCTTCATTAGTAAACGAATGAGGGTAATGCCGAATTTGAGTAAGTACTTGAAAAGTTGTTCTATAATTATGAATTGATTATTTCCAATACTCTGTATAATCCATCATAGTTCTAGACAAAATTATCATTGATAGTCAAGTTATATTTAAAACTGGCGCCGTGGCCATCGCTCAAAACGAACGATTGCGCCCCAGCGCTGAATATCGTGGCTTCTTTACATCACCGCATCCCAAACGTAAGTGACGCTTGTTTTCAAACTCAAAACGCGGCAAGCGGAGCTACACGCTGCATCGGCGAATCAGCTCCGGAGAAATTTAAACTTGATCACGTGACAAGCGACGCTGTCCTTTTTGAACCCACGCTTCATCGGAACGGGAATCGGGAGCGTCGTGCAATATGGCTAGGAGAGGGAAAGTTCATCTGCCGAAAATGAAGTTCCACTGAGAGAAAATTGCGATCTGGTTTTGCAAAACGGATCCAAAGAGATCGCGCGCTACGGAAAGTTTATCGCGGTTTCGTTAAATGCCGAAACGCATTTAAAATGCTAAGGATGGCAACATTAATGATTAAGTTAATAACCAATTACGGCAAGTAGATAATTTCTTACTTAATTAAATTTTAAAGTTATTCGTAAGCGGAATTAATTTAAAAATGTGAATTAAAGATAAATGATTATTTTAATTGATTACTTTAAAGTGTTTTTCTAAAACGAAATTATTAAAATTAATTAATGAGAAAAAAACATTGTCATGCAACATGACATTCTATATGTCGTATGGAGATGTTGGTGTTAGAAATGATAAATGAATTTTTGGAATTCTATGGCCGTTGATACTAGAAATCAGTCTTTCAATTAGCTTGATGCATTACTTCTTAAAAATTGGCAAAGTTATTTTAAAAGTATAGTGGCATTTAAAATTCGTATAAAAGTTGGTTTTATCTTTTTAAATTAGTAGGAATTAAGATCAGGCAAAAAGTTAATTAGATACGTTGCGTCCGCTGAAACCAGGCAATTCGTGATGGCTCGCTATATAACCGAATTCCAAAGTTCAAAGGAAAATAATGAAAATAAGTTCTTACTTTGTTATGAAATTAGTTGAATCCAAGTACACATTAATAAAGAGGAAACTTCTTTGGAGAGAATTTCACTTTATTTATCGGCTTCGTATTTTGAGGATGGATGGCTATTATTTCAGAGGCGATGACTTCAGCTTCATTAGTAAACGAATGAGGGTAATGCCGAATTTGAGTAAGTACTTGAAAAGTTGTTCTATAATTATGAATTGATTATTTCCAATACTCTGTATAATCCATCATAGTTCTAGACAAAATTATCATTGATAGTCAAGTTATATTTAAAACTGGCACCGTGGCCATCGCTCAAAACGAACGATTGCGCCCCAGCGCTGAATATCGTGGCTTCTTTACATCACCGCATCCCAAACGTAAGTGACGCTTGTTTTCAAACTCAAAACGCGGCAAGCGGAGCTACGCGCTGCATCGGCGAATCAGCTCCGGAGAAATTTAAACTTGATCACGTGACAAGCGACGCTGTCCTTTTTGAACCCACGCTTCATCGGAACGGGAATCGGGAGCGTCGTGCAATATGGCTAGGAGAGGGAAAGTTCATCTGCCGAAAATGAAGTTCCACTGAGAGAAAATTGCGATCTGGTTTTGCAAAACGGAACCAAAGAGATCGCGCGCTACGGAAAGTTTATCGCGGTTTCGTTAAATGCCGAAACGCATTTAAAATGCTAAGGATGGCAACATTAATGATTAAGTTAATAACCAATTACGGCAAGTAGATAATTTCTTACTTAATTAAATTTTAAAGTTATTCGTAAGCGGAATTAATTTAAAAATGTGAATTAAAGATAAATGATTATTTTAATTGATTACTTTAAAGTGTTTTTCTAAAACGAAATTATTAAAATTAATTAATGAGAAAAAAACATTGTCATGCAACATGACAACAATAGATCGATGGTTGTAAAAAAAAAAAAAAAAAAAAACTATCCTCGGTTATAAAGGACAGTGACTCCCGCAATGTCGGTAGCGACAATCTTCAACCTATTTTGGTTACTATAAGTAAGCAAACATTATTTATTTTTTTTTAAATATTTTTTCCTGTATTATTTCTTCCATAGGTATAAGAAAAAGTATTGGACTTGGGAAAATTTTCGAACTCCAGTTTTCAACAGATTTACATGTTTGAAGATGTCCTGAACACAGTTTTACTGTTTTTCGTAATGCCTGTCTATGTGTACATAAAAAATTTCTTGGACGCTATATCTCACGAACCAATGAACGAAATTTAATCAAACTTGGTATTTAGTTTCACCCTGACCTTAATCTGCTGCTGATTACATTTGGGGTCAATCGCTCAACAGGTGGCACTGTAATTTCGGCACTGTAATTTCATTTCTTATAATTTTTAATATAGCAGTATAGGACAAAATTTCGTATAAATGTACATAGTAAGAGTTATTTTTAACGAATAATTGTGAAACTAATTATTGATATTAGTAATAAACCAGGAAAAAAATCTGTGTGCATGTAGGAGCATCGCTTTTCCCATGGGGGGGGGGGGGGGGGACTCCCTTCCAGGGGTTGGTAATTTTTTAATATGGGTAATATTTAAACGATATTGACAACACCTTTAAAGCAAATGATTGAACTATAGATCTGTGGTAACTTAAAACAAAGTTAGCGATTTTTTTTCTTTTTCTAATTGAAATAAAAAAAATCTTATTTCTTCTGATGTCAGTGCAAAATTGACTTTCATTCGGAATTTAGTGTTATACTTCTCTTAGATAAAAATCGTCAGCATTCATCATGGAAAATAATTTTAATACATAATTGATGCTGCTTGAATTTTTGTCAGAAAATATATAGAAGAAAGTCTTGTGAGGTCATAACATATTAATTTTTTATTTCATATACATGCATACAGTAAAACTTGTATAATGCAGAACAGGTATAAAATGGATATCTAATGAATGCAAACTTTGTAAGCAATGCTATAAATCGCAAACACTCATAACAATTGTTTCTAGTCAAAGTAATTGAACATAGCTGTTCATCAGGAGAAGTAAAGTAGGCATATGAATGCAGTATGAAAGTAGCTACACACACCAGTTTTTGAAAATTATAACGTTGTTTAATATTTATACCTATATTGAATTCAATTCTTCCTATCTGTTATTTTATTTATTCGTTATTATTATTTAGATTTTTTTTATTATTATTTACAATTTTTAAAAGGTTGACCAAATTTCTTGTGTCAAAAAATTCCGAATGCTGTATTATTCTTTTCTTAATTTAGGCAGCATACCTTTAAGCTTTAAATCTAAATAATGAAACCCAAATTATCTCTCTAAAGCAGTATTTCTTTAAAAACTAGTATATTGTGGCAATCACAAAACTTTCTTCCATATTTTTTTGTATAAGACTTTACTTTAATAACTTTTTACCATTTTCACATGCATAAAAGTTTAACCATAGCTTTTTATAATAAATAATTTAGCCTTCCTAATCATGAGCGCAATTTGTATCACATCAGCGCCAATTGTCAGCCGATATGCACTCGAATACAACCAGCAAACTGTTTCATAATGGGTTTCTTATATTCCAAGTTTTGTGCAATTATGTGCAATAGAGTCTGAGATATAGCCTTCCCGTTAACGGGGAAAATTGTAACACAGCAGCGCCATCTATCAGCCGATTTGCACTCAAACTCATTTAGTATAATGTTTCATAAAGACCTTCTCACATTCTGAGTTTTGTTCTACTATACATAATAGAACTTGAGATATAGCCTTACCTTAAATAGAAGAAATCACAGTATAGCAGCGCCACCTATTGAGTGATCTGCACCAAGTTAATAGGCATTTATTTATGTCAAGGTGCAACTACATATAAATTTAAATGAAATTCTGTACAGTAGTTCCTGATATATAGTTGTCATAAAATTTTTGTCACACACAAACATTTTCTAAAAATGGATAAATTCTGTGTGTCTCAAAACGTGTAAATCCGTTGAAGACCGGAAGTAAAAATTTTTACTAATTTACTAATTTCTTTTATTGAATATAAAAGAAAGTAAACTCAACTGCATAATGCATATAACATTCAGGATAATAATAATAATAATAACTATTAAATTCAGTATTATATTTTAATTATTATTACATTGTATTAAAATTTCTGCAGCAAATTTAGTAAATTTTTATTATTCAGTTTTTAATTTATTGTTTTGTTGAATAATTAATTTTAAGCAGGAGAATACCAGTAGTGGGAAGGACTGTGATATTTATACAATCAGTAATTTTCTGATTAAAAATTATGTATTTTTGATTTAAAAAGTTTTTGTGTATATGTTTTTTTTCATAAATTTGCTATTAATATTATTTTAACTTAGGAAGCAACTTTATTCATGTCAGAAGATATATTTTTGCTCTGGAACACAACTCTGCATATGACAGTTTTAGCTGTAATCCAGGAAGGGATTACATTTAAGAATGATATACAAAATTGTTGCTTAGAAGATTTAGGACACAAATACAGCAGAGAAAACTTTGAAGAAAGTAATGTATAGTCAACTCATCTGTTCTAAATTTTAAAGAAATTTATTTATATATAAGCATATATATATATTATTGTTTTTATTGACAGGCATAGGCAATCCAAATGGTATTTCTGATTCTAAATTGCGCTCAAAAGTTAATTCATCCAAGATTCTGACATTTTATTTACAAGCTACCGGACGTATTGATATTGGTTGGACTTTATCGAAAAAGCACAAGTAAGTATTTTTTAAAGACATAAACATAATAACTGGTGTTGTATGTTTCTCAGAAAACAGAAAAGACTTTATTATTAACTTAACTTGATGGATTTACTTTCACAGCTCTCACAATAATCCACCAAATTATTAAATATAGTAATCAAACAAAGGGTAATCAGAAAAAAAAAAAAAAAAAGATTTATAATAAATTGAAGTGATAGAAAATTGTTTAAATAAATAATACTGTAAATAAATTTACATAATAAATAATTAATATAATAAGAAAATTTAAAGTAAATTTTTTTAAAGCAATTTCAGAAATATGGCAGTAAGAAACTCTATGCAAATAGCTTATACTTGATGATAATCTTGGTGCTGTTTTGACAATGGAAAAATTGAAAAATATTAACGATGAGCTGTACAAAACAAAAGAATGAGGATATTTTAAGTAAAAAAGATGTTTTAGTAGACAAGACATTTTGATTAACATATTACTAAATTACTGTTTTTGAAATTTATTTTTAAACTATTTCTGTAAATAAATTGAAATACTAAACTGTGCAGTAAAATATATTTATGATATTCCCCCAAAAATCTAGAGATTTAATGAAAATAATGTTATTTTAAATAAAAATGTGTTTTATGAGTCCTAAAACAACATTCAACAAAGCTAGGTAACGAACTGAGTGAAGAGTGCCTAAATAAAAGTGTTTTATGTGCAGTAACAGGCACATTTAATAACCTTACTGAATTAAGATAGGTATTAAAATTTCCGATCGACTATTCAATAATGCCTAATCTCGTCAACAGCCAAGGTTCATGTTATTCTATGGGGAAATTTGTTTTTAGCAATTAAATACTGTTAAACTCAAATTATACCAATGAGCTGTAAAATAAGACATCATAAGCAATTTACATTATTACATTATTTTTTAAAGTATTTTTCTGTTCTAAAATTGTTTATAGAAATCTCACTTTGTTTTTGAATAAGGGTGAGATATTCTCACCCAGTTTGTACCTCAGGGGGTCTAGAAGCTTATTGAAATGCTCTCGTTATCGGAATTTCACCAATGTGACATCACTTTCTGACAGCCTTTCTTATTTCGCTAGAATGAACTAATCAACTCACTTTCATTATCGGAATTGCCTGGCGGAATCGTTTTCTGAAATTTAGACAGATCTTTTCCAAGTGGAATCGTCGTGAGATAAACAATTCACAGTTCCAATGGTGTCCATCGTGGCATTAGGTGTTATTCAAGAAAATGAAAGAGCCTCTAGAAACCGTTTAATGCCAAAAAGGTGTAAATCATGAATTAAATTTAAGAAACGTTACAATAAATACCTGTATATTTTCTCTTTAACTAAGATTCTTATTAATCATGTATAATATTAATAGCATATCTATTAAGAATAACAAATCTTAATATTTAAAGTTATTAAACATTAATTAAGTTTAATTAAAATTGCAACTATATATTGTGTATATCAACAAAAAAATTATAAAATAATAAAAGACAGTAAAAAAGGTGGCGGTGGGGTGGGCAGATGTTTGATTACGGAGGTGGGGTGGTGTTGTAAGGCTGGATGGTGGGTTTGTGAAAAAAAAAAAAAAAAAGTAGAAGGCTCGTTGCATTTGCTTTGTATTACTATGCAAACTTTCTTTTTCCAATAAAATTTCAGTTTCTTCCTTTTTGAGTAGTCAACTATATTTAATGTTCTAATTATACTGTTAAACACAATGTGATCAATCGGTGAATTTCATTGTTGCTTCGTGGTATCATTGTTGTTCATCTGCTTTGAAATTTTGCCTTTTTAAATCCATATGTTTCCTGTTCTGGTCGTGGCAGGCTGGGGGAGTGTTGCCGGCGTGAAACTAGTTTAACCCCACAGGCAAGTCACAAGTCTTGCCGCCTGCCTCCTTCTTCCTATCTTGTGTTTCTTGGGTTGTTTTTTCATTAAACTTGATAAGTTTATGGTTTTAAGTTAAGATTTGCTGTGTTACTTTATTGATTCGTTTGTTTTGCAGGCTGTTAATTAATAGATCTGGTTTCTTTATGTTAGTGTATTTCATCCACTGATAATTTTATTTTTATTTATTATTATTATTTTTTTAAATCTTATTGGTCATTGGTGTTTCAGTGATCTTGTATCTGTTGCTTGGCTTCTACTATGCTTATAGATCATATTTATTATATATATATATATATATATATATATATATATATAATATATATATATGTATATTGTAACTAAAAGTCTTATTTAAAGTATATCTATGAATGATGTCAGTTCCAGTATATAAAACATTAATAAAGCTTAAAGGAAATTATGATAAAGATTTATTTTCACTGGAACTAAAATTTTCTTTTTTAAATTTTATTATTATTGAATTAAGCAAGTTTGAGATACGTCAATTCTACATTCACTTGCAAAATTTCATTTGTAGCTATATAATAGAATCTAATAAGAATCTCTCATTTCTTAGTGAGGGAAAAGTAAGTGAATATATTATTTATATATATTTTATTTAATAATTGATTTTTACAATCTAAATTACACATACATATTATGTAAACTCACTTACAAAATGAAAATTAATTTTTAAACAGTTTTACTTTTTCTTACTTTGACGAGAGATAATTTTTTACTATGCTTAAAGATTTAAATTACACAGCATATTTTATTGTAAATTGTAAATTCTAGAAACAGTACATACAAGCATGCAAATTACAACTCTTAAGTAAACAATATTTTAATATCAATTGTTTTTATATTTTTTAAAATATGCAATGTATTTATAGTTATCTAAAGCTTTAGAACAAATTAATATAAATCGAAAACACCAAATTTGAATACAGATAAGTGAATGATACATAATTCTTTAATGTAAAATTGCATCACAAAAGTACTAAATAAAAAGTAAGTATGCACAACATGTTCAAAAACCTTTATATAAAATAATGAATACAAGAATCAGTTTTCAGAAGCAAACATATCGATTGTGTTAGAATTACAAATTCTAACACTTTTAAATTTAATTATTTTTTTATCAAATCCTCCGGAAAATATTTTCGTTACTTTTTATTTTATTTATTTTCCCCATTTAAATTTTTAAAACTCGCAATTTTCAATAAATAGAAAAATTTAAGAATCTCCAGTGAAGCGTTTTGTTTGTAAACAAAACGATCGATGTTTTCGGATTGTAAACAAACACCTTAACCAATAAGAAAATTCAATTTTATTCATTATTCAAATCATTTCAAAATCTTTTTAGATCATCTGCAAATAATTTAAAACTAATTTTAATAATTTTCCTAACATTAATTTTTCATAAATTAAAATCAGTGACATCACTTCCATTTACGTTTTTTCAAATTCTCCTTCTAGAACAGTCTATTCAGTCCGCAGCGAATATATCGCTACGCCGATTCAAAGAGTGGCTTCCCTCTAGGAAAATGTGTCTTTTTAATAATAAATATTCATTCCATAAAATAGCCCGATATAAAATATTCCTTTCTCAAAATTAAATTTAATTATTCCCATTTTATTATTTTTATTCAGCAGACGATCCAGATAAAATATTTTGGTTTTTGAACTATTTACCGCGCTCATCAATTAAAGGGTGCGTGGTCTCGTGATCGCGGGAAATTGGAAGAGCGTCACCACTTGACTTAAATGTAAGCTGCTGGTGTAGTAAGACGTGTTCTGCCGATCTGCGGCATGGCTAACGGCCATTGCGAGCGTACTGTGTCGCGGATAGGCATATTTAATACGATCCCCAGTCTATGTTGCTAAAATATAACTATATTTATTTATCTTTTCCAAAAGGATTCCTTGGAAATTATGACAAAGAATCCGATGTATGTAATTTTCTTGCCAGCAAAGAATTCTGTTCACTCTCACTGGAGATGATCTTATCAGCGATTAGGCCTGAAGGTGGCATGCAGCCACGAGTGTGGCAGCTAAATAACCAATACAAATACTTTAAGTGTCAAACTACGTATAACAATGTAAATTAATTGGTGGTTCTAATTCCATTATTTTAAGTACTATAGTAATCTGTGAGATAATTGGGTGATCGTAATAGTTACAATAAAGTTAATTTGCGTGTTGGATGATTGAGGCATAACGCCAGGAACAGTTTGTCGAAAACATCGCTGAAGTGCACATTGGTATCACGATCCTAAAAATTAAGATAAAATATGGAAAGGGCTCACCAAAAAGAGACAGAGGCCAAAATCTTCTGTGTAGAAAATCTTTAATTACTCATAGGAGGACAGGATGGGAACAGTCTGCTAGGTATCTGCTCCGTTGATGCTTGGGTTGCAGCACACGTGCATTAGGCACGCCAAACAGTTTAATCTTGCACATTGACAAAAATAAATCGTAGTTTAGTCGCTGATAAAACGCTAATGAAGTAGCGTGCATTCTAACAAAAACTTGAACTATCTATTTATGAAGTTCGATTTGCGTCTATTAACTTGGAAGATGGTTCATAACATGGGATATTCACCACGCGGCACTTGCCGGGCCGCACGCGGCGCGAACGCCGAGAAGCGCCGGCACGCGAGAGATGCTATTGCGTCAAAGTCTGCCCATCGAGTGCGGTGAAAAACACGTGCCGCGGGCATGCTCCCGAGCCCCAAACGTCACCACTAAGAGCGACCAATCAGGAACGGATGCCGACGAAAGAGTAGGGCGACAGGTGAAGAGCGTCAAAGTCACCCCACACTATAACGGGAGAAAATCAGACCGCAAGAGAAGGAACCGGAGGGGAATTTGAAGTACTGTTGGAAAGCAAACTAACGGCATGAAACGGGAATGCGTTGAATTTTAGACTAATTTAGATTAGATGGGAACATGTTAAGTTGTTTCTGCCAGAAATGTGGAAAAGCGATGTCATGCAACATGACACTACGAATCTACAAAAATTTCAAAGTCAAATAATAACATCTATGATGCTTCGATTACAAGAATTCCGGACACACCATGTATTTTTAATGTGCCGATGTATCTGATCAAAGAGCAAGATCATTGCAATCTACAAAAAATTCTAACGTCATGTGTGTCTAGGTGTTTTATCTAAGAATAACACCATCGCGATCCACGACAGTATTAAATGTTTTATGTGGTATTTAACAGATATTAGGATGAACAAAATCTCGTAGCATTATCTCAAAGACTAATAACTCTGTGACTCAGCAAATTTACTTTCGCATGAATAAAGGTGTTATTTGAGAGCGATAATCTCCGTATTAATATTAAAATCATCTTCACGGATATTGGAGATAAAAATGAATTGTGATTGCTAAGGTTCATTTATTTACATAAAGAATAATATCAAAATATTAAAGTCATGTGCAACGATGTTATGTATTGCAATTTTAGAATCTATGGTACCGGTACACATTTATATATTTAATTTGCTGCAGTAAATGTTACGATTTGATGCTTTAATAAAATGAGTGTGTTAAATAAGAAAACATCGTTTTATTATTGTTTTAAATTGTGATCATTTGGTTATAAATAATGTTTTATTACAACTTCGTTACTTCTAATACAGGGGTAAGTTAAAATCTTTTAAAATAATTCTGGTTTTATATTACTTAATTTTCATTTTCGTTAATGCATTCGTTATTTAAGATTTTGGCAATTAGGTATTTTAAAAGGATTTATGAGCGGCGGCACAATTGTTAATAGTACATCCACTATACGATTTGTTTTTCCACTAAAAGTTCATTAACGTTTATTTACTATATATTATATTTATTTTATTTATTCAAAATTCAAAAAAATCAAAACTCTAATTTTTATATCCTAACAGATTAAGATAAATTATTTCACTACTTTCGAGAAACATAAATGTAAACGTAGTATTTTGTAATCATAAAAACTTTAAACTAGAAACAGCTTATGCAATATTAATTTTTCATAGCTGTCAACTGTTTCATTTTCACCTTAGATTAAACAATAATATTATCATCAAATTACAATTTTTTATCTATCTTCTATAGCTAAATAATCCAAAAATTGTTATTTGAAAAACATTGATATTAAATCTTTTTGAATATGTAGAACAGTTAAAAGCTATGTTTATTTTTTATTTTTATTTATTTATTTATTTATTTTATTTTTTTTGCAGAATTTTTTCTGGGGGGGAGGGGGGAAGGGATGAGAGGCATTAAAATAAATTCTTTGAAAAGTAAAATTAAAGAAAAAAAAAAGTACTGTAAGGTTTGCTTTAACATAATGTAAATACAATAAATCAATCATAATAATATATATGCACTCACAAACTTTAATTAAGGAAATTTAAACAAATTTTTTTTATCTTTATATATGTAATAAAGAAGCTTTAATTTAATTATAAAGTTTAAACATATTGGACAGAGTAAAAACATATTACCTGTATTACGTCCAACGATCTTTTATCCATAGTAAGTAATCCATCATACATAGTTGTGTAAATAAATAAATGCTAGCAGCTAACACTTCAAGGCAGAAAATCATTTACATTTACTGCCTTAAAATGCTAGTAACTGGCAAAAAATGAATTTCAGTAATAACACAGGTTTTTAAAATATATATAATACATACGGTATTTATAAAAAAAAAATGGGGATAAATACTCCTCTGTTATTAAATAAAACAAAAGCACACGTTTATACACACTCACATGCAGAAGCAGCCATCTTTGCTTATCTAAAAAATCCAAGTGGAATCTTGTGGCGAGTGTGAAATAATCCTTGTCTGTGATTTGTCGACTTAATCTGATTTCGAAAACAGTTCGGTCATTCTGGAACAAATTTCGCGAGAATTTCGAGAAGGTCGTTCTAGGATATAAAATGCATATTGGGATGATTTTGTTTGGAAACTGCCATTTTTGATAGCGAAAAGTTTCTGCATTGAATTCTTTCTGATGGGTTCGTTCTAGAGCCCCAGATGATGTCCCTTTCTGTTGGTGAAACTCAGCAGTTATCTTTTTTGGTATGGACAATACCTAATCTCGTTGATAGCCAGGGCTCATGTTATACTATGGGAAAAATTGTTTCCATAGTTACTCAATACCTTGTGTATTTATTTAAATTCTGTTTTCACATTCAGAAAAATCACAATCATTAAATTAATTATCATTTTTCCAAAAATTGAGTATTTAAATTTTTAGTATTTCATTTTATGACTGTGAAATTAAAAAAATGCACTTTGTGAAAATTTGCATTTTCGAACTGAAAATTAAAAAAAATCTATTTTTTGAAAATAATTGCTAATTTAACTGTTATGAATTTTCTAGATGTGAAAACAGATCTTATCATAAATATTTCTTGTGTAAAATGTGTTTTTTTTTCGTATCAAGCATTAATTAATGTGCATCTGTTGTTAAAATTTAATTGACAGAAAAAACAAAGATCCTATTGTAGTTCAATTTACCATCATTTTAGTTCTCCAAATTGTGAAATTATTTTTGTTCCAAATCAAACAAAAATTACTTCATTTCAGAATGGTTTTCTCCTCATCAGATGTTAATATCAGTTATTGTTCTGGACAATTTTCTGCTAATTCGGAACATTTAGCTGTTGTTTTTGACGGTCATGAAGTTTTAATCTTTGAAGTGAGTTACTATTTCATTCTTTTAAACTGTATACATATGTGTCTTACCAGATAATCTTTAAATAAATCAGAGATGTCACAAAAAAAAAAAAAAAAAAAAAAAAAGAGAAAATCACACAGGAAGTAAAATTTGTATATTTATAGTTTATTTGTATATTTATATTTGTATATTTTTAGGCAAATTCTGTAAATTAACAAACTATAAAATAATTAATAATATAAAGTATTATAATATGTAATTTCAATATAATAAATTTAAAAATAGTTACTTTGCAGTCAAAAGGTTATAATATATATATATAAAGAATATAAAGAATGGTGCTTTATCACAAATAAAAAAATTAAAAAGTTTCTAAATAAACCATAGTTTGTATATCTATATGTCTGACTATCTGAAATCTGTATATGTGGTAATTAATAATATTAATTTAACATAATTTAAACAAAATAATTACACATAATCAAATACTTCTACCCCTTTATAAGTTATAGAATCTAATAAAACAAGTATATCATGAACACTGAATTATAGACGGAGAAAGTTTGAGAATTGTAAGGCTTCGACAGGTTGTTTAATCGCTGATCACTAGTTTTAAGGTGGGGGGGGGGGAAGGAGGAGGACATTATAACTATACATATGAGAAATATTGAGCAATCTTACCTTTTAAAAGGTTCTAGAATCCAATAAAGCAAGTTTAATATGCATATTAATATTTATTTATGTTGTGGATGGAGAGAGATTTAAAATTGCATGACTTCAATAGTTTGATCGCCAATCATTAATTTGAGGGGAGGGAGACAGAAAAAAATTATAAAAAATGGAAATCTGTCGTTCAATGAAAAAGTGGCATCCTTGATAAATTTAAATTAACAAAATGCTTAATAAATGGCTCTAGGATATTTTTAATGTCGTTATTTAAAAAAAAAAAAAAAAATCTGTAAAATAAGAATATATTTATTTAAAACACAAAAGCAGTTTTTCTCCTATTTATAAACACTAGAAATACTCTGTATATCACCTTATCAAGAACTCTCAACCACTTCATCATGATTGCCTTCAAGATCAATTGACATATGGCACTTTCTGGTGATCTTATTCTTTTCCTCTGTCTCTCTAGCAAATGATGCCATCTTACATCAATGTCTCATAGTTCTGCATTGTATGTCACATGGTTTCTTGTACAGAAGAATCTGGAATTACAAATAAAAAATCTCCAGTTTATTATTATTATTATTTTTAAATCTCATATTTTTTAATCCCATTTTTCCTTTGTCGTTCAAAACATTTGATAGTTTGTTGTCCCCATTTCACTTACCTTCAGAAGAGAATTTAGCAGTATATGACGTTATTCTTTATAAAATGAATGAGCAGTAGATATGAAACCTGTATTTAAAGTTTATGTAAATAAATATACAATGATTGAGGAATTTATTTGACAATTTATATCTTCTGCTCATTTGTCAAATTGTTACATGCTAGCAATAGATTCTCCTGTGATCTTCCATATTATAAAGGTTATTAAACAGATTTGCTACTTTGTTTGAGTGAGATTATTAATTATCCACTTTTTGTAACTAGATCATTTATTTTTTTTTATTTTTTGTATTGATTTCTGTTTCTAATATATATATATATATATATATATATATATATATATATATTTAAATCTGAAAATAAAAATTAAATTTCATATTATGTCTATATTTAACTTTTGTTTTTATCAATCATATTAAAAAGTAAAAAATTGCTTTTGTAACCATCCTTAGAAGCAAATTTTATTGACATGAACATGTATTCAAACATACTTATTTATGGAATATTTCAGGCATCAAAATACTCATTCAATTTAAATTATTAACTTGTTTATTCTTGTTCGAATGATTGTGATTACAAATATCTATTCTTTTATTTTTTATACTATTAAAGTAACCTACTGCTTAATATGAGATTTCCTTTAATTCATTTTGCAATATTAATTTAAAATATGAAAATAATACCCTGAATTATGAAAATAATAATTTAAAATATAAAAATACTAATTTAATTCTTAGCTCTTTTTCTATCCTATTATAGATATATAATAGGACTAGCAGGCAACGCCCGCTTCGCTGGTCCCTATTTTTAAATGAATCACTATAATGAATTCTCAAAATTGCATTAATTTTTATCACATGAAAAAAAAGAGAAACAAAATCTGAGTAGGAAAAATGTCGCACCGGGTTCTCACTGCCTTCGGAAAAAATTCCCAAAATGCTCTAACTTTATTTCTATTATTTTCCCACTTCGCCCCCCCCCCTCCTGTCTATCCTAATAATTTTACAAATTTGAAAATATCCGCAATCGATTTGTAAGTATCAAAAACCTCTATGCACCAGTTTTAAACGATATATCTCTATTTTTATTTTTTTACCGCTCTACTCTCCCCCCCCCCTCCCAATAATTTTAAAAATTCGAAAATATCCGCAATCGATTTGTAGGTATTGGAAACCTCTATGTACCAATTTTGAATGATCTAACTCTATTTTCTTTTTTTTTGCCCCTCTGCCCCCCCTTCCCGGCCCTCCTAATAACTTTACACTTTCGAAAAAATCCCCATTCGACTTGCAGGCCTCTAAAATCTATCTGTACCGATTTTGAACGGCCTAACTGTATTTCTATTTGTTTTTGACCATAGCCCCCCCTTCCCGCCCCACCTAATAATTTTAAAAATTCGAAAGTATCCGCAATCGATTTGTAAGTATCGAAAACATCTATATACCAATTTTGAACGATCTAACTCTATTTTTATTTTTTTGCCCCCCCTCTCCCCTCCCCCTTTCCCGGCCCTCCTAATAACTTTACACTTTCGAAAATATCCTCATTCGACTTGCAGGCATCTAAAACCTAACTGTACCAATTTTGAACGGCCTAACTGTATTTCTATTTGTTTTAGCCCCATAGCCCCCCCCTTGCCGTCCCCCCTTCCCGCCCCATCTAATAATTTTACAAATTCGAAAATATCCGAAATCGATTTGTAGGTATCGAAAACCTCTATATACCAATTTTGAACGATCTAACTCTCTTTTTATTTTTTGCCCCCACTCTTCCCCCCCCCCTGCTGCCCCACCTGGGGGCTGAATTTCTAAAATTCCAGAAATTGGTTTTTAGATATTTGCATCAGCTATATTTTAGAGCAAAAACTTCACGCATATCTATTTTTTTGTTTGAGATATATAGGATTATGCGAAATCACGTTTTTATGCATGTGAAATCACGTTTTGCCCCCCCGCCCCCCTTGGGGACCGAATTTTGAAAATTCCAGAAATTGGTTTTTTGACATTTGTATTAGCTATATTTTAAAGCAAAAATTTTACGGATATCTGTTTTTTTGTTTGAGATATGAAGGATTTTGTGAAATCACGTTTTGCCCCCCCTCCCCCCCTTGGGGGGCGAATTTTGTAAAATCGCTTCTTAGTGGATGCCTACGTCATAGAAAGAACATTGTCACAAAATTTCATGCTTCTAGGTCCAGGGGTTTGGTCTGGGCGTTGATAGATCACCCCCTCACTCACTAACTCACTCAGGAAGTGTTCTTTTATATATATAGGTAAAAAGATGTAAGAATTGAAATTGTAATATTATATTTTAAATTATTATTTTCATATTTTAAATTAATATTGCAAAATAAATTAAAGGAAATCTCATAAAGCCGTAAGTAACTTTTAAATAATAGAAAAAACAAAATAGAAAATTATAATCGCATTCATTTGAAAATAATGAGTTTAAACAAATCTAGTAAATTAGAATAAACATGTCAATAAGTTAAGTTAAATAAGTAATAAATTAAGGAGTAAATTCTAGTAAATCTGCCCCACCGAATTTGAAAGTTAACGTGCAAGGTTGGGCGTCGGCAGTTCTGCTAGTGCGGATGGGGCCGCTTCAATACCCCACTGATCTCCATTGCCCCATCGGACTCGGATCCCCAGCCCTGAAATGGATTTTAAACAGAGATGTTCCAGCAAGCCTGACTGTTTTTCTTATGTGTTCCACGATTGTAAGCAAGGAGCCAGAAATATGTGACACATATATAGATATATATTTATTAGGAATAAATAATACTCTCCAAAATTGCTTTTTATCCTTTTATGTATTTTAAAACTATATAACAATTATTGAAATTTAATTTTTCCGACTGAGTGAAAATAATGCCTAATACCGGAAAATAATACCGGGATGTCGGCTTGGATAGCTCAATTGGTAGAGCCTTGACCTTGTAAGTCAAAGATCCGGGATTCGAGTCCCGGTCCAGGCATTATTTTCACTCAGTCGGAAAAATTAAATTTCAATATATATGATTTCCTTCCACAGTTGATTGTGTGATTTTATTAAAAATTGTATATAACAATTAGCTTTCCTTTTGCCTTTTAATGCAAATATGCCAAGTATTATGATTTGTCCATAATTATTACAGATTTACGACAATAATTAGGACATTACGGACAACATATAAAAATTACGCATTATATGCTTTTAAAAAAGTCGCGGATATTGTTCGTTAAAAAAAAAAAAAAAAAAAGACACTAACGATCGACGATCAAACGCACAACAGAAACATTCCGATTCTTAATCTTTCTCCATCCACAACATAAATGTCCATATTCATTTTAAACTTGCTTTATAAGATTCTAGAAGCTATAAAGAAATAGAATTGTACAATATTTCTTGCTGATGTAAGGATTTTTTGATTTCACCCCCCCCCCCTCTTTTCTTATCTCCAACCAGCCATCGTTGATTAAAAGCTCTGCAGAAGTCTTTAATTTCCCAATTTTTCTCCATCAGCAGCATAAATGTCAATATTCATTTTAAACTTGCTTCATTAAATTCTAGAACCTATAAAGAAATAGAATTGTTTCATTTCTCATTTATCTAATTATTTATATTTTGACTGCCCCTCCCACTTTCCAGCTAGTGATCAAGGATAGGTTCTAGAACCAAAAAAGTGATGGAAGTGCTCAATATTTCTCACATATGTAGGCTTTATTACTGAGCTTGATGAATCTATTTGTTTTTCTTTAATAAATTTAAAATACATATTGTACCATCAAACAAAAGATATGTTAGATTTGATGCAAGGTACTAAAGAAAAAAAAAAGTTTTATTAAAAAAAAAAAATGCTTTAGTATTTAATGCCATAAAAACAGTTGTCTATGAAAAAGTGACTATGAAGTAATAATAAATAGAATAAAATAACTTTTTGTAACCCCGCCCCTCCAAAAAAAAAAAAAAAAAACATTATCGTGCTGCACAACTTTATTATTGGCGGGTTTTGAATTTTTGTCGCCATATTAGTGATGGAATTTTTTTTTTTTTTTTTTTTGTATGAAAAGGTTAAGACTGTTTTGCTAATGATAATCAGACACCTTTTTGTTTATACATAAGAATCCTTCATATTCTGCTTATATTTTTAATGGTTTTTAGGTTTAAAATAGTGCTTGTTAAAACAAATTTGCTATCTTTAAAACTGCATTTTTCTGTAAACTTTCTATAAAAATAAATAATTTTTTTTTTATATTTTTGATGCCCTACTTATATTAAAATGGCTGTTGCTATATTAAACTTCTTGTCGAAAAACGTTCGATGTACTTCAACAGCAAAATTTAAAAAATCACCCAGCAGGATCTATTAATGAAACTGATAAAATTAAAATATGGTTCATAGAGTTTAAATAATCTATTTAAAATAACTTTTAAAACCCAAATTCTTAACGTATCGTATCATATAGATATTTTCAAAGTTAGAATAAAATTTAATTTGAAAAAAAAAAAAAAAAAATAACTTTTTTGTTTATTAACCAAAAAAATTGATGAAATTTGAAATGCAAGTTGGTCTTGTGGGGTACCGGCTGTATATTGTATTTTTTTGTTCGTGAGAGAAAATTTAAAAAAATTTGAAAACTGCAATTTTTAATCCCACTTCAAAAACATGAGTTAATGTGAAGCAGATTTTTTTTTTTATTTCTCCTAACGGTTTCCATACAATCTTCAGCTGTTGACACCTAAAATTTGTAGTTTAGTTAATTTTAAAAAATCTAATTGTCCGATCGATAAGCTGTTTAAATCCATCAGATTCACAAATATTTCCCTTTCATTTGGTACCTTATTTGTAACAATACGACTGATATTTCTAATTATTTTCTAATTTTTCTAATTTATTTTCCTCATTTTAAATAAATGTACATTTTTTTTTTTTTTTTTTTAATTCTGCCAAAAAAAAAAAAGAAAGGCAACAATTAAATTATGAATAAAATTTAAATGGCTTGTTTATCAGAAATTAGAAGGTTATTATTTTCACATTTTAATTAAGAAAAAACTAATCAAAAATTTGAAAATCGGGCTTTGAGGTCCATCAGGAGAAGTCATTACGAACCTCCATGCAAATGTGTGTAGCTTTGTGATCAGCCATTTTCCTAAAAGCCTCTGGATATACATACACAATGACACACACACACACACACCTTATTTTATTATATGTATAGACTATAACAGTGTGTAATAAAAAAACACTATAGAACTGGCATTTTTAAGTAATACTTACAAAACTTTGGATAAACACCATAAAATGCAAGAAATTTGCAACAATTGTTTCAGGTCGAAAGAATACACGACCCTTCATCAGGAGAACAAAGTAGGTACGAGTGCATTGCTGCTTTGACGGCAGTGCTCGTGCCTACTTTGTTCGCCTGACGAAGGGTTGTGTATTCTTTCGACCCAAAATAATTATTGCGAGTTTCTTGCATTTTATGGTGTTTATCCAAAGTTCTGTAATTATTATAACAATGTGTATTATAATTCTCCTTTTTTCTTTCTTTTTTATCATCTGAACTGAACTGTATCATTTATAAATTCATGCTTGTATTTTTCATAAATTTCTTTTTGCATATTGTTTTTGTTCTCTAATCTTGACTACATTAATGTAGTTAAGGACTAATTCTTTCTTTAACCTCTTGCCAGTCATCGGAATGCAGAAAGCCAACTTTAAATGAAATTTTTACTTGTATTTAAATATATTTATTTTATTTTTTTAAGGAAATGTTATATGCAAATGATGTTATTATGTTTAATATATATATATATATATATAAATAAGTATTAAAAAAAAGAAACTTTTTTTTTATTTACTTCAAACTAGGAATAAATTGAGCTGATTAATTTAAAATGAATATATTAAAAATATATATATTATTAAATAATTCTTTTATTTTCTTATATATATCAAAAAGTAGAAACATTAACATGGACAAGAAATATCACAGATCAGAAATCTAATACAAGGAATTATGTAAAAATTATTTAATTTTGTCATCAGCTTGTATATACAAAAATCTCTTGTTATTTTTAGAATTAATATAAATAATTACAATTTTAATTGAAATGAATTAAAAAAAAGGTACCTACATTAGAGAATGATGCAATTTCAAAATAAAAATTTTAATGAGAAACTTAAAGAATTATATATAAATTACATATTGCTTATTAATGAGAGTTGTTTGTATATTCCTCAAATAAGACTTTTTATTTCAAAACCTGACAAACAAAATGTGTTCAGGTTCTCTTAAAATATAAAAAATCATACAAAAAACCTGAAGCAGAAAATTTTCATGATTTTAATACTTTTTTCTGGACATAAAAAAAAATATATAAATAAACTGCTTTTTTTTTTCCTCCTCTTCTCTTTATGCAAAGTTGTTTAGCAAAACAATTCAGTATAACAGTTAGAATTTGTTATTAAACATAATCATTTTATTCCAGAAAATTATTTCTTCATTAATGCCTGGTAATGAGCAGCATCAACTTTGCCGGCAAGGATTTGATGCTTTAGAGTTAGCAAACAATAGACTTCTGTAAGTTTTTTCTCCCATAAAGTTACACTCACCTAACATATACATTGTTTAATAAAATCATTATAGATATATTTAATTTTTATTGTTAATTTTTATTTTCTGTAATGATGTTGGTATTATTATTTTGTAGAAGCTTTCGATTTGATCAAGTAAAGTTTGTTTTTCCTTATCAATATAATTTTGCTGAAGCATTTAGTGAAGAAGTAAGTTAAAGTTTTTTTATTCAATACAACTTATTCTCATTTGAATAGTAACATTTATTTTAATTATTATTTTTTATTACAAATATTTTAATATTATATTTATAAAATTAATAGCAGTCATGAGTTCTTATGGAATGAAGTGACAATTTTCAAAACTAAAATCGTACTTAATGCAGTGACATAATACATACTTGCTACAAAATAAATTTATCCTTGCATCAATAATAGTTTGATGTATTGCTGGTTGATGATAACTCGCAAAGATAATTTTTTCAGTTGATTGATATTGTATCTTCTTTTGCATTATATTGTAGAATGTGCTAGTAATCAGTTAAATATGTGCTAAGATACTGGAGGCAGTGACAATCTAAACAGAGATTTATGCAAGTATGTTTGTTTCTCAAGAACTAATTGACCAATTTCAATGAATTTTTTTTCAAAGTTTATATCTACTTAAACTTTCTTGAGAAAGTCTTGATTTGTTTCTTGAGAAAAAAAAAAAAAAAAAAAAATTACCTACACATCACAGCATATTCAAACAAATTGCTACTGGAGGCAGTAAGTGTGTGTACTCAGTGTACCATATGTTGTTTTAAAGTCTATGAAAGAAAATAGTGTACGTGCATAAAGGACACATGTGTTTGAAGTTTAAAAAAAAATGATTTAAATTAAATTCTTAAATATTTCTAGCATTAATTATTTTTTAAATTCCTACAAATAAAAACACCTAATTTCTTCAAGAATTATATTTAATTTAGGAAATATGCTATATTTCAGTGATTAAAAATAATTATAATTTAAAATTTTCATCAGTAAATTAATAAATTATTCTTTGATTGATTATTTCCTTCAAAATTTGAATTCTGAAGTTTGATTAATATGTAATTTTTTATGTGTAAGCTGATAAATACATCTTTGATATATTGTTAAAAGTTAAAGAAATGAAGTTTTACAAATTTTGTTTTAGTGTGAAACAATGTATTTTTAAAAAAATTGTTTAATTAAAAATTCATATCAAAATAATTAAAAATGGCAAATAATGTAAAAAATCGAATGATTTAAAAACCATGAAGATTTTGAAGAATATAAAAATTAATATATTAGGGAAAAGACGTGAGACAGTAAAGTAAAAAAGAAAAGAAATCAGCTTATTTATGTGCGAAAATGATTTCTAAGATTAATAATTTTTACATAAGGAACTGAAACTCAAAAAATTAATTAATAGAATTTAAAAATCGCAATCAATGGAAAAAATATACATATCAAAATTAGAACTTTTATGAAAAAAATAATTGTTGTTTAGTGGAGAAAAAAAATTATTTAAAGAGAGAATCAAAAATAAACAAGCATAAAGAAAAGCTTAACAAAACATACATTGTCAGAAAGTAAATAAAGAAATGCTTAATTAAAATGCAATTTTTTCAAACCATGTATACCTTTAAAAATATTTATTTAAAAGAAATGTTACACTTTGATTTATTGGTTGAAAGAAAATATTCAATAAATATATGGAATTAAATTTAATAATCCTCTGGTTTTATTTATTTATTAACCGATAAATAAATATTTTTCACACTTAAAATTTCATTTAATTTATAGTGATAAACTTTTAATCCATCAAATTATTTAGTCAAAAGCTGTCTTTGTTTTGTATTGACTTTATCTATAAACTTATTTACCTTTTTCCTATTCACTTTGAAAAAAATCCTAGAGGCGAAATATCCAAGGAGCGACATATATGTAAACCATTCAATATACCATCTTTTTCAAGATACGTAAAATATATTTAAATTTATAATTATCTGCCTTCTGCAATACCATATTTTGTTATATGGTTTTTTAGCTTATGATTTCATATAAAAAAGAGTTGATAAACATCGTATTCAGATAATTTTTAAGTAACTGCAGAAAGTTCTTTTATGATTTAGATTTTTAATCAATGTATAGATGTTAATTTTTTCCCTTTAATTATGTTTCATAGTTTATCAATGTGATCAAATGGCTTAAAATCGTTCACAAGAAGAAAAAAGTTCCATTTACTCTGGATAGTAAATTACCTCCAGATTTACAAATTATTTGTAAGGTAGGTATATTTTAATTTTAATTGTTTTACATTAGATAGATTTGGTCATTTATTTATTATTATTATTTTAGTTGTGGACAATTGAACTAGAAGATGATCCATTTGAAGTAAAACTGAGGGACAATTTTGAGGTTTGTTAATTTACCTTTATTTCTGAATATTCTGTCATAGTCTAATAATAAAATTATTTTTATTAGAAGCTTGTTAGTTAATTTAGTTTGTTTTATTTAGATTTTTATTAGAAACTTGTTGGTTAATTCAATAAAATTTAACTAACAATCATATTATTTTCATTACCTGATTACCAAAGGCAATAGAAATATTGTATTCAGTCAAAACTTTTACCTGATTTAGATGTTTTGAGACCTCCTAGTTCAAAACAGTGATTTCTGGAAATTGGTCATTGTGTATGTGTGTATCTATGGGGAATCTTCTTACTATTGTATCACCAAAACGAATAAAGATGGAATAGAATGAATGAAACTTCTGCATTAAGACCAGTCCAATGTAATACAAATAATTTTGCCAACTTTTGAGGAAAGCTGGAAGTAGAATCATGATACCATATCTCAAAAATGGATTGAACGGTTTTCTTCAAAGGTGTTATATAAACATCCTTTTAGATCTATTTGTGTATGTATTAGATGTTTAGTTCAGGAAAATTAATAGGTGCCCAGAGGTCACTTTGAGATCTTGCAAGTGTGTTCCTTTAAAAACGGCTTTACAGATTTCCTACTTCCATATTAACTTCTTTTTAGCTATAGTGACTCCTATAGTATGTAATTGTTGTTTTCCAGTGAACAGAGGAGTTTGCCAAGTTTTGGTAAAAATCAGCAGTGGGAAAGAAAGGTGGTATCTCAAAAAAGGGCTTCTATGATTTTCTTAAAATTCACTACATAAATATATTTTTGCATGTATTACTTATACAAGAAAATTGACAAGTATCCTAATTAAGTATGTCAGTTTTAGATATCAGAAATTAGTTTTTCAAAAAATGACTCTACCAGTATTTTTTAAAACTTGCTATGTAAGTTGTTTTATTTATCTTTATGATGTATGTATTAGTTTGCTCTTACAAGAAAATTGTTAGTGTCTGATTTGTTATTGTTAAGTCAATTTTGTCTTCTGACCACACTATCTCCAAAATGATATGAATATTTTATTAATAAAAGTGAAATGATTTTGTCCGTCTTTCCCTCTGTGAGCTGTCTACAGAAAAATCTACCACACTTACAGACATGACATTTGGCATACAGATAGTTTGTAACATTTCTGTGTACATCTCCTAGCCAAATTTTTAATTAGGAAGAAAGGTACAGTAAAGCGTCGCTTGTACTAGGGGTGGGAATCGATTAACAGTTTTAAATGGGTTAATCATAGTTCATTAATCGATTAATCAGATTTTTAATAGATTTTTGTTTTTTTTTGTATTGGGTGAGTGCGAAAGTTCTACCCATTTTTGGGTATGCAAATTTGCAATGGAATTGACGTCACACATGACATTGTAATGACACAGATCGTCTCGTCAGTCTGTCAAACGTGTGGATGCCTCACATGTGAATGAATCATGTCTCACAAAGTTAATCATCTCAAAAAAAAAAGAAAATATCAGAGGGTGTAACATGGAAAGTGAAAAAGAGCATATAAGACATTGTTTGTTATACATTGAGCTCTTTATTCTTGGAAAAATAAAATAGTATCTAATGCAAATAATTTTAGAATCGGAAAAACAAATTTCTAAAAGGTTTTCCTATGTTTTCAGACTATTTGAATTTGTGTTATATGGTTTCTTTTTTCTTCAAGAAAACCTAGCAAATTGTAGAAAATTAACCTAAGTTTTTTTTTTTTTTTTTTGGTAAGATTAATTTATCATATGCTTGGCTTAAGTATTATAGAAACTTCTGTTAGTACAAATTCTTATTTTGGTATTGAATGCTTCAATTTTCTTATATTAATAACACTTGTATATAAAATCCTCTCTCCTACTTTTTTCATTTATTTCGCTCTTTCCACTTTCATTTCTTACCCCACCACCACCACTTTTTTTTCCCTGAAAGAAATCAGATTTAATAAACTGATGCTTAAAAGAGCCAAGATCGTGTAAAAACACGTATATAAGTATTAAATTTTTATAATTTAAATCAAGAATTCATAATCAGATAATTTAAGTCGAGTGATATAAATTGTAAAATGAAACAAACTTTGATTTAAAACTTACTTGAAACTTAAAAATGGAAGGCTTAAAACTTACATTTAGCATATTTACAGTAGTTTTAATAAAAAAACTAATTAATATTATGATACAAAGTTGTTATATTATTAACTTGTTAACTAAGTAACTTGTTATATAAATTTAAATTTTTCTGCATTAATAGCTACTTGAAGATGAGCATCATGAAAGCTTAAAAAGGAATAAAATGTTGGATGAAAAAGTTGAAAGCTTTCGTAGAACAAATTTACTTTTATCAGGTATGGCAATAAATTTGTGAAAAAATATTTTTTGAAAATTTTGTCATTTAAACATTTTAAATTAGTTTTTCAAAACAAACTTAATTTAATTTAATGAAGATGAAGGAAAATATTGCCACTTTAATTTTAAAAATAGTCAGTTATTTGTTTATTGTCAATTTCTTTGTATTTGTTATGTACATATTATAAAAAGAACATACTTTTTGCTGATTAAAAAAAAAAATGTTAAACTTTACTGGCAATTAAAATTTAACTATCATATAATTTTTTAGTGATTTCACTGGTAGAATGATACATTATCTTAATCATAAAACTGATATTAACCTGAGGAATAAAGTTTGAGGATATGCAAAGATTTAGAAGAACAAATGGAAATTGAAATCAGAGGAAGTATTAGTAAATTCTAAATATTAATCTTTTAAGATCTATTTATAGTTTTTTTTCCCTTCTAAAATTGAAATAGATATTTGTAAGAAACTGCCAAGGAAATTTTTAAAATAGTTTTTAAACATCAGTTTTTGAATACTTTTATAAAACTGATTGGAAAAAGAACTTTTGATACTACAATTTTTTATATACACAATTAAAGACATGTCTAAGTTTCAGATAGCAAAAAAATCTCACCGTAAAGGATTTTGTAGATAGCCAAGTCTAACAAAACTGCGGAAGTGCAAAAGATAAAAAAGCAGAGTTGAACTGACATGAGTTAATTCTTTTATATTACAGAGAGCAAGTTATTGAATCATTGTTGTGATAAAATCAAAATTATTTTAAATGAAAATATATATGTATATATATGCATATTTTATAAAAATAAAATTATAGTATCATTAGTTCTTAATGATAGCATAAAACTTAAATTAAAACTTTTTTTTTTTTTAATAATTTTTATTTTACTCTTCAAAATAACTAGCTGCTCTTTATTATTTAATTTATTATAATTTATTTGATTAATTAAAATTCAAAAAAATTGTTTTACTAAAATTTTTGTTGTTATTGTGTATAATTCAATTTTTATCTAAAGCAAAATCTTAACTCTACAAGGCTCAATTTTTTTTTTAGTGTGCGCCAAAAAGATATAGGTTGTAATTAGTGATCAGAAGATAGGGAAAACTTATAAAAATAAAACCATATTTTACAGAAAAATCAACTTTTTAGCTCAACGTACAACATAAAAATATGATTTACTAATACGTATACTAATGTAATATAAAAAAAAAAACTTACCTCTGCAAAATATACACTTCATTATAACACACAGTATTTTTTTTTTCGACTCAAAACTTTTCAATAACTATTCTTTTTTTAATTTTTGAATTCAGACAAATGACTAATGTATCACTTTCATTCAAATTTCACACTGAGTGCACTATAACAAAAACACGAACGACCACTTTAGGTAAAGATTCATATTACTACATACATTGCTAAATTGTCAGTAGCTTCTATCAAGATGTCAAGAGATGTTGCTACTAATAGTTTTATAACTATAGGAACGATTAAAGTCTGTGTTCCACATATGGAACTGGGTGCCTTGTAGGGTTAATTAGATAAATTTTATCTTTTTGTTTATATTGTTTTAGGATCTGATTTTTTATTCTTAAACGAATTCTTTTCCATGCAGATGAGAAGATCAGCTTATTATATTCTAAATTAGCTAAGAAAAATGCTGAAATTTATATTCAACGCTCCCAACAACTTTATTTAAAAAGATCTATGAGAACTAGTTTATGTGTTTGGACATTTGAAGATATTGACATTATAGCTATTGCAGATACATCATACCATGGCACTGAAAGAGTTGTTAATCGATTAAGAGAATTGGATGCAGAAAGGTACATTTATAAAAAAAAATTAAATAAATAAAATAAAATGTATGAGAATAAAACTTTATTTTAACATTAATTATTAAATCGTTACTTACAGACCAACAAATTATTATTAGTGCTATATAAAGCAGAGGGCTACTTGGTACCAATGACCATCCCAGGCCCTAGAAAGCCTGTTTGGTTCTTTTTGCTACTGAATAAAATAAACAAAAGGGGAATATATCAAAATCTTTCAAATATAAACTTATTAAATTAAAAAGTTAAAAACCATTAAAAATGTATTTGAAAAGTGTTTTCAGTTAGCTACAAGTTGAAGATAGTCACTTAGCTGACTGAAAATGCTTTTTAAGTACATTTTTACTGGTTTTTAACTTTTTAATTTTAGAAGGGGAATAATTAAGAAAAAGAGGGAAAGGGGTTATTGGGTAAATAAACAAAAATCGAACAGTTAACAGTAGTATAACAGTCACAGTAAATTTAATCACTTTTAAGTGTTTTGCTTTCTTTCGAGAGGGCTATCCAAATGATGATTTAAGGTCATCCTTATAGGGTTTGAAATAGAGTGCAGGATTGCAGGAATAATGCATAAAACCCAGGAATTCCGTATAGAAGAAAATACTGCATGGGAAATTCCCCCTTTGTATTATTGAGAGAGGTTGTCATGTGACCAGACGTGCCGGTGGGGAAAAAAAAGCAAATTAAAAAAATATTTTTTGTTCAAAACATATTTTCCTTATACTTTTAGAGCAACCCGCTATGTAGATAAAGAAAAAATCCTTTAAAACGCTATTCTACCGTAAAGAAAACTGAAACACTCTTATATAATAAACACATTGGAGCAGCCAGCATGAAAAGAAAACAAAGTTCTGAGATACGAAAAGTTTAAAAGTAAAAAGTGTCAATACACTGAATTACGAGGGCTGTTTTTTTTTTTTTTCTAGGTCTGATTGGTCGCTAAAGGAAAGCTTCGAGGAAAATCCGCTATGTCTGTGCACAGACATCTTGCACTTTGCACAGTGTCTCTAGTTTGTTAAATTTAAATTTAAATATACTAAATTAGCAGAGTAACTTTAATAAGAATTTAAAAGAAAAATTATATGGCCACTATGCATTATCGTTGAAGTGGAAGACTCAATGTAGAAAAACTTTTATATATTAACAAACATTTATTTAAACATGAATATTTACAGATGAGAAAGAAAAATTAAATGTATTAAAACGTTATTGTATTAAAAAAAATTGACACAGTTTTAAATTGGTGTTGTTTTACTAAGAAGTCTACATAATTAGGATAATGAGAATTTAAACACAAATTTAAAGCATTATGAAGTACAAAATATTGAGTAGCTGATAACTCATGTTGATTACATATCTTTTTGCCATAGAATACATGAATTAATAGAAAAAAATATTGGGCTTTTTTATCAAAATGTTTTATCAGACTTAAAGATTGAGTTAGAAGCAAACTTATTTTTAGAAAAAATACAAGCAAAAAATAATGAACTGTAGAGATTTACAATTTTTTATTAAAATCACACAATCAACTGATTGGAAGAAAATCATATTTATTGAAATTTTATTTTTCTGACTGAGTGAAAATAATGCCTGGACCAGGAGTCGAACCCCGGATCTTTGACTTACAAGGTCAAGGCTCTACCAATTGAGCTATCCAGGCTGACAACCGGTTGGCATTACTCACTCAGGTTATCAGCCTGGATAGCTCAATTGGTAGAGCCTTGACCTTGTAAGTCAAAGATCCGGGGTTCAACTCCCGGTCCAGGCATTATTTTCACTCAGTTGGAAAAATAAAATTTCAATAAATATGTAGAGATTTAAACTTGGGCTATGCTTGACTCCCATCGCTGTTCGGAATAGTAGCTTCCTCCGCTCTCCCCAGACAATCTGTGGAACCAATCCGCTTTCCAGCCAAATTTTGAAGTTTTACGACAATCTTCTCCAATTAGCAGTTGTGGAAGAGAAGCGCTCCTACATCATTCAGTTGTTTAAGAGCAATCTCTGCATTTCCAGCACTTTAGATCATTCTCAATGTGGGGAAAAGGGAATTTTCTACCTCAAGCATGGCAGTCATGTAAAGCACATTGGAAAGTTAAAAATTAATTTCAGAAAATAAATTAAGATTTAGAATATTAAAAGATTGTTAATGGTGAAATATCATTTAGAACAGAAGTTAATCTTGCAATATTAGTAAAATGAATTTTAAATGATGAATTTGTTTAATTTAATTTAATATTTAAATTATGAAAAAGGATAAGAATTATTAATTTAATGATTTTATTAATGCAAATTTTTAATTTCAATTTAACAGATTTCTTTATATTTTAAAAATGAAATTATTAAAACTAATTCAATTTATGTCCTTAAAGATCTTTAAGTTTGTGTTTATGGGAAATGTTCTGCTATTTTAAAATATAACGCATATTCAATGTCTATTGAATTTTTGTGGAGAACCCCCAGTATTTTTATCTTTACTAGTACATCTCTCTGTAGAAATTCAAACACTTATGAGACACTATGGTTGACAATAATTCACTAATCCTGAATAGTAACTATTTGTTTATAACAAAGTACTTTATTAGTAACTATAATTACCTCTTCTTATAATTTTGAATACATAAATATATTTACGAACAAATAACAACTGGGATTAATATGTATTTGAAGGAGAAAAAATGTTTAATTTTTTTTTTCTTCTCTGTAGTCCTTATCCAGATGAGGAATTGGAATTTACTACATTATGGGCACGGAAAGTTAGATGTACTGTTACTTCATGGTCATGGCAAATGAGAGATTTTCCACAATTACCTTTGAATGTTAGAGAATTACATGTTTGGGGATTTCTCATTGGTGCTGAAC
The DNA here is from genome assembly GCA_963930645.1 of Salticus scenicus. Classification (NCBI taxonomy): domain Eukaryota; kingdom Metazoa; phylum Arthropoda; class Arachnida; order Araneae; family Salticidae; genus Salticus; species Salticus scenicus. Next base: position 353,632,804 of record OZ005649.1, on the reverse strand, counting down.
AAGAAGCATCTCAACGAGGTTTGATTTGATTTTTTTTTTTTTTTTCAATTTTGAAGTTATTAATTTAATTTTCATTGTTCAAAAAATATTTTTTTTCTTTTTTTCTATAATACTCACGCATTCTTTTGTAATAAATCTATATAAGTAAAAAAAAATATGTATATATTTGAATAATAGTCTAATTCGCTATTAGGAAGTTATTTGAGAGAATTTGATGCCATTGGGTTATTTTTCTTAGTATTTTTCTTAGTATTCTGAAACAGTGTTTGAAACTTTTCATTAGACATTAAAATTAATCATAACATTGATTATTACCTCAAAACTGCTGTTGCTTCAAATCTGGAAAAAAAGTTGCCACTTGAAATAATCTAACAATAAATAGACTTGACAATGAATTGATCTTTAAATGGAATGCATGAATATTAAAGATAAAAGAAGAAAATATTTAACAAACAGTTTCACTAGACAAATCTGTATAATGGAGAAAAGAAAAAGCATGCATCACTTGTAAATTATGCAGTACCTTCTCCTGTTACAAGATATAGTAAAAGGGAAAATAAGTTAAAGAATAATAGTGAATGTTGTTTAAAAAACAAGAAAGTAAAATCATGGGTTATACCCCCGTTTCACTGACACGAAAATTTCCAACCCCCTTTTGTTGACAAATTCCCCAACGAAGGGAAAATCAACATTATCGGTTTAACACTTGTTTCGCCGACAGTGAATGTCCATCCCCATTTTGTTGGAAATGGGGGTATAACATACATTTTTCAAGCTCATTTAAGACTGTTGAACATCTGGGAGAAGTGTGTAGTTTGAAGGCAATAATCCTAAAAAACTTAGAAGCTAAGATGCAGAAAAACTTGGGAAATAAATACGCTACACCCAGAGTTAGAAATTAGATTGTGAAAAACAGGCATTAATGGCACTTGATTACTTTTTCTTAGTTGCCAAAATGGCATAAATGTTAAATGCACTCAGGCATAATTGTTAAATTTTTTAATAGGATAAGACTTAGTTTATTATTATTATTTACTTATATAATAAATACAAGCACAAAAGTTAATATGAATATATTTATATTTAAAAATAAAAGTAAAATAAAATAAAAATAAAAGCTCCCGTAAATAGAATAAACAGTAGAATTTCTTTTTACTTTCTCTTAACCATAAGGTAGAGAAAGTATTGTTTTAGGGTCAAGTTTTTGAAAGTGAGTTTTTGTTATACTTACATGTTCTGAGGTTCCCTGAATACGAAAATCATGTTTTTAGCGTATGGTGTGTGTGTGTGTCTGTTATCAGCATATCTCAAGAAAAAATAGTAGCAGAAATTCCAAACTCGATATTCTAAATGTGTATCATATAGAGATGCTACACTAAGCTTTTCGTTGAGATGAAACAAATGGTTCGTGTACAGGGACACTCAAAAGTATTCAAATACATTACGTCTATGAGGGAAATTGCAGGTAAGTAGAGTTTAACATCTATAGACTGCACTAAACCAAATAAAACGAATATATATTTTTTGTAATAGAGATAGTTAACTGGGAAAAAATTTTTGTGTATGTAGGAGCCTCGCCTCCCACCCTGGGGGGGGGGGGGAGTCCCCCTTTGAGGGCAGTAAATTTCCATGACGGGTATCGTTCAAAAGAGCTCGCCAATACCTTTAAAAAGAATGGTTAAACCATTGATCTGCGATAATTTAAAATAAAGTTATCGATTTTTTTCATTAATTTTTTTTTTTTTTTTTTTTTTTGAAATGTAATATTGAGAATAAATTCAACTTATTTTGGATATTTAGTGTTATACTACTTCTCTAATATGGAAATCGTCTGCATTATCATGGAAGATTATTTTTTTAATAATAATTTTAATAAATTATTTTTACTGAGTGAATTTGTATACGAAAAAACACACTAGTTATTTGTTGTTAGTGGATGTGCTTTACTAATAATATTTTACCATTTCCAGAAAAGCTGTTCGGGAATTGAAATAAATTCCTCATAGAGATATGGTAAATAATGTATGTTTTAAGCTAAATATTCATCGCTTGCTTTTTGTATATTTACACTTTTTGAGGCTTCCTGATTATCGTAGTCAAGTTTTTAAACATTTGATCTTTGTCTGTGTCTCTTAGAGTGACTGAAAAACGAATAATTTTAAGAGATCCAAATGTTGTATTTTGAAGTTAATATAAGTTTGTTACTGGAAAAGTTTGATCAAAATTGATAAGTTTCAATGAATGTTGCATGTGAAAACTGTCTGTATAATTGTAAGTAAACTTTTAATTTTAATAACAGAATAAAATTCTATTTAAAATGTAGGCGCATTAATGAAATGGAGGGTTGAGGGGGGCAGAAGCCCCCCGCGCACAGAAATAATAATCATATAAAACTCTTCCGAAGCCTAATTTGAATTGTTTAACATAGGTTTACATAACATCGTTATCTTACCTCCTAATCTCCAACCTGTATTTATATTTAATATTTCAGGGTAAGAGAAAGTCATGTGAGTGACACACCAGATTATTTAATTACCTGCTGGCCAACTTATTTTTAAATTTAGTCGAATTCCAAATATTACGTCTTCAAGCAAAATGAGAACTATTAGAAAACATTCTTCTTTTTTTTTTTTTTCTTTTTTTTTTTTTTCTTTTCGGTTGTTTTAATTATTAAATTTTTCTTTCAGTTTTATAAGCCCGAAGTTTATTAATTAATTCAGTATTTCAGAAATTATCATGACAAACATTTTTTTGGTGATGTATTAATGAACTGAGAAATAACAATTGGTAGGAAATTGAAATATATATATATATATATATATATATGAAAGGATTAAAAGAATTCAGATTCTAAAATTATTATTATAAATTAATATTAAGTGATATCTTAATAGTATCATCTCAGAATAAATCTTAATTTTAAGAACAACTTTGTGAGAATTCTATTTTAAAGCCCCAGTAAAGTTAGTTTTTCAACAAAATACGTCGTAGCGCGGGAATCGGAGTTAGAATAAGTTTCGTAATCAAAATTATGCAATAGTCGAAATAAGCAGCAAAGCATTGTGAAATACTAAATCCTAGATGTCCGGGTCAACCAATGATAAAATGTAGACGAGATTTTAGCTTACTTAATTATACAATAAGAATTCATATTAGGAGTTTGGCTTCGCCCCAAAATACCCATATTTAAGCGGGAGCACATGAAAATCGGTGTCTTTTACATGGAAGCTTTTGCTTAATTAACCACGTCAATAAAAGTTAACTTAACGGCCCCAGGAGGGGAATTGGTTGCGGTTCTGCTGTTAACGGGACGGTTTCGACCCGACTGGTCTACGGATGTGCATGTCAGCGTGCTCAGACTGATTGACTGTTAATAAGATGTAGAATGTCTAAGTGTCTTCAATAAAACGACTGCATAAACTATTTTGGAATATTTATTGAGTGAATTATCTTAATATGAAATGACATTAACTAATCATCTTCTAAAGAAACAATACATTACATATATATTAAATAAATTGAGATTTTTTTTTTTTTTTTTTTAAGTAGCATTTATGTGATTTTTTACTTGCTGGTTTTTATTGAGCTTATGTATCGATGTGTTTAAACTGAAAATATAAGATTTTTTTTAATGATAATAATAAACAAGGATTTTGAAAATTTCAGTAGACTTCAGAAATCTACCGATAACGACCAATTTAAACATTGAAATTTATGATAAAGTTCAAAGAAGAAAATCATCATAGAACTTACTTCAATGGTGTTATTTTAGAAGTGGAGTCTAATGAGATAAGGAAAGTTAATTTTAAGCAATGTCTAGGTCTTGAAGATAAGTACCTAAATTCTTTTAACTCAATAATATTTGTGCTTAAACACACACACGCAGGAAAAAAAAAAAAAAAAGTATCCATAGACTGAAAATAGAAATAAATAAATTACTTGTCTTTACCTATATTTCTAAACTGTAATAAAAGTCGCAAATTTATTATACAATTATTCTTATACTAACAGGCTATGCCCACTTCCTTTTAAAAAGAAATTATTAAAAAATAATAATAATAAAAAGTTGCTATACTATAAATTTTATATGTGTGTTTTTATTACATTATTTATAATCTTTATTTGCCTTTATCTATACATTTCATATATCTTATGTAACGACAATCATTTTCAGTGCATTATAATATGAAAATTCTAATTTTAAGTTGAAAAAAAAAAATCTAGAAAATTTTAAAATTTGCACAGTCTCTGGTCTCAGGCTGTATGAATTTCTGGGAGTGCACTGTAAAAAGAGAAATAATTTTCTGACAGTAACATGGTCATAAATTAGGCGTAAAAAATGACAAGTGAAAATTGTAATTCATCACGGGTTTGTGCACCTGAGACTGTGAGTCGTATCAACTGATTAAAAAGGGTGAACTGGACACTAATCTCCTTACGTAACTAGTACCTGCCATTTCATTGAAATTTCCTTTCCACTTGTTATCCCCATAATCATAGGACAAATCTCTAAATAGCTGGAAAGGGAAGCTTGAATGGGAAAAACAGGTGGGTAGGAAATTTTTTGTCGGCGAAACGGGGGTTACACCAAATCATGTACCACTCATAAATTCTGAAACCCTTTTCCTGTAATATAGGATAAAGTCCAAAGTTGCAACTTGTGGACATTGAAAATGAAGAATTTAATTATGTATATTTACACATGTATAAGGTAAATCCATGTTGGAAAAGCACGAAAGTAAAGTCATGCTTCACTCGCTACATTATGAAACTTTTTTTTTCTCTCATTATAGATATACTTAAGTATAGTACACGTGAAAGGGGGAAATAACGAATGAGGAGTTGAAAATGATTGAGTGAATGTTATTTAAAAAACAAGAAAGTGAAATCATGTATTAATTATAAATTATGAAATACTTTCCCATATTACAGGATATAGTTATAGCATAAGTGAGATTAGTCAGAGAAGGATTAATTGAATGCTGTTAAAAAGGAAAAGGAAAAAAAGCAACAGTATAACAACAAATTAAAGTCATGCATAAGTAATGACAGATTTTGTAATTTTCTGATAATTATTTTGTAAAGAATAATTTTTTTTTTTTTAACTACCACTAAAATTCTGTGGGAAAAAGATTCTGATTTTATATAACATATAACATACTATTAAATACCTTAAGTAAAATCCTTTTTAACAAGCTTAGCATATTAATTTCGGGCACTTCATGCCCATCCTTAGTGCCAAGTACAATAAAACGCCGTTCTTCCTGAGATCTTCAAATTTATGCTGTCGTGGACTGTGGACGTCATGTCTTTGCTTCGCTTCCTTTGTTCGTTGCATTGTTTTCTTGCAGGAACTGTTGCCATACAGGTGGAATGAGGTAGTGCTCTCGGTCGTTGACGGCAAGATTGTTAGTTACTATTTCAATGGCCTCCTGTTTTAGTGCATAGTTGTGGTTGTTATAAGGGGCTATTTTATTAATATTAATGGAGTTAATGTTTATAGGGCTAGTGTTGTGGGTGGTAGAGAAAGCGGTAGAAGATTTTCCAAGTTTTAGGTCAGCGCGGTGTTCTTTTTCCCGTTCAGTAATCCTACGTTTCGTCATGTCTATGTAACAAGCTTTATTTCCATTGGTGTGTTCGAAATTAATTTTATATATGCCTGCGGTAAATTTTTGTTGAATAATATCTTTTTCGTTACGAATATGCTGAAAGATGTTTTTATTAGGTTTGATTGGTATATTTATGTTTAAATTTTTGACTTTGTTTTTAATTTTTACGCTGGCGCCGTTACAAAATAGTATTGAGGTAGTGAAATTGGATTTGGATTTTTGGGCATTGTTAATTTTATTCAAGGATTTTATGAGTTTTTTATAAAGGTTATTGACTAGGTTTTTAGAGTAATTAGCTTTTTTAGCGATTTCTTTAATGTATTTGAGTTCGGTGTTAAGTAAGTTTTTGTTTGAACATACAAGGACAGCGCGGTTAATATAAGAGCGGAGTATTTATAGGAGAGGGGGTATTACAGCTTTTATTTATGATTTCAGTATTAGCAGTAGGTTTTCGGTATATAGTGGTATCAAATGAATTGTTTGGGTTTTTTATAATTTTTATGTCCAGAAAATTTAAAGAGTGGTTTATTTCATTTTCCATGGTGAATTTAATATTGTTGTCGAGAGTATTTAGGTTGGTTAAAATGTTGTCAGGATTTATGGAGTTAGGGATAATGGCAAAAACGTCATCGACATAATGTGTCCAGAGTTTGCATTTACTAATAATATTTTTAGCGAAATTTTCAAGGTGGCGGAGTTTTAATTCGGCAATAATGCTTGAAATAAAGGATCCCATAGGGACACCTTGAGTTTGGCGGTATGTGTTTTGGTTGAACATGAAATAAGACTCGTTCAAAAGAAGGTTGTTGGTACGAATTAGTGTCTCACTAATTTTATTGTCTCCATAGGTGTCGATTATTTTGGCATTGATAATTTGGGTAATTTCAGGTATATTGATAGAAGGATATAAATCTTTGACTAATTTATCGTTATAGTTTAAATTAATGTTATGGAGTTTTTCGAGGTTTGATTTTATTTACTACTAGCAGGCTTTGCCCTCTTCGCTGGTCACTATATTTAAATGAATTAAAAAAAAAATATATATATATATCACTTTTATACCTATTTACAAGTAAAAATGAAAAAGAAAATACATTGAAATTGCTCAAAAACTTTGCTTCGGGTCCTCGCTGCCTTTCACAGAGAGAGACTACTTCACTGCAACATGTAGGGTCATTGTCTCTGATGCCTGTGGCAACGCTTTATCCATGAACTTCAATGTGGGTGCTTATTGGATAACAGTTTTGAAACAAAGAGTATCAAAAAATATCAAAATAGACTTTTATATTTAAATTGCAAATATATATGAACAACACTTTATGTACTATATATGGGTGATTGCCAATCTAAGAGGTAGAAAATGAAGACTAATTTGAAAATATAAAATTTTTTTTTAAAATTCCTTAATTCCTTCTTGACAACTATGAATCTAATTTACTTGATGAGCTATCTCGTTAGTTATTTTTTGATTGGTAATTAATTAATTTCAAAATTAATGTTTCAATGGAGCGGACATCACTGACCAATCCTGATCCAATATCTGTTGTTATGAATCTGAATTTTGTGAAGGGACCCATTTTATGGATTTGAATTTTGTGAAGGGGCGGCAGATGGGTCCCAATTTTTACCTTTATCGACCCCTGCTTAAGATTTGACCAATTTTGCAGCACATCGTAATTTTCCAGTGCAAACAACAGAGAGATGGATCAATTTTGGCCTGGTTTCTTCTTTCCAGATTGTGGAAACAGTTACTTAGAACTTAAAAACTGGTGAAAGACATTTTTTCAGTTTTAAGGAGTTGGCCAGTTTTGCAACTAGATGACACATTTATCAGTAAAAAATATCACATAACATGTATTAATAGATGTTTATAATATTTTTTATCGTAGATAAAACTTAGTTGCCTTTTTTATGTCCGTACTTTTTATTTTTTTGTGTGTGTGCATTTTGATTATCTTTTACTCGTTTTGATCAATTTTTATTTTCCACTTGTGTTTTACAATTATTTTCCATTATTCTTTTCATTTATTTTTTATTTTATTTTATTTTTTCAGCAAAGAGATGTTCTGTAGTTGAAATTGATGAGCCATGGGGCAATTTTACGATTGAAAGGAGTATGCCATCTCTCAAGTTTTATCATGACTTAACATTTGGTATATATTTTTTTCAACCTTTATAATTCAGTAAATATTCAAGTCATTTTTGTAATGCATTTTATATTTGAACAATTTACTTTGCTTAAACTTTAGTGTTAAATGTTTATGCATATATTTTCAGTTCAAATTTATCAAATGGGTAACTGTATCAAAATAATACTAGTATATAACCTTGTGAAAAATGACGGAATATGAAAGATAAATCTTGAAAACAATGTTTAGATCACAAAGATTACCATGTGATCATTTAAATGTATTTTCAATTTTTGTTTTGATATTTTATAATTTTCGTTCTGAAATTAAAAAAATTCTACCCTATCAATAAAAATATGAATGACAATAAAAAAAAAAACTGCGGGTTGACAAAAAATATAGACCCGACAACACAATAGCAACAACACATTCCAGTGTTCCATTAAGTGCTCTATTTAGAGTCCTCATAATAAGAAAAAACGATTAACTTCATTTTATCAAAATACTTTTTTATTTCAATTTTTCCAACTAACTATCCAATAATTACAGACACTCCATGCTAACCCAAATTCACCTCTACTTGATACTTCCAACCAGCTATCTCACCCACAACATCGCCAAAATATCCAGGATCCAGCTAGGAACTTTCTCATTCTCAATCGAACATTTTACCTTGACTCAACATTATCACCTTAGACTACTTTCAATATTAATTTCAACTGTTGACCTTTACTTGCCCAACCAAACATTCTATCTCAACTCGACGCTATCACTTTACACTAATTTCAATACTAAAATCAACTGGCAGCATTTACTTACTCAACTTAATGCCACTTATACCTTACAATGTAAACAAACAATGAAGCTTGATAAAAATATTTAAAGGCTTTAATATGTTTTTACAAATATTTTAAGAGTTTTAAGTCTTTAATATGTTTTAAAAATATTTTTAATGAAACAGTCAAAGAGTCGTTCATTCTGAATTAAAGAGTCGTCCGTTTGGAATTTGTAATTTCTGAATGGTAACAGTTTTGGTTTGTTTTTATCTAGTATTGCGTTGTTTATAATAGCCGGGCCCTCTGTAGCTGAGTGTTTATGTCACCACACTGATAATCGCCTTTGAGCATAGGAGAGCGGGTTTAATTTTTGTGCTGGCCCTGGGTGTTTTTCCAATTCTTCATACTGTAATTCTGTCATGTGCTATCTGTCTTTACATGACGAAGATTTACAAGTGGGCTTCGAGAGGCAAGCATACAAATCTGATGTATATGTTATAATAGCCAGTGATCCGTTATATTTAATTTAGACCTTTAAACATTACAATTGAATAGTTTTTCAAGGTTTTAGAGAAAATAAATGAGAATAGGTTTGATACAAAACAATATTATATGTATGTTTTCATAAGTAGAACAAACAGGAAAAAAAAAAAAAAAAAATGGCTGCCAAAAGTTTCTGTTTTGAAGTGGTCTAACCGGGACTGTTCCTAACAGATGATGCTCATTATTATGTTTATATTCTAATAACCTTCTCTTTTTTTTTTTCTTATTATCGAATGAAATTTCATAAAATACTTTTTATAATACCAGAAGTAGTAATGAACTTATCATTAATATGTGTTTATTTTTGGTTTTACATATTTTTTGCAGATATGGAAGAAATGTCAATGGCATATGGCCCAAGTTGGGAACCTGTAATGGCTCAGATTAGCTTAGCAATGGAAATGGTCAGTAGACCATCTTTAGATCCTAGTCCAGCTTTACCATGGTGGGACAAAATGCGTTTAATATATCATGGTCGCTTTACATTGCTGTCTCAGCATCTGGCTCTTTTTATGCGTGCATCTCTTGATCCTTATAATATAACTGAACACATGGAGATCTCATGGTCTGAAGTATTCATTGAATGGACCAATGGTAATGTTTGTTCACTAGTACTAAAAAAATTTGACTTAGCATTTTTATTAAAATATAGGGATTATTATAAATTAAGTTTTAATTAGATTAATTAAAGTTTTTCAATTGATTAATTGACTAATTTAATCGATTTTTAATTTATTTTGTTTTATGGGGGATTTTACAGAAAACCTGCTCTTTGAAATCGCAGAACAATAATATTTAAACTTGTTAAAATTATTATATTTTTATATGCGACACTGTACTGTTCCATGGATAATTATTATTATTATTTTTTTTTTTTTTTTTTCAAACTAAATAAATATAAGTAATGAAAAAATATGTCTACAGAAAGTGATATATCACATCTGTAGCCTATTTTACAAGCCGGAGTTGTATTATTTTGCTAGTTATAGCTGCTGTATTTTATCCAATATATGGAGAGTAAGTAAGTGTATTTTACACAGAAAATATGTAACTTTAATATCATCTTTGCTCTTTTTATTCCTACAAAGGAATATTTAAAAAGCTCATCAGGAAATTGTGTATGATACCTATAAACATTTTAAAACTTAAAACCAGTTCACTAAGTGGAGATGCATTTTTTAGTGAGAGATGAAACAAGAAGCAGCCATTTAGAAAATGTAATGTAGTTGCTTTAAATGAGTTTGAAATTTTAAAGTTTTTTTTAATTTATTATTCGTTATTTTCTAAACTTTTGACATAATTTCTGCTACCTTTATTTATATATATATGTCACATATTTCTGGTTTCTTGCTTGCAATCGTGGAACACATAAGTAAACTAGTCAGGCTTGTTGAAAAATTCTTTATTTAAAATCCATTTCAGGGCTGGGGATCCGAGTCTGGTAAGGCAATGAAGATTGGTGGGGTCTTGAAGTGCCCCCGCTGCGTTAAACAGAATTTGCCAGCACTCCAGTCTCGCATGTTAACTTTCAAATTCGGTGGCGCATATTTACTAGATTTTACTGGCAAGAGCTAATCGAGGAAGATCCTTAATTTTGGCGTGTTCCATCTTTTAAACCCTTAATTTTTGGTGTAATTTGGCATATTTCTAACCCCCTCAGTATTTCCTTTTATTGACTACCCATTTAATAACACGCCTCTCTTTGTTCCTTATTGGCTTTACTTTCGTTTTTCCCAGACCATCTGGAACCTTAACCCGCCAATTCACCAAGTCATTAATACAATTATTTATTGCTTTATATTTGACATAAGTAATCAAACCCTAATTTATAACCATAAATCTTTTATTTCTTTTAATGTCGCTAATTTAATTCTTGTATTGAATCTTTCCGGCGCCAGATACTTTTTATTTGCTCATTAAACTTATTTATAGAATATTTCCAGATATCAAAATGTTTAAATGATTAACTTGTTTATTTATTTTCAAATGATCGTGATTGTAATTTCCGCTTGTTATTTTTTATGCTTTTAGAGTAACTTACAGTCTAATATGAAATTTCCTTTAATTCCTTTAGCCATACAAAAAGAATACCCTAAAATGTGAAAACAATAACAAAATATAAAAATATTAATTTAATTCTTACCTTTTTTTTATCCATTATATTACCTATTATACTTCATATCCTCCCCCCCCCCCCACACACACACACACTGTCCAAAAAAGGTCTCCCAGTCTTGCGTCCAAGACTGTGGGAGCTCACCTGGTAGGTAAATAAAATTTTCTAAGTACTATGTATTTGATTATGAGAAAGGTGGAATTTTTTTTTCACTAATGATTGCAGAACATTCTGCAATGCCCTGGACTCATACAAAGGGTTGCAGGTACAGGCTTCACCATCATCTTGGTGATTAATATAAAAATACTATGCGTAATAATATAGTAAATGCACATTTACATTTTTAACTTCTAGATTAAATGCTTAAAATACAATATAGTTACTACAAATATAATATAATCAAATATAACACACAATAATATGAAAAATAGATTCACACATATACAGAGCGTTGACCAGTCGTTGCTTAAATTAATATCCTTGGAACATGTTTCAAAGTCTTTATGTAAGTTTATTATTAATGTTCACTATGTTCTTGTCTTTGATGACATGTTTTTCAAAGTTTAGACCTTAACAAGTCCGCGTAAGGTCTTGTCGAGTGATATTGTCCTTTTGGTAGACTTTTTTGAATAATAGATTAATTATAAAACTTGAGTAATTATAAACTTTAGTAAACTTTATTCATGACTTAATTTGAATTTTTGTAGATTATTATAATATCATAATTTAGATGAATGAACAATTTTGGATTGTTTCTTGAAATGAGGATTTGGTCTCTCAATTTCGAGATTGACCTCTGACAATTGTTTTAATATTGTATAAGGTCCTGAGTAGGGGGGGGGGGTTAATTTATGCAGGATAATGGAATTCTTCATATATTACTTCATCATCAACTTTTAAATTTAGCAGGGAGAAACCGAGCATCATATCTTACTTTATTTCTATTACAGTATTCAGTTGTGCATTCTTTTGCTAACTTTCTAGCTTCATCCACCTTTGGGTAATAACTGTTATTGGGAATTAAAGGATCATAAGGAAAGTTTCCAAATAATAAATAACTAGGTGAGAATTTTGTAACCGAATGAGAGGTGGCATTATACTGGCTAAGAACCTCCTCTAATAATTTGGTTCAAGATACTTTAGATGAAATGGAATTTACTGTGCATTTAAATCTAGTTACGATAGTTTGATTGATGCATTCTACTTTTCCATTTTTCTCCGGATGATGACTGCTAGTTAAAATATGTTTAACATTATAATTTCTTAAAACGTGATGAAGTAAATGCAGCATTTCTATCTATTAATAATTTTTCAGGTACTTGTATTTGGAAAACTTGTTTCAAAAAGTTGGTATAAGTTTCAGTTGTCACACTTTTTGATGGAAATCCCCATACGTAACGAGTTGCATGGTCGATGACCAAATGCAGATACTTTTTCATTGAATTGTAATAATTAAATCCTCCAATAGTGTCTAACAACAAACCTCAGGAGTAGAAAGTGCTTAAAATTACGACGCATGTTGCAGAACAGTTGAGGCTTTTGCAAAATGTTTCATCTATCCCCCAACTGATACATCTAACATTCTAAAATTAATATAACCTAAATATGTTCAGCTGACCTGTAAATCTGTTAGGACACTAGAAAATTGCTGGCTACAGTCATTGTTTCAATGAATAGACAAAATTTATAAGCATTTTGTAAGTAGTATATCCACATTAATGTGACAATATTAATGCCAAAAGTCATTGACAAAATTGCAAATTCTGAGTGTATTCCTCAGTTTTAGATTATAAAATTTTGATATCATGTTTTATTATAAATGTGTAATAAATATTTCGCTAATAAGTATTATTTTTATACTTAATTTGCATTTTACTGTGGTCTGACAAATTTGGACAAAATATCTGCAGAACATTTGCAAATTTTGATGTCCTGTTGCAGAACATCTTATATATTAAAACACAAGGGTATTTCTTTAAGACCAAAATTGCACGATCTGGGCATGTACGAGAAAATTATGAACCAGTTTGGATCGAGAATATTCCTTCCCTTTTATGCAGTGCAGTATGAACATCAGTGATAGAGATCGAGTAGACATTGATATTTCACATGTTTATGGCAAACTCGTGATTAAAGCTCGATAATAAAAAAAATTCACATGATTAATTCATTGATTCATACTTTCTAAGGAAATGTATTAAAAACAAAGCAATTCGCGAATACTTATCGGCTATCGTCGTATGCATTTTCATTTCACCGAAAATTTTCTTACACGGGATAATATTTCAAGAGTTTTTGTGGCACCATCTCTTATCATATAAACATACCATACCATATTCCTATCCTAATATTATTTTTTTCAATTTCTTAAAAGAAAAAAAAATCTTTTAAAATTAACAAATTGTCAGAGTTAATTGTTCTTTAACAATTAACTTTTGTCAGTTGAAAACTTTGTTTTGAAAAAATGAAGGTAGATGTTTAAAATCAAAGGAGATTTTATTTTATTTATTATTTTTTTTTTTTAAATCTAATTTTAAATTTATCTCTTATATTTCATTTCTGTACTATATTGCAGAAAAAAAAAAAAAAAAATTTAAAAAGAATAACCTTAAAAATATTGATATTTTATACGAGTAAAGATTTACATAGTATAATTTACTATTAAAAATTTAATGAGCAAATTAACTTGCTAAAGTATTAAATGCATTCTTATTTGTTTATTTATTTTTAACAGTATACTTTTGTTGAAATATACTATTTTGATAGAATATATTATAATACTTAAGAAAATAAATGAATAATTCAATCAAAATCAATTTATTTTTAAGTATCATAGTCTGTTTCAAAGTGCAAATAAAATAATAATTGTAGAATATAAAGAAATCTCTATTAAAATTTATTTTAGGTTAAATTATTTTGCCTTATAAATTTATGTGATTTTAAAAATGTATCTTTTTATCTCCCTAAAAAGAAAGAAAAGAAAAAAACCTCTCAGATTTTATTTATTTATTTTATCTTTAGATTATAGATGGCGCTAAAACTGTCATATTGTATGGAATATCATTGATGCTTCATAGATTTTATTTTTATGCTGCTGTGCAGCAAACTACATTTTGTATATTGATTAGTTTGAAGAAAGAAAAACTTTATTTACATTCATATGGCAATAATCATTTAACTATATTTTTAAAACATTGCACAGTAGTAAAGTTATTTTAAATTCCCTCTTAGGCTAAGCTTCACTATAGGGCACCCATTGGCGATTTGTGATGCTTTGATGGGATTCAGTGTATCGACACATTTTAGTAGTAACCTTTTTGTATCGGAACTTTGTTTTTTCTTTTTGCACTGACCATTCGTGTATGTTTATTGTAATGCTGCCCAGCTGAATCATTTTTTTTTTTTTTTTTTTTAATGCGTTTTTGAGATAAAAAAAATAATTAATTTTTTGAGTGTATTTTATTATTATTTTTTTTCAATAAATGAAATTATTTAGGAAAAAATTAGTGCATGGTAATAATGGATGCAGTACAGATTTTCATGCATTTCCCGATGCATGCACCATGAATAAGGGGTATCCAGTGATGTTTTTTTGGTTTTAATATTAGAATACTGATCACTTTAGCATGGATTTTTATGCATTTTCACATTTGGGCACAACGACGAATAAGCTACATCCAGTGATTTTATGTATATATACATAATTTATTTATTTATTTATTTATTTTGTGATTGCTTTTGTACAGATTTTCATGCACTTTCAGATTCATGCAAGACTGTAATTTTGAAAATTTGTGGAAAATCTTCAAGTTATGCATAATTCATAACACTGAATTTTGCGTGCTAAAGCTTGAAAGCACTCCGAAATATTTTTTGGTAGTGAAGTAGCTCAAATTTCTATTACTGTTTTAAATGTTTATTTTATTAATCTGAAATATGCTTAATTTATTTCAGTGAATTTCAAAACAAGCACCAGAGTAAAACAATAATTTATTTTATTAAAATGTATTTTTGATGTTTTGTAATGATTCAGAGTATCGATTTCCAGTATTGACTCATCGGGTGAGCTGTACATCGGCAATAGCAAATGGGTGCCTTATAGTAAAGCTGTTTCATACTCTCATAAATTAAAAAATAAACAATTCATAAAAGAAAGGTGTAATTTTATATGTAATTTATTATTATTATTATTATTCAATATATTTTAATGTGTTTCTGTCTGAACTTTATTTTCAAACTTTTAAGCTGGATTTCAAAGAAGAAACTTGAAATTCATTTTTATCTTATCTTTACTTTTAAAACATTCTGATTTCATGATTTCTTTTCAAATTTCCTAATGTATGATAGTTTCACTTGGAAGAAACATTTTAAGTTATTTTGATTTTATATTTAAGTTTAGTAGTCATTGAATATAATAATATTAACTTACTTTTAAAAACTGATTCTATAAAAAACTGTTTATGAACAATTTTTTTTTTTTTCAGTAAAAACAAATTTTAACTTTATTCCGATTTGCAGTTTATTTTTGGAATACAATGAATTATAATATTTTGGATTAAACCCAAGGGATTTTACATGCATGGGAATGAAAAATCAGAATCAAAACTATTATTTTACACTTAAAATGCACTTATTATTTTCTTGGCAAATTAGAATTAATTACATAATTTACAAGTATTTTATAAGTGAATAAAATCTTTGTCTTTCATGTATGTCTTTTATTAAAAAATTGTGAACTGTTATCGTTGATAGTACATTAATACATTCATGTAGAAAATCTTTGTATTCTTTCATTTCACATGAAAAGCAACGAATAAATTGCACAGTAAATATGCGTAGTTCTATAGATTATTAGTCGATTCGGTGTAACAGAGAGGAATTCTATTGTAGGATTAGTGTACACGCACGATGATTTGGTAAGTATTATCACAAATATTGATACCATCTCATTAAGAAACATTGATTCTTATGATTTATATAAATTCTGTCTTTCTTTTAATTACTTTAAAAAAAAAAAAAAAGGATTTTATTTTTATTATGTGGAGCATGCTTAGATTTTGTATATTGAAATTTCATAAAATTATCCCTCCTCTCTCCAACCAAAAGATAATTGATTAAAACACATTTTAAACTGGTTAAGAGTAATGCAAAATACTAAAACAAGGGTGTTTTAAACTTTATGCCATGAAAAGATTTCATTCAAAGAAAATATTGGAGTTGATCTGTGTGACATATACCATGGGTAGATATACACCATAAATTGTCCTTCAAAAGTTTTTAAAAGCTTTCGTCTGAAATTTATAATTTGAAAATTCATATAGTCAAATGACAGGTTTCTGTAGAATGACTATTATTTTAATAATTATATCACAAATGTACATAAATATCGAAATATTTTTTTTAAATAACTTATATAATCACATGTGAAATATATTTTTAATAAATAATAGTTTTGAAAGGCAGCTGCAAAAAATCTAACATTACTGAAATTTCAGTAAATTAACAAGTTAATTTATTAAATACACTACAACACTTACACATTTTATTTTCATTAAATAAATTTGCTGTTGAATATTACTCTCAGAGAGTGGGATTATGTTTATTTTGAGCAATTGCCAAAATCAATTTAAATAATGAATTATCTTAAATTATCTTCTATGAACTTGATATTTTTAGTGCTTTGATTAGAATCATTTAAGAAAATAAACTTTTGTTTGTGCACTTACTGAGATAATTTCATTTTCTGCACATTGTCATTAACAAAAGTTACTCAGCATTAGCATAATATTATATTAATTCTTTTTGGCTGTTACATGTTTTATTAATTTATTTTTTGATAAATTGGGTCATGTTATCCTGAAAGAACTTATTTTTTCTGCCATTCAGGACATCAAAAATATACCCTCTGTAGATAGGTTTTAATCAGTAAATTTTAATTTTGGTTCTTATCATGCTATAGGTATGAGGAACTTAAGTAATTCTAAAAATTTTCAGTTTTTTTTTTTTTTTTTTTTTTTTTTTTAATGTTTTTACATTTTGTGAGGCATGAGAAATCCAGACCTCACAAAATTGGTGTGTTGATAGGTAAATAATGGTGTAAATGATAATACAAATTGCTGTGATTATTCATATTGCCATGATGTGTAGGCTATTCAGTTTATTAGTTTTTTATTCACTGTAAATAGTATTTATTTCAGGAATGAATAATCATAAAGAAGTTGAACTGGTTTTAAAATATCATTTATGATATAGGACAGTATTCAATTTTACATTATTCAAACTTCAAAATTTTCTTAACATAGCAAAACAAATCAAATTTTTGCATAAATGTGCATTATGAGGAATTTTTTCATTGTAAAAAAGACAGATTAGTTTTAAAATATCATTTATGATAAGAGCATGAGCATTATTGAATCTTAGCATTCTATTTAAAAAACTTCTTAAGTTATTCAAAGTTAAAGATTTTCATAACATATCAGAACAGGGCTACACCTCACATAAATTTACAGTGTGAAGATTACTGCCTAGGAAATAGCATAGAGTTGCTTAATATTTAAAATATGGAGCTGGCATCAATGAAAATTACATAGTAAATTAGGATAAAGTAAATGTAGTGAAGCAGAGGGAAGGATAGACTAATAAGTGTGCAATTCAGTCTCTAATCAGGCTTAATCATCAACACAATTCATTGCTTTTATCATGTGTGTAATAAGACCTGTAAAAATTTATAAGAATAAATATGTAATGCAAAACAGAGCAGTGTCTATCTATATGCTTTAATTTAGTTCTTAAGAGAGATGAATATATTTATATAAGTGGTTCAATAGCTTTTGATTGTTATCTGACATCAAAGAGAATATTTTTATAAATTTTTTAATAATAATAATAACTAAAAAATGCATTAATCTTACAATATTTGTTTTTATTTATGCAATTGAATGTTTTTTCACACTATTTTATTTATTTATTTTTTTACTTATTAGTAGCATTTTTAATAATTCCTTTATGCATTCCCATCCCCCACCCCTAATGTTTGAAATACCTAAAACTTGATTATATAAATGACTTTGACAATTTATATTTACATTATAGATTTTTAATGACATTTTAGCAAGGACTGTTTATTATTTAATTTTTTTTTAAATCTTTTTTTAGGTAAAATTTTAACAAAAGGAAATCTGGATATGTATGTACATACTGCCTCTAAATATGATGATATTAGAGTTTTGCACATTCCACACTTAAAATTAAGGTATATAAAGATGTTTCTACAAATCATAGTTTTTTATATGCAAACTATTCTTTTTTAAGTAGTGAAAAATGCTGAGTGGGTAATCAGACCACTCAGATTACAGAGGCTCAGTGGTAGAGTAGCTGCACGGTAAGCAGCGTGTCTAGATTTGATTCCCAGCTCTGGCATTTTTCACACAATTGGTATAAAAATTTAACCTTATACTATGATTCCAGAAGTCCCTGCCATTTATTTGTTGATGCCTTGAGTCATGGTGTGGGATGTGTTGTTAAACAGGCAGATGAGAATGGCACTTTACACCCAGTAGCATATCATTTTAGAAACTTACGAGATTATGAAAAAAAATTATGCAATTACGGAATTAGAATGTTTAGCAGAGACTGATGCTTTAGATAAATTTTATCATTATTTGCACGGTCAAAAATTTGTCATATGTACGAATCATGTGGCTCTCACTTGGTTAAAAAATGTTAAAAATTTAAGAGAAAGATTATTCCGCTGGTTCCTTAAACTTAGTATGTTTGACTACCAAATTCAATATTAAAAAGGTTCAACAAATATTGAAGCTGATATGCTATCTAGATTGCCTGTTTTGGAAAATGTGTAACACTATGTACATGTCCTTGAGTTAAATGAAATTAAAGAAAATTAGAAAAAAGAAAACATAGTTATTAGTGGTAAGAAAATTAGTGAAATAGAGGATATAATCAGGGCTCGCTTTACCATTAGGTGAACCTAGGTGGTCGCTTAAGGCCACTGAAAACACAGGGCCGCCAAAAAAATTTAGAACACAGCACAAAAGCTTAATAATAATGAAGATAATAATAGTAATAATAAAATAAGTTGGAAAAAAATAAACTAAAATCTTAAACCATTTTTTGATTTTTCTCTTATTTAAGCGTATTTCTATATTCAATTGTAAATTAAAAGTAATCTTCTTTGAGGAATTTGACCATGTGTAAAAATACCGTAAGGTACTAAACTATTGAATTTTAATAAATATATGCTTTCTATAGTATTGGGATAATGAATGAAGACTAAATATTTTTTTAATTAGATGAAAAAGGGGAGAGGGGGAAGAAAGAGAGAGAGATAAAGTGAGTTGCAATTGCAAACTGAAAATTTTTTTTAGACCTAAGCATTCCACTACTCATCCGATCTTTAGAATAACAGAATTCATTCACAATATTTTATTATATCTGAAAAACTCAGAGTACTTTTTCTAAACTTCACTAAAGCTTTTGACGCTGTTTCACATGACAGCCCTGATTTTTAAACTCATCCAACGTTAAATTCTAACTCATTTTATTAAATTCATCCATAGTTAACTAAATAATAGAACTAGGAATAAGAAGATAGAAAACACTATTCAATTACTAAGTATCTAAATAAAAATAATATCTGAAAGTTTTATACACTTGTTTAAAAATAGCTTCATAAGTCAGAAATTCTGAAAGTCTTAAAAATCGATTTAAAATACGCAAAATATACAAATTAAGATTAAAGGTAAAATGAGTAAATATAAATTATATAAGGATGACTATTTCGTATATAGAAAATCTGTTAAAAGCGTACTTAGACAGTCTTTTATGCAAAAAAGGAAAAGTAAACACTACATCTATTCGTATTATCATATCTAAATAAGAATACCTTATGCCGTATGTTTATGATTAAAAAAACTTTGTAATTGTGTTTGAAAGGGATTAGTTTTAAAGTAATAATAGCCTACACAAGTATTTCAATTGATAAATCTGTCCACCAAGAATTGAATTTACAAAAAATTTCATTCACATTTACAATCAGTGTTGCTAGATCTGGTGGATTTTTCATTCAATAATAACCAATAATTTTTAATTGTAATGTTTGCCTAATCACTTTGAAGATTAATCATCTATTATGATGTATATCAAATATCACTTTTTAAAATTATTGGTGATAATTGAATAAAAAATCTACCAGATGTGGCAACACTGTTTACAATAACGAAAAAGGTTCAAGCAAAAGCGAATAAGGAAGCATTTTTAAAACACTTTCCAGCAAAATTTAAATAATTAGAAGATTTAAAAAAAAACTTTTTATATACCCCGTTTTTTAATTTTCTCATCTTATAAACTTTACAATTCTATGTGTTAATAAATACTTAATTTTTTTTTTTTTTGATGAATTATCCCATCAACTTGAAAGAAAATGATCAAATGCGTAATAAAGTGAGAAAATTTCAAACATTTATTAATTGAAGAAAAGTATGAAAAGAATGATATTATTAAGTAAACATTATGAAATTAAATTATCTGATTAAAGAAATAATATATTAATGGTCTTTATAAAAATAGGATAATTAAATGCTAAATCATTGCAAATGGAAAATAGCTGATGAAAATTAGTTCAAAATTACTTTTGTCCGAACTGTCATGTCTGAATGTCACACCAAGCAAGCCACTGCTAAGGATTTAATCAATTACATTTAAAATTTATATAAAATAACCAGTGAAAAATCATAGGAGTTATTCTTCTAGCAATAAATGTAGTAATAAATATATTAAGACCTAACTTCATGGTCTAGGGAGACTTATTTTGCATGAAATTAAGTAGCTATCAAAAACTAACAGCCTCACTCAACTCAAAACCATGAATTTGTTAGAAAATGCAGTTGACTTACTCTCTACCATAGATAAGAAAATTAAGATACTTTAACTGGAAACTAAAAACTCTTTCTTGCATGCTATAAACTGCATCATAATTACGTTATATTATGTATATATTGTTTAAAATTTTGAAAATTTTTCTTTTGAATATTAATTTTAATTTCTTTTTAGTATAAATTTTGATTGGTTATGTTTGGGAAATCCTTATGATCATCATAATGTTATGCCTTGTGCTCCGAACAAAGTCCCAGAATATTCAATTAATCAGGTAACAGAATATTATCAATAAAAATGTTACTTATTTAATATTATAACAATTTATACTGTTTTTATAAACTTCAAAGTTATCTTATAACTCACAACTTTATTCACAAATGTTTTCACCATTGTTTTCTGGGACTTCTTCAGGTTCTCTATTTCAGGTCTTCAGAACTTGATAAAGCCCTGGAAAATATTAGCAAAAACATTTATACTTTGAAGTTTTTAAGTTTTAAAAAATTAATCTACTTTATTAGAATTTTTTTTTTAAATTGAATTTTATATTGTTCTGTCATTATGATTTTGTATTGGTATAATCTAATATAAAAAATATTTAAATAAATAATAATAATAATTAATAAATATGGTGATTGTTTTACACATAGAAACAGTTAATGTAAGTAATTATTACTTCTTGTGTAATAAAGTAATATAGTTAAAATAGTCATTTCATTTGTGTTTTTACAAATATATTAAATTTCAATTTATTCACACAAAACATTTCAATTTATTTACATTTTAATAAATAAGTTGAAATCAGGTAATGCAGTGGAGTCTAGGGATGCACCGAATATTCGGTATCTATTCAGTATTCGGCCTATTTGACCATACTACCGAATATTCGCCTAGGCCAAATATCAAACTATTCGGTTACTATTCGGCTAGTTGAACCCATAAAAATTCAGTTTTTTTAAAACTTTTAATCATTTAAAAAAATTCTGCAATTTTTAATTATCACTAAATTAAGATTTTTCAGATTAATTAAGAAATAGATTATATTTAAATGAAAACAATTGTTTTATCTAGTTTCAACAAACAGAAAGAAAGCCCAAAGTTTATTTTTGTTTTTGAATAGATATAAAAGTCTGTACAAAACAAAATTTCATTTAGTGGGACAGGATGTTTTCTTAATCTATTCCTCCATATAAAGGAGTGCGGTAACCATGTTTCATTCCTTAGCAACAGTTACTATATCTATTTCTTAAAATTTCTTTAATACAGCTTTAGTATAGGCTCCCTTGGCAGATTTTAAATTTTTGTTATCATTTTGTCGATGAATTAAAATGACTATCGCAGTTGCGTAAGTAAAGAGCTTGGCAATAAACTTCCAAGGTACTTTGGTGCCAAATTTCAAATTTCGTCAAAGGGTCCAGCTTATGTTTGTGCATGAATATATACCTAACCATTCCCCAATTACAGAGCGATGGTTTATGTCAAATAAATGTGGATTAAAAATTAATATTAATTATGATAAGTAATTTCTTTGCTGCAGTTTTTCAAAACTTACAAGGAGAGGTCACAACATGGAAAATTCAGATCGGGACGAAATTGCGCAGGATTGTAGTATACTATGAGGGTAACAACATATTAAAGCAGTGGGACCCACTATCCACAAAATTTCGAGAAAAAAGCATTTAAAGTTTCAGTAATCTTTAAATACAAGTTATTTCGCAAGCAAGTAAGCGCCTCAGTGGTGTGATCCTAAAGCGCGAGTCTCCCAACCAGATGACTTGGGTTAGAGTCTATGGGACTACTTTTTTTTTTCTTCTTTAACTTTTTATTTATTTTACTTTATTTTACAATTCAATTCAAAATTTGAACATTTTAATAAAAAATTATTTAATTTTCTTGAGTATAAAATAACTTTTTCTATTTTTAATATTTATAACTTAATAATACAATAAATTTATATAACTTAAAAAATAAATTTTAGTTTTATTTTAACTGTAAAATAAGGTAAAACTAAAGAAACTGTTTTTAATAATTTATCTAAATATTTTATTTTATTTTAGGTATATTTAATTTAATTTTTTAAATAAAAAAAAAAAAAAAAAAAAAAAATACAGAGAAATGATGATTTTAATTGCATATATAATTACTATCCAAATTAAATAATTACTTCTTCAATCAATACAGTTTCTTGAAAAATTATAGTATAGGATTACGATGCTATTAAATTATTACAGGTAAAGAAATGTTATCTTTAAATGTAGATTTTAAATGTTAATGAACATCGTTTCTTTTTCGATAACGACTTCCTTTTTTTTTTTATCCTTCTGTGCACAAAATAAAATTCCACCTGCCCTTTATTATTAACAAGCTAGAAGTGTTTACATAATTTATACACATTCAAACCAAATCAGGAAGCTCAAACCAAGATTTAAGTACACCTGCTAACTATTTTACACTTTGTTTACAGCTTGCTTATTTTTTAATTATTTAAATATTTGTCTGTTTTTCTTTATGTTTCTTATTTAGGGCTTTGTAAAACTAAACTTTATTTTTTAAGTTATAGAAATTTATTGTATTTTTAAGTTATAAATATTAAAAATAGAAAAAGTTATTTTTATTTATTTATTTATTTATTTATTTTTAGAAGTATTTATTCATGAATTCATCAACCGTGAATATTCATTTTATATAAATTGGAGTGTAAAGGTTGATATTTTTTATTTACCAACTATGTGAAAAATACCAGAGCCGGGAATCGAACCCGGGCACCTCTGTTTAACGCACGGATGCTCTACCACTGAGCTACCCTGGCTGACAACCAGCTAGGTATTTCTCACCTGGTTGTCAGCCAGGGTAGAGCATCCGTGCGTTAAACGGAGGTGCCCGGGTTCGATTCCCGGCTCTGGTATTTTTCACATAGTTGGTAAATAAAAATTATCAACCTTTACACTCCAATTTATATAAAATAGAAAAAGTTATTTTATACTCAAGAAAATTAAATAATTTTTTATTAAAATTTTGAAATTTTGAATTGAATTGTAAAATAAAGTAAAATAAATAAAAAGTTAAGATTACATAAAAAGTTAAAGAGAAAAAAAAAAAAAAGTAGTCCCGTAGGTAGCCACGAACCCAAGTCATATGGTTGGGAGACTCTCGTTTTAGGATCACACCACTGAGGCGCTTACTCGCTTGCGAAATAACTAGTATTTAAAGATTACTGAAACTTTAAATGCTTTTTTCTCGAAATTTTGTGGATAGTGGGTCCTACTGCTTTAATATGTTGTTACCCTCATAGTATACTACAATCCTGCGCAATTTCGTCCCGATCTGAATTTTCCATGTCGTGACCTCTCCTTGTTAGAAAAATTATTTCAAAATACGGACCTTTCTCAATTTCGTGGACATATGGTACATATGGTCATCCTAATTTATTTGGGATTTAATAAATAATTTATTCGTGGTAAATAACTTTTTTTTAGTAAATATAGCAGTTTGGTCGTCAAAATATATTTTTCGCATAGTTATTGATACCATCCTAACAATGGAATCAGGTAATGACCAATAAATTTGAACTTTTCCCCGAGAGCATGGAAACTCTTACCCCCCCTGCAATCCCTACGAAAAAAATTTGTCTTTTCTCCAGATAGCTCTTTCCCTATTTTTTCTAGCACGGGCCGCCACTGATATAGGGATGCTACTCTAAACTTTTCATGGAGATCAAACAAATGATTCATGTACAGGGACACCCAAGATAATTAAAATACATTATGTCTATGGGAAAAATTGTAGGTAAGAAGAGTTTAACAACTATAAACTGTGCTAAACCAAATGAAATGGATTTATATTTTTTATACGCATAAAAACATGTTTCATGTAGAATATGGTATGGAAATCATTCACTGTTTGTTTACAGAGCTACACAAAAGAGCTAGATTATAGTACGACAATACTTGAAAATTGATGAAAGTGTATTTCAGGTTATGTCGTCTGTTATTAATATCGGATTGTATTTATGTGCACCATGTGGTGTTTATGTAATCTTCAGAAGATATACAGGGCTGCCAATACTTAAGCCATTATATTCTTTTTTTATTGTTAGTGGAAGTGCTTTACTATAATATTTTACCATGTCCAGGAAAGCTACTTAGAAATTGAAATTAATTCTTCATGGCCATATGGTTAATAATGTATTTTTTTAAGCTAAATATTTATTGCTTGATTTTTTTTATATTTACACATTTTGAGGCTTCCTGAATACCGAAATGCTTGATCTTTGCCTGTGTCACTTAGAGTAAATTAAAAACAAGTAATTTTAGGCAATCCAAATGTTGTATTTTGAAGTTAATATGTTTGTTAGTAGAAAAATTTGATTAAAATTGATAAGTTTTAAGAAGTGTTGCGTGTAGAAGTTGTCTGAATAATTTTAAATGAACTTTTGAATTTGATAAACAGACTTGAATTCTATATAAACGTATGCATAATAATGAAACAGGGGGTTGACTGGCAGATTTATTTGAAAAATAATGTGTGAGGAGGGGCTACCCCCCCCTCCCTCCACCACCACCACACACACACACACATTATTTGTCAAATAAATCTGTTCTGAACCTTAATTTGAATTGTTTTAACATAGGTTTTCATAACAGTACTCGTTTTCTTATCCCTTAATCTCTAATCTGTATTCATAGTATTAAATTTCAGGGTAAGAGAAAGTCATGTGAGACACACCAGATTATTTAAATAAGTTTTGTCAATTATATGTATAGCAATTCAGATAAAGCACGTAATTCAGACAACATTGCACATTATATTCTACTAACCTAACTATCAAAAGTGACACATAAGCATAAGAATTGATATTAAAAAATAAAATAAAACTATTATGGCTTATTATCCCAGTGGTATTTACATTTTTATGTATGTGAATGGAATCTAGTTACATAAAAACCAAATGCAAATACCTTTTTTTAATTATTGTGTGCTCTTACAAAACTGAAATTTTCATGTGTACTGGGAAGGGGACTGCTGGATATCCAGTCGAATATCGGGATCTGGCAAAGTAAAAAATATCTGGAATGCCAGATATCCATATCCGGTTAAATCCATATCCGGTCCATCACTAGAAGAAAGTCATGTGGTGGTCACATCATACTAGTTCAGACTTGCCAAGTCTCCAGATTTTTGTATTTATTTTGGTTTCTGGATTCCTATCGAAAATCTCTGGCTTTTTCCGATCGTGATCCGCGAATTTAATTTTCATTCCATGTAGCAGATGACGAATTTGAAGAACCGCTCCGCTTCCTCTTTTTCATCCGTGCACTCCCGCTCCCCGCGATGATGTTCTGAGAAATCGCCCCACGTCCGTCAGTTTCTCTCCTGGCGTTGCACATAGTCTGTGCAGTATGGATCTTTTCTGTGTGTTCAGAAGTGTAACTCGACCGAAAATGAATAAAAACGCGTTGTTTGGTGAAAGGCTAAAGTAGTTTCCTTTTAGCGTTTTGGAAGGGATAAAATGTTTATGTGGAGACTTTTCTTCTGTAGGATTGGTAACACTGGAGAACTTGGTTCGATTTGTGTTTTGTTTACGTTACTTGCATGTAGCGTGCTTGTTATATATCTTTCGTCCTAAGCGAGTTTTAATTCTTGTTTTTGCAAATTAATATTTTTTTTATTTACTGGGATAGTTATTAAAGTATTTAATATTTTCTGACATTAATAATTTATATATTTTTTAAAGTAATGGACTTGAGATATCGACATCGGCCTTTTGAGGCTGCCGGATCTGTAAATTGCAATTTAGAAAGAAAAAATATGGAGCCATTTTTATTGAGTCATATACAGAGGAATTTACTCATATTATCTCCCAAATAAGGAAAATATTACGCATTTTGCATCGTACATTGCACTGATTTTTCCATTTTACATAAAGGGGAAGATATTACAAAACACATCTCGAAATATACAACTTCTTTACAAGCTGTCGAAAAGTACCAGAATATTGGTCAATTTTTCCAGGACATCGATAACTTTTTTGTTATATGATCATAATCGTTTCTTAGGGCATATTCTTTTAAATCAACTTGCCAATTACTTTGCACTGCTATTCGAAAAAAAATTCTGGCCAGCGAAATTGCCAATAAATATGGCTGTGGCAGGACGAAACTACAGTTATAATAGAGTGATCATGAAACATGCAGAAATAATGGTTCATCTATTCTTTCTTAAACTTTTTTTTTTTTTTTTTTTAAGTATTGAAGAAAAAATATTAATCTAAGCCACTGCTCAGGTTTGTGAAGTTTAGCCTATTAATCTACCTCTAGATATTATAGCAGTGTTTACAAAAAAAAAAAAAAAAAAAAAAAGTTAATTAAAATATTAAGCTTATTTTAATAAGCAAAATTTTTAAACAAAACTGATTATATAATCCACTATCTAAATTCTTAACTTAAAGTGTTCTGGAATAATTTCTATTTTTAAATTCATTTTTGTTTATAAATTCTCTTACAAATTATCATAAAAAAAAAAAAAAAAAGTGAAGCTAACAAAAATATAAACACAAATATTGGCATAAATATATATATATATATATATATATATATTTTTTTTTTTTTCATAAAAGCAATAAAAAATAAATATGGAAAAAATGTTTTTGTAATTCTCTCTGATACACACATATATATGATCTCAGGTTCCAGTTTCCAGAAAAATATGTTTGATAATTAGCAAACATTTTTCTTATGATTTTCTTGTTTTCAAATAATTTCTTATTTACCAGATATGCTACATAAATAGTGTTCCACACATTTCAGAAAAGCAGATAATTTATTTTTAAATAACCATTTTATTGTAGTATTCTGGCAATATTTCAGCCTCAAATTATTAATCTTTTAGCAAAGAACAATTTTTCTGAGGAATTGTTAATGCATAAGTCATGTATCTGAAGGTAAAAATGCCAGTATGTCGATAAAGTAATCTGCAAAATGTCTCAGACTTTTTCATTTTGGAAACTTGGCAAGTCTGCTAGTTTTCTTTAGAATTTTCTTTCTCTGCATTAATTTGTTTCTTTATAAGCTGAAAATTAAAAGAAAGAAAAGAAAAGAAACTTTGTGGTAATATTGTTGTTGGAGCAATGTTACCTTTTTTGTAATTTGTAATAATTTCTTTTATTTTACCATGTTTTTATTAACTTTGATTCTTGTTTGTTTGTTTGTCCAGTACAAATCTTGCAATCAATTTTTAACTAACTTCCCGACTAGCTAGACATTTGAAACTTTCAAGACAGCTCAGAACACGGTGACAATACATTTTTTTAATACTTTTAGTTAACTGTTTCAGGTCCCTACTGCCTTCGGCAGCATTTATATGATTCGACAGGAAATTTATTTAACTAACTTCCCAACTAGCTAGACATTTGAAACATTCAGGATAGCTCAGAACACAGTGATAATACATTTTTTTAATACTTTTAGTCAACTGTTTCAGGTCCCTAATGCCTTCGGCAGCGTTTATATGATTCAACAGAAATTTTTTTAAACTAACTTCCCAACTAGCTAGACATTTGTAACTTTCAGAATAGTTCAGAACATGCCGAAAATGCATTTTTTAAATATTTTTAACCAACTGCTTTGGGACCCTGTTGCCTTCGGCAGCATTACCAGTACAAAGCTTGAAATCGATTTTTAACTAACTTCCTGGCTAGCTAGCCATTTGAAACTTTTATAATGGCTCAAACACCATAGCAATGAATTTTTTTAAAATACTTTTAGCCAATTGTTCCGGGTTCCCGCTGCCTTCGGTAGCATTTATATGATTCAACAGAAAATTTAAAAACATGGTACATAAAAAGCTCTTTTTATCTTGTAATTATTTTTTTTTTTCAGGAACATGATTCTTATCGTGCATTTCGTTCTCAAAATTTGAACATCTCATATTCTTATGAAACTAAAAATATAAATACAGAAGAAGATGATATTCCTACCATGTTGCTGTATAGCAGTACTTTGAGGTGGATTGAAAACTTAAAAGTAAGGGCAATTTAATTTTGACAATAAATTAAAAAGCTGTGAAAAAATTATGAATGATCTTGCTACTGACAGTTTTAATACAATATGGTGGGAAAATGTATCACAAATAAAATTATAAGTTTATTTATGAAAGTTGAAGGTTCTAGAAAGAAAAATCAATATCCAAAAATATTAAAACGTAAAAATAGGATTCTGTATGTGGATATATTAAAAGTAAATTATACAGAAAGAAACACTTATTAAATTATGTATTCTTATTATATTAAGTATAAAATATATTACCTGAAATTATTTTAGGTTTTATTTAATTCAGAAAAGTAACAAGGATTACTAGCCAAACATATTGATTCACATATATATCAAATCAAGTATGAATTGGTATACAGGTGTCTGTCGATTAGTATGTTTTCTGTTGATATTGTTTTCAGTTAGTGTTTTCAGTTAGTCTTAGTAGATGTTTCCTTGATTAATACAATGAAATTTTCAATTAATGTGCATTCGAGGTAAAGCATAATCATTTGTTCTTTTTTATAGATTGGAGATTAAAAAAATCTATTTTAAGTAGATTGGAGTGTAAAGGTTGATTTTTTTTTTATATGTGAAAAATGCCAGAACCGGGAGTTAAACCTGGATCCTCCGCTTAATGTATCGATACTGTTTTACTGAGCCACCCTTTTATTTTATTATTTCCTTATACAAAGTATTGTAAAACTTATTTTCAAAACATATTTTGTATCTTGCATAAAACAAAAAGGAATAGTTGTAAAATGTATGTATATTTGTATGTGTGTGTGTGCATCTTGCATAACTCAAAAACGGTTGGACATAGAATAGTTATGAAAGTTGTTGACATTTTTACGTGCAGAAAGTAGTTGGTTAAGAAATAAACAGGTTCTGGTTGATAAATGCACTTTATTTAATGAATATTCTGGAAACAGTCAAATGAAAGTATCCTTTGTACCACAAAAATTAAATGTCAATGAATATTTTTTAAACAATCAAACAAAACAATTATTTAATATAAATATTTATACAATATTGAAGATACAAATATAAAAATATTGAACACAAACTGCAGTTTCGATAGCTTAAAAAGCGTACTGTCATCAGTGCAGAATGACAAGGTGGATTATTGCTCATATATATAGTTAGAGAAATGAATTTTAGAGCCAGAATAGCAGCCAATAGGAATTTAAGAAATTGGAAGCGTAAGCCAATAGGAATTTGGGATGTAGAAAGCTTTATAAAAATTAAGAATGTGTATTTTATGTAATATTTCTAGGAATCCGAGAGAGGAGGTATACCAAAATCATAATTAATATTTTTTATGATTTTTATAGATATGGAAAGTTTCTAGAAAATCAAGTTCATGTAAGTATTTAGTCCTACTGATTATTTTAGCTGAATTAAAATTAAAAGTATGGTTATTCTACCAATAATGCTTGGCAATATCGGATTTGTTAATTTCTTGATTTTGAATATTACCCATGTGTAGGGCTGGATTATTTATCAATATATCCCCAAGTATCGATATTTTTTAAATATCCCGATAACAATATTTAAGATTTTGCTCTGCCAATATATCCCTTTAACGATATTACTTAGTGCGCACCGCACGCTAAATTGATATGCCGATAAGTACCGTTAAACGCCAACCACGGATTAATAGAATTATGCTTCCGCACTAGCGCGCATCACGAATGAAACCCAAATTCCCGAATGAAACCCGAGCGAACGAACCACGATCAGCGAACGAAACCCGAACAAAAAGAGCGCGCAATATCCTATACTAATACCCATTCTCTTATTTTTCTCCCATCCCTCACTAATAAAATAAAAATATATAACCCCACCCCAAACGATCACTGCACTCCCACAATGCATATACTTCCTCTTCCTTTATTCCTGCGTGCGAAACCTCAAATCTAAAATATCACTGCTTTAATAAGTCCAACGCATAATAAAAAAATAAATAGTATTTATTGAAAGCCATCTGCTTTTCCCACAGTATATTGACTTCCCACAGTATATTGATACATTCATGCATTTACTGACCCTAAACGATAATATGAAAGAATTTATACTACCGTTAGTATTTGATAATATTGCACATCACCGCTCGTGGATCGTAGGTGTAATACCACACACAGTAACCAAACCACAGACAGGGCGATATAAAAACAAACGCTTATTATGACGAATGAAAACAATATCTTTTGTTTTAGCTCATTTCCTGCTATTGGTTCATTGATATTGGTTTAATTCAAAGTATCGATAACTTCTGGCCAATAAGATGCGACATGTGTTTAACTCGCTTTGGGCTCATTGATGCCAGATTGGGGATTTTGTCCCCATTTTGGGGATTTTTGAAGCTTCTGGGGACAATTTTGGGGACCAAATGTTAGTGGGGACTTTTTTGGGGAATTCTAAAATGTTTGGGGACAAATCTGGGGAGTTCTTCAACTTTCTGTCA
The DNA here is from genome assembly GCA_963930645.1 of Salticus scenicus. Lineage (NCBI taxonomy): Eukaryota > Metazoa > Arthropoda > Arachnida > Araneae > Salticidae > Salticus > Salticus scenicus. Next base: position 353,601,246 of record OZ005649.1, on the reverse strand, counting down.
ATGTTGGCAATGTAATGATTTATCCCTACGACTAGAGACTTTCAATAGCTTTATTGTTATTTGGGGATTTTTTTCAAAAATTGAGTTCATTTGGGGAAAAATCTGAGCTCAAATCAGAAAAATCTGCTTGATATTCTTTTTTGAAAAAAAATGTTTTTTTCCCCTTTTTAGTGAAAAACCTGTTGGGGATTTTTTCGAAAAAAACCCTTGATTTGGGGAAATTTTAAGACCTGTTTGGGGAAATACTTTTCGACCATCTGGCATCACTGTTTGGGCTGTACTTCAGTCAGATAGTCTCCCTTTCTCCTTTCCCATGTTATCCAATGGGATTTTCGTTGCTTCGTTTTATAAAAATATCTCATTCAAAAATGAAGTTTTTCGAATTCTGTTTTTTGAATATTACTCTTTGAACGGGTCGTCTTTTAGCTTGGTGAACAATTTTCCGAAAAAATTAATTTAAATATTTTATTTCAATAAGTAAATCATGGACTCTAAGTGTGGATCTCTAAGTAAAATATTTAAATTTATTTTTTCGAAAAATTGCTCACTAAGCTAAAAGAAGACCTGTTCAAAGAGTAATATTCAAAAAGCAGAATTCGAAAAAGTTCATTTTTTAATAAAATATTTTTATAAAACGACGCGACAAAAATCCCATTGGATAACATGGGAAGGGAGAAAGGGTGCTATCTGACTGATGTAAAATAAAGTTTTATCTTCAGTAATTTTACAGTGACAGTTTCTTTATAGAAATATGTAATATTGGTTAGTTTATTACTTTTTTTATGTAGCATTTATTTTTTCTCTTTCCTTTTCCTTCTTTCTTTCTTTTTTTTTTTAAGCCGTACTTGTTAAATAAAATTGGTTTTAATGCAAAATGAGTTACTTTAAGTAACAAAATGAAACTTTAACATAATTTTGTTTAAATAATATAATTTTTATACTGACAATGTATACATATATAATTCAATTTTCAATTGTTGTGAAACTATTACGAATGTGAATTGAACACATATGCATTTAAAAAATATTGTAATGATTTGGTAAGCAGAAACAAAAATAAAAATGACAAGTAACTGACATTTAGGATGCATATAAGAGTTTTAAGTAAAAAATATTACTCTCTACGACCAAAAAAGGTGTATCCAATTCCAATGGCATTTCTTAACTATTTAAAATGATTTTCCTTTTTATTTAATACCTACATCTTACGACAATTTTTCTTAAGCTATATTTTTAGTAGAATTATGAATTTTGCTATACTTGGTACAAATAAAACACAGATCACATATTAGCTGTGTTAAAATATGATTTTAAAATAATTAAAGCTTAAAATGAGAAGAATAGAGGATAAACTATACAGAGGTATACTAAAAAGCAATAGTATAAGTTATAAGAAACACAAAATATTGATTCACTTTTTATGATTTTTTTTTTTTTTTTAATGATAAAGTTATGGTAGTAATATACCAGAAAATACATGGAAAACACTCTATACTTGTATACTTTAAAATTCGTGTGCATATGTCTTTAAAAAATAACAAATGTCTATTTTTTCCTATCTTGAAAGAAATATTGCAATATATCACTAATATCGATATTAACTTGGTGATATATCGCGATATTTAATTTCTGATATCGTCCAGCACTACCCATGTGTTCTTTTAAGACGAAACTTGAGTTTACATTTTGTTTGACCAATATGTAATATTCCAGAACAAGTGATAGTTGTTCACTGTGGTGTTTATAATCCTATAATAATCGTGACTTTTGTGGTTAGAGTAATAATGTTCTGGGCTTGTTTTCGAGGAATTCGTGAACTAGAACCTGGTTATTTATTAACAAACTAGTTACCACGCACAAAAATGTCAATATTTTCTCAACAATGTGTATATCTCAATGGATGTATAAGGAAATCATGTGGTGTCCACATCAGTTTTTTTTTTTTTTTTTTTAATTAATATTATTATTTTCTATATCATGTGTATCTGTGAACTTAGAAAATTTTGTCATTATTGATATTATAAAATTTTATGCTTGAATAGACACTTATGTTTCTTCAAAAGAAAAAGAATTGTTATTTAATATTTTAAACTAGACCTAAAAGAATATTTCAGTATTATCATATAAATTTTCTTACAGGATGATAAATTCATTAATAAAATTAACATTACCTTACATAATGTCCTTATTTTTTCATCACAATACGTATTTCGGGTGCAATGGGGGTAACTGCGCAAGTATAAAAATAAAAAACGAAGCTAAAAAACACAATATAAATATCCCCATAAAGCCTAATCGAAATATATTTCAGCATATCAGGAATGAAAAAGATAAAATTGACAATAAATCCACATCCGGCATTTACAAAATTGATTTCAATTACACTAACGATTCTAGCGCCTGTTATATCGGAGTCACAAAACGAAAAATCCATGAACGTGAAAAAGAACATAAATCTGATTTAAAACATAATCGACAATCCACCGCGCTCGCTTCTGTCCACCATAACAACCCTGTTAATATTAACACTATCTCTACTAAAAAACTAGCCCCTTATAATAATCACAGTTATGCCTTAAAACGCTCAGCCCTTGAAATCCTTACTAACCCCTATGCAGTCAATGAAAAAGAGCACGCAATCATCCCGAAAGACTGGAATCAAATAATTAATAAACCCAAAAAGAAGCGAAGAGAAATGATGAATCAGAAGACCTCAACAATAAACAAAGAAGACGAATGAAGAGAGTCACATCTCACCTGAGGATGAGTGCGGTTGCACCCGAAATACGTATCGTGATGAAAAAATAAGGACATTATGTAAGACAGAAGGTAATGTTAAATTTATTAATGAATATTTCAGTGTTTATATTTTTTCCAATTGTATCCCATAAGCAGTAACATTCTGATTAACAGTAAATAGAATAAGTAAACTATTTACTGTATTAGACTATAAACTGATTAACAGTAAATAGTCTATTATTGTTTTAAACCATTATACGTTTTATAACTTGTACAATTTGAAATTAAATAATATTTATTTATATAAAATATGAATAAAAGTGGTCGTAATTAACTTATTAACAAAATAACACCACAAAGACCACTTACAATTTTCCTAAGAACTTTTGGCCAAACACTTTGATGGCTATAATCATAGGTGAATGACATAACTCTTCATATAACACAACCAAAGCCAAGATTGACGAAAGATGGCGCTACATGCTGAGGCTCTCATACAGATGAAGAGTCATGTCATTCACCGATGATTATAGCCATCAAAGTGTTTGGCCAAAAGTTCTTAGGTAAATTGTAAGTGGTCTTTGTGGTATTATTTTGTTAATAAGTTAATATTTATTTATTTGCATTATTTCATTTGCAGATGATCTTATCTGGTGTTACACGCCTGACTAGACGAGGAGTTTTGTTTTCTAATACCAAACCTAGGAAGCCCCAACTTAGTCGACATTATCATAGATTATGTATTTCACTTAATCTGCATAAATTCAAAATTATTTATTGGATGTCTTTTGCAAAGCAGAGAGGGTTAGAACTTGTAGGAGGAAGATTATCTCTGAGTTCAGAACATACTCAGACACTTACAAATGTAGACGATGGTTTGAAACACAGGTAATTAACATTATTTTGTTGCTGTGCAGGGAGGATTTTGTTTCTAAGACTAAAATAATTTATATTTGGGCTCTAATTTTAGTACTTGTTTATTGTACAATTAATATGGGGGGGTTGGGGGGGGGGAGAAAAAGTACAGATAGATTATTACATACTTGCCAACTTTTCCAGTTTTTTAACGTATCTTCCGGTCTTCCGGACCGATGATGAAATCTTCCGTTTTTAAAAAAGTCGCGGATATCGTTCGTTTTAAAAAGAAAACCCAAATGTTCTACGAAAACTCCCGATTCCCAATCTTTCTCCATTCATAACATAAATGTCAATATTCATTTCAAACTTGCTTTATGAGATTCTAGAACATGTAAAGAAATAGAATTGTTAAATATTCCTTGCTGGTGTAATTATTTTTTGCCCCTCCCCCCTTTTCATTTATCTCCAACTAGTGATCAGCAATCAAATGTTCTGCAGAAGTCTTTTGTTTCCTAATCTTTATCCATCTGCAACATAAATGATAATATTAATATTAAACTTCTTTCATTAGATTCTAGAAGTAGAGTTGAAAGAGTTTACTATTTCTTACTCTTTAATTATTTTTGTATCCCCCCCCCCCCTCCTTTCCTGGATTGTAATCAATGATCAATTCTAGAAACAATAAAGCAGTGGAAGTGCTCAATATTTCTCACGGATGTAATTATTTTTAGAACTTTATTGCTGAATTTAATGAATCTGCTTATTTTTCCTCAATTAAATATTTGTATGTCATATTTATACCAATTGTGTAAACATGGGGAAAAAAATGAAGAATAATTTTTTCAGATAGGAAAATTTTTTCCAAATCAATTTAAGAAAATTAATACTCAGTTGGTTTTATGCACGTTTGAAACTGATAATTAGCTACTGTTACTTTTTTTTATGTGTATGATTAATGTACATATACAAAAATCATATTCTCTTTATTTAAAAATTAGTTATACTTTAACTTAACTAAGTTTTTTGTCTATTGTTAAATTAATTTCTCACAGATTCTGTTTTGTAGATATTTATATGTTGAAGAGGAATAACTTCATTTAAAACTTTTATATATTTAGTATAATCAATCTATAGTAAAACGTTTTTATAGATTGCTTCTAAATATTAAAATTGTAAAACTGTATTGTTTATTACGTCAAATGGGGCGGGGGGGGGGGGGGGGGGATCTTCCCCTTTTTTATGAAACCTTCTGATTTTTCAACAAAAATCTTCCCTTTTTTTATTAAAATTGGTTGGCAAGTATGTTATTATCATGGGCGTCGGCAGAATGGGGCAAGGGGGGGGCACCTGCCCCCCCCTGGAAAATTCTACTAAGCATTTTTTCTTTAAATTTAAAACTATGCTATCAGAATTTTATTAAAAAAAAATATTTTTTCAAGTTGTGCCCCCCCCCCCCTGAAATTTTTTCTGGCGACGCCACTGGTTATTATAAATATCATATTATAAAATATAACAAATCAAATTAAAACTTTGTTACATGTACTTTAATAAAAAAAGATTAACCTTACTTTTGAAGTCTCTAAGCTTTTCAGCCTTCTTCGGCATCAGACAATTTTGCTTGAATGAGACTTTACTTGAAAACTTTGGATGAAAAAATCAGCACCATCTTTTATCTGTGTTTTGATTGGGTTCCACACAATTACAACTGTGCTCATTGGCTAAAATTCAATGGCTTCTATGTTTATGGAGCATGTATGATTTTCATAGTTAGCATTTTTATTTAATTTTAATATAAAATGAAATTTTAATACCTTATTTGTTTGGGGTTGAAAGAACACAAGACCCTTCGTCAGGCGAACAAAATAGACACGAGTGCTTCATTTAATAAAAACCTACTGACTTTATTTCTGAAGGCTTTCACCACCTAGTCCTGGGGCTTCTTCAGTTGTGTCTGTCTTAGAAGATTCTTACTGAATTTCTTTTTTTAACCTCAAATCTAAAAGATTGTACCATCTGGCGTCAATAAAGATGCGATCTAATTGTTTTCAGATGCTGTCGTTAGTTAGCACTTCTGCCATTTTGTGTCACAATGCATATTGATTATTAATAAAATTTTAAAGTTTTTTAGGGTTGTTAAAGTCGATTTCTATTAATTCACTTTGATTAATTTTAATCAGTACTGATGTGATTTTTCCAAATTTTATATCATTCTGATGTTCTTTAATTCAGCTTTTGATCTTTCTTCCCCAGTGTATGCATCAAGCACCGTTTTTATAAATTCTAGCGATCTTCAAAGGGTAAAACGGTCTTTTCATTACATAATCTCTGAAAAATAGTCTTGTTAGGTTTAATTGGTATGTTAATATTAGATTTTGCAGCTTTACTTTTTATTTTAATGGCGGCATTTTTCTCTTTGTGCATTTGAGATGCGATTCAGTTTTTTAATGTGGTTTTTATAAAAACCACATTTACACACACTCTTTATAAATAAAAATGAAATGAACTGTAAGAAATCTAATTTAATTTTAAACTGCATTATTAAGGATTTTAGAAAAATATTAAATACCTTATTTATCCTCATTTTGTGTGATTTTAAATATTCCTCCAACATTTTTTATCAGTATGATTTTATTTTTCTATTTGCATGATAACAATAACAATAAAGCAAGAGCATCATTAGTGAAATATAAGTATGTAGAAAATTCAGTTTTCAGATATTGCAATTTATTAATATTTATGCTATGCTAAAATTACAAAAACTCCTTTATTTATTTATTTTTTTTTTTTTTTTAAACCTTTTCTACACTTTATCATATTTATTTTTTTAGACCTAGAGCTACATGGAATATAGGTTACTTAAATTCAGAACTTAGTGATAGTGAAATATGGTTATACAATTGTAAAGATGAAGATGTAAATGTGAGTATTTTTGACCTCATATATTTAAAAAAAAAAAAAAAAAAAAAAAAAAACCTCTCATTTGAACAAGTTTTTAAAATATTTTATATTTTTTAGCCTACTAAATCTTTTCACATTCCTATTGAAAGAAGCTACTTTCTCAGTGTTGATCGGTAAGTTTCACCTTTTTTTTTTTTTTTTTTTTTTTTATTGTACACAGAGGCCACTCTGGACTTCAAAATATCCGAGTCACATTAACTCACTCTCTATAGAATTGAGAGTCAAAATATAAAAAGTGCGAGTCAGTTTCTAAATAATTGTCTGCTAAATGAATATGTGTAAAGACATTACCTGTTCTATTTTAGATATATTTGAACACAACAATTTTTAAATAACATAAAATTATGAACTAGGATAAAATTATTTTTTGAAATTACAACAATTACAACTTATTAGAGATGTGCGTTATTTCACGCAATAAGTTAAATATTATTATTATTGCATTGTAGCCTATTTGCAATGTAATATATTACTAAAAATTTCCTATTAAATAAATAATTCTGTCAACTTTACCTTTTCACGAGAAACGGGCGAGGAACGTCTGGCGATTTGCCAAAAGAGCACCGATAAATAGCTGGAATATTACCCAGCGTGAAAAATATTTTATTTGGTGAAATGATCTATTGAGTGATATTATCCGTCACAGTAATTTCTCTGCAACATTTCACAGGTTAAAAAAAATAGTATTCCAGTCACACTCAAATAATACTTTCGATTGCCATACAGTGGAGCTCTTTGGTATTTTTTTTAATATATTAATTAATCGCGAATGTATTAACCGAATAGAGATATTAATCTATTTAATTGTAATAACCAAGTCAATTTTAATGTCAGACACAAATAATATTAATGTGATAATATTGAAACCATCGATATTAGTTTAGAAATGTGTATTTGGTGTTGATTGTTTTTCATGGATGAATAAAATCGTTTGGGTATTTATGTAGTTTCGCTTGTTTGATAGGCATGATTACGAGAGGGGGAAAATGACCACTCGGGAGTGTTTATGTTTATGGGTTAGGATGATTTTTAATTAATGCCGCGCAGATCTGTTTGGTAGGGTATTGATGTTTATATTAGAAATGGATGCGACAGCTGGGATTGAAATTACGTAGTAGAATGTGACGTATGTCAATGTGCTTGGGAATATTTTATATTTTTCTATGTTTTTATGTGGCGACTAGTTTGATAAGAGGATGATATTTGTATTTTGCATTTTATTTTCTTAGTTTCTTTATCTGATTTTTTACAGAGCCTTTTTTTACGATGAGTAAAAGATTAAAAACGAGTTTAGTATTTTTGTAAAAATAAAAAAAAGTGTGATCACATTAAGTGAAGATACTGTTCGAAAATATTGATATTCAAAAACTTAAAGGTTTTAGAAAATGTGTGATAAGGGAAAGGAAACAGAGTTGTTTATATTTAAAATTGCTTTACGGTATAGCGATAGTGTTCGCGAGCGTTTATTTATTGTGATTTTATTTAGAATATTGTTTGAGTTTAATCAAGAATAATATAATAAGAAAATTGAATATTTATTTATTATTTATTTATTTATTACCAGCTATTTATCGGTGCTCTTTTGGCAAATCGCCAGACGTTCCTCGCCCGTTTCTCGTGAAAAGGTAAAGTTGATAGTATTATTTATTTAATAGGAAATTTTTAGTAATATATTACATTGCAAATAGGCTACAATGCAATAATAATAATATTTAACTTATTGCGTGAAATAACGCACATCTCTAGTAAGGAATGATAAAGATTCCTAATATAATCCTCCATGACTGCCAGCCTGCTGGCAGTCATGACGATACCGCTGCTACCAACTTCGTCGATGTTGGGGGAGGGGGTTAAAGGCAGATTGTCTTAAAGGCCGATGTGAACGTAACTCCACTTCAGCCAAGAACCTTAAGATCCACGGAAGAGGCTGTAGCACGTTAAAGATAGCAAGCAATGATGGCCTAAGTTCATTTCAAGCCTGAGATCCTAGAACGAAGACATCAGAATGTTTTCGAGGTGGGAAATACCCGCTATCAGATTTACAAGATCTCGGCAAAATGTTTTTGACACTCATCTTTTGCACTGCAAGGAACCGATCTGAGTGGCCAAGCGGTTCTGCGTACAAAGCTGGTAGATAGGAAGTGAATCTTAGGTTTTCAATAGGAATTCAATCTTAGGTTTAGCTGGTCGACATAGCCGTTTGGAGTTTTCCGTGGTTTTCTTTGAAGCTCTAGTAAATACGGGCTAGGATCCCTTAGAAAGACTCCCCAAGAAGGGCATTTCTTTTATAGGTCTAAGACCCTTGTGTAGTCGATCAGCCTTAACCTACACAACCAGCGAACTGATGGGACGCCGGTAACGGAAGCTAAACTGTGAGACTAAATCCCTATCGGCATCGGATACTAATTGATCAATCATAGTAAGCAAATGATCGAAAGTGAATACGCGCTAACATTGTCAGTCATTTTTTTAATAAAAACTGATGAATTAATAAAAGAAAAAAATGTATACTTACGTTGTACTTTTTGAAAATAATTTTGAAAACTATTAACTTTTTGTACGAACACCACATACGTTTAATAATTAGCTTTAAAGATATTCGATAAGAAAGTTTACGAGTGACGACAGATCTGTTGCTTTTACCTCAAAACAACAGTGCAATATTAAGCAAAATTCAGTCTAAAATTAGAGACTAAAGAATAACTTTTTAACTATCGTCAATTTTGAAGTCCAAAGAGCTATAAATTCTAAGTTAAACCATGTGAATTCATCGTTCGAAATGAAAGAATTTTTAAAATGCTAATTTAAGCGCAATATAATATTAATATCTTAGAAACAAATTTATAAGTTAGCCGTAAGTCGGACATAGAGTATTTGCTTTCTTACCAAGAGTACCCGAATTCCAATCCCCGTTACTACTCATTCTTCAAGTTAAAAACAAACAAAGTCGATTCTGTGCGAGAAGGACGCTACCACTGAGATGAGCATTCCCCGAAATTTTATCTCTGATGATTCCTAGAGACGGGATAAACATACTTTTCAGTAATAGGTTACTTCGTTCCATACTACCTTTGGTAACAGGTTCTTGTAACATATTATTTTTTATAACCTATTACTCTTTAGTTTATATATGGCGAATGTCTTTCTAATCCTTTCGGAATATATAATATATACATATATATATATATATGTCCTGTACAGTCGATGAGGTTCATGTTTTTAAGTCTTAATAATTTCGAAAAGTAATCTTCACTTTATTTAACACTAGAATTTCTTCAATTAAAAAAAAAAAATACTGATATGAAATATTGGTAGAATATTGGTAGAGTCAAGGTTTTACACAAACGTTCGTTCCAATCATGTAAGCATAAAGTTATGTTAAATTAATTCATTTAAATATGAAAACAGAATATCTCAAATAATATCAAGAAACACGTACACTAGTGCCGTTTTCTGAAAAAAAAAAAAAAAAAAAAAACTCTCATATTATAAGCCATATATGTAATTAATAAATAATTAAATAATAATAACATATTTTTAAAAAACATCTTTAAGGCATCCCAAATTTTAAGCTACAGAGTAATTGTCTCTTTTGATTTTCCGAAGAACTTCAACATTCCAGATTGACAAGAAAATTAATATTTTTCAATCATTCTTAGTAAACAGTCATTTTGAATATGTTTTCTGAAATTAGAAACACTCGTTTTAAAATACAAATTTTGCTTACAGAAACTGTATAAAATGATTTATTTTCTCTTATTACTTAATTTTAACATACGACCGTAATTAACTATTCTTAACACTTTTACTCTTTTTAAATCATTAAAAATAGTCTCGAGAAAAAAATCAGATAAAAAATAAATAAATAAAATAAAAATAAAAAATATTCAATTTTCTTATCATATTATTCTTGATTTAACTCAAACAATATTCTAAATAAAATCACAATAAATAAATGCTCGCGAACACTATCACTATGCCGTAAAGCAATTTTAAATATAAACAAACACTGCTTCCTTTCCTTTATCCAGGGGCGTAGCTTGAGGGGGGGGAGGGGGGGAGCCTCCCCCCCCCAATGTTTGAAAAATAGGGCGGCATATTGAAGTTTCTGGGGGTGCTGTTTTGCGACTTAAAGTTCATTTGAAAGTGGATCATAATTTTGTTAATTATCGTTAGTTACCAAAAACACTTATAGTCCAGTCAAAATAGGAAAAATAGAAGAAAAAAATCGTGTAGTTTTGAAATTTTGCATACTCATAGCGGAGGGGGTCCTCAACAACATACTAAAAGTCCCCGCCCGTGGGGGGTGAGCGGGGGGCAGGGGGGGCATTTAAGGGGGGCAATTTTCAGTTTTTATTAAATATCTTAAAAACTATCGCATTTAGAGACAAAATGTCAATTACAAAATTAATCTACGTAAAATTTCCTACAAAACTGTATATTACATTTTGTTTGTACGATCATTAGTTTAGAAGATATAGGGAGATGAAATAACACATTTTCTTGAAAAATTCTTTTTTGCAATAGTAAAATCAACTAAAGTGTGCAATTAAAAGGGTTCTTGTCAAATATTTTCTAATGTAAAAAACAAATACATACATATGGAATATGCAAGGATAATACAGCATGTTTTGTAAGTTTTAAATAATTTTAAGGCTAGTAGGCGCAAGTGGCGGTTTGAGTAAAAATCTGGATATGTCCAGTCAAAATAGGAAAAATAGAAAAAAAAAAAAATCGTGTAGTTTTGAAGTTTTGCACACTCATAGCCGAGAGGGTCCTGAACAACATACTAAAAGTCCCCGCCCGTGGGGGGGTGAGCGGGGGGGCATTTAAGGGGGGCAATTTTCAGTTTTTATTAAATATCTTAAAAACTATCGTATTTAGAGAAAAAATGTCAATTACAAAATTAATCTACGTAAAATTTCCTACAAAACTGTATATTACATTTTGTTTGTACGATCATTAGTTTAGAAGATATAGGGAGATGAAATAACACATTTTCTTGAAAAATTCTTTTTTGCAATAGTAAAATCAACTAAAGTTTGCAATTAAAAGGGTTCTTGTCAAATATTTTCTAATGTAAAAAACAAATATATACATAGGGAATATGCAAGGATAATGCAGCATGTTTTGTAAGTTTTAAATAATTTTAAGGCTAGCAGGCGCAAGTGGCGGTTTGAGTAAAAATCTAGATAACGAAGATCCAAAACCGATCAACATAAAAAAAAAAAAATCGTGTAGCTTAGAAATTGAGCACAGTTATAAAGTTAAGTGCCCTGAATAACATACTAAAAGTCCCTAATCATGGGGGGGGGGGGCATTTAAAGGGGGCACATTTCAGTTTTTATTAAGTATCTTGAAAACTATCGCATTTAGAGAAAAAAAATCTCAATTGCAAAATTAATCTACGTGAAATTTCCTAAAAAAAAAATGTATATTCTATTTTTTTTTTTGTATGATCAATAGTTTAGAAGATATAGGAAAACAAAATAACACATTTTCTTGAAAAATTCTTCTTTTTTTTTTTTTGCAATAGTAAAAGCAACTAAATTGTGGAATTAAAAGGGTTCTGATAAAATATTTTCTAATGTACAAAACAAATATATGCATGGGGAATATGTAAGGATAATACAGCATGTTTTGTACGTTTTAAATAATTTTAAGGTTAGTAGGCGCAAGTGGTGTTTAGGTAAAAATCCAGATAACGAAGACCCAAAACCGATCAATATTAAAAAAAATCTTATAGCTTTGAGATTTTTTTTCTCTAAATGCGATAGTTTTCAAGATACTTAATAAAAACTGAAATGTGCCCCCTTTAAATGCCCCCCCCCATGGTTAGGGACTTTTAGTATGTTATTCAGGGCACTTAACTTTATAACTGTGCTCAATTTCTAAGCTACACAATTTTTTTTTTTTTTGTTGATCGGTTTTGGGTCTTTGTTATCTAGATTTTTACTCAAACCGCCACTTGCGCCTGCTAGCCTTAAAATTATTTAAAACTTACAAAACATGCTGTATTATCCATGCATATTCCCTATGTATATATTTGTTTTTTACGTTAGAAAATATTTGACAAGAACCCTTTTAATTGCACACTTTACTTGATTTTACTATTGCAAAAAAGAATTTTTTAAGAAAATGTGTTATTTCATCTCCCTATATCTTCTAAACTAATGATCGTACAAACAAAATATAATATACAGTTTTGTAGGAAATTTTACGTAGATTAATTTTGTAATTGACATTTTTTCTCTAAATGCGATAGTTTTTAAGATGTGTAATAAAAACTGAAAATTGCCCCCCTTAAATGCCCCCCTGCCCCCCCGCTCACTTCCCATGGGCGGGGACTTTTAGTATGTTGTTCAGGACCCTCTCGGCTATGAGTGTGCAAAACTTCAAAACTACACGATTTTTTTTTTTCTATTTTTCCTATTTTGACTGGACTTATCCAGATTTTTACTCAAACCGCCACTTGCGCCTACTAGCCTTAAAATTATTTAAAACTTACAAAACATGCTGTATTATCCTTGCATATTCCCTATGTATATATTTGTTTTTTACATTAGAAAATATTTGACAAGAACCCTTTTAATTGCACACTTTAGTTGATTTTACTATTGCAAAAAAGAATTTTTCAAGAAAATGTGTTATTTCATCTCCCTATATCTTCTAAACTAATGATCGTACAAACAAAATGTAATATACAGTTTTGTAGGAAATTTTACGTAGATTAATTTTGTAATTGACATCTTTTCTCTAAATGCGATAGTTTTTAAGATATTTAATAAAAACTGAAAATTGCCCCCCTTAAATGCCCCCCCTGCCCCCCGCTCACCCCCCACGGGCGGGGACTTTTAGTATATTGTTCAGGACCCTCTCGGCTATGAGTATGTAAAATTTCAAAACTACACGATTTTTTTCCTCTATTCGTCAAATTTTGGCCTTCGTTGCCTGGACTATTAAGAGTTTTATGTATCACAAACTGACCAACTGGTTCACCGACCAGCAAAAAAAGTTTGTGTTAAAATGTCTGACTGTAGCAAATTCCTGTTAGGTGGCGCCTGCGGCGCCCTCTAAACTAATTAAGACGCCTAAAACAGTCTGTTTTCCTACCGTGCAAACGACCCTTGAAAATTCTCATCGTATTCATGACGCTAAAAAAAAATCTGATCATAACAAATTCCTGTTTTGGGCGCCTATGGCATGATTTCCCGTTTTGTTCACTTACAATAGCCTGTTCGCTTACCGTACAAAAGACTGATGAAATTCTAATCGTATTCGGGACCCTTTAAGAATGAGTTAGTAACAAACTCCAGCTGAGCGGCGCCTTTCCCTGTTCAGGTATCTACAAAGGCATAATGAGGTTTCTGGGGTCGCTGTTTTGCGCCTTGAAGTTCATTTGAAAGTGGATCATAATTTTGTTGATTATCGTTAGTTATCAAAAACACTTAAGATTTTATGCATCAGAAGCTGCCTTCAGCGACCAACTGGTTTACCAACCAACAAAAAAAGTTCGCATTAAAATGTCTGACTTTAGCAAACTCCCGTTAGGTGGCGCCCTCTTAACTAATTAGACGCCTAAAACAGCCTTTTTAAACGTGTATAACAGCCTATTTTCCTACTGTGCAAACAATCTTTGAAAATTCTCTTCGTATTCACGACCCTTAATAAAATCTGTTATAACAATTTCCTGTTTAGGGGCGCCTATGGCATGATTTCCTATTTCAAACACTTACAATAGTATGTTCGCTTACCGTGCAAAAGACTGTTGAAAACTTTGATCATATTCAGGACCCTTTATGAATAAGTTAGCAGCAAAGTCCAGCTGAGTGGCGCCCTTCCCTGTTGAGGCACCTACAACAGCATGTTCGCTTACCATGCAACGACCCTTGAAAATTCTGACCTTAGCAAATTCGTGCTCTGTGGCGACTGCGGCACCCTTCTTCCATTTCAGATACTTACAACTGACTCGTAAGTAAAATCGTTTTCTCACCTCCAAAAACTTAAAATTAAGATTTTTCAAGACCTTACCTCGAAAAAAAAGCAGTTTATTGTACGTTATGGCTATTGTATAAAAACGACATTAGATGAGGTTTGATTTGTTTATAATGATTTCTCACTAACAATTTTTGATATTAAGTGATCCTTTAAGCAATTTTTTTTATTTTAGTTTCATTGCTTAAGGGTTTTGAAATATTTATAAGTCTATAAAATTCAACTAGTGCTTCTTGACATGAAACAGTGCGAGGAAGCTGATTTAACGTCGCATTAATAGGCACATATTGGGCAATTGGCGACGAGTTGGAATTAACGCCCCAGTAGCGGTCCGAAGACAAGCCATCACAATTTTTATCTTCTGCGGAAGAGATGGCTCCCCCACTTCAGTATCTCCTAGAGGTATTATTTGTACGGAGCATGGAGGATATTGCAGCCACGACAGAGTTTACGTGTACCAGAGACTGACTTTCATGATGGTCTTCAATTGGCTCGATTATTGAATCCACAATCTTTCGGTCAAGCTGTTAGACGTAAGGTGCCGGATACGATCCCAGGTCGCGCTTGTTGGCCTAGTCGTTCGGAATTTTCCATGGTTTTCTCCGAAACTTGCGTAAATACGGGCTAGGACCCCCTAGAAAGACCTCCACAGAAGGCACTCCCTCTCAGGCCTAGGACCCTAGAGCAGTCAATCGGCCTTTTTCCCAAACACCGACACCAACACTTAAGTAAGATATAAATTTCTGTACAAAAAAGATTTAATTTTGGACAACGGGACTTTTTTTTTAGTTTGTTCTTCCACATAAAGGCATGCGGTAATTGTGTCGCGTTCCTTAGCAATGACTACTACATTTCTTAAAATATTTTTCACACGATATTGGAAAAAAGAAAAACGTTTTTTAATTGGTTTGAATATATAAAACAGCAATAATAAATAAATTACTGTTTTTTTTTTTTTTTTTTCCATAAGAGTGAACAATACCTAATTTCATAATAAGAAAACACCACAGAACTGGCGTTTAAAAGCAATAATTACAAAACTTTGAATAAACACCATAAAATGCAATAAACTTGCAATAATTGTTTTGGTTCGAAAGAACACATGATCCTTCGTCAGGCTAAAAAAGTAGGCACAAGTGCTGCAGTCAAAGCAGCAACGCAAAAAAACGTTATAAGGGAACAGCAAAAATATATACAGATGAATATAAACCTAAATACTGATGTGAGGAGAATAGTGCTGACTCTAAAATAAAAGGGCCGCCTGGGGGGAATTCAATAAAAAGGGGCATTATTTGTATAATTTGCGGTGTTCTATGTTATGATTTTTGTACGTAACAAAAATAAATTACTAATTTTCCTTGTATATATATAGGCTGTATGCATTTGTTATTCCAGGAATGCTGCAGAACTATTGCTAAGAAAGTTTAAAAGTCAGGGGGGGGGGAATCTAAAGGCCTCTAAACATTTAAAATGTTAGAAAAGGCTACTTGGTACGAAAATGTTTTTAAAAGGGCTGCCAGGTGCTGAAATATGTTGAAAAAGGTCACAGGGTGCTAAAAACTGTTAAAAGGGCACCCTGCCAAATTAGCCTAGAGTCAGCACTACAGAATTATGGAATAAAAGAACATAAATAAATAAATAAATTAGATTAAAAAATGTAACAAAATCTACAAATTTAAAAAATATCAAAATTAAACAAAAACTGAACTTATGTGAGTAATTTCATAGCATCAGACAAGAACGGAGTGGAACAAATCATTAACAAGATTTTTCGAATTTTTAAATATGTAAAAATCTTCATGGATATTCAAATGGGAAGAGAAGAAAGGAGATGCAATTATGTTTGTTTTAGAAAAATCGAATCGATTAGGACAACCAATACTCTGGTTGTCCTAAGAAAGATACTTTTGCTTAGTCTCATACAAGAATATATATATACAGGTATTTATTTCTGCAAAGCACATTAATCATATCTTTCGAACGCAATCCCTTCTTTTTATTGAATAGGCTAAATATGTAAGAGGAATTTCATGTCTGTGTATTAATATATAGATTTGCTGAAAAAATTTAGAATGCTCCAAAGAATTTAGAATTTAGAATGCTCCTATATAAAATTTAGAAAAATTTAGAATGCTCCTATATAAAAAAAAACTACTAAATGGAGGGAAAAAAAAAAAAAAAGCTGTTAAATGGATGAAAAAAAAAAAAAAAAAAAAAAAAAAACAGCTTTTTTTCTTTCTTAGCAGATTTTAGGAATATGCCCCGAATGAGGGGGGGGGCACGTATTAACCGACGAGAGGGCCTGTGCCCTCCATTCCAAAGATGGCAATACTCTTGAAAGTATGTGGGTGGCATTTTCAGATGAGGAATACTAAAGGGCGCCAAACTTTGGATCTCCCCCCCCAATCAAATTTTCACGCTACGTCCCTGCCTTTATCACACATTGAAATCAGGCAGATCTGCACGGCATTAATTAAAAATCATCCTAACCCATAGACATATACACCCCTGTCATTTTCCCCCTCTCGTAAGCATTCCTGTCAAACAAGCGAAACTACATAAACCATTACCCAAACGATTTTATTCATCCATGAAAAATAATCAACACCAAATAAACATTTCTAAGCTAACATCAATAATAATAAAAGAAGATGTCTGTCTCTCTGTCTGTCTGTCTGAGCATCTATACGTTCAGCCCCTATTGAACGCAGAACTACAATATTTGACATACGGGTGCTCAGAAGCCTGCCCGAGTGCATAGTGAAAAAAAAAATTTAAAAATTTTAATTAGTTCCGGAGATATTAATTAAAATGTAGACCTATGTCTAATGAAAAAACGATCTCAATGACTGAGAATTCACCGCGATTGCATAAAAATAGATATTTTAACGGAGTTAAAAGCAGAAAAAGTGGAAAATAAATTAGAAATATTAGTCCGATAGTTACGAATTTGGTACCAAATGAAAGGGGAATTTTTTCCGAATCTAAGAGTGCAAGCAGCTTATTGATACAACAATTAGATTTTTTAAAATTAACTAAAGTATAAAATTTAGATGGCAACATCATTTCAATTGTCTGCCATGAAAACAGGAAATGATTGAAATCAATTAAGATGTCACGTGTTTTATAGTGCGGGGGGAAATTGCAATTTTTTAACTTTTTCTAATTTTCATTCACGTTACATTTGAATTAATATTCAGCCTAGACAGCATATTATTATACTCCGTTTACGTGTTTCTTGATATTATTTAAAATATTCAATTTTCGTATTTAAATGAATTGGTTTAACAGAACTTTATGCTTACACAATTGGAACGAACGTTTGTGTAAAACCTTGACTCTACCAATATTCTACCAATATTTCATATCGGAGTTTATTTTATTTTTTATTTTATTTTAATTGAAGAAATTCTAGTGCTAAATAAAGTGAAAATTACTCTTTGAAAGTATTGGGACCTAAAAACATGAACCGCATCGACTATGCAGGACACATATATATATATTGTATATTCCGAAAGGATTAGAAACACATTCGCCATACATAAACTAAAGAGAAATAGGTTATAAAAACTAGTATGTTGTGGCCACCACGAGACTTTCTTCTATATTTTCCTATACAAATTCGCTCAGTAACAATAATTAAAAAAAAAAAAAAAAAGTGGGACTTTGACAAAATTTTGGGTAAAATGTGAAAATTATTCTAAGTTTGTCAAAACATGGAAACCGTTTAAAGTTTGTCAAAACACGGAAACCGTGGGACTTTGACAAAATTAGGGGAAAAAAGCAAAAATTAGTTTAAGTTTGTCAGAACACGGAAACCGTGGGAGTTTGATAAAATTAAGGGGAGAGAAAAAAAAAAAAAAGATTTTTTTTCTAAGTATTTTTTCGTAAAAAGTAAAAAAAATCGATAACTTTGTTTTAAATTATCACAGATTTATAGTTCAACCATTCGTTTTAAAGGTACTGACGAGACCTTTCGAAAGATACCCATCTTGAAAATTTTTGCCCTATATCACCCTGTTAAAAATTTAGAAAAAAGCGGGATGGCAACGCAACCTGTAAGACGATTTTTGCCAAAAGTTGATAGGCATTAATTTATGTCAAGGTGCAACTACATACCAATTTGTATGAAATTATGTGCAGTAGTTCCAGAGATACAGTTGCCACAAAATTTTGTCACACACACACACACAGAGACAGACAGACAAACATTTTCTAAAAATGGTAAAATCGTGTTCTACAACTCTCAAAACATGTAAATCCATCAAAAACCCGAAATCGAAAATTTTTACGAATCCAATACTTTCTTTTATTGAAGATAGAAGAAAGTAATAATATGTTACAAGAACCTATTACCAAAGCTAGTATGGAACGAAGTAACTTATTAATGAAAAGTAACTGTTTATCCCATCTCTACAACTTATCTTGCAATATTCACTATGAAACAAACTGTATGCTATTTATGCAAAGTAAATAAATTGAAATTTCTAGAATAAAATTTAAAAACATAATTTTGTATGTTCTAATATCAATATGCAATTTAAAGAAAAAAAAAAAAAAACTTTAAAAAAGATAATCAATTTTATTTTAAAAGTTTAAAATGTTTTTGTTTAGAATCTATAATTAATATATATGTGAATCTATTATTAATCTATAATTAATATATATACTAGCAGGCTATGCCCGCTTCGCTGGTCACTATTTTTGAATAAATTTTCGAAAGAATTGAATCACTATTTATTTTTTATGTCCCATTATAAATAAAAACTAAAAAAAAAAATAAAAATAAATTTAAATCTCTCTAAACCTCGCTTTAGGTACCCGCTGCCCATGGCAGCTCTTTTTGTACCCACACTGCATCGGGTCTAGATTTCCACTGCCTGCAGAAAGGTGTTTTCCGGGCACTTCAGTTTTTGTATTTATTGACGACAGAGGGATATGTTATTATTTAATAACTGCGATTTTAAAGATGACCATATCTCAGCATTTATTATATATATTAGTTTTCGAACCATGTATGCCCCTGCTCTTTACACTATATTACAATTTGATTCTGACCAGTATAATAAATAAAATAAATGGAGGATTTTCTTTTAAAAAGAATTAAATACATAAAAAAACAAATGAATTTTAATCAGTTTAATACTTTCTATTGTATACTATCTTTTTTTTTCCGATAAATACTGTAAATTAGAAAAAAAAAAGAAAAGATTTTTCTTTTAATGGAATTAATTTTTAAAAAAAATGAAGAATGAAAAGTTGTTATACTATAAAAATTCTACATAAATATTACTGTTATAAATACTTTTTTAAATTAATAATTTAATATACTTATTTTTTTCTATTGCATTACTATTTTATTTTCAATAAATATAATAAATTAAAAAAGAGAAAAAAGGATTTTGCCTTCAAATGAATCTATTGAATAAAAAATAAATAGTGTAATAGTCATTGCTAAGATACACGGATGATTACAATGAAAGAATAAATTTATGAAAAATGAAACATAGAAGCTAATATTTAAAATCGAAAAAAAAAAAAAATTAAAATTTGAAATTCGAAAAAATCTCGATGAGGTGCACACCTACAGGGTCCCAGAAAACCCATCTGCCAAGTTTTGTAGCTGTGTGATCAGTAGTGTGAGCGCCAGAGTGTAGACACACAGATACACAGACACTTCTCTTTATTTATATAGATGTATAGGGTTTGTATCTTAAATCATCTTTATCTTCCTATCTTTTACACTTTCAAAATTTTTGTTTCTGCATCAAAATCTAAATTTGGTATTCCTGTGGAATCTATGGTGAGAGTCATTAAATTTGTCAAGTTTTGATTGGAGTTCTTGTGATGTCTTTAAAAAGAAGCATTGGAGTTTTGCATATCAAGTCTGACTCACCGTTTCAGAAATAATCAGTCAAATTTTACCAAAATTACAAATTTATGCATAAAAAAAATGAGTCAAATGCAATTTCTGGTACCTGTTAATAATTTTTCCCTTACTAGAGTAGATCAATAAAGAGGCAGAATAAACAAATATTTATGCATTAAGAGTAAATTGTTGAATATTTTCTAATCCTTAATTGTGTACGGAATAAGCAAGGGTTTTTAAATACAGGTATACACAGAAATTTGGTTTACTCAAGATTTATTTAAAATTAAAAATGAAATTCAAGTTAAGATTATTATTACTTTTTCTAATTTAAACTTTAATCCTTTCATATCTCTTGTCTCACTAGTAGCTGAAATCTTCTGCTCAAACAGTTGGTAGATGCAGGGTTCAATCAATGTTGTTCTCACCTGTCCAGCTGTTTAGAGTTTTCTATGATTTCCCCCAAAACTCATGTAAATCTGAACTAAAATTCTTTAGAAAGAACCCCCACCCCCATGGAATTTCAAAAAATAATGTTCAATTCATGTGCCTGCTGCATTACATTTGAGGTTCAAAGTAATTTTTGTGAAATTTCTTGACTAGTAGGAAGCAATGATTTAAACCCGATGGAGAATCTGTATTGTATTTTAGCTAAAAATGTGTATAATAATGTCACACAATATGTGAACAAATGTGAACTGGCATCCTTTATGGAATTAGCATGGAAAAGCATTTTTAAAGCAATTCAACTTGGCTTTCTGGCTCAATGACTGGATGATTAATAAAGATAAAAGTATGGAATAAAAATATTTGCATGAATAATTATTTCTATTTACTTCCAGTTAAACAAAAAAGTAGTTTTTAGAGGGTAACTAATAAGACCAAATTTTTACTAGGAAGTTTTATAAATTATTGAATTTTTTAAACAATTTATTTGTTTTAATTATGTTGTATTACTAAATCACTCTCTTTTTAAACTGCTTTTTATTATTATTATTATTTATTGCTTTTTATGACATACTTTTTATCACGTTTATTAGTAAACTGTCAAAGTTATGATATGGTTTATAATAAGTTATTTTCAGTATTTTTTTATTTCTATTTCAGTGTATCTTATGGGAGAGAAGAAATAGTGAAAGATGTTATATCAGAAGAGGTATATTAAACTGATTCATATAATTTTTTTCAATATTTTTATTATTTAAAATTTCATATATATTTTTTATTTTTTAAATTATTACTAGGACAAAGTTGATACTCCTACCCACCGTTTAGTTGTTCATGGTTTAAAAGGAGCTTGGACAAGACATAATCGACTTGTTACATTTAGTCTTTTTGACAGCTACCAAAAAACAGTAATTTTAAAAAAGAATTTATCTACTGAAGCTCTTCGTTGTTTCAAAGTAGAAACTCAAAATACACCTCAAGTAAGTATTATTCTTTTATTTGGCAGTATTTTTATATCATGTGATTTGATAATTTAGAATGAGCTTTTAATTGACACAATCCTTTTTTTTTTTTTTTTTGAAAGCATTAATATCCCACACATTCTTATTAAATTAGTCTTGTAGACTTGTGCCAAAATCTCTCAAGTCCCACTAGTGCCAAGAAATTGTTCTCTAAATTTGTGAATGGGAAGTATTAAGTTAAACTTCAGGTTACACTTGTCGACCTAGCTGCTCAGAATTTTCTGTTTTTTTTTTTTTTCCCTTAACTTAAAATGATTTGTATATGAGCTAGGAAACCTTAGAAAGATCTCCTATGGAGGACATTCCACGTAGGTCTGGATTTCTAGTGCCGACTAGCAGCTCCAATCGCTACACTACAACACCAAAATCTCTCTGATTTTTTTTTTTTTTTTAATGCAGATTGTTTTTTGAAGGAAAAGATGTCCATTATTGTTTAATAATATTGTTCTTTAAACAGACTTTTGCTTTATCAAAATAAATTATAAGTGAAAACATTTACTGAATTCATCTTGCTTATGATTTCAGAAACACCGTTCCCAAACAACTAGTTCTCAGAATTCTTCAACCACAGCTCCTAGCCCTGCTACTAATTTGCAGTCTAGTCATGCAGCATCTATGCTTCAAAAGTTAGTCGCTGAATCAGAAGCAAACTCAATGGTATTTATTGAAGAGGTAAGTTTGTACCAATATATATATATATATTTTTTTTTTCTTTTTTTTTTTTTTTAATAGAAAATGAAAATTTATTACATGTGAGTAATTATGCTTACTTAAAAAGTTAATTTTAATGATTTAAAGAAAAAAAACTGCACATGAGATTTGAGAATTTGTAATTTGCAAGCAATGAAATCTTAATGCGTGGACACTATAGAATAATTTTGGATTACAGGAAAGAGGATTAGAATTCAGAATAAAAAATACACTAATTTTAAAAAGCTAAGCGGCAACTTTTCACTTTCCTTTTTCTGCTATGTATAACTCTATCCAGAAAAAATATATGAATAGGAATATTAGAGCATAAACATTTTTAAATTAATAATTTTTAAATTATTATATTAATTATCATTAATTAGTTTAAATCATTCAGTATGTTTTTCAAAAGATTTAAATGGTTTGTAAAGGAAATCTTAATTACTAGCAAACCTGTGTGAAATTTTCACAATTTCTTTCTTTCTTTCTTTACCTTTAAAATTTGAAACTTATAAGTCTTACACCAATTTCACCATCTAATTTAAATCTTAATTCATCAGAAGCCAATTTATCATTAGTTTTTGTGGGATGAAATGCTAATGATAGTTAAACCAAATCATTCAAAGGAAAGTTTCAAAATAAAATTAATGTTTCACGAGCCAGTTTTCATACTTCCCCAGGCAGGACAGCTTTAGTATAGGACCCTTTATAGCGACTTTTAATTTTTTTGCCGTCATGTCTGCAGTGCCTTTTAATTATTATTTATTTATTTATTTATTTTAACATAATTTTTTGTTAAAAAAAAAAAAAAAAAAAAAAACTTTTTATTATTGTGTTTTTTATTCAATTTATGACAAAAGTTCATATTTCGCTTATATCTTTAAAGTATAGCTAGGTTTAAAATGATGTATGCAAAGGTTATAAAAATAAAATGCAACTTTTAAAAATAGATTTTTCTGTAAAATTATCTCATCAGACAAATGTCATCACTTTTTTTATTTTATCATTGTGAATAATTTCATTTTAAGTCAGAATATGAATTAGTCCTGTATCAGGTCTGTTAAACTGATTTAACCTGAGCCTGACCTGCAGTCAGATTTGGGTCTGGTCAACTAAATTTTTTTTATTGCGTGTGAGGTTCGATTCAGGTTGATTGATTTACTTTTCTTATGGGTCAGGTTGACAGAATTTTTTCTGGGTGCTGGATTGACTGATTTATTTTTCTTGTGGGTCGGGTTTGGATTAGGTTGACTGAATTTTTTTCCCTATGGGTTGGTTAACTTTTCAACGCATCGGATCAACTTGAGAACATCTGTAAAAATTTTTTATCATAATAAGCAGAAATTTGTTTGATATAATTATAAACATACTATATATTCCCATGATTAAATATACGTATACACAAATTATTGCGTACATATTGCAGAAAGGCAGTGCACAAAGAAAAATCAAATATATATATATATATATTTAAAGCATATTTTTGTATTCTTGAAGTACACTACACACATAAATGATTAAAAATTATTAATCCATTTTTCAGATTTTTAACTTAGTGTATCAGTAACTCCATTAAAAAAAATTTTTGAATGATTTATTAACTCTGTGACAATGAAAATTTGTTTTATTTTGTAACTTTAAAAAGTTTTGCATGATTTTCAGATGAATCATTAAATTTTATTTAGTTTTCTAGTTTTGGATATAAAGAAATCAAGTTCAAGTCGAGGAATTTTTTTTTTTTTTTTTTTTTTTTTTTTCTGTTTTATTCTAGTCTAAATTCTCTGTATCAGTGCTGCCAGGAGATGAACATTCCATAGGATACACCCTCCGCAAAATTAATGTTTGAATGATGATTTGACTAGTTTTTGGTGTTTTGTATAGGGAAAGGTACTGGCAGTTATGAAACGGAAATGTTCATTTTTTAATAGTAAAAGCTTTTTGTATATTTCTGTTAAGAAAAACTAGTATGGATTGCATGCATTTTTAAACGTTTAACACTTTAATTTTTCTAAGATATTATAACGATGAAGAAACCCTATTTTTATCTGTAAAAATTCAATTTTTCTCATTTTTTCCAATTTTTTCAGAAAAAACTAGATTTTTCCACTGCCTTAAAATTTTCGAAAATTTACATCTCTAACTCATAACTGTTTGAATTTACACGATATTTGTTTGGGATTTTCGTATAAGTAGCTCAATATTTTTGACTATGAAATTTTTATAAAGCATACATGGTTCAAAAATATTTAATAAAAGTTCTCTTTTTTTTTTTTTCAATTTTAAAGAAACCATTTTATTTTCATGAATATATGTGGATAAAATCATGGATAAAAATGTAAAAACAAACTCGCTATTTACAAGAAAGTTTTTTCTTTCTGTTAAGTTTTCTGGAACATTGATGCTGGATGTTGTCTTTCATTAACTATACATTGTCTCTGTGCAGTGGTTTCTTAGTAATTAAATGTTAGATATCTTTTGGTTGTTTTTCCTTCAGTGACTGGTTGTCAAATTGTGTGTTGGTTTATGGCGAATAGTGTTCACTAACCTTGGGTTAGCGTCATATTTCCTGCTTACATAAACACTAATTTAATTAATGTTTAAATGAATAATATAGTAAGTTTAAATTAAAACATTTGCCTGGTATACAAGTCATTATAGAAATTTGTTGCTTAAAATTTTTACTAATTATACTAGATTTGTTATAATTGTTGCTATTTGAATATTAATATTGTTAATGTAACATTGCTTTAATGGTTTTAAATAGAAATGTTGGCTCTTAAACAACTTGTATTTATTGAACTGCCAAACACGCTTTACACAATATTTTAGCTAACTAAATGAGGCTTCTACTGTGCATTAAATTGAACTTTGCAAATGTTTTTTAACAGCATTTTTGCTGACAATATAATTAGAAGAAATCTTATAAATCACATGCTACTGCCAAAGCACATTTCAAGCATTACTTTTTACAAAGTGATGCAAAAATTTTGATTTTTTAATTTTTTACTGGTCCCCTTTCCGTCCTCAGGGGAAAAAAAAAAAAAAAAAAAAAATCACTTTTGATGAAATATGAGGTGTAACATGTTCTTTATACTGCTAAAGTTTCAAGATAATTCTTAAAGAATTTATCTAGATTTTTGACAGCATGTTTAAATTCAAAAGTGTCCAAATACTTATTGGTAGGTAGTGTACATACAATTAGATTTTAATGGTATGGTATGATAGTTCAAGTTATAAATCTTAGGCTATGTTTTAAAAATTATTGAATCTATCATTGTATTTCTTTTTAGATGGAAGGATCTACCCGAGAACAACAACTTTATGGTGTTGCTGCTTGTCAGACAGATGATGTCCTTCAGAAAAAATGGCTTAGTAAGTTTTGAAGCATGTGCATATTAAAATCTAGCATTATATATAATAAATTAAGTAAATTAATTTTCAAAGTTTTTAGTGCATGATAGTCTTGAAATTATTTGAATCTACTTCTATTTATCATTTTTAATTGCTTTCAAAATACAAACAGTATTTATAATTTTTTAATGTATTGAGAAGTTTTTCATGTAGAGTAACTAGAATAGTTATTTATATAATCAAATTCAATATTTATGCTAAAAGAGAAAGTTAAAAAAAAAAAAAAAAAAACTCCTTTTTATTTGTTAAACATACATGCATAAGACATACATGGTAATTGTACTTAATCTATCAAATAAAAAAAAGCGATTGAAGAGTCCAAGGAAAACATAAAATTCCATAGCAAGAAGAAGGATCTTATCAATCTTGTCTTATGTCCAACAGTTTCTGAGTTATGGCAGATAGAAGAAAGACATTATTTTCTCTCAAAAATTCTAAACTTTTTATGTTTCTGATAGCTTTATATGCAAAATACACGTATATTTGGATAGTTCAGAAAAAAATTCTTTTAGGTGACACCATTTATATTAGAATATCTAAAATAAACAATAAGTTACAGACACTGAAACATATGTAAAAGTGGTTGCTGTTGACATAGGTTACAACCCTTCCATTATTGATAAAGTTCTTTTCAAATTATAACATCCTCATACTTCATGCCCTTCTATGTCTAACAAGGAGAGGTCATGATATGGAAAATTCAGATCGGGACGAAATTGCACAGGATTGTAGTATACTATGAAGGTAACAACATATTAAAGCAGTAGCACCCACTAGCCACAGAATTAAAAAAAAAAAAAGTTTAAAGTTTCCATAATCTTTAAATACAAGTTATTTCGCAAGCGCCACAGTAGCATGAGCGTAAAGCGTGTGACTGCCACCCAGACGACCTGGGTTCGAGGCTACCTGTGGGACTTTTTTTTTTTTTCTTCTTATTTAATTTTTTATGTAATCTAAACTTTTTATTTATTTTTACTTCATTTTATAATTCAGTTCAAGATTTTAAAATTTTAATAAAAGATTATTTAATTTTCTTGAATATAAAATAAAAAACTTTTTCTATTTTTTAATATTTATAACTTTAAAATACAATAAATTTCTATAACTTAAAAAATAAATTTTAGTTTTTCAAAACCCTAAAGAAAAATATAAAGAAAAACAGAAAAAAAATTTAAATAATTAAAAAAATAAGCAAGCTGAACGTGCTTATTTTTGCACATGCCAAAAGTGTAAAATAATTAGCAGGTATACTTAAATTTTGGTTTCAGCTTTCTGATTTGGTTTTAATATGTATAAATTACGTAAACACTTTTAGCTTGTTAACCCATTTTTCACTGATGTTGTGTTCACACAACAACAGATGTAATTGCATTTAACAGTTAACTAAAAAGATATTTTATATTAAGTATTGTTTTTACGTAAGGAAAGGATATATGTTTATTTTATTACAGAAAAATTTGATCTGAAAAATAATTTTATATTTAAAAATAAATTTCAAACTTGAAGCACTAATCCAATAGTGGCACCAGAAATTCCCCGACGGGGACACCACCTCCCCGACAAGGGGGCACTATATAGAGAGAGTTTATTATATGACTATTCATCAAAAACTGTAATATTGTTAATAATATTACTGTTAATATTTGTACCATTTCATTTGTTAGTACTCCTCGTGGTTTTGGAGATCATGTGCCATTTTCTGAATGTATACCAGTGGCGTATTTAAGGGGAGTGGGGCTAGGGGGCTGAAGCCCCCCCCCCCCCAAAACACTGACATTCACAATTGAATATTGCAATTGTAAATTTTTTATTGGTCTAGAATAACACTTTGAAAAATCTTAGCCCCCCCCCCAAAAAGTCAAGTTCTGGATCTGCCACTGATGTATACTATTTTCTTTTTATAGAAAAAAGTATGTACAGGATGCCTGAAGGAAAATTGTTGGGAAAATTATGGTTTTTTATGCCTTCTCTCCATGTTGATTTTGTAAAACTAAATGTTATTGAAGTGTTTTAAGCTTTATTCATTATATCAAGTTCATTATATCAAGTTATAAATCTTAGACTATGTTTTGAAAATTATTATTTAAATTTTGCTTATTTTTAAAATATAGTAACTGATATTTTATTTTTAATCATTTAAATGTTTATTTAAATTATTCATATATTTACTTTCACTTTCGTTTTTAATGCTCACTTACATTTCGAAGAAATACATATTTACTGTAGCTTACATTTTATTTTTTCATTTATTTATTTTATTATTTTTAATGTAGTCATTTCTTGAAATATACAAAGAAAAAAACTTTGTCAAAAATAAATTTAAAATTTCTGTTCAGCGCTTCAGTCTCATAATCTATTAAATAAGACAAAAGTATATTGTTCAAATCATATATATAATTATCTGCTATATCATATAAGACAGTTTAATAAAGTTTATGAGGCAAGTAAAGTCCACTCACCTTGTTTATGAGTATCCTCTGCTATTTCATATTTCAGGAACAGAACTATTCCATAAATGATTAAGTTTTGGTTTCTAGAATAACCTTCTAGTCTACTGAAGCTATTTAACATAATTTGAAATATGTAAATAATTGTGTTATTATTGCAACACCATAATTAATTAAACCAGCTTCCTTTTGGCTCATGAATGTAAATTTTATATAGTATATAGTGGAAATAAACAGAAACCTACATGCTTATTTCAGTTACATTTTTATTATTCTGATACATAGAAGAGAGAGACAAAAAAAAAAAAAAAAAAAAAAACAGATGTGCACTACATGTACATAGAATTCAGATAGCCAATCATAAATGTTTTTCAAATAATATGAAAAAGAAAGTTTTAGTAATAAAAGAAAGAATATCATTTGAGTTTATTTCTCACCAACATAAGAGTGAATAAAGATTAAGTTAAAGCTTTTATGAAGTATACTAATTAACTTTAAAAAACAAAAATCTTACTTTAAATCTTCATCCTTAGCAGCTTTCCCTGGGGGGCCTTAGCAGCAGCATCAGAGGCATCATCAATGGTTGAAATCATTAAAAATCCAGTTTCTTTTAATGGCAATGAGCCTAAGACAAACACTGACCGTATATGGCACCATCTACTAGAGACTGGGTCAGAGAAGACTGGAAACATCACTTTCTTCAGTAATGCAGACCATGAAGGCTGGCCTCTGATGATGTTGTGGTACCCCAGTGAAAGTCACTAAGGATGAACCTTTCGAGTAAGGTTTTTTTTTTTTTTTTTAAGTGAATAAAGATGTTTTAATTTTATTAACAAAGTCTTTTCATTGTGTGCCACAAACTGCATCATAATTACACCATATATATCCTAACTTATAATGTTTATCTGTATGCTGATTGAAATTCAGAAAATCTTTAAAAAAGATTCTACAATAAGCTAAAAAATTTAAAATAATATCAGGTTAAATCTTAAATTGTTGAAATGTTAGATTTTTGAGGAATTTGGGAAATTACAAGATTTTTACAAGAATGAAAAAATAATTCAGCCGATCAATCAAATCATCTTTAGACATAAATGGTCAGAATTATATTTCTTAAATGTTTATTTATTTTGCCTGACAATTATAGATAATGTACTCATGTAGTCATTTAAGAAAAATATTTTTTTTTGTCATTAATATATGCATTTGATTTTTAAATATTTTAATAATTTACAGAACGCTCATTGTTATTTTATGTAATATAAATCTAAAATAATACTAATTGCTGTCATAAAATTTCTAGTTTATTTTTATTTTTTTCTTATATTAGTAGCCATGTTACACTTTTCTTAAATATTCTTATTATTTTAGTTGAACTTGTAAATAGCCAAGTTATGCTAAGAGGATGTGAAACATCTGGTTATGTGATAGTTAGTGCTGCCAAAGCTAAAATTCTACAGAGATTGCATATGCCTGTTTGGAAAGATCGCTCACTTGTATCTAAAACTAGTTGGGTTGGCTCATTTGAATGCATGCAGGTAGATTATTTTGTTGTTTATTTTCTTCTCTGTTTATCATTTTATTTATTTAATTTTGTATTTTTTTTTTTTTTTGTGTAATTTTAATTTCAAATTTATTTCATTTATTCTAATTCAAACTATAGATAGATTTTGTAAATAGTACTAATGACTGTTGTAGTGCATGTTTACAAATTAATTTGCATGTATAAGGGTTATGTGATGTATAGTGTAAAATAACTGGAAACAGATTAGGTTGGTAAGTCAGAAAAGTAATTAGTGTTTAATTTCATTCAGATTGAAATATTTAAAGTAATCTATATTTCACCAAAAAGGGATAAAAATTCTCTCTGCATTGCTAGATTTTTCCACATAATCTCCATTTTGTCTTATGGTCTGAAAATGCAGGAATTTATGCCTTGGAAATTTTCTACCTCAATCTGAGACATCATTTAAAAAATAACCAATAGGAATTAATAATTGCTATTAAGGCAGTACTTGCACCTAGCAGCAATCACTGGAAATAATCATACAAAATTATTAGACAAATGGGAGAAAATGAGCTTTTATAAGAATAACACTAGTTTGAGCAACTAAGAATGAACAGCAATCCTGATACACAACGCTGAACATGGTGTTAATAGACTTGCTCACATCTGTAAAAGATTTAATAAATTGAATTTGGATTCTAAAATAGTCTCTTTATTTCAAAATTTAGAGGCAGATTTAAGTTAGATTGCGTCCTAGGCCCATTTGCAATGGCTCCCCTGTTAGTAAAAGGCCCCTTTATTTAATCCCATCATCCAAGACCCTTTAAATATTTATACCTCTACATTTATATAATAAAAGTAAAATAAATCTTTATTAATAGTAAAACACAAATTAAAATGTATTTCTTACCTATTATATTATAATTAATTTCATAAATTTAAATTAATTCAATCCTTATTTTCAATTACGTTGTTTACGATGCATTGGCACCATCGCTAATAACGATCCTACTCTCATAACAGCCAGTATCCAAAGAGTTAGTTCCCTAATTCTTCCTGTAGGTAGCGGTGTATGTCTAGCGATCGCTGATTCGTCGATCTGCCAATCTCGTAACTTACCGAATCTTTGAGAATCTGTTCACAGCTGATCATCGTATGCAAATACATTGTAGAATCTGGAACTTTCGTTTTCCGATATGAATGTTAATTATGTGAAAGATGATATCAATAGACA
The DNA here is from genome assembly GCA_963930645.1 of Salticus scenicus. Classification (NCBI taxonomy): domain Eukaryota; kingdom Metazoa; phylum Arthropoda; class Arachnida; order Araneae; family Salticidae; genus Salticus; species Salticus scenicus. The sequence continues at coordinate 353,570,069 of OZ005649.1, read as the reverse complement.
GCTGTGTACTTGGAGCTTGGATTTTTGTTTTCTCCCATTTTTCGTTATTCACGTTTGGTTTAATGGGGGATTGAGTCCCTGTTAGCCCAATGTGATAGTACATATTTAAATTCGTTTATTTTGTTAAAGTAAAAGATTATTCAAGATTGTAAAAGTTATCTTATATTTGTGAACTCTTAATTTTTTTAATTTCTTTTAAAGAACTTTATTTTTTACTACTCAGAAAATATAAACTTTACTATCGGGTCATGAAGCCATTTTTATCATTTATTATTTGCTATTAAAGTGTATAATGTTAAGTAACTTTAATTACGTAATTAAAGTTACGTAACACCCCCCCCCCCCCCCCCCCCCCCCCCCCCCGCCTTCTGATATATCTCTTTTGAATTAATTCAATAATGAGACTTATTTTTGTTATAAGTTAAAAGATAACTATAGCTTTATTATACTTTGTTATATTTTGTTTACTTATGTTTTATTAAACTTTAATAAACTTATTTGGTTAATTAAAACTTTGTTATTATTTGACTTCATGCATTCATATTTTTAAGTTAAGTTGATTATAATTATGATTTAAGCAAAAATTAAACTCTGCAGAATAATTCTTTCACTTTATATGAACTCCAAACTCCAGCTGCATTTCCCTGCTTTATAATTGCACTCTGCTAAATTAAACTTAAAATAAATTTTTGTAATAGTGTGTGTATGGATATGAAATCTTTCATATCCAACATATTCCAATAAAACCAAATAAAAATATTTTTCAACACCTTCGTAATGAAAAAGATCAAATTAATTATAAATGAACTGCAGGTACCTACAAAATTAATTTTGAACACGAGAATGGTAAAAAAGCCAGTTACATAGGAATGCCGAATCAAAGACAGTGAAAAAGAACTTACGCTGATTTGAAATATAACAAAATAACCACTGCTTTATCCACTACTCATAATACTACTTTCATCAACTTAAACTCTCTTAACGTCCAAAAAATAGCCCCTTTTAACAACTACGCGAAGCCATTGAAATAATTACTAATACCCAATCTGTAAATGACTGAGAGCATAGTCTTATTCCAGTAATCTGGCAACACGCAATAGAAAAGCAATATGAAGTGAAGGGAGTGGTGAAGACGAAGAAAAATCAATAATGAGGAGACAGTCACATCAGTGCAATGAAGATGGATTCGGAGCATCTGAAATATATATGTGCAATAAAAAAAGATACTTTGTGTGAGGTATATGAATGGCCTAATTTATATTACAAAATTCACATTTTACTTTAAATTTTATTTTAGACATCAAATTTTCAGTTACTAAGCATTCTACCTTTGTTTCTTCTCTCAAGTTTCTTGTTCTGTATTCTTTTAGGATTTCACTTTTAATTTTTAGAAATTTAAAATCATTTTGTTCATAGCTTTTGAATTCATGAGCTAAATAGTCATATTCAATGGGAAGATTTTCAATTAAAGCAATTGAATTTTGAAAGAAATTGTATTTTGCCTCAAAATACATATTTAAATAAAATTTTACCTTTGTAAAATTTTTTATTTTGCTGTTAGAAGTAAAATCCTCATGAAGTGCTAGGTGGTCCATGCGTTGATCAGTCCCTGGGTCTAAGTAAGCATAAATCTAATCCTGGTCTTTCATTCTCTGCATGAAAGTAAGAGCATCTCACAGATACATATACAACTGTTCAGTCTGTCTAATGAATTGTATAAATAAAATCTATGTTCATTGTTTCAAACCAGTCTGGAAAATCCATAATGCGTCAAAGTGGCTTAGAAAGTGTTCTTAAGTTGATGAAAACCCTAATCGATTTTCAGTTTTAATTTTTTTTCTTTTAAATCGGAATTACTTCTCAAATTTAAATTGACTCCACTAGTTAAATATTAATCATTTGTAAAAAAATTGACTAGGCCCTGGCCTCAGCCTAAATCCACCCTTGATCATACATTCACCTATTATGGCTGTAAGCCAAAAATTTTTCAAAGGGAAAGCATGCATGAGATACAACCAGCAGACCAAAACATTGCAGACAGCAGAGATGTCACCCCCCGGTCCTTTTTTTACTTTCTTCTATATTAATAGAAGAAAGTATTGGATTCGTAACAATTTTCGACCTCGGGTTTTCGATGGATTTACACGTTTTGAGAGCTGTAGAACACAATTTGACCATTTTTAGAAAATGTCTGTCTGTCTGTCAGTCTGTGTGTGTGTGACAAAATTTTGTGGCAACTGTATCTCAGGAACTACTGCACAGAATTTCATACAAATTGGTATGTAGTTGCACCTTAACATAAATTAGTGTCTATCAACTTTTGGTAAAAATTGTTTTACAGGTTGCGTTGCCATCCCTCTTCTTCTAAATTTTTAACATGGTGATATAGGGCAAAATTTTGTATAAATGTGCATAAAGAGAATTATTTTTTAGTAATCATTATCAAATTTACAAGAATTTCTTTATAATAGAGATAGTCAACTGGGAAAATTTTTTTGTATGAGAAGGAGCCTCGCCATCCCCCCTGGGGGGGAAGTCCTCCCTCGAGGGGAGTAAATTTTCAAGATGGGTATCTTTTGAAAGGTCTCATCAATACCTTAAAACGAATGGTTGAACTATAAAGCTGTGATAATTTAAAACAAAGTTATCGATTTTTTTACTTTTAACAAAAAAAAAAAAAAAAAAACTTAGAAAAAAAATTGTATTTTTTTTACGAAATTTAACCAAATTTGGTATTTAGTTGGCCCTTGAGATAAACTGGTGCTGATTAGATTTGGGGATCAATCGCTCAACAGGTGGCGCGGTGATCGTATTTTTTCTAAATTTTTAACATGGCAATATAGGACAGAATTTCGTATAAATGTATATATGAGAGTTATTCTTAACCTGTGATTGTAAAATGAATATGAATAATTGGTAATAGTAGTAGTTAATTAGAAAAAAGAATTGTGCATGGGGGGGGTATCGCTTCCCCCCGGGGGGGTGGTAAATTTTCTAGATGAGTATCTTTCGAAAGGTCTCGTCAATACCTTTTAAACGAATGGTTGAACTAAAAATCTGTGATAATTTAAAACAAAGTTATCAATTTTTACTTTCTTCTATCTGTAATATAGAGAAAGTATTGGATTCGCGAAAATTTTCGACAGATCTACACGTTTTGGGATGTCCTGAACACGAATTGATAGTTTTTAGGAAATGTCTGTCTGTGGTTTCGTGTTTTCACCGTATCTCACGAACCAATGAATGAAATTCAACCAAACTTGGTATATAATTGGACCCTGGCGGGGCATTGTGCTGATTAGATTTGGGGATCAATAGCCCAGCAGGTGGCGCTGAGATCGCATTTTATGTAAATTTTTAACATGGCAGTATAGGACAAATTTTCGTATTTTTCACCGTATCTCACGAACCAATGAATGAAATTCAACCAAACTTGGTATATAGTTGGAACCTGACGGGGCATGGTGCTGATTAGATTTGGGGATCAGTCGTCCAGCAGGTGGCGCTGTGATCGCAAAATTTCGTATTTTTCATTGTATCTCACGAACCGATGAATGAAATTTAACCAAACTTGGTATAAAGTTGGACCCTGACATGGAATTAGATTTTGGGATCAATCGACCAACAGATGGTGCTGTGATCACATTTTATGTAAACTTTTAACATGGCAGTATAGGACAAAATTTCGTATAAATGTACATAATGAGCGTTATTTTAAACTTGTGATTGTAAAATTATTATGAATTATTGATAATAGTAGTAGTTAACTACGAAAAAAATTTTGTGCATGTGGGGGCACCGGTTCCCCCGCTGGGGGGGGGGAAAGTACCCCCCGAGGGGGGTAAATTTTCAAGATGGGTATCTTTCGAAAGATCTCGTCAATACCTTTAAAATGAATGGTTGAACTATAAATCTGCGATAATTCAAAACAAAGTTATCGATTTTTTTTTTTACTTTTAACAAAAACAAAAAAAAAAAAAAAAATTAAACGAAATTTAACCAAACTTGGTATTTAGTTGGTATCCGACATAAACTGGTGCTGATTACATTTGGGGATCAATAGCTCAACAGGTGGCGCTGTGATCGCATTTTTTCTAAATTTTTAACATGGCAGTATAGGACAAAATTTCGTATAAATGTACACAATGAGAGTTATTTTTAACTTGTGATTGCAAAATTAATATGAGTTATTGATAATAGTAATAGTTAACTAGGAAAAAATTTCTGTGCATGTGGGGGCATCGCTTCCCCCCCCCTGGGGGGGAAGTACAAATTTTCTAGATGGGTATCTTTCGAAAGATCTCGTCAATACCTTTTAAAACGAATGGTTGAACTATAAATCTGTGATAACTAAAAACAAAGTTATTGATTTTTTTTACTTTTAACAAAAAAAAAAAAAAAAAAAAAAAAAAAAATCTTTTTTTTTTTTTATTGTTACTGATTGAATATGTATTACTTTTAACAAAAAAAGAACTTGGGAAAAAAAAAATCGTATTTTTTTTTTTTTTTTTTTTTATTGTTACTGATTGAATATGTACTACTTTTAACAAAAAAAGAACTTGGAAAAAAATCGTAATTTTTTTCTTTTTTTTTAATATTGTTACTGATTGAATATGTATATAGGAAAATATAGAAGAAAGTCTTGTGGTGGCCACAACATACTAGTTTTTTTACCTTTAACCAAAAAAAAAAAAAAAAAACTAAAAAAAAATCGTATATATATATATACTCTGATGGAAAAAAAAATCCCAACACCAAGAAAAAATTATTGTACAGTAATGAAATTTCAGCAATACATTTGTCTAGGTAACATATTTAATTGATTAAAGTTTCAAGATCACAGTTAGAGCCATTGCCGAAAAGAGCCATTTCAAATGTGAAATGTTGGTACATTAGTAACCGGTGTAACCGCCAGAATTTTGAATGCAAGCATGCAAACGTGCATACATTGTGTCGTACAGGTGTCGGATATCAGTTTGTGGGATGGAGTTCCATGCCTGTTGCACTTGGGCGGTCAATGCAGGGACGGTTAATGCTGGTTGTGGATGACGCTGGAGTTGTCGTCCAATGATGTCCCATACGTGCTCGATTGGAGAAAGATCTGGGGATCTAGCAGGCCAAGGCAACATGTTGACACTCTGTAGAGCATGTTGGGTTACAACAGCGCTATGAGGGCGAGCGTTATCCTGTTGGAAAACACCCCCTTGAATGCTGTTCATGAATGGCAGCACAACAGGTTGTATCACTAGACTGACGTACAAATTTGCAGTCAGGATGTGTGGGATAACCACGAGAGTGTTCCTGCTGTCATACAAAATTGCTCCCCAAACCATAACTCCAGGAGTAGGCCCTGTGTGTCTAGTCCGCAGACAGGTCGCATACAGGCGTTCACCTGGCCTCCTTCTAACCAACACACGGCTATCACTGTGACCAAGGCAGAACCGGCTTTCATCAGAAAACACAACAGATCTCCACTCCGTCCTCCAATGAGCTCTAGCTTGACACCACTCACGTCGCAAACGGCAGTGGTTTGGAGTCAGTGGAATGCACGCTACAGGGCGTCTGGCTCGGAGCTGTCCTTGAAGTAACCGATTTGTAACAGTTCGTTGTGTCACTGTGGTGCCAACTGCAACTCGAATTTCAGCTGCAGACGCAGTACAATTAGCCACAGCCATACGCCGAACACGGCGGTCTTCCCTCTCAGTAGTGCCACGTGGCCACCCGGAGCCCGGTCTTCTTGAGGCAGTACCTTCCCTTGACCACTGCTGCGAACACTTATGCACAGTGGATACATTCTTGCCAAGTCTTTCTGCAATATCGTGGAAAGAAAACCCACCTTCTCGTAGCCCTACTACATGACCTCGTTCAAACTCAGTGAGCTGTTGATAATGGCTTCTTCGTCTTCTTAGAGGCATCCTTGACTAACATTAACCCACTATGTCAAATCTCAACTGTAAATAACGATCACGAACCTTACAGTGCTTATTTAAAGCAAACCTCATTTGCATGTTCATAGTGTCACTACTAGCGCCACACTTATGCGCGTAGCTCGAAATTTGAATCGAGGTCATCTTTCAGATGTATAAACACGCCTACCAAATTTCATTTATCTAGCACAGCTCTTTCCTGGTGTTGGGATTTTTTTTTCCATCAGTGTATATATATATATATATATATTTATATTGTTACTGAGTGAATTTGTATAGGAAAATATAGAAGAAAGTCTTGTGGTGGCCACAACATACTAATTTAAACAAACCATAATGCTGTCTAGAAGCTTTGCTGACTGTTAAATAAACAATTGTACTGCCATTAATAGGTATGCAAATATATTCAAATTAAAAAAAATAGGTGAATGGTAATTTAATGTTTGTATCCAGATGCTGTTACTAAATTATTTGATTGTTAAATGATTTAGAATAGAAAAGAAAATTTAAAGAGTTGTGGTCACAAGAATCGAATAAGAAATATTGCAAAAGCAACATTGCTTGCTGGTAGCAGTTAATATTTTGTAGTTAATTAGAAAAATGTAAACAAAGAAGCATTTTTGAATTTTGAGTTATTTTACATTAAAAAAGGGTAAGTAAAATTAGCACCTGGTTACAATTAACAAAAATCATAACATAAGACCTCCAGAGGTTAAAATAAAATAAGTATGTTTGTAACACTGATTCCTTTTCCTGTAAAACCGAATGATATTTTTGTTTAACAGCGGACATAAATGTTTTCCAGAATCAATATTTAACTAATTAAATTGTTTAGTTTTAAAACTTTATAATTATTTTATTTGAATTTTAGTAGCAGCATAATTATAAATCTAATAAAATTTTCTTCTATAACCATTTCAACTATAAAAAGAAGGAAAAGGATAAATCAGTGCAACTTATTTTTATAATTAAAACTAGGTGGCATAGGTCGACTCTGCTCAGTTCCCCATCATATATATGTTCTCATAAATTTCTAGTACAGGACATTCTCTTAACATGTTAAGAGAAATGAATTTGACCATTTGGCTATCCACCATTCACTTCGATATATTTATCTTATTCTAATCTATTAATTTATTTTATTAAGGTCAATTTTGTAGTTTCGTTTTCATACTACTATTTCCAATGCAACAATCCTCAAAATGCATATTTATATGGGATATTGCCCATTTTGCTATGTTGATAAAATCTTAAATTACGAACAACTTGCGAAATTTTCCTATTAGAATATTTTTCATCAATCATGTTCAAACAAGTATCATAAATATTATTTTGAAGTTGTCTGATATATTTATGATCCTCAAAATGGACGTTTACACTCAATTTTGCCCTATTCTGCCATTTTAAGTAAATCGTAAATTCCAAGTAATTTATGAATTTTTTTAATTGGAAAATTCATACTCTATGAAATTCCTGCCAGTATCCTGAATAATATTTCAAAAGTGGTCTGACATCTTTACGGTGAAAATATACCTCAAAATTGACGTCTATGTGAAATTTTGGCCTATTCTGCCATGTTAAGAAATTCATAAATTTCCAATAACTTGCGAAATTTTCAAAGTAGTATGTTTCTAGTTGCTGATGTTCATTCCGACATCAAAACTCATATTTTAAAACTGGTCTCACATTTTTTCATTAAAAATTTTCCATTTAATGCACATTTAAGTGAAATTTTGCCCTATTCTCCCACGTTGAGAAAAGCATAAATTTTTAATAACTTACAAAGTTTTGTAAACCGAGGTCGAAAAATTTCTCAATTATCTAAGTTCCCCATACCTCAGTGGTGTAGCGTGACATTTGAATCTGGGCCTGCTCTGAAACCAACTATGGAAGGAACACTACTGATCAAGATGATATCATTTCATCAAATTTAAGATTGGATTTTTCCAGTTCCTTGGTTGGTTGGTTGGTAGAATTCAAGTCCGATTGACTACACTTGGGTCCTAGGCCTATGGGTGGAATGCCGTGCGTCGTGGGTCTTTCTAAGGAATCCTAGCCTTATTTACGCGTCTTTCGGAGAAAACCATGGAACCCAACACTTCCCATCTACCAATTTTGAAAGCAGAACCATTCGACCGCTGGTGGGCCTCCAATTTCTTGGAATCGTATATAAAATTTTATATGCAAATTTTGTCACTTTAACTTTATATCATATATCTAAAGGACTCTTACATTAATTTATTGAAGGCCGATTTGGTCGCTTCATTGATCGCTGTATTTAAATGAATTTTCAAAGAAATTTAATCCCAATTTTTTATATCACTTTAGAAAGAAAAGAGAAAAAAAAAAAGAAAGAAAGAAAAAATAGTGAGAACCGGGAAGAAAAAAATCCACTGAAATCGCTGAAAACTTGGCTTCAGGTGTTCGCTGCTTTCTGCTGTGTCTTCCACAACCACACTATGTAAGATTGGGGACCCCACTGCTAGTGGCAGTGCCTTAAGCGAGCGTTTCAATGTAGGTGCTTATCTGACCTCTGATAGTTCTTACACAAGAAGTTAATTGTTACAAATTTTAATAAAGTTAAAAATTTATTAAGTTTAATTTTTTCTATCATATTACCATTTGATTTCGATAGAAACAATACATTAAAAATAATAAATACTGCTCTTCAAAAGGGGGTATTACGTCTTTACATAAACAATTATTTTTGAAAACGCAATTATTATGTGCATTAAAAAAAAAAAAAAAAAAAAAAGAAAACGAAACGGTGTTAAAATTTTATCATATAAAAACTATTTGATTGCATGACTTAATGCAAAAGAAGGAAAAATAAATAGAATAGCGATCTTTTCTAAGAGATGCAGATGGATGAAAAAAAAAAAAAAAAAAAAAAAAACACATTTAAATAAAATTTAAGAAAATGAAGCAGAAAAATTAACGGAACATTCCAAAATAAATAAATAAATAAAATAATTCATTTAAGAAATTCAGATTTGAAAATAAGGAAAGAAAATAAACACACACACACACACACACAAAAAAAAAAATAAAGAACGAAAATAAAGAAAGTAAAAATAAAAAAAGAAAAAATTCTATGCACACCTGCAAGATCAAAGCTGCGCATCTGCCAATTTTTTTTAAATCTGCGATCAGTGGCCTGACCTTCATAGCGCATACAGGCACACATGAAGAAGACATTTTGCTTTATTCATATTATTGAATAAACAAAATTTGTACATACTTTTATTTCTGGCGGAAGTCTTCGCTTAGAATAAGTTGTTTAGATTTATAATAATAATAAATAAATAAATAAAAGCAACTTTTCTGGCACATAAAACAACTTTTGGAAATTTATCCAAATTTTATTTTGCAATTTAATCATCATTTTCAAATCAATTCTTTTTTTTTTTTTTTTTTTTCATTATTGTAAAATAAAGTATAATTTTTAATTTATCAATCAGTCGGAAAAGCCAGCTCTCCTCTATGCGAACATCTCTACCGAAGGTAACAAAGTCCCTACGCTTTAAAAAATACCCCAAACTCCAGAATATGCTCTCCTAGGGTAGCATGCCTTGGGTCGTTTATACAGTGGAACTTTCCTTGTAGTTTATACGAGTGAAAATTAGAGGGACGTTGAATATTCCCTCAAATAGCAAAAAATCCATATATCAGGGCATGCTTTACAAAAGCAGCATGACCTGAGCAATAACCGGTCAGCAGGAGAAGAGAGGGGCGGTATCTCAGGGACGATACTGGTCAGCAGATGTCTCCTAAACAAAGCAGGAGGGAAGTAACGACAATAGTAAGAAAAGAAAAAAAAACACTCGGATTTATCCAGGAATAATGTAATAAAAGAAATTTCCTTTCACTATAAATTTTCAAAACTGAATGACGGATAATGTATAGATGGAAGCGAGTATTTAACAAAATTAGTTCAAATAATTTATTTTTAAATAAATTCTGCTTAAAGTTTAGACAATTTTTAGTGGGTATGCGGCGCATGCCTAGCATGCCCAGCGAATACGCCACTGCCATACCTATAGCATGAGAGGAACTAAAAAATTTAAATGATATGTATTGTACTTAAGAATTTAAATTCTTTTATTTTATCAGTTATTGTCATTAAGAATATTTATTTTGAATAAGCATACATTAGAATAAAATATAGCTTAATATTATTAATTAACACTATTTTAATATTAGATTAGAATCAAACCAATTTTTATTTCGGAGATAAATATTAGATTAATTATTAATTTGTAGTTTAATATAATTAGGTGTATTACAACTAATATGCTAAATAACATATATCTAATATTACAATGCAAATGTATTCAAGCAAAAATCCACAAAAGCCCAGAAAAACCCAAGTGGGTTGGGTTTTCCTAGAAAAACCCGGGTTTTTGCCAACCCTGCTGACGATACATATCTCAAGCGTATGTCTCTCCTTAATCGTCATGCAAGTGCTTCTGATTTAAAAGTCAGATTTGAAAAAGAATGTGGTGTCAATTTAAGAAGCACGAACTGTCCAAAGACATCTTGCGGAATGCAGTTTGCATACGTATCGCCCGAAGAAAAAGCCGTTACTTACAAAAAAAAAAAAAAAGATGATGCAGAAGAGACTTTATTGGGCAAAAAAGCATGTTTCATGGACAAAGGCTCAGTTGGACTTTTCCGGAGGAATCTAAATTCAACCTACATGGGTCGGATGGTAAGCGGTATGTTCGGAGACGTAAAAATGAAGCTTGTCATCCAGACTGAATATTGCCTACTTTTAAATTCCCAGCAAGCCAAATAGTTTGGTGATGCATATCCAGCAAAGGGATTGGATGCCTGAAACTTATTACTGGAACTGTGAATGCATCAGTTTACACCCAGGTCTTGGAGGAGTGTTTAAATCCAGTTATTCAGAAGGTGCTGAAAATTGTATTTTTCAACAGGACTCTGCACCCTGTCATACAGCGAAATCGGTAAGTACAATCTAATTTATTCATGCATGATTTTTTTACCTTATTTAGAGGTTTTTATCTCCATAACATAAAGGATAGTACAAAAGTAATTTTTCCCCCTTTTAGGTGAAAGCGTATATGACAAAATCTTGAATAAAAGTTTTCGGCTGGTCTGTGAAGTCCCAATCTGAATCCCATTGAAAATTGTTGGCACATAATGGGTACAAAAATTGCTGCTAAGAAGCTTGCTACTAAGATTGAACTTCAGGAAAGCACTATTAGGGTTTGATTCCATGATATTGGTCGGGATTACATTCAGAAGTTTATCTTCTATGCCAGACCGCTGCAAGGTTGTCATTGCAGCTCGTGAAGGATCCACTAAATATTAAAGTGATCCTTATGCCTGTATACACATGCAGGGTTGCCAACTGCTCCGATTTCTGCGGAGTTTCTCCGAAAAACTCCGCAATTCCGCAAAGTAATGTTTATGCTCCGCAAATTCAGTCTTGACCACCTAACTAAATATTTTTTATTAAATACATAAAACTGAATAGTGGCAGACACCGAAAAAAAAAACTATTTTTCTTTTTTCTTTCTTTTTTTTTTGAAGAACCACACGCTTCACCATACAATACTCATAAATAAATAGTAAAGAAAAAAAAAAAGAAAGAAAGAAAACATTCTAGTGCTAGGCATTGCGTAACCGAAATATTGCTGACTCAGAACGGGAACAAGTATTTGTTTACATTAGCTAAGAGAGTGTTTAATTAAAACCACAAGCTGAAAGGGGGGAAGAAAGAAACCGAATGCTATGATTATGCGGTGTTTTGATTTTCATTCAAACTATATCAATGTTTCAGTTATCTTAATGCTTAATAGGTCTTTAAAAAAATTGTTTATTTTAATTATTTATCGATAAAAATAATGGATTCAAAGCTACTGAACTTTAAGGCTGATTGACAACGCTTTATTTAAGATTTATTTGAAATAATTATGCATTTATTTTATCATTCACTTAAAGCATTAATGATTTATTATTATATCTTCACTTGTATCTGGGGGGGGGGGGAATAAGTAAACAAATTATGACCAATAATCAGCAAAATTCTAAAGTTTACAAAACATATGGTCCCAAGCCATGCAGATTAGAGGGAGTTGACTCAGAGATGAGATCATTTACACATTTATATGAATATCGGAGATTTCGTTTTTAGATTTTTATGTGATAGTATAATAATTTTGACATTCATGAAAATTGTTGGAATAATTTTTTTTTCCCCTTCGTGCTTTCTTTTTTTTTTTTTATGTAACTGAATAATCTACTTTCATATATTGTCTTTATTTATGTATAGAAAATATGCCATTATGCAAAAAACAAATTACTTTTGGGGTTTTAAGCTTATATTCAGACTTAATCGCATTTCTCATTCTTATCTCTCTTCACTGTTTTGTTAAATATATTTGATTATCAATAAATATTTCTTAATTTCATATTATTGTTGTTAATTTATGTTTGTTAGTGGTTTCTTTCTTTCTTTCTTTCTTTCTTTTTTTTTTTTTTTTTAATGTATTTTTAAAATTGCTCCTCAAAGTAGCCAAAATGCTCCTCAAAATTTCTTTGAATACTCCTCAAACTGTTTTTGAAAAGTTGGCAACCCTGCGCATCTAAATAAATGTAATATCACTGCAGTTATGTAGAATTTATATTAACCCAATCATGTTATCTTGGGTCATTGGAGACCTGAGCCATTTTTCTTTTGTCTCATCCCTTAGAATCCATATATAGAAGAAATACCTATATAACGTGTCCATGATTTTTTCCGTAAAAATGCCATTTTAAAATTTTATTATGCAATTTGAATTTTTCAAATATCTCAATTTGTTAAAAAGTTATGAATTTTTTAGTAAATGCCTGCATTTTATGAAATGGGTGTATTTCTGATGAAAAATAAAATATTTGTTTAAAATTTTTTTGTAATATTCATTGTTTGCCCTTAAAGGAGAAGTATTCAAGAGTGTTCGAGAATTTTATAAGATATTTTTCATTAAAAATTGCATGTTCTAACATTGCTCGGGTCTTCAGCGACCCATGATAGACTGAGAAGGTGCCGAAAAAAGCGATAACCTGATCGGGTTAACTACAAAATTTGTATATCAATTACTTTGTTGCACATTTTATTAAATATAACACTTTTCACTCTTTTTCATTTTTCTGAGTAATTAAGTGTAAATAATTTGTTAAGTCTAGTAAAACTTGATTAAGATTAATCCTATAACATCATTTTTTCCTGATAGTATGATCTTCACACAAAACATATACGTGAAGCACATTATTTGCACGCTTTTCCATTTTTTTGCAGGTGATGCATTTTTTTTGCCCGCCACTGTATACCCTTGTAGAAAATGAGAATGTTTCAGTAACATCTCGTCATCTCAACCAATCAAGTTAGATATTCGAGCTTAGATATTCGAGATATGGAAAATAAGGATTTTCTTCTTAAGGTTGCCAAAAAAAGTCACCACGGAACGAAAAAGTTGCCATATTTAGCGCCAAGGGCATTACCTGCCCTGATGAAGCTTTTTTAATGGATTTTTTAAAAAAAATGAGCTATTTTAATCAGGGTTAGAAAAAAAAAACATTTTTTGGGATTTTTGGGGTTTTAAAAGGTTTTTTTCAGTATTTTCTGTTTTAATCAAAGAATTCAGAAATTTTTTTTTTCTTCTTTTTAAAACAACAACAACAACAACAACACCGTAGGTTATCATGCATAATAAGTCAATTTAAAAAATTAAATGTTAATTATTCATTAAAATCAAAATTTTCAAAATTTAATTTTTAAAGTCTTTTTATGGTTAAGTTATAAAGGCATTTTTTTAAAACTAAATAATTGTATTTTAAATATTCAAAAATTGTATTTATCTGTCCTTTACAACAGAAAACTGGATTTTAATAACTATTTAGTGTTGCTTTATTAATTTTTTCTCATTTAATAGCTTTTCATAAAATATTTTTGATTATCATATTACTTAACAGTGTTGCATTGTTAAAGTTTTCAGAAATTTTAAAAAATTTGATTTTTATTTATGTTTTACATTCCTCGAGTCACATAGATTTCTTTACATTAACAAACAACTCTGTTTTTTTTTTTTTTTTTTTTTTACTTTTATATGTATTATATAAGTATACACATATATATATATATTCCTATTGTATTTTAATAAGATAATTATAAATTTTTTTCATGGGAAATTTTTCAGGATTTTTTTTTCTATATAACAATTTGAGCACCTCAAATATTCCTGAAAATTCTTTGTTGATGTTGTAATAATGTATATAATATTTGTTTTATATTTATACTAGCTGGCTTTGCCTGCTTCGCTGGACACTATACTTAAATGAGTTGTCAAAATCGCATATCATATTAATAACATAAGTTAAAATTCCCGCTGTGTTCTTTACATGTTTTTCCCACTCGCAATGTGAAGAGTCCGAATTTCTGCTGTCTTCGGTAGAAATTACCTGTTTCTTACCTCCCGTTCCCTAGCAGGTATGTCCGAAATTTTGTGAAATCCCACCAAAGTACATAATGCGTACACTTAATCAGCATCCACACACCAAAATTAAAAATTCTAAGATAATTCAAGTTGAATTAAAGCAAGAAAACATGTTTTTAAACATGTTTATTGCCCCTGACCCCAAGTGGGTTTAGGCGGGATTTCGTAAAATTCTGTTACAATAAGTTTCGGATACATATAAACAATTTACACACCAAATTTCGTGACTGCAGATCCCATTGGTTTCCCAAGACAAATTTAGCTTTAAAAGGGGGATCTCGAATTTGCAACTTCCTATGCCCCCCCCCCCTCCAAAAAAAAAAAAAAAAAAGTGTTTTGGGAAATATAAAGAAGTCACAGGGCTGTTTTATCTTTGTAACATTTTTAGTAGAGCTGTACTCAAAAATATGGAATTTCTGAGATTTCCCCCCGAAAAATTATTTTTCCCCCTCTCTCCTTTAAGAATCAAGAATTTGATAAACGTACATAATGCTTTATTTATACTCAAGTCTAGTCTCCTCTCTCCTCTTGTGCAATTTCTTCACCGTGAAGTAATTTAGGGTTGAGTTATGCTTACAATAATTCTTTGCCTCCTGCCCCCACAGGGGGAATTCGATAAATCCCGTTACTTTAGGTTTTAGATAAATATAAACAATTTAAGCAATTCTTTGTGACCGCAACTCTCATAAATTTCTCAGGACAAATTAGTGCTTAAAAGTAGCAAATTTGAGACCCCTTTCAGTGCTATATCTGTTTTGGGCAATTTGTCTCGAATTTGCCCTTCGTAACACATACTCCCCTGCCCCCTGCCAAAAAAAAAAAAAAAAAAAAAAAAATGGCAGATCATAAAAAAAAAAAAAAAAAAAAAAATGTTTTGGAAATATCTTAAGGAAGATGTATGGCTGTTTTCAACATCTTTGTTCCCTTTTTGGTAGAGTTCTACTCAAAAATCCGGAATTTGCAAAATTTCCCGCCAAAAAGTGATTTCCTCCTCCCTTTCCTTATAAACCAAAACTCTCTAAACTCATCTGTAGTCTCCTCATGTGCAGTGTCTTCACTGTCAAGTAATTTGGAGCTGAGTTATGCTTACAAAGATGTTCTTGCCTTCTGTCCCCCCAACGGGGAATGGGGTAATTTTGATAAATCACGATACTTTTACTTTAGGTGTTGGATACATATAAACTATCTAAGCATCGTAATTCCTGAACGCAGCTCCCATAGATTTCCCAGGACAAATATAGCACTAAAAGATGTGTCTCGATTTTGCCCCCTCGTAACCCCCCCAAAAAATCACAAATCCCAAAAAAACAGAAATGTATTTTTGGAAATATCCTACGGAAGTCGCATAGCTTTTTTTTTCAACATTTTTGTTTCATTTTTTGGTAGAGTTCTACTCAAAAATCCAGAATTTGCAAAATTTCCCACCAAAAATCAATTTTTCTCCTTTCTCTCCTTAAAAATCGAAAATTCCTAAATCACAGATAATTTTTTAGTTTTACTTATGTCTAATTTCCTCATGTGCAATTTCTTTACTGTGAAGTAATTTGGAGCCGAGTTATGCTTACAAACGTGTTTCTGAATTTTATCGCCCCTAGGAGGGGACAGGGGGGGGGGAGAATTTCAAAAAAGTTGACAGATATAATTTTAAGTTGGATAAGGACCAAAATTCCTGCCGAGCACTGTTGAATTCCGTTCAGCCGTTCTCACATGATACCCAGATAAAAATAGCATTACAGACATACACTCACGACGATACACACACAGACAGACAAAATTTTCGAAAGTCATTTTTGGCTTCCATGGTGTGTGAAATGTGAAGATATCGCAAAGTTTTTTTTATTCTGACAAATTTACAGACTAAAGTCTGATTTTATTAACATAAATAATATTAAATTGAAACCCTATTTACAATTACCGTATGTATGTAATTATTTTTTAAATTTATAATTTGTTACAAACATCTTGTTTATGAGTTGTCCGAGAGAAGAAAATCTCAAATGGCTTAATCCTCACATAGACAATCTTTTCGTAACACCATGTGTATTCATCACCAAATATGTCAAATAGTGTGGCACCGTTGCTTAATTTACATTTAAAAATTTTTTAAAGTCTAATATTTTCCCTTTTGTGTTTTTCTTCAGAACAGCTTTAGTATCAGATCCCCAAACAAAATTTGAAATTTGGCATCGAATTACCTAGGACATTTCTCACCAATTTCTTTATATCCGACTCTGCTATAGCCATATTATAATTCATTGCCAAAATGGCTAAAATAAAATAAAATAAAAAGTTGCCAAGAGGGTCTTATACTAAAACTGTATCTTTTCTTCAATATTCAACTGCATCGGCAATCTATTAGAGTTTTCTTCATTGGAATTTTGTCAAATGATAAGTATATGGTGATATTTGAATTTGGTATCGATATCAGGTGGTTTTTTATATATAAAGAGAGAGACCTGTTGTCTAAAACACAAAGATAACTTTTTTTTTTCATTCAAAGCGTTTTACTGACAAAATCTTTATGGCCCACATGCAGGCATTTTTTACCTACAGTTCAAAAACTAATCAAAAATTGAAAATTTCTATAGATATAATTTTAAGTTGGGTGAAGACCTAAATTTCTGCCAAGTGCCAATGAATTCCGTCCAGCTGTTCTCAAGTGATACCCGGACAAAAATAGCGACATACAGACACGATGACACACACACACAGGCAAAAATTTCTGAAATCATTTTTGGCTTTCATGATGTGTGAAATGTGAAGACATCGCGTAATTTTTTGATTCTGACAAATTTACAGACAAAAGTCTGATTTTATTAATATAGATATTTATTGTAAGTTAGATAAAAGTGTGATTTAAAATAAGTATTTTGAGAGAAAACATTTGGGTTTTTTCTTCAGTTTTATTGAAAAAATCCACTCGGGTTTTTTCCGATTTGGGCAAAATCAAGCCAACCCTGATTTTAATGTGGAAAAAAACTAGAAATGCAGAAAAATAATATTTTATAGCCTGACTAAGCCTCTTTGAATGAATTTATATAAAAATGACTACTATTATTTAAAAATTCGTAACAATATAATTTCAATTAAAAAATTTCTGATAAGTCAAATCTTTATTATTATTATTATTCCTTTGAGCTCGAGCTATCTCTTTTTCATGACTTACATCAGTGGAAACACAACATATTTAAGAAAATTGCAATCACATTAAATTTAAATTAATTTGTCTTTTTTTTTTTTTTTTTTTTAGTATTATGCTACTGTTGATGCTGGTGAACCAAGAGACCCTAGTTCATTTGTTGATGATGTTTTATGGTTATCTATTGATAACATTGAAGAAAGAGAGTCTATGGTCATTAGTGATCTTCCTGATTTAGTAGGTAGTGGACAAAGTGTTGGTGGTGTTGTGAGTAGTACAGTTGGTGCTACATCTGATCCCACTTCTGCACCTATACAGCTACAAAGAATTGTTTCAAGATGTGGTTGTCAATTTTTCTATGCAAGCTTTGGAGAAAATGTTGATCCAAGCAGTTTAGAAGAAGTTCCTCCTTTGGTAAATATACTGTATGTTATTTGAAACATAACACATTTAGTTGAATAGTTAAACAAGAATGAAAAATCATGTGGTTCTTATAGATTATAAACACTTTCCAACTGTACATACCTGGTGTATCATTTAACCTTCATTGTATCCAAATATTTTTATATGATCCTGTAAATCCTAATGCTAATCATACCATATTCTATAGAAAATACCTTTTTTTTTTTGGGGGGGGGGATGCATTTGAATAATAAATATCAATTATATTATGATTTGTCCACTAAAAAAGTATTTGAAAAAAAATTTTAATCATATTAAAATATTCAGTTTTCAATAAAATGTATTGCATTTGTTAGATACTGATAGCATTAGTACTTGTACTTTTGGCATGTTAAAACTGTGCAATCGTAGTTGGCAACCAAATTTTAAAGTTTGATATCTAGCTTGATCTTTTTTCTTTTTTTTAATTATTTAACTTTCCTACCAAAACATTTTGGTTACATAGGTTCTATTTTCAATAAATTTAACTGATACAGATTCTCTCTCTCTCTCTCTATATATATATATATATTGAAATTTATTTATTTACATTTTTTACTATTTTAGCCTGATGATAATGACTTATGGGAATCAGAGGTAGCTGTTGATTCTTTTACATTAACTCATCATGATCTTGATATCTGTACAAACTCGTTGCAGTATGCTATGATTTTGGATCTCGTAAATAATTTATTGTTGTATGTTGAACCAAGAAAGAAAGAACTAACTGATAAACTGCAACGAATGAGATTTCAACTTCAACTTTGCTCTGTTAAGGATCAAAAAGGACCTATTTTACAACTGCAGGAAAATATCAGGTAAAATAATTACAGAAAAATTCAGTAGTATTTTTCAATGTGGATATACTTTTGGTTTAAAGTACTATCTGAAATCGGCATTGAACTAAAAAATTCTAGTTATACATTAATGTAATTTTAATTATGTATTTTGTTTTATTTTATTTTACTCAAGATGTCTTTTATCCTCTTTACAGATATTTTATATGTGAACCTTTCAGTTTTCATCTAAAAATAAAAGCTTTTAAAAACATTTTTTTATCAATATTGTTTATTTTCATAAAAGCAGAAAATTTAGCAGTTATCATCTATACTTTTGTAAAAGGAATCGAGTTTCAGTACAGAAAATAAACTATTTTATTTAGCTGTTTAAATATTAATTATCTTTTATTATAGATCATTGGTTTCTAATCTTAGAAGACTGGAGAAAGAAGCTTATGCAATACACAAATTATATATGGAAAATACTGGAAATGAAGAATATTATGATGAATTAGATTTACTGGATTATAAAGTAAGTTTTTATAGCTCTTAATGTCACCTTAATGTTAGGGAGAAAACTTAAATGTTGATATAGATACATAAAATCTTTATTTAAAAATATACATTTTGAGGTAGTAGTTAATTAGAAAAGTAAACAGTAAATATAATGCAAATATTATTAATTCCTCCTCCCCGGGAGGAAAGAAAAAAAAAAAAAAAAAAAAAAAAAAAAAAAAAAGATCAATCTCTGTGTACCAAAAATGTACCTGATGATGAAGAACTTAAGATTACATTTACACTCTTGCAGTCATGGGCGTCCGCAGAATGGGGCAAGGGGGGCACTTGCCCTCCCTGGAAAATTCACTAAGCATTTTTTCTTTAAATTTTAAACTATGCTATCAGAATTTTATTTAAAAAAAATATTTTTTCAGGTTGTGCCCCCCCCTCCCCCCTGAATTTTTTTCTGGCGACGCCACTGCTTGCAGTAAAATAATTCCCACCATCCTTCCTTTGACAATGTACTAATATGTAGGCTGTTCAATAAGTAATGACTAATTTTCTATCTCAAAACCACTTATCGCATTACTAATTTCTGTGAAATAAATAACTGTTGCTGTCTTTGTCTATTAATAAAAGATTATGGGTGGCACATATAGGCAGACATACACATAATGTCATTAACAATCATTGGATTAAGAAAAATTTCGAAACTTTTAAGAAATTCTTAATACAGAAAAGAAATTAAGTATTCAAGATAATTTTAACAGTTTTAAAATTGAAATTATGTTTTTTTGTTTTGTTATTACTTTCTTCTATATGTAATATAGAGAAAGTATTGGATTCGTGAAAATTTTCGACCTCTGTTTTTTGATGGATTTACACGTTTTGGGATGTCCTGAACACGAATTGATAGTTTTTAGAAAATGTCTGCCTGTGTGTATCATGTTTTTCGTGGGCGCTGTATCTCACAAATTAATGATTGAAATTTAACCAAACTTGGTATTTAGTTGCACCCTGACATAAACTGGTGCTGATTAGATTTGGGGATCAATCGCTCAACAGGTGGCGCTGTGATCACATTTTTTGTAAACTTTTAACATGGCAGTATAGGACAAAATTTCATATGTGCATAATGAGAGTTATTTTAAACTTGTGATTGTAAAATTAATATGAATTATTGATAATAGTAGTAGTTAACTAGGAAAAAAATTCTGTGCATGGGGGGCATCGTTTCCCCCTGGGGGGGGAAGTACACTCCCACCCAGGAGGAGGGGTAAATTTTCAAGATGGGTATATTTCGAAAGGTCTCGTCAATACCTTAAAACGAATGGTTGAACTATAAATCTGTGATAACTTAAAACAAAGTTATCATTTTTTTTTTTACTTTTAACAAAAAAAAAAAAAAAAAAAAAAAAAAACCTTAGATTTTTTTTTAAAATTATTATTACTGAGTGAATTTGTATAGGAAAATATAGAATTAAGTCTTCTGGTGGCCACAACATACTAGTTTTTCTATTAGTTTAATTGTTTGTTTATTCATTTATGTATTTTATTTATTTTTATTTATTTATTCTATTTTCTGAGGCTTTGATCAAGATCTTTCAAACGCTAGGAAATGAAACTTATAAGAAAAAAAAAAAAAAAAAAAACAGATAAAAGTAATTGAAAGTTTAATTTCACAGCGTTTTTTTTTTTTTTTTTTTTTTTTTAAAGTCTTGATGTATGAAACTCATGAAACTCTCATTTTTATGAAATTGGTCATGGATTATCTTTGAGACTATAATTTTTAAGAAAAAGAAATAAAGCTAAATTATGAGAATTCATATTTCATTATTTTAGTATAGAAATTTTCTTTAAGAATTACCCCAAACTTAATCTGATGCAGCATTCTATCCAAAGTTCGACCTAAAATAATTTTATTGTTGCTTCATATGATGGCTTGTTACGAGACACAAACATAATTATAAAAAAAAAAAAAATTACATACTTAGAAATTATATATTTTTAAAAGATCTGTAACCATATTCACAGATCTAGATATCAAAGATACGTATCAGTATTTGCAGATACAGATAATGTGACATAGTGTAACCACATTTCCTATGACTAACAGTGAGGGCGGATCCAAAGGTGTGAAGGGGTGCTAAATTGACCAACAGATTGGGATTTCGTAAACATAGAATCATTCGGTGTTCCCGTATCGCTTATTTTGTCTCAATGACAGGGGTTATCACCCCCATTTTAATACTTGACTTGTTGAGTCTGCACTTGCACACAGGCTCCCATGGTCACAAGAAATGTGGTTAAAGAACATCCATATCCACAGATCACAAGTCTTGGTGGTCAGGCACATTCGTACTACCTACCATAGCAGTTATTTTTAATGTAGCAGTTATTGTAATAGCAGTTATTTTTAATGTAATTCATAATTTTCATTTGCCCTTATTTTTTACATTTCTTGACAACATTGCAATAAATCTTTTGAATAAAGTAGGTTATTCTTATAATGACCCATTGTTAGGATTTCAGTTTATGAATTACCTTATTTGTTAAATATAGTATGTACCATATAGAAATCTGCACACTTTGAGATGAAAGGCTTTGCAGATTTCTGAATTTTGTGTTTTTTAAGATAATTTCGGTCAATTTAAAACCTCATTTTAATAGCAAATCATTATGAAATAATTTTTATTATATAAATACAGTACAAAAAAAATATGTATAGTAAAAGTACAAAAATTTGATGGAACAGTTCTTAAAAATTTTATTACAATTACATATATCTTTGAAGTGTCTTAACTAGGGATGAAACGGATATCCGGTAACTGTCCGGTATCCAGCTTATCTGTCTGAGTTTTAAATATCCGACGGGATACCGGATATTAGCAGTCCGAATATGGATATCTGGCAATTTCAAGCCGGATATCCAAAGGAGAAAATTCAAGCTTAAACTCCCCTCAGATGAAAATTTTGCAACATTTAAAAAAAAAAAAATTCTAGATCAGTTGTAGCTTGTAAAGGTAAAAAAAAAAGGCTTCTGTGAAAGTCAAATTTGGCCACTTTAGCAAACAAATTTAGCCGAAAGTAACTTCAGGTGTAAGAGATATAGAAGCCCTATTTTAATTTTATACAGAGTTAGCTAGGTTTTTCCAGAGTGATCTGTAACATTCCCCTTAATCTTCCCTATAGCAATAAAAAGAGTTGTTCATTGTTCCTAAACAAATGATATTCTTCCTCTGCAGTGTATATAACTCTGCTTTCATGACTTCTGTTTAATAAGTTCTTAGATTGTTTAATAATATTGTTAGTCTTGGAAGTAAAAGGTGTTAGATATTTTCGAGAATGAGTCAAATAATGTGCATTTATTGACTAAAACCTGCCTGTTTATTTACAATCTACTTTTCCATACACAAGAAAGTTGTTGTTTTTGTGGCCATATATTTATACTAGCAGACCCTCTGGCATTGCTTGTGCCATCTACCTGTTCGATTTGGATTTAAAAAAAAAAAAATTCCAATTTATATAAATTTGCACTTTTAATGGAATATGTTGCTAAAGCACCTGAATTTAGAATTCCCCATTGCATTGCGTAGATATATTCCCAAAAAGTGAAATTACTTCAAATAAAAATACATACTTAAATTTTCAGAAAGTCTGTACTTTCAGATTGTTAAAGAAGAAAAAAAAAATAAATTTAAAAAAAAGTTTAATTATTTAAAGTTTTTGATTTTGTACAGTAGGAAAACTTACTTTTAATTAAAGAATAAAAAAAAATAATCTAAAATTTTCTTTCTTATCCGTGAAGAATATAAAAATACAAAATAAGTAAAAAGCATTATACAAAAAAAATATATATATAAATTAGTTTTAAATTGTTACTTTTTTCTATATGAAATAGAAGAAACTTATTGGATTTGTAAAAATATTCAACTTCCAGTTTTCAGTGGATTTATGCATTTTGTGGGAACCAGAACACAATTTGACCATTTTTAGAAAATGTCTGTCTGACAAAAATTTTGTGTAGAAGCTCTAGTTCAAGAGTTAATGCACAGAATTTCATATAAATTTATGCATAGTTGCACAGTAACAAAAAAAAAAAAAAAAAAAAAAAAGAAAAGAAAAAAGTGCCCATCAACTTTTGGTGCAAATCACTCAACAGGTGGTGCGGCTATACTGTGATTTCTCCCATTTAAATAAAGACTATATCTCAGCTTCTGTTGTGTATAATTAAAAAAAGACTAAGTATGCCACAGGGCTATTATGAAGCAGGCTTATTTAATTTCTGTGCATATCGACCAATAGGTGATGCTGCTATGCTGCAATTTTCCCATGAATGGAGAATTTATATCTCAGATTCATTTGAATAAAATTGCACAAAATTTGGTATGTGAGAGAGCCATTTTTACAAAACATTATGGTGATTTAATTTCAGTGCATATTGGTCGATAGGTGGCTATGTTATGCTGCAATTTACTTTGTTAATAGGAAGGCTAAGCTCAACATCTATAACATTTAACTGCACTTAACTTGATATGCAAGATAAATATGAGAACAAAAGCTGACTTAATTTGGGTGTATATCAACCAACAGATGTCGCAGCGGTGCCTCACCTTCTGTGATTCTCCACATGGCTACATCTCAGAATCTTTTGATTGAAATTGCACTAAACTCCATATCTAAAATCTTTATTGTGAGAAGCTATGATTAAATTTCTTCTGTGTATGTTGAACAGCATAAAGTGTTGTTATATAGATTGATATAGAAGAAAGTTCTGTGATGGCCATAACATACTAGGTTGAAGCTTTTTTTTTTCCTGTCTTTCTTTTGTGTTTTCTTATAAATGTCTCAAAAGGAAGTATTAGATTCATAACAATTTTCAACCTTTGGCTTTCGATGAATTTACACATTTTAAGAGGTCCAGAACCTGGTTTGATCAAGCTAAAAAAATGTGTGTCTGTGACAAAACTTCTGTTCAACTGTACCTCTGGAGCTACTATGTAGAATTACATATATAGTTGCAACATGGCAAATTAGTGCCTATCAACTTTTGGTGTAAATGGCTCAACAGCTGGTGCTGCCGTACTGCGATTTCTGCAACTTAAAGGAAGACTATCTCTCAGGAACTACATGCACCTTGGCATATATTAGTGCCTATCAACTTTTGGTGCCAATCATTCATCAGGTAGTGCTGCTATACAGTGCTTTTAGCAATTTTAGGGAAAGCTATATCTTTGGTTCTATTGCATATAATTACAGGAAACTTTATGTGAGAAGGGCATTATGGGAAATGCTGATTCAATTTGGGTGCATGTTGGCACTCCTATATGGAAACTTCTCCCCAAAATGGAAAGGATATATCTCAGATTCTATTGTGTATAATTGCACAAAACTTGGTATGTGAGAGAGCCAGCCATTATGAAACACTATTGTAATTTATTTTGGGTGTATATCGGCAACATGTGGCAATATTGCTCTGCAATTTATCCCATGAATAGGTTAAGTCTCAACTTATATGACATAAGTTCATGAAACTTGATATGTAAGATAACTATTATGAAAACGAATGTCGACCTTATTTAGGTGTATATCATCCGACAGGTGGCGCTGCTATTATGATTTTTCACAAGCCTGTGCCTCAGCATCTGTTGATTAAAATTACACCAAACTCCATCTGTAAAATGTTTATTGTGTGAAGCTATGGTTAAACTTTTGTAATTCTGAACAAAACCTATTGTTTTGTGACAATGTTTTTCACCACAATTTGTAAATGTAGGAATGAGTATGTTAGGCTTAAAGTTTTATTCTTCATTGCAGTACTGCACAAATAAATATTAATTAAATAAATAAATATGTTTAAGTAAATTATATTTAAAAGAATAGTATATGAAATTTGTTTATATTTTATTTCTTTAAAATAAAGAAAAAGATAAGAAATATACAACACAACATAAAACAAAAAAAAACTAATGCCGGATATCTGCATCCGGCAGGCAAAAGAGCTCCGGATATCCAGTATCTGGCAAAATCACTATCCGTTTCATCCCTAGTCTTAACGATAGTAATTTGTGTAAGATTATTTAATTTGTGCCTTGATCTTTTTGCTTCTTCTGATTTATTTATTTATTTGTTTGTTTATTTTTTCTATGATTGCATAATTCTAATTTTTTCATCTGTTATATAATTATTTATTAATACAAATCTCATAGTTTATACTTGCTTTATTCCTGAATTATGCTTAGATTACATATATTATTTATATTTATGAAATAATTTATTATTAAAGTATTTAAAAAAATATGTTCAAAAATTCCTTTCAGAATATTTCATTGTATTTTCTGTTGCATTTCTTTTATAATTTTTTTTAAATGAATTGTATGATTTTATTACAAATGTTTTTACTTAAATTAGATTCATGAGCATAAGGAACAGCTAAATTCTATGAATGAGGAATTAACAATGATGATCAGTTGTTTTAAAGAGACCCAAATCATTGCTAGTCGTTCTCGCCAGAGAGCCTCTTCTCAAGGAAAGTCAGTATCTTCTGCTCGAAGATCAGAGGTTTGTTTTAAGCATGCACAGTGGAGATTAACAGATGCTGATGGTCAGCTAGGAATTTCAGATTTGATTCTTAGCAACTTTTTGTAAGTTACAAATGACTATAATTGAATATGCTCATACGTACATTTGTACATACATACATTTTCCAATTCTAATCAATTGTTTGCTTATGATTATTATTTAAAACTAAATATCTAAATACTCTTGAAGAGTATTCATGTATATTTACTATCCATACAAACTGAAGTCAAACACCATATTGATGCAGAAAATATTTGTGTAGTGACGTGTATATATGTCTTGACCATTGAACCTGGTTAATAGTTTAAAAATAATAATTATTATTATTATTCAGAACTGTTATTATTTAATGTAAATTATATATAAACAAAAAATATTGAAAATTTTAAATTTTAAGATGCATTAAAATAAAATTAATTACATTATACTAATGTCCATAATATGAGGAGATACATTTTATATTTGTGAGATTTCTTTATTGAAAATGGAATGGAAAAGGGTCAAGGGAAAATTAAAATTTTGATAATATATTTTACTAATTCTAAACAGTTTCCTTAATTTTTTATTTTTGTTAGATATTATGAAAAAGCAATATTAAAATGAATATGAGTAGAAAACTGGCAAAGGTATGATTTTTTCATGGTGTTGTAAAACCCCAATTATCTGAATTTCTGCTTTAACCAAGCTATCAAATATTACTAGTTTTTATTTTTATTTTATTTTTTTAACTACTGAAAAAAATTCTGAACTTAATCTCACAAACACTCAAAAAAATTGTGAACTTAATCTCACAAACACTCAAAAAAATAAAATCATACAACACTACCTCTTTTACTTTTTATTTTATTATGCACCCCTAGTTTAACTGCGAGTAAATTAAGCCACTAATGATGATCTTTTGAAATTAATATTGAAATGCCATTTTCTGAGTTAATCAGCCAATCAACTGGATAAATATTAATGAACAACGAGAGATTTTAGGTGAAATGATCGTAAATATCACCAATAAGGAAAATGAATCTAGTTATGATGATGAAAATTGACATATGAAAAATCTTCCATACAAATGGACTAAAAGCTATCAAAAGTGCTATTGAATATGTAGAATAATAATAAGAAGCGATACTCCTGTTATCTATATATTAATTTGAAACGTGTTTTTGTCTGTCTCTACTAAATTGAGAGAACTACTAGGTGTAAGAATTTGGTTGAGGTGTCTAAAAAAAGGTCTTGGTGTGTAGATATGTTATGAAAAGAGAAAATAAAAAAAGACGAGCTGCCCCCTGGGGGAGCAGGGGTTAAACATATGTTGGCAGACATAACTCAGCTCAAAATTACTTCATGGTGAAGAAATTGTACATGGGGGGGAATAGACTCGAATACTAAAAAATCAATATCTCCGATTTTGGAATTTTCAATTTTAAAGGGGGGAAAAAAGAGGAGAAAGTAGATTTGAATGGGGGGAGGGGGAAATTAGTTTGAGAGGGAGATCCGTTCTAGACACACATGTAGCACCTCATTTTAAAAGTCTTAAAATTTCATGTTGATTGGGGATGTTTGTATACAATATAGGGTGCTCCCTGGTGGTGAAAAATGGAACTAGGTGATTTTGTAGTAGGCTCTATCATGTTGCACCTTATTTTAAAGGTCTTGGTATTTCCTGACCATTGGTGATGTTCGTAAGAGAACACACTGTGCCCCTGGTGGTGGAAAGTGCAACTAAAGGAATTTGCAGTTGACACCACCATGTGACACCTTATTTGAAAGGTCTTGGAAATTCAAGGCGATTGTTGATAAAGGTCTTGAAATTTCATGTTGATTGGGGATCTTTGTATACAATATAGTGTGCCCCCTGGTGGTTAAAAATGGAACTAGGTGATTTTGCAGTAGACTCTATCATGTTACAACTTATTTTAAAGGTCTTGATATTTCCAGTCCGTTGGTGTTGTTCATATAGAACACGCTGTGCCCTCTGGCGGTGGAAAGTGTAACTAAAGGATTTTGCAGTTGACACCACCATGTGACACCTTATTTGAAAGGTCTTGGAAATTCAAGGCGATTGGGGATGTTCGTATACAACATACTGCGCTCCCTGGTGGAGGAAAGTGGATTTTGTAGCGCGTGCGTAGCATGCCTGCTATATGGTGCCGCAGCCACTGGCAGCGGTAATACGAGTCAGAAGTTCGTTCGGTTCAAGGTTAATTTTTGAGAATTTTTTCAGGTTATTAGCAGCCTGTATATACGTGCCGCAGGCACTGGGTCACGAACCCAAGTTCTGTTCTGTTTGAGGTAATTTTTTTTTGTTACAAGACGTATTTTTTTTTTTTTTTTTGTGATGTTTTAATTTAAAAATAGAAATTCAAACAAAATTGAGTTAAAGATATAAAACCATACAAATTTAAGGTGCATTTAAGGTTATTATCATGGGCCCGGGCAATGCTGGGCAGGTTTGTTCTGTTCCAGGCTAATTTTTTGGAATTTTTTCATGGTATTAGCGGCCCGTGTATGCGCTGCCGCAGGCTCTGGGGTCACAAGACAGAGTTTCGTTCGGTTTTAGGTAATTTTTTTTGTTACAGCTGATTATTTTTTTTTCGCAATATTTTTATTTAAAAATAGAAATTCAAACAAAATCGAGTTAAAGATATAAAACCATACAAATTTAAGGTGCATTTAAGGTTATTATCATGGGCCCGGGCAATGCTGGGCGGGTTTGTTCCGTTCCAGGCTAATTTTTTGGAATTTTTTCATGGTATTAGCGGCCCGTGTATGCGCTGCCGCAGGCTCCGGGGTCACAAGACAGAGTTTCGTTCGGTTCTAGGTAATTTTTTTTGTTACAGCTGATTATTTTTTTTCACAATGTTTTTATTTAAAAATAGAAATTCAAACAAAATCGAGTTAAAGATATAAAATCATACAAATTTAAGGTTATTATCACGGGCCCGGGCATTGCCGGGTGGGTTCGTTTGGTTCCAGGTTAATTTTTGTGAATTTTTTTATGTTGTTAGTGGCCCGCGTGTGCGCTGCCGCAGGCACCGGGGTCACAAGGCACATTTTCGTTCGGTTCGAGGTAATTTTTTTATTCCAGCTGATTATTTTTTTTCGCAATGCTTTTATTTAAAAATAGAAATTCAAACAAACTCGAGTTAAAGATATAAAATCATACAAATTTAAGATTCATTTAAGGTTATTATCATGGGCCCGGGCATTGCCGGGCGGGTTCGTTCGGTTTCAGGTTAATTTTTGGGAATTTTTTTATGTTGTTAGTGGCCCGTGTATGGGCTGCTGCAAGCACTGGGGTCACAAGGCAGAGTTTCGTTCGGTTCGAGGTAATTGTTTTGTTACAGTTGATTATTTTTTTCGGGATGCTTTCGTTTAAAAACAGAAATTCAAACAAAATCGAGTTAAAGGTATAAAATAATACAAATTTAAGGTTTATTTAAGGTATCATGGGCCCGAGCAACGTCAGACGGGTCAGCTAACATATAGTCTTAGTATTAAATGAAATAGAAAATAAAAGATAGTATCTGTTTATTTGGAGTCAGTTTGACGTCACATTGACAGTACTTTGTAGAAAGTGATGTCATATATAGTATTTCTATTTATAAGCATTTTTCCGACTTTCTTTTTTTAAGTGAAATGTCGTAAATTATATTAGATGTTTAAACATGAAATACATTCTTTTATTATCATAACAGTATAAATTGCATGTGGTATGTCCATATAACTTTTCTATTTGTTAAAACATATATTTAAACCTACACGATTTATTTTATTTACAATTTTTGCTTTAACAGTTTTCTTTTTAGTTATCCAAGTTAATCTTGGTTGACATTAACTCCAATGATTAGGACTGTACTGTACTAAGCAAGTTGATAGATTTGACTTTATTAATAAATGTGTACAAAACACCTAAGAACATTTCTTTTTAAATAATTAATTAAATAAGTATGTAACTAGAATGCTAATTATTATTTTATTATTATTATTAT
Source organism: Salticus scenicus (assembly GCA_963930645.1). Lineage (NCBI taxonomy): Eukaryota > Metazoa > Arthropoda > Arachnida > Araneae > Salticidae > Salticus > Salticus scenicus. The sequence goes on along the minus strand of OZ005649.1, from coordinate 353,540,210 downwards.
TTTTTTTTTTTTTTGAAGTAAGATCTGACATAATTTGATAAAACATGTCAAGATTTAAGTAATCTTTGATTCAGAGCTTAAATAAATTTATAAAATCTTAAGTTCTTACCTACTATGTCTTTATTCTAGATTTATTATTATTAATCCTTGATTTATTTTGTAACTTTTTAAAGGAAAAGAATAGGTATTTGTGCCTATAACCTTGAAAGTGCAAATACTTAAAAACAAATTGCTTATAGTAGGAACACAAAAATTAGCCATTTGTAAAGTTCTTTTCTGTTGTACAGTCCTATTTAATCTTTACCTTCCCATAAGTGAGACACAAGTATAAACAGTGGCGATCTGTCATTAAGGGCCAGTGGGGCACGGCCTCACTTACATTTTTTCTCCATTAAAATAATAATAATAATTCTTTTGTTTTTCGTAACTGTTAAAAAAATATATACACAAAATAACAACATCCATCTAACGTTTTCTTAATCTTCTTTCTTTTCATAATTCAAACTTTTTAAACGAAGCATAATTACATACTTAATAAAAAATAGAAACCTGTTTATCTTGCTTCATTTTCATAGGCAAAAAGCTTTTTCACTGCAGGGCCCTCCGTGTCAAAGCCTCTTGCTGGCAATGGACGGTGACTACTTTGTTCTTGATCTTTATTTTCCAAAAGATGGCTTTACATTACGTCGATTTTAGCTGATTCGTGGTCATTAATTGCATTGCAGTTATGAGCTATTTCTATGGTTTCTCTAAAAAATGTGTAAGTTGGGTTATTATAATTTGTAATTTTTGTGATGTTTTAGAAATAGCTCATAACCACAGTGCAATTAATGACCATGAATCAGCTGAAATCGACGTAATGTAGTGCCATCTTTTTGAAAATAAAGATCAATCAAGAACAAAGTAGTCGCCATCCACTGCATGCAAGAGGCACTGAGGACACGGAGGGCCCTCCGGTGAAAAAATTTTTTGCCTATGAAAATGAAGCAAGATAAACAGGTTTCTATTTTTTATTAAGTATATTCTTTCTTTTCTTTATCATTTATTTGTCTATATATTCTTTTTGAATTTCATAAATCATTTAATGACTCACCGACTGACTGCTACTACCCTTTTCGTTTTCTGAGAGAATGGGCCACAATGGTGGGCTGTTTTCAAGCTGTGGATTGGCGTGTTTATTTGCACATATTTATTCTACTAGAACAGCGGGTTAACAGATTTAGCAACAAACTGCTTTATCAGTGTTAGCACACTGTAATTTTTTCATTGATGGGCCCACGAAGACTGGTTCATTGAAACAAAACTATAGGGAAAAAATGGTCGCCTTTAAAGTATGTTAACCATAACCATACAATTTACAGATAAAACTTGGCAGCTTCCGTGTTACTTTTTTTTTTCCTCATTGATTTTTTGGAGCATTTTTTAGAGTCATATATGATAGTCTAAAATTTTAGTGTTTAAAAAAGAAATCTGGTAATAGTAAAAAATATTTTTCTAGATTAGCTTTTGAGATAAAAGCTCGTATAAGAATTTGTTCTAAAAATTCTTTAACTAAAGTATTTTGAATTTAAATGAAAAAAAAAAAAAAAAAGAAAGAAAGAAAATAAGATTTTTTTTTTTTCGCTTCAAAATGGTGTACTAAAACTTTTATGCAAATGAATTACAAAATTTTTAGATAAATAATTAATGGATTTACATGGATATGGATGAAATTTCTGCATAAAATTGTAATTTATTATTATTAAATGATTTTTCTTTTAAATACGATTTAAAAGAAACATCTGCAATGTTTCTTTTCTATTTCTTTCTTTCTCTTCTTTTTTTAAAGATGATAGGCCATCTTATTTATTTATTTAAATTTAATTTAAATTATCTAAAATTAAGCTTTTAAAGTGAGAAACATGGTATTTTTCTAATATGTATCCACTTTACATTAATTATGACTTTCTACATTTCAATATAACTTTTTACAAATTGGTTAAGGTTTATTTTATTTATTTTTTAAGATAAAAAACCTGAATATAACATTTGAAATTCTATACTTTAAAGATTTGGGGATATAATTCGCTCAAGCTAAATAATATTACACTCTGAGACATTTTAGTTTAAATTTTAATAATGTGTAGTGTTGGAGTTAAAGCTAGTTGATTAAAAGAGGGTACTAGACCTGAGTGGTGTACTCTCTCTAAAGAGTCCTTCTATGTGTTACATAGCCTTATTTATGTGAGTTTCAGAGAAAACTATGAAAAACAAATGTATATGTCGACGAAAGTGACCTGGTATCGAACTTGGCAATTCCAGTCTACCAGCTTCCAGATATTTTAATACTTAATTGATCAGAACATAGCAGAATTTTGCAATTGTAGTTATAAAACTTTAATTTTTGAGATAATTTTATACAGTTTTTTTCCATAATGTTGAATTTAAGATTTGCCATCAAAAAAAAATTTTTTTTTTTCAAAATTTCGTTTTACATCCCACTTTAATAATGTTTGTTTTCATGTTTGATATATGAATACTTTAATGTTAAATAACATATTCTATGGTTTGGGTCCCACCTGTGAAAATTTGTATGAGCCACCACTGACTATATGTGATTATTTGCAGCAGGGAGGATGTTCACAAATTAGATATTTGATAAAGAGGTGTCATATAAAATATGAAATAAATGACAGAGAAATATTTTTTCAATTTTTATGTAGCCGTTCAGTGATTTTTTATTTTTCAAAATGCTTCATGCCTTAAAAAGTGTTAATGCATTTCAGTAGATTCTATTATTATTATTTTCTAGCAATTATTATTATTTGTTATTCATTCAGGATTGCATTAACTGTTGCTGTAGTGATTCGGTTATACAACCCTGTCTCTCATATCTTTTTTTGATATAGGAAAATAGTAATAAAAATAGGGAAAAAAAAGTAGAAAATGTTACATCAAGAGAACACTGTTGCTGTATAATTGGTCAATTTTTAAGTGTTAGCCAGTTTCTAAAATTTTCATTGAGGAAATGTGCATTTTTTGCCCAATGCTAAAGAGATCCCATTCTTCTGAAACAGCACATTCAGTTGTACATACCTTCTGATTAATTTACTTTATATCATTACATCGTAAGACTAATCAGAGACTAATGAATTTTTGTTGTCTGCTCAGAGGAGACTTTGTGGTGTTAATTTCCTCCTTCTTATGCAGAAAGAAAATAATTTAGTTAAATATTACTCTCAAATATATATATATATATATATATATATATGATATATCATGGATAAAAAAGCGGTAAGAATTAATGTTTTTATATTTTAAATTATTGTTTTCACAGTTTAGGGTATTCTTTTTATATTGCAAATTAATATTGCAAAATGAATTAAAGGAAATTTCATATTAGGCTATAAGACTCTAAAAGCATAAAAAATAACGAACGGAAATTGCAAGCGCAATCAGTCCAAAAGAAATAAACGAAGTTAATCATTTAAATTGAATAAGCATTTTGATATCTGGAAATATTCTATAAATAAGTTTAATGAGTAATAAAAAAGTATCTGGCGCCAGAAAGGTTTAGTACAAGAATTAGCGATGTTAAAAGAAATAAAAGATTAGGAACAACAGAGAGGTGTGTTATTAAATAGGGTAACCAATAAAAGGAAATAGGGAGGAGATAAGAAATATGCCAAATTACACCAAAAATTAAGGGTTTAAAAGATGGAACTCGCCAAAATTTAGGATCTTCCTCGATTATCTTTGGCCAGTAAGAATTTATTAAAGTTGCACCACCAAACTGAAAGTTAGCGTGCAAGGCTGCCGAAGAAATCTGCTTTGCCACAGCGGGGCCACATTTGAATCCCCGTGGACAGCCTTTGGTCTCCATTGCCTTCCTAGCCCTTAGAAACCTATGGATATTGAATAAAGAAGTATTCCAACAAGCCTGACTGTTTCCTTGTATGCTCCACGACTGTCAAATAGAAATACGTAGCATATATATATGTGTGTGTGTTACCATTAAAGCTCAAAATCTGTTAATGTGCAGATTACCTAGGTAATATGCAAATTAACTAAAATGACCCGTTAAAGTGCAGAATCAAGAGTTTTCCACATTTTAACTAGGTAATCTGTCATGTAATCTAGCATGTTTATTTTTTACAGTGTGCTCCATTAATTACAAAATCTGAAGGGTTAGTTGTTAAACAATTGAAATATTTGTTAAATACTGGGATTTTCATTTGAGAATTACAAATATGCGGGTAAAAAAATTGAAAATGTAGGCCTCAACTTATGTGTGATTAGTAAAAGTGGTGTAAACTAATGAAAACTACTTTAAGTAACATGTATTGAAAAGTTAAAATTGTTATTATATAAAGAAATCTAAAAAAGGAAATTTGCCTCAACCTATGTAAATTAAATAATTTTTACACTGACCCCAACCTATGTGGGAAAAATTTTATTCTGGATTTAGAATCAGCAGGCCGAAATATGATATGAGGTAAATTTGCACGTGTGAATACCTAAAAATAAGCAAAGTCCCCAACTTACATGAGGAAAAAAAATTAGTTAACTTTAAATGAAAGATCTTAATTAATTATATATTATGGAACTAAGTATGTATCTATTGTTATAATTGGACTCAACCTATGTGAGAAAATACAAAAACCTCCTGACTGCAAGCGTTGCTGTTGTTTCACCAAAGCTCTTATTTTCACTTTAACGAGTACCTAGTAGGTAATGTGCAAATTAACTAGGTAATTCACTGATTACCAAGGTAATTTGAGAATTGAAACAATTTTCCTCACTTTAACGGATCACCCTAGTTAATGTGCAGATTACCTAGATATTCTGCAGATTAACTGATTTCTGCACTTTAGTGGTAACATATATAAACTCTTTTCATGGCATCAAGTGTCACCTTCCGCCAGAATCCACAAAGTCTGCTCCAGAGCTTACGGTCCAACCCCAATCTCTCATCGCTTTTTTGATGATATCCAATTCAAATATATTTTAATTTTTATGAATCAAATTTGATTTCACAAATTATTCAAACTATCTGAATGTATAGAAAATCTACTATTCTATGCTAACAAGGAGCTTTATTTTAGAATATTCAAATTAAAAATAATTTCTTACTATTTCTTTCTACTTATTTATATTAATATCTTTATTATTCTAATACGAGTGTAAAATAAGCTATTTTTCTAGCTTTTTCTTTCTTTTTTTTTTTTTTTTTAAAGGTATAAAGATAAAATATGTTAATAAATCTTTGTTTGAGATAGCTTGGAGATTTACTTATTTTCATTCTCTTATATGCATTATTTTACCTAATCAAAGTTACCTCACTTATGATTTTCATATCTTGCAGATATTCTAAAGTCAGCAAAACTGATGATTCTGTTGAACATTTGTTGGAATTGGGTTATGTGAAAATGTCAAATCTTTTACCTAATCAGGCATACAAAGTAAATAACATTCAATTCCATATATCCTTAAGTATTTTTATACATATTTTTAAGACTACAGTTTACAATCAAAATTTGTTTTTATTTATTTATTTCCTATTGATGTTGAAATTTTTACTGTAAATAAATAAATAAATATATATATATATATGTATATTAATTTTTTATTTAGGTTGTTTTACAACCAACTGAAATACAGTCAAAAATACCTTTAGACAGAAGATGTTTACTCAGAATATTTTGCCGAGAGAAAGCTCCTGTCGGAGGTATATCTGTAAAAGAACACTTAGAAGTGAATCTTGTTCCTATTACCATTGGATTAACTGATGCCTTTTATAAAGCAATGCTAAAATTCTTTTTTCCTGGCAGAGATACAGGTATTAGAATATTTCACATCCATTAAACATTATTTCCTTTTAACTTTTCATTATTTTACTGTTCCATAAAAACATGATTAATAAAATATTCAATTGTCTGTATATCTGTTATAAAGGTTACAAAAGAAAACTAATGTGATTTTTATCAGATATCCACTACCTGTCTAAAAAAAAACCTGGATATTAGACTTTAGTCCACATTTCTGAAATCAGATATCAGAAAAATTTTTATTTCAATTTTTCCCCCTCATCAATTTAATATTTGTCAAAAGTAGAAATGTTTGAATTAGAGAGCAAACAAAAAATAAATAAAATGAAATAAAATAAATAAATAAAAATCGGTCGTTTTACTGAATGTCAGTATCAGTTCATATAAATACTAACTCAGAGAAACAATTTCAGAAATTTTTGGTAACTAATGTTGAAAAATTAAATGTCTACTAAAACTATATTCAACTCAGGAATTGACATGCTTTGTATCTAAAATTGTTCTTTTGCAGCCAGACTTATGGAGTTCATATGCCTTAAGAAAAAAAAAATGTAGAAAATTCAGGAAATTGAGATTTTGGTTTGAAATCAAATTCAGAAACATTCATTGTGAAACCTGGACAAATGGAATTTCTCTTTCTACATCTAATACTTTTCTTGTTTAGCTTGGTGACAAAATTCAAAGATGTCTTCTGAGATGGGCATCATGAAGTATCTAACAATTTTGCAAAAAGTATAACAGAAGAGTACTAATAATTTAATTAACTCATTGTGTCTTTCAAAACAAAAAATAGAAAGTTAATTTTGAGCTAATCCCAATTCTACATTGCTCAAAACACAGTGCTGCTTGTTTGGTTAATGTAAAACAATCATAATATTTTCTTTTTTCTTAGAAAAATTAAGGAATATTTTTTTAATGTTTGTTTATGAATCCTGACTTAGGTCTAAAGTGTATTAATGTTGTGTTTGCAAACAAAATTTATTTTTGCCAGAAAACGTACTGCAAGGTGGCCACTGGTCAGGGTTGGATTGGCTGAACGCAAATAAGAAGTTAAACAATCAACATTTAAAGCTTTCGAAATAGAGGAAGGAGAGATGAACTGCAGTTTGCCTCATCAACCGATTGCTCCCACGCAATTTTAAGTGTTTTATAGCATTATTAACTATTTCAGATTTTTAAAATCTTGCTCTTAATTATACATTATTTACTAAAAATTATAACTTTGGTTTTACCAAATTACAATTTATTAAATTATTTTGTATATTTTAACTTGGAAATGAACTCTTGTTTACTTTTCTTTCTTTCTATTTGTTTTTTAATTTAGAAAAAGATGATCATTCAGAAGATGAAGAATCTACTGGTACAATTAGCAAGAAAAATGTAAAGAAAAGAAGTTATTCTACATTTTATGGAGATATAGAAAAGATGAAGGTAAACAAGAAGTATTAATATTATTTTACTTTCAGAATATGTAAATTTTTTAATCACATTTTTTTTTTTTTTTTTTTTTTTAAGTATGCCTTAATATTTAAGAAGAGTCATTATAGAATATCAAATTAACAGTAGAAAGATGGATTGTTAAGCTAGTCTCTTATGTACAACTAGAAATACCTTATTAGTTACAGCTAAACAGTTATAATTTTTAATGACTGTTTTGCATGTATAATGGTTGAATAATCTATATTATAAGGTGTCTGCGAACGTTCTAGCTCTCAGAGACCCTCCGTATCATTGCCAATGGCTAAATCCCATTTTATTATATAGGGAAAATTGTTATGCGAATTGATGATTTTTCTTTATTTTTAACTTGCTTTTGTTTTTCCCAAAATTTATTTATTTGATTTTTAATACTTTATATTGATGTTATAAAGTGGAAAAAATTGATCAAAGTTCTTTTTTGCACATTATAACTTCAAAATGAAACATTAAAAAAAAAAAAAAAAAAAATTAACAATTGCAAATTTTCTGAAAATAAACATAGAATAAGAAAAAAAAAAAAAAAAAAAAAAGAGGTAATTGGGGAAATAAAGTCTTTGTGGATTGCGAGAACCGCAAGGGCATTTAATCCTTTTGTCAATAAATTGTCAACCAAATTCATTTCTTTCACTGTTAATTTTTAAACAATCATAGGTTTATTTAAAAAAAAAAAAAAAAAAAAAACATTGAAAAAGTCTCCTTTTTTTCATTATCAGTAGAAAAATAAATACTACTGTGAAAGTTGCCAAATTCTTTTCCCTATCTGTATGGTTAATATATTTTAAAGGAGACTTAGATATTTTCCATTAAACTACTTTCCAGGGGCCAATTCGCCAAGTGCCCCTAACACTTTAAAAGTATGTGAATATTAACATTGATAAAGCTCTTCTTTGCCAAATGTGTTAACCCGCTGTTCCATGCACAAAGCAGTAAATACTATACTAATTAATGCGCGAGATCGGACACAAAGCCTAGTGCCCAAATGCCTGAACCCCGAATAGGAAGTAGCTATTAGCTACTCTGGCATCTAGAAAAGAAAAGCAGACCAAAGAGACAAGCAAACTTGATACTCGAGAAGAATAAGAGGAAAATGGATGCACGCTTTTAACTTGATAGATATATTTTTACAAGAGTTAGAATAAATAAATAAATAAATATTATTTGATTTTTTAATAGAGAGAAAAATTCAAGTAGGGCCAGGCCCCAGGTGCCCTTAATGATGGACTGCCACTGTTATCTGGTAAAATAAATTGGGATAAATAAGTCAATAAATTAAGTTTAATGAGTATCTGGTGATTAAAATATTCAATACAAGAGTTAATTGAATGATGTTTAAAGAAATGAAGGGTTTATGACTCCAATTAGAAAATAATTGATCGATATTGGCCTTCTAATTACTTGTATCAAAAACCATAACTCATTGTATTTCTTTTTATGAATTGGTGAGTCAGAAACACTGGTTCTTGCAAACGCCAATCAATTGACTAATTAAACATAAAGTTTTGTTTTGGGATTGAATGGAATAGCCAATAGAAATTGTAGGAGGAGATTAATGTTCACCAAAATCACACCAATTTTATAACTATTAAAGATGATGCATGCAAAAATCGAGGGATTTTTCACTTATCTTAGTTGTTAAACATCTCTGCATCTGCCACCAATCTGAAAGTTAATTAACGATCAAAATCATGCAAGTTCTGGACGATGATGAGTCTCCGTTCCTTTTCCACCAGCCTGATCAATCTGTGTATTAGGGTGGTTCGAAAAAAATCGATTTTTTTTATTTCGGAATCACGTTACCTCTCAAAAGTTGCAGTTTGGTATCCTCAATTGGGAGAAAAAAAATTCTAAGTTGACATCTTCAGTTTGTGCATGAGGCTGAAAGTTTGAAAAAATATGGTAAAAATTGAAATTTTCAAAAAATAACAAAATTAGTTTTTTTGTAATTTTTTATAATGCAACAGCCATAAATTGTCAGTATTTAGCATAGTTTGAACCTAAAAAAATATTTTATAGCTTTTACATAATATCTTTAGTTCGCACATACGCCTTAAATTGGGCTAAAATTGCCTAAAATTTGAAATTTACGTGTTTAATATAAGATTCTTTCAGATTCCTCAGATGTGTTGGGCATTGTTTTAAATTGAGATTTATAGTCAAATGGTGGCATAGCTGACCTTGAGAGCAAAGTTGTTCTTATGAAACCATCCATATTCTCTTCTCCACATACTTTAGTACAAGATTCTGTTACGAGCTTTACAATTCTTTCGACACTTTGCGTATGACAAGGACATTTAATTAGCTCGAACTCTGGGAGAACATTAGTATTAATAAGTTCTTCTAGGCTTTGCGTTGACACATTGCTCATTATTCGAGGAGGTGTAAGTTTGCACTTGGACCAATCAATAATTTCAATGTAATTTGAAGCTGCAAAATTGATGGTCGGTTGTTGAAAAGTTCACACCGATTTCCTTTTTGGTTCTTGTTTTCTTGCTTATAGCAATCTTCGAATATTTAGCTGTCTTACGTGCACTCTCTCATCTGGTACCATTAAAATTAAAATGTTTTCGGGATGACAAGAATACGCATTCCTCTGAATGACAGGATCAATTATTTTATGTACCCTGTCAGGCATCTGTCTTGTCTTCTGCACTAATTTAAACACGTGAACTGCTCAAAACTTTACAGAGGGGTGCATTTTAATTCGAAGCCATACTGGAGCGTATATCTTCATAATATAGTTGACCAGCAGTTTAATTTCGTCAGAAGGTTTTACTTCAGAAATATATAGTCTTAAGATCCTATTTGCACAAGTTAACCACCTAGAGTTACTAAGAGGACCAGGTTCTTTCAGAGTGAGATCTGGCGCACACTCTCCTCTCTCGATAAACATTAAGTAAATACTGTTGGTTCTTGCGTAAGTCAGTTTTGGTCACATTTATCTCCTCACTATTAATCCTTTCAAAATTAGCAACAGGGAGTTTTTTACAGTCAGTGAACTTCTTGCCATGTCCTGAGAAACTTGTGTGTCCCATAGTATCACCATCTACACTTTCAAACAAATGTATCAATGGAAGTTCGCTGAAATGTAATAAACATATAAACCATTGTAAAGGACGACCAAGTTACGAATAACACAGTTTTTCCATCCTGTGTTAGTCGCTGTTCCATCACATCCAATTGCAACAAGATCAAATTTATTGTTTTCTAAATATCAAAATATGCTATTAGCTATTTCACTGCCAGTGACCCTTGTAGGTGTCAAATCAGATACTTTCCACCAAGCTCTTGAACCAAGCCTCATTCTTTAGTCTGCGATACATTTTGTTACCATTCTTTTACTGATAATAAGAGTTATCTTTTCTCCCATCAAAATACAGTCCATGTAACTCTACATTTGGAGAGTCTGATTGTAAAGAGTATTGAATTTTATGTTTTTCTTGTCTGATCTTACTCTTATCTATTACTAGAGACATATCTCCTTTATTTATCATGCCTACATCTTGCAAAACACAGGAAGTAATAGCAGCAGTGGTTCTCTCGGATGTCCCATACCTATCGCTTATTAATGCTGTTGCAGGAAGCTTAATTTGCATTTGCGATGTTGACGGCAAACTGTCACATTTTGCTTCGTTACTCTCAAACTGGCTATTTTGGTCAGAATTTATAAGAGTATCTCTTTTGCTAGCTTTAATGTCAGGTTCAGCAATCGCGTTTTTCTTTTCACTTTCCATTCTTTTATTTCTTTTTGCGATCTTATTAATCTTTACTCTATCCAAAGTGCTAATATATTTTAAACGACCATTTTGCTGTTCGTACAAAAACTCTCTCTCAATAATAGGGATCTTATTTCCTTTATCACATTTACAATCCATAATTACTTTACAGTTACAAAAGATAGACTTCTTACCACACGGACACGCAAAATTCATTACACGTTTGCAGGAAGCAACATCAAAAAGTTTGGACTTCGCTTCATTAACAAAGTGATTGAGTTTAGTCTTGAAGTTAAATTTATCTTTGTCATGACTAAATGACTTTCTTAAAGTGTAGTACTTATTACGGTAATCCTTTATCAATTTAACAATACGTTCATGACTGACCATTGGTATAGAAGCTTTACAGTACAGTTCTTCTATTTGAGCAGCAATGCAATCTGAGATCTTTGAAAAAGATTCGTTTTTACATATTTTGATGTTTCTTTAAAACAAGCTAACAAAACATCTGCACACGTGGGTAAAACACTTTGATTTAACTCTTTTGGGGCACCGTAAGCGTTTAGAAGTTTTCGGGGATCCCATTATTTAACAGAATATATCATCTAAAAGTTTTTTTTTTAGGTTGAAACAGAGCTATATGCTAACAATTTATGGCTGTTGCATTATAAAAAATTACAAAAAAAAAAACTAATTTTATTATTTTTTAAAAATTTCAATTTTTAACACATTTTTTCAAATTTTCAGCCTCATGCACGAACTGAAGATGTCGACTTAGAATTTTTTTTTTTTTTTTTCCCCATTGAGGATACCAAACTACAACTTTTGAGAGGTAACGCAATTCCGAAATAAAAAAATTGATTTTTTCAAACCACCCTATTAAATAAAGATGTGTTCCTGAAACCAATCTTGTTTTCTTCTTAAGTTTCATGACCACAAACTCTCCTCAGACTATGTTACATATATATATTTATGAAAATTATAGTCTGTTATAAAACAACCCAAAGCCAAAAAATTGCAGTATAGTTGTTCTGAAATCTACTAACAGGGAAAAAAATATTAGAGCCAATTTGATTTATATTAACTTGATGTGACTTTCTCTTTCTAGTAAACAATGCCTTCCTCCATCTAAATGAATCTGTCATATTAATTTTATGTGGTAATTTGTTAATCATTGAAACTCGAGTGATACAGCTTTTAAAGCTTTAAACAAAAAAAAAAAAAAAAAAAAAAAAGTTAGAATTTTCAGGAAAGACCAAGTGTCCCACCTTACCTCCATGAGCTAGCCCTTATGGCCCTCACATCATACTAACTTTGGGACGTATGCTTCTTTAAATACTGGAAAGATTGATAAGAGATCTATAACCCTGATTAAAATCTTATAATTATGGTAATTGTCTGTCATCAGAGAATATAGACCATGACTGCCTTTTATTTTGCAGGTATCATATATGAAAGAGGATTTAAAAAAAAAAAAAAAAAAAACAGGCACTGCAAACCTATTAATTACCTAAGTTTAGCAGGGTGTCTACTGACTTGACAGAAAAAAAATTCATGACCTCAAAAAAATTTTCATGACCTTTTTTATCGACATATCCAACCTTTCTTTTTAAATTAACATATTCTTTTTTTTTTTTTTTTTTTCCCCGATATATCACCTTGCTTTATTTTTTAAATTATTGTTTAACAATATTAATTGTTTAATAAAAAAAAAAAAAAAAACCTGAAAACTTTTTTTTTTTTATTAGCAATCTAAGTAAATAGTAATGGAAATCAATCTAAAAAGACATATATAACTACATAGATATGTACTCTATTTGTACAATGTTGTAATTATTAGTTTTTGGGGGGATTTGAAAATTGTCATTTATTTTCCTTGCATTAAGAAGAGGAATACATGCATTAAAATTTTTTTCAAATCTACAAACATTTTTTTTTTCCACCGAAAAGACTAAGAATAGAAGAATAGAATTATTAAACTAAAAAAAGTATCTCAAACTTTGCATTTCGATGTCTTTCTTATACTTCAAAACAGAATAGAGTCTGAATTAGAAAAAATTAGTTCATTCAATTATACATTAATACTGTTTTGATTAACAAAATATTTTGAGCATACATATATTTTTAAAAATTTTAAATGTTAAGTAAAAAAAATTCAAATTTTTTTTGGGGGGAGGGCACAACAAAGGTTAGAATGCCTGTAGATTTTCATAGAAGATAATTGTGCTTTTTAAAGATACAAATGACTATATTAGGTTTATAATCATGTTTATATATTGTCGTGTAGTACGACATCGTGTTTATTTAATTTCAATCAATTCCCCATTAAACTTATCAAAATCGATCCATTATTGAAGCTTCAGACTAAATTCCATTAAGTTTCACTATTCTACCGTTTCGCCCCTGCACAATTGCTTTGCAGCAACGCTCGAATTTTCACTCTTTCGTTCTTCCGTAGCGGACCCTACTAGCTTTACGGTAAGATACGTGAGCGCTCGCTCTGATTGGCCAGGCAGCGCCGTGACGTTTTAGGAAGCTGGTTCTCATCTACCGCGATCTTCTAGCAAGAGAAGAGGACTTGCCATGGGATAGTGAAGACGTGTTCGGGTATGGTCGCGCTCGCGCGCGCGCCATGTGCGTTTTACGAAATTGTTCGCGTGCTGATTTCTATCTACCTTTTTCATCTTCATTTATCGTTAAAATAGACAGAGTTGTCAATAAATTAATTTAACATATCTAATCAGTAGTGTATTATAATATGTATTTTCAAGTTTTAATGGAATTTAGTTCGTAAATCGCAAGGATTGAAATGGATTATAATTCCTTCTGTGGCTACATCATTGCGTGCAACCAAGATGACACTAAGCGGTCCAGAGCCCATTCCTGATGATTATTGGTCCATTAAAGTATTATGAAAAATCTAGCCATTGCCTTCGCCTGACTTATTTTGGAATTTGGTAAGACCTTTCTTATTTTACTCTATCTCGACTGAATCTCCCTACAGTGCATCATAGCGAATCTAGCTAACGCCGAAGGGTTTTTGTTCTACACAACGCGCCTCTTTCTCGTCAGTATTGTAGTCCACACGATCACAGCTTGAATTATTAAGCCATTAAATTTTAAGACCCTTTTCTTTGCATAAACTCTATATATTATGTAATGATAAACTCTAAAAATTAAGTCGATAGCAGTACCCAGAGTCTGCTATTCGACATGTGGTGCACGTGCCATTTTCGCACGATGTATGGCTATTCGACAGCGAGATTTATTTGAGAAGAAAGTAGTTATAAAAACATTGAAAAGCAATATTTCAGAACTCTCAAATTGAAGAAGAGATTGAGTAAATTAGTACATTTAAGATCAAATTTTTTTTTTTCGTTCAACCGGAACTTGACTGTTAATTCCGTTTTATTAAATTAAGCCTCTGCACGCCTGGACTTCGCCGTTACACCGTTTTGTTAACATACAATAAGTCGACGATCTTTTAGAAGTTATAAAATCATGCTACTTCAGTAAAACAAGTATTGAGGAAGTAACACTCTTAGGATTGACGATGGAGACCTATTCTGATGAAGTGTTAATTTCTACTGTATCCTTTTTAACATGTTAACACCCGTTAGTTTTTTTTCTTTCGTTCTCCAATAGCACGAACGTTGGGAACTATGAAACTATCCAAGGAAATCCAGTCTGTGCCTAGCTAGGGTCTATATTTTTTTTCTGTTTGGACATTTTACTTTGTAAATGTCCAGTTAAAAATTTTTCTCATTTTATATCTATCTTCAAAGATCCAGTTTTGCTCGTTTTATGTGTTGTATTAATGTATGCATATATAAAAAAAAAAGGAAAAATGTTTATGTTATCATGTATACAGGGATCCAGTTTTTTTTCTCTTAATGTTTGGCCGACAAATTTTTTTTGTAAATAATTTTTTGTGTGTGTTTTATATATATTTTTTTTTTCAGTATTAGAGCCTTTCAGACGCGCTGATGGCAATTTTTTTAACGTGGTACATATATATTTATTGAAATATTGTGTTTTTTTATTAATGTGTCCAAATGCATATAATATACAATTATTTTTTTTTTTATCTTTCTAAGTATCATGATTTATATAGCTTTATATTTACAAGTCACGAAATGTGAATTAATTTTTCCATTTGATTTTTTTATTTTTGATCATTTACAATTTAGTTATAATTACATGGAAAGAGCCAATTTTAAGTCACAATTTTAAGTAATATTGATTTTTGAGTTAATTGTGGTGGCTCTACGTCATGCTTGGTGACACGGAGAATTTATGTGTTTTTATTTATTTTATTGATTATGTATATATATTTTTTTTAGCCTTGCTCATATATTCACATTCATTTTAATTTTTGAGTTTCGTGGTGGCTCTACATCAAGCCATACTACGTAAAGTTTTTTTTTATGTTGTATTTAACTTATTGCTTACGTAACCTTACTCATATATACACATTCCTTTTTCAATTTCTTAAGGTAGTTTTTTTTTGTCAACTTTTAATAGCTACAAAGTCTGAATTTTAGTGTATTTATATATTTTTTCTCATTTATCACATATTTATAATATATGAATGGATTATATTATGGCTTATACATAGACTTTAGGGGTAGCTAAGTTTCCCAGTCAGTTATATAAAAAAAAAAAAAAAAAGAAAAGAAAAAGAAAACAATTACACAAACAAAAATTTTTTTTTTTCCACATTCTTTTTGTATTCATATTCACATTAATAGAATGACTTGTTACGTAAAAGTAAGCTCTTTACGTCATTCTAACCTCAAATTTTTTTTGGCTTCTCACATTATAATGTCACTTAATTAAAAGTCTTTGTATTTCATTAAAAAAAAAAAAAAAAAAAAATGTCTCAATTTTACACATATGTTTTCTTGTAAAACTTAATTGTGTTTTCTTCACATAGTTTTTTTTTCTCTCCAATCTTATGTTTTTGTGTGTCACATAACTTCAATTTTGCTTTGCATTTCCAAAACTTTATTTCATTTTTAAATCTCCATATAACCTGCACATTCTAATGCATTGGGTTAGGAGTCGTCAAAATATTTTTATTTACATTTATTCACATTCAATTACCTTTATTTGTTTTATTCATTTTTCAAAACCTTTTTTTTTCACTTTTCAAAAACTTCAATTTATTTCTCTAAATCTCCATATAACCTGCACACTATAATGCATTGGGTTAGGAGGCATCAATATACATGTTCGATTCACAACTATTTGCATTCATTTAACTTTAGTTACGTTTTAATTAAGTTTTACACCTTTAGACTTTAGTTTTTCTTGTTCTGTGTTAGATTTTGGACTTCAACTTGTTCAACTATGTTCAATAGTTTATTTTCACACATTTTGGACAGCGTTTATTTTGGCGGTGTAAACGTCTGGACCTTTCACAATTTATACACTTTACACATTTTCACTCACATTCACCAGTTGTTTTAAGGGTGACAATTTGGTGGTGAGATTGCATAGATTGTTATGGGTTGATTTCTGTTTTCTTTCATGGTTCTTGATTTGCTTTTGTCTATTTATCTAATAGGTGATCTTTATTTCATTTATTACATACACGTTCATTTTGGTTCATTGCAATAGGAGTTTTTTTTTTACCTTCGGGTGCTCTTGCTTACATTAATATAATAGCTCTTCATGTGGTTCTCCTTTCCTACACTCATTGGCACCCATTGATGGGAACTTGACGTCCTTTGGTTCCTGTTTATGGATAATACGCTATGGTACTGCTGGACAGACCTATGCAGTATTGTGTCATTTGTGCAGTATAGGCAATGACCACTGTTTAATATTGTTACCATACACCTTTTTATTTATTCATTTCAATAGTCTTTTACTTTTATAACCTTAGGATATTTTTTTATGTACATTAATAGGGGAATAATTTTCCTTCTTACTTACACACTCCTATTCACACATTCAATAGTTGATTTATTTTATGCTATATGCAGTTAAATTTTTCGGGTTTGATTCTTATGTGAAGTGCAATGTTCATTTTTGGCATTGTTTGTGGTCTATACAGGAGCTGCACATAAGAGGACCAATTTTTACCATCGGTAGATCCACTTACTCTCCATGGTTGTTCATGTGTACTTTCACAGTCGAGTCAACCTGTCCAATTCATTTGTTTTTTTTTTCTTGCTACGTCATATGTTGTTACATAATTTTCACATTTACACATCCACACTTTTCAATTTTACTTTTGAAATATTGTGCATTTATTTACACTTCACACATTCCTATAATATGACATTTTCTCATAAGCAATAGATTTATTCATGTTATGTGACAATTTTTTTGGGTATTCAATCTTAGTACTAATATTCACATGTTACCTTATTTTTTTTAACAGACTTAAATTCTCAATATTTTTGTTTGTTGTTCCCAATTCACTTACGTAAACACATTTCATTTGTTTTCGTGCTTTATATTTTTTTATTATTCAGTTCACTTTTGTGACTCTTGTGAGTTCTTCAATAGTATACTATGAGTACACAATTTTCTAATTACACTTACACGTATACATTTCATTTTTACATTGGGTTAACGACACATCATAACCCAAATTTATATTTTCACATCCTATAGTTTTTTTAAAATGTGACATTTTTTTAGTTTAATTACCAATGTATTCAAGTGCATCTTAAAGTTAGATGTGTACAATTTGATTAACAGATAGTTTCTTTTTACCAGTATTTTCATACAATACTTATCAGAACACATATCATTGTTTAAAAAAAAAAAAAAAAAAAAAAAAAATGTGTATGTTTAATTACTCAATTTAATCTGATTTTTTTTATATTATGTGTGTTCATCAACATTTGATTTCAAAATTTTTCATTAGGCTTTGCTATAGCTATATATATATTTTTTTGTGTAATTTCATTATTTTTTTATATGATTCATATATTAGTCGGAAATACTAGATGTTTTATTGTGTGTGTATTACTTATTTAAAAATTAGTTATCATAGTCCTCTTCAGCAATTAGATCACTATTATGTAAATGAATGGTCATAAACTAAAAGGTTGGACTATAAATTTCATAGAAACTTTTAGTGATAATAAAGACTGTAATACAAGGGTTACTTTTAACATCAAATATTACATATTTATTGGTCTGCCAACGCATCAATTAGTGATTGCATATATCATAAAATATTTCAATAAATTTGTCCAAATGGCAGAATGATTTAAAACAAGGCACTGACCTTATGTTTATGTATTATAATAAAAAAAAAAAAAAAAAAAAAGGGTTTTTTTTTATTGACATCTACAGCAATAATTTTATTCATACAACTATGAAAAAGCTCGTCTTGTGTTCATAATTATTTATGTATGCTTTTATTTATATTCACCTCTCATTTTTTTGTTTTCATTGCCTTATTTTTAGCAACTGACCTATTTCAATATGTATAAAAAAAAAATATATAATAGTTATTCTTCCCTTTAATCCCTTCTTACGGTTGTATCGGGATTGCATCTTCCTGCAGGGATGTGGTCCTGATGTTCGCCGTCCTCTTGCATTCTCTCCAATCTGGGAATATCCTAGGCCCCATTCCCGAGTTGAAGAGATGCCTTCCATACCTTTTTAGGCCTCAATGTTTTGTTGTCTTTATATGTTTTTTTTTTTTAGCGTAACTGGTTGTTTGTAGTCACAGATGAAGACTTATTCTTTTTTGTACAATTCAAAATGTTATAACATACTTACTTCTCAATTTCTGTGAAGGTTCAATAAGACTGTAGTACGTTTTAGCAAACACCAATTTTTCTTTCTCAACTACAATCTATGGCAATGTTATGTGAATGTAAAAATGTGAGTTGTATGTTAACGTTAAATAAGACACAAGACTAAGGTAAAAAATATGATTTTATTTATATCAAATCAAATCTTTGTAAGAGGTATACTTACCTATATGCTGTCATATTGCAGCTCATTATGTAACATCAAGTTATGTCAATTTTTTTAGACACTATGTGTGTCGGCCTGTAACCCTTTGTATAGGGCTCGTCCGTGACCGTCTGACCCGTCTTCTTGGTTGCCCTTGCTCTTGCTCCGGTTGTTTCTTGGCTTTTCCACCCTGTGCTTTTTGTTTTTTTTCAAATCCCGTTTTTGGGGAGAGTGTCGTGTAGTACGACATCGTGTTTATTTAATTTCAATCAATTCCCCATTAAACTTATCAAAATCGATCCATTATTGAAGCTTCAGACTAAATTCCATTAAGTTTCACTATTCTACCGTTTCGCCCCTGCACAATTGCTTTGCAGCAACGCTCGAATTTTCACTCTTTCGTTCTTCCGTAGCGGACCCTACTAGCTTTACGGTAAGATACGTGAGCGCTCGCTCTGATTGGCCAGGCAGCGCCGTGACGTTTTAGGAAGCTGGTTCTCATCTACCGCGATCTTCTAGCAAGAGAAGAGGACTTGCCATGGGATAGTGAAGACGTGTTCGGGTATGGTCGCGCTCGCGCGCGCGCCATGTGCGTTTTACGAAATTGTTCGCGTGCTGATTTCTATCTACCTTTTTCATCTTCATTTATCGTTAAAATAGACAGAGTTGTCAATAAATTAATTTAACATATCTAATCAGTAGTGTATTATAATATGTATTTTCAAGTTTTAATGGAATTTAGTTCGTAAATCGCAAGGATTGAAATGGATTATAATTCCTTCTGTGGCTACATCATTGCGTGCAACCAAGATGACACTAAGCGGTCCAGAGCCCATTCCTGATGATTATTGGTCCATTAAAGTATTATGAAAAATCTAGCCATTGCCTTCGCCTGACTTATTTTGGAATTTGGTAAGACCTTTCTTATTTTACTCTATCTCGACTGAATCTCCCTACAGTGCATCATAGCGAATCTAGCTAACGCCGAAGGGTTTTTGTTCTACACAACGCGCCTCTTTCTCGTCAGTATTGTAGTCCACACGATCACAGCTTGAATTATTAAGCCATTAAATTTTAAGACCCTTTTCTTTGCATAAACTCTATATATTATGTAATGATAAACTCTAAAAATTAAGTCGATAGCAGTACCCAGAGTCTGCTATTCGACATATATTTACGCTACTAAATAATAGTAACCTGAAAATCGGCATGAACCCATAACAGAGAATTTTAATGACCCACACCCGATTCAAAACCTAAACTGAAAGTTAATAATTCATCTAAAAATCTTGCTATTTAACTTATAAAGTAATTTTTTTTTTTGCTATACAATTGGTAAATAATTTAAAAATAACTTAAAATGTAACTACTAATGCACCAAGTTAAAAGTTTTAAAATCTGAAAAATGGATAAACAATAATTTTTAAACATTTAGGTGTACAAAATGTTCTTCAAGTTTAGTAATAAGTACAAAACTTTGAATAAACACCATAAAATGCAATAAACTCGCAACAATTGTTTCAGGTTGAGAAAAACCCGACCATTCATAAGGCGAGCAAAGTAGGCACAAGTGCTGCAAAACAACAATGCACCAAAGAATATGTTGCCGAATTATGTTTTTGCCCATTAAAGAAATTATTTTGAAAGATATTCTCAAGTTGACCCGATTCGTATAGAAAAAAATTCAATCAACTCAACCTGAACTGCAAGAGAAAAAAAATGTTCGACTCGACCGGTGAAATTGGGTTACCTGAATCAATACGTGACTCTAGCCGACAGTCGAATTTCATGACCTATTCTTAACTTTCATGACCTATTGCTGAATTTCATGACCCATTGTTGATTTTCATGACCTAGTAGACACCCTGTTTAGGGATGAGTATCTTCCGCCTTTAGGCTGATTTCTGCCTTTTTAAATTCTGTTGAAAATGTGTATTTGTACTCTGCCACTCATTAAAGAAAATAGTTTGCTTTTTGAAAAATTAATTTTTATTTTTTCTTTCAAAAACTTTGTGGAATTGCTTGATTCCCTTTTCCAATTTTCCACTCTACTCATTATACCTCTGCTTGCTTACACAAATTACAAAATTAACCTTTAAAGCATTTTAATTTTATTTGATTTATCACTGTTCACTCTAAATCTTTTGCTTGGCTGTAGTTTCTTTCTATTTTCATTTGTAAGAAGCTTCCACCATTTCTAAAATTGTCCAAGTTATTCCCCATCTATTTCTGCCCCCTCTGCCCTCCTCCTTTGGATTGAAATTTCATTTATGGAAAAGCTTGATTTATCTTTTTAATTTTCTGCTTTATTACCCCCCCCCCCCCTCCATCCCCAATGAGAAATCAATTATTTTTTACTAAAGAAAAAACTACTGTTATTAAGAATACTAGTATAGCATGTACAAATGAAATAAATAAATGTATATTAATTTATGATTTCCAAGGTTGATTTATATCTTAAAAAATTTTAATGGATGACTCCATTGATGATCATATATTTTTAATTAAATAAGCGATATATATATAATATATATAGATTTTTTTTTTTTCCCTCTACATTATTTGTAAAATTGATATTTTAATTAAAATATTTTTCTTTATCATGTTTTTATACTGCTGAAAAATAAGTAATAATTTATTTCTGTTGAAACTTTATTAGGAAAGAGCTGACAAGAATCATACTTTTATTTCTATTAAAATTCCCGAAGTACCTATTCGAGTGAGTTATAAAGGAAAGAAAGAAAAAAATTTAGAAGATGTCCACGATTTAAGTTTGGTCTTGTCTACAATTGAATATCATAACAGAACATGGACTTGGCTTGATTTGCTTATGGCATTAAAAAATGATGCCAAGAAAATTCTTTTAGCACAGGTAATTACTGGACATTATTTTTGTTTATTTATATTATATATTCAATAGATAAAAATAAATATTTTGTTTATAACCTTTTTAAGTTTAACTTTCATGACAATACTTACACTGGGTAGTTAAAATTTTGTGCGAGTTTTTTGCATATAAACTTATTAACAAATTTAGGCAAAAAAATTATTAATGAATTTGAAGATTATTTCTCTAAATACCAATTAATTGAAAAATCACAGAAAAATATAATTAAATTATTCAAAAAAATATTAACCATAGCCCTATGTCATTTTCTCTGAAATTCACAGAAAGACATGGGATTTTTTTTTAAGTAATAAAAAATTTACTGTTAAATTAGTCTATTCTTTCTTCGTCAGATGGCACTTTAATTGAAAAATTACTTCTCAACAATGGAAGTATGACTATAAATTCTTAATTGTATTCAAATTAATGTGCCAACAAAGTCTCTTAGAAACAATCATTTATTTGTCACTCCATTTGTAGAGCTTTCTGTGAATTTGGATATTTTTAACATGTCTTTGTTTTTAAGGCTAGGTGTTTTGAACTTTTAAATTCATAACAGGTTTTTATTTATTTATTTTCTTTCTTCTTCTTCCTTTTTTTCTTTTTTTTTTTTTTTTTTTTTAATATGTTTGATGTATTCTATTATAGTTTTATTCAAGCAACACTGTAATTGGATGTTTCTATAGTGTGCTTTTCTTTAAATAAATAAATGTTCAATGTGACAATGGCCATTAGACATTATGCATTGGGAATTCTTATTGGAAAGCCTCACTAACTATGATTTATCACTTAACTAGTCACAATTTTCTTTGAATGATTAACAGCAGTAATAAGCAATGTATGTTTAATTTAAATATTTGTTAAGATTTGAAATCGTATACAACATGCCAAAATCAGATTAATCAGTATTTCCAACATGATGTTATTTGAAAAGGTGGATCTCTTTAAAATGTGAGAGAATACTTTCAATACCATGCTATCTGTTGGTGAAAAATGTAACTATTAGATTTTTTATATATACAGTAGAAGATCTTTATAACGCAAAGCTAAAAACACAAGGTTTTGCGTTATATAGAATTTTGCATTATATAGATCACATTTCACACATCGTCAAACTTACCTTGTAAACATGGCCAAATATGTATGTCTGAAACATATCAAAACAGAGTAGGACATTTTAAAGTTACATTTCTTGGAACAAAAAATTGGGTGAATAATAACTTTCATTCTAAAATTTACTTTATAAAGATAGTCCATGTATGCCTGTACAAAATCATTTATTATACTGCTCACTTAAAAAAAAAATTAATGATAGCAATTTTTTCATTAAAAATCTCTGAATTAAGCAGATAAAAAAAAAAAAAAAAATGTATCACACTTACTTCTAAACAAAGTAACAGTTTTTTAGGAAGTATTTCTTAACTGCAAAATTTATTGTTTATATCCAAGAAATTTTGCGTTATATAGAGAATTGCATTATATAGAATTGCGTTATAAAGATCTTCTACTGTATAAAGAAAATCCCACATTTTTCTGCACATTTCAATGAAAACTGCATAGCATTATGGTCAATGTTTTTTGAATGGTGTGTATTTTTATTTTTTTTCTGTAAATTTTGGATCACCCAGTATACAACCAGTATAAGGGACAAAAAAAAAAAAAAAAAAAAAAATGCTGTATTTGGATGTTTTCCTTTTTTTTTTCTGCAACCGCCTATTTTATCATTTAAAAAGAAAATTTTTGAACAGATTTTATTACATCGTCCTCCATGAACACTTTACAATTGATCCATATATTAAAAATAAAACACAATTGTCAGGAAAATTGTAATTTTAGAAAGTATTTCAAAAATGGCAAGGGTAAGACATTAATGATACCACAAAAAATATTAATTTTAGTATGAAAATCAAAAAACATTTTAATATGCGAGATGGCAAAATAATTAAATGTCAATGAAATATTTGTGAAATGTTTTTTGCATGATATAAGATTTTTTGGCTTTAGGTAAGCTCATGTAAACAAAATGACCGCAAGTTAAAAAGCAAATATTTATAAAATTTCTTTGTATCATGTTCAGAACTTAGAAAAGATTAAAAAAAAAAGTGTTTAGCAAAATAATTTCTTCAAAACAGTGCAGCAAAAATTAAACAAAGCAAGTTAAAAACCAGAAGATCTGCAGAAAAAAAAAGCCATTATTAAAAAAAAATAATTTAAAAAAAACAAGACTTGAATGACCAAAAAATTAAAAATATTATCAGTTAATTATTGGATGGAACTGGTTTTCTCTGACGAGTCACATTTCATTTATTTCGAGTTGGCAGAATCATGCTAATTGGACGACGAATAGTTGACCAACTATGAAAATTGCACTTTTAAAACAATGACACATTCTCTGTATATTATAGTACAGAGGTACATAATTTTTCAAGGAATCTGGCAAATTTTCAAGCTCAAGAGGTCAATTAGCTTGAAATAAAGCATGGCCTTTGAAAAAGTGGTGTCTGAACGACTATTTTGGAGGTGTCTTAGACTTTTCTACAATCAGCATTTCAAGATGATAATGCACCTTGCTACATGGCATCTGTGGTGCATTTATTTGATTCAAATTGTTAAATTTACCTATCCACTTCTCTGAGTACCTATAATTTTGTAGTAATCATAATTTTTTTTTCATTTTAAGTTAAATCTCCCAAAGAATATTGCAGAATTTTATCTTTACTAGACCTGGAAATAGTCATAATCTCCAGAGCCGGCGCCAGGGGTGAGACACCTGAGGCAGCCACCTCAGAGCGCACGCATAGAAGGGTGCCATTTTGCTTTTGTATTGAGTTACAATTCACTCACTGTGTGTGTCAAAGTTTAAAATAATAATAAGAAAATAATAAGAAAAATAAAATAAAAAATATATCTATATAAAGCAGGAATTCAGTTTTCTTATCTATGTATATGAAATATTTCGTTCTAAGAGAATGATTGTTTCATTATCAACCAGCAAGAGCCTCTGCACATAAAGCAGGAGATTTCGTGAAAACATTCTTTCCATGATGCCAATGGCGTACCAAGACGAAGTGTCGCCCGGGGCATACATGCATTTTGCTGCTCCTTAAAAGGTCTAAAAATACTTAAAAATGCCAAAAACTGGATAATGCAGGTATATATATAGGTATTTATACTAATAAAGGAATATGTCTTTCCATTTGTGCATCTGCCTGTGCAACTATAGTGTATGTAAGCATCCACACATCACAGAACACCAAAATTTGGCAATTGGGCATATCGGAGAATAGTTGGGAACAAAACATGAAAAGAAAAATTATAACTTTGTTAAATGTTTAATGCAAACTTTGTAAGTTTCACATTTAATACCTTTTTGTTAGACTTCAATACGGCATATGTTTCAAACCTCAGAAACTTCTATTATATTTAAAATATTTTTAATCAAAGCATTGGCAAAAACTTTTAATGTGTTCGATACATTATATTAGGGTTGGTGTTTAATGCGACACGGTCAATTGGGCGCACCAGTAAACAGGTACCTGCTTTGTCAGCGAACAGATTGTATATATGTCTGCCTCGGGTAAAAAGTTCTGCTGGTTTCTGTGAACGGGAATCTTCTGCTTTTAGAAATTTTAGGGATCACGAATAGCCTGATGGTTTTTGCCATGATCAAAACTGTTTAGAGCATTTGAAGCTTTTATTTTTGTTTTTATCTGTAGTAAATAATTTTGCTGATACAACTTTTTTTTCTTGTAGTATATAAAGTTGGTGTTTAATGTAATGAGTTTAGGACTCCAATAAATGGGTGTTTGTATGGTGGGTGAATGAATAATTTCTAAACGTTTGCTCACATCGAAGGCACCACAAGCGATTGCAAGTGGGAATTTGCCGTAGTCAAAATTTTGAAGGATCGCTAACATAATGGTAATGTTTACTACAGTCGGAATTGTTTAAAGAAAAACATCGAATTGAAAGTGAAGCAGTCTAAATTGAATGAAGATTTGCTACAGTCAGAGCTGCGAACCAGTTGGTCGCCGAAAGTGGTTAGTGCAAAAGAATATAAAATGTGGGAACAATTCATTGGCCCAGATTTATTTTACAATAGTAATACGTGTAGCCGAAGATATGTGTAAAACAAACTACATTTACGACTGGATTTCACGTGCCTTTTGATTTTGCAAACTCTTGAGTCAATAGACCAAAATCAGTTTTATCCATAAGGTATAAAATATTGCTCTATAGATAATATAAATACACTAGTAAACCTTGTTCGGCTAATTCCAGATCTAGACCATAGGTAGTTTTTGATGAGCTTTAATTTTGAAAAGGACTGTTGAATCAATCAACACTAATTGCATGAACTATGAAAACTTTTAAAAGCATTACAATACTCGACAATGAATCAGTAAAACTAAAGTGCTGGATAAACTGAAGAAATTGAAAAGGCCCTTTTATATCTTCAGCATCATCAGCAATTACATAATTTTGAATCGCTCTCTTTTAATACTTTCATCAAAAATATCTACATCAACAATTATAGTCTTCATCTGACAAATTGGATGAAATTAGAAAAGTGTGTTTTTTTCAGTTATCATAATGTCTTTAGAATTTAGATTCGAATTTTTCAATCAGTCAGTCTGTCACTGAATCCTTTTATCTTCTTAGCTCAACCTCGTAAGATAAAGCGGTATCAACAAATTCTTTATTGCTCTTACCTTTTCTTTTTGTAAATATAACACTCAGTGTATTCATTATTATATTAAAATAAATTTTGGTTAAATAAATCAATGCATCATCTACTATTTTGTCCTTTTACTGTTGCCTAAGCAAATAGATAAGAAGTGATATTTATTTCATCTCACTATAGTGTAAGGCAAAGGAAAATGCAAAGGACTGAATGATGAAGATTTTGTGAATTTTCTCATTTCAAAAATTGACGGTACTTTTGTACTATGACATTCCATTAATCATAAACAGAAATTGCATATGTATAGTGCAGAAAATAAATAATATTAGTAAAGTACTTTGTTTGTAGTATGTTTAAATCCATGAAGATGATTTAATTTAATGAATAAATATGCTCAGCCAACTACATCCAGTTTTCAATTATCAAGTCTTAATTGCATTTGATTTTCTTTTCTGGGAGAATCATACACTTATTTATTTATTGAGAGAGAGCTAATATTTCTGAAATGCTGTCTTAAATTTGATTTTAACAGCAAAATGTATAAAATATATTATTTCCGCAATCGTAACATGTTTAGACATTCAAATTTTAAAACAAAAAATATTGAATATGCAAAGTTTTAAACTAATAATAAAATTTTAAATTTAGAAAAGTTCTGAAACAGGGTTTCATTGTTTTCCTGATTCTTCCACCAATATTTTCCTTTTGAAAATTTTAATAGTAAGTTTGCACGATCGATTGAGTAAAAAATTATTATATAAATATACTGGTGAAGAATCAGTGAAAAAATTTCAATTGTCAAAACCCTGTGGAAGGAAAAAAAAATGAAATTTTTATTTTGTGAAGAATAGGTTAGCTGAACTTTCATGGTTGATGAATAAATTTCTAAAATTCAAATTTCATGGTCTGTTGGTGTTTTGCCATGATTAATTATGTCACTTGATATAGTTGTGTTTACAGACTCGGTGACTTTGCCAACGAATGTTATGTGAGAAATACCTAGCTGGTAATCAACCAGGGTAGCTCAATGGTTTGAGCATCTGCACATAAAGCGAAAGGCCCGGGTTCCATTCCCAGCTCTGGTATTTTTCACATAGTATAAAAAATCAGCCTTCTACTCCAAAATTTTCTTAAATGAACTTTCATGGTTGATGAATAAATTTCTAAAATTAAATAGCTTTATTTCATATATTAAAATATAGCATGTCTATTTCATTTAGTAAATCATATAGAATACAAAGTATATGTTTATTATATTACGTTAAAAAATAAAGTTTTATGTAGATTTTTATGTAGTATTTCGTAGACAACCGTTAGTTTTGAAGTTATTTCAAATAAAAAAGGTATAAATAAATTTTTCTGCAGTGTGGCTCTTTTGTGTGTGTGTGTTCCTTATTGTGTATATATTAATCAATAAGTAATATTCTGAAATTTAAGTATTACCCCCCCCCCCTCAAAAAAATAAATAAATAAATAAATAAATAAATAAAAAATAAAAATAATAAATAAATAAATAAACTAATAATAATAATAATAATAATAATAATCCAAATTTTGATTTATTTAGATAAAACAAAACATACGTTTCTGGAAAGAGGTTTGTTTTAGTTTTGGGGTATAATACCTTCATTAGACTGAGAACTATGGCTTAAAGTTCATTCTCAACCACTACAAACATTCATATCTGAACTAGGATTAGTCTGGTAACTGAAGACCAGACAATAATACAATCATATGATTAATACATGGCTTTATGCTTGAAAGAAATCTTACTTTTGTTTTGTATTTCAGGCCATTAAACAAAAAATTTTGAAGAAAAAGGAAAATCAACCAGAAAGAGAAAATCAGCCCCTTGAAGATGAAAAAGCCTCAATCCTTCTCGGAACTCAACATCTTGTAAGAATATTTTATTAATACATAATAATTTAAAATTAATAATGTCAATCTATTAATGTTTGTTTACTTTTTATATGACATAAAAAAGAAAAAATATTATAAGATATTTTAGAGCAATTATTGTGAAGTGTTCACATGCATTCTACCAAAGTTGGGGATCACTCTAGAGTGTTTTAGCTGAGCAGTCCCCTCTGGTGTTCTTTTTCGATAAAATCTCACCTTCCTTGCCCCTCTCGCTGATAGAATCCTACCCTTCTTTCTACCAATAAATCCCTTCCCTTAAAGTGTGGCTGATGGCAAAAGAAGACGAGACAGCAGAAAAGAGATGTGCAAATTTTAGCTGTTTCTCGAGACTCCAGTGCACATATATCCCCACCATTTTCTCTACTCTTATTGTCCCCTTTTTTTTAAAAAATGGTCTGACAATAATTGAAAAATAAATTATCTTTATATAAGTAGTGTTGGGAAAAACATTAGTTTTAATATTGAAAATATTTTTCCTGTTCTTTCTCTGCAAAATATAAATTTTTTTTCCTTTTATTAAATGTATCTTTTCAATATTTTTAGGCAAATACTAATAAAACTTTAAAAAGAGGTGGAATCCTCAGCAGGATTGCAGGTGGAAGAAAAGACCACTAAGTTTATTTTCCTTTTCAAGTGATCTGACTGTTAAGGAAGACTCTCAAAATTTTGTTTTTAATTTTTTGCTTAAAATTACAAATATAATTCTATATTATGTTAGTATAAATTTTAAATGTCTGCACAAAGTACTGTGCAAAGTCTTAATTTTTTTCAGTAAATGATGAAATATACTGCAACAAAACAAAATTTTGTCAATTTATAATTTTTTAATGGCAAGCTCAAAGATTAGTGTTTTTACTCCAATATTTTTTTAATCATTTTTCAGCAATTAACATTGTATACAAATTAATATTTCTAATTCTTATAAGTTGTGTATATATGTAATGAGAGTAAGAAAGAGGCCTTGTAAATATATATTTTATTGTTAATTCTTTTTTAAATGTAGATATGTTGTACAGTTTTAATAAATATTTGTAATTTATGAAGTCTTGCCTTAAAAATTATTTTGTCTACTTAAATTATAATTCATACCTATAATGATGAAATAAGTAAAAAGAGTTTAAGACAAAATTATCATGCATATTTTGTATTGTGTCATTACATTTTAGGTTGGCTTATTTTCTTTTTTTAAGGCTGATAGTAAGCATTTTTTATTGATGGGTCGTTCTCTGAAAAGTGGGCTTAAAAAAAAAAAAAAAAAGTTAGCTCAAATAAAATTGCTCCATTTTTTTTTTTTTTTTTTTTTTTTTAATTTTGTGCATATACACGTTAATAAAAATAATAAAAATACATACACAGCTAATAAAAAATAATATTAACCAAGCTGTATCTGATAATTTTTGAAATAGTAATTATTTTTATTAATTAGAAAAATGAGAGAATGATTGTGAGGGAATGACAAATTTCTTCTAGAAACTACTTTATAAAAATATTATTAAGTTTAGCTATATTTTCAAACACTAAATATTTATTAAAACATATTTTTATTAATATAATAGCATAAAAAAGCAAATTTGATTTCTTTTAGTTAACTTTATAATGAGTGAGGGAATGACATATAATAAAAATACTGTATTTCAATCTAACATTTGAGAGCCATATGCTATTCTTTGTAAAATGTTTCCAACAGAACACAAAATGTTTTCTTTACTTTGCTTCTATATAAATTAAGTTTGACTTTTATAAAGTATGTGCTGCCATTAATGGAGTAAGTAGGGGTATAATTACAGTTTGATGAGGGAATGATACCTATTACCAGGGACAACAATAATAAGTGTTCTAATTTCTTTCATTGCATAATATATAAATGTAGTATAATGGATAAATATTTATTAAAGTATGCTTAATAAATTTTTACTTCAAATAATCTAAATATAGATGCTTTAATACCATAGAAACCATTTTATTTACTTACATGTGGGAATGGGGACACAGTGAGGGAATGATATTTTGCATTTTAAAAAATATTTTAAAATTATATTTGAATTCCAATAACCAAAGAATAACAGTTTATATGCAAAACCAATTAATATTGATGGTTTGGACTGCTTTTTTGTTTTTGTGCTTTTAAAAATATGCCCTCAAGACTACTGGGACATGACCACTTTTCAGAGAATTACTCTGATACATTTCCAAAAATTACTTTAAGGGATGTATGTCTTTAAATCTATTTTTATTTTGTATGATTTGAACTCATTCTTACTATATCATAACTTAACTCAATCATTTTGGTTAGTTTTGTTACAGATTGATTTCTTGGTTTTCTTCTCTTTCATGCTGGATTGATAGCAAGTTATTGATTTGGGACTGTTACTATCAATGTGAATTGAAGTACTATCAATACAGCTCAAATTTCTTTTCTAATTGAAATTTACTAGAAAAATGTGACCTAATATAATTCAGAGACCAATATAATAATAATGTCTATCTATCTACACTCATGCCCATAAATTAAGGATAATGCTAACTGCAGCAAATAAAGGTTCAGAAGCAAAACAAATATTACTTATTCATAAAGCTCATTTATTAAACAAAAGATCAAGAACAAAAAAGGTGGTTTATGTAGAATACCATTCATAAAAACTACGATTTTTGCTCCCTGAAGCAATTACAGAAAATATCTCCCTTACAAAAACTTAACATTACATGGTTGATATTATGGTTAATAAATTATATGTGTCCCAGGCGATGAAATACAGTCCTCACAACGCCTATACATGCTGATATTAAATTATCGAGCTGATCTTGGGGAAGATTGCTCCGCTCAGTAAGCAATGCTCTCCAGAGTTCCGGTACACATGTAGGAAATGGTGCACAGGTTGCAACTCGTCAGCCAAGCATGTCCTACACATGCTCTATCAGTCAGGTGAAAATGCTGGCTATTCCATACGGGTTATATCTTCAGATTGTAGGCCTCCGTGTACAATGTTTGCACGGTGAGGACGCACATTCTCATCCATAAATACAAATTCTGGGCTCATGGCACCCCTAAATAAATGTATGTGTTGTTCACAGATGATGTTCCAATAAATTTGGGTGATAATCTCTAATGTGCACTAACATTTTGATCAATGAGATTGCATTAAAAAAATTGGAGCACTTCAAATACCTTTTTGGAGCAGCTAAATATCCATTTTGGAGCGAATCGGAGCAGGATAATTATGGATTTGGAGCAAATTCATTATGAATCTGGAGCACATTGGCCAAGATAATCTGTGGGTGCTTGTTTATTGAAAATTTAAAAATTCTGCAAAAAATTTTAGTTATTTCCCCACTTAATTAATACATAAAAATGAATATCTCAACACCATAAGTAAAATAAAATACACTTCAAAAAGAGTGAGAGAAATTTCTTAAACTTGCACCACCATATATACAATAGAAAAGCTAAAAGGTAAGCATTGAATTTTCAGTTACTATTCGGTATGCTTAATATTCATTCAGTAATAATCAAACATTTAGTGCATGCCTATTCAAAAGAAACTTGTTTAATTACAAGAACAAGATTATTGACATGAAAATGATTTGAATAATTCAAAATGATTAAAAATTATTCAAAAATTTGGATTTTTTCAACAAAATCTTAAATTTTTGGAATAATAATAAAATCAAAATAATGGACAATTTTAATCGTTTAGATATTAGAAAATGTAATAAAACTGAATTGACGATAAAATAATCATTATTGTTAAGGAGGGAAAAAGGATTAAAATTGTGCAACATTAAATTCAGTTTCAGTGGAATCTGACAGTCATGCACTTTTTTGAAAACTTTTTTTTTTTTTTTTTAAGATTATCTCTAAACATACCTCAAAAATCGTGAGTTTCTCAGGAAAAAAAAAAAAAAAAAAAAAAAAAAAAAAGGTAGAATTGCATTTATATAGAAAAATGGTTAATCTTTAAAAGTAATAAAATATTAAACAAATATGTAAATTATTTATATCCTGACATAGGATAAATACTCCATAAAAACAAAAAAAATCTAAATAACACAAAATATTCTAAATGAATAAATAATCTCACACAAAACTAAATTCTTGTACTTTTGTAATATTTTAAAAAATACGTAAAGACTGTTTTCATAGCTTTATTACAGTTCAGACTTGCACTTACAAGTACTTTGTTGATTTGCAAAATATGCATTAATTTTGTTGCAACATTAAATTGTTTTGCAATAAATGGTCAGACTTTTACGTTTAATTACCATTTATTAATTAAATATGACCTTTTTATCGTAAATCGACAAAATTCGCTATATTTTTACATCTGATTGCCGAAATACGTAATTTTTTTTGCTGTAAACCTACAAAATCTACGTTTATCACAAATAATTGCTAATATATACCATAATTTTGTTACTAATTGAAAACATGTTTTTTTTCATAGCATATTCCCTAAATTCATGATATTTTTGCAGCAGTTTAGTAATAAAGTCAAAATTTTACGTTTAATAACCATTAATTAAATGCGCTATTTTCCCCGTTAATCGACAAAATTCACTGTATTTTTACGGCTGATTGCCGAAATATGTAATTATTTTGCTGCAAATTTATAAAATCTACGTTTAATAGCAAATAATTGCTAATATACACCATAATTCTCCCACTAAATAATAAAATTCACGCTTCCTTCAAAGCTGAAGAAAAAGATTTATTTAGATCGTAATATAAAAGTTAATGAAATAAAGTGAAATTAAATTATTTTTGCTGGAGGAACACTTATTATTGACTATTTTTCAGATTGCTTTATTATTATTAAATTTCATTCATTATTGCAAGTGATACTATTTTTAAATTGGCATAGTAATACTACGTATGTGCAGAGCTAATAGAATTTTCCAAAAAGAATTTTGAAATTGCAAAATAGAAATGACGTCATTGTTTTTAATTAGCGAAATATGAAAGTTAGAAAAATTAATATTTTTAGATTATTTAAGTACAATTCTTAATTTTTCTTTTTTTTTGAATATTGGTTTGTTTACATCCAGCAACACCAGTTTGTTTACAAACAAAACATTTTTGTAAATATTAAAAATTCCTTTTGTACTGAATTTTAAGCAGTTTAGATAATTAATTGGGGGAAAATAAATAAGTAAGAGCCAAACTATTTTTTGGAGGTTTTGAGAATAATTAAACAGTGTTAAAAATTTTCAATTTTAACAGACATAATAATAAAAAAAAAGAACATTTTTATTAGAAAACATTACAGCTGTGATTACTGTATAAGATACAATAAAAATATGGTTGATCATTATAGACAATACTTTTATTTATATATATAGCATATTTTCAGTTAGAAGGTTATTTTCGATAAAAGGCAGTAAGGGTGCAATTGTTTTTGAATGAGAGACCAGAAGATGTTTTTTTTTTTTTCAATCATAGGGCAGGCACTCTCCTGTAACTGACTGGGTGAACCTGTGGGACTTTAGCTCTTTTGCAGGAACACAAAGAAAAATTATTCATTATTATGGCCAATGGACTCAAAATACTTGAAATGTGATAGCATCTAAACTCTATATTTGATTAAAATATAAATTGGTAGGCATGTTATAGGTTATTATTGTAATAACTGTATTGATTACATGAATATAGAACTTAGTTTTTCTTTTTTTACCAGTATGTATGCAAAGTAGTCTATGGGCTCAAACTATTTAAATCTGCTTTAGAAATGTTAAATTGTTTAAAACATAAAGAGAAAATAAATCAGATAAAGATTTGATATTGTGGGTTTATTATTTGTAGCTGTTTCTCAGAAATGTACAAAAGAATTTTGAATATATTGTGATTTATCAAATGACGTACAACTCAGGAGAAAAATACTCAAAATCCATTATGATTTTCCCTTATTTAAACAACTATTAATTATAAAATGTTTGGAAAGCGAGTGGTGTCACTTTTTTTTTTTTTTTTTTTTTTCCCCCCATTTCATAAAGAGTTATGCTTACTTCAGGGTTCTTACGGGTCAGGAAAAAACCTGTAAAACCTGAAAAGGTCAAGAAAAAGTAAAATTAAATCCGAAGCATTGTTAGTATCTGCTGTTTTTTTTTAGTATTTTTGAAGAATTTTCTTATTTACATATTGAAGAAAATTATTCTAAAAAAAGTAATCTTATGCTTTTATTTATTTTTTAGTTCCTCAACATGCAATAGATATGTGGAACTTAATTTTATACCTTGGTTATTTGATGATTATACACATTTAGAGATGTAAGTAATCTGAAAAATCACAGACCACCACAGAGGGGAAACAATCTAGGTCATTAATTCGAAAATTATTGGAAAACTCAGATTTTTCAAACTTGATGTTTATTTATTTATTATTTTCTCTTTTATTTCTTGTTTGCCAAATAAAACAGATTTTCAAAGTTCAGTGAACATTTCAACATTGCAGGCAACATTAACTGCAAAATCTCAAATTTCTTCTGCATGTTATTCTCAAAAGTATGAGAAAGATTTTTTGAAAAAGGCAAAATCTGCAACTACTCTTGCTTTGAAAAAAAAAAAAAAAAAAAAAAAAATATCGTAATAAAAGTTAATCTGAAAATTTAGCAATTAATAGATACTTAACAAAACCAACACACAAGAATATAGAACTGATTTTAATGTATATATATTTTAATCTATATGTTTTCTTTATTTTGCATTTATTTTTAAGGAAACTAATTTTTTTTTAATGAATTTAAAAAATATTTTCAACGTAGTGTTCTATTTCAAAAGAAAAATTATAATTTTGTTTGTTTTCTTGTTAATTATGAGGGAAAAAAAAACTTATTTAAAATGATTTTAAACTCTCAGTTACATAACATTTATGAAAGTAAATCTTTGAAGTCAGAATTATAATATACTAGAACAGAATTTATAATAATCTATAAACAGTATAAATAATACATAGTAAAAGAAAAAAAATTTAGCCTGGAAAGAAAATCTTGAAAATAATTTTAGAAAAATGTTTTGAGTATAATTATTTTAGAACTTGGCTCAGGTGTATATATATTTTATTTTTTATTGCTGTTTATATGATCATTCTTTGATAGTTTCAAAATGACTTAAAGATTGATTTCTACATTAACCCTTTGCCAGTATTATTTAATTTTAATCCTCTGATCAGTGTTGCAAATTTTGGGACTTTTTTATTCAATATCCACCTCTAAATTTTAACTATAACGGTTGCTTAATCACTTCTAAGGTTATTCATTCATTATGTATATCAAATTTCACTCCTCAAAATTATCGGCGATAATAAGAGTCTCTAAATTTAGCAACACTGTTTAGAGCACTTTACAGGGTTAAGGCTGTCAAACAGTTAAGTTAAGGGCCCTCTTCACTCACCGCCACCGGAAGCCGAAGCTAATGTTATTCTATGGGAAATTTTTCTTTACAAATAACTTATTAACTAATACATATTTTTAAATTCTGTTTTCACATTCTGAAAATTCCCAGATGTTAAATTGATGGACCTTTTTTAAAAAATTATTATTTTATTTTTTTATATTTTATGTTGAAGCTGCAAAATATGAATTTTCAGTATGTGAAATTTTTTCATTTTGCTATTTCAAAATAAAATATTAAAAATAAAAAAATACATTTTTAAAAAAAGTCCGTCAATTTAACAGTTGAGAATTTTCTGAATGTGAAAACAGAATTTAAAAATATGTATTAGTTAATAAGTTATTTGTAAAGAAAATTTCCCCATAGAATAACATTAGCTCAGGCTTCCGGCGACGGTAAGTGAAGAGGGCCATTAAGACTGTAAATGAAGATTATATATGGGAATCGTATTTAAAATTTTGAGATCATAGTTGCTCTGATTTTTTAAGTCTCTTGCTCCTAAAATTTTAGTCATGAGGTTGGCAGCTTTGTTAACCTTAACACCAACACTGAAAATTGCAAATCTGATGTGTTGTCCATCATTCATAGATTATTCAGTTTGTTAGTGTGTTAATCAGTGTATACATCATCTCAAGAACAAATGATTGTAAAGAGGTCAGGCAAGTTTAAAAATATCCCTTATGATACTGGCAAGAACACTGTTTATTTGCACAATTATTTAGAAACTAAG
Organism: Salticus scenicus; assembly: GCA_963930645.1. NCBI lineage: Eukaryota > Metazoa > Arthropoda > Arachnida > Araneae > Salticidae > Salticus > Salticus scenicus. The sequence continues at coordinate 353,503,678 of OZ005649.1, read as the reverse complement.
TTTTTTTTTTCTTTCTTTAATTTACAATTTTTTTTTTTAAATATGGGATAATAGGGCGAAATTTTGCTTAAATGTGCATAGGAATATTTTTATTGTGAAGATATCAGGCCAGCTTTAAAATATCATTTATAATGTTGTTATAAATATGATTGAGGCTATGAACGTTCTATTTAAAAAACTTTTTAAGTTTTCTAAAATTTACATTTAACATGGGAGAATACAGCAAAATTTTGCTTGAACTTGCATTACTTATGAAGAATATTTTCATTGTAAAAATGTCAAACTACTTTTAAAATATTATTTATGATACTGGCATTGCATACCTGCCAACTTTTTGTGGTAAGAATCAAGAATATTGAGCTCAAAAAACAAGAAGATTTTCTCTATATAGTAGGTAAAGCAGAAATAACTATTTTATTAAGGAAAATTGTAGGCATCAATTCTAAAATAAGCCAGTTTCGTTTTGAACATTTAAAACCTGAGGAACAAATAATACAGTTAACATTATGCGAATTTATGTTTGACTTCTTTAGAAAAGTAAAAATTCTATTTTATATGCATATATTGCTTCTTAACAGCACTAATTTTTTAAAGGCATATTCTTCAAGTTAAATAAAATATATACTAATACTTTATTCAATATAGCAAGTATACTATTCACAAAAAAAAAAAAATATTCCCCTCAGTACCAGATCTACACTTTTAAAGGGGGGGGGGACTTCCACTTTGCCACCCTCTAAGCAAAATTTTCAATTAATAAAGTACTGAGACATTCACAAAATTCTTTATTTTAGTTACGAAATCATACAAAATTCTAAAGGTTTATTTTCTCGACTTTATTTCAGCGAAATCATCATAATTGAGATTGTTGGCTACTTCGCTCTCAATCGATAATATTAACAATCCCTCTTGGGGCATTACCACAAATGCTTGCAATACCACAAGTGCTCTTGGGACATTGGGGAATGTAGATAATTTTTTTATGAGTTTCATTTTGCTGAAGCTTCTTTCACATGAAGCAAAAGTTGTAGGCAGAGTTGCGCAAATTCTGAGAGCTAAACATAAGGGGGCTTGACATCACTGAATATTTCATATAAAAGCTTATATTTCCATTTAATACTTATAAATTGAATTCCATTTAATATTTATAAATTGAACTATATTAGTTAATATATATTTTGGCAATAATTTTTATGGTTTTTGATATATTTTTTACAGATTTGAAATCTTTAAATAGTTTTCTCAGTTTTCATGAATTCTTGATTTTTAAAATGTTAAAACTGCCACAGTTATTTTAGAAAAGACATTATTATTTTAATATTTAATAGAAGCTACTTAAAAAAAATTAGGGATGGATTTTGCAATATCTTTAAAAGAAAAAATATAACAAAAAACATGTTTTGTTGCAAAATCTCACATAGACATGCACTTTTTAATCCCCCTCCCCCTAAAACTAATTAATAAATTTCAAAATACATCCTTAATTCTTTTAAGTAGGTTCTATTAAACATTTAAAAAAAAAAAAATGTATTTTCTTAAATATCTGTAGGAATTTTAACATTTGAAAAAATTTAAAATTTGTAAAAAAAAAAAAAAAGTAAATCAAAAACCATTAGAATTATTGCTTGAATATATATTTTATTGGACAAACCTAAAATAATTCAATTTATAAATATTAAATGAAAATACACATTTTTATATTAAGTTTTGAATGGTGTCAAGTCTCCTTAAGTTGGGAAATGCATCTTGAAAATTGTTGTTACATCATAATTTCCAATAAAAAAAAAAAAAAAAAAACAAGAAACAGGTTGTAATACATAAATATTTTAATGTAAAATTTGTCCATGTTTTTTAAAAACTTCAACAAAAATGAGTACTTCTGAATTCATTTCCTTTCATATTTAAGAGCCAAATTGAATCCCTATTTTTGAATAATTTGTTGTGGTCATTTTCATTGTTTGTCAAAAATTCAAAATCTGAGTTTATTTTCTTCGTGATCTCAAGTTTGTGATTAATTTCCGTTGAAGTTCAGTCCAATATAGCGTTTTTTTTTTTTTGTTGTATAAGTCTTTGCCAGGGAGAAAGTGCCCGCAATTTGTTGTCGGCTGACTCAAAAGGCACCCTTTTTTTAAAAAAAAGGTACTGTACGTTCTTTAATGGTTGTACCTTCTGACATAGACTCGGCAATGGCAATGCCAAGCTGTTTCCACAAACCATTTGTTGAATCCAATGTTATGAAACCTTTTTAATGGGCTTTTCCAAACCTTCCATGTCTTTTTTTTATTTTTATTTTTTAAAATCTTTTTACTAACATGGTTAATCTCTTTCAAAACATGATTCCACATCACTAAGTATAAAATAAATTCAAAATTCCTGGCCTCATTTAGTAAACTTCTTGATTCTGATTTTGTTTCGGGTGAGTTATCCCCCACGTTTTAACTCTATATCAAACCATTGACAACCTTCTTTAGGTTTATCGTTTCAAAGCACTAACAGCTTCTGCTTTTGCTGAGTATATGTTGTCTGGCTGCTGCTTTTGATGTTATTCTTTGTGTGTTTTTTCATATTATCCCACCATAAAGTAGATGAAACAAAAAAGTTATACATTATTGAACAATTCCAAATAAACATTCAGCCTCTGGACAGTGGCATCTCCAGAAAAAATTTCAGGGAGGGGGGCAAGTGCCCCCCTTGCCCCATTCTGCCAACGCCTATGCCTCGGGATAGACAGAAGTGTCATGGGGTACAGTTATCACAAGGTTAAGGAAATGGGCAATGTGTGGTACAAAAACAGCAGATTTATTTGGACACCTATGTTTTCTGTACGTTCCTGACATATTTGAGGCGTTTTCGTAGGTAGGGCTGACCATGACATTCACTAAGAGATAACCTGTCGTCCTCTATTTTTTTAGAAAATATGTTCACCATGTGTTCCCCACTTTTATCACAAACTTCAATGAAATCAATAAACCTCTCAAAATATTTACATTGTCCCTTTTTATTAGTTTGGCACATCTAATTACTTCACTCATCTGTTCAGAGTGAGGAACATCAGGAGTAAAATCAAACATTAATAATAATAATGACCATCTTCTGTCAGGAACGATTCCGGTTTAGACCGTTTCAAAACAGAGACTTTTGGTAGTCATTTTTCCCCCCCCTTAGAAATGCTATGTTTTTTTTTTTTTTTTTTTAAGCTGCATAAATGTTACATCATTAGAAAGAACTTTCAAAACTGAACATTTTTTGTGTTTGCACTTTTCCCTTAATCTCAATCTGTAAAAAGGTTTCAACGAAAGTTTATAACTACCATTGCAATTCTAAAATACCCATGGAGGATAAAATTAAAATGTAATATAAAATTCAATCATAAAAATTATGGACTAATAGTTATTACATCATTTTCTTGCAATCATGATAATGTACTTATCTGATATAAACAAACAGTTGATTGTGACGTCATATTTATCAAATTAGTTAAAATAAATAAGGTTACAAATGAGGTACCTAAGGTTACTTCATTACAAATATGGTACCTTTCATTTGGTACCTTATTTGTAACGAAGTTTTGATTAGATATTTTAGAATTAATTAAAATATGAAAATAATTTCAAAATTGGACATATAATTTTATGATTGTTGCCAAAAAAATTTACCAGTTATTGTTATATATATATATATATATTTTTTTTTTGAGGGGGGGGGGGCATAAGATGAAATAATGTTTTCATGCGAAAAATTAAAAATATTAAATTTGCCCATGCATATTAAAATTACTTATTAAAACGAGTCGAAGAAGGAAGCGAAATAAGTACTGAGTTATATTACGATAAATATGATATATAATATATGATACGTTATATTAGACTTATCGTCCTGGGTTAGTAGGTATTTTAAGAAATAGTTTGTTCGTTCGGTGCAACTTGCACATTAGTCCCGTCAGGTACAACATGCATATTAGTCCCCTTTAAATATAGTGTCCAGCGAAGCAGGCAAAGCAGTCGTTGATTCAGTACCTTAATTGATTTTACATTCCGTCATTTTTGATGGGGTTATATATTAGTGACTATATAATACTTTGCAGCCTTTATTTTTGTAACGCTTTCTTGGTGAATTTTCTGTGACATTATATCAATAATTTCATTCTGCGTTGTTTTAGATAGATATGAAACTTGTTCCTTTTTAGTGTGACTCTAATTTACCTTTCAGTAATGTATTATGTTTTAGTAGAAGGGCTACTAGATTTAAAAAGTTGCCATTTCTTTGTGAAGGTGTCCTCTTTAATAATGAACTAAATTTTCAGTACAGCCTCAGAAAGAAAGACAATTAGTGACTAAATATAGAATGACATCAATTTTAATGTGAATTATAATAGAAATACTTTCCACCTATCCAACAGTTTGCATAGCTAAATTAGCTGCTACAGCTGCACTGTCTTTCACAGTCTGCACCCTCTGATGTGCAAAAACATGGCACATCGTCATGATATTGTTCAAAATTCAATGCTTATTCACTCGCCTATGTCGTATACTCATAAGTTACACTAGAAATTTTTCCAGCCTATTTTAGTCGTACATCATACATCGCGAGTGAGGAGAGGAGGACAGGAGGAATGCGATGTACGTCGAAAACTGTCCAGAAATTGGGTTCAGCGAAGACTAACAGAGAGAATAGCTGGGCCTCCAGTCTTCGCCGCCCGGGGCAGTGCCCCTCCTAGATCCGGGCCTGGTTCTCAAAAGCAAACACAGGAGAATTGCCCTATTTACAGATTTGTACACTCCCAGTTTTATCAGGAATTAGCACTGTAAAAGCCCTTATTGCAAGATATGATTAATATTTTGGAACAAATTTCCTCAATGGAAATTTATGCATAAAGCAAATAAGATTTTTATGTATAATTTATAAATATATTTAGATGTTTTTTCTTTTTTGGAAGCAAAAAATTAGTTCTTCTAAATTTAAGATTTTCCTGACATGTCAAAATTTGCTTTTGATATTGTTGTGAAAAATCGCCCTCTTAAAATTTTTTGTTCGTCCGTACATGCCATTGTTATTGTATGATTTTCAATCAGATTAACATTCAGTAATTTTGCTTTCAATAACTTAAATTACAATTAAATTCTGCATTAAAGTAAAACAATTCCTATGAATTAACTTGAATCATTAATTTAAGATAAAGATAGTTTTCCTAAATGTTGTAAACACTTACTTAGTTCAGCATTTCAATACTGTTTGTTTACATGCGATTAACTAATAAGATCATGTTGTTACCGAGAGAAACTGCGTCATAGCGCATACCTCGCGTTTCTCCCTTAAGGTAGTCCCTGTTATCCGTTTAGGGTTTTATTCAACCACTCAACCCTCAGACGAAACATCCTTTTTCTGATTGGCTGTCTTGAGAGGTGTATCCTTTTTCTGTCAACCACAGTGTTTGTAAAATCAGAATAAATTTTCAATTTCTTATAAAAGCTATCTGGTCATAAACTCTAGATCGCCTTTTCTTTTTTCTTTTCCTGTTGTTGACCTTCACCGCTGATGTCAGTTGACAGTCTGGAAGTTTTTCATATGATGTAGTTTATAGAAAATTCTTTTTAAAAGCTGGTGAGCTGAATGTTCTTTTAGATGTTTATTTCTCCCTTTCTCAGCTCCTGTAGTCGGTCGGGTATACATCACAAAATTAACTTTTTTTTAGATTAGCTTGAATTATGGTTAATTTTTTTAAATGTTTCTTTTTCTGACTCACTAGGATTTTTTTTTTTTTTTTTGTACCTTGCTTTCAATAAACGAACATTGTTAAAAGTAATTAAAAATATCTTTTCCAGTTTTATTCAGCGCCAACTATGATAAATATAGCCTGTTAAAATAATTTTGTCTTTAGAACAACATATCCAGCAGAATCTGTTTCATGTGGCCATAGTATTTAAAATGGTTATTTAACCTTTGTTAGTTTAATACCTTGTTTTTGTTTTGACTTAATAAACGTTAAATTTAAACTAATTTCATTTTAGTGTTCAATGTCTCCTATACTGACAATTATCACTTTTGCATTTTTCAGATATTTAAAATAATCATATAAATGTAATATCAGCAATGCTACACTGTGCAACTTTATTTAAATATATATTTTTTTTTATTTAGTTACTTAATTTTAGAAATTAACTTTAATTGAAATTTAGATTGGAAGTTTTTTTTTTTTTTTTTTTTTTTTAAATAAATATATTTTTTGGAATTGCAATGTTGAGAATTTTGCAAAGGGGGGAAAACTAAATTACACATAATTAAATAAATATAATAAACCTTTAACATACTTCATGCTTACTTGGAATATTTTCGGCTGGGCGCCCAGCTCTTCTCAACGACTTCATCTGTGTTGGAGCTTCTAGAATGGTGGTCTTTTATAGTAGTTTTCATAAGTCAGTGCCACATTCGGTCAGGTGCCATTGCGCCGCTGTCGTTACACACACCCGGGGTAGTTGCTATTTCAATGGCTTCTCTATACATTGCATAACTGTAATTATTATAATTTGCGAGTTTTTTAGTTTGTTCAAAATTTATTTTAATTTCTTTATTATTGAATGTTTTGTCTAACGCTGTATTGATTTTCCTGTTTTTTATATTGTTTTTATGCTCTCTAATTCTGGTTTTAATTTTTCTTTTTGTTACACCAATGTATGAACCTTGTTTATTGTTTTGACTATTGAAAGGTATTTGGTATATTCCAGCAGTTTCTAAAGGGGGGATGGGGTCTTTATCATTATGTATTAATTGAAAAATATTTGGGTTAGGTTTAATAGGGATATTTATACCAATTTTATTTGCAGTATTTCTAATTTTGTTTGAGGCTTCCGTGATCGTATGGGATGAAAGATGTGAATTTTGAAGGGAGTTTTTAGAAATTGGGTATATTATCAATGGTTTTTAATCTATTTTTAATTAGTTCTTTAATGATTTTATTAGGGTAACCCGCTTTCCTGGAAAAAATTCTTTGATTAAATTAAATTCGTTATTTAGGTCGATGTATAGAAAATATATATTTAAATGTAAATAAAATAAATAAAGACATTTTTTAATTTCTAAAGATATTAGTTAATATTTAATTAAGTCATTATTATTAATAATGCGTAACTGAAATAAATAAAATATTTATTTTTAGCTTGTAAAAATATTACGTAAATATTTTTATAAAATAATAAAAAATAATTTCTGTTCTTCTGCCATAGTTTTACATTTATTCATGAATTACTTGACAAAAACTAAGATTACCATATTTTTGTTAAAAATTTTCTAACTTTTTATATATAGAATGTATGTCCTCAGAAAAAATAAGGTAGAATTACTTTCACAATCAACGTATTTAGCTTAATATAGAAATATACAACAAAAAATTCCTCTGTTTTCCGATAGGAGTTGAAAAAGTAACCACCTCGAAGGTTAAAACAAAATTCGTTTTTCTTCAAATTCTTTTTTTCTAAGACGAAAAAAATTACATATTTATATTTTGCATTACTTTCTGCACAAATTTAGCACAGTTTCCTTTCATTTATGTTGTATAGTAAAGCGTCAATTGCGAAGAAAAAAGCATTACATTCTACGGGGATCGCTCCGAATTGGCACTAAAATGGCCGACTTTCGGTCAGTGTCCAGTTTATCTATATATAGGGTCCCTAGTAGTAAGCAGAATTGTTGTGTAGGTAACGATGTCACGTGACCAGCAAGAGAGCTATTCGCTGCACTCTTCTAAGAATGTATCAGTGTATGTAATGTCCTTCAGGTGGCAGGTATTCCGCTATGTAATAAATGTTTTGTGTTTGTTAAGAGTAGCTCAATGCTTGAAGTTATGGTTCCATAATACACTCAACTACAATCACTACTAAAGTTATTATATTTGGCAAACTATAAAACTGTTAGGTAGTCGGTGGGTTTTAGTTAAAAGAAACAATGGAGTAATGTGTAAAAGTCATGTAAACCAGTTACAACATAATAGAGAAATAAGTGAGGAAATAACTCAAAAGGGGAAAGAAAACTTTCCTATGCATGTTTAATAGCAAAAATTTTGATGTTAGTTACAAATCATTTTCAGATACAAGACCCATTGAAAATCCCACATGCCTAGAGAACAGAATATTAGTAAAAATGATAATTTTTGTAGTTTTAATCAAAAACAGCCTCCTCATGATACAGGAACAGATGCTGTAAATGACGTATTGGGTGATGTATCTAAAGATAATATATCTGAAAATGTTGAGAGTGATCGAGAAGTTCCTCCTAGTGTAATTGAATGTAAAGAGAGAAAGACTGCTGATGAAACTGATAAGCTAAGCATGCTACTCCACCAGTAAGATGTAGTACTCGTCAAAAGAAGAAAGTCTCTTGTTTGTACTATGAGGGAATGTGTGTGATATCCCAGTAAGTTGCAAGATGGCTCTACGAGTCTGTAGTAAGCAGTACTGTTGTCTAGGTAACGATGTTAAGTGACCAGCGAGAGAGCTATTCGCAGCATTCTCCTAAGAATGTATCAGTGTATATTATGTCCTTGAGCTGGCGGTCATTCTGCCATGTAAATATATGTAATAAATATTTCGTGTTTGTTAGTTATGATTTCACAATACACTCAAGTACAATAACTAGTAAAGTTATTATAGAACCTTTTTTTTTTTTTTTTACATTCAGCTTAGAAAATCAAATCAAATATGAAACAGTGATAGTTTTAGAAGTTTGAAATATTGCTTAGATTTATCTCTCCAACAAAGCGCTCGTTTCAAAATTCAGAGTTTTTCCCATTACTGTATTTTTGAAGTGAACTCCATAATTTTTGGTAAGGAAACTAAGTCTCGTATGTGGATTTTAAGCATAACTTCAGGTTTGTTCTATTTTTTAAGATTTCTGGTTTGTCACCCATGGTTACACTTGTCCCAAGCACCTCAACTACATCACTTTTTTAAAAAAAAAATTTTTAATCAAACCTAATATCTTGATTTTTTTTTCGAGCTTTAAAAAGTAAGATGTAAAGTGCTATTTGGAGGCATTTGTAAAAGTTTGCAACTCAGTAATAAATCGACATGTCTTTAAAACTAAAAAAAGTTCCATATTTATGAGAGTATTTATTATCTGTAAACTTCCTTTCAATTTACCCATAAAAAGGTACAAAATATTTTAATAATGTCCATTAAAAGTCCTGGATATCTATTGCAGGGTAGCTACAAAAATTCAGAAAACAAGTTCCATGATTTTTCCTTGATTTCCCTGACTAATTTTGACAGATTTCCATGACCTATTATATACAATTTTTATTAAAATCACACAATCAACTGATTGGAAGAAAATCATATTTATTGAAATTTTATTTTTCTGACTGAGTGAAAATAATGCCTGGACCGGGAACCCTTTCACTCAGTCAGAAAAATAAAATTTCAATAAATATGATTTTTTTCCAGCCAGTTGATTGTGTGATTTTAATAAAAATTGTATTTCTTTCTCCCATTGTTTAATGATGTTTTCCATTACCTGCGACTTATTTCTGTCGAGCTATCTACATGATAGACCAGATGTTTCTGCCTGAAGGTTGTCTGAGTGAGTAATGCCGACCGGATGTCGGCCTGGATAGTTCAATTGGTAGAGCCTTGACCTTGTAAGTCAAAGTTCAGTTCGACTCCCGGTCCAGGCATTATTTTCACTCAGTCGGAAAAATAAAATTTCAATAACTGATATATACATTCCATTATTTTGTGTATATCGCAGTCTTGTGTAACATGTTCACTAAAACACTCAGGGGTTGATCCAGGTTTTAATTTTTGGGGCCCACTTTTGTGAAATTTTTATATACTTTTGTGAAAATTTATTTCTTTTTATGAAGAAAAGAACTGTCGCTAGAAACCTTTCATTATCGCAGTTACTCTATCTAATGTTTAATATCAAGTTAATAGCATTTTATTAAACAAATGTATAAACACTCATTAAAAATAATACAGTAAACATGGAAAAATTTTACAAAAGTATTATTTTCATAAAAACAAAATTTTGTAAAAGGCTGTTTTTATAAATCTGAATTTTGTGAAGGGACCCATTTTCTGAATTTGAATTTTGTGAAGGGGCAGCAAAAGGGTCCCAATTTTTGCCTGGATCGACCCCTACCACTGCAATTCAAAAAACTATACTGATGGGCAAAAATATCTCAATCTTTTTATTTTTTCTTTGTTCATTTATAAAAAGGAAAATAAAATGAAAAATTCAAAATTTTACAGAAATTAGCAGAATTACAAAAATATTAATCATGTTAATTGCACAACATATTAACATCAAAACACAAAATTATTCCTCAAGTTGTTTCACTAAAAATATTTATTATTATTTTATGTTAACTTGGCAAGATTCAACTAGAAAGCAGCCAATTCTGTGCAACCACCTGTTTAACGATCTTTCAATCATGTTTGCAATGAAGTACCCTGACTTTTCTATGATTTCTCTGTTTCTCCTGATTGTTGCCACCCTGTATTAAATGATTAAATGTAGATGAAATTTAGACGTGCCTTTTCCGATGTCTAATAGATGGAACATGTTAGATCAAAACAAGATTTTAGATATTTTCAATATCTATTAGATGTAACAAGTACAATTATTGGATATTTGGAGATTTAGCAGACACCTAATGGATGTAACAAAGAGTGGCATTTGTCATTCTAAAAGTTATCTGTAAGATGTTTATAGAAGTCTAGTGGATCATTTATTAATTCTTATGGATATAAGTGGCTGTGTGACAACTAATCATCTTTTTTCATTCTTTAAGTTATCCATTGTTAAATTATTTTAAAAAACCTCATTTTTCAGAAATCAATTAGCTGTATTTTATGCTTAAAATTTTTCAGTAATGGCAACTGACCAAAATGAGGTGAAAGTTCAACTATGCCAAAAAGTTTTTACTTTTACTTCATTCCGCTCTAATAGAAATAATTTTAAGATATAAATAAATTTTATAATTATTAACAAGTCAACATTTTATATACATCCCTATGATAAGATAAAAACTCTAATAAAGAATTGAAGTCAAAGATAATATTTATACTTTTTTTTTTTTTTTTTTTTTTAATGCTTTATTCTCAGAATCTTTTTCTAAAAGGCCCTTTTTATCATGTTTAAAAACAACAGAGAGGAAACTATTTACAAATACATAAATAAACAGCACTAAATATACATAGGCTGAGCTGTTTTATAAATTTATATACTGCAGCACAAAATTTTGGAAATCTGTTAGGACATCCATATTTTCATTTAAGACAGCTAAGATTTTAACTTCTTTATTCTTTAACTGAAAATAATAATAAGTTTGTTACACAAATATTAAATCACAAGTTAATAGAAATGGTTTTTAATACATAAATGACAAACAAGACAAATACAAAAGGAAAATTTCTGAAAACTACATATGCTTAAAAACTGCTAGAATTAATTTCTTAGACCAAAAATAATGCACCCCTTGTCCATAAAAGTTAATACTCAACTATATATGCATGCTTTCCATGCAAAATTACATTTATTTAACTTATTTCCATTGATATCTATAGCTACATTGATATTTCTGAATAATTGCAAGTTAAGACCACCAATTTGTTTTCCTTCATGCGTATATTTTTAATTATTTTTCTTATTCTGCCATGTTCATGTATATCGCAATCTATTTCCCTCATCATGAACCCAAAACTCTAATACTTTATAGAAAAAGAAATTACTCAATTACATAAATTTACACAAAATATCAAATATGAAAATGCAAATTGATTTCTAGTCTCAGCTGAATTTCTTTTATATATATACTATAAAAAAAAAAAAAAAAAAAAATGCACCAAGAAGGAGTTATTCGAAAGGGACAAAAATTGGTAGATGTGATCTACGTGTAGAGAAAAACAAATGATTACAGTTTCAAAAAATTTGGATGATTTAATCAAGAGAAATGGCGTCAAAAAGTAAACAAGTCAATAACGCATTGGTCCACTTTTGACCCTTATGTAAGCAGTTATTCAGCTTGGTATTAATTGATAGAGTTTGCAAATGTACTCCTGCGAGATATCATGCCAAAATCTGTCCAAAAGGGGCTTTAGATTGGCAAAATCCCGAGCTGGTTGTAGGTTCCTTTTCAGGATGCTCCAAACGTCCTTAGTGGAAGAGAGATCCGTCCAAAACAATGTTAAACAAGCAGTAAAAACTATCTCTGTGCTTGGGCGAGCATTATCATGCTGAAACATACGATCAGAAGTGCATGATATGAAAGGATTGGAATTGGATTTGGGAGTAAGGCCAATTTACTGCTGTAGGTCTTAGGCCTGAGGAGGAGTGCCCTCTGTAGGGTCTTTCTATAGCCCGTATTTAAGCAAGTTTCAGAGAAATGGTGTTGGATATGAAGAATTTCATAGCTATATACACACACTATTATAAAAATTTATTTTAAGTTTAGTTTAACAGAGTGCAATTATAAAGCAGGGAAACAAGGCTGGAGTTTGGAGTTCATATAAAATGAAAGAATTATTCTGCAGAGTTTAATTTTTGCTTAAATCAAAATTATATTTAAGTTAAATTTAAACATGAATGCATGAAGTCAAATAATTACCAAATTTTAATTAATCAAATAAATTTATTAATTAAAGTCTAATAAAACATATGTAAACCAAAATATAAAAAAGTAACAGTTATCTTTTAACTTATAACAAAATGAGTTTCATTACTGAATTAATTAAAAAATAGATATATCAAAAATAAAACGTAATTATAGTTACTTAACATCATTAACTTTAACAGTAAATGATAAATAGCTTCATAACCCGATAGTAAAATTTATACTTTCTGAGCAGTAAGAAAAATAAAGTTCTTTAAAAGAAATTTAAATAAAAGTTCACTAATATAAAATTTCTTTTACCATTTTGAAAGATCTTTTACTTCATCAAAATAAAAAGTAAACTTAAAATATACTATCACACTGGGCCAACAGGTACTCAATCCCTCATTAAACCCAATGTGGATGACAGAAAACAGGAGAAACAAAAGCAAGCCTCCGAGCACACAGCTGTCCATTTATATCATCTTTTACATCATTAACATTAATATTGGGAAAAAAAAGTTCCAGATGATTCTACAATGTACTTGCATATGACAATTAGCTGTGAACAGATTCTCGAAGATTCGGTAAGTGATTGGCAGATCGGGGAATCAGCTATCGCTAGTCATACACCGCCGCCTACAGGAAGAAATGGGGAACTAACTCTTTGGCTACTGGCTGTCATGAGAGTAGGATCATTATGAGTGATGCTGCCTACGCGATGTAAACAACGTAACTGAAAATATGGATTGAATTAATTTGAACTAACTAAATTAATTCTAACAGGTAAGAAATATGTTTTTATTTGTATTTTTACTGTAAATATTTATTTTACTTTTATTATATAAATATTAAAGGGATTTTGGATGATGGGATTAAATAAAGGGACTTTTTACTAACAAAAAACACAGAAATCTCCGAACAGCTAGGCTGACGAGCGCAACATGGGATCGAACCCGACACCTCACGTCTACCAGCTTTTGAGCGCAGAACTGCTTGGCCACTGGTGGACTTTGTGATATGAAAGGAAACACAACAAAATGTAGAATGTTGTCAACGTACCGCTGTGCTGTAAAAATGCCACGGATGACAACCAAAGGGGTCCTGCTAAGAAATGAAATGACATTCCAAACCTTCCCTCCTGGTTGTCGGGCCGTATAGCTAGCGACAGTCAAAGTGGAATTCCCCCTTTTTTTCAGGGCGTCTCCAGACGTACCGGGACTCATCACTGAGGACAATTCTACTCCATTCAGTGACATTCCAGTTTGAACGATCCTGATATCACTGCAAATGTGCTTGTTATTATACAGTTGGGGGTAAAAATATTAAAGCACTCGACCCCCTCCAAAAATATTATAGTTGATTTATTAAAATTATAAAAAACAATATTATTTTTTAATTTGAAAAAAATAATGGAATAAATAATTAATTGGTAATAATTATTGATTTTTATTATAAAAATTCGTAAAAGGTTATATTTATAATTATTTTAAAATTTAATAAATGTAAAATAAATTATAAATCACTTACTTGAAGAAGTTCAGAAGTTTAGTATTTAGCTCAGTTTCTAGAAATTGTTTACTAAGTATTGAACATTCTAAGAATAATCTTAAAAACTATCTTGCACCAAAAAGATCCTACGTATCATTTTTTTATCTTTAAATCATTATTCTTATCGCAATTCTCGAACATTGTATCTTTTCGGTTAATAGGTCAAGCTCGGTTTTAAAAATGAGTTGTTTTTCTTTTGAGTTTATTTTAATTTTTTTAGATTATTTCTCGAACTTTATATTGACAAAACCTATACTATAGGGAAAAATGCTATTGTTTATGACTAAAAAATATTAAAATTGAATAAATGATGAATAAAATAGTAACAATTTATTAGTAAATATATATTATACATACAATAATATAATTATCATTTTATATATATTTTTCAAATACCAGATAACCTTTTATTAATATCGTTCACAAAATAACAATTTTCCGAAGTAAATTTTTCATTTTTATAAAAATAGTAACAATAGCATTATATAATAATTATCATTATATATATACATATATATTTTTTTCAAATACGAGATTACCTTGACGTCAATTTCATGTAAAGAATAAACAAATTTCATTTTTATAAAAATAGTAACAATAACATCATATAATAATATATACACAATAATTATCATTTTATATATATTTTTTTCAAATACCAGATCACCTTAACGTCAAATTCATGGAAAGAATTATTTACCAAGAAATTATATACATACATAAAAATATGCAATTTAGATAATATCTTTAAAATCTTTATAAAAGATAAGCATATTTTTATGTATGTCTAAATATCTTATATACATTTGTTTTATGTCTGTATCATTATCTACGTTTAATAGTTTCATAATATCATTATTTACATTGTTAAATAATTGATTTATTTTTGATACTTTAGTATCAATTTGATAATATAATTTTCTTTTTTCATTCATTTCTTTTCTCTTTTTATTATCGCGAATTTTAATATAATTGTGCTTCAGTTTTAGTTTTTTTATTTTTACTATAGGATTCATTTTCAATTTCTTTCTAGATGAATCGACATCTTCCAAATTCAAATTTTCAGAAATCGCGGATGTTGTATCCATTTCTAAAGTAGATGGGGTAATTTCATTCATGGAAGAAGGTGATCCAATCGTAAATTCTAAATGCGAATTATCATTTGAACATGAGGGAATCGGATTGATATTATTTTCTAAATTTATGCTTGAAGTTGATGCAATTTCATTCATGGAAGAAGGTGATCCAATCGTAAATTCTAAATGCGAATTATCATTTGAACATGAGGGAATCGGATTGATATTATTTTCTAAATTTATGCTTGAAGTTGATGCAATTTCATTCATGGAAGAAGGTGATCCAATCGTAAATTCTAAATGCGAATTATCATTTGAGGGAATCGGATTGATATTATTTTCTAAATTTATGCTTGAAGTTGATGCAATTTCATTCATGGAAGAAGGTGATCCAATTCCGATATTTTGGCTCGCAAATTGCATTTCAAAATTTGAATCTTCTATAATTTCAATTGACGTGGAAAATATAGTGTTATTATCAATGATTGTTTCTTCAAAATTATTTGTATATAATGTATGAAAAAGTTCGTCGTCGTAAACATTTCTACGACACTTTGGGCACAGAAAATTATTTATCTTATCAGATATATGTTCACTGTAATCTTTAATACATTGTTTATGATAGAAGTGTCCACACCTTAGAAAGAAAGGAGTATATATATCTTCGAAGCAAATTGCACACAATTTGTCATTTTCCATATTTAAAAGCTAAAAAAATAAAAATTATTTTATTTAAATTGTAAAATAAAAAATATCGTATTATAATAAATGTAAATTGAGAATTAAATACGTTTTTTTAGTGACAAATTTTTATTTTTTATGTCAATAAATAATATTTTTTGCAATATATAAAAATTAGGAAAACTCTGAACGATTAGACTGACGAGCGTTACTTAGGATCAAACCCAATTCCTCATGTCTATAGCTTCAATGACAGAACCATTTGGCTGTTAATGGATCCTAACATTCTAAAAGTTAAAACTTTATTATTGTTGTTGTAAGAATAATAAATAAATTTTGAATCACGATTTATTTTTTCTTTTCATTAAAATTGTTATCATTTTTTAAAAGAATAATAAATGCTTTTTTATTTTTAATTTAATTATTTCAATTTTAATCTTTTGAAGAAAACCACGGAAAACTTCGAACGATGAAGCTAATTGCATAATATATGCGGTATAAAAATTACTTTACAGTTTTATCTAAAATAATTTACATTATTTCTAAAATTATATTTTATTAGTCATTCAAAAATTTGTCTTCAATTCTGGGACACATTTCTCAATTTGGCAGTTCAGAGTTTTCTGTGGTTAACTTCAAAATTCACTTAATATAGGCTAGCCCCCTCTACCTCTTTCAAATTCACTTAAATACAGGCTAGGTCCCTTTATAAAGAACAATATGGAGTCAATCCACCTGTCTAGGATCTAAATACATATAAACCATTTTTTACTGTGTGATGGGGAATGAAAAAGTTTGATTATTTTGTATATATAATCTATACACAATGAGTTCAATGTAACGCTTCTTTTTTATCGTAATTGCGTGTTTAAGTCGCATATATGTTTAATATTTTATTTCAAAAATAAAATTACAAAAATAAAATTTTGGTTAGTTTTTATATAAAAAATTTTATATTAAATCGTGTTCTATCCATTTTTATCTTGATAAAATCTGTACTGATAAGTATAAAGGATTTAAGTCCAAAAATGTCGATTTTGAGTTAAGTACATAGTCAGACTCAGAAAAAAATTCTCTATCGATTGGTATAAAAGATTTAATTCTATGTCTTTTAGTTTTTGAGAAAATCCATTGGTAAGAAAGGATCAATTTAGAAATTTACCATTTATGTATGGTATAAAAGATTTAATTCAATTTTTCCCGTTATTAAATGAAGGTTGACAACCACTGAATGGTATAAAGAGTAAAAATTAATTAAATACCCTAATCCATTCTGATTTGTTTTTATAGTTAAACTTTATTTTTTGTCTCCTGAAAAATTAAGAATATGGACTTAAATCCTTTATTTATTTCAAAAGTCTTTTAAAAAATTACAATTTTTTCAATAGATTCAAAAATGAAAGTTTGTTATTAATTTATTAATTTTTCACAATATTTTGCAATTAAAATACTTTTTCTAATCTTATTGTTTTGAAAATATTTCGTGAAAGCTTAAGATAAATTCACGATGTATAAAATTCCTTTAAATTATTCGACCTCCTTTCTTTGTCATGATTTAAAAACATTTCATATCTTATTTGAAATATATAAATAATACATTATATTTTTTCTTTTTTAAAAGTAAAATAATGTATAAACTTAATACATATTCCTGCAAGTTACAAATTTACTTTAATTCAAATAAATAAAATAATTTTAACACTTACCCCAATATCAAGTATCTTCGAATAATATGTAAATTTCAGATTAATTTATATATATATAGATGTTCAGGCTAAGTAAATAATTTTTTATCGTATATATATCGGATGATATTATGAAATTTTAAGAGATACTTAACCTTATGTCAAGGATTCTTTTAAGAATATTTTTGACGTCAAATGGTTGTATTTTTCTAAGTCGTAATACATTTATAAATAAATGACATGACCCAATAATAATGTTAATTAGGATAAAATTAATATTGGTAACTTTTAAATTTTTACAACTATGTTTTAAAGGTTTTGATGAGTTCTTTTAAAAATACACCCTTATAAATTATTAACCTTAAAAAGAGACCTTATAAAATATTAATTTAAACAATAACTGAAAAATATTACTAAAATTCAAGTTATACTTATAATTGTGAACACCTGAAAAATCATCTTTAAGATAGAAAAACGATAAATTTAAATATAATCTATTAATGAAATTTAAATTAATTAAAAATGTATTTGTTTAAATAATAGTGTTTAGTTAATATAAAAAACCGGTCAGTAATTACAAAAAGACCAAGATAAGTTATGATAGATTGTTATCGCTCAATTAGGATATTGTTCTCGAAATGTCTTTCGTTTTTGAGTGTCTTAAAAACATTTTAGCGTTTTCTACGTTATAATTTCAAACAGGAATTTCAAACTAGCAGTAATTACAAAAAGACCAAGATAAGTTATGATAGATTGTTATCGCTAAATTAGGATATTATTCTCGAAATGTCTTTCATTTTTGAGTGTCTAAAAACATTTTAGCATGAACTTGCAAATTTTTCAGCAGCCTCAATCGTCAAATATTTTATTAGAAATCTTTAATATACTTAAACTTACGATTGTTATCGCTAAATTAGGATATTGTTCTCGAAATGTCTTTCATTTTTGAGTGTCTTAAAAACAACGTTTTAAAGGTATTGATGAGTTCTTTTAAAAATACACCCTTATAAATTATTAACCTTAAAAAGAGACCTTATAAAATATTAATTTAAACAATAACTGAAAAATATTACTAAAATTCAAGTTATACTTATAATTGTGAACACCTGAAAAATCATCTTTAAGATAGAAAAACGATAACTTTAAATATAGTCTATTAATGAAATTTAAATTAATTAAAAATGTATTTGTTTAAATAATAGTGTTTAGTTAATATAAAAAACCGGTGTCTTTGTATTTATGAGAAAGATTATATTTATTATTTGGTGGAAAAAAACGAAATATTTATTCTCTTCTTATATGAATGATTAATTAATCCATTTGCATATCTAAATTTTATAATCCTATTTATTTTTCTACTTTTGTAGAAACTAATTTTTATTACATAACATTGACCCGATATCTTGAAACGCTTTAAAAATATTTTCTCCTCGTGTTTTCTCGAAGAAATATCTAAGAGTTACTTGACCTCGTGTCAAGGATGAGAGTTTAGATAATTCTTTTTCTAAACATGCGTTATCTGTCCACTTAGTATTTTTTTGACAAACATAAAATATTTACGGCTCTTTTACTTATGAATAGGATAAAATAAATTTAGACGGTATTTCAATTATATTTTTATATAATAAAACCGACTGAAGAATTTATAATTTTAAATTTTTCGAGATAATTTCAAGCTTTAAATAATACTATAAGAAATGAAAAAGAATTAAACTTTTTATATTATCTATAACAGACCGATATTTCAAATATATTTAGATTTCACTGACTAAAAGAGAGTTAATACATTAAAACTTCATTTTATAGACATATTTCCACTCGATAATTATAAATTTTCTATTTAATGAGGAAAGATTTCTGTTTGAAAAAAAGATGAATTTTTTGGAAAAATATTTACATAATGTGAATTATCTGTCTGTGTAGTATTTTAATTTTGGTATTTTCTTCGCAATACAGTCTATGCATTAAACATAGACATTAATTCGACTCTTATATACTCAGTTATGAATTGGATAAATAGAATGCGGACGGTATTTTCTTACCAATATAGATATAGGTCCGACCCTTTTGTTTTGTTATGAATCGAATAAATTGACAGTATTTTAAATTGTATTTTTATTCAATAAAACTGACTGATAAGTCCAAAAAAATAATGACAAAATTGGATTAAATTTGATGCAAAATATTCTAATTTAAAACAAAAAATTCAGTGATGCTTTTTCATTTATTATTAGCATTATTATTCAATTCTACCTATTGATTATGTCAATAGGTAGACGTACATGACTGATGTACAGTATGATGTACAGTAGATTTACACAGATCTTTATTACAGAGGAAAAATGGACAATAGTAAATATTTAAATTTTAAAAATTTTAGGTATGATTCTGAAAAATAGAATTTTACACACATTATTTTTTATTCTGAAATGGACAATAGTAAATATATAATTAAAAATTTTTTAAGATGATTCGGACAAATATAAATGCAAAGGATTTTACTTAATACATTATTTTTTATATGACCATTCTGAAATGGACAATGGTAAATATATATAATTAAAATTTTTTTGAGATGATTCGGAGAAATAGAAATGGAAAAATTTTTTACTTAATACATTATTTTTTATATTACCATTCTGAAATGGACAATGGTAAATATATATAATTAAAATTTTTTTGAGATGATTCGGAGAAATAGAAATGGAAAAAATTTTTACTTAATACATTATTTTTTATATTACCATTCTGAAATGGACAATGGTAAATATATATATAATTAAAATTTTTTGAGATGATTCGGACAAATAGAAATGCAAAGGATTTTACTTAATAAATTATCTTTTATATGACCATTCTGAAATGGACAATGGTAAATATATATAATTAAAATTTTTTTGAGATGATTCGGAGAAATAGAAATGGAAAAAATTTTTACTTAATACATTATTTTTTATATTACCATTCTGAAATGGACAATGGTAAATATATATATAATTAAAAAATTTTTGAGATGATTCGGACAAATAGAAATTTACTTATATTTTTTATATTGTCATTCTAAAATGGATCATAATAAATATATATAATTCAAAAATTTTCGAGATGATTTTAAATTATTTACTCAATATAAGAATTTTTTTTAAATTTTTAATTCTATTTATTTTTATGGATAAAGATTTATTTTTTTAAATGAAAAGTTTCAAGTGAAAAAACTTTTTTTTCAATATTGGTATAAAATTTAACGTAAAAAAATGGGGCCGGACAAGGTATTAATACCTTGTCCAGCCCCATTTTTTTACTTTTAATAACTTTACTTTTATAGCTTCAAGCTATAAAAAATTGTTATTAAGATATATTAAAAGACTTTAAAAATACAAGAAGAAAAGGTTGGTTGGTTGGTTGGGTTTTACGTCGCACTAATGCTGCGCAGATGGGCAATTGGCGACGGTCTGGGAGACACCCCTAGAGGTGGTCCACACAAGAAGAAAAACAAACAAAAATATAGTAACAATAAAAAAATTTATTTACAAAATTTTACAGTTTATATACACATGTAATGAAATTTTTATATGTAATGAAATTTTTATGTACAAAATAAATAATATTTACAATATATAACACATGAGATGCAATTTTTTTGAAAAGAAGAAGAAATGTAAGTCTGGCTACTTATATAATATTAAATTATAATTACAATTAAAAAAATTAAGAACTTAACTTGAATATATTTATAATTTAAAAAAAATAAAGAAATTTAATTATTTCGCGAATCAATGGTATAAAAATTTAATAAATTTAACTCGGATATATTTATGATTTATAGAAAATATCGACTTGTAAAAAAATTAAGTTTTTTACAAGTCAATATTTTCTACAAATTCTCTTAAAAATTTAGATTGCTCATTTTGTAAGCGTTGGTAACTCTCATATAATTTATCTAGTTTATAATTTAAAACACAAGAAGAAGATAATCTCATCATTTTTTCGATATCTTGTCCTGAACTATTGAAATTAACCAAAGATTTTTCCAAATTTTTTTTTTAACTTTTACAGATAATTTTTTAACTTTTGAAAAATTATTGTGACTTACATTTCTTCGTCTCGGAGGCAAATGATGTCGATGGGAAGTCTATGCACGGGAAGTTGAGGTATGGTAAGCTGAGGCATGGGAAGATGTGAAAGTCTCTTGTTGATGAGAAGTTGATGCATGGAAAGATGAGGCAGCAGTGGATGAGGGATGGACAGGTGAGGCATTGGCAGGTGAGGCATTGGCAGATGAAGCGGCGGCAGATGAAGTGGCGGTAAACGAGGCATCGTCAGATAACCGATTAGGAAAATATCTTCTAATGAAACTCAGAGGTAAGTCGGGACTTCCGGAATATTCCTCGTCCTCAGAATGGCTGGTCCGAGGCGGGATTCCCAACTTTTCTTCGAGTCCTTCGAAGAAAATAGGCTCTCTGCACATCGAACATTTCGCTTGTCGGTTATCGCTCACAAATTTAAAGCATTCTCGTAGACAAGACTTGTGATATTCATGAGAACATCGCCGCAACACAAATTTATTTTCTTCGTCGATACTTTCCAGGCAAATTGGGCACTCCATCGTGTTGATGTTACAGAGAGAAAGCAGAAACTGAATGAGAAAACGGAAAAGCCTCTCTATATATACTGCTCGGCCGTTTCATATCGGAAAAACGAGGTCAACGAGCACTTGACCCACGGGGAAAAAACAGGTTGAGAAACGAGATTTTTCTCGAAGGAATGATAAGAAACCACTCGAATTTCTCTGGGAAAGTTTATATTCAGGCCGAGCAAGACAATTTTTATCGTGTAGATATCAGATGATATTTTGAAAATTTTAGGAGACACTTGACCTCATGTCAAGGATTCTTTCGGGATAAAGGCGAGAAAATAATATTTTGACGTCTCTTACAAAACATTAAGAATTCATCTAGACTTTTCCCATAAACTTTTTGAAGTGGTTTGTTTTTGTTCAAACTACTCGAATATATCATCGAGTCACGATAAGATAATATATTTTTAACTTCTAGAATTTCGATAAACTTTTTGAAGTGGTTTGTTTTTTTTTCGACCTACTCGAATATATTATCAAGTCGCGATAAGATAAATATTTTTCTTTTTATAATTTTTCTAGAATTTCACATAAACTTTTTCAAGTGGTTTGTTTTTCATCTATTCGAGTATTTTATCGCGTCGTGATAAAATTATCGATTTAAATGTTACATCAAATAATTTAAAATAACAAAATTTTTAATTTTAAATCTTTAATACGAAATCGTTTTAATTTTTATGATTTTTTATTGATATTGAAATTATAAAGCATTCGCTAAATTGAAATGACTTTTTTAAATAATTGTTAAAAAATGAAAATAATCAAACTCAAAAGAAATTTTTTTTTATATTAAAGAAAAAATAATTTTGATAAAACATCTTACATTATATGTAAAAAAAAATCAAATATATTTATATATAAATTTTAAATTTTTGACAATTTTGTATTGTAGTTCAAAAAACTTTATATTTCTAAATTTTAAATGGCATCAAATGTTAGAAAAATCGATACATGAACCAAATTACCATTTACCTAATTTATATTTTAATTTAAGAGAAAAAAAAAAAAAAAAAAAAAAAAAAAAATTAAAAAATTAGTTCGAAATCGTTTAAATTATTTTCCAATTCTGCCGTTTGATGACCCGAGCCATTTTCTATTTTCTCGCATATATTTATCAACTGATTTTCCAAATATGTGCTTTGCCGATTATATATATAGTCGTTATTACCGTACTCGTTTTCAAACTCTGTAATTTGCCGATCATATATCATTTCGTTATTGCGATACTCATTTTCCAACTCTGTCTTTTGCTGACTATATATAATTTCATCGACGTCATTATAGAATTTTTTCTCTTCCGATACATTATTTTGAGACGATTTGGGCGACGGTCGTGCAGAAGAGAGCGAAAAATTTTCATCTTGAGAAAGATCTCGTCGCGGCGACGAAAATGATTCTTCTATGGAAGAAACGGATAAATTTTCATTTTGCAATCGAGGCGACGAAGGTGCCGATTCGTCTTCCATGGATCGGACACTCAAATCCAAAGGTCGAATATCATTCCGTTCGGGTGAAATAAAATCATCGGGTAATAGTTTCCACGGCGGATTTTGAAAATACGTATGTTTTTTTAATTTCTCATAATATTTTACAAAATCGGGCGAACTCACGATGATTTCGCGATTCAATATAGGCAGTGGGAAATGTCTTTGAGGTGGTGGAGCTTGGAGCGTAGATATTTTTTCTTCCGGTCGAACAGAAGGCAATGTCGGTTGAGAAGGTACCAAATAAAATGTCAGTTGTGTTTGCGGCACCGATCCGTTGGTATTTTCTTCCGGAGACATGAAATATTCGGGATGAGTTTCGTGCAATAATTCTCGAGGAATGTCATCCTCCGTTCGTGGCCGTTTCGCTTCGGGCATGTTACAATTATCGATATTTTGATTTTCTTCGCTTATGTGAGGCGTCATGGGTGGCAAATCGCAAAGTCTTTCTAATTTTCTCACTCGAGCCTCCAAAGGATTCACGCAATCGAAAGGTAATTTCGTACCCTTTCTCACAACGTCTAAACTGAAAAAACATTTTTGCGTCGTGAAAAGAACATACGTGGTACCGGCCGGGATTTCAAAACAGGTATTGGGAGACAAGATGAGTCGATCGTACTCCAATATGGAATCGACCGGAAAAAGTTTATCTTTTTTACTCAATTTCGGAGATTCGTTGAGGCAAAACAACAAAGGAACGTTCAAAACTTGTAGGATGTGACAAGTGTCTTCTTCGACCGTCCGTTGTCCGAAAGTGAAATAAGCTTTCACCAGAAAACAATTTTTGAAATAAAAACCGAGTCGAGTGTCCGCGTTGATCCTCGAGGAATTCGTGGGAGGTATTTTATATCTCCTGATGATTTGCGTCCAATTGATGCATTCTGGAAAAAATTCTCAAAAAGTTTGACATTCTTTGCCGATTTGAATGACGTTCTGCATGAATCTTTCATTCATGGAGCGTTTACTGAAGCTGATCACGTGGTCAATGTTCATAAATAAAACGAATACGTGAACGGTGAATTTATTCAAGATATATTTAAAAATTTTTTCGGGATAAGTTATTTTTCGTACATTCGAAGATAGAAAATTTGGAAATATTTCGGTTTTGGGAAAGATATGACCCGGTTGAAAATTCGAAGAGGATTTAGTTTTGTTGAGAAATTCAAGTCGAAAATTCGAAGACATTATGAAAAAAAAAACAAAGTTTTTTTTCTAGGCTGCTATCGACTGAAAAAAAAGTAATAGGCGACACCGACGGTAGCAACGAGCAGTATGAAATCGAGTCGAAAAATTCGACCCTATTTATACGATTCGAGAATGACCTTTATCTAAAAAAAACTTTGAACGACATGTTATGAAACGCGTGATTTTAAATGCGCGATAAGATAACCTCGAGGTCGTTTTTCCTTCTAGAACATTCTTTTAGGGTGTGATAAATGACCTTGTGACTCGTTTTGAAACTTTGAAATGATTATTTTCGACACAAATGATTTGCGCGATAAGATGTGACCTCGATCTATCACGTGTCGGTTTTTTTTCCTTCCAGAACATTCTTTTAGGGTGTGAGAAAAAGCTGACCTCGCGACTCGTTTGAACTTTTGACACGATTCTTAAAATATTTTCGAGATAAGATTATTTTTCCCAACCTATATATAAGGGAGGTTCGCATTTCACAGTCGTTTCACTTTGTTTGCAAGTCTTTCTCGCGATGGTCGATCAAGAATATATTTATTTAGAAACTCCCAAAGTCGAAAGAGTCGATTATAATTACGAACCATCGACGCCGAGAGCACCACTTTCCCCGTATTATTATTTGGAATTTGATTATGCGGCTACCCCGTTTCCGCAAGATGAAGAAAACATGGATTTTTCATCTCCTCTCGTCGAAACACCTCCTTCGAGTTTAATCTTGGAAAATGTAAAGTACGAAGAAACAATCTCCGAAAATATACAGAATGAAGAAAAAAATAGTTTAATCTCCGAAAATATACAGAATGAAGAAAAAAATACTTTAATCTGCGAAAATATACAGAATGAAGAAAAAAAGAGTTTAATTTTGGAAAATGTAAAAGAAGAAAAAAATGTTTCGACTTTCAAAGATGAAAAAACGGTCGAAAATTCTTATTATAAACTAAAAGTCTATGTTTCAAATCATTTCTATTAAGCAGATTAAATACAGTGGAAACATTAAGATTTAAATTTTAAGGGCTTCAATAGAAATAACCCGACCAGTGTTCAACTATTATAACACATTAAAGACCAAAGTTTTAACAAATAAAACAACTTTATTCAACAAGATATAATGATATATTAAGATTTCAAATTTATCAAGAAATTAGATTTAACAAGAGATTTAACAAGAACAAGATTACCTTTTACAGGTGTTGAGCTAGGCATATTGATAAACACAATGAAAAAGCAGATGACAATATACTTCAAGAAACGTCGCAGAGCCTCCGCGATCGCCTGGTTGATCAGCGGGAAAATACGATGAAGAAATATACTTCCGCGATCGCCTGGTTGATCAGCGAAAGTGAAGCAAGACGAAATAACACAAAATTGAAATGAAGACAATTACGTTCATCCACTATACACTTCAATTTAGAAACTTTCATTTAACTTTTAATTAACTTTTAAAAAGATTTCAAACTTAAACAAATGACGCTTAAAAAGCGTCTAAACAAAATTTAACATTAATTAAACTATCAAATGTAACAAACTCGTCTCAAAAGGACGTCAATTATCATTTTATTCAAAACCTCCATCATCCATGAACGACGGAAAATTTAACCTTTAACAAGGAACAATTTAACAAACAGAAACTTAACATGTGTAAAATATTAACAACTTAACAACGGCAGCCATCATTTCTTAAAAAAAGTGCAATAGCAAAAGAGCATTACTAGCTTAGCTGGAACGATACTATAAGCACATACATCGTTACTTGGCCATCAACAGCTTAAAGCTACTCACACTACTCATAAACTACTGCTTCATATCTAATTGAAGACTAGCAGGCCATAGCTAAACACTGCCGATAACTGCCGATAACTGCACTTTAACACATACATCGCGATCTTTTTATACTGACTGCCAAGTCAAAAATCTACATATAAACAATGCATTACCATTGCCACTCAACAGTCAAAGCCAAAAATACAATTTATCATAACTACTTTAATAGAAGTGGCAACAGCAAAAATTAAGAAAATTATGCAGAGCAAATTTGGCAACAGCAACAAAGTAAACAGAACGTCGTTAGTAATGGCGCGATGTAAGTAAAAGATGGCTGATAGAGTTTAAATAGAGAAAACTTTTAAATCCAAATTAAAGGTAAGTTAACAACTATATCTACATAAAATATAAGCATTTATATTCATAAAATTAATTTTTATGTGCGAGGACAACTGATAGATATCAATTGCCCCCCACCACAGCATATAAAAAAAAATTTAACAAAATACCATCATGAGACTCCCCATAGTCCATACGAAATGTCACAAGTGATGTAATAAACTAATTACTAGATAACCATTGACAAAAAAATTTCAAGTGATGAAAAACAACTCCCCACTCCGCAGATACACTAAAGAAAAAGTGATATGAAAAATATACATTATATACAATATTAATTATATGATGCAATATTCAAACATGAAAGAGTAAATATGAGGTATATATACAAGAAATGAATATATATGCAATATATGAAAAATTATGAAAAATGAATATATATATACAATGAACAAATACGCAAGGCGCCTCACGATTTCATACACACATTCACACCATGATAACATAATATAAAAAATTATGAAAAGCATCTACAGAGCGAAGAAATTTATTCAAACACAAAAGATTTATATAAAGATCACTTTTATAAATTTTAACAAATCACTTTTTGTCAACGGCTTCGTAAACTGGTCGGCAAGATTCAATTTAGAGGAAATATATTCAATATGGAATTTGCCCTCATCAAACCAATCCCTTATAAAAAATAGTTTAATATTAACATGACGTGTATGGAAACTCTCAATCCTGGACTTTGTAAAACGTATTGCAGCCTGATTATCAGCATATAGGGTAGGTATTTCAAAATTATTTTCTATAAGATTTAAGCCAGAACATTCACATAAAATATTATAAAACCAGTCCTGCTCACGAACACAATCACACATAGAAACAAATTCTGACTCCATCGTTGATATGGTAATCCCTTTCTGTTTATTAGTACGCCAAGAAACAGCAGCACTATCCAAAAGAATTAACTGGCCACCCATAGAAACATAGTCGTCCCTATTAGCGGCGAAGTCAGCGTCAGAATAAGAAATTAATTTAACCTGTGTGCATTTAAGATGGAGCTTATATTGACTGGTGAATTTTATATATCCAAGAAGTTTAAGTAGGCCCTGCCAATGTTTAATACCTGGATTTTGTTGGAACTGTGAGAAAATGTTGGTAGCATATGCGATATCAGGTCTAGTACGGTTTGAAATGAAAGAAATACAACCTAAGAGATTTCTGTAAGGTAAATGAGAAGCTTCATCGATGTCTTCTTGAATAACAGGACAATCACTTTTTGAAAATTTGATACCTTTAACAATAGGTAAGGAGGAGATAGGTACACGGTGATTTTGAAACCTCTTAACGACTTCGTCAATATATTGATTTTGGTGGATCAAAACTCCTGTATCTGTATACTCAAACTCCACACCTAATAACTTGCGTGTGATACCCAAAATTTTCAAATCAAACTTTGATTTCAGCAAACTTAAAATGTCATTAGCTTGAGATTCAGTCCTGGCAAAAACAACGATGTCGTCAACATAAACCAATAAAACAGAAAAATCATAATATGAATAAGCACAGTTACAATTTTCAAATTTATTAAAACCAAGTTCCAACAATACTTTATTTAATTCATAAAACCATAATCTGCCTGACTGGTGTAATCCGTACAGTGCTCTATCCAGCTTACAGACCCAGTCTTCTTTACCTTTTTCAGTAAAGCCAACTGGTTGCCTCATGTAAATTTCATCCTCTAAGGGAGCGTACAGATAGGCACACTTAACATCGCACTGTACATTAAACCAACCATAACATGAGACTAAAAGAGAGAAAAAAAACCTAACAACAGAAAAGTTTATCACAGGCGAGAAGGTCTCATCGTACGATTCGCCCTGGATCTGGTTGAAACCTTGCGCGACCAACCTGGCCTTGTATCTGACAATGTTGCCAGACTCGTCACGCTTTACTGTGTAAACCCAGCGGTTTCCCAACGCAGTCTTGTTCTCAGGGAGTCTCACAAGATGCCAGACACCTCTCGTGGCCATACATTCTAACTCTTCCAACATAGCCCCATGCCATTCATCAGATTGTGCAGATTTTAAAGCCTGTTTATACGTTCTCGGGACCACCACATCTAGTCAACTAGCCGTGCTGGACGCGGAAGGTATAACACCAGGATTAACAACACCAGTAAACTTATTAAACTTGGAAAAATCAAAATCAGCAGGGTTAAAAACAATATTATTTAAATTACAAAACTTTTTGACATCATTAGGTGACCTCTGACAACACCTTTTACCCTCTCCATCAGGATAATAGTAAATATCGACCTTTTCTCCCTGAGGTCGAGGCACAACCTTCCTGTACCACACGGGATTGGTCATCCAGTTAGGAGAAGCAGTCTGCGGAGTAACTTGAGGAGCAGGAGAAACAGGAGAGACGGCTGGGACGACAACTTCAGTCTCGCTGGGCAAGACCCCAGAGGTACCAGGCTCCGGACCAGGAAGAAGGTACCGGTCAACGGGCCGTGGTTGTTCCTCTGGGACAAGCACCAACTCAAAAGAAGAGTCGCCCATCACCGCTCCACTGCGTAGAACATCACCGCTTTCAACAAAAGAAACATTAATGGTTTCCACAACCTTCCTCTCGTCTTCTAACCAGACCCTGTAACCACGGGTACGCAAGGCATAGCCCACAAGGACACCACGTTTTGATTTGGAGTCTAACTTGTGCTTACGTCTAACCTTTGGAACACCCACATATGTCAACGTACCGAATGGTCTTAAATGTCGAACAGAAGGTTTATTTCCTGAAAAGAGTTCAAATGGAGTTTTAGAGTTCCCACCGTGACAAATCCGGTTCCATGTATAATTAAAGTGTAAACAAGCTTCAGGCCAGAAATCATCAGACAAGCCACTGGATTTTAGCATAGCCCGAACACAGTTCATGATGGTTTGGTTGAACCGCTCACAAACTCCATTTTCTTCTGGTGTGTAAAAGTTGGTCAGCTCATGATTTATTCCATTTTCTCTACAAAAACCCTTAAAAGAATCATTATCAAACTCTTTGCCATTGTCAGTTCTGATCGACTTCAACTTGGTTCCCAAAAACCTTTCGGCCCTCAAAACATGTCTCTTAAAAACATCAAAACACATGGATTTTTCCTGGAGGGGGTAAACGGATGACCTACCAGAAAAATCATCTATTATAGACAAGAAAAAACGTTCACCCTTTTTGCCAGGAATTTTAATTGGACCCCAAGTATCCATAAAAAGTCGATCTAAAGGTTTTTTGGAAGAAGAATGACTTAAGGGTTTGAAAGAAATACGATTTTGCTTACTCACATGACAGGGATCACAAAAAAAATTATCAACTGATTTTAAATTGGGCAGACCTTTTACAGCAGAATTACGGATAGTATTAAAAATTAAGTCAGGACTTAGGTGATCAAAACGAAGGTGCCAGGTATCAAAGTCTTTTATATTAACAGGTTTTATTACAGGAAAAGCTGAAATTTCAGTATTATCATTTAAATTTTCATTAGAATTCTGCCCCCCATTCAATTTAACACTGTGCTTATTTTTAATTACTCTTGGAAATGTATAATAAATCCCGTCATGGAGTTTAGCAGAGAAAAGGAAATTACCATACTTGTCGACCACGTTTATTTTGCCGGCCTCACCAATAAATTTAGCACCACCCTGGTCGAATCTAGAACCACTCAAAAGATTTTTCCGCAAGTTCGGCGAATACAAAACGTTCCAAAGTTTAATAACAGTCCCATTAAAATTCAGTTCTACTTCACCTTTACCAGTAATGGGAAAAGTGACGCCATCAACAGCCACGTGAAGCTCATCACCGGAAATTTCAGAAAAATTACAAAAAAAAGATTTATCTTTGCAGAAGTGATGAGAGGCCGCCGTATCATAAGCCCAGCTGCCCTCTCTATCAAAACTACTTAAATTTGCTTCAGCTATGAAATTTTGAGCTTTAGGAGTTTTATCACGTTTTGACTGTTGATTAGAGCCACCCCTCTTAGAAAAATTACTTCTGAGTGGTTTTTCCTTTTCTTTTGCAGCTAGATCATTATTTAACTTAACTTTACAATCTTTAATAACATGGCCTTTTTTTCCGCACCTCCAACAAGTAAAAACAGGCCTACGTTTAAATTTTACATTTTGGGCCTCAATAGAACATTCCGTTCTACTTTTATCAAAATTTCTAAGTTGAAGGCGCGTTTCCTCGGCACATAACTCAACAATAATATTTTTAAAGTTAAAGTCCTTATCAGGCCAGCGAAGAATTTGTTGAACAACCTGATCAAATTTATCAGGTAGGTATCTCAAAACCTGAAAACATAAGTATTCGTCAGCAATAGGTTTATTAATGGATTTTAACTGATCAGCAATTTTAGATATTCTAGCTGCAAAAACACCAATAGATTCGCCAGGTTCTAAAAAACATGTCATAACTTCAGAAAACAATTTCATATGATAACTTCTACTATCTGGCTGGAAGTTAACCTTTAAAATTTTCCACGCTTCTGAGGGGTCAGTACATTCACTTATTAAACTTTTAAATTCATTATCAATATTCAAATATAAAATTGACATGGCAGCATTCTGCCTTCTTTTAAAGTCTTGTACTGCCTCCTCAGATACCGTTTCACTGACTTTGGGCTTAGTTTCGTTACCAATGACGATATCATAAGCATTTTTATCCATAAGTAAAAATTTAATATCACACTTCCAACCAGAGTAGTTAGTGGCATTTAACTTGGTAATTTGAGGTACAATATTATAAGCCATTTTTTTTTTTTTTTTTTTTAAATAGTTACTTAATTATCAATTATACAGAAAACAAGAAAAGAACAACTGGTCAAGTTTAAAAAAATGACACCCTCAAAAAAAACTAGCCCATAACCAAATATTATAAACTAAAAGTCTATGTTTCAAATCATTTCTATTAAGCAGATTAAATACAGTGGAAACATTAAGATTTAAATTTTAAGGGCTTCAATAGAAATAACCCGACCAGTGTTCAACTATTATAACACATTAAAGACCAAAGTTTTAACAAATAAAACAACTTTATTCAACAAGATATAATGATATATTAAGATTTCAAATTTATCAAGAAATTAGATTTAACAAGAGATTTAACAAGAACAAGATTACCTTTTACAGGTGTTGAGCTAGGCATATTGATAAACACAATGAAAAAGCAGATGACAATATACTTCAAGAAACGTCGCAGAGCCTCCGCGATCGCCTGGTTGATCAGCGGGAAAATACGATGAAGAAATATACTTCCGCGATCGCCTGGTTGATCAGCGAAAGTGAAGCAAGACGAAATAACACAAAATTGAAATGAAGACAATTACGTTCATCCACTATACACTTCAATTTAGAAACTTTCATTTAAC
Source organism: Salticus scenicus (assembly GCA_963930645.1). Taxonomy (NCBI): domain Eukaryota; kingdom Metazoa; phylum Arthropoda; class Arachnida; order Araneae; family Salticidae; genus Salticus; species Salticus scenicus. The sequence continues at coordinate 353,471,269 of OZ005649.1, read as the reverse complement.
TTTTAATTAACTTTTAAAAAGATTTCAAACTTAAACAAATGACGCTTAAAAAGCGTCTAAACAAAATTTAACATTAATTAAACTATCAAATGTAACAAACTCGTCTCAAAAGGACGTCAATTATCATTTTATTCAAAACCTCCATCATCCATGAACGACGGAAAATTTAACCTTTAACAAGGAACAATTTAACAAACAGAAACTTAACATGTGTAAAATATTAACAACTTAACAACGGCAGCCATCATTTCTTAAAAAAAGTGCAATAGCAAAAGAGCATTACTAGCTTAGCTGGAACGATACTATAAGCACATACATCGTTACTTGGCCATCAACAGCTTAAAGCTACTCACACTACTCATAAACTACTGCTTCATATCTAATTGAAGACTAGCAGGCCATAGCTAAACACTGCCGATAACTGCCGATAACTGCACTTTAACACATACATCGCGATCTTTTTATACTGACTGCCAAGTCAAAAATCTACATATAAACAATGCATTACCATTGCCACTCAACAGTCAAAGCCAAAAATACAATTTATCATAACTACTTTAATAGAAGTGGCAACAGCAAAAATTAAGAAAATTATGCAGAGCAAATTTGGCAACAGCAACAAAGTAAACAGAACGTCGTTAGTAATGGCGCGATGTAAGTAAAAGATGGCTGATAGAGTTTAAATAGAGAAAACTTTTAAATCCAAATTAAAGGTAAGTTAACAACTATATCTACATAAAATATAAGCATTTATATTCATAAAATTAATTTTTATGTGCGAGGACAACTGATAGATATCAATTCTGCCGATCCCGAATCTACGGATGAAAAGAAAAATTTTTCAAAGTCGTCTCTGTTATCGAAAAGCGACCCTTCCGATTCAAAAGAAGAATGTCGCGATCGTTCGAAATCCTCTCTGACGATTTCAAAAGAATCCAGAAATGAAAAATCTTCTGTTCTCGGTGCTCAAGTTTCAAAAATCGAGAAAAAAAAGAAAGCCGAAAAAAGAAAAATGATAAAGCCTCTGACTGTCGTCGAAGAGTCTAAAAAAATGAAAAACGAACCGTTTATCGCACCGTCGGTCGAATTATGGAAAGCGCCGAAACAAAAACATTTGAAAAAATTGCCTTAAGACGGAACCCGTCGAATGTACGAAATTGGAAAAGATTAAGACGGAACCCGCCGAATGTATTAAATCGGAAAAGATTAAAAAGGAACCCGTCGAATGTATAAAAACTAAACTTGTATCGGAAACGAAAAAAGAAAATCTTTCTACGAGGGAGTCTAAATCATCAAAGAGAAAAATGAATCGATTGGGTGAAAAAGACGCGAAAAAGAAAATTGTCGAAAATATAAAATTGGAAACAATTCAAAAAAAATCTCAGGCTTTGAAAAAAGAAAATTTTTTCTCCAGTGAACATAAATCGTCAAACAAAAAAATAAATCGACGTGCCGAAACCAATAGACAATGGTTAAAAAATTATAAAATTCCTAAAATCGATGACGATGAGACTAAGCATATTTCGAAAATGAAAGAAGAAAATGTTTCACCTAACGAAGCGTCAAACGAAAACAATGACAATTATATTTTATATTTGCATCCATTTGAAGAAGATTATGATTATATAAATAATTTTTTGGAAGAAGATGAAAAAATGTCATGCATTCATTTCAAGAAGACTATGACTATATAAATAATTTTTTGAAAGAAAATGAAAAAAATACCATTTTAATTATTTATGTATTTTTATATATCTTTTTATGAATTAAATATTTTTTTAAATGAATTTATCTTATAAATATTTTTATATCTTAAAAAAAAAAAAAAAAAAAAAAAAATTTTTTTTTTTTTTTTTTTTTTTCATCTTTGGTGTTAAATATATTTATGATGTTGATGAGATTAAGTAAAATTTTAAAAATGAAGATTTAGCTTTTGTGTTGACTATTGCATATTGAACCGACTTTTGAAAAATGTGGTTGAAATAAAATTGTTTGTGGTTAATTAATACTTTTATGTAATAAGTTTTCAAAAATACTATTTTTATTTTATTTTTCAAAAATTCGGTTAATTTTTTCTGTAATCGACATATGGTCTAAATCATTTTAAAAATATAACTTTTCTTATTAATTTCATAATTTATATTCTTTTAAATGAAATTATCTTACATAAATTTTAAATGTAAAAAAAAAAAAAAAAAAAAAAAATATTTTTTTTTTTTTTTTTTAAGATTATAAAAGATTCTTTTCGATTCGGTCCGAGATGTAGATATTTTCATTTTTTGAAAATTAATTAATTATTAATTAATAGTTAATTAATAATTAATTAATTTTTAAAAAATGAAAACATCTACATCTCGGACCGAATCGAAAAGAATCTTTTATAATCTTAAATCCTAAAAAAAAAAAAAAAAAAAAATTTTTTTTTTTTTTTTTTTTTTAAGGATTTAAGATTATAAAAGATTCTTTTCGATTCGGTCCGAGATGTAGATGTTTTCATTTTTGAAAATTAATTAATTAATTAATTAATTAATTAATTAATGATTAATTAATAATTAATTAATTTTCAAAAATGAAAACATCTACATCTCGTATCAAAATGAAAAGAATATTTTATAATCTTAAAAAAAAAAAAAAAAAAAATTTTTTTTTTTTAAGGATTTAAGATTATTTAAGAATCTTTTCATTTTGATCCGAGATGTAGATGTTTTCATTTTTGAAAATTAATCACTAATTAATCACTAATTAATTAGTGATTAATTAGTAATTAATAATTAATTAATTTCTAAAAAATGAAAACATCTACATCTCGGACCGAATCAAAAAGATTCTTAAATAATCTAAATCCTTAAAGGAAAGAAAAAAAAAAGAAAAAAAAATTTTTTTTTTTTTTTCTTTTTTTTTTTTTTTTAAGAAAATATATTTATAATGCTGATCGGATTGAGTAAATTTTCAAAACTAAAGATTTAGCTTTTGTGTTGACTACTGCAAATTCAACCTACTTTCGAAAACAATGGTCGAAATAAAATTATTTTTGAAAAGTTATCGTGGAACTTTGAAATTTATAGGGTAAAAATAATAAAATACTTTTAAGTTATTTTATTTATAATATTTTTTAAAAATAAAACGATCAACTCTTAAGAAAAATTCCAAAAAAATCTATCTTTGCCTCAATGTCCAACCCGTAATAGGTACTTCACCAGAAATGATGTCCGAAGAATAAGTCGTATGATGGGAACGAGAACTCAACTCGCCGGGTTCTGATAGCGATAGGTTTTTAAAATCTCCTTCCCAATCTAGACGTCGCAGTTTAAAAAAAAGTATGAAATATAAATGTACGGTTTGTCGGGGTAAGAAAGGAAATTTATTTACTGCCGAATGTAGACATCGTTTCCATTCGAAATGCGCCAATCGATTATATAATCAACGAAAACGGAACGCTTCGAAAAGAAAGGCTTCCGATAAAGATTCTAAGGGTAAAAACCCAAACGTATCCATTTTACCGCCTTGTCCGTCTTGTAAAAAACGGTTTACTAGAAAAGATATCAGAAAGATGATGAGCCTGAAACATTTAGAAGAGTTTGAGCGATTACACGGCCTCGATTATTCAGACTCCGAACTCTATTATTCCGATTTGGATTACACCGGCCTCAACGATTCGGATTTTTACAGAGATCGGTCGAGGTCTCGATCGAGATCTAGATCTCCGTCGAGATCACCACCACCCAGCATACAAGCATTAAAATATTAGAATTATCGTAGTAAAAAATAAATACCTTAATTAAATTTCAAAAAATACTATTTTTACATTATTTTTACGAAAATTTAGTTAAATTTTCCTATAATTAACGCACAGTCTAAGTCATTTTGAAAATTTAACTTGTCTAATCAATATCATAAATATATATTTTATTAAATGAAATTATCTTATAAAAAATTTAAACGAAAAAAAAAAAAAAAAAAATTTTTTTTTTTTTACGTTTGATGTTTAAGAAAATATATTTATGATGTAAATTGGGTTAAAATATTTTCAAAAATGAAAATTTAGTTTTTGGATTGACTGTTGCAAATACTACCGACTTTCAAAAAATGATGTTAAAATAAAATTATTTTTGAAAAATAATTGTGGAATCATGATGCTTATTGCATAATAATAGTAAAATAAGCCATTTAATTACTTTTCGATTGTTTTTTTACAAATTTTTAAAAAAATTACAATTTTTTTCAATAGATGCACAAATGAAAGTTTGCAATTAATTTATTGATTTTACGCGACGAGTTTCAATATTTCATCATCAGAATACTTTTCTGACCTCATTTGTCGAAATTCCGTTCAGTTTTCTATAATCGACACACAATCTAAATCATTTTTGGTAATTTGCAAATTCGACCAATTTCCAAAAAATGATGTTAAAATAAAAATATTTTTGAAAAATAATCGTGGAATCATGATGCTTATTGCATAAAAATAGTAAAATAAGCAATTTAATTAATTTTCGATCGTTTTTTTACAAATTTAAAAAAAAATTGCAATTTTTTTCAATATGTGTAAAATGAAAGTTTACAATTAATTTATTGATTTTACGCGACGAGTTTCAATATTTCATCATTAAAATACTTTTCTGATAACATTTCTCGAAATTCCGTTCAGTTTTCTATAATCAACACACAATCTAAATCATTTTTGGTAATTTGCAAATCCTACCGACTTCAAAAAATGATGTTAAAATAAAAATATTTTTGAAAAATAATCATGGAATCATGATGCTTATTGTATAAAAACAGTTAAATAAGCAATTTAATTACTTTTCGATTGTTTTTTTACAAATTTTAAAAAAAATTACAATTTTTTTCAATAGATGCAAAAATGAAAATTTATGCGACGAGTTTCAATATTTTACAATTAAAATACTTTTCTGATCACATTTGTCGAAATTCCGTTCAGTTTTCTGAAATCAACACACAATCTAAATCAATTTTGAAAATTTGAAAATCCTACCGACTTTCAAAAAATGATGTTAAAATAAAAATATTTTTGAAAAATAATCGTGGAATCATGATGCTTATTGTATAAAAATAGTAAAATAAGCAATTTAATTAAATTTCGATCATTATTTTACAAATTTTAAAAAAATTACAATTTTTTTTCAATAGATGCAAAAATGAAAGTTTGCAATTAATTTATTGATTTTACGCGACGAGTTTCAATATTTCACAATTAAAATACTTTTCTGACCCCATTTATCGAAATTCCGTTCAGTTTTCTATAATCGACACACAATCTAAATCATTTTTGAAAAATTGCAAATTCAACCAACTTTCAAAAAATGATGTTAAAATAAAAATATTTTTGAAAAATAATCGTGGAATCATGATGCTTATTGTATAAAAATAGTAAAATAAACAATTTAATTACTTTTTGATTGTTTTTTTACAGATTTTTAAAAAAAATTACAATTTTTTTCAATATATGTAAAATGAAAGTTTGCAATTAATTTACTGATTTTACGCTATAAATTTCCATATTTCACCATTAAAATACTTTTCTGACCTCATTTATCGAAATTCCGTTCAGTTTTCTATAATCGACACACAATCTAAATCATTTTTTGTAATTTGCAAATTCAACCAACTTTCAAAAAATGATGTTAAAATAAAAATATTTTTGAAAAATAATCGTGGAATCATGATGCTTATTGTATGAAAATAGTAAAATAACCAATTTAATTACTTTTCGATTGTTTTTTTACAAATTTAAAAAAAAAATTGCAATTTTTTTCAATATGTGTAAAATGAAAGTTCGCAATTAATTTATTGATTTTACGCGACGAGTTTCAATATTTCATCATCAGAATACTTTTCTGACCTCATTTATCGAAATTCCGTTCAGTTTTCTAAAATCGACACACAATCTAAATCAATTTTGAAAATTTGAAAATCCTACCGATTTTCAAAAAATGATGTTAAAATAAAAATATTTTTGAAAAATAATCATGGAATCATGATTCTTATTGCATAAAAACCGTAAAATAAGCAATTTAATTACTTTTCAATCGTTTTTTTACAAATTTTAAAAAAATTAAAATTTTTTTCAATAGATGCAAAAATGAAAGTTTGCGAATAATTTATTGATTTTACGCGACGAGTTTCAATATTTCATCATCAGAATACTTTTCTGACCTCATTTATAGAAATTTGAAAATGCCAGTCTCATTCCTGATGGAAACGGAGAGAGTATTGTAAAAAATAATGAAAATACAATCAAACTCCAATAATTTTTCATTATAGCTTTGGTGATCCATTTGCTGGGGGAAAAAAAGATTTCTGCAACAGATGCCCTTAACACTAATACCGAACGATGTGAAATCGAGGCAACGGACACAACCGAAAACAGATTCTCTGAAGATTTTTCATTTTGAAAGCAAAAGGGTATAAAACTCTCTTGCAAAACCTAATTTTTTTTCGAATCTGACTCTGTCGAAGTAAAATTTAGACAGCTCGAAGATAAAACAACTTTAACATTTAAGACAGGTTATAAAAAGTTATATTTGAAAACGGCTTCCGAAAGTAATTGTTAATCTGACTTTGTCGAAGTAAAATTTAGACAGCTTGAAGATAAAACAACTTTAACATCTAAGACAGGTTATAAAAAGTTTAAGACAGGTTATAAAAAGTTATATTTGAAAACGGCTTCCGAAAGTAATTGTTAATCTGACTCTGTCGAAGTAAAATTTAGACAGCTTGAAGATAAAACAACTTTAACATTTAAGACGGGTTATAAAAAGTTATATTTGAAAATGGTTTAACATTTAAGACAGGTTATAAAAAGTTATATTTGAAAATGGTTTAATATTTAAGACAGGTTATAAAAAGTTATATTTGAAAATGGTTTAATATTTAAGACAGGTTATAAAAAGTTATATTTGAAAATGGTTTAACACTTAAGACAGGTTATAAAAAGTTATATTTGAAAATGTTTTAACACTTAAGACAGGTTATAAAAAGTTATATTTGAAAATGGTTTGACATTTAAGACAGGTTATAAAAAGTTATATTTGAAAATGGTTTAACACTTAAGACAGGTTATAAAAAGTTATATTTGAAAATGGTTTGACATTTAAGACAGGTTATAAAACGTTATATTTGAAAATGGTTTAACACTTAAGACAGGTTATAAAAAGTTATATTTGAAAATGGCTTCCGAAAGTAATTGTTACTTTTGAATATACTCAAGAAAATTCATCTTTGTATTTTTAACATAAAAAAATTACAATTTTTTTTCAATATGTGTAAAAATGAATGTTTGAGGTTAATTTTTCGATTTTACGTAACAAGTTTCAATATTTCACAATTGAAATACTTTTTCCGACATCATTTGTCGAAAATTGCGTTCAATTTTCTGAAATCAACACACAATCTAAATCATTTTTGGTAATTTGCAAATCCTACCGACTTTCAAAAAATGATGTTAAAATGAAATTATTTTTGAAAAATAATCATGGAATCGCGATACTCATGAGATAAAAATAATAAAATGACCCATTTAATTACTTTTCGGTCGTTTTTTTTCAATTTGTAAAAAAAATTACGATTTTTTTAAATATGTGCAAAAATGAAAGTTTGTAGTTTATTTATTGATTTTATACGATAAGTTTCAAAATTCTATAGTTGGTTTTAAAAAATAATACTATTTTCACTTTACTTTTCGAAATTCGGTTAAATTGTCTATAATCAACACATAACCTAAATCGTTTTGAAAATTTAACTTGTCTGACCAATATCATCAATATATATTTTGTTAAACATTCACCAAAGATGAAAAAAAAAAAAAAAAAAAAATTTTTTTTTTTTTTTTTTTTTTTATGTTAAAGAAAATATATAAATGGTTCGGTTTTCTAAAAGTCTTCATAATTTCTTGACAAACAATTCTTTCTATGAAATTGACGTCAAGGTGATGACGTCATTGTTACTATTTTTAGAAAACTAAATGATTGACTTGCATCTCGGAGATTTGATTTTTTCGAAATTTTTGGAAAATGAAATCTGGCCAAAACCGATCGTTGCCCATGAAATTTTAATCGACAAGTGCCAGGAATTACAATAAGGAACCACAATTTTTTTTTTTTTTTTTCTAAAATATTTATATATGAGACGTTAGTAGTGTATTGCTTAAAACTATATGTTACAATATGGTTGCAGGCAAAGAATTAAAACGTTATTCCAATGCTCTCTATTGGGATAATTTTTCGTTTACGTGTCCACATTCGGACTGCGGAATAAGTCTTTTGTCAAAAGAATATGAAAAACATTGCACTAAAAAACACGGCCTGAACCGTTTTACGTGTTGCGTTTGGTGTTCGGGCGAGGTAAAATTTCCTAGAAGGCAAAAAAATGACAATGCCGAACATCTCTTAGAATGTTATTAGAAATTCAAATTACGTTTGACTTTTGCTGCAAAACGAAAAATTGAAAAAGATTGTTCATCATCATCGGCGATTCCGAAAAAAATAAAAATGACGAGTTTGAAATTTTTCGATTTCACACCCATGTGCGAAAAACAAAACTTTTTCGGTCACGAGAAAATATACGAGATCGAAGAATATTATACCGAACCCGTTTGTCCTTTGGATCTGAGCGATGAATTATTACCCGTGCCTTTCAAAGACGAAACGTTGAATTTGGCCGCCGCGTGTGTTCAAAAATATGTTCGAGGGGGTGAAGTCTGGTTGCATGCCATGGTGCGGGCGGTGGTTTGTGAAAGTTTCGTTCGAGCCGCCGAAAAAGACAACGAAGATAATTTCGGCGAGGGAAGTGTCAAAACATTACCCTTTTCGTGTTGGTGCGACGGCGGAAAAGAGTCCGAGGCTCGTTTCAGGCAGCACCGACACATGATCGTGGTTTCGCGTTCTCTACGTGATTTCAGACGCGTGTGGAAAAAGGTCGTCGTGCCCAGACACACTATAAAGCCTTATCCCAAATTCAAATGTAAGAATTATAAACGGATCAAATCCGAAATGCATCTGGTGAACGCGATGGGATATTTGAGCCAACGTAAATCCGGATGTAATTTTAAGTTTCGCAAGGACAAATACGAAAAATATTACGACGAGGAGGATGTTTTTTTTCTCGACGACGAACAAAAAATTAAAAGGAAACATAAAAGTGGAAAAAATCATTTTTGCATCTCGGAAACATTACCTTCGGATTACAGATTGGTATTGGCAACTAATATAGACTAAAGGTCTATCTTTCAATTAATTTTATTAAGCAGTTTCACATACAGTGGAAACGTTAATCTTTAAGTTTTAAGGGTTTCAATAAAAATAACCCGACCAGTGTTCAACTGTTATAACACATCAAATACACAAGTTTTAACAACAAAACAAATTTTATTCAATGAAACACAAAAAAAATATATATTAATAAATAAAGTATATTCAACAGATTTTCAAAGTATAACATATTTAAAGTTACCTCATTTCACAAGTGATTTCTCATTGCACAATATGTAGCAGGCTAAATTTCACTATGACAAAATCATGACACATCATCATCTTCAAAAGAACACATGTATTTCACAGATGAAGAAAAAAAACGCCGCGGTCGCCTCGTTGACCAGCGGGAGACGAAGCATGATTATATCATTTAAAACTGAAGATCACTACCACACTGATTATTTTACTGAAGGTTGAAGATCACAATTTGCATATCATTAATTCCATAATCTGATAAAAATCACTTATAATTTAATTTAATTCACTATTGGATGCTAGCAACTTTATAACTTGATTAAGTAGAAAAATTTCACAAACGTAACAAGCGCGATTTAAAAAAACCGCTAAACAATGTCAACATCGATCAAACCATCAAATTTAACGACCTCATTTCAAAAAAACATCGATTATCAATTTTTATTTTTTTAGTTTTCGCGAATAACGAAAAACTTCAAACTTTATCCCTTTTCACAGGGTACAAACTTAACAACAAACTTAAACAGTTAACATTTGTAAAAAATTAACAATAACAATGGCAGCCATCATTTCTTTAAAAGCAATAGCCAAAAAAACATAACTAGCTCAGCTGTACCAGCATCAGTACTTAGCCATCAACAGCTTAGAGCTGCTCAATTATTTACAAACAGCCACTTCATTTTTTAATTGAAGACTAGCTGCCTATTACTGACAACTGCCGATAACTGCCCTTTAACACTCACATCGCGATCTATTTATACTGACTGCCAAGTCAAAAATCTACATATAAATAATGCATCACCATTGCCACTCAACGGTCATAGCCAAAAATACAATTTACTATAATCATTTCAATAACAGTGGCAACAGTAAAAATTAAGAAAATTAAGCAGAGCAAGTTTGGCAACGACAACAATGTAAACAAGACATCGTTAGTAATGGCGCGATGCAAGTAAAAGATGGCTGACCGAGTTTAAATAGAGAAAACTTTTAAATTCAAAATTAAAGGTAAGTTAACAACTATATATATAAAACATAAGCATTTATATTCATAGAATTAATAATTTTTTTATGTGCGAGGACAATTGATAGATATCAATTGCCCCCCACCACAGCATATAAAAAAAATTTAACAAAATACCATCATGAGATTCCCCATAGTCCATAAGAAGTGTCACAAGTGATGTAATAAACTAATTACTAGATAACCATTGACAAAAAAATTTCAAGTGATGAAAAACAACTCCCCACTCCGCAGATATACTAAAGAAAAAGTGATATGAAAAACATACATTATATACAATATCAATTATATGATGCAATATTCAAATTATGAACAAGAGTAAAAATGAGCTATATATACAAGAAATGAATATATATGCAATATATGAAAAAAAATTATGAAAAATGAATATATATATATACAATGAACAAATACGCAAGGCGCCTCACGATTTCACACACACATTCACACCATGACAACATAATATAAAAATTATGAAAAGCATCTACAGAGCGAAGAAATTTATTCAAACACGAAAGATTTATATAAAGATCACTTTTATAAATTTTAACAAATCACTTTTTGTCAACGGCTTCGTAAACTGGTCGGCAAGATTTAATTTAGAGGAAATATATTGAATATGAAATTTGCCCTCATCAAACCAATCCCTTATAAAAAATAGTTTAATATTAACATGACGCGTATGGAAACTCTCAATCCTGGACTTTGTAAAACGTATTGCAGCCTGATTATCAGCATATAAGGTAGGTATTTCAAAATTATTTTCTATCAGATTTAAATTAGAACATTCACATAAAATATTATAAAACCAGTCCTGCTCACGAACACAATCACACATAGAAACAAATTCTGACTCCATCGTTGATATGGTAATCCCTTTCTGTTTATTAGTACGCCAAGAAACAGCAGCACTATCCAGAAGAATTAACTGGCCACCCATAGAAACATAGTCGTCCCTATTAGCGGCGAAGTCAGCGTCAGAATAAGAAATTAATTTAACCTGTGTGCATTTAAGATGGAGCTTATATTGACTGGTGAATTTTATATATCCAAGAAGTTTAAGTAAACCCTGCCAATGTTTAATACCTGGATTTTGTTGGAACTGTGAAAAAATGTTAGTGGCATATGCGATATCGGGTCTAGTACGGTTTGAAATGAAAGAAATACAACCTAAGAGATTTCTGTAAGGTAAATGAGAAGCTTCATCGATGTCTTCTTGAATAACAGGACAATCACTTTTTGAAAATTTGATACCTTTAACAATAGGTAAGGAGGAGATAGGTACACGGTGATTTTGAAACCTCTTACTGACTTCGTCAATATATTGATTTTGGTGGATCAAAACTCCTGTATCTGTATACTCAAACTCCACACCTAACAACTTGCGTGTGATACCCAAAATTTTCAAATCAAACTTTGATTTCAACAAACTTAAAATGTCATTAGCTTGAGATTCAGTCCTGGCAAAAACAACGATGTCGTCAACATAAACCAATAAAACAGAGAAATCATAATATGAATAAGCACAATTACAATTTTCAAATTTATTAAAACCAAGTTCCAACAATACTTTATTTAATTCATAAAACCATAACCTGCCTGACTGGTGTAATCCGTACAGTGCTCTATCCAGCTTACAGACCCAGTCTTCTTTACCCTTTTCAGTAAAGCCCACCGGTTGCCTCATGTAAATCTCATCCTTTAAGGGAGCATACAGATAGGCACACTTAACATCGCACTGTACATTAAACCAACCATAACATGAGACTAAAAGAGAGAAAAAAAATCTAACAACAGAAAAGTTTATCACAGGCGAGAAGGTCTCATCGTACGATTCACCCTGGACCTGGTTGAAACCTTGCGCGACCAACCTGGCCTTGTATCTGACAATGTTGCCAGACTCGTCACGCTTTACTGTGTAAACCCAGCGGTTTCCCAACGCAGTCTTGTTCTCAGGGAGTCTCACAAGATGCCAGACACCTCTCGTGGCCATACATTCTAACTCTTCCAACATAGCCCCATGCCACTCTTCAGACTGTGCAGATTTTAAAGCCTGTTTATACGTTCTCGGGACCACCACATCTAGTCAACTAGCCGTGCTGGACGCGGAAGGTATAACACCAGGATTAACAACACCAGTAAACTTATTAAACTTGGAAAAATCAAAATCAGCAGGGTTAAAAACAATATTATTTAAATTACAAAACTTTTCAACATCATTAGGTGACCTTTGACAACACCTTTTACCCTCTCCATCAGGATAATAGTAAATATCGACCTTTTTTCCCTGAGGTCGAGGCACAACCTTCCTGTACCATACGGGATTGGTCATCCAGTTAGGAGAATCAGTCTGCGGAGTAACTTGAGGAGCAGGAGAAACAGGAGAGACGGCTGGGACGACAACTTCAGTCTCGCTGGGCAAGACCCCAGAGGTACCAGGCTCCGGACCAGGAAGAAGGTACCGGTCAACGGGCCGTGGTTGTTCCTCTGGGACAAGCACCAACTCAAAAGAAGAGTCGCCCATCACCGCTCCACTGCGTAGAACATCACCGCTTTCAACAAAAGAAACATTAATGGTTTCCACAACCTTCCTCTCGTCTTCTAACCAGACCCTGTAACCACGGGTACGCAAGGCATAACCCACAAGGACACCACGTTTTGATTTGGAGTCTAACTTGTGCTTACGTCTAACCTTTGGAACACCCACATATGTCAACGTACCAAAAGGTCTTAAATGTCGAACAGAAGGTTTATTTCCTGAATAGAGTTCAAATGGAGTTTTAGAGTTCCCACCGTGACAAATCCTGTTCCACGTATAATTAAAGTGTAAACAAGCTTCAGGCCAGAAATCATCAGACAAGCCACTGGATTTTAACATAGCCCGAACACAGTTCATGATTGTTTGGTTGAACCGCTCACAAACTCCATTTTCTTCTGGCGTGTAAAAATTGGTCAGCTCATGATTTATTCCATTTTCTCTACAAAAAACCTTAAAAGAATCATTATCAAACTCTTTGCCATTGTCAGTTCTGATCGACTTCAACTTGGTTCCCAAAAACCTTTCGGCCCTCAAAACATGTCTCTTAAAAACATCAAAACACATGGATTTTTCCTGGATAGGGTAAACGGATGATCTACCAGAAAAATCATCTATTATTGACAGGAAAAAACGTTCACCTTTTTTACCAGGAATTTTAATAGGACCCCAAGTATCCATAAAAAGTCGATCTAAAGGTTTTTTGGAAGAAGAATGACCTAAGGGTTTGAAAGAAATACGATTTTGCTTACTCACATGACAGGGATCACAAAAAAAATTATCAACTGATTTTAAATTGGGCAGACCTTTTACAGCAGAATTACGGATAGTATTAAAAATTAAGTCAGGACTTAGATGATCAAAACGAAGGTGCCAGGTATCAAAGTCTTTTATATTAACAGGTTTTATTACAGGAAAAGCTGAAATTTCAGTATTATCATTTAAATTTTCATTAGAATTCTGCCCCCCATTCAATTTAACACTGTGCTTATTTTTAATTACTTTTGGAAATGTATAATAAATCCCGTCATGGAGTTTAGCAGAGAAAAGGAAATCACCATACTTGTCGACCACGTTTATTTTGCCGGCCTCACCAATAAATTTAGCACCACCCTGGTCGAATCTAGAACCACTCAAAAGATTTTTCCGCAAGTTCGGCGAATACAAGACGTTCCAAAGTTTAATAACAGTCCCATTAAAATTCAGTTCTACTTCACCTTTACCAGTAATGGGAAAAGTGACGCCATCAACAGCCACATGTAACTCATCAAAGGAAATTTCAGAAAAATTACAAAAAAAAGATTTATCATTACAGAAGTGATGAGAGGCCGCCGTATCATAAGCCCAGCTGCCCTCTCTATCAAAACTACTTAAATTTGCTTCAGCAATGAAATTTTGAGCTTTAGGAGTTTTATCACGTTTTGACTGTTGACTAGAGCCACCCCTCTTAGAAAAATTACTTCTGAGTGGTTTTTCTTTTTCCTTTGCAGCTAGATCATTATTTAACTTAACTTTACAATCTTTAATTACATGGCCTTTTTTCCCGCACCTCCAACAAGTAAAAACAGGCCTGCGTTTAAATTTTACATTTTGGGCCTCAATAGAACATTCCGTTCTACTTTTATCAAAATTTCTAAGTTGAAGGCGCGTTTCCTCGGCACATAACTCAACAATAATATTTTTAAAGTTAAAGTCCTTATCAGGCCAACGAAGAATTTGTTGAACAACCTGATCAAATTTATCAGGTAGGTATCTCAAAACCTGAAAACATAAGTATTCGTCAGCAATAGGTTTATTAATGGATTTTAACTGATCAGCAATTTTAGATATTCTAGCTGCAAAAACACCAATAGATTCGCCAGGTTCTAAAAAACATGTCATAACTTCAGAAAACAATTTCATATGATGACTTCTACTATCTGGCTGGAAGTTAATTTTTAAAATTTTCCACGCTTTTGAGGGGTCAGTACATTCACTTATTAAACTTTTAAACTCACTATCAATATTCAAATATAAAATTGACATGGCAGCATTCTGCCTTCTTTTAAAGTCTTGTACTGCCTCCTCAGACACGGTTTCACTAACTTTGGGCTTAGTTTCGTCACCAGTGACGATATCATAAGCATTTTTCTCCATAAGTAAAAATTTAATATCACACTTCCAACCAGAGTAGTTAGTGGCATTTAACTTAGTGATTTGAGGTACAATATTATAAGCCATTTTTAAATAGTTACTTAATTATCAATTATACAAAAAAACAAGAAAAGAACAACTGGTCAAGTTTAAAAATACCCTAAAAAAAACCGCCCATAACCAAATAATATAGACTAAAGGTCTATCTTTCAATTAATTTTATTAAGCAGTTTCACATACAGTGGAAACGTTAATCTTTAAGTTTTAAGGGTTTCAATAAAAATAACCCGACCAGTGTTCAACTGTTATAACACATCAAATACACAAGTTTTAACAACAAAACAAATTTTATTCAATGAAACACAAAAAAACATATATTAATAAATAAAGTATATTCAACAGATTTTCAAAGTATAACATATTTAAAGTTACCTCATTTCACAAGTGATTTCTCATTGCACAATATGTAGCAGGCTAAATTTCACTATGACAAAATCATGACACATCATCATCTTCAAAAGAACACATGTATTTCACAGATGAAGAAAAAAAACGCCGCGGTCGCCTCGTTGACCAGCGGGAGACGAAGCATGATTATATCATTTAAAACTGAAGATCACTACCACACTGATTATTTTACTGAAGGTTGAAGATCACAATTTGCATATCATTAATTCCATAATCTGATAAAAATCACTTATAATTTAATTTAATTCACTATTGGATGCTAGCAACTTTATAACTTGATTAAGTAGAAAAATTTCACAAAAGTAACAAGCGCGATTTAAAAAAACCGCTAAACAATGTCAACATCGATCAAACCATCAAATTTAACGACCTCATTTCAAAAAAACATCGATTATCAATTTTTATTTTTTTAGTTTTCGCGAATAACGAAAAACTTCAAACTTTATCCCTTTTCACAGGGTACAAACTTAACAACAAACTTAAACAGTTAACATTTGTAAAAAATTAACAATAACAATGGCAGCCATCATTTCTTTAAAAGCAATAGCCAAAAAAACATAACTAGCTCAGCTGTACCAGCATCAGTACTTAGCCATCAACAGCTTAGAGCTGCTCAATTATTTACAAACAGCCACTTCATTTTTTAATTGAAGACTAGCTGCCTATTACTGACAACTGCCGATAACTGCCCTTTAACACTCACATCGCGATCTATTTATACTGACTGCCAAGTCAAAAATCTACATATAAATAATGCATCACCATTGCCACTCAACGGTCATAGCCAAAAATACAATTTACTATAATCATTTCAATAACAGTGGCAACAGTAAAAATTAAGAAAATTAAGCAGAGCAAGTTTGGCAACGACAACAATGTAAACAAGACATCGTTAGTAATGGCGCGATGCAAGTAAAAGATGGCTGACCGAGTTTAAATAGAGAAAACTTTTAAATTCAAAATTAAAGGTAAGTTAACAACTATATATATAAAACATAAGCATTTATCTTCATAGAATTAATAATTTTTTTATGTGCGAGGACAATTGATAGATATCAGCAACGATGTGGGACGGGGGCATCCTAAAATTGATCGGACAGAATTATAACCGTTGCGATCCAAAAAAATTACTTTACGTTCCGATGAAAAAGACCGATTCGAAATGGAAAGTTCAAGTCAAGAACTTACCAGGGATCGAGATGAATTTGGTGTTGCCGGTGACCGAAAATGTCAAAATTTCCAAAGAGATCACGGATCGCTATTTGCATTTGAACGATGGGAAAAAATTATATTTTGCAGAACTGGGAAAAGAAAAACAGAAATATAGAAGGTTAAAAAAAGACGTTGTCGATTACGCGTTGTTTTACCGAGCCGTGGAAAACGATTGGTGGAAAACTTGTCCGAGACAGCAAGCGTGTTTGGACTGTGCGAAACCGATTATGGAACGTTGCAACGAATTGGAAAATGAAATCAGGGAATGGAAAAACAAATTTGAGAATTTACGAGTGGAAAACGAATTGCGCCGCGAAGAAGAAAATAGGGAATTGAAATGTAAATTGAAAACTATGGAAGAGAAAAACGATTTGCTTCAAGAAGAAATTAAACAATTATGGAAAAAATTCGAATATTTGAGAGAAACTGAAATCGTTGAACTAAAAAGAAGACTGTCTAAATATGAAAATGTTGACTAATCATAAACTTTAATGATTCGCGGATTCTAAACAACTTAATTTTTTCTTCGAACATAAATCGAAAAAAAAATTTTGATTTATTTTTCATTTTCAAAAATTTGATTTAAAAAAAAAAAAAAAAAAAAAAAAAAAATTTTTTTTTTTTTTTTTTTGATGTCCAAGAAAATATATTTACAATGTAGATCGGATTACATACATTTTTAAAAATGAAGATTTAGCTTTTGTGTTGAATATTGCAAATTTAACCGACTTTTAAAAAATATGGTTAAAATAAAATTATTCTTCGAAACTAATTATGTAATTTTAAAAGTTATCGTGTAAACATAATAAAATAAGCAATTTAATTACTTTTTAGTTATATTTTTTAAAATTACATTTTTTAAAAATAAATAGAAAAAGGTAAAAAAAATTAAATTACAATATATTTTTTTTAATTTTACATAATAACTTTTCAAAATTTCATAATTAGGTTTTAAAAATACTATTTTTTATATTATATTTCAAAAATTTGGTTAAATTTTTCTATAATCAATGCACAGTCTAAATCATATTTGAAAATTTAATTTATCTTGATCAGTACGATAAATATATATTTTTTCAAATGAATTTATCTTATAAAATTAAAAAAAAAAAAAAAAAAAAAAAATTTTTTTTTTTTTTTTTTCCCCGATGTTGAAAAAAATATATTTATAATACAGATAGGATTATCATTTTCAAAAATGAATACTTTGCTTTCATGCTGACTATTGCAAATTCAACCAACTTTCGAAAAATGTGGTTAAATTAAAAATTATTTTTCAAAACTAATTATGAAATATTAAAATCACCGATAAAAAATATTTTAGGAGAAATTTCGGAAAAATAAAGACTCAAATAAAATTTTACTTATTACATTATTTTTTAGATTGTCATTCTAAAATGGACAATAGTAAAATATTTAAATTTTAAAAAGTTTTGAGATGATTCTGAAAAATAGAAATGCAAAGGAATTTTACTTAATACATTATTTTTTGCATTGTCATTCTAAAATGGACCACAGTAAATATTTATAATTTAAAAAATACAAATTATTTACTCAATGCAAGAATTTTTAATTTCTATTTATTTTATCGATTAAGAATTATTTTTTAAAAGGAAAAGTTCAAGTGAAAAAATATGTTTTTCCAATATTGGTAAAAAATTGAACGTAAAAAAATGGGGTTGGACAATGTATTGTTAACAATACATTGTCCAACCCCATTATTTTACTCTTAATAAATTTACTTTTATAGCTTTTAACTATAAAAAAATTATTTTATTAAGAAAAGACTTTAAAAAATAACAAATTATTAAATTTACTTTAAAAAAATTCCAAGTATTTATCTCAATATGAAAAAATCAATAATTTTTTTAAAGATTTATTTTAAAACTAGTTTCAATATTGGTTCATCGTTCGACGCAAAAAAATGGGGTCGGACGAGATATTTGTTAGCCGAATTTTTTTTTTGGCTAACAATATCTCGTCCGACCCCATTTTTTCACTCTTAATAGAATATTTTACTTTTTTCAATAGCTATAGAGCCATTAAAAAACAATTTTTTTCTATTAAGAATTTTTTTTAATTTCTTCTCTGATCCAATTGGCGAAGGCGGCACACTCTTGCATGCTGCAATGGCATCTTTTCGTAGTATTTTTAAATTTGTTGTGATACCCGCAGTCTCGTATGTCGGGCATCGGCAGTTCGTCGAACTTCGGACAGTCGAAATTTTCCAAGTTGACCGACGGTATGCCGAGTTTTTCTAATAAATTTCTCTCTTCTTCGCCACCCTTTTACGCCACTACGGTTTTCTCGTCCGTTTTGTAATTTATACAAGTTTTCCATTAAAGGTCCCAACGTGTGTAAAAATCTCACATCTTCGCAATACTGCGCCCTCAAAGAGAGTCCGTGAACGTTATGCGAACAATATCTCACGTTTTTCCAATCGTTTGTTCGCCAATCGTTTTCTTTTATCTCGGGTACGAGATGATTCAAATGAAATCGGACGCAATCCACGCGAGGTTTCGTTATCCCCGCGTAGCCCAACTCTCTCGGGTAAAAAGATCCTTTTTTGTTTTTACCTTTGATGAAAAACCCGTCCAAGTCGATGACGAGACAAATATCGTTCAGATTGATGAAGTTTTCCATGACTCGTGAGAAAAAAAAATCAACTAAAAAATTTTCCGACGGCAAAAAAAAAACAAAGTTTCAATCCCAAAAAAACAAAAGTTTTCCGACGGCAAAAAAAAAGTTTTCCGACAGCAAAAAACAACTAAAAAATTTCCAACAGCAAAAAAAAACAAAGTTTTTCCAACAGCAAACAAAAGTTTTCCGACAGCAAAAAGCAAAGTTCCAACCCCAAAAAATTTCCAACAGCAAAAAAACAAAGTTTTTCCAACAGCAAACAAAAATTTCAACATGAAAAAAACAAAGTATGTCTGAGAAAAATAAGCTTGGACAAACTAGTTGCAGACTGCCGGTATGAGAGAAAACGCCTCTATTTATACTCAAAAACCCTTGCTTTTACTAATGTTACCCCGTAGATATCATCTTGCAATCTGTCCTTTTGAACCATTACAAAATATCACGCGATGTTTTTTCCCCCCTTCCTTATCAAAAACCTATTGACCTCGACCCTTGCTTTTACAAATGTTACCCCGTAGACAGACATCTTGCAATCTGTCCTAAATACTTTTAAGTGTTACAAAGATGTTTTTTCGACCTCCCTATCGAAACCTATTGACCTTGCATGAGATTATTTTTCTCGTGATAAAATATCTTTTTTTAACCTTTTGAACTTGTCGGACTCACTTAAAAAAATTACTTTGAACCATCACGCGATATTTGTTCATTTTTGAAAATTTACTTAATACGATCAGCATTACACATATATTTTTAGAAAAAAATTTCGAAAATTGAATTTTCCTTCGAGTCCAAGATATATAATCGTTTTCATTTTTAAAAATTAAATAATTAGTTAATTACCAAATTTTAATTTTCAAAAATGAAAAACAACTACATCTTGGACTAGAAGGAAAATTCAATTTAGAAAACCTTTTCTGACAGATAAAAAAAAAAAAAAAAAAATTTTTTTTTTTTTTTTTTTTTTTTTATATTTAATAGCATTTTTTGTGATTCTTGAAGAACCAAAGGAACCATCGACCGAAGGAACCAAATCTTTATTTTCATTTTTTGAAAATCAGTTAATTAACTAACTAATTAATTAATTAACTAATTTTTAAAAATGAAAACGACTACATCTTGGACTCGAAGGTAAATTCAATTTTCGAAAATCTTTTCTGAAAAAAAAAAAAAAAAAAAAAAAAAAAATTTTTTTTTTTTTTTTTTTTTTTGTCGGAAAAGATTTTCTAAATTTAATTTACCTTCGAGTCCAAGATGTAGTCGTTTTCATTTTTAAAAATTAGTTAATTAATTAATTAGTTAGTTAATTAACTAATCATTAATTAACTGATTTTCAAAAAATGAAAACGACTACATCTTGGACTCGAAGGTAAATTCAATTTAGAAAACCTTTTCTGACACACACACAAAAAAAAAAAAAAAAAAAAAAAAAAATTTTTTTTTTTCCAAAGTATAAAACTATATATAGATATTTATTTCTATCGAATTTTCCTGTCTTCGAACTGTTATGGTTATTGAAAGCAAATTACAATTGAATAATTATTTTAGAAGTTAAAAACTAAAGCCTTACCTTTTTAATTGTTTTTATTATTTTTTAATCTTGTAAAAACATGTAATTTATAATTTTTCTATTCTTGTAAAAACATATAATTTATAATTTTTCTATTCTTGTAAAAACTTATAATTCTATAATTTTTCTACTTTTGTAAAAACTTACAAAGTTTCGAATAATTTTTATCGACAAAATATTACATAACATGAATTGTCTGTCCGGATTAACTTATATACGATAAAATATTTGACGAAATTTACAATAAAAAGCATAGAATTCCGATTGGCTAAAGCGATGTTTTCTTGTCCTCGTACTCAGTGAGGTGCGAAACGGTCATTTCTCGGGAAATAAATTCAAGCTATTTTCAAATATAACTTTTTATAACCCGTCTTATATGTTAAAGTTGTTTTATATTCGAGCTGTCTAAATTTTACTTCGACAGAGTCACGGACCAAACAATGAACTTATATACGACAAAATATTTGATGAAATTTACAATAAAAAATCAAAAGCATAGAATTCCGATTGGCTAAAGCGATGTTTTCTTGTCCTCGCACTCAGTGAGGTGCGAAACGGTCATTATAAATTCTGCCCATATATCTAAATATTACATAACATGAATTATCTGTCCACGGACCAAACAATGAACTTATATACGACAAAATATTTGACCATTGAGGCTGCTGAAAAATTTGCAAGTTTACCGGGAAACGCTAAAATGTTTTTAGACATTTCGAGAACAATATCCTAATTTAGCGATAACAATCGTAAGTTTAAGCATATTAAAGATTTCTAATAAAATATTTGACGATCGAGGCTGCTGAAAAATTTACAAGTTCACCGGGAAACGCTAAAATGTTTTTAGACACTCAAAAATGAAAGACATTTCGATAACAATATCCTAATTGAGCGATAACTTATCTTGATCTTTTTGTAATTACTGCTAGTTTGAAATTCCTGTTTGAAATTATAACGTAGAAAACGCTAAAATGTTTTTAAGACACTCAAAAACGAAAGACATTTCGAGAACAATATCCTAATTTAGCGATAACAATCTATCATAATTTATCTTGGTCTTTTTGTAATAACCTACTAGTTTGAAATTATAACGTAAGTTTAAGTATATTAAAGATTTCTGTTTGTTGTTTTGTATATGATGTTGAGCTGAAAAATTTGCAAGTTCATCGGGAAACGCTAAAATGTTTTTAGACACTCAAAAATGAAAGACATTTCGAGAACAATATCCTAATTTAACGATAACAATCTATCATAATTATTTTCTATTGTTCTTTCAGAGAATTAACTAATTTTTATATCGTTACTCGAAAAATATTATATTTATGAAACTGGAAGATTATCAAAAAGATATTTTTTATTGGAAAACGATTTGATATTTAAAAAGCAATTCTCATTTGTTTTTTTTTTGTAAATGATTTTGATTAGCGCGGTGCAAAAATCCTTGCTTTTACAAAAGTTGCCCCGTAGACAGACCTGACCTCGCATGAAATCACGATACATTTTTTTTTTTTTTTTTTCATCGTGAACCTGTCCCAAATACTTTGAACCGCTAGGCTCTCGATCTCACGATCAATTTTGTAAAATTTGATTTCAAAATCTTAACCCCGATAATCTAGTTTATCTTTTTCTCACGCAAAGTAATTTAAAAAAAGATAAACACATTTCTTTTTCCCCGTGACCTCGATTCTCACGAAATCACGCGACCTGATAAAGAGTATTTGATACAAAGTGCAAAAAGTTCGAGTGTTTTGTTTTTTTCCTTTTCGAGAAGGAAGAAAAAGAAACGCGTTTTTATCGAGATATCAGAGGTCAAATGTCCCTCGATACAAAGTTCAAAAAGGCGTATATATAGCGACGGATTTTCAATCGGTCTTTCAATTTTTTGGCGTTCTCATTGCTCTGCATTTGTGAGTTAGATCTTTTTTACATTATTGCGATGGAATGTGTAATATGCTTAAATTTGATATTACAAGACAAATATTGTTTAGCCTGTGGACATGCATATCACAGGACTTGTTTGAAATCCTATTTTGATCATTTGTCGGTTAAATCTACTTTCGAATGTTCCATCTGCCGAAGAAATTGTTTTTATCGTTGGCTCGAAAACGATTTGAACAAGTCTCGAGTTTCAGACGGGGAATCCCAGCAGAGCCTCGAAGTGCAAGAAGAGACATCGAATTCATCTACGAACTCTCGAGACGGCCCAGAAAATTTCCAATCTCCTCCAAATGATTCGGAGCCGTCGAGCACCCGCCCTTTCAGCGAAACGGTTTCGTTATACCTCGAATTGCTCTCTTCCGAAAGAAACTTCGAAGTACCAGAACAGACATTGAATTCCTCTGCGAACTCTCGAGACGACCGAGAAATTTTCCAATCTCCTCCCGATGCTGCTGAACCGTCGAGCACCGGCCGTCCTCTTCTTCAATCGAGATATTTTCAATCCCGACCATCGACTTCTAGAAGAAATGTAAGTTTGCCACTTTCTGAATCCTATCGTCTAGCTAAAGATCTCCAAATAGATTTTAAAAGGTCGTGCCTTTTACTTCATAATAATAATTTCAATATGATAAAATTAGTTTCTTTAAAATTTAACAAATTGAAATGCAGTATCCGGGAAAAAGAAAAAATTCAATGTTTATTACTTAGATATGAATTTTTAAAAGATGAAAATATGAGTTTCTTAGCAGAATTTAATAAAACTTTTAATGATATTTTAATGAGTCGATAAATATTTTTTTTATCTTTTATATATGCAACTTACATTTCTTCTACTTTTTTGAGAAAAAAATATATTCATTTTAAATATTATTTGTTTTGTAAATATTATTTATGTATAATAAAACTTTTGTTATCTATTTGTATTTGTTTGTTTTTTTTTCTTTAAGTTACATTGAAAGTCTTAATGATTTTTTATAGTGTAAAGCTATAAAAGGTAAAAAAATTAAGAGTAAAAAATGGGAGTTGGACAAAGTATCGTTGATCATAGTTTTTTTATGGCCGACGATACTTTGTCCAACTCCCATTTTTTGCGTTAAACTATTATCCAATATTGAATTATATTTAAAAAAATAAATTGTGTAAATTTTTATTTTTGTATATTCGAATTTAAAAGTATTTAATTTCAACTTATAATCATCTTGAAAATTTTTGTATATTCGAATTTAAAAGTATTTAATTTCAACTTATAATCATCCCTAAAATTTTTAAAATTTAAATATTTACTATTGTCCATTTTAGAATGGCAATATAAAAATATTTTTATTTTTCAGAATCATCTCAAAACTTTTTTAATTTAAATATTTACTATTGTCCATTTTAGAATGAAAATATAAAAAATAGAGTAAAATTCTATTTGAGTCTTTATTTTTCCGAATCAATCCTAATTTTTTTTAATTAAAAATGTTTACTATGGTCCATTTTAGAATGGTCTTTATTTTTCCGAATCACCGTGAATTTTTTTAAAATTATAAATATTTACTATGGTCTATTTTAGAATGATGATAAAAAAATTAATTCGTCTTAATTTCCAAATCTTTTACTTATCTCAAAAAATTTTTAAATTATAAATATTTACTATGGTGAATTTTAGAATGATTTTTCCCCATCAGGTGGAAATCTTTCTCCATCAAATGGAAAATAACTTATATAAACATAATATTCTTCAAGTTTGCAGCATAAACTAAAAATGTTCTA
This sequence comes from Salticus scenicus, assembly GCA_963930645.1. Classification (NCBI taxonomy): domain Eukaryota; kingdom Metazoa; phylum Arthropoda; class Arachnida; order Araneae; family Salticidae; genus Salticus; species Salticus scenicus. The sequence goes on along the minus strand of OZ005649.1, from coordinate 353,446,529 downwards.
ATTAAAAATTATTTTTTTGATAGTGAAAGTTTTTCCTTTCATAAACATAATATTCTTCAAGTTTGCCACATCTATACAGTTTCTTCAAATTATCGGAGCGGTGTTTTTGAAATATTTTACGGTACATTAAGATCGGTGCACGATCTATACAATTCCTTCAAATTATTGGATGGCGTTTTGAAAATATTTCACTAAATACCTTTCTTTGTCATATACGTTAATTGGTGTTGACATTGAAAAATATAAATTAAAAAATACTATGTCCAAGTCCATTTGAATGGATAATGAAATTATTACATTAATTATTTTCACCTTTAATATTTAAAGAAATGGGAAAAATATAACTCTGAAAATATTACATATAAATTTGAATGGATAAATGAAAAGTTTTATATATGTTTTTTAACCCTCACTCTTTCAGTTAGTCAAAAATAAATATATTTTCATCTTTGATAACCTGCTTTTCGTCACAATAAATTTATCTGGTCCTATCAATATCATATATATTAAAATTCAACCAACACTTAAAAAAAAAAAAAAAAAAAAAAAAAAAAAATTTTTTTTTTTTTTTTTTTTTTTTTTTTTTTTTCAAAATTGAAAATGATTAAATTAAAATAATTTATTTTTCAAATTGAATATTTATTTGTTTTTATTTTTTTAAATAATTCATTAATCAATTAATTTTCAAAATGAAAACTACATCTTAGATTCAAATAAAATTTATTTTTATATTTATTTACTTATATATTTATTCTTTATAATTTAAATATTTATAAAATAAATAGAAATTAAAATTTTTTTTAATTCTTATATCGAGTTTTCGAAAATCGACACACAGTCTAAGTTATCATTTATAATAAATTTATTTAAACCTATCAATATTGTAAATTTATATTTTCTTCAATTTAAAAAAAAAAAAAAAATTTTTTTTTTTTTTTTTTTGAAAACATTTTTGAAAATTAAATTTTCCTTCGAGTCTAAGATGTAGTCGTTTTCATTTCTAAAAAATTAATTAATTAGTTAATTAATCAATCATCGATTAATAAATCAATTATTTTTTAAAAATGAAGACTACATCTTGGACTTGAAGAAAAAATCAACTTTCGATTTTTTTTTTTTTTTTTTTTTTTTTTTTCAAGTTAATTATTAATTTTAAAGAAAATAATTTCTTTGTTTTATAAATTTAAATAATCTCAAGTTTTTAAAAAATTATAGATATCAATCAAAATTATATTATTTAATATTTGTTAGACAAAGTAGCGAATTTCGTATTCGATTTAAAATTTTCTTCAAGTTAGGTTTTTCGTCCATCAACCAAAGGTTATCCACTTTCCGTCTTTGGATACGGTAATTTTTGAAATCTCTACCAACTGTTCTCTAATCCAGTTTGCATAAGCGGCACATCTCTCTTTGGGACACGAAAATTTTTTATTAACATCGCGGGCGTGGTAATCGCATTTCTTTTTTTCCGGCATCGGTAAACATTTAAAGTCGGGACATCCAAAGTTTTCGAGATTGACTGTGGGTATTCCGAGAGAATCCATCAATGCTTCGATCCACGGATCCCCTTTATAGGCTACAATCGGTTTGTCTTCGGTCTTATGCGATTCGTATAACTTTTTTATGTCGGATTCCATATTTTCATATTTCTCGACCACTTCTTGGTCAACGGGGGGTAAATGGTAAACCATGCACTTCACTCGTCATATTTTTAATAGTCTCCAATTCCTTCCCAAAAAACTGCCGTTGAATTTTTTCTCGAATTCTCGACCCGTGCTCTTCGTATTCCTTTTCCATGCCGGCCTCTTTTAGAAATTCCTTGACACCTTCAAATGGGTTTTCGAATAATGTCTCTTGCATTTTCGTAAGATCGTACCTCTGTGAGTCGTTTGTACCGTCAATGAGGGATTCGTATCCAAATTCTCTCGTGAGAAAGAATTGGTAAATGGGAAAACCATCCATATCTACCACCAAACAAATATCGGATAGAGAAACATCCATAATTACCTTACCGTTTAATAAAATTAATAAAGTTACACGGAGTATGTTAACTATTTATATGTTTTAGATGATGGTTAAAAAAAAAAAAAAATTTTTTTTTTTTTTTTTTTTTTTTTCAATTGATTAATTAATTAATTAATTAATTAATTTTAAAGAAAATAATTTCTTATTTATTTCATAAATGTAAACAATCTGAAAGTTTTTAAAAAAAATTATAGATGCATAATCATATTATTTAATGTTTGTTAGATATTTTCAATTATATATAATTTTTCTTTTATAGCATCATCTTTAACGGTAGCCTTGGTATATTGATCATGTAACCATGCGTTTTCTTTTTTCAAACTAGTTTTTTCTTCTTTTAAAATATTAATTTCTTGTTTTAAGGTGTCATTTTCGTTTTTCAAAGTAGCAAATTTCGTATTCAATTTAAAATTTTCTTCGTGTAACCAGACATTTTCTTCCTTCAAGTTAGCTTTTTCGTCTGTCAACCAAAGGTTTTCCGCATTTAATTTGACATTTTTTTCGTTTAATTGGACATTCTCTTCATTCAACCTGTTTAAGTCTCTATTTTGCAAATAATCCAATTTTTCCCATAACCGTTTAATTTCTAAGAGCAACAATTTATTTTCAATTCGAAGTTCTTCTATTTGTCCGCATTTATCCTTTTCAATTAAAAGTTGTTCGATTTCTTTACATCCATCCGTCGTCATCTTTATTCGTTTTTTAAAAATGATTATTATCTATATTTTTTTATAACCAATATAGGATGTATACGTTGGGAGATGAATGATAACTATTGAAAATTGGAGTCGAATTAATTCGATTGATATTCAAAATTATTATTATTATTATTATTATTATTATTATCAATCGGTTAAATATTATAATGGATTTTTTTTTTTTTTGTGGGGGACCGGCGCTCGATTAATTTTTCTGGTGACTGTACAGAGTTCAATAGCAGTCTGCACAAAGTGCTCTGTGAGCTCAACCCCATTTCTCTGAGCAGCCTGTTAATGGTCTTTGAAGTCATTGAAGTACCAGTTCCCCATAGGATCGATCATAATAATGAATTGGAGCTTTGAGTACAGCTCTGACGATTCATTGGTTCTCATGTTCTGTCCTCTATGTAGGATGACTGCTTCCTCCCTGATACTGTGTTCAGCCATGGTTCACCCATTCCTGTCAATATCATCTAATAATGGCATTGTTCCTATCCAATTGTCAAACAATTCACAAATTAGACCAACCAGCTTCTTTGAGCCCAACTACACATCTCTCTCAAATGTACACATCTGCACATACTGTTTGTGCACCTGTATGCGAGGCATAGTTACTGCCTACCTGAGTAGATGGAATAAAATTTTCGAAGAATTTGTCACCTAGAATCAAAAATTTTCATTTTTAATATTCTGCCAATTGCACAGTTAAGATGCGCTGTAGCGTCGCATGCTCATTTGATGGTAGTCAAACTTTAAATTTTTGCATTTTCCACCTAAACCTGTATGCATGTGGATTTGTGTCCAGTTTGCATTACTCCCTGGTGTGTCGTTTTTTTTTGTCTTAGAGTGCATGTATATAGATATAGATAAATAGCATCATATTAGTCTATTTAACATAGGTGCCAAGTCTCCCGTTTTTCAAGGGACTCTTCAAACCGGAAAATTTTTATAGCTGCTTTTGCTAATATAAATCGTCGAAAATATGTATAACATATTCCATTTTAAAATACTGGTGTCAAACCTGATTTAAAAGTTAAAAATGTTGGCAGCTCTGATTTTAGTATCACAGATATTTTATATTTTCTTAAGCTTTTAAACAATTTTTACAGTGTTCCCATTATTCTTAAACATTTATAGGCACCCTTCAGCTCAAGATACTTGTATGTGTAGAATCAGCATGAACACTTGTTGATAAAATAAAAGATATACACATCTAATTATGTACAAATATTTTTGCTATACAAATAAATGTAGTAGAAAAATAAGTCATGTGACATCATCCTATTAAAAGAACAATTCCTCTTCTCAAAGCCAGCTGCACATCTCAAAATTTCCTTCTCTAACAAGGAGCGCACATGTAATTTACATTTCACTGGCAGCTGTTTCTTCTAAAGCAAGACTGTTCACAATCACAACACCTGTATACTTAGTTTTTACTTAACCATAACTCTGCAGAACAATTTACATGTGTTTAATGTTTCCTAAACCTGTTTAATTGCAAAATTAAGCTTAAAAGCTAAAAGTATCTCTGAGAAAGGTTATAGGTATTTTTAAAAAAGGGTGACTAAAAAAAAAACTTCCTATAAACTTTAACTATAAATATGGCTATTTTTAAAAATATTCTTTTACCAAAATATGTTAGACAAGGTAATACAAGATTTATTAAGATCCTAGATGGAATATGATCACTTTACTATCATCATATAATTTTGCAATAAGAGCTTATACTCAATTAATTTCTTAGAAAAAAATTGGAATTAAAACTTACATTTAAAATGAACCATGTAGTGACATTTTAAAATTTGCGAGCTAATGTTCTTCTGACTGTAAATCACAAATTTTATAGAAAAATAATACTTAATTAAATTCAAGGTTAGGGATATTTATAAAGCTAGCTTTAATCTTTTTTTTTTTTTTTTTTTCTCTTTTCCTTCACTAATATGGTATCAGATTTAGAAATTACAATTAAGACACTTCACAGAGGGTGGCCTAGCATTTGAACTGTTCCAAATTCCCTGATTATTTTTCATTACTACTCCTATTTAATTCCCCACAAAAATTTCATGACATGAGTTAGCAATTTAGAACAGTTTTAACAATGACTTAATTCTAGAAAGTTTGTTGAAATTCTTATACTTTGAAATTTCTTGAGAAAAAAAAAAATAAATAATAAAAAAAAAAAAAATCTACAATACTTACATTTACTTCATTTTCACTGGTATATTTTTTACTGGTTTCGAGAGAGTAAACAAAGTCTTCAATATAAATAACAAGTTGTGTAGCTAATTTGAAAAAATTAACAACTGACCTAATGAAAAAAAAATATATATATATATATATACACAATAATAAAAAATTAGACATAAGCATCAAATTATGTTTCATAACTCCCCCACCCACCCCAAAAAAAAGTAGCAGAAGCTTTATTATTATTAAAAAAAAAAACTTAATTCACTTCATTAATACAATTCTTTAGTCAGAAGTAATTCATTTATCAGAATCGCTCTCGAGAATAATTCATTTGTCAAAAAATTTAATTGAATTGTTTGTCTTATTATTTTTTTCCATTATATTATTTATCTGCATTTTATAGTAAGGGAAATACTTCTCAAAGTTTTTTTTTTTTTTTTTTTTTTCCTACTCTATAAATGAACAGTGTGCATCAAAACTGATTTATTTCTTCACTTAAATACATAAATATCATTGCACTACAAACAATAATTGTTGTTGTGGGTTTCAAAATCAAAATACTTACCATTCACTGTTCAGTTACAAAATTACTGAAGCAAACATTTCTGCCACTTCAGAAAGAGGCAAAATTTTAATGTTGTTTAGTTTTCTTTTTTTCAACACAGAAATTAAAAAATTATGCATTTAGACAAGTTTTTATTTTTAGAACATACACTATGTTTAAAGAGTATTTTAAACATAACACATTAGACTGAGATTTTTTTTGTTTCTATACGTTTTGAGGACTCCTTTGTTTATTTATGCTATTTTTACAGTGATTATAGGTGTTGGACAAAATAATCTGAACACTTTCGCTTTTTTACATTTTGTCGAGAATACCTTGAAAAATACTTATGATGTTTTTCTTCAATTTTGGAAATGAGGAAAACATGTCTTTCCTCATATTTTTTAAGCAAAAGTTGTGTCCTGAAAAGGAAAAGGGGACCAGTAAAAAATTAAACAAAAATCAAAATGCTTCGGATTACTCTGTAAAAAGTATTGCTTTAAATACATTTTAACTGTAGCATGCAATTAAGAGGATTTTTCTCATTATCTGTATAAAATTTTATGAGGCTACCACATATATTTATTATGGAGATATAACAGTTTCTTTAAAAAACTGCAAAAAAAAAAAAAAATCCACTTTTTTAATTATAACACATGTAGGGTACAAATCCAGAACAAAGCCATTTTTAGGAAATATGGCAATTTTTTTTTTTTTAATGAAAAGATTAAAAATAGAAGAATAGAACTATTAAACTAAAAAAAGTATATAACTATACATCTCAAACTTTGCATTTCGATGTCTTTCCTATACTTCAAAATAGAATGCATTCTGAATTAGAAAAAATTAGTTCATTCAGTTATACATTACTACTGTTTTGACTAACCAAATATTTTGTGCATACATATATTTTAGAAAATTTAAATGTTAAAAAAAAAAAAAAATTACTTAAGATACAAATAACTATACTATGTTTATAATCATGTTTATATATTTATGCTACTAAATAATAGTAACCAGAAAATCAACATGAATACATAATAGAGAATTTTAATGACCCACATCCGACTCAAAACCTAAAATGAAAATTAACAATTCATCTAAAAATCTTGCAATTTAACTTATAAAGAAAAATTTTATTGCTACACAACTGGTAAATAATTTAAAATGTAATCACTAATGCACCAAGTTAAAAGTTTTAAAATCTGAAAAATGGATAAACAATAATTTTTAAACATTTAGGTGTGTTGTGTACTTCAAGTGTACAAAATGTTCTTCAAGTTTAGTAATAAGTACAAAACTTTGAATAAACATCATAAAATGCAATAAACTTGTAACAATTGTTTCGGGTTGAAAAAAACATGACCAATCATCAGACGAACAAAGTGGGCACAAGTGCTACAAGCAAAGCGACAATGCACCAAACGATGTGTTGCCGAATTATGTTTTTGTCTGTTAAAGAAATTATTTTGAAAGATATTCTCAAGTCGACCTGACTCGTAGGAAAAAAAATTCCATCCAGTCAACCTGAACTGCAAGAGAAAAAAATTGTTCGACTCGACCGGTGAAATTGGGTTACCTGAACCAATATGTGACTCAAACGGACGGCCGAATTTCATGACCGTTCTTAACTTTCATGACCTATTGCTGAATTTCATGACCCATTGTTGATTTTCATGACCTTTTCATGACTTTCATGACCTAGTAGACACCCTGTCTCACATAATATTCATTGGCAAGGTCACCAAGTCTGCAAATGCAGATATAACAGGTGAGAATATTAATCGTGGCACAACTCCAATACCTGAAATGAATTTTCAAAGTTGATGAATAAAATTTCTGCATTTTGATTTTTGTTTAATTTTCTACTGGTCCCCTTTTCCTTTCCATGACACAACTTTTGCTGAAAAATATGAGGAAAGACATGTTTTCCTTACTCCCAAAATCGAAGAGCAACATGGTAAGTATTTTTCAAGATATTCCACAAAATATTAAAGTGAAACTGTTCACATTATTTTGTACAACATCTGTATGTATGTGTATGAGTGAATATGATGTTTAAATACTTTTGTTCGAATGAGCTGAAAGTTGGTAGGCATGTTATAAGTCACTGTCGCATAAACTGTATTGATGAATGTAGGAATAGACTTTTTTTTACAAGGACACAAAATAAAATAAATTCTTTAACATGGCTTAAGAACTTAAAAAATGCAATAGCGTCTGAATGACTTATTTGATTGAGCTAAGAGTCTGTAAGATGATGTTATGGGTAACTCACATGAATTGTACAGATTTTGATGAATATAGAAAAAATTATTTATCATTATGACCAATGAATTAAAGTGCTTGAAGTGCAATGGCATCTAAAAGCTTTATTCGATTGAACTTAAAGTTGGTAGGTATGTTATAAGTCACCATCAGGTAAACTATGTAGATTTTGATGAGCGTAATACTTAGTATTTTTACAGACACACACACACAAACAAACAATCAACAAAAAAAAGTTTATTATTACAGATTATAGACTTGAATTATTTGAAGTGCACAAGCATCTAAACTCTATATTTGATTAAGATATAAATTACTAAGCATGTTATACTGATTTCCCAGCAACCTGGAAAGTCATGAAAGGTCAGAAAAAAGTGAATAATCAAATCATAAGAAAAAGTTAAGGCACTGAACAATTTTAACTTGATAGTAGTTTTAAAAATTAATATTTTTTCAAAGAATTTAACAGTGTTTAAATAATTTTGATATATTTCAAGTATCATATTTTTCTAAAGATGATAAATAACGAAATGCAAATATTAAAAGAACAATTATGATTTAAATTTAAAAGCTATTTATAAATTAAAACATGAAAGGTTTGAAAAAGTTATAAGTTTTATTTTAAAAAGATTTTTTGGAAAAACACTATTTTCAAAACATCAATATATGATTTCATTAGATGCAGAAAAAATTATTTTAAACATAGCAAAACTTTGTTAATGTTTAATAACAATAAACTCTTACTCAACTGGACCCCACAAAGGGCATACCTTTAATGACATAGGTAATATTTTGCTTTAGGCAAGAATTCAAATTAATTACAATTCTCACTGTAGTTATAAAAGAGCACTTTTTTCGGTTAAGAAAGTCATTTTAAATGAGACATATGCATTTAAAAAAATGGGCATCAACAATTGCAAACTGAATATTTAAATACCGTATATTTCCGTGTATAAGCCGAGAATTTTTGGAAATTTTTCGGAAGCTGAATTAGGGAGGTCGGCTAATACACGGATCCACCTTTCTAGCAAAAAACGTATGTTAGAAACAATGATTGAATACATATATTTTAAGCTTAAAAACTATATATAAAGTAAAATAGTGATATTAAACCTTATTTTTAAATAATTATCACACATAAACTCTTAAATTAGCAATTTTAAATTTATTTCTAAAGCAGCTTGATGTAGTCGCATGTTTATTTCTTTTTTTTTTCCCATGATGAAGCACTTTTCGCCAGAGGTCACATTTACGGCCATTTTTGTTTTTCTGTTTTGATAATAGATGGCAGCACCAAACAATTTTCTCTTTTATCATGAAGGATTTCAATTCTAATTTTTTTTTTTTTTTTGTTTAAGCTTATTTTAATACAGGATTTTTGCGAAATTTTCTAGTTCTTTATTTTATTTTATGTTTTAGCATATAAGATTTCTAGCAACAGTAAAAAGAAACATTTCCAAATCGAAATGCTTATAAGCTAATTCCTATATTTTATTTATAATTTCTGTTTTGCTTTTCTGCCAGTAGATGGCTGTACCAATCAATTTTTACTTGAGCGATTCAGAAAAATGTACTATATAACGAGAGTGATTTTGAAAATTATCGGAAATTATGAAAAACAACAAAATTTCTACTGAAAATTTAATTGCTGCATTAGATAATAAAATAAAAAGTTTGAAACAAAGCAACTTTATCACTGAACATGAGTTAATGTCATTGCAATTGCACAGAAACCTAAATTAAAACAAAAAACATTACTAGAAATGTTTAAAGATTTTTATTACAAAAATATGAATTTATGTTTTTTTTAACAACTTAATATATTTTAAAAGTAAATTATTTGTGTAAATAGACTGTGTGATATTATTAAACTAAATATAACAATATTTTACTCAAACTTAACTTAAAATGTACTCTCTAAGGTAAGTAATAAGACATTTTATTTGTTTAAGCATGGCGATTTTTTTGCTGATTTGAGTTCCAAAATATGCCCACGCTCCGTGTAACAAAACAAAAATGCTTTTTATTTACATTTAGATTAACCTGAAAGTTTTATAGATTGGCAATATTTTCGCCGTTTTTGCGATAAACTCGAACTTTAAAAGAGTATTTTTTCAATTCGGCTTATAAACGGGTTTGCAATTTTGGGCAAATTTCTGAAGGAAAAAACATACTCTCGGTTTATATACGGATCGGCTTATATTCGGAAATATACGGTACTGTTGTGTTTAATTGGTATTTATGCTAATGCAGGGTTGCACCATATATCATAGAAAAACCAATCTCAAAATTTTCTTTTTCAATTATTTAAGGGGAAAAAAAAAAGGTGTTAATTTTTTAAAATATAGAATAATTACTTATAAAATTAGAAATAATTTGTTAAGTGCTCATTAGCTAAAACCTCAATTTTTTTCGATAAAAACATTGAGCAAAGGTGGCACTACCTGCTCGGGTTGAAGAGTAAAGCCCTAGTATTGCTGGGACCCCAGCCAAAATATTTTGGTTTGAACTTCAATGTAAAGAAGTTCTTCAATTAAATCAGTAATTAGAATAATTAGGTACTTAATAAAAATATCATTAGTAGTTAAATTCCACTTATGTATTGATATATCAAATATGAATTTAAAATTCAATAAATTAATTGCTGTATGATATTCCTACAGAATAGATACTATACTCTATTTCAAAACATTGAAGAGAAGGTGACTTTGCTTCTAACGAAGGTAAAATAAAAATAATCTGAGCAAATGCAATAAAGAGCTGTAAGATGTAACACAAGTCAGCTCCTTACTATTCTATTAATTTTTTATGCAAAAGATATACAGTTGAGGATCTATAATCCGCACTCACTTTGCAAATGTAAACAAAAGATTTTGAAGTAACGAAAATCCGACATTTTAGAAGATGTATATGAGAAAATATAATGTTAATTCACATACTAAAATGAAAAAAAAAAAAAAAAAAAAAAAAAAAAATGAGTGCAAAATTTAATTTAGATATACATAATTAATTTTAAAAGGAAAAAAAAAAAATTATACTTTTATTGTCTTATACTTTTTTAGCGAATCAGAACACTATCTGAATAATATTCAATTAGTGATCAAATAAAACACATGCAAGTTGCAGTTTTCTAACTCCTGCCAGTAATGACATTGCTCATTGGTTAAAAAGAATGACATGCATTGGTGGGATTACGTATTTTCACAGATGTTTAAGGACCATTAGTGTAAATGTTCTTTTTAGGGTGGTATTTCAAAAATACGCAAAACTATTTAACGAAAAATTTATAACAGCATTTGTTTTGAGGATAAGGTCTACAAATGCAGTCGTTAAAAACTGCATCAAATTAATCACATTGCAAGTATCTGGCTGGCTGCATACTGCGAATCACAGTCCAGAAGCAGAAGTACAGTTTTTTTTTTTTTTTTTCATTTTTTTTTTTTTTTTTTTTTTTTTTTTTTTTAATATGAATTACTTATTTAAGGGTTTAACCTATACATTGCTTCTACTTCATTAAGTAAATTTTATTGTTTTATACATTTATTACCTTCATTACATTATAGAAAAACAAACAATTCTAATTCTAGCGAGGAAATGGCATCATTGATCTATAATTTGCAAAAATCTATAACCTGCACCTTGGTTCACTATATTTATCACATTTTACAAGCAAAGAAATTACATTTAGTTTTTATTAGTTGATTAATTTATGAAATGTGTTAGATGCTTTATAACAGTACATTGAAATCACTTAAAAAAAAAAAAAAAACCCACTGTTTTGAAATTATCTATTTTAAAAGTGGTTAATGAATACAATAAGCTATTACTTATGTATAAGAACACTGTTTAAACATGCTACGATAAAATGAAAATTTATTGAGTACAGTTGTAAATCTTAAATGCATAAAATACAAATTTAAAAATTAATAATAATAAAAATGATTTTTTCTTACTTATGAAAATCTTTATTTATCTTCCAAACTTCGTTTAAAACATTGCTTCTAAGAACTTGCTTTAATCTGCTTGCTTCTGCTGCTATTGTTTTGATATGATTAAGGGCAGACTGTATTTGATCAATTTTTTGAGCTAAGCAAAGAAAACAATGCATAATTAGTAATAAAATAACCCATACATACTGATTTATAAAACACATTTTAAATAGTGTCATTTTTAAATAGTGGAAAGTAAAAAATTTTTGCTGGACTGAAATATATATATATATATAGTTATATTTGGTAAAATATAATAAACTCATACATAATGTTTGTAGATATTCAAAACATACACTTCCAAAGGTTACATTAATAAGTATAAGTATGAAAACTCAGCAAAATTATTTATTAATATAATTGAATTAACATTAATAGGATCTGATTCAGGAAAAAAAATTGGGACCTTTATTTACCCCTACCAAAGATTAATTCCATAAAATTGGCATATCTGTATTATAACACATAAAAAAAGACTGAAAACTTTCACCCATTTCCTGGATTGAAATTTCACGAGGAATCCATTAAAATTGTTCAAAGCGACGTAAAACCACAATGACAATAACAAAAAAACTTACAAATACAAGTACCCAAACTTTTTAGCCATCCTGTATAATCTGAATATAGAAATTTTGAACTTCTCTAAAGTTTATTTTCGAGAATTTACATGGCTCGGTGTTAAATAACCCCCCACTTTTTTTTTTCTTTCTTTTTGTCTAATCTTGCGTATATCACATGCATATAGAAATAATGTACTTTTAAATTTATTAATGGATGAAAAATTTCAGCCTTTTATAGTATTTTGCTAATTTTAGAAATTGCTTTTAAGTAGGCAAGAAATGCGGGGCCCTTGTCAGAAAAAAGACCAGGATGTGGAACATATTGTATTTGATTAAACTGAAAACGGATTTGTAGTCTTATTTCATGTTCCTATTACACCAAGTTTTGGCTTCTGCAAACCCCATACCTTTTATTAAGAAATTGTGTACATATTGTAATGCATATAGATTAAATACAATTTTTTGGAGAATAAATGTACTTTTAAAAGCATTCTGGGAACAAACAAACAAACTCAAAAACACCAGTACTTTTTAAAAATTGAAATAGCTGAAAAAAAAAAAAAGTATTTCTAAAAAAGTTAGAATTACCAAAAAACAAAATAAATAAAGTAAGGAGTGGGGCCCTTGATGCACGCCAACTGTCCCTTATGGGTAATCTGCCACTGACTGTGAATGTTAAAAGAACTCTGCTTACTCTGTGGTCCCATTTAAACCAACACTATTCAAATGAGCTTTTGACAAAAATTGCTCAATATATCTAGCTTTGAACCTATGCAATAAAATTTTTTATATCTTTCATGCATGTGCAGTAAAATAATGTTTACTAAAAATGATAACAAATATTACACATGTGAATTTTATGTTTCAGAATAATGTTTCTCTAATGTTTTGTCAATTTTTCAGCACTTTTTGTAAAATTTTATGGAAATCCATTCTAATTATAAGCAAAATCTTATTAAAAAAATTAGTAATTTTTGAAAAAAAAAAAAAATAAATAAAATAAATAAATAAAATTATATCTGCCTAAATAACTGTGCATTCCTGCACCAAAACATACAAATATTGTACATAGTATGTGCAACAATGTATAAAAGTTACAAGCCATTTATAGCTTTTTTTGATACAAGGTGATCCAAAATATTTTCGCTCTTCTTCAATTTGCGGTTGGTCCCCTAACTGCACTCTGGACTAAATCGATAGTGGAAAATATGAGTTTTTAAACGTTCTGTGCATATATGGAGTTTCAGGCTATTTCATCCAAAATTCTTTCAGATAACCGAAAAAAATGTAAAAAAAAAAAAAAATAATAATAATAATAATAATAAATAAATAAATTCTAATAATTTGATCACCTACTATACACATTAATCCCAATTACAAGCATTTTTTTTTTTTTTTTAAATTCACTTTACTTACAAACATTAGATATATTCATAACATCAGCAGAATGATCTTGTATAAATGGCATGTCTCTGTTCTCCTGCAATTACAAAAATTCACAGCTTTAGCAACTGGATTCAAGTGGAAAGGGGAAGAGAAATAGAAATAAATAGTTATAGAAAAAATAATTTTAATGCTACGATTTCTTGCTGATCTAAACTAATACAGATAACATTTAATACAAATTTTCTTGTTTCAAATAAATGCAAATGATTTTAATCAGATAAATAATGAATAGATTTTAGATTGTTCTCCAAAATTATATAGAGCAATTCCATGATGGCATTCCTATATATGGGCAATTCCATGAAAAATGTCAGTCGCACATAAGGATAATTCTATTTACACCAGTATTTCTCAACAATAATCACTATCCTATTTAATGATAAAAATCACAGTAAATATGCCATACCCATATCTTAATCATTATGTACTCAAAATATAATCTAATATTAGAAAATTATAGTATTAATTTACTAATATTATACTATATTTTTCCCTTTCATTGACATTTTAGTGCCCCACCAAGTAGCCCTTTGGCCAAATAGACAAGTACCGAATACCGAACAGTTGTAAAAAAGAATAACTGATGCACATATAAAGAATTTTGCATAACATTAAATTATATATATATATATATATATAAGTGCATTTTGAACGCAGAATTTGATTAATTAGGCAAACAGCATATTTTTATGAAGTGTTTCAGAACTTTTGTAGTAAGTACTGTTTGTATATTAACACAGTTAGGTTCATTGCTATATTTAATACTTCCAACTTAGTAGTTTCAACCATAATAACTAATAACTACTTTCTCTTACCCATAAGGTAGAGAAAATATTGTTTTTGGGTCAAATTTTCAAACGCGAGTGTTTGTTATATTTACATGTTCTGAGGTCCCCTGAATACAAAAATAATGCTTTTAGCAAATGATCTGTGTGTGTGTCTGTCTGTTATCAGCATATCTCAAGTAGTACAAACAGTAGCAGACATTCCAAACTTGGTATTCTAAATGTGTATCATATAGGGATGCTACAGTAAGCTTTTCGTTAAGATCAAGCAAATGGTTCGTGTACAGGGACAATCAAGAGAATTCTAATACATTACACCTATGGGGGAAATTGCAGGTAAGTAGAGTTTAACGTATATAGACTGCACTAAACCAAATGAAATGAATATATATTTTTTGTAATAGAGATAGTTAACTGGGAAAAAAAATTTTTGTGCATGTAGGAGCCTCGCCTCCCCCCCCCCTTGGGGGGGGGGGGGGGAGAGGGAAGAGTTCCCCCTCGAGGGAAGTAAATTTTCATGATGATATCTTCCAAAAGAGCTCGCCAATACCTTTAAAACGAATGGTTGAACCATCAATCTGCAATAATTTAAAACAAAGTTATTGATTTTTTTTTTTTTTTTTTTAATATTGAGAATAAAATGGACTTTTTTTTTTTTGGATATTTGGTGTTATACTACTTCTCTAATATGGAAATCGTCTGCATTATCATAAAAAATAATTTTTTTAAATAATAATTTTAGTAAATTATTTTTTAAAAACAGAATTATTCTTTAATAATCGAATTAAATTGTATATAAATGTAGGTGCATTAATGAAACGGGGGGGGGGGGGGGGGGGGACAGAACTAATTATCATATAAAACTTTCCCGAAGCCTAATTTGAATTGTTTAACATAGGTTTACATAACATCGTTATCTTACCTCTTAATCTCCAACCTGTATTTATATTTATAGCATTAAATTTCAGGGTAAGAGAAAGTCGTGTGAGTGACACACCAGATTATTTTTAGATAATATAAAACTTCCTATACATACACTGAGACTTAATTTGAGATGCATAAAATTTACATATGAAATGAGAACATTAAAATAAATGTTTTATCATTTCAAACACAATAGACTTCATAAATCTTCAGCTCCTAGAAATATAAAAAGATTTCTGGTTTTGACCATAATTTAAAAAACAACTATAAAAATATATTTTTCATAACATTTTTTCTACTGTACTTTCTTTTTTTTTTTTTACAATTATTATTATTTTTTTAAATTAAAGAAAAAAACGTTAAGTCAACACAACACACAGTAACTGGTGTTGAAGATGAGGGGGGGGAGGCCTAAAATAAAGTACTCCACCACTAAGTTACGCCAATAAAACTTAAGTAAGGTTTTCGTTTTTTCATTAAATGTATTCGTGGCTTTATTAATAGTTATTAAAGATACTTACTTCAGTTTCTTATTTTTCAGTTGCTTAAACTTTATTCTTATACTGTTAATTATTTATTATCATTTTGTTTACATTATAAATGATCTTCTCCATGCAACACCTTTGTTTACCAATCCTGGACTGTTTCAATTTTCGAAAGATGTTTTTCTCACTAGGTGGTGACATCGTAGCTAAATCAATCGTCATTATGTAAATCATAATCATTTCTTTTTACATCTGCCAGATGTTCGTTTGTGATTGGTTCGTTTGATCGATGACGATCTAAATGTCCTTCTTTCATGTACATAAATACCAGAGCTTTTTAATTCTGATGTTTGTGTTGGTGATTAGCATGGCTGGTCTGGATCAATTGATACTATGTTAAGTTTGTGAGTACTTTCTTAATGATTCAAGTTGTTTTATAATTAACTACTTTTATTAAGAAGAAATAAAAGTGTCAGTAATGATCACCTTAAAGTTCAAGTTATGATTATAATTAACTGTCTCCATTTTGAAAACCTGAAGTAGAAAAAATCATAGCTTTCACCTGGCAAAGCCGGTCCTTCAACACCAAGGCCAAATAGCTTCGGCAAGAAGACCATGCTCTGTGTCTGGTGGGACCTGAGCGGTATTGTGTATTATGAACTATTGAAGCCCAGCGAAACAGTTAATACACAATGCTATCGCCAACAAATGATTAATTTAAACCACACATTAATCGAAAGACGATCGTAATGGGCCAGAAGACATGGCAAAGTGATTTTGTTACACGACAATGTGCCGTCTTACACAGGAAAACTAGTGAAAGACACCTTAAAACCATTTGGATGGGACATCCTTCAGTACCCGCTGTATTCCCCAGACCTGGTATCATCTGACTATCACCTCTTTGTATCAATGAGGCAAGCGCTGGCAGAGCAGCACTTCAGCAATTTCAAGGAAGTTGGAAAATGGCTCGACAAAAGGTTTGCTGCAAAAGACAAGCAGTTTTTCTGGCATGGTATTCATCAATTACCTGAAAGATGGGCGAAATATGTAGAAGCCAATGGCTAATATTTTGAATAAAAAATAAATAAATAATTTCTCTTGGAAAATTATGTTTCTTTTCTTTTTTTCTTTTTTTACAAAAAAAAAAACAAAAAAAAAAAACGGAAAAAACTTATGCATACATTTGGTATATATATATATATATATATATATATATATATATATATGAAATATATACACATACATATATATATATACTTAACAAAAATATAATTTTTTTTTTTTTTTACAGATAGTTTTCACAGGGGAAAAAAAGGTTCTTATAAAAAATCTACATAAAAATGAATCTGCAGTTGCAGTAAGCTTCACACTTTTTTTTTTTTTAATGAATTTGAATTGAGGACTCCTTTTTTTTTCAAATATGAATCTTAGGATGAACAAACTCATTTTTTAGATGGTGAACTTCAATTTGAATAAGATCTTTCTGAGTTTGCACCACATTCAAATTATTTTTTATTTATTTATTTGAATTAAATTATGATTTTATTTCTTTTGCATGTGGTTTAGGATTTATATATATATATATCAGTGTTTTGTGACATTTTTTTAAACAGTACTTTTATTTTCCTGTGCATGAAGCATTCATTAAAAATTGTATTCTGTGTTTCGTTTGTTTCTGACATATGTAATGATTTGTTTGCTTCACAAACGTAAGCTCACTTTCCAAAACATACCAAGGAATTCACTGAACTAAACTTCCCCACCTTCACTCTGCTTCTTATCAACCATGAGTGGCATATTATATATATATATACCCCATAGCAGAAAATGTGAGACGTGCGACGTACGTCACAGATTTTTTTTCAGTCTGCAGATTATTTTCAAATCAGCATTATGTGGGAATTCCAAATCTCTTGATTTTGGCAGGAAAGATACCGATTATCAATCTTTTTCCATCCACAACATAAATGTCAATATTCATTTTAAACACACTTTATTAAATTCTAGAACCTATAAGGAGGTAGAACTGTTCAATATTTCTCACTCATGTAATTTTTTTGTGACCCCCCCCCCTCTACTCTCAGTTAACGATCGGCTATCAAACAGATCGCGGAATCCTTGAGATTTCCATTTTTTCCCCCCATCAGCAACATAAATGTCAGTAATATTTGTTTTAAACTTACTTAATTAGATTCTAGAACATTTAAAGAAGTAGAATTGTTCAATATCTCACTTATATTTGTTCCCCCTCCCCCCTCAGCTAATAATCGGTAATTTTTAAGCTTTCTCCATCCACAGCATAAATGTCAATATTCATTTGAAACATGCAATATTAGATTTTTGTAACCTCCCCCCCCCCCCCGCTTCGGTTTCCCATCCAGAGCATAAATGCCAATATTCATTTTTAAATTACTTTATTAGATTCTGAAACCTATAAAGAAATAGAATTGTTCAATAACTCCCATTCATATAATTTTTTAGAATCTCCCCCCCCCCCTTTACAATTTGCTACCAATCAGTAATGAAACTCCCTGCAGAAGTGTTGAGATTCCCATTCTTTCTGTATATGCAGCATAACTGCCAATATTCTGTTTAAATTTGCGTCATTAAATTGCAGAACCTATTTAGAGGTAGAATTGTTCAATATCACTCACTACTTATATAATTTTTTTTTATTGCTTCTTTGAATATATACTAGATTTTGTATCGATTTAAAAATTTGATGATCGACACATTTTTTTTTTTAATACCAATATTTTTATAAATGGATCGCTAGCACTATAGAAGAAGATATTGGATCTGAAAGGATCACAGGTTTTATTTGGTAAGTCTTTTACTGGTCTGTCAAAGAAAATGCCTGTACTTATTAAGTTACTTAGCCCATTGAACACCGCAATATGTATCTCACTGAAAATTTTTGCATTTTCGTACGCTTTCTGTTACAAAATGCATCCCTAATCATATGTAGTTTAAATAATTAAAAAAAGAAAAAAAAATTTTTAGAAGGTATGATATAGTTCCAAAATGGGAGACTTGGCACATAATGGAGGTAGAATAGATGTTGATAAACTGCATAACCCTTTTAAATTAATTTTCTTGATCCCTGTTTGTTATAATTTAAGAAATGATTTTTTTAATTTATATCCAAAGTTTTAAATCTCTGCACTTGAATAAGTTATTTTTAGAGATTTTCTTTTCTTATGCAGTAGAAACATACGATTTTGTTTGAATAATTAAAATAATAATAATACAATTTGTATTACAAACTTTTTGAAAAAATTACTAGCGAAGCTAAGCACTTTAACGTTCAATGTAAAAAAAAAATATATATATATTTATCTTAATTAGTGTAGAGAAAAAAAATTCTTAAGAAAATGTTCCCACAGCAAGAGCTTTGGCACCTACTGGGTTAAATACGCAGTTTCAATTCCAGTATCACAAGTTTTCTGTGGAAGGTGGGGCTCGGACATTGAGAAGGTGAGCAAAATGCAATTAAGATGCACAGATCAGATGGTAATGATGAACAAACTGTAATTGTTGCAGGGTTGGGTTTCTTCCGGAAGAAACCAGTTTCTCCACTTGGAAGAAACCTATTTCTTCCGGCCGATTTTTTCCGCCTTGGAAGAAACTTGCCAACCCTGAATTGTTGATAAAAGAAAGTTTATGCATCTTAATCTTGATGTCCCTCGATCTGGTTACACAGAAACCAGAAGATTTTAGAAAGTTGCATTAATTTCAATGTTTAGAGTAGAGTCACCTACAAATATTTTACTATAGTCAGTACGAACAACATCATAAACAAAATAGTAGTTCTTATACAATATGAAAGATAAATGCTAATGACAACTCTTTACCTAGTTATGTGTAATTAAAATTGTATAACTACGATGTTTTGACATATCTAACAAATTAATAACATTAGATAAATGCAAACTTGTGATAAAAATATGCTTACTAAATCCGGTACCTTTTTTTCCTCACTGAAATTATGCTGCAGATTATTTTCTGATGCGTAAATAGTTGTCGCAGATTGACAGAAAATTTTCTGCTACTGGGTATATATATAAGTATAAAATTAGTAAAATGAATTCAGAACACCTAAAAAAGTATAGATATACTAAAATTTCATAATTACAATAGTTACTTTATATACATCTTAGGAAAGTAAAAATTAATTCACTTTTTGAACATAGTAGGATCTTCAACGCAGAGAGATGAATTAATTGTAATAGAAATTATATAATTAAGTCAGTTTGAAATTGTTCACATTTATCTCCTTTCTTGATCAATCAAAACATCTAAAACACAAACTAAGCATGTGAATTAATGTGACCTGCCAAATTTGGCAAGGTTACTGAAGGATGCTAACAAACAAACAAGGGTATCTTTAGTTTGTTTGTGAGCATAAAGTAGCAGAAAAAAAAATGCCAAAAAAGTGGGAGATTCTACATCTAACTCAAAAGTAGGAACTTACTATAAAAAAAAGTATCTATATATATGTCTGTACTGATAAGTATAAAGGATTTAAGTCCAAAAATGTCGCTTTTGAGTTAAGTACATAGTCAGACCCAGAAAAATATTCTCTATCGATTGGTATAAACGATTTTAAATCCATGTCATTTAGTCTTTGAGGAAATCCATTGGTAAAAAAAGATTCAAGTCAGAAATTTAGCATTAATCTTTGGTATAAAATATTTAATTCAATTTTTCCCTTTATTAAATGAAGATTGACAGTCATTGAATGATATAAAGCGTATAAACCAACATAATCCCTTTTTCCTAATCGATTCTGCTCATTAGGTTTTAGTTAGTTTAACTTTATTTCTCGTCTCCTGAAAAATCAAGAATATGGACTTAAATCCTTTATACAGTACAAAGCCAAAAATCCGGAATCGTTGGGACCGCGGCGATTCCGGATTTTCGAATTTTCCGGATTTTTGGTCATGCCTAAAAAACATAAAATTTTGGTTTAAGTACTTGGATAATATGCAAATTCAGGTGAAGAATAATATATTACGATTTTTACTTTCTTCTATATGTTACTTTTTTCTATATGTAACTTTCTTCTATACGAATCCAAAGTATTGGATTCGTGAAAATTTTCGACCTCTGTTTTTTGATGGATTTACACGTTTTGGGATATCCTGAACACAAATTGATAGTTTTTAGAAAATGTCTGTGTGTGTGTGTATCATGAATTTTGTGTCCAAAGTATCTCACGAACCGATGAAAGAAATTTAACCAAACTTGGTATTTAGTTGCACCCTGACATAAACTGGTGCTGATTAGATTTGGGGATCAATCGCTCAACAGGAGGCACTGTGATCGTATTTTTTCTAAATTTATAACATGGCAGTATAGGACAAAATTTCGTATAAATGTACATAATGAGAGTTATTCTTAACTTGTGACTGTAAAATTAATATGAATTATTGATAATAGTAGTAGTTAACTAGGAAAAAATTTTTGTACATGTGGGGGCATCGTTCCCCCATCTCCGGTGGGGGAGGGGTAAATTTTCAAGATGGGTATCTTTCGAAAGGTCTCGTCAATACCTTTAAAACGAATGGTTGAACTATAAATATGTGATAATTTAAAACAAAGTTATCGATTTTTTTTGTTGAGTGAATTTGTATAGGAAAATATAGATAAAGTCTTGTGGTGGCCACAATATAGTAGTTAAATATATTCTATAATATATATATATTTTTTTTAAATCAACTTTAACAATAAATAAATAAAACTAAAAATTAAACTAAAAAAAAATTATTGAAATATTTGCATACAAAAATTAGTACAAGTTACAATAAAAGAAAGTAAATAAGAAAAATATACCACTTTTAAAACATTTCAGTGATTTTTTTTTTTTTAATACTTTAGGTTTTTCAACTAAAAGTTTGAGCATAATTGAAATAGAATATAGAATTTATCTCTCAATTAGATAAATGTTTAAGAATTGTTACTATTATTATAATCTTCTTCTTCATCCTCTTTCAGATTTTGCAAATGCCAGTTTTGAAGATAAAGACTGAGAAATAAAACACTTTTTCGGTTTTTTATTTAGATATATTTATTCTTAAAAAAAAAAATAAAATAAATCTTTGTTGATGATGATGATTAACGCAGACGAAATTGTCCGGATTTTTGGTGATTCCGGATTTTCAGCTTCGTACTGTACTTATCAGTATGAAGTATTTTTTCTTTTAATGCAATGTGCATTTAACATACATTATAAATTAACTATGAAAATTAAGTAAAAACATCAATACCTGAAATTTTTTTGTCTCTTGCAGATAATGCTTATACATCTCATGCAGCAATGTAATCTTTTCTACAATTGGTTCAACCTATAAAATCAAAAACAATTTATTTCTTTTGGAAATTTTTTATTAAGTATCAGTACAAATACAAAAGTATGAAAAATATATTTATAATTTTAAAATAAAATAAATAAAGGACACTAGAAAAAAAAAAAAAAAAAAATCTAACAATACTATGTATGTAAAATAATAATAACAACAATAAAAAAAATCTGTAAAAAATAAAAATATACACACACACACAATAAATAAAACACATAAAGATAATAAATTACTGTATTTATATTTTATCTGATCGATCATTTTTAACAAATCAAAATTGTGGCCAAATATTGTACAGTGAAACTTGAATAATTTGAACTTGTTTAATTCGAAATTCTGGATAATTCGGATATTTCACCCGGTCCCTTGAATTTTGTATTAAAATAATGTTTAAAAATCATGGATAATTCGAATTCTGTTTTGGATAATTCGAATTTTTCATGCGATTACCTTTAAAATATTACAGCAGAATTTGTTCCCGAGATTTTTCTCAGTTAAAGTGCATTATTTTATTTAATAGTTTTTCGAAAGAGGGATAGGGTAATACAATAGAAGCCCCTACCTAGTGCATCAGAAGATATGGTCCATATACACGAACTTCGAGATTTTTTTTTTTTTTAATTGAAAGTTATGGCTAATGTAGAAGATTTTATTTTTTGTATCAATTGATGGGTTGAAGTCATATGCTATGACACAAAGATATCACTTAAAGAAACAATCAAAAATATCTGACTATTTTTTTAAACAGGGTTCCCACTCTTAAAAAAGAAAAAAATTTAAGGACTTTTCAAGTACTTTTCAAGGCCCATTTGACATTTTTCAAGGATTATAGGGGAAAATCGCAGAACCCTAGGCATATACACAAAACTTTAGTAAGTACTTTCATCATCATCATTATTATTTTTTTTATAATAAGAATAACTTTGCTTGTTTTCACAATACATTTTTGATGGATTCACCAAATTAACTTTTACAAGAGTCAAAATATGATTAGTTCAGGATTTGGAATTGGGATCATTATGATTATTCCAAAGTTTTTAGGTTTGGGTCCTGGTCTGTTCACTTTCTGCTCAAAATTATGACCAGTCCATCAAACAGGTATGAGATTGGCAAAAACGACAAATAGGTTGAAACTTTACGCAAAAGCAAGACAATGAAATAAGAATTTTCTGGCAAAATCATTATATTAGACAATGGAGTGATTCCGTACCAACTCACCTAATGAGGGTTGCATGACCAACTTGGATTTTCTTTAAATTTGGTACACAGATTGATGATATAGAGGCATGAAAAAGTCCAAATTTTTAGCTACCTGCTCCACTTATTTATAGATATACAGGTCCTCAAAGTTTGTCCGTTCCCTCAAAATACCAAAAAATTGATATTATTTAATTTTTTTTTCTTAAAAATTGTACTCATGCAATATAAAAGTGTTAGGTATCTATGGAAACTAGTTATTCCAGGCATTCAGAAAAAAAAATACTAGAATGTTTATAATGAAAATCGTTAAGGTACAGTACTCTTAGAAGTTGCAACCACAAAAATTTGATTTTCCCGATTTTGCTAAAATTGAGACATCAATTCCAAAAAAAGGAAAATAAAACCAAAGATTTACTCACTTTCTGGTAGAGTACAGGTGTTCACCATAAATTACTACACAATAAATTACTTGGGTTTCTCACTCCTTCTTGGAAATATTTAAGCTTAAAGACAAACCATAGGACAAAAACATGCAATTTCGGCCATCTTGGCAGCCATTTTACTCCTAAAGGGGGAACACTAGAAACTTTAAATTTTTTTTAAAATAAGCTACTGATGTGTTAGCTATTCACAGGAAAAGAGTATACTTTTTGTTATTATTTGCATAAAGATATATCCTGCTGATAGTATATGCATGTTTTTCTCTAATACCATATGCTTGTGTTCCCACTCTCATAGACTTAACATTAATAAAAAGGAAAAATAATAATGCATATATTAATAGCTGCACTATCTATACAAGAATTCAAGAAATTTAATATATTAAATTATTTAATAATAATTTAAAAAAAAAATAATTTCTACATTTTATAGCAAAATTAGATATTTGATGAAAACAAGAAATAGAATTTTTCCAAAACTGGACGTTGTCCATCTGTAATTATAAAGTACTAAATAATTTCTTGAAAAATCAATCAAAATAAAGGAGCTATAAATATTTATTTCATAAGCAAATATATTTGAAATGCAGCAATATATTAAAAATTGATGTGTACAGAATTTTATTCAACTGCAAGCATAAGTTTTTTTTTTTTTTTTTTACAGTATCATTTGATATTAAAAACATGCATCCTGTGGCTGCTGCTGCTGATGGCATTGGTACTATATCTAACAGGTGCTTGTATGAAATCCAGCATGTATCTGGTTTCTCTGGCCAGTAAAAGTTTTGGCAGGGGCCATGAGGATGCATAAATTGTAATTGAACATCACCTTTTTCAAAACAGTTTTCTAAGACAGCTCCTAACCACCATTTCTTATCATACATGCAAGCAACATAAAAACCTTTAGAAATGTTATAAAGACTAAATGTTGACATGTTGCTTACCTACTGCAGATACTTCAATCTATTTCGATATGTTTGTAATGTAGCTACAATGGAAACTAAAACCACAGATTTACTGATAGGAATAAATTTATGATAATCCCTGATACCCCCAATTCTTACAGCGAAAGTTAGTCTTTCAGAAAGCAAAAATGCTCTTGTTTCTGCTACATATTCATCAGATGCAAAGAAAAACTAAATATTTTTAAAATTACTTGTGAAATAATGAAACAAATCACGTGGAGAAATTATCTGATCTTTGTAAGGACGTTGCAAGCAAATCCTGTAAGCAGACCTTTTAACTGTGCCTCCAGTGGTATCACAGGGGCTTTTGCCATGGGAAGTGGCAAAAAAATTTCACTCAGCATTTAGTTTGAAATCATCTTTATGTTGACATAAATTTAAAAAGTTTTTCTTGTTTTTGTACTGCGCTGAGCTACCACCACTGAAATAAATTATTTTCTATATGTCTGGATATTGTGATGTTAAATATGGAATTACAGGCCTTTGAAAAGAAACTACTGCCACTGTATCATGTGTCAAACAGTTACTGATAATACTCATAGAAATAACTTTTAGGTTATCATTTGGCCGAACATACACTAAAAAAGGATGGAGTGTAGCTTACGTGTTTTCCCAGTGATATCCCTGTATTGCATCCTGTACAATAAAAGTAAAATTTTCAGAAAAATCAAGTAATAAAATGCACTCATCTGGTTTTAGTTCTGCTTTTCTTGTTTTTAAATACTACTCTGATTGAGATTTTACAATGTAATGGTGTTTTGCCTAGGACTTCATTTTCAATAAAAGTTCCGATTTAAAATCAGGCGCAGACAAAGTAATTTAATGAGTGTTGAATGGACTGTAATTATCCACTGTTGAAACATCACTTCAGATTCTTCATCATAATCATCCATTAACATATCTAAAAATTCTTCAAATGCAGTTTGGAGTGGACACTGTGAACAAAATCCTAACATACATGCTTCATCGTTAATGCCACACACATAGTGAGACAAAAAAATCACTGATAGATGGTTTAATAGATTATTTTAGAGATGCCATCATTAGCCTGTCATTTTAGTGAATCATACAGACATAGACTGAATGAATTCCTGTACTAACAGCTAACACACACCACTTCGGTCGCAAATCAGCAAATTTAGATAATCCAATCTTGTGATTGGGATATTACTGTTTAAAAAGTGTGTACGCTTCTTTGAGTTTACATAAAATGAGGTGTTTATGTTTTGTAAATATTTTATTTCTTCACTAAATACTAACTCGAATTTTTAAAAAATAAAAGGTTTCTTACATCTTTCTTTAAAATATCACAAAAATAGAGTACACATTAGTTTTGTTTTACAGGGTGGCTACAGAGATTCAGAAAAAAAGTTCCCTGATTTTTCCATGATTTCCATGAATAATTTTGACAAATTTCCATGATTTCCGTTACCAATTATATATATTCTATAATTTTGTGTATATCACATTCTTGTGTAACATGCTCGCTAAACCACTGCAATTAAAAAAACTATACTGATGGACAAAAATATCTCAATCTTTTTATTTATTTTTTTTTCCTTTGTTCACTAACAAAAAGGAAAATAAAATGAAAAAAAACAAAATTTTGGAGACATTAACAAAATTATAAAAATATGACTCATTTTAATTGCACAACATCAAGACATAAAAATATTTAAAATAAATAGTTTTACTTTTTTTATGTTAACTTGGTGAGATTCAACTAGAAAGCAGCTAATCCTGTGCAATCATGGTTATAATACCACCTGTTTGGTGATCTTTTAATCATGCTTTGTGGGCAAAAATGAAAATTTCCATGATATTTGGGTGTTTTCACAAAATTCCCTGATTTTTCCCTGATATTTCCAGATTGATACAGTACCCTGATTTTTCCATGATTTTCCTGTTTTCCCTGAGTGTCGCCACCCTGTTTTAATACCAGAATATAATAAAATCAGAATGTTGCACCCTTATTCAATGCTTCATTCACCTAATAACACTATTTCTAAAAGTAACTAAGTAACATTCAGAGGGTAAATAAAGTCTTATACATGTATTAAATCAATATTTATATAATATTCAATAAGTTTTGTTTTTTTACATCTTTTTTTATCAATGTTAAGTCTGTGAGAGGGAAACACAAGCATATGGTATTAGAGAAAAACATGCATATCCTATCAGCAAGATATCTCTTTATGCAAATAATAACCAAAAGTAAACTCTTTTCCTGTGAATAGCTAACACATCAGTAGCTTATTTAAAAAAAATTAAAAAGTTTCTAGTGCTCCCCCTTTAGGAGAAAAATGGCTGCCAAGATGGCCGAAATTGCATGTTTTTGCCCTATGGTTTGTCTTTAAGCTTAAATATTTCCAAGAAGGAATGCGAAACCCAAGTAATTTATTGCGTAGTAATTTATGGTGAACACCTGTACTCTACCAGAAAGTGAGTAAACCTTTGGTTTTATTTTCCTTTTTTTGGAACTGATGTCTCAATTTTAGCAAAATCAGGAAAATCAAATTTTTGTGGTTGCAACTTCTAAGAGTACTGTACCTTAACGATTTTCATTATAAGCATTGTAGTATTTTTTTTCTGAATGCCTGGGATAACTAGTTTCCATAGATACCTAACACTTTCATATTACATGAGCACAATTTTTAAGAAAAAAAAATTAAACAACATCAATTTCTTGGTATTTTGAGGGGGCGGACAAACTTCGAGGACCTTTATATCTATAAATAAGTGGAGCAGGTAGCTAAAAATTTGGACTTCTTCATGCCTCTATATCATCAATCTGTGTACCAAATTAAAAAAAAATCTGAGTCGGTCATGCAACCAACTTTTATTTTTTTAGGTGAGTTGGTATGGAATCACTCAATGGCGAGCGATGGAGATGGAGATAGTTTAGCCTTGACAGAATTTGCGCTAAGCCTGTCTTGTTGAAGTGGAAAATTCAAGGATTTTCAAAGACTTTGCATGAAATTCAAGTACTTTCAAGGGCCCTTGAAAAAGAAAATGAAATTCAAGTACTTCTTAAGGACTTTCAAGGACCGTGGGAACCCTGTTAAAAGTGTTGAATAATTAAGCTCATAAAAAATATTGATTTAATTGGGGGAGTGGGGATGTAGCAGTATTATTATGTATAAAACTTGTGTTAAATCTTTGATCATAGAGTTTTAATTTTTTAATTTATCTTTTTGCCAAAATAGTATATATAATTCGAATTTTTCTCTAGTCCCTTCAACTTTGAATTATCCAAGTTCTACTGTAATAGGCAGCCCAGAATTTACTCCAGTCTAAGGAGGTTACTGCACCCTACCTGTCCTTTCATTAAGAAAATAGCACCCTTCTTACTCCTCATCCAAAAAGTAGTGCTTGTCTTGTCTTTCGTCAGAGTTTTCCCCAGACAGTTTCAGAAAGGTGCTGCACCCTGTCTGTCCTATGGTTGAAAATTGGCATCCTTCTTGCCCTTCATCCCCAAAAATTTACACACTTAATGTCTTTTGTTGGAAATTATTTAGTTATTAGCAAGCAATTATATTAAAGATGAAATTTGTTTTATATTTGACTAAATATTATTATTCAATGCTGAATAAGTAAATTTTAAAGAATGGTTCTTTTATTGTAATATAACTAAAATATTTGTAATAAATAAAGTACTTTTTTTCCCCTTCCATGTTTCTGTAGAAAATATGGTAGCTGTTAAAACAGAAAATTTTACCTGCTATGCAGGGGCGTAGCGAGCAGGGGGGGCAGGCTGCCCCCCCAATGTTGAAGATAGATAATGTAGTCGGCCTAGAGGCAGATGTACAGATTGAAGTTTTTTTTTTTTTTTTTTTTCCCCAGTCGGCTTTTATTTTTAAGGAAATTTTTTAAGTGGGAAGTATATCGATAAAAAAGTATTTGACCGTCAGGTGAATCTCTTTTACATTATAGCTCTAACACTCAAGACAAACCTTCCAGTCAACTTTTCAACAGATAATCCGATTGATCGTCTTCTAATTAGCTTTTATTTAAAGTTAAATTTTTTAAACTTCGTACAAGCCGAATTTTCTAGTCTATTCCAGGTTGGAAACTCGATGAAATTTGTTTTGCTTTCGGCTTCAAAGTTCAATAAAAGTATTCCAGTCGGCCTGTTGGCAGATAACTCGATGAAATTCAATAAAATATTTTAGTCTGCCTGTTCACAGATGACCCGATTAAAGTGTTTTTACTGTCGGCTTCGAAGTTCAAAAAAGTACTCCAGTCGTCTATTGACAGATAATTCGATTAAATTGGTTTGCTTTCAACTTCAAAGTTCAATAAAATTATTTTAGTTGGTCTCTTCATAGATGACCCGATTAAAGTATTTTGCTTTCGGCTTCGAAGTTCAATAAAAGTATTCCATTCGGCCTATTGACAGGTAACCCGATTAAATTGCTTTGCTTTCGATGGCAACGTTCAGTAAAAATATTCCAGTTGGCCTACTGACAGATAACTCGATTAAATTGGTTTGATTTTGGCTTTGAAGTTCAATAAAAGTGTTCCAGTCGGCCCATTGACAGAAAACCTGATTAAATTGTTTAGCTTTTGGCTCCGAAGTTAAATAAAAGTATTCCAGTCGGTATATTGATAGATAGCCCGATTAAATTGTAATCAAACTGCTTTTATAATCAAAGAAAATTTTCTTCCGAGATGGCCCTTGTTTATCACGAAATTTTAAAATGAAAATCCGACTTTTATTCTTAGTCGGTATCTTCGTTGTCGGAAAAACCTTTTTAAGACTTTGGCTCTAAAAATCAGTAGAAGCACATCGGCCTATTGCCAAGTAATCCGATTATTATTATTTATTGTATTATTTTACAGATGATCTTTATTTATCACAAGAATTTTCAGACAAAATACGCCGACTGAAAAAGTATTTCTTCTTTTGATAAATCTCTTATGTACTATAGCTCCATGCTCCAAAGCTCAATAAAAGTTACTCTAGTCGTTCAATTAACAAATAATCTGATTGACATTTTTTCACATAGCCTTTATTTTCAGGTCGGATAAACCTCTTATTTCGGCTCTGAATTTTATTTAAAACAGTCTTATCGGCTAAATGACTGATAACCTGATTGATTTGTTGGTCTTTACTAGAGGTCAAGAATCACGGTCGCCACTCGCCACATGGCGACTTAATTTGAAAAAGTGGCGATAAAAAAAATTCGTATAGTCTAAACTTTTTTCAGTGAATTCGCGAAAATATTTCTTCCATCTTTAAAAAAATCGCAGATATCGTTCGTTAAAAAAAAAAAAAAAAAAGAAAGAAAGAAATCCCATTAACAATCGGCGATTGTTTTAATGGGATTTCGATGATGATCGCACCTTCCGATTTCCAATCTTTCTCCATCCACAACATAAATGTCAATATTCATTTAAAACTTGCTTTATGAGTTTCTAGAACCTAGAAAGAAATAGAATTGTTAAATATTTCTTGTATGTGTAATTATTTTTTGCCTCTCTCCCCCTTTTTTATTTCCAACTAGCGATCGCCGATCAAATGTTCTGCAGTTGTTTCTCAGTCTTTCTTCATCCATAATATAAATGGCAATATTCATTTTAAACTTGCTTTATTAGATTCTAGAAGTAGAATTGAGAATTTAATATTTCTTATTAATGTAATTATTTTTTAATCCCCCCCCTCCTTTCCCCATTTCTAGATAGTGATAAATGATCAATTCTAGAAACAATAAAGCGACAGAAGTGCTCAATAACTTCATGAACATATTTATTTTTTCTCAATTAAATTATATATTTATATTTCATATCTATACCAAATGTGTAAACAGGAGGGAGGGGGGATGAAAAACAGAATTTAAAGTACGAAATTAATGCTCAGTTGATTTCATATGTGTTTAAAACTGATAATTAAATACTCTCTCTCTCTCTCTCTATATATATATTAATGTATGATTAATGCACATACATAAAAATTTTATTCTATATATGTTTGAAAATTTTGTTTTTCTGATGGTATGAAATTGTTATAAGGTTTTATGTGGATATAAAAGTAACTGTAGTTATATGAAAGAATTTTTTTGTGTTAATAAAATAATCCTGAAAATGTTTAAAGTAGATAAAAGCTATATATAACTGTTTAGGTAGTCAATTTATTGAAAGTAATGCTAATAATGTCCATCCAACTTCCAACCAATCATGTTTACAGAAAGTTTTCAGCAAATTTCTAATTTTAGCAATCAAATGCCAGTTAATAAAATTAAACCTCTGATAATAGACTAGTACAGATTCTTTGCCTCCCCACCCCCTCCTCAGACTCAAAATAATTTTGTTTTCCTCTAATTCTGATCATAATTATTTTCCATTTGCAGATGGAAGTGCCAGACTAGGTGAAATTTATTAAATGAATCAAATTTTTGTATTTCTTTTGCAGTGGGACATAAAATAAATATTCTTGTAAAACACAAATTGTGTATGAGAAATCACATTGTCAAATCATATCATTATAGCCTGCCGTAGCAAAATGCATATATTAGCATACTTGCCAACTTTTCCGGTTTTCCCGGAAGACTTCCGTTTTTTTAATGTATCTTCTTTTCTTCTGGACATATGATGAAATCTTCCGTTTTTAAAAAAGTCGCGGATATCGTTCGTTTTAAAAAGAAAACCCAAATGTACTACGAAAACTCGTGATTCCCAATCGTTCTCCATCCATAATATAAATGTCAATATTAATTTCAAACTTGCTTTATGAGATTCTTGAACATCTAAAGAAATAGAATTGTTAAATATTTCTTGCTTATGTAATTATTTTTTGCCCCCCCCCCTTCCTTTATCTCCCCTTCTTTTTCTTTATTTTTTTATTGGCAGAAATACACACATATATTATATATGCACGTTTATTGTATTATTAAATGACTAATAATACAATAGTCATTTAATAATAATGACTATTGTATTTATAATTATTAAAATAATACAATAAAGAGCACTATTTCTTAATTTAACTTTCCGACCATATCATTTGTGTTTTTATGCTTTTATGCACACACACTAATATATCATATATATATATATATTATGTGTATGAATCCGATGTATAACGACGACGAGTCATGAGTGGCCACTAAATTCCTCATGTCCAGTGGCCACTTCTAAAAATTTTAAGTCTTGACCTCTAGTCTTTACCTTTCATTTCAGATAAAAAATTTGAAACCAGGAAAAGATTCGTTGAAAAAATATTCGGTTGTTGAAGAAATCTCTTTTTTCACTTAGTCAAAGAGCTTTTCAGTAACAACCAACTGGGTCTAGAATCTGATAAAGACAAAATAGAGAACAGAACCAATTCAATCTCTCCCCTATATACATTCAGAAGAAATAAATTGTTGACATGTTAAAATACATCCCAGGTCGCGCTCGTTGGCCTAGCCGTTTGGAGTTTTCCGTGGTTTTTTCCAAAACATGAGCCAGGAACCCTTAGAAAGACCCCCACGGAGGGCACTCTCCCTCAGGCCTAGGACCTACAGCAGTCAGTCGGTCTTATTGCCAAATCCAACCCAATCCATGTTAAAATACATTTTATGGACATATAAATCAATATTTGTTGCAGGTATTATTCACTGGATGCTCTTTAATATCACCGGAAAATATTTCCCTGATTGTATTTATTACTATGCTGGGGGAAAAAAAAAAAAGTTATATTTTAAATGAGATATTGCAGCGTACATATTCATTTTTGTAAGGCCTCGTCAATATCCGATACTTTTTGCTGTTGGACGAGAGGTGCAAATTTACAGTCTTGGTCGCTCTCGTCGATATAGTCGTTCAGAGTTTTCCCGTGGTTTTCTCTTAAAATCGCGTAAATTAAATACGAGCTAAGACTCATTAAAAAGACCCCCACAAAAGTCATATCACCCTAGTTCTAGGTCCCTCGTATAGTCAATCTGCCTTACTTTCAAACATACCTCATTTTTGTGGGTAAGGCACATTTTTTGTAGTTTTGTAATGGGCAAAACATACTAGTTTACGTAAATTTATTTGGTCAAAAAGGCTTTTTAACATATTCTGCATAACTTCATTTGTTAAAATATGTTTTACGTAATCAGATTTTTATTTTGATTTTTATCTAAATCGAAAGAGAATTTCTTGAAACAATTACGGTCTTTCAGGAAAACAGCTTTTTCTTCCCAATTATTGAAAACGCATTTTTCTTTTTCTTTTTTTTACATAACTGAGAATGTTAATCTGATGATTGCAGTGTTTTTCCACCAAACATTCTTTTATAAATCCGCATACTAAGTGGTTCCGGACGTTTTCGATCCATGATTTTAAAAATGTATCCAAGAGCAGGGGACAAAAAAAGAAACCTAAGCCTGTTTTTGTTATCTAAGTAATAGATTTAAAATTCTCCATAAAACAGAATTTTATTTAGTGCAGCAGGACTTATTTTAACTTGCGTGTAAAGGCATGCAGTAACTGTGTTTCATTCTCTAGAATCGGTTACTATATTCATTCTTACGGTGTCTTTGGTATAGTTTATCATAGGAACTCGTTGGCAGCTTTTAATGTTTTGTTGTCATTTTAGCGCTGGATTAAAATTGCTGTTGCAATTGAGTAAGAAAAGTTCTTGTCGAGAAACGTCCGAGCTACTTTGATGCCCAAATTTCGAAAGGCACAATTTAGACGATATACAGGGTTACATAAAAACAATCTTTATAACACTTTCTCTTTAGAAATAAAGCTTTAAAAAAACCTTTTGTGAAATTCTTTATTGCAGAGCTAATAGAAAACACACTTTTGTAGGTTTGTCATTTTGCGACAATGTACTGCAAAGTCAATCACTATTCGAGGTGAGAGCTACACAAAAGAAATCTGTTTATCTGTTTTTTAAAAGAAAGAAATAGGTATAAGAATATTTTTTGTGTAATTTTTTTTCTTTTTATCTAAAAACAAAATTTTTTAGGCATCAACATTGAAGTAATATATATATATAGTGGGTAAATACAGATTATTATTTAATAAAGAAGCATCACAAAACTGGCGTTGTAAAAATTACTACATACAAACTTTGAATAAACACCATAAAATGCAATAAACTCGCAACAATTGTTTCGGGTCGAAAAAACACATGACCCTTCATCAGGCGAACAAAGTAAGCACGAGTGCTGCAGTCAAAGCGGCAACGACGACCCGAAACAATTGTTGCGAGTTTATTGCATTTTATGGTGTTTATTCAAAGTTTGTATGTAATAACAGATAATTATTATTATTTTTTTTTTCTAATCAATGTAAACTGCAATATTTTTCATTCATGTTCAGTCGGACTCAAGCCAAATTTGAGTCGGCTAATTTTATATTTTGCCCCCCGAATATTTATTGTTCGCTACGGCCCTGCTGCTAGGTAACAGGCTTATATATAACAATAACGTAAAATACTAATAATAAATCAATTTAAGAGATAAAATAACAAAATAGTGGGCATTTAACACTTTCAAATATTAGTTTGAAAATTAATTACTTCAATGAAATTCAGCTCATAATCACTGTTCTTTTCGAAGACTGAACTTTCTTGACTGGAAGAAACATTAGGTGAATCTCCTCCTACTGATGAATTAAAAAGTCCGAGATCACTCTTTGATTCTGTTTTATCAGAAA
Source organism: Salticus scenicus (assembly GCA_963930645.1). Lineage (NCBI taxonomy): Eukaryota > Metazoa > Arthropoda > Arachnida > Araneae > Salticidae > Salticus > Salticus scenicus. The sequence goes on along the minus strand of OZ005649.1, from coordinate 353,412,012 downwards.
ACAATGGATATGATTTTTTCTTAAAAGAGTCCGAACTTTCAGATATTGCTTTCAAAGTTTTAATAGTAGCAAACAAAACACCGCCTTCAGCTGACATTTCTTCTGCGTTTATATGCAAGCTATTTTAAATACAATTGTATTGTCCCGAAATTTTATTCGTATTTAGTAGTATTAAGGTTATTGCTCTCTATACAATAAAAATCAAAATGATACGAATACAATCTTTTTGCCTTCGGACTAAAATACTATTGAACCACGCGTAGTTTTTTCATGTAAAAATCAAAATATGCCGCTTTTCTTTTGCTAGGTAGGTAGGTTTGATAGGTTATGATGTAACATGAGGTATGTGCTGTACCACTATGGCAGCGTTACCTCGAAGCGATACTTGTTTGAAGGCTCTTCATTGAAAGGTTAATTCGATTTAACATCGCACGAGTACTGCACAATGGGCAAACCAAAGGGAACCGTTACATGGTGAGCTCTCCAATTTTTATAAAGCTCAGTAACCTTAAATTATGAGTCTCCGGCTGGCTACAATTAATCAATCAATCTGTTGAAGTTCGATTCACGATTGTTCGGTGCCGTGGTTCGATGTTCGATGTGTTTTGTGTATATAAATATCACGGATTAATAGATATTCTTTATTCTTTCTACTCCGTGATAAATATTTATCATAACTATCTATAGATAGATAGTTATTCTATGTTAGTAGTTTAGAATAATTTTATGTTAAAGTTGCGTTTAAAAAGCTTTTTAGGAATTCCATACCTTTTTACAAATTATGGAAACTCAAAAATGACATTAAAACATTGATATATTTAAAGTTCTAGGTATAACTACTTTTTATTCAATATTTCCAATTATACTACTGTTTAAATTATAATTTTTCTCATATGTTATCTCATTTGTTATTGCAATTATGCTATCGTAATTTTTAATGCTATATGCTCTCAAAAAACAAATAAAAAGTTTAATTATTAATTTAAGTTGGATTTTTTTAAATTCCAACCTTGCATTTTTCCATCGAAGTAATTCAGTTTAAAAAAAAAAAAGTAAATCTGTGTGTGATATTTCGCTTCTTATTTTTTACAGTGAAATGTTTTTGTGAAGTAGATATGTATACAGTTTGCAGTATGATATAGTGAAGTTATTTAAAATTTAGTTCTACGCTAAGTTATGCGTTTTTCTGTGTAGCATCTTATTTCATCTATAGTTCTAACTAAGACTTCCTCCAATTAAAAAGAAAAAAAAAAAAACTGTCTGCATTTCCGCAACAATATGGGTAGAAATTTACTTCTATTTATTTTTTAATTTAAAAAAAAACTTTCAATCCATACTAAACAACTTGGCCAATGCTGGTCATAATAATTTTGCTTGTGTTTGATCTTGAATTTTCTCTGTAATATACTAATTATTTTGCTTGTTTCAACTGCAAATTCAAACTTTTAACATTTTGAAAGTGTATAATGCGGTTGATCTACAATCCATGTTTATTTCAACATTGCTGTTAGAAAACATTACAAAATAAGTACAAAAGTCATTTTCAGAAAAATCATACATATATTTGTATAGAAAATTGGGTTTGGTTTGCGTTAAATTATATTGGAACGGTTTAATGGTTTGAAAAAAAAAAGGAAAGAAGGAAAAGAAATAAAAAAACAAAACAAATAACATCTATGTATTTAGAAAATTTGGAGTGGAAGGATGATTTTTATACCAACTATGTGAAAAATACCAGAGCCGGGAATCGAACCAGGGCCTTCCGCTTGACGCGCGGATGCTCTACCACTGAGCTACCCTGGGTGATAACCAGCTAGGCATTTCTCACATAATATTCATTGGCAAGGTCACTGAGTCTGCAAACGCAGCTTTATCAAGTGACATAATTATTCGTAGCACAACTCCAATAGACCACGAAATTTTAATTTAGAAATTCTTTATTTATCAACCTTAACTAATTTAGAAAATTTAAAGTGGAAGGATGATTTTTATACCAACTATGTGAGTTGTGCTACGAATAATTATGTCACTTGATAAAGCTGCGTTTGCAGACTCAGTCATCTTGCCAATGAATATTATGTGAGAAATGCCTAGCTGGTTATCACCCAGGGTAGCTCAGTGGTAGAGCATCCGCGCGTCAAGCGGAAGGCCCTGGTTCGATTCCCGGCTCTGGTATTTTTCACATAGTTGGTATAAAAATCATCCTTCCACTCCAAATTTTCTAAATTAATTAAGGTTGATAAATAAAGAATTTCTAAACATCTATGTAGTTGAATATGCAGATTTATTTATACATATTCATAAACAAACATATTGCGAAGATTGAAAATACTCATTTACTAAGATCTGGTTTCATGTTGCATTTTTTATTTTTATTATTCAATTTTCGAAATCTTTATTTTCATTTTTGCTTTATAAAAATTATTTTCAGTTATTGTTCTTTTATGGAGAATTTTAGCATCCTTTAGAGTACAAAATTTCTGAGAAAATAATTAATCTACCCCATTCCCACACTCAAAGTAAAAAAGATAATTTTTCATGCATGGGGACGAGACACATTATATTATTTCTAAATTTTACTCTTTTATCAGTGCTAACTTATTCTCCTTGGAAAAGGTGGTCTATATAGCCTGTACACTAATTGCCCAATGGTCTGATTAGCCACTTCGAAACAACTTTTGCAAACTATTACATATATTCTCTATTATATACTAATTTCGGGGCCAATATTCTTCAGAGTTTTGTGAGATGTTTCTTGTATTTTTGTTTTTGATATGTTTTCAGAAAAATTTTTTAGAAAAAATATTTTAAGGTTTTTAAATTGTCTGAAATATATGTGTTATAAATCTTTCGCCTTTTTTCTTTTCTTTTTTTAAATATTATCATTATTAGTGCTTTATAATTTAATATATTTTTCATATTTAATAAATTATGGAAAAAGTGATATCATTATCATGAATATATGTTTCCTTACCCTTTTTATTGTAAAATCGTTGAATTCATTGAGAGTTTTGCAAAAATAAAATTTTCAGTTTTTTTGTGGAGTATCAGTATGTTCTATTCTCATCCCTGTTATTTGGTCTATATTCTATATACTGAAGAAAATGATGGGGGAAGAAGAACAGGAAGTCAATGGATATAATTAAATTCATACGGAACAACTATAGTATCTCCCCTCAACTGGATTTGGCGATTATGGCTAAATCATAAATCTAAAACAAACAGCATGTAGAGCTGCCATATTATATTGCAAAGAATCCAGAACGAATCCGTTATCGTTCAAAACAGCGCCAAAGAAAAATCGCTAAATCTAGTTGTGGAGAGATTACTATAGTTATACCGAACAGTACTTTTTCATTTTTTCATTAGAAGCATAGATGCAGTTTGAAAGACTTAATTATGTTTAGCATTTACTGAAACCCCACTCATTGTTTCTTATTGAAATTTTATTTTGAAACATACTATAGTTTTTATTTATTTTTACTTGCTTCTATATTCAATAGAAGAAAGTATGGGATTTGTAAAAATTTTCAACCTCAGGTTTTTGATGGATTTACACGTTTTGAGAGCTGTAGAACACGATTTGACCATTTAAAAAAAATATCTGTCAGTCTGTGTGTGTATGTGACAAAATTTTGTGGCAACTGTATCTCAGGAACTACTGCACAGAATTTCATGCAAATTGGTATGTAGTTGCACCTTGACATAAATTAGTGCCTATCAACTTTTGGTAAAAATTGTCTTACAGGTTGTGTTGCCATCATGCTTTTTCTAAATTTTTAACATGGTGATATAGGACATAAATGTGCATAAAGATAATTAATTTTTAGTAATCATTATGAAATTTACAAGAATTATTTATAATAGAGATAGTCAACTGAGAAAAATTTTTTGTATGGGTTCCCTGCTCGAGGGGAGTAAATTTTCGTGATGGGTATCTTTCAAAAGAGCTCGCTAATACCTTTTAAAACGAATGGTTGAACCATTGATCTGGGATAATTTAAAATAAAGTTATCGATTTTTTTCATTTTTAACAAAAAAAAAAAAAAAATTAATGTAATATTGACAATAAAATTGACTTTTTTTAGATATTTAGTGTTATACTACTTCTCTAATATGGAAATCGTCTGCATTATCATGAAATATAATTTTTTTAAATAATAATTTTAATAAATTATTTTTACTGAGTGAATTTGTATAGGAAAATATAGAAGAAAGCCATGTGGTGACCACAACATTAGTTTTAAGTTTTATACTATCATTTTTCATGCAATATTAGCTAACCTCGCATTTTTCAGGGTTGCCACGCTAACTGGAAAAGTCAGGGAAATTCATACAATGATTGTAGAGGTCAAGACTCACGGTCGCCACTCGCCACATGGCGACTTAATTTGAAAAAGTGGCGATAAAAATTGGTATGATTGCCATTTTTTCCGCGAATTCGCAAAAATATTTCTTCAGTTTTTAAAAAAATCGCAGATATCGTTCGTTTAAAAAAAAAAAAAAAAAAAAGAGAGATTTCAATGTCGATCGCACCTTCCAATTTCCAATCTTTCTCCATCCACAACATAAATGTCAATATTCATTTAAAACTTGCTTTATGAGTTTCTAGAACCTAGAAAGAAATAGAATTGTTAAATATTTCTTGTTCGTGTAATTATTTTTTGCCCCTCTCCCTCTTTTCTTATTTCCAACTAGCGATCGCCGATCAAATGTTCTGCAGTTGTTTCTGAGTCTTTCTTCATTCATAATATAAGTGGCAATATTCACTTTAAACATGCTTTATTAGATTCTAGAAGTAGAATTGAGAATTTGATATTTCTTATTCATGTAATTATTTTTTTTATCTCCCCCCCCCCCCTTCCCCATTTCTAGATAGTAATAAATGATCAGTTCTAGAAAGCGATAGAAGTGCTCAATATTTTTCACATACGCAATTATTTTTAGACTTAACTTGATGAATATATTTATTTTTTCTCAATTAACTCGTATATTTATATTTCATATCTATACCAAATGTGTAAACAGGGGGGTGAGGGATGAAAAATAGATTTTTAGGTACGAAATTTTTTTCTAAATTAGTTTAAGAAAATTAATGCTCAGTTGATTTCATACATGTTTAAAACTGATAATTAAATACTATATATATATTACAGAGATATTTTTAACTCCTCCACAAGCGTATTTTACGCATTAAAATCGAAAAATACTCCTTAAATTTTTAACCATGAGTATTTTCACGCTTTGTATTTTTAGGTAAAATTTAGTGTACTTTATTAAATGTGTCCGAAAAAGTTTATATTCTTTCTACAATTCAGTGCTCTGCATACTTTTTTTTTTTTTAATCAATTAATATCTTTTCTTACAATGGATAAAAACTTTTTATAATTAAAATTATTTTGAGTAAAACTGTAAACATTGCATCAATAATAGAATTTCTCAGATTCATGTATGGCCTTATCTTTCAGTGTTCATTGTAATTTATAAACTGAGTGACATTATGTTCATATTCTGATTTCTGATATTATATTGTACAAATTATGCTGAAAGAATATTATAACAATTGGCTAGTCCATATAATATAACTTGAACTAGTAATCGAAACTTATAACATCAGTTCATACACATATATTTTGTTTTTTAACTTATTAAGAAAGAAGTAAAATTTAGCATTTAGATCTTCCACTTTTTTTACTCCTAATAATGCCACATTCACTCCTGCAAAAAAGATTGAGGAGTATCTTCACTCCTAGGAAAAAATACTAGCAATATCTCTGTATATATATATATATTAATGTTTTAGTAATGTACATACATAAAAATTTTATTCTATATATGTTTGAAAAATTTGTTTTTCTGATGGTATGAAATTTTTATAAGGTTTTATGTGGATATAAAAGTAACTGCAGTAATGTTAAAGAATTTTTTTGTGTTACTGAAATAATCCTGAAAATGTTTAAAGTAGATAAAAGCTATATATAACTGTGGTAGTCAATTTATTGAAAGTGATGCTAATAATGTCCAACCAATCATGTTTACAGAAAATTTTCAGCAAATTTCTAATTTTAGCAATCACATGCCATTTAATAAAAATGAACCTCTGATAATAAGTTAGTACAGATTCTTTGCCTCCCCACCCCTCCTCAGACTCAAAGTAATTTCATTTTCCTCTAATTCTGATCACAATTATTATCCATTTGCCGATGGAAGTACCATACTAGACGGAATTTATTAAATGAATCAAATTTTTATATTTCTTTTGCAATGGGACATTAAATAAATATTCTTGTAAAACACAAATTGTGTATGAAAAATCACATTGTCAGATCATATCATCATTATAGCCTGCTGTTTTCCCGTAGCAAAATGCATGTATTAATATTTATCTATGAAAGTCCATATATTTTCCCTTATTACTAAAACTTGGAATTTTAAAGTCTTCTTTCTAAGTACTATAGTTATTAATATAATAGCATTTAAAAAAAGCTGGATTACATGCTATTATAACTACATGATTATAGAACTCACACTTAAAACACTAACAAGAATAAAATCATAAGCATTCAGTGGAAGTTCAAACAAAATCATATCTTCCCTCAAAAACCGAATCACTTTTCAATGATTCATTTAATCAATCTATTTTGTTTTCCTCCTACCTCCTTTCATTTCAGATATTGAAAAATTTAAACTAGAGAAGTGCGTAAGTTTATTTTATTATTTTTTTTCCCAAATAATACCTATTTACTTTTATTTATTTATTTATTTTTTTTTATTGGCAGAAATACACATATTATTTATATACATGTTTATTGTAATAGGTCTTTGCATAAATTCATGCGGTTTTTTATTGCTTCATTTCATAAAAATACATCAAATCAAATGACAATTTTTAATCAAAATACTCTCCACTACTTTCTACAACATTTTTCACTTAACAACGGCGATATAAGCTCTTGTCTTTGGAGGCAATAAAATGATCTGCGTCTGCACGAACTTTTGCAACGACCTAATATTACTAAATGATTAATAATACAATAGCCATTGAATAATAGTGACTATTGTATTATTATTAAAACACAATAAAGAGCACTATTTCTTAATTTAATTTTCCGACCATATCATTTGTGTTTTTATGCTTTTATGCACACACACATGTATATCATATCATATCATATATATATTATGTGTATGAATCCAATGTATAACGACAACAACTCATGAGTGGCCACTGAGTTCATCATGTCCAGTGGCCGCTGGCCACTTCTAAACATTTTAAGTCTTGACCTCTAACTGATTGCCAAAAAAATTTTCCTCCAACGTAGAGCCATTTTTCTTGTTTTTTTCTTATCTTCCACCATTTTTTAAAAACAAGACCTCTTAGAAAGACCCCCCCACATGGAAGGCAATCTGTCCTTAGTCAAAGTAATATGTAACTTTTGTGTTTTCAAGTGGTACCATAATTATTTTGCACTCAATACAACCAATGCACAATATATGCCTAGACTGGGATTTTCTGAGAACACGTCTGGAAAACCTGGAAAAGTCAGGGACTTTCATCCTGCTATTTGAGTAAAAACCCTGATTTTTAAACTTAACCCTGCATTAGGCATGCAAATTTTTATTATACATTTAGATGTGCGAAGGACGTCATCCATTTTTAATATGTTTATTTAAAAAAAATTGGTAATAAAGCAACATTCTAAAACAGCAAATTACATATTCAAAATTTATGTCTAAAAGTTACAACTATTTAAGATCAATATATTTATGAAAAGTAAAGAAAATACGTAACACAGGGTCAAATGGGGTAAAATGAACAATCAACCCAAAAAGAGTTATAAAATTTATTGATTTATTAACATGCATATTTCTTAGGTCATTTACTTCATAAGAACTAATATTTTTAAACAATTTATTTTATTTGGCAACTTTTTTTGTATATGCTGTGATAACATTTTTGATTTTATGGAATCTTAAATTTTTATTTTTCTAATCTTTTTGCCATTTAAAGTTATCACAAATTTCATGATATTTAGATTACTCTTATTCTTAAAGAATGTATTTACATATAAGTTGTGTACACCCCCGTAGCAGAAAATGTGAGACGCGCGACGTACGTCATAGATTTTTCTTTAGTCTGCTGATTATTTTCAAAAAAGTATTGTGTAGAAATTTCAAGTCTCCCGATTTTGGTCTGTCTTTTCCATTGAATATAATTGATGGTAACATAAGTGATTTGCTACATTTTACTATGTTGCCGAACACTGCTCTGAAAGGATAATTAATATTTTTATATCTACTGTAAACAAAGTATTTTTTTTAATTCTGTTTATTTGCATAATACCATGTTTTGGTGTGCCCTGAATGTGAAAGTTTAATTTTTAGCAGTTGATCTGTATTTATATCTATTATCAGCATGATTTTAAAACAAATGACAACAGGAAATTTAAATTTAGTATTTTTAGATTCGTATTGGGTTGCCACTTCAAAAATTTTATTAAGATTGGCAAATTTGGATGCAAATTAATAACAGCCTTTTTTTTTTTTTTTTTTTTTATAAATAAATGTAGGCATTATAAATTAAACAGGGGGATGTGTTAATAGGGGATTTAGAATTATATGTGAAATAAAATTGTTCCTAAATCTATTTTAGATTATTTTAAAAATAGATTGATCTTTATTACCGCATTGATCATACAATTTAATCTGCAATCTATCTTTTTAGTATTGAAATGCAGGGTAAGAGAAAGTTGTGTGAGTGGCACACCAGACTGTTTTTCATTTAATTAATTCATTTGAAAGAAAATCTTTACTTTTTAAAAATGTATTTATTGAAAAATCTGGTAATATAGTAGAAAGGACTAAACTGATTAAAATTTAAGTTTAATTAAAATTCATTTTATTTTTATTTTTTTCCTTATATAATTAATTCATTTGATAGGAATAGCTTCTCTTTTTTTCATTTTTTAGTTGTATTAGTCGAAATCAAATGCTAATATAATAGAAAGAGCGAGAGCTATAATACATGGCGCCAAAACTGAAATATTTAATAAATGCTCGCTGAGATATAGCCATTTTTATAATCTTAGTTCTTGAATAATAGCAGCTTTTGTCGTCTGATAAATACCTAAACTGAAATGCCCATTGAAGATGCTACGGTAGGCCATGGGTACCCAAAGTGAGATAAAAAATGATTTTAAATGATTTTTTTTTAATGAAATGAAAAAATAAATAATAGTGATTCAAATTCTTTGAAGATTCATTTAATTATAGTGACTAGCGAAGCCTGCTAGTATTAAATAAATGCGAACTTCTGACAGAAATACTTACTGAATCTCGCAAGCTTTTTTTTTTTTTTTTTTTTTCCTGTTATTTATAGTGTAGTAGATTATTTTCGAATGCCTGAATCGTTGTTGCAGATTGGCAGAAAAAATTTTGCTACTGGGGTGTACACTTATTTTTTTTTTTTAGAGCAGTTTAATTAACGTGGGATAAAATTATCACATTTTTAGCAGGGTTGGCAAGTTTCTTCCAAGGCGGAAAAAACCGCGGAAAAAACCATGGAAAAAACCGGCCGGAAGAAATAGGTTTCTTCCAAGTGGAAGAAATGGAAGAAACTGTTTTTCTTAAAAATTTAGCCTATAAATTGAATATTTGTAAGATACAATGGATGCATTGATTTTATAAACAACTTTAAGTAACTTTAAATATACCTATACAAATTTAATAACATATTTAGTTAATAATTATGAGTTTTTTTTAATCAAAATGAGCTAATGAGCCTCGGTATCTGATGATCACGTTTCAAAATACTCAAAATTCAGTAAAAAAATCAATTTCAATTTAAACAGTATAAAGTTTCATAATTTAAACAATTTTATTTCTTTAACTGGTAATAAATAATAATTTGGATCACTTGCTTATACTTTCTGATGAAACAGCTCTTAACGTAATCCAGTTGATTAAAATACCAGTATGCAATAATTACTTTTACTGTATTACAAAATGTCATCAAAAACTTTATTTTCCTTATAGTCACATACAGTACAGTCAACTCCCTTTAATCTGCAGATTTATAATCTGCAAATCCTTCTAATCCGTAATTGATTTTTTAATCTAAAAGATATTTACAACTCATATTTAAAAAAAAAATTCACATTTCTCACATTTTTACTTTTGATTACCATGTTTTTATTAACTTCGATTCTTGTTTGTATGTTTGTTTGTTCGGTACAAATCTTGCAATCTATTTTTAACTAATTTCCCTACTAGCTAGACATTTGAAACTTTCACAGTAACTCAGAACCCGGTGACAACACAATACTTCGAAGTCAGATCTTCGAATAGTTTTCTTTTAATTAATTAAAATATGAAAATAAGCTCTTAATAGCAATAAAATAGCCATTAAAAAATTAGTTATAAATTAATTGTTGCCAAAAAAAAATTTACGAGTTCATTTTCTTTCAACATAAAAATAAATACATTTAATTCTACGTGAATGTGAAAAAATTATAAAAAGTTAAATTATGCATTTCACAAAAATTGACATCATTATCAATTTAAAAAATTTATACATATTGTTAAGCGCTAATGTACGATGCTAATATACGTTGTTCTAAAAGAAGTAATATATTTTTTTTAAACCAACTTTTTTTTTTCACTATTATTATTTCACTGAACTGATTCCGCATGCTTAAATATTGCTAAAATATTATTTTTTAGCCTCACATATTTTATTAATGACTTATCAGAAAATTTAAAAACATGGAAAATAAAAAGTTTTTTTTTTATTTTTTTTTATCTTGTAATTATTTTTTTATCAGACTTTTAGCTTACTTATCCTTACTTTGAAACACAAATTGGGGAAAGGGGGGGGGGGAATTAACCATTCTTATATTTATTATCCTGCAATTCATACAGACTAGCGCTGAAAATAAACCACTATTACATGAATGTTTAACAAAATTAATCAACAATGAATATTATTTCCAGACTTTCAAAAATATTTTGTTTCGTATTTTTTAGATATGTTTGTTTACATTTTGTAGGTACCTTTTATTTGAATATGCTTAAATTATTTACCATCATATATGAATGTGATAGATTAGTTTTATTAATATTAAAGAAATATTTATTCTAAAATTTGTTAAAAATCCTCTCTCCATTTTGATGTCTATTTAATTAATAATGACTGACTTTGTATCTGTAAAAGAAAACTGTAAACAAAGGCAATGATCTCTAATTTGCAAATTTCTATTATCTGCACAACCTCTGGACAAAACTTTTGGGAGTTAGAGGGAGTTGCCTGTAAAACAAATGAAAAGTTTTTTCGTAGTTCAATACTGCACTTTATTTTTCAACTTAAAATAGATAAAAAATCCATAGTTTGTATTTATTATCCTAGAGAGCTTGCAGGGCAGTTTAAAAGTAGGTATCTTACTTATTGATACAGTTCATTGGGTACCAGCTTCGAGTTTATACAAAAAATTGTATCCTAAAAAAAAAAAGTGCAAATATTATGGCTAAAAATTCAATAATTACTATCACTTGTACTGTGTGAACGTATAATAATATTATGAGATAGTATCTATGCAAAAAGTTCTAAAAATATTAGCATTGAAAACTAAAAACCCATCACCTGTGTATATTTAGTGTTTGTTATCAAATAACTTATTTTTCTAAAGATATTTTTAATATCAATTGAATTATAGTTTAGATTTGGCATTATATTTATGCTTTGAGTTTATATAGTTCATAAATTTTAATTTTGAACATCTGTTTTGCCTTTTGGTTGGTTTCTTCCATTTCTTCTGGTTTTTTCCAGTTTCTTCCACTGTCCTGGAAGAAACCCAACCCTGATTTTTAGACTTGTTGATATTCCAAAGCAATGTCTACTATATGACAGGCACAGTGTGGTATGTCACAAGTATCAGCAATTTACAAAATACAGTCGTTAACGAAAGTGTCCTAACACTAGCAAAAATTCCTATATACAAAAAATACACTTACAGTGTTGTAAAATAAATTCTTGTTGAATCCTGGTCTTAGTCAGTCTAAGAACATGATTCGATAAGGCTTTATTTAACAAAACCGTATGAAGTGTACTTTTTTTACATAGAAATTTTTGCTAGTGTTCGGACACTTTTGTTACCGACTGTACATAAAATTTGCATCTACAAAGCAAATATGGATTAAAAGTAATTTTAAAAAATAAAAATTACTTGTAATCCATACTAAACAACTTTTGCAAACTATTACATATATTACCTATTGCAGTCACTTGCAAAAGTTTAAGACCAGTAGCCGATTTTCAGTCAGTATTTTAACACATTGCATTGATTGTGCAGATTATTGCATCAGATGCATTCTTCTGATATAAATGATGGTGCTTGGCACGTTTATTGCCAGTTGTTTATTGGATATTGTAGCAGACAATGCTGTTGTGTAATTATTGTAATGAGTCAAAAACCTTCACTTACTGTTACTAAAAGGTCAGAAATACTGACCCTGCATAAAATTGGATTTTCTGAACATCAAATAAGTTCGAGGGTTAATGTGAGAACAGCTGTGCATCAAGCTATTATTAAATTTAAAATTTCAAGAAAATTTATGGACCTTAAGAGAAGCAGTCGCTGTAGAAAAACGAGTGCACGTGATGATCATGTGATAAGAAGGATGGTCATACAAGATCCAAGAACCTCCTGCAATATGATTAGACATTTTCTGCCTGCAAAAGGTACCAGCATCAGTTTGAGTACTAATTCAAGACGTTTGGCCAAAGATTTTGGTTTATCATTCAATAAACCTGCAAGGAAACCTCGACTTACTCCAAGTATGAAAAAGAAATGACTCTTAAGGTCCACAAATTTTACCGAAATTTTAAATTTACTAATAGCTTGATGCACAGCTGTCTTGCTCACATTTACCTTTGAACTTATTTGATGTTCAGAAAATCCAGTTTTATGCAGGGTCAATATTTCTGACTTTTTTGTAACAGTAAATAAGGGTTTTTTACCCATTACAATAATTACACAACATCACTGTCTACAAGAAAATCCGATAAACGTGACGGCCACCTTTATTTATAACAGTAAAATGCGTATGATGCCATCAGCACATGAGATAATGCAGTAATCTGCACAAATGAGGCAGTGTGTTAAAATACTGAAAAAATATTTTAATGTTTATATACTGTTTGAAATATATAATATGTGTGTTATATATAAATTTTTTGCTTTTTTTTTAAATATTATTATTATTATGTACTTTATAATTTAATATTTTCCATAAAAAAAAAAAAAAAAAAATGGAAAGTATGATATTATCATGTAATGTTATGTTTCCTTGCATACATATTCCTTGCTCCCACACACTTTTCATTGTGAGTTCTTTTTAAAAAGCATGTGACAAGAAAGAAAAAAACTCACAATGTTAAGTGGGGGGGAGGGGGAGAAAAAAAAATGGCTAACACCGGAAGAAATAAGAGGCCAAAACTGTCTAGAAAAAGTCATTGAAGCTCAAGAAGGGATCAGTCTCGGGGACCTGAAGCTATCGTTGAGGGTTTAATACATGTTACTTATTATGTGACTCGGTGGGGGTGAGCGTGTTGGAGCCACCTGACTTTAGGATGTAACAATCAGGGGGGGGGGGGGAGAACACAAATAGGTGAGTTAAAGTTGAAAAACTATCAAATCAAAAATTGAGATATAATATACATTTTCAGTGATCCTAGAGTAGATACATAATATAAATTATATTTTTAAATCTGGCAGATATAAAATTAATCTGCAGAGCTTTCAATAATCTGTAGTCCTTGCTGCTGTGCTACACTGTTTCTGCTACTGGGCACTGCTACTTACACATTCATTCTCATGCAGTCATCGTTGGACAAAGAAGCTAATTATATAGCAGGGGTCGATCCAGCAAAATTTGGGCCCCTTCACAAAATTCAAATTCATAAAAAGGGCCCCTTCACAAAATTCAAATCCATAAAAAGGGACCCTTCACAAAATTCAAATTTATAAAATGAGTCCCTTCACAAGATTTTATTTTATAAAAATGATCCTTTTATTAAATGTTTTCATATTTTCAGTATTATTTTTAATTAATGCCTTAATTTGGCTCAATGAAACTCTATTAACTTGATATTAAACATTACATAAAGCAGGGCCCGAAATTTCAACTTATTTTCACTCGCTGAAAAAAAAAGTTACTCGCCACAAAATATGATTAACTTACGTATAAGGTGACCAGAAATTACACAATGTCTTTTATTTTATAAGAAAGTAGAAGACATTAAATTTTGAAAAAGAGGTCATTTTAGAGGACACAAAATTGAATGAAAATGATTATAAAAACCGATTCAAAAGCTACTTTACACAAGTGATGGAAACATTTTTATTTCAAATTATGAGAGGAAAAAACCCTAATTTTATAGGTGTCACTGGACAATATATTATATATACATATATATATTAAATATTAATTTTTGCTATAGAAAAAAACTGTTTTTTTTTTTTTTGGTACTTTCATGCATGAATCCAGCACCTTACATATACCAGTTTAACAGACAGAATCTCTCGGTCACCTGGTGGGCCTATTTTTATGAGGATTATTATTCATGCAAAAGTGACGCTCACACACATCAACCCACCACGTATCATCCGGAGCACCATCTTCTTAATGATTTCATGACAATTTCAATAGTGATTCAGTGTTCTGGATCAAAGAACCGAACAAATATAGGGAATACTTTTTTTTTGCGATTTGAAGAATCTGAATAGACATAAATCATACTATACTTTGGCAAGTTTAGTAGAAAGTTGTTCTTTTGCGAACCTAACACAGAAATAAGTTAGTGTTCACCGTTCGATACAGCCGACTGAGCTTCCCAGTTTTGCGAAATTTTTGAAATTAAGGACTAAATCCTTTGCATTTGAAAAAGAAGACAGAGGACGAACAGCATAAAAAAGAGGATTTTTTAGTCTTATAATGTTTTTTTTTTCGTTTAAGAGGGCAGAGCGTTGAAAAAGAAGACTGTCCTCTTAAAAAGAGGATGCCTGGTCACCTTACTTAAGATTAGCATTTTTTTTTTTTTTGGTAGCACCATATACTATAAGAATTCCATTTACATTTAGACCGAAATTTTACTCGCCACAGTAAAATTTCCATTCGCCGCTGGCGAGCGGAAATTTCTCGCCCTGCATAAAGTGATTGTAACAACGGAAGATTTTACACAATATTTTACTTTTTCACAAAAAAATTTTACATTTCACAAAAATAAATAAAAATTTTACAGAAATAATTTGTTTTTCACAAAAAAGGGACCCAAAAATTAAAACCTGGATTGACACCTGCATAGATAGAGCCCGTAGAATAACTCAAAAACAGTTGAACGTAGAACATTGCTAATTGGTACATAGGTTTTTTATAACATCTAGTTCTTCACCTCCCTTTTTGGACTTTGTGATTTTCCGATTTGGAGATATTTAGGAAAATTATATTCATAATGACCAAAAGTACAAAGGTTTTCGCCATTATATATGACTTAGCATCATAGAGATTTCAAAAGAAGCTAATGATAGAGCTAGTAGCTAGTAATGCTATTGTTGTGAAAGTTGAAGACGTTTTTACGTGTAGAAAATTATGCTTAAACACATAAGCAGGTTCTTGTCAATGAATACATTTTATTTAAGCCTGTAATTTTGTTGTTGTGAAAGTTGTCAACATTTTAGCGTGTAGAAATTCAGTCTTTAAGACAGAAGTAGGTTCTGGTCAACGAACGTATTTCATTTAAAAAATATTCATCCCGTAGATAGAGCCTGTAATGATATTGATAAAAAAGTTGATATTTTAGTGTGTAGAAAGTAATTCTTAAAGAAATAAGCAAGTTCTAGTCGATGAATACACTTTGTTTACTTAATATTCAGTAAACAGTTGAATAAATCACTTTTTTGTGCTACAAGAATTAATATTCTTGAAACAATCCATTGAAATGTCCATTTTTACTACAGAAATCAAATAAACATACACTGCAGAACATAAATACACTGCAGAACATAAATTTTGCTAAATCGGGAACAGGTGAATATTTTGAAGTCTGAATGGAATTCATCAAAAGTATTGTCAGTAGTTTATGGAATTTTCAAGGTAGTTCTGCATAAGAAACCAATGCGTCATTACAAAATTTCCAGAACTGGACTCCTATTGAGGTAAAGTTTAAAATTTTGAAAATCTCTTACTACCATTTTTCACCACATTTGAATGCCTAATTTGACGCTAAGTCAAAGCCCACCTTCATGGAAATGAAAAAAACTTTCATCTGTTTCCACTTATACTGTAATACTGTGTAGAAAGTAACACTTAAAGATATAGGCAAATTCTAGTCTACAATCATTCATCAACAATCAACAACAATCATTCTTCATTTTCTTTTTTATAGTCTTGTGAGTCATTTATAAAACTTATAAGAATTTAGTCTATTTAGTTCTGCACAATAAACAAATGAATTTTTCCAGAACTCTGTTATTATTGAAGTTGAAGCTTCTAAACTTTGGCAACACTAAACTACAAATTTTTAACAATTTCGTTCACCAAGTGCCAAAATCGATGCCAAAACCAAAAATCTACACTGGCTAATAATTTGTGGTATGGCGAGTTTAGCGATAAAATTTTGCAGTAAATGTTGTTTCAGGATAGCCAAAAACCCTTTCTCAATTTTAACTGAGTTAATTATTTTGGTAAAATTTATCGTTTCCCGCCACTAGTTTTTGCCAATGAGAACAAAACTGGACCATCTATCCTCGAATGATTTTCATTGTACTCTAAGCTGTGTATTTGCCAATGAGATATTCTGTAATAGTATATTTGTCTCGGTGACATATATAACCGTATTATCGGGACTTTTTTGGTTCAAGTAGCAGTTTTTTTTTTTTTAAGGAATGTTTGTGGATTGGAACCTGCCTGTTCTTTTACAAATGAGTTACCTCACGCAAAACTGTCAGTGTTTTCATAAGAATATGCATATTCCTATGGTTGTATTAGGAAGTCATGTGGTGCTCACAACAGATTTTTTTTTAAATTTATTTTTCCCTCATACTTTTGATAATGCAAACATTTTTTGTAGTCTCTACTCTGAATTAATGAGAGTAAACGGCATTGTTATTTTTAAACAAATTCAGTAGGGCTGTCTCGATGAATTTGATTTACAATTTTCAAATTATTATTAATTAAAGTAAAAATTTAAAATGCTGTTCTGCCTACAAAATATTTTCTCACATATTTTGCTAACAAACATTCTAAGAAGCTGCCTTCAAATTAAAAAAAAAAAAACCTCTCAAAAGAAGTTGTTACACTTTTGTGGATAGAGAAAAGAAGGAAGACAGCTCTCAAACAAAATGCCATTTTACATACATGATACGGGAACAGGTTTTCCAGAAGCAGAAAGCTTCCAGAAAACAAAACGTTCAAAATAAAGAAAAGAAAAGGACTGTGATTTCTACTATCCTTTTGGTGGGGGAAATGTCAGCAGTTTTTCTCAATGCCTTCGAGTGTTTATTGTCCATTCAGAACTTTTGATAATTATTGAATTAGAAGCAGAAAATAATATTGTTTTCTAGTCCGAAGTTAGGAAGAAAAGCTGGAATATAAATAATGAAGCATTTGAGATTTTTCATAATACAGTATGGGACCGAAAATCCGGCAACCACAGGACCAACGCCATTCTGGATTTCGGAATTTTCTGGGTAGAAACTTAAAAAAAAAAACTATCAATTTACGAGACACTTTTTAAATTTTAGTATAACCCTTATAACTAAAAATTGAAAGTGCCCTGGGCAAAAAATTTTGTTAGTTGGGCCCTGGCTACCATATGTAACTATGGGATTCTGCTATTTTCACATTTGGCAATTAAACGTCCAGCAACAGATTATGTTTGGGTCCAGGTCAAAGGTGGCAAATTTTTTTAATCTATTAAATCTTAAAAATAATTTAATTTTGAACAGAAATCTAAACATAAAGAGCTACTGAAATTCAAATACGATTAAGTTTTTAATAGATGATACAAATTTCAAAGCCATTTGCTTTTCCTGCCATGAGTAAAAGACTATTTTGTTAAAATAATTAAATATGTAATGATTGAATATAAAATATCAAACAAAAAACTGTAAAACTATTTTTAAGCAAAGCAGCTTTTCTATTTGTGAATTGAAATAATTTGTAAATGTTTATTAAAAATATGCGTGAAACGTTAGTGCATTTGTTCTTCAGTGATTAAATAAAAAATTTAATTCAGCTTATTATCATTTCTTTGTAGGAGAAAAATCAAATAAACTGATTTTTTTTTCATGATCCTGTTGGACTAGTACTTACTTTGTAATTATGTATTGATTATGGATTATTATATAAAAGTTGCAAGTGATTAACATATCTGAGAATAATATGTTTTTCTTTAGTTGTATTATATTTATTGCTATTTATACACAATATTTCAAAATATGGAGAAAGGGGGGGGGGGGGGGGCACCAATCGAAATTGTTATACCCCCGTTTCGCCGACACGGAAATTTCCTACCTCCTTTCGTTGACAAATTCCCCAAAGAAGGGAAAATCTACATTATCGGTTTAACACCTGTTTCGCCGACAGTGAATGTTCACCCCTTCTCCTCTAAGGTTCACCCCGATTTTGTCGGCAAAATGGGGGTATACATACATTTTTCAAGCTCATTTAAGACTGTTGAACATCTTGAAGAAGTGTATAGTTTGAAGGCAATAGCAAAACTTGGGAAATAAATACGCTACACCCAGAGTTAGAAATTAGAATTTGAAAAACAGGCGTCAGTGGCACTTAATTATTTTTTCTTAGTTGCCAAAATGGTCTACTCAGGCATAATTGTTAATTTTTGAAGTGAAAACTTCTTTAGGTGATGTATTAACAAACTGAGAAATAACAATTGGTAGGAAATTAAAAAAATATATATACATAAATTAAATACATTAAAATATTTTTATTTTATTTTTTTAACAGCATTTGTATGATTTTTTTACTTCCTGGTTTTTATTGAGCTTATGTGTTTAAACTGAAAATATAAGATTTTTTTTTTTTTTTTAAGATAATAATAAATAAGGATTTGAAAATTTCAGTGGACTTCAGAAATCTGCTAATCACGACCAATTTAAACATTGAAATTTATGATAAAGTTCAAAGAAGAAAACCATAATAGAACTTACTTCAATAGTGTTATTTTAGAAATGTAGTCTAATGATATAAGGAAAGTTAATTTTAAGCAAGGTCTAGGTCTTGAAGATAAGTGCCTAAATTCTTTTAACTCAGTAATATTTGTGCTTAAACACTCACACACACAGGGGAAAAAAAAGAATCCATAGACTGAAAATATAAATAAATAAAGAATCCATAGACTGAAAATATAAATAAATAAAGTACTTGTCTTTACCTATATTTCTAAACTGTAATAAAAGTCGCAAATTTATTATACAATTATTCTTATACTAGCAGGCTAAGCCCACTTCCTTTTAAAAAGAATTCCTTTTGAAAAGAAATTATTAAATAATCTGGTGTGTCACTCACACGATTTTCTCTTACCCTGAAATTTAATACTATAAATACAGGTTGCAGATTAAGAGGTAAGATAAAGAGTACTGTTATGTAAACTTGTGATAAACAATTCAAATTAGGCTTCGGAAGAGTTTTATATCATAATTAGTTCTGTGTGAGGGGGGCTACCACCCCCCTGAACACTCCGTTTCATTAATGCACCTACATTTATATAGAAATTAATTGTTCTATTAAAAAATAATTCTGTTTTTAAAAAATTTATTTAAATTATTATTTAAAAAATTTATCTTTTATGATAATGCAGACGATTTCCATATTAGAGAAGCAGTATAACACTAAATATCCAAAAACAGTCCATTTTAAAGTTTTTTTTCGTTAAAAGGTAAAAAAAAAATCGATAACTTTGTTTTAAATTATCGCAGATCGATGGTTCAACCATTCGTTTTAAAGGTATTGGCGAGCTCTTTTGAAAGATACCCATCATGAAAATTTACTCCCCTTGAGGGGGGGGACTTCCCCCTCCCAGGGGGGGCGCGAGGCTCCTGCATACACAATTTTTTTCCCCTGTTGACTACCTCTATTACAAAAAATATATATTCGTTTCATTTGGTTTAGTGCAGTCTATAGACGTTAAACTCTACTTACCTGCAATTTCTCCTATAGACGTAATGCATTAGAATTTTCTTGATTGTGTTGTACACGAACCATTTGCTTGATCTTAACAAAAAGCTTACTGTAGCAGCCCTATATGATACACATTTAGAATACCAAGTTTGGAATGTCTGCTACTATTTGTTCTTGAGATATGTTGATAACAGACAGACACACACAGACCAACCGCTAAAAACATGATTTTCGTATTCAGACCTCAAAACGTGTAAATATAACTAAATCTCACTTCCGAAAATTTGACCCAAAAACAATACTTTCTCTACCTTATGGTAAGAGAAAGTAAAAATAGTAATAATAAAAAGTTGCTATATATTATAAATGTTGCTACACTATAAACTTTATATGTGCGTTTTTATTACATTATTTATACTCTTTATTTGCCTTTATCTATACATTTCATATATCTTATGTAATGACAATCATTTCCAATGCATTATAATATCAAAATTCTAATCTTAAAATGGAAAAAAAAAAAAATCTACAAATTTTAAAATTTGCGCAGCTCTCTGGTCTCCGTATTTCTGGGAGTGCACTGTAAAAAGGGAAATAACTTTATGACAGTAACGTGGTCATAAATTAGGCATAAAAACGACAAGTGAAAATTGTAATTCACCACGGGTTTCTGCACTTGAGACTGTGAGTCGTATCAACTGATAAAAAGGAGTGAACTGGACACTAATATCCTTCGACATTTCATTGAATTGAAATTTCCTTTCCACTTGTTTTCCCCATAATTTTAGGACAAATCCCTAAATAGCTGGAAAGGGAAGCTTGAATGGGAAAAACAGGGGGGTAGGAAATATTTTGTCGGCGAAACGGGCAGCAGCGCCGACTTTGAAAATTTTCTGGGGGGGCTCGAACCAAGGCCGTAGCCAGGATGTTTTTTTTTTTTTTTTTTGGGGGGGGGGGGATCATATTTCTAATACAAGGTCATCAAATTTGGTATAATAATGCACCCATGCTTATGCACACACAAACAACGGCCTGATTAACACAGGGGCACGTGCCAGAGGCGTCCTGAGTAGCAAAGGGCCCCAAAACTGGTCCTGAAAATGCCATCATAATTTTTGCCATTTAGTTTATGTAAATCGAATTTATAAAACAAAATTAAGAGTAGCAGGGAGGTCGCTGGGATAATACGGCCATCAGTCACTTCAGTTTGAAAACAATATTGTGATTATGTTAAGTTAAAATTGGAGGGGAAAGACAGAATCTCGAAATAATTTCTGCTATATCTTCTCTTTAAGTTTTAAAAACAATATTTGTTCTTACTCTTCATTTTTACTTAAAATGTTAAAATTTCATAAACTATCATTAATTAAATTTTGATAGAATGGAGTAGAAGGCTGACATTTTACCAACTATGTGAAAAATACCAGAATCGGGAATCGAACCCGGGCCGTTCCGCTTAACGCGCGGATGCTCTAACCACTGAACTACCCTGGCTGATAAACAGTTCGGCACTTCTCACATAATTTATGTTGGAAGGTCACCGAGTCTGCATTAGAGCAGCTATATCAAGTGACAAATTTGAACATGGCACAGCTCCAATAGGCCATAAAATTTAATTTTATGAGTGACACACCAGATTATCAAGGTTTATTTTCCTAAAATAAAAAGTTTCATAAAAAAAAAGGGGGAGGGAGCAAAATATTATATACTTCTTATTGTTTATAAATTCATGACTTACATCCAAAATAGTTCATTTTTATTTAAAAATGCCAAGGGAAAAAAGAAGCAACCAAATAAATAAAATGCAAATATAAATAATTAAAAAAAAAAAAAAAAAAAAAAAAAAAAAGGCGAATTAAACATCTCAGAAACCTTTATAAAAATTATTTTCACTTAAACTTAGGGAAGAGAGTAGCATCAAGCGTATAATATATTAATAAAATAAAATTAAAATAAAAAATGTAATAACAATATGGCAGTAACTTTTGTGAAAATAGTTATATTACTTTGCATCGATGTTTCTGAAAACTTTTGCTCCTCATGCACAAACCTTAAGTGATTGG
Organism: Salticus scenicus; assembly: GCA_963930645.1. Taxonomy (NCBI): domain Eukaryota; kingdom Metazoa; phylum Arthropoda; class Arachnida; order Araneae; family Salticidae; genus Salticus; species Salticus scenicus. The sequence continues at coordinate 353,389,753 of OZ005649.1, read as the reverse complement.
GATTCCCATAGCACAGCAAAGGGAATCATCTTCCTCTGATCTCCCCCCCCCCCCGCGCCCCATACAGAGACTTTCAGCCTTTCTTGTTTTTTTTTTAGTCAATTTATGTCTATTTTGAATTGCAACAACCTTACTTTACAGCTATGATTTGGGTAAAAAACTAAATAGAAATAGAGGAAAGATTTTCTTGTTTAATAGTGAATCAGTATTCAAAATTTCTGGGGGGGCTGAGCCCCTACAGAAAATTTTCTGGGGGGGCTCGAGCCCTCGAGCCCCCACATAGTCGGCGCCACTGGAAACGGGGGTTACACCATCGAAATGGGACTAGGGTGCAATCTAACTTAAATCCACCTCTGAGCATATTTCATTTATTTGTACTATTGTCAAAACATCAAATTTGTAAGAACTTCATTGCAAAATATTTCATACATCAATCTATATTTAATATCTGTCATTAACTTATTTTTTATTTATAGTATATTAATTAAAAAAAGAAAATGGATGTTGAGAGGAAAGACAGTTTTTATCCAATAACACTTACTGAAGATGTTGAGAAGATTGTGTTAATGAAAACTGCTCTAATAGCTATAACTGATGAGCATGAAAGAAGTTTTCTAGCTGTACAAGTAAGAATATTTAATATCATCAGTTTGTTTTTGAAAAAATCAGCATTAAATTAAAATTTTAGTTCTTTTTGTACTTTGTATGAATCTCATAATAAATTTAAAAAACTAGTTGGCATAGGTGGACCCTGTTCAGTTCCCCATCATATATATGTATGTTCTCATAAATTTCTAGTGCAGGGCATATTATATTAATGTTAAGAGAAATGAATTTGATCAAATGCTTGTCACAGTGATATAATGAAGTCCTCACCCAATAGGCTACCCACCATTCATTTCGATATATTTATCTTATTCTAATCTATTAATTTATTTTATTAGGGTCAATTTAGTAGTTTAGTTTCCACGCTACTATTTTCAATGTAACAATCCCCGAAATGCATATTTATATGGAATATCGCCCAATTTTGCTATGTTAATAAAATCTTAAATTTTGAATAACTTATGAAATTTTCCTATTAGAATACTTGTAGTAAATGATGTTCAAACAAGTATCATAAATGTTATTTTGAAGTTGTTCGATATATTTATGATCCTCAAAACTTTATGCTCAATTTTAGCCCAATTCTGCCATGTTAAGTAAATCGTAAATTCCAAATAACTTATGAAATTTTTAAATTAAAAAATTCTTATTTTGGGATGTTCATGTCAGTATCCTAAATAATATTTTAAAAGTATTCTGACGTTTTTACGATGAAAATGTCCCTCAAAATGGACGTTTATACGAAAATTTGCCCTGTTCTGCCATATTAAGTAAATCGTAAATTTCGAATGACTTAGTAAATATATAAATTGAAAGATTCATAATCAAGGATGTTTATGCTAGTTTCTTATATCATATTTTAAAAGTATTCTGACATCTATACAATGAAAATACCCCTAAAAACCGACATATATGCGAAATTTTGAAGTATTCTGCCGTGTTATGAAATTCGCAAATTTAGAATAATTTGTGAAATTTTCAATGTAGCATGTTTATAGTTAATGATGTTCATCCCGGCATCAAAACTGATATTTAAAAACTGTTCTTACATCCTTACGATAAAAATATTTCTTTTTATGCACGTTTAAGTGAAAATTTGCCCTGTTCTTTCTTGTTCAGAAAATCATAAATTTCGAATAACTTCTGAAGTTTTTTAATTAGAATGTTGTAAATGAATAGGGTTCTTGCCAGTCAGTGTCATAAATAATAGTTTGAAACTGGTCCGACCTCTTTGTGATCATTTGTTCGTGAGATATCGTGTACACGGACTAACACACTGATGGACTAACAAACTAACAGACACCCTACAGACAGACACCATACAAATTTTGTCATTTTCAGATTTAACACACCTGAAAACATGTAAAAAAGTAAAAAAAAACGAGGTCGGAAATTTTCAAGATTACCTAAGCTCCCCATACCTATAGTATGATGGGGAACTAATAGGAATATAATATATTTATAATTTACTTGAATTTCAGAATAAATTTTAAGGTACTTTAAAAATAGCTTTTTAACCCATTAGGTGCAAAAGCTCCTGCTTTGGGAACATTTGGTAAATAATATTTTCTCTACAGGCAATTATGATAAATGTATTTTTACTTTCTTCTATATGTAATATAGATAAAGTATTGGATTCGTGAAAATTTTCGACCTCCATTTTTTGATGGATTTACACGTTTTGGAATGTCCTGAACACAAATTGATAGTTTTTAGAAAATGTCTGTGTGTGTGTATCACGATTTTTGTGGACACTGTATCTCACAAACTAATGAATGAAATTTAATCAAACTTGGTATTTAGTTGCACCCTGACATAAACTGGTGATGATTAGATTTGGGGATCAATCGCTCAACAGGTGGCACTGTGATTGCATTTTTTCTACATTTTTAATATGGCATTATAGGATAAAATTTCGTATAAATATACATAATGAGAATTATTTTTAACTTGTGACTGTAAAATTAATATGAATTATTGATAATAGTAGTAGTTAACTAGGAAAAAAATTCTGTGCATGTGGGGACATCGTTTCCCCCCCCCCCCCCCCGGGGAAAGTACCCGGGGGGGGGGGATTTTCAATATGGGATCTTTCGAAAGGTCTCGTCAATACCTTTAAAACGAATGGTTGAACTTGAATCTGTGATAATTTAAAACAAAGTTATCAATTTTTTTTTTACTTTTAACAAAAAAAGAATTTTTTTTTTTTTTGTGTAGTATTGTTACTGAGTGATTTTTTATAGGAAGATATAGAAGAAAGTCTTGCGGTGGCCACAACATACTAGTTTATTTTTTACATTGAATATTGAAGTGTGTAGCTTTGTTGGTAGTTTTTTCAAAATATTGGAAATGTAAATTCCACTTTTACTTCCATTACCCTATTACCATAGGTAATGGAAGATTTGTATTCGGTCCAAAAATTCGGTATAGAATTTTCACCTGATTTACATGTTTTAAGGTTTCCTGAGTCCAAAAAAGTAGTTTTTGGCAATTGATCAGTGTGTGTGTTGCATGTGGGGAGTCTTCTGGCTATCATATCACCGAAACTATTAAAGATAGAACTACGAAACTTCAGAATTGATATACCTACAATATATATATATATATATATATATATTATTACTGTTTTCTTCTTAACCTGTTCACACCTTTTTCAGATTTAATTTTATGCTCTGCAATTTTTATTTTTTTTTCATTCGCATTAATAAAATCTGGTAGAAATAAAGTTACATTTTCAGATTTCATTGGTCCGTACATACTTTGACTGGTCCATTCTTCCATTTTCTTACATTTTAAAAAATATTTAAAAAATTATAAACTATTTGTTTATAAGTTTACTATATGATAATTTTTTGTAAAATAATTAAAAAATGCAAATAAAGTCCTATGTAAATCAAAAATTTATGCTTTAATAAATGAGCTTAATGTCGTATATTTACTATTAAGAATTAAAAATAAAAAAAAGGTTATGAAAGTGAAATTAAATGAAAAATTACAGAGAATAAGTGATATTCACAATTATGAAAAAGTACATTTACTATTGTTATAATATTATTCTGTGATAGATTTATGGGCAATTTTAGAAAAAAGTAAAAAATACAAAAATAAATAAATAAATAAATAAATAAATAAACTGAAAAGCTTTACTGGTTTGGTGGATCACTAGAATTTTTATTTTGCTGGTCTGTTGAAAATTTTTGTGGTCCAGGACTAAAAGGCCACTGTTAACTTCGAACCCTGAAAATGATTAAGCAGAATTTTGTTTTTAAGTTTTTCGGAATATTATTATTATTATTTCTTTCTGTATTTGTTATAAAGAATTTTGAAAGAATTTATACATTATTTTAGATTTTATGTATAGTGTATTTATTTAAAAAAATTTTCTCTTTATATTTCAGAATCGATTGAAAGCTGGTGAGTTTTACTTTATTAAATTACATCTCTTTTAATATTAACTGGCTCATTTCAAGTGAAATTACCCAATGGTTGTTGTCCTCGTGTCTCAGATTCTTGTGAAATTTTTTTTTTTATTATAAAAGCTTAAAATAATTTTTTTTGTAATTTTTTGGTCAAAACTACAATTAAGAGGTCACTTTGAAATTTAATTAAATTTAACAGAACAGCATCAATGTTCAGAGTGGCTTATAAGTTTCAGAGTTCCCAGCGACGACTAAAAAGCAACTATTTTTGAGTGTTTTTCATGCTGGGAACCCTGAAGTTTCAAACCACTATAACACTTTTATTATGGACCAGATATGTTCATTTTGGTGTCATTAGAAAGATAAAAATATAAACTATGAAATAAAATTAGGTAAATGTTGGAAATATGTATACAAACATTTACAAAATTGTAATAAAAGCATTTTTTGGAGGAATTTTTTTACGGTAAAACCACACATCTCACCACACTAATATTTTTTTCACATTATGTAAAATAACATACATTTCATTATTTAAAAAAAAAAAAAAAAAAAAAATGAAGAGGGTGTTCATTGTATTTTGCGATTAAAAAATTAAACAAGCAAAATACATAAATATTTTATTACGTTCCATTTAATGGCTAACCAATGTACAACAAATGATCTTTTAACCACACAACATGCATTCTTAACATTTTAACAATCGCTTGTATCATCCAGTGGTCAAAACTCAACCACTTTTTGGCTAAGCAAAGCAATTATCTTCTCGTAAATGGAATTAAATTGCAACACAGCAGCACCACTTGTCGTCCGATATGCACCCAAATTAAAACAGCATAGTTTTACTTAATGTCTATGTATCATGTTTGGTGTGTTTATGCACTACAGAAGTTGAGGTATAGCCTTGACTTTAATGGAGTGAATCACAACATAGCAGCACCATTTATTGGGTGATATATTCCAACAGCTAATCAGCACCAATTTAAATCAAGGTCTAACCAATTATCAATCGTGTTTAAATTCCGCCCATTGGTTCATGAGATACTACAAAATTTCCCTAACAAGTCATACACATGCAGACAAATAGTCATTTTCTAAAAATGAGCAAATCATGTTTAAGGCATCTCAAAAGATGTAAATTAATTGAAAACTGGAAGTAAAAAATATTCACAAATCCAATACTTTCTTATTGTGTATAGATATATGTATATTTAAAAGGTAGTTATTGAAACAAAGTTTACTTCACAATGGAAGTGTTGCTGAAGTACCTTAACAGAAGATAACTTATCTTAAAGACTTGTAACTTGAAATAAATATAACTTCATGTAGAACCAAATCATTTTATTTCTTCTCAATAAAAATAATCAGCCAGTAAAAATACAACTTGAACACCCATCAATAGCACATGTACTCTTCAGTTAACATTAGCACAATGTTTTTAAACTTAACAATAATGTATATTAAACTTAACAATTATAAAAAAGACATTTAAAATATATTATCACTTGATCCGATCCAGCCGATCAACTATCGCTTATTATAACACAAAGAAAGAAGCCATGAGCTGAAATACACTAGTATTTATATATATGAGAGAAGGATGTTTCAATCATCGTCCATCAAATAGACCAATCACAAGTGGACATTTGGCAGATGTAAAAAAAACAATTACGATATTTGATATTAATTGATTTAGCTATGATGTCTCCATTGGTGGCGAAAAACATATAGAAATTGAAACAGCCCAGTATTGGTAAACAGAAGTGTTGGATGGAAAAGATCATTTATAATGTAAACAAAGCGTCAACTGTTAATTAAAAATATAGAAATAAAGTTTAATCAACTGAAAAATAAAGAATTAAAGTATGTATGTTTTAATTTATAATATATTCATTAAATTAAATAAGTTATTTAGTAAAAATGACTCTAAAACATGAGTTTTCAAAAGCAGTGAGTTTTCAAAAGCAGATGATGTAATATGAGTAAGTAGTAATGTCTACAAATATGAGGGAAAGTTAGGAGGTGATGAGAACCAATAAGTTAATGATTTTTCTCATCACTTCTATGTCATTTTATATGACAGCGCCACCTACCAATTAATATGAACAAAAATTTAATCAATATTCAATCATGTTCAAGAAATCTCAAAACATGTAAATTCATTGAAAATCGGAAATTGAAAAATTTCTGAATCTTTTACTTTTTTCATATATATGTAGAAGATATAATAATAAATCCACATATAAAAATAAGTAGTCAATTTAAGTTAGTTGAAATATATTATGTTTTAGCTAAAAAATATGGCTTCAAATTAGAGCTTGTGTAAATCAAACACACACACCAAAAAAAAAAAAAAAAAAAATTCATAAATCAAATCCTTTTTCCTTTTGTGTATATGTCCAATAATACAAAACTTCGATCTACCCACTCATTCACTCATAATCATTTTTACCACTATAATGGTCGTTGCCTCATTGCCAGATTTTACAACTTTCCTCTTTAGGAATTTTTTAATACAAAGGAATATGTTTAAAATGAAAATGTGCATAAAAAATTAAAAATATTTTAAATTACCTTCTTGACATGAGAAAATAATTTTTGTATTCTGCAAATCTGGCTATCATACCTTTTGAATGATACCAATTTTTAACCTTCTACTCCCATAATGTATGTGTTAAAAGTGAACAACAAATTTTATGTTTGCCTAATAATATATAGATTATTATTTTTAAATAATTTCTGAATGGATAATATTATATCTGAATCGAAAGTTATAAGTGACCAGTGCTTGTACTTGAAGTTGGCTGATTCATTAAAATATTTTCATATGAAATCCTATTAACATCAGAATGATTAGGCCAGGAATAAGCTGAGGAAGTTCTACTTGGGTTCATAAATTTGATCTTTGCATCTTGATGTTCTTCACTAATCTCCAGTATTGTTCAAAGCCACCAGTTATTCTCATAGATAGCTACAACAAAATTTTCTTCTTTTATAGTGATAAATTCTTTGTTTTGAAGTTCAACAGAAACTTGAAAGAATTTATTAGATGATGAAACATGCTTTATAAGCAATCTTCTTTCATCCACTGGTTGGAAAAAATGATTAACTCTTGCCCCAGGAATTCTCAAACAACTTTCATATTATTTCTCTAACATCTTTCTGAACTTTGTTATTTCTTCAGCTGTTATATAAACAGTGGCGTAGATTGCACCCCCACAGTGCACTTAAAATATTAAAGACTTCCCTAAAAATTACCATTAGAAAAAAAAAAAAAGTAGCGATTGAGAGAGAAAAGTGGCGAAATTTAAGAAGCATCCCAAAAAAGAAATGTTCTTGTTAATCGTTAATTGACATAGAAATATAGACCCTTTTGAACTTGGGGGGTACCCCTTCTTTCTTCCCCTCCCTCTAAAAAAATTGGTTTTTTAATTAATCACAAAAATAGTTACGCTAAAAAGGTAAGTGCGTTTTTTGCCATGGCCCTCTTCTCCTGGTACTCTTTTGCTGCTTATGAGTTTTTATACCACTGATTTATAGTAGATATAATGTTGAGTTATTTTACTTTCTATTTTAAGGATTTCATAATGATCTAATGCTGATAAATGAAAAAAAAATTACAAAAACACAAGACTTAAGACACTATTAGGACAATCTTGGGCTCTAGAAAAAATTTGGGGGACCCTGAATCTACTGCTCATTGTTAGTGATACATCAAAATAGTCTCAATACTCATAATCCGATTTAAATTTATTGTATTTATTCATATTGTTTTCTTTTGATATTTTTTTTTTTTTTTTTTTTTTTTAACGCGGATAGTTCTCAAAACCTTTCTTTTTTCATTCCTCTTCCCCCATTGTCTCTATACACAGTACGCATAGTGGAAAAAGTAGTGATAAAGAAACCAGGTTATTCTTCTAGTATATTCCAAGAAAACTAAACCCGCCAATACTGTTTCTTTGGGGTAATTGCGAAAGGATAGGATATTGAAGCGACATTGCTAAAAAAGCGTCAAAGGAAAATAAAAACTTTTCATGAATTGTTCAAGGATATCGAATTTAAAGATCCAACATATATTTTTAAAATTCATGTGTTTAATAGGGTCATTGACACATTGATTTGTCAAATTAATAGAAGATTTGAAAGTATGAAAAATATCAATATTTTTAGTTTTTTAAATCCCATATCACTTTCTGAAAAATCAGATAAAGAATTGATGGAATGTGCCAGAAGATTCTATTCAAAATATGAATTCGATGTGTCCAATGCGATTGAGGAGAAAATTTTATGTTTTAGGAATGTAGTTGAACCTGAAATTAAGAAAAATGACAAAAATTTCAGAAGTGGCAAATTTTTTATTTATTGAAAATAAAATCTTGTCTTGTAGCCTTCCTGATATATGTATGGCTCTGCTAATCTTCTTGACTCTCCCAGTGACGGCGGCATCAGCCCAACGTTCATTTTCAAAATTGAAATTAATTAATTAAGAACTATTTACGAAATTCTATGTCAGAGACAAGGTTGAGTGGACTTGCAGTTTTAAGTATTGAGAGTGAACGAACGCGTGCTCTTAACCTGGACAAACTTGTAAAAGAATTTTGTCAGTCAAAGAAACGAAGAGGGCTATTAAATGTGTAAATAGATGACCTATAATAATTCTATATCATATCATATACATGATGCTTTTATGAAATGAAAACTTTATTATTATTATTATTATTATTTTTCAAAATATTTTTATTGCAATGCATTTTTTTTTTTTAAACTCAATTCATTTTTTTTTTTTTTTTTTTTTTTTTTTTTCAAAACATTCATAATTTTTTTTGTTCGAAAATATTATATAAATCAACTGAGTTGTATACATATTTTGTCTGTAAAATTAAAATTTTCCCAGTTAATTTCATTTTTAAATATTTTAATGCATTTATTTATTTTGTATGAATGAACTGTCACCTATTGATACGTAATATTTGTCTCCAAGCAAACATTTATTTTAACTTTAAGTAAAAAGAAGTATCTTTATAGGATGATAGGAAAGGGGCGCATGATTTAGATTGCGGGGGGGGGGGGGGGGGGGTGCAGGACATCTTAGCTACGCCACTGTATATAAAATGTATATATTCCTGGAACATAAATTTTGGCAAATGTAAATATTTTTTTTAGACTTAATATTAGATTGTCATATGGACGTTGCAAGCTTGCTTTTGGGCTAAACATTTTATAGTATCACCAATTCCAATGCATTTTTACCATGACGTGTAACAAGTACTAGCACTATTCGCTTATATACTTTCGGCTCAGATATAATATTATCCATTCAGAAATCATTTAAAAATAATAATAATTGTTAAAATGTTAAGAATGCATGTTGTGTAGATAAAAGATCATTTGTTGTACATCGGCTAGCCATTAAACGGAACTTAATGAAATATTTATGTATTTTGCTTGTTTAATTTTTTAATCACAAAATACAATAAACACCCTCTTGATTTTTTTTTTTTTTTATTATTATTGAAAAGTATGTCATTTTACATTATGTGAAAAATATTAGTGTGGTGAGATGTGTGGTTTTACTGTAAAAAAAATTCTTAAAATTTACAAAAAAAATTCCTTCAAAAAATGCTCTTATTACAATTTTGTAAAGGTTTGAATACATATTTTCAGCATTTGCATAATTTTATTTAATAGTTTATACTTTTATCTTATTTATGACACCAAATGAACATATTTGGTCCATAAAAAAAAGTGTTATAGTGGTTTGAAACTTATAAAAGTCCATATATTTAACATCGAGTCTATAAAAGTCTATATTTTCAAAAAATAGTCTATAAAGTCTATATTTTTAAGAACTTCCATATTAAAAAAATATTTTTCCAACAGATATGCATATAAAATTGAAGGAAATAAGCATATAAAATTTTTAGGTGTCATTTTTATATTTCCCCTCTTTATATGACTTCATTTATAATTTCCATTAATATTATCAATTAAAGTGTTATTGGTACTATTTTGTTAACTTGTAATAATAATTATATTGCTAATGTATATCCTTCTCTTAATTAAACGAGTCAGTCACTGGACTTGTTTTGTATGGCATCCGGACATAATATCACGGGACAAAATATCGTGTAAAAAAAATAGCATGATCTATTTGAAAATTTGATTTTGTGTCATGTGTGATCTCTGGAGGGGGCCACAGGGCCTTATAAATATTAATTAATTAAATTGTAGAGTTGAATTTCATTATTTTATCTATGTTTATTTTTAAGTTATTTTATCTTTTCACTATTCAAAATACATTTTAAAAATCATGTACATCACTGCTGACATTAAAGCTGAACACTGTTCACAAACTTGAATTAAAAGTTTTAAAGTTAATAAGAAGGATTGAACTCATTATGACTAATTTTGACAAAAGTTAAAAAATATAGCCTTTAAACTATTTTAAGTAAAATTTATAACAATTTTTGTTGTAGGTTTGTCAGAATGTCATTGCTCTGACTAAGGTATGTGTTGTCATGAAATTTCATACAACATTACTAATAATTACCAACTCATTTTTGCTTTGTATTCATTTATGTCGGCGATATTTTGTCCTCGCAAGATTTTGTCCCCAACCCGTTTTATATATATACACATATATCTTGCAAATGGCTCTAACGATTTTGATGAAAGTTTGGGAATAGGAGATTTTTAGGTAAAAAAAAATGATTGGCTTATCCTCATCTTCAAGAAAATTCACATTCACTGTTAACTCTTTATTGGCAAGTTGCAACAACAGCATAAATTGGGTTTACTCGGAAATAGATATAACGATTTTGATGAAAGTTTGGGGTTATGTGTTTTTAGAGAACTAAATTGATTGGACATATCCTCATCTTAAGGGAGATTTGCACTCATAACTAACCCATCAGCTGCCGGTCGAAAATTATGACAGAATTTAGGTGTACTAGGAAATGAATATAATGATTTTACTAAAAACTTAGCTTTAAGTGTTTTTTGAGATGTCCAATGCATCTGACTTTACCTAATCTTAAAAAAAATTTGCCTTCAATGTTAATTCTTTTCTGCCCATTGCAAAATATGGCAGAAACTTGGTTTTCTCAGAAACAAACAGTTTTAATTAAAATATAGGAATAAGTTTTTTTTAAGGAGAAACTTATCTGACATATCTTTGCCTCAAGGAAAGTTAGCATTCATTGCTGTGTTAACCCTCACTTCACTGTAACAAAATATGACTGGAATTTGTTATTCTTGGAAATTACTTGAATGATTTTGATAATTATTTAAGGTTTAGGGGGTTTTATGTGATAATTCAAACTGAATTTTCTTCATCTTCAGGAAAATTAACATTTACAGTTAGCCTTCACTCCGCTGTTGCAAATTTACAACAAAAAGTTTCTAGGAAATGACTCTAATGGTTTTGATAAAAACTAGCTTTAAGGGTTTTTTGAGATGAGAAATCCGTTTTATTTTTCCTCTTCTTCGTAGTGTTGACTGTTAACCTTTCATTTTGCATAAGGCAAAATATGACAGACGTGGTTTTTTAGAAATTTTTCGAAGGATTTTAATAAAAATTCAGATTTAGAGAATATTTGAGTTTACAATAAAATTGTTAGCACAAAAATCTGACATTATCTTTAGAACATTTCACATTTACTATTTTTTTTAAAACTCAAATGACTTTGAAAAAATTTCCTCAACTTCATTTTAGAGTTCACTGATAACCCACACACCACCTAGAAGAAATATGGCATAAACTTTTTCTTAAAAATTGCATAAAAATTAAAAAAAAAAAAATAGATTTTTTTTTTATAGAAGAAAAACGGTCTCATTTATCTTATTTTTCATAAAAATTAGCTGCCGGGACCATAGAATAATGTATAGAAGAAATCTTGTCTTCTAGGAAACTGCTTGAATGATTTTGATAGGAAATTATAGTTAGGAATTTCATATGATGATTCAATTTTAACTTTCCTTACTTCTAGAAAAATTAGCTTTCAATGGTAACTTATGCTGTGCCCTGGGCAAACAAATAATAAATAAAATTATCTTTAAAGAAATCACTGTATCTACACAACGGATGATTTTTACAATGAGACCATGTGAACTGGGTCATCCAGTTACTAAAATAAATAAAAAGAGAGAATGCAAGGGGGTGGTTGTGAGGTGAGCCACAAATTTCGTTACATAATAATTTTAATTTGTGTATCATCATTACAGTTATTTCGTCTATTAAGTTGTGACTTGTCACTTGTGTTATTAATATATTTAATTTTAGTCTATAAAGTCTATATATTTGAGGTAAAAACTTGTGAGGCCTGTCTGTGGCATGAGGGTAACATTTTTTTTTTTTTAATTATTATTTTGGGTGATTTCAAATGAAATGAGCAAACTGTATAAATATATTATATTAAATAAAATGTAACAAGGTAAGCATATCTATTGGTTTCTATTGAACATTGAAGTGTAGTTTAGCTTAACTCGTTGCAGGGGACTTCTTGAAGCTTTGAAAAGTAAATTTTATTCAAAAACATTATGTTAGTTTTTTTTTTCTTTTTTTTAGAATTAATTTTTTATTATTTTTATTTTATATTATACAGTCATAGTAACAGAAAGTGCACAGCCATAGAAACCACAGATTCAATAATTAATTATTAACCTTGTGAAGCTCCATACCTTTTAAATTGTAGCGGCTTTCAGTGGCTGATCTGCTCCGTCTTCAGCAACGTTCCTTGTGGCTTGCAATAACACTGAGTGCTGTTCCTTGTTTTCTTTTTGATGTTCCTCCAAAAGGTGGCACCAAACTTGATTTAAGCCTGAGTGTGATTCGTGCCCATTACAAGCATCACTGTTACTAATAATTTAACTGTTTCACAGTAAAATGTGTAATTGGAGTTATTATAGTTTGCGAATTTTGTAGCTTTATTAAAATTTACGTCAATATTGTTATTTTGGTGAACCTTGGTTAAAGCAGTGGTTATTCTTCCATATTTGATATTGTTCATGTGTTCTTTTATTCTAATGCCTATTTTTCTTTTAGAAACCCTGATATAGCAAGAGGTATTGTGGTGGGATAGTGGAAAGAAATCTTGTAAATGCCTGCACTTTCAAAAGGGGGGACGGGATCTTTATCGCTGTGCATTAGCTGATAAGTACTCGGGTTTGGTTTAGTAGGGATATTCATATTATGTTTCTAGCAGTGTTTTTTATTTTAATTGAGGCTCCTTGCTCAAAGAGTATTGAAAAAGTGAATTTTTGGGGGACTTTTTGGTGGTTAGGAATAAAATTAAGATTGCAGATTCTTTTTCTGTATAATTTGTTGACTAAGTTTTTATGGTACCCTGCCCTTAACATTAGGTATCCAAAGAAAGACATTTTATTGTCTATAAATAACATTTAAAAAAATCCATTTTTATTAGGGATGGACCGGATATGGATTTTACCGGATAACCGGATACGGATATCCGGCATTCCGGATATTTTTTTAATTTTCCGGATCCGGATATCTGATCGGATATCCGGCAATCCCCTTTCCCAGTACTCATGAAAATTTCAGTTTTTTAAGAGCACACAGTAATTAAAAACAGGTATTTGCATTTGGCTTTTATGCAACTGGATTCCATTCACATACATAAAAATGTCAATACCATTGGGATAATAAGCCATAATAGTTTTATTTTATTTTATTTTTTAATATCAATTCTTATGCTTATATGTCCCTTGATAGTTAGGTTAGCAGAATATAATGTGCAATACTGTCTGAACTACGTGCTTTGTCTGCCTTGATATGCAGATAATTGACAAAACCTACTTAAATAATCTGGTGTGTTGCTCACACGACTTTCTCTTACCCTGGAGTTTAATATTATAGATGAAGATTGGATATTAAGGGGTAAGAAAACGAGTACTTTTATGTAAACCTATGTTAAAGCAATTCAAATTAGGCTTCGGAACAGATTTATTTGACAAATAATATGTGAGGGGGCCCCTCTCTCAAACCCCGTTTCATTTATTATACATACATTTATATACATTCCAAGTCTGTTATTAAGTTCAAAAGTTCATTTAAAATTATTCAGACAACATTCACACGCACCATTTATTAAAATTTATCAATTTTGATCAAAATTTTCTACTATCAAACATATTAACTTCAAAATACAATATTTGGATCGCCTAAAATTACTTGTTTTTAATTTAAGTGACTCAGGCAAAGATAAAGCATTAAAACTTGACTTCAGTATTCAGGAAGCCTCAAAACATGTAAATATAAAGAAAAAATCAAGCAATGAATATTTAGTTTTAAAAAATACGTTATTAACCATATGGCCATGTAGAATTAATTTCAATTCCTAAGCAGATTTCCTGGATATGGTAAAATATTATAGTAAAGCACTTCCACTAACAATAAAAACAAAATTATGGCTTAAATATTGGCAACTCTGTATATCTTCTGAAGATCATATAAACGTCACTTGGTGCACATAAATATAATCTGATATTAATAACAGACGGCACAACCTGAAATACACTTCCAACGATTTTCAAGTATTGTCTTATCGTACTATAATCTAGTTCTTTTGTGTAGCTCTGTAAACGAACTGTGAATGATTTCCATACCATATTGAGTATGAAACATGGTTTTACGCATATAAAAAATATATATTCGTTTCATTTGGTTTAATGCAGTTTATAGTTGTTAAACTCTACTTATCTACAATTTTCCCCATAGATGTAATATATTTCAATTCTCTTGGGTGTCCCTGCACACGAATCATTTGTTTGATCTCCACGAAAAGTTTAGTGTAGCATCCTTATATGATACACATTTTGAATACCAAGTTTGAACTCTCTGGTATTATTTTTTTCTTGAGATATGCTCATAACGGACACACAGACTAACCGCTAAAAATATGATTTTTGGATTCAGGGGACCTCAAATCGAGTAAACATAACAAAAACTCTATTTCGAAAATTTGACCCAAAAACAATACTTCTCTCCCATTTACATGGGTAAGAGAAAGTAAAACTAGTATGTTGTTGCCTCCACAAGACTTTCTTCTGTATTTTCCTACATAAATCCACTCAGTTCAAATAAATTACAAAAACTGTTACTTATTAAAGTTATCTGCCATGAGGAATGCAGTCAATTTTCATCTTAGAGAGAACTAACAGTAAATATACAAAGAAACACATTTTAACTAACATCTTAAAAAATGCATTTTCATATTGGTTATCTCATGTACCAAGTTTTGTACAGTTAAATGTCATAGAAGTTGAAATACAGCATTGCCCTTCTCGGGAAAAACTGCACTACAGCAGCGCAACCTATTAGTAGGTATACATCCAGATTGAATCAGCATAATGTCTTACAATGGCTTTCTCGCATATCAAGTATTGTTTGATTATATGTATTAGAACCTGAAATATAATCTTCCCTTAAGCTGAAGAAATCTCTGTATAGAAGCGCCACCTGTTGAGCAATTAGTACCAAAAGTTGATTCGCAATAACTTATATCAAGGTGCATCCACATATAAATATTTATACAATTTCGCACAGTATTTTCTGAGATATAACCCTTCCTTAAATTCTGAAAATCACTGCACAGCAGCGCCAACTGTTGAATAGTTGACCCTAAAAATTGGTAAGCACTAACATACGTCAAGATACATCTACATACACATTCATATGCATTTTTATGCAGTAGTTCCTGAGATATAACCTTTTCTTAAATTCTGAAAATTGCTGCATGGCAGAGCCACCTGTTGTGTGGTTGCCACCAGAAGTTGAAGGGCACTAACTTAATCAAGTTGCATCTATATATGAATTTATATGTATTTTTATGAGTAGTTCTAGAGATATAGCCTTACTTTAAACTGTAGAAATCACTGCAGAGTAGCACCACCTATTGAGCTGTTAACACCAAAAGTTGATAGTCACTCTAATTTATATCAAGTTGCATCTATATATGACATTATATGCAATTTTGAGCAGTAGTTCCTGAGATATAGCCTTCTCTCAAATTGTGCATATCGCTGCATAGCAGCGCCACCTGTTGATCGGTTGACACCAACTGTTGATAGGCACTACTTTAGGTCAAGGTGCATTTACATATAAAATTATATGTAATTCTGTGCATTAGTTCCTGAGATACAGTCGCCACAAAATTTTTGTCACACACACACAGACAGACATTTTCTAAAAATGGTCAAATCGTGTTGAGTCTCTCAAAACATATAAATCCACCAAAACCGGAAGTCGAAAATATTTACGTATCCAACACTTTCTTCTATTGAATACAGAAGAAAGTAAATAAGAAAAGTTATGCAAAAGAAAACTGCTGAAAATTCATTATATATATATATGTATATATATTACTTTCTTCTATGTTTAATAGAAGAAAGTATTGGATTCGTAAAAATTTTCGACTTCCGGTTTTCGGCGGATGTATACGTTTTGAGAGATCTAGAACATGATTTTACCATTTTTAGAAAACGTCCGTCTGTCGGTCTGTCTGTGTGTGTGTATGCAACAAAAATTTTGTGGCAATTGTATCTCCTACACTACTGCTCAGAATTGTATATAAATATATATGTAGATGCATCTTGACCTAAACTAGTGCCTATCAACTTTTGGTGTCAAGCGCTGAACAGGTGTCGCTGCTATACAGCGATTTCCGCAGTTTAAGGGCAGACTATATATCAGGTTCTATTGCGTACAATCGAAAAAAATTTGATCTATTAGAAGGTCATTATAAGCCATTATGCTGATTCAATTTGAATGCTTATCGGCCGACAGGTGGCGCTGCTAGACAGCAATTTCCGCAATTTAAGGGAAGGCTATATCTCAGGAACTACTGCACAGAATTGCATATAAATTTATATGTAGATGCAACTTTATATAAATTAGTACCTATCACATTTTGGTGTCAACTGCTCAACAGGTGGTGCTGCTACACAGCGATTTCTGCAATTTGAGGAAAGGCTATATCTCAAGTTCTACTGCGTATCACCAAACAAAACTTGATATATGAGAAGGCCATTATGCTGATTCAAATTGGATGCTTGTTGGCCAATATATGGAGCTGCTATACTGGAAATATTTTCGATAACGGGAGGACTTTATCTGAACTTGTATGGCATATAACTGTACGAAACTTGATATGTGAAATAAAAATTATAAAAACGCATTTTTTAATATGTTATTTTTAGACAATAAAACTGTCTTTTCTTTGGATATTTAGTGTTAGTTTTCTCTAAGATGAAAATCATTTTTCATTCATCATGTTACATAATATTAATAAATAATAGTTTTAATAAATTATTTGCCCTCAGTGAATTTGTACAGGAAAATATAGGAGAAAGTATTGTGGTGGCCAGAACATACTAGTTTTTTAATTAAAAGTAATGAATTACAGTAATCTACATCTATAAAAGAAGATCTCCTGACTGACTTGCTTGCTCACTCAGAAATGCCCAGTCAAACTAATGGAGATATAGATGTGGAATTTTATGAGATTATTTCTTTAGTAAAGTGATTTAAGAAGCTTTTTTTTTTTAAGTTTTCCCCCAAACGGAGGAACAAAAGTTGTTTCTCCCATTTCCCACCATATCTCAACCAAAGAAAAAAAAAAAAAAAAAAAAAAAAAAAGCCGGATATCCGGCATATTAACCGGATATCCGGTGGTTTTGATCCGGATATCCGATGATATTTCGGATATTGAAAAATCAGCCGGATATGCCGGATACCGGATATTTACCGGATATCCGGTCCATCCCTAATTTTTATAATGGTTATATCACGTATCAAGTTTGTACAGTTACATACCATACAAGTTGAGATATAGCCTTACTGTTATTGAGGAAATTTCCAGTATAGCAATGTCACCTATTGGCCTATAATAAGCAACCAACTTGAATCAGCATAATATCTCATAATGGCCTTCCTACTTACCGAGTTTTATTGATAATATGCAATAATACTTGATATATAACCTTCCCTTAAATTGCAGTAATCGTTCTGTATCAACTCCACCTGCTCAGCAGTTGACACCAAAAGTTGATAGAAAATAACTTATGTCAAGGTGCATCTATATATAAATTAATATGCAATTCTGTGCAGTAGTTCCTGAGATAGCTTTCCTTTAAATTGCAAAAATCTCTGTATAGCAGTGCCACCTGTCGGCCGATAAGCATTCAAATTGAATCAATATGTCAGTTTCATAATGGTCTTCTGACATATCAAGTTTGGTTTAATTATATGCAATAGAACCTGAGATATAGCCTCCCCTTAAATTGACAACTGCTGTATAGCAGCACCATCTGTTGAGCAGTTGACACCAAAAATTGATAGGCACTAATTTAGGTTAAGGTGCATCTACATATAAATTTATAATTCTAAGCAGTAGACTCTGAGATACAGTCACCACAAAATTTTTGTGACACACATACAGACAGGAGATGGACGTACAGACATTTTCTAAAAATGGTCAAATCGTGTTCAAGATCTCTCAAATGTAAATATATTTCTGATTGAAGTGGAAGGCTGATTTTTATACCAGCAATGTGAAAAATACCAGAGCCTTCCACTTAACGTATGGATGCTCTAACCACTGAGCTACCCTGGTTGATAACCAGCTCGGCATTTCTCACATGACTTTTTCACATAGTTGGTATAAAAATCAGCCTTCCACTCCAATCTATCAGAAATGAATTTTCAAGGTTGATGAATAAAATTTCTAAATGTGTAAATCTGTTAAAAACTAGAAGTCAAAAATTTTTACAAATCCAATACTTCCTTCTATTGATTATAGAAGAATTTCAGAACATAAAAGAAACTAAAAAACTATCATCTGTTTCCACATTTACTGTAATACATTATAGAAAGTACACTTAAAGATATAGGCAAGTTCTAATCTGCAATCATCAATAATCTTTCTTATTTTATTGTAGTCTTATTAGTCATTTATATAGAGATTTCTAAAAATTTAGTTCTGCGCTATAAACCAATGAATCTTTACAAAAATTCCAAAACTCATTTCTTATTGAAGTTAGAGCTTCCAAACTTTGGCAATCCTAAACTACAAATTTTCGTCAGAGTTGCCATATTTGACGCCAAAATCAATATAAAAACCGAAATCTGTTTTGGCTATAAACTGAGCGGCTTGGCGAGATTAGCGATCAAATTTGGCGACAAATATTGTCTTGGAATAGCCAGAATTAGTGAACCCTTTCTCAATTTTAATAGAGTTGATTATTTTGGTAAAATATATCGTTTCTTGCGACTAATTTTTGCCAAAGAGAACAAAACTATGCAATCTATACTTGAATGATTTTTCAGTGTCAGAGATGTCACTTTTCCACTGAACAGCAGATTTCCGCTTTTTATAAATTTTTTCTGCCTCCCTCTTCTCAAACTAATGATCGGTGATCAAACAGGCCTTTAAGGTCATACAATTCCCAATCTTTCTCCACCCAAAACATAAATAGCAATATGCATATTAAACTTGCTTTATCAGATTCTAGAACATTAAAAAAGGCAGGATTGATCAATATTTCTCATATAAAGAGTTATATCTCCCCCCCCTCCCTTAAAAGTAGCAATTGGCCATTAAACAACTTGGCGAAGCTCTGCAATTCTCAATCTTTCTCCATTCAGAATATAAGTGTCTGTGTTCATGATAAATTTGTTTTAGATCCTAGAACTTTTAAAGATGTAGTTTATAGTAAATATTTTCTTATATAAGTGTAATTATTTTGTTTTAAATTATTAAATTAATATTACTGTAATATATACGCATAATATAGTTTATTTTGAAATTTTGTATTTGTGGTAAAGCACCATTCATTTATATTGCTTAACTTTTTGATTGCAAAGTAACTATTTTTCAATTTATTATATTCAAATTATACTTTATGTTACTAATTATTTTATTGTACATTGAATTACAGAATTTGCATATAAATATATGAAAAATATCTTCACGCACAATTTCCTCTTTTTTGACATTTTTTGAGTGGCATCTCTGCATTGAACTGTAAGCTGTGTGTTTGCCAATGAGAGATTCTGTAATAGGCTGTGTAGTACTATTCCTGAAAAATGCTATTATATTTGTCTCACCGGTATATATAATCCTATTATCGTGACTTTTGTGGTTGAAGTAGCAGTTTTTATTTTTATTTTTTACTTGTTTTCAGAAATGTTCAGGACTGGAATGGGCCTGTTTATTTACGAATCAATTTCCTCACACAAAAATTCAGTGCTTTTATATCAATATGTATATTCCTATGAATGTATAAGGAAGTCATGTGGTGTCCACATCAGATTTTATATAAGAATTTAGCATATACTAGGTAAACATTTATTAAAAATAAATGCACACTTGTGACAGAATTGTTGAAATGAGTTTCAGAGTTTAAATGTTGAATAGACCAATAAGATTTCAAAACTAAATATAAGGAACAAAAATTAAATGTGCCTCCTTTTTTTTCTTATATCTCCCTGCATTTATTATTACTTAAAAAAAAAGGGAAAAAACCCTGTGAGAAACTGCGATTGATAAAATAATTGAGTGCTTTATTATGCACTGTTATAGTTATAGAAATGCCAATACCTATAGCAGAGCTCATAGCGCACCATTGACCCTAATTTTAATGGAAGGGAGGCAGAATTTTTAAAATTGCGGGTCCCGAGGACCTAATTTTTTAATTTTTATTTTTTTCAAAAATATCCTTTATTTTAAAACAGTAAATTTTCTTTTATTTAATTTCGTGTCATTTCAAAGCAATTTATTTTCCTGGGCTATTTAGCTCTGAATTTAGAAGAATGGGAGAAATAGTCTTGTTTCCTCCTTCAAAAGCAAAGGAATCGCCCAGCCCATATGGTTGCATAGTGACCAAACAAAATCCGGCAAGTAGAATAGATTAAAGTTGCAAAAGTTTTTTTTTTTTTTTGGGGGGGGGGGGGGTATTTGTTTGTTTACTTAGTTAGCAGAATCAATCTCATCAGAATATGCAATATTAGCAAACGTTATTTCTAAAAAAAAAAGTAAGTAAATGTTCTTTTGAATAAATTTCAAAATACAGTTAGTACCGATTATCTGGAATTCCACAATCCGGAATCATTTTGCATTTATTTATTTTTTTTCCACGATTTTAAAAACATTTCGTATTTAAAGACAGAACTTACTTAACTACAAATAAAAAAGGAAAAAGAGAATAGAAAGGGAAAAAAAATGTCCAAATGAACCAAGCTTTTTATTATGTATTTCGAAAATCGGAAAATTAAGTACATTTATTTTTCTGTGGAAATGGTCAAAGGTGTTTTATGGTCTGGAAAATTTCTGGAACCCCATGGTTTTGCAACCAACCACATAAAAGAATTCTACGATTTTATTTGGTGGTGTATTTCAGTGTTTTTTAATTTCTTGTTAAGACAGTTTTGCTTTCTAAAAGTAAACAAAAATAAAAACTTTTCTTTTAGCGTTTTGCTCTTATAATTCAGTCACCAGTACATTTAGCGGTCACCGATAATGTGGCAGCTGTGAGCCATGACATTGACGGGATGGTGGCAAAGCCACGCCGCACACCAGCCCAGGCCAATTTCTGAAACGAAATCTTCATGAAAGCCTGTACAGAGACTGGGGATGATGCAGAAGAAGAGGAAATATTCTCCAAACTTCCGAAGATGGGGAAGGGTGGAAATTGCGCTTCAATATTAAGGGGAAGTGGGGGATTAAAGTGAAACAAACAGCCAGCTTGCGTATAGTAGGGGGTGAAGGAGAAGGCAGGACTGCAGATGCAAAATTTTGTTTGCTTATCGCCGCTTCTAGGCCCAGTTGGACTTATTTTTCAAAGCACTTTTCGTAAATAATATTTAGACGATACATTGGACAATTTTCAATTAAATGTGCATGTGTACTTGTTAATATATATGTATTATTGCAGTTATTTTTTTATTTTCTGCTAGATTCAATAGAAATAAAAGGAACTGGAACTTTTCAGAATAATTCAGGAACTGTTTCAGAAACAAACTACTACTACTACTACTACTACTACAAAAAAAAAAAAAAAAAGCTTATATATGAAACTTAATACAAATTATTCTTGCATAATGATAGTGTTAAAATAGATATTAAATAATGCATCTAAAATATAAATTTTTATTTTATTATATAAAAGAAAGAAGAAGAAAAAAAAAGAATATTTAGTTAAATAACCGGTTGAAAAACCAGTAGTGGCACCAGAAACTCCCCGACGGGGGGACACCACCTCCCCAACAGGGGGGCACTACATAAAGAGAGTTTATTATATGAGTATTTATCAAAAACTGCAATACTGTTAATAATATTACTGTTAATATTTGTACCATTCCATCTGTTAGTACTCCTCGTGGATTTGGAGATCACACGCACACAGACATTTTCTAAAAATATCGTGGTCAAAACGTGTTCTGGACCTCTCAACACGTGTATATTCATGGAAAACTGGAAGCTGAAAAGTTTTACGAATCCAATACTTTCTTCTATTGAATATAGAGTGGAAAAACTGGAATGCTCCAAATTTGTAAAAGGAAAGAAAAATGCTGCTAAAAGTAGAAAAACTGAAAATTTCGTATTTATTCCCCCGAGTCCCCATTTTTTTAAAACTTGACCCATATTTTTTATAGTGATGGGGTCTTTGGACCCCACTATTCAAAAGGTCAGCGCAAGCCCTGCCTATATGTTGAAAAAGGAATGAGAAAGTTCAGTAATCAGTTTTATGAAAGTGAATATGACTGGATTTCTGGTTTAGAGATTAGAATGAGATCACTGTGGTTTTAAAATAGCTTTTTCATTTGAGAGTATATGTGTATTCCAACAATTATAATATGTTTAATTTGTGCAAAATTAAATCTAATGTGCAAAGTATAGTCAATAACTTTTCTAATTTGATTATTTTTAAAGAAAAAAAAATAGTGATTATTCCTTCATTATTTCTTGTTCATAAACTTTATACATCTTTTTGTTTTTGTTTAGGTAAGAGACAATTAGATGTTTGCACAGAAGAATCGAATTCATTAGAATTAAGAATAAATGCTGTAGAAACAAAAATTACCGAAGCATTTTCAATAAATCAAACTGTTGAAGCAGGTATTTCAGTTATTAATTTTTAATTATTTTTGTTTAAATAATTAAATGTAGTATGCATTACTCCCTTATGAAGTAAATAGCTTCTACTAAGCTTTGTTATTAATATTTATTTCCTAGCTCTAAACAGGTTTAATGTTTAAAATGAAACAGATTTTATATTACATAATAAAAATTGTCAAATATGTAACATTATCTTTCCCACACTTTCATACATTTAACAAACTTAATCTCATTTACTGTGTAGTGTTATTGGTGTCAGTTTCATTCTTTCTTTTCATTCTTGTAAGGGTGCATTCTTTCTTTCATGTTATTTTGAACTGTAGTGATCACACTCTCCCCACTACTGCTGAGAGCAATCATTTTGGCTAATAAAAAGGCCTTATTGATTAACGCTTTCCTTTGATACATTTACCTTATCTAATCAGGAGTGATTGTGTGTAGGATTTTTTCTGATTTCAGGAATTTTTTGCGTTAATACATTTTTTAAGTGGACATTTTGTATTTTTAAGTCCTGAAACATACACATACAGATGCAGGACAAATAAAATTACCCTAAATTTTTCTCTTTTGCCTGACAGCCAATTTCAGTAGACCTAATTTACAGCTACACTTAGGAAATTTTTAGCTGCCCTGGGCAACTATCCAGTCGGCTCTAGTTTGCTTTTATTTACTGATTGTTAAATTTTTTATTTTTTAATGTCTTCAGATAGATAAAAGTATAACCATTGATAAAAGACTACACTTTTAGAAGATCTTATTAAGCAGAAACAATTTAGTGAAAGCGTTTAAGCTTTTGAGTTTAAATAAAAATGATCTGACTAGTAACTAATTGTGTTGACTCAAAATAACAACAAAATTTTAAAACTTAATAAAATTTATTCAAACATTAGTATAATGTAATATTAGTATAATCATAAATTATTTTTACTGAGTGAGTTTCTATAGGAAAATGTAAAAGAAAGTCATGTGGTGGTCACAACATACTAGCATACTTGCCAACTTTTCCGGTTTTCCTGGAAGACTTCTGGTTTTTTAACGTATCTTCCAGTCTTCCGGACAGATGATGAAATCTTCCGTTTTTAAAAAAGTCGCGGATATCGTTCGTTTTAAAAAGAAAATCCAAATGTTCTACGAAAACTCCCGATTCCCAATCTTTTTCCATACATAACATAAATGTCAATATTCATTTCAAACTTGCTTTATGAGATTCTAGAACATGTAAAGAAATAGAATTGTTAAATATTTCTTGCTGATGTAATTATTTTTTGCCCCCCCCTTCCCCCATTTCATTTATCTCCAACTAGTGATCAGCAATCATGTTCTGCAGAAGTCTTTTGTTTCCTAATCTTTATTCGTCTGCAACATAAATGATAATATTAATTTTAAACTTCTTTCATTAGATTCTAGAAATAGAGGTGAAAGAGTTTAATATTTCTTACTCTGTAATTATTTTTGTATTCCCCCCCCCCCCCCCCCTCCTTTCCCAGATTGTGATCTATGATCAATTCTAGAAACAATAAAGCAATGGAAGTGCTCAATATTTCTCACGTATGTAATTATTTTTAGATCTTTATTGCTGAATTTAATGAATCTCTTTATTTTTCCTCAATTAAATTAAATATTTGTATGTCATATTTATACCAAATGTGTAAACGTGGGAAAAAAATGAAGAATAATTTTTTCAGGTAGGAAAATTTTTTCCAAATCAATTTAAGAAAATTAATACTCAGTTGGTTTTATGCACATTTGAAACTGTTAATTAACTACTGCTACTTTTTTTTATATGTATGATTAATGTACATACACAAAAATCATATTCTATTTATTTAAAAAATTAGTTATACTTTAACCTAACTAAGTTTTTTTTCTATTGTTAAGTAAATTTCTTACAGATTCTGTTTTGTAGATATTTATATGTTGTAGAGGAATAACTTCATTTAAAACTTTTTTATATTTAGTATAATCAATGTATAGTAAAATATTTTTATAGGTTGCTTCTAAATATTAAAGTTGTAAAACTGTATTGTTTATTATGTCAAAGAAATTGAAAAAAAAAAAAAAAATCTTCCCTTTTTTATCAAATCTTCTGGTTTTTGAACAAAAATCTTCCCTTTTTTTATTGAAATTGGTTGGCAAGTATGTACTAGTTATTTTTGTGGAAATTAGTACAAAAAAAAAAGAAAAAGAAAGTAAAAGAAAAATGCAGACAATTTGTGTTTAAAATTTCTTAAAAATAAAATGCCTGTGCAGTTTTGGCTTAAAAGCATTCACGTATGCAGCAAAAGTATATATAAAAAGCATGCATAATTGAATCATTACATTCATAACCCAAGTAAACTTTTTGTGGACCTTAATTTTCATTCCTGACATAAATCATATACAGGGTCTGCCTAAAGTCCCACACCCCCTCTTATCTCTGAAATGCAACAGAATTTTGAAAAAATGATGAAACACGGGTTCAAAGAATTCGAACAGGACCTCTTTTGGTGAAAAACTTTGATTGGGGTGGGTGGCTAGGAGGGGCCGCTAGGAGTTCAACTTTAAAATTTCAAATAGGAAGGTATGATGTCTTGCGATACATCCTGGGAAATGTCTCTTTTGGACAATGAATGTGATATAAAAGTTTTGTCCTGTGATGATTATTAATGGAATGACATGAGTATAAATTTCGCATTTTAAAACTCGAAAAAGTCTTATACCCCCACCTTCCTATTTCAGAAATGTGTTGAAATTTGAAAAAGGACAAATCACGTGTTCAATGAATTTGAAAGAAGCCTCTTTTGCTGAAAAATTTTGAGTACAGGGGGTGGAGGTGAGGAGTAAGGGGACCGCTATGAAGGGCAAAATTTCAAATGGGAAGATATGTCTTGTGTTACATTCCTGGGAATGTCTCAAGACAATCAGTTTGATATACACCGTGACCAATAAGTTCTCATACACTTTCAAATTTTTATTACAATAACACAAAATAAATCATACAAAAACTTTTTGCATCAAATTAAAGTAAAAATCATTGAGTATCATTACAATAAATCCTTTGGAATAATTCCGACTTTTAGTTTCTTAACGAGCTTAAGTCTTTTTTGAAATCGATCACATGCGGCACGCACAGCTTCCATTGACATTTCCTACCATATCTTTTGAATTACATTTTTAAATTTGCTCAAATCAGTGATTTTATAGTTATTCAGTTGGGAGAGCATATATGACCACGCAAAATAATGAAGGGGGTTCATATCGGGGGAGTTGGAGAGCCATTCGTTCTTTGGCAAAAAGTCAGCTAAATTTTGACTGCACCACTCCTGAACCACACGTGCGGTATGAGAAGGGGTACCATCTTGTTTGAAGCAGAAATATTCCGCCCATACATTCTCTGGGCATTTGGGAGTAAAACGTTTTCCAAAACCTCAGTTTTATAATATTAGGCATTGATTTTTAACCCCTTATCAACGAAGACAAACGGGAGTTTTCCTCTTTTGGAAATAGCGGCCCAAACCATCAGAGACGAAGTATTTTGATAACGCGGAACGTAATGTTGGCTCTCAGGGATGTTATCAATAGAAACTGACCATACTCTGTCAGTTTTGGGGTTGAGACTTTGCTGTAAACTGAATAGCTTCCCGTCTGAAAAGACAAATTCATCCCCAGCGTGCCAAGCAAGTATTTCTTCCACCCTTTGCTTCCATTTCATCTTAGCAGACTCTAAAACTCCGTGAATTTTAAGTTTTCTATAAACCTTGCACCCAAGGTCCTTTCTCAGAATGTTTAGCATTGACTCATTCGATATTTTGCGCTCTCGTGCTAATTTTCCAGCAGATCTTTGTCCGTTTCGTCGTATCCTTTCTCTGACCCTTTTCGCGGCCACATTTCTCCGAACGGACCTCGGCCTGCCAGATCTTTTTCTGTCATGGACAGAGAACCTCTTATTATCCCTTCTGATAGTTCTGTAAATGAAATATCTCTTCACCCCCAGGGCTTTGAAGTCTCTGAAAATTTCACTGGCTGCTCTTCTTTGACGAATTTATTTATCACAATTTCTCTCAATTTCTTCATTCTACCTAATTAAAGAAAAATTATAATTACTACGACATGTACACTTGCAATAGCTTTATAACTTACACTAAATTGCCTGCAAAATATTTGGGACTACAGCAACACATATGTACAACTTTTTAACGTACTTCAAAAGTTGTATGAGAACTTATTGGTCACGGTGTAAATAGCTTTGTCCTGCGGTAATAATTAAAGAAGATACATGAGTTTTTCGAGCTTTAAAATGTAAAATTTATATCCAAGTATCTCCTTTAATAATCATCGCAAAACGAAACTGTTTATATCAAACTCATTGTCTTGAAGAGATGTTTCACATACCTTACCATTTGAAATTTTAAAGTTGCCCTCTCTATTGCCCACATCCCTTGGGCACAAAATTTTTTCACCAAAATAGATTCCTTTCGAATTCATTGAACACATGTTTTGCCATTTTTCAAAATTCCGATGCATTTCCGAGATAAGGAGGGGTGTGTGGAACCTTTGGTAGATTCTATATAGATAGAAGAAACACTATAAAAAAAAACCTAAGACTTTTTATTAAACTGTTTCAGTATGCATAAAAATAAATTTTTCCACTGGAATTATAAAAATAAATCACTTCTGCATATTTGAATGATCTTAAGAGAAATTTCAATGTCTTGAACACCATTTATTCCTTTTGACGTTTAAGAAGGTGAAGACTTTTCCTGAGTTTATTGATCTAGCCCCAAGTCTCCTGTTAATATTTGAATAATGTTTTATGTAGCATTTCTAATATAGTATAAGAACAATACAAAATTACCTTATATTTTCATTGTTATGTTGAACAAAAGGGGATACATTATTAAATTGATTTGAATATTTATTTTAGAGACTCTTAATACTGTTAGAGAAAATCGAGCTTTGAAAAGGAAAATCGTTGCTCTCAAGCATGATATGGAACATCAAGAGAAGTAAGCTATTTATAAAATAATTCATTTAGTCCCTATGCAAAATTTTTAACAGTATTATAAATTTGAAAATTTTTACATTATAGAGTGCTTCGAAGAGCAAGTGAAACTCTGGATGCTCTAAATAATTGCATGAAGAAAGACCAGCCTGAAAAAAAATTTAAAGAACTTTCTTCAGTTTCTTCATAATTTTTATGAAATTACTGTGTATAATAAAATAATATGCTATTTATAGAAATGTATAAAATATGTAGTGTACAAACTGTTGGTGATTGCGAAAATTTCTCATAAGTTAAATGTTTTCTTTTTTAAATTAAGGTTTTCAATTGAAAAAAATTGTTTTCATGCATTTAAAAATGGGAATGTGTGCATATATATTTCAAATATCACTGATATTCATAGATAAAAAAAATACTTAATAATGACATGCTTGTTAGTGTGAATAGTTTATGTATTTTGCTAAAGTATTTTTTTCATGCGGTATAATTATATTTCACCATTATACTTCAAACCTATTTAAAAAGAGAGAGAATACATACAGGGTTTGTCCGGAAAGTAATAGGACTGATTTTCTTCCGCCGCGACTGTACTTCGGAGCGTGCGCGCACCGACTGGATCCGGTAGAGGGCTTTCCTAGCTAACGAACGAGCGGCTGGTCAGTTATCTCCGAGCACCTGGAGAGTCAGGCCAGGCTTTTTCGTGCGACGTGTTTCTGTGAGTGGTGCAAGCCCCTAATTTTTTAATAGTGACCCCCAATTTTTGAGTCTCTTGAGCACTTTCACGTAAAACTTGGCATTGACGGTTTGTCCAGGAGGAACAAATTCATGGTGGACGATGCCTTTAATGTAAAAAAAGACAATGAGCATCGTTTTCACTTTGGATTTGCTCATTCTTCCCTTTTTTGGGCGAGGAGACGCCGGCGTGTGCCACTCGGAAGATTGCCTCTTTGTCTCGGGATCATACTCAAAGATCCATGACTCGTCACCTGTGATTACGTTATTCAAAAATTGGGGGCTTGCATCACTCACAGAAACACGTCGCACAAAAAAGCCTGGCCTGACTCTCCAGGTGCTCGGAGATAACTGACCAGCCGCTCGTTCGTTAGCTAGGAACGCCTTCTACCGGATCCAGTCGGTGCGTGCACGCTCCGAAGTACAGTAGCGGCGGAAGAAAATCAGTCCTATTACTTTCTGGACAAACCCTGTATTTATTTGTGTGTGTGTGTGTGGGGGGGGGGGGGATGATGACTTACAAAGTAATGGTAAATTCTTTTTCCTTAAGGATTGTTAAGTTCTATAATATACAATTTTGTTATCTATTTGATATCACGTTTTCTTGAGAGAAGTTCTTGGGACAACTTACATTTAATGCCTTACTTTTTAAGTGTTTGAGAAGTAATACACTGCCACATAAACATTTGTAGCAATTGTAAATATTAATGTCATACTGAATCTATAGATTCATTAGGGCAGGAACAGTTTCTTTAATAATAAACTAATTTTTTTTTTTTTTTTTAAGAATTTTAAAAATTATGTTAAAGAATTGTTTTATTGGTAAATATCATATTTAAAAAGTAAGTTTTTTAAGAGAGATAAACAAGTAAAACAAATCTTTAATAATATTATTATTTACTATAAAATAAATTGATATTCTGTTTGAACGATTTTAGGTGTAAAATTAGCTAACGTTAATCACACGTATCTTTTTCCCCAGAAAAAGCAAAACAATTGTAACAAAATATTTTTAATATTTCAGATTTACAGGGTGTAACAAAGACTTAGGACTAGTGGTGTGGAGTAGGAAAATACCCAGTGTGTAGGTAAATATTTTTTGAGTATTTACCCAGGTATTTATCTGAGGGCTGGGTAAATACCCAAAAACTGGGTATTTCTTTTTTTTAAGTACTTGTGAATGAGTAATAAATTCTTATTTAAAATATATATATATATATATAATGTATAATTATAATAAATATATATTATATACATTCAATGATTCTACTAATACCCCTGAAGAGTTTTAATTATTGTATTGCTTTCATTGTTTATTCTGTATTTTGTTTATTTTTTTAAATTTCATAAAGGGACTTTTTCTTTCTGTGATATTTAAAATTTTTCATTTCTTCTTGTGATATGTTTGAAAAGGTTTATATCTATATAATACAGGGTGAGGAAATGTGTGATTTACTCTCAACTAGCGAGTGAATTTTAAGTCAGCCTGTTTTGTTGCCTACATTCAATGTAGTAAAACAGTCAATAAATCTCCTATTAAGAACATAGTGTTTGAATAGGCAACTACTTTAGAGTTTATCTTTTTAAGTTGTTATTCTATACTGAACACTGTATTTTAAGAAATGTTGCTTTGGGAACTTGAAAGAATTCTACTAAATGGTCAGTTCACCTTATATTTACATAAATTTTGTTGTAAAGATTATAAACTATGTATTATATATTGCTGGCAGGAAAAAAAAAAAAAAAAGTCTTCGACTAGTAAGAATTCTTAAAAATTCCCATCCCTGTACGTATATGAAATTATTTAAAAATATTCTATCAGCATTCATAATAAAATATTCTAAAATGTAAGTAGGATTTCAGTATAATTTAATTTTTCTTGTATAAAGCAATGACACTAACAATGGAATAATAATTTTTGACTATTTTTATGTCATTCAGTATAGATGGTACCAGAGAAGCTTCTGATTCTTAATTTTCTCACAACACCATGTTGCGAGTCAATTTTAGTTTTAATTTCATGAACTGTTAGTCAAGCACTTTGTATATGTATTAATATTGCTTTAAATTTTATGCTGAAAGGTTAAAAGAAAGAGGGGGGGGGGCTGCTTTGAACTTTTTTAGTGTTAGAGGCACTCTACTTATTATCATTGGAAGTGAAAACTAATATATTTCTATAGGGAATTTTGCCCTACTATTTTTTTTTCTGATTTTACATTCAGAAATTCACAACTGCTAAATTGTTTATCATTTTCTATTTTTAAATATTTTATTTTGAATCTGAAAAATGCAAAATATCACTTAATCGAAATTTTCAATATACTTCTAATATTTTTTGATATTTTCAGAAAGATAACTGTAAATATTTTACCCAAATTTTGTTATTCTTTCTTTCCTTTTTTATTTTTTTTTATTTTATCTATGTTGTTTTAGGATTATTCTAACAGAGTTGCAAACAATCTGGCTATAATTCTCAGGACTTTTTAAATAGTATCACAATTCCCCCTGCAATTGCAGTTATTAATTTTTTTTTTTTTTTTTTTTCATTTTCAGTGTTCTTTATTATTTGGAAACCAAACTCAACATTTTCTTTCAGTTTAAATTAATTAATGTTGGTCTTAAAAATCAACAAATATATACATTATAACTCAAAAAGGGTCGATATTTAAATCAAATGTTTTATACAAAATGCATTTGTTTTTTCATATTAAATTTATTATTTAATTAAAATTTAAAAATTTGTATAAAGATGACTCAAATGTTTCCAACTTTTCTTATTTCTCTATATAGATAGCAATAATATTATGTACAAATGCACACAATTTATTCGAATAGTTTATTGAAAAATAAATACTCATTTTGGATGTTTACCTTGATATATGCCCTTCAAAATAAATACCTGAGTTATATCACTACATAGGACTCGTTAAATATCAAATAAGAGTTAAAAAGTAAAAATTCAATATTTTCAAAAAGCTATTTGATGATACCAGAATTGATAAATCTCTCATTCTCCTTGGGTAGAATGAGATTTCAAATGTAAACCTGTGTTTTTTATTGAAAATTTGGATTTTCTATTAAAGGAAAGTACTAATTTGTCTTATATGTGTCATTCTTTTTTCATAGATGGTGCCATTAATCACTAGGAACGAAGTAGAAATACAAAGCTATTGATATTTTGATTCAAAAAATAAAAGAATATGTAAAGTAAAGACACCAGTGCTCGTCACCCCTAAAATCTGCACCTGTAGTCGTCACCCTGTTAAAATAAGCGTTAATTAACATCTATGAGTTTTAATCCGCCAGTACTAGGTTCTCCAAAGCCTTATGCTTCTTGTAACACAAACAGTTAGGGTCCATTTACAACCTTGCTTAAAATCAACCCGCATTTTAACGATGCTTCTTTTAATCCCCCTTTCTGTTTTGTCCGTTTACAACTATCTATCTGGAGGCGGCGACAACCGGTTTTCAGTGGGGAAAGAGTGTAAAGTAAAGGTCCCTTTAACTGAGATGCCCTTTAATTCACAAACCAAAACATTCGCATAAATTCTATTGCCATTAGTTATAGATGTACAGGAAAAAAAAATACAGCCGGCAACAAAAGTATCCGAGCACTAGCAAAAATTCCTATTAAAAAAAGGTACACTTGATACAGTTTTGTTAAACAAATCCTTATCTAATCCTGTTCTTAGCCAGTCTAGGAATACGATTCGACAAGGATTTATTTAAAAAAACAGTATTAAATGCATATTTTTTATGCAAAAATTTTTGCTAGCGCTCGGATACATTTGCTGCCGACTGTATTTAGTAAAATAATTACCACAATCATGTTTTTATCTTTGAAAAACGTTGAGATATGTTTTTTGTTTAGTGTATGGATCTTAAAAAAAAAAAAAAAAAAAAAAAATCTCTGCAAGGAAATTAAATAAAGAAGAATTTTAGCGTTAAGTAGTCCAACATTTTTCTTTTTCCATTCCGCAAAATTACATAACAGACAGGAATGATTTTCTTATTTAAAGTTGAAAAAGAAATAAAATTTATAAGAAATATTTTTTAAGATTATCGCAAATATAAAATGAATTGGCAAGAGTTTAGATTACTTTCTATAAATTCTGAAGTTGATGAAAACAATTATTTTTATTATTTTTTCTATTCGCAAGAAGAAAATATTACAATTGAGAAAATTTTTGACTTCTGGTTTTCGATGCATTTACACGTTTTGAAATATCATGACAACAATTTGATCATTTTTAAAAGTGCATGCCTGTCTGTGTGTCGTGCATAGTTCATAAAAATTTTGTGGTCGCTGTAGCTCGTTTAATAATGGATGGAATTCTGAAAAACTTTAAATTTTCATATGAATTGGTGATGAATATATTTGCAGTAAATCGCCCAGAAGGCAGTATCATAATCACATACTACAGCCAGACCTATCTAAAGCATTACTTTTTACAGGATAATCCCAAACATTTTGTTTTTTCTTTAATTTTTTACCACTTCCCTTGTTGCTTTTGCGAAAACTTTTTTGCTGAAATATATATGAAATTAGCATATTCTTTATACTCCGAGAGTTTTAGGACAATTCATCAAGAATTTTTCTAGATATTTGACAAAGCGTCTGAAATCGTAAGTGTCCGGCCATTTAAGGGAAAGTAGTGTATAAATTTAAGAATGAAAAGCACAAGCGAAAATATTTTATTGTTCTATTACATTTGAAGTAATATTTTCTTTTAACTGTAATAAATAGAAAAAAGGATCTTTATTTATGCACTATAAATACAATTATGCGACTTCTAAATCATCATCTTTAAAAGTACATTGAAAACACCAATTTATTCATCAGGGAGTTGCTCCCATTTTTTATTCATTATAATTCTTTAGATAATTATATATTTTTTAAAGAACAATAAATTTTAAAACAAGTGAAACCGTGCTAATAAAATCTTACTTGACAAACAATCGTAATTTATTTATTTATATTTTCTATTGCATTCATTACTTCCTTCTTTTACTGTATTTTTTTCGAATAATAATGAAAGAATACTGTATGTCTTTACTCTCTTAGAAATGTCGGTTATTAAGAAAAAATATATATATAATTTTAATGTAGCATTTAAACGGATAATCTTAAATTTAAATTAGTTAAATGATTAAAAAAAAAAAAAAGCATTCAAACTTTATTTATTTTTGTTATTAAGGTTTTTTGTAGAAATAAACTGAACTTAAATTCAGCAAAGCTTTTTTCTCTTCCTGAGACCAACGAGCATTACGCATAATTTTGGTAGACATCTTTCAAGTAAACAAACAAACAAATAAACAAAAAAACTTAAAAGCAAATAAGTGAAAGACAGTGAACAGAGGTAAATTAAATACGGCGCAGCGCCCAGTTACATCCGAAAGGAATTGTGGGTAAAAGACGGCTTTTAGAAGGATTAACCCCAGTCCCTACTGGGGTTGTTTCTGACCCTAGTAATCAACCCCTCTTTTGAGGAACCGGTTCAATTGGAGAGAATTTGGGGAATTCAACCCCAGTAAAACTGAGGTTGTAAACGGGGCCTTAGACTTCAAGTGTTGGGGGAAAGCAAAATAAATGAAGTATCCGTTAAATTACAATTGGATTGAGCCAACGTAAAGCAAATGATGAAGGAATGAGGCATGCATTTTTTGATATATTTTGTTGTTTGTTGTATTTGACATTGCTCATAAAGCATTGTATGTAATGTTTATGATATGCAGAACACGATTTAAGTGCAACTTTTTAAAATTTAACTTAAGTGTCCGCTTCACTCACCGCCGCCAGAAGCCGAAGCTAATGTTATTCTATGGAAAATTTTTCTTTACAAATAACTTATTAACTAATACATATTTTTAAATTATGTTTTCACATTCTGAAAATTCCCAGCTGTTAAATTGACGGACCTTTTTTTAAAAAATATTTTTTATATTTTATTTTAAAGCTGCAAAATACGAATTTTGAATTTGTGAAATTCTTTCATTTTGCAATTTCTAAGTAAAGTATTAAAAAAGGTCTGTCAATTTAACAGTTTGGAATTTTCTGAATGTGAAAACAGAATTTAAAAATATGTATTAGTTAATAAGTTATTTGTAAAGAAAACTTCCCCATAGAATAACATTCGCTCAGGCTTCCGGCAACGGTAAGTGAAGAGGGCCATTAATATAAAGATTTTTAAGGTATGATGGCTATTGGTGCATATTTTACACGTTTCACCAGTGCTCGTTATCCATGACGAGCACTGGTGTTTTAACGTTTTTTAATAATTGGGTAATGTTTTTTACTAAAAATACTATATTTTCACTTATTTATAATGGTATAGTTTTTATTTTAATTAGACTACTGGCACAGTAGTCATCAGGGATATTCGTAAATGTAAACAAACATATTTTGACCCCAAGAATGTGACCTGTATTGCATTTGTAACTTTTGTCTAGCGTGTTTAAATAGAGTCAATCCTGGTAATTTTAATTCACTAAGACTGACTTTAAACCACCTATAATTTTCCATTGTATTTTGCTGGAAAAATTAAATGTTACATAAACATATCTAGTTATAAAGAGCCTTTTCTAGTTTTCTGCTATATATTTTAGAAAAACAGAAATGATTACTCTATACATCTGTCTAATGTATTTTAATTTTTTATGATGTCATGCTTTTGCGAAGATGTATTTAAGTGATGTTTTAAAGTTGCTTCATACCAATTAGTTACAAACTGTAAATATCATTCAAGTACTTTATTATGTATTTTTTTATTGATCGTGATTAATTAATATTAATTCATTTTAATTCATATTATTTCAAAAGTGATAAAATACAGAGCCTTAATTTAATAATCAGCATAACTGTGAGTCGGTTCAAAATTTTATTAAGGATTTCTGGTATGTTAGCTATAGGTGACTAAGAATTTATGTAGAAAATATTAAACATAAAAACATTTCTTAAGTAAACTTTTTATTTATATATTATATTGCTTATATAAGGTAAACACATGAAATAAATAAATGATTCTTTTAATTAAAAAAACTTTAAGTATGTAGCGATTTTTTTTTTTGTGCGTGTGTGTGGAGGGGGGCAGGGGATAAGAGGTGATATATTCAGTAGCAGTGTATTGTTCTTTGGAAATTCAAAGGATTGTTGTTCAGTGTTGTACACTTAATGGCCATCTTCACTTTAAAAAAATTTCCGATGACAGCTAAAATCAGATAAGAAGTGTACTACATGGTTTTGACAGGAGGTGTTAATTGAGAAGATTGACAGACTCACTGACAAATCGTTGACTTTTTGAAAGAATAAATCAAAAATCAGTTACATACATATTGTGGTTTTGCGAAAACTTTGTTTTGTTTTGATTCTTTCTTTTTATTTTTTTTATTTTTGTGTTTCCTTTTATTTTTTATTTTCCATTTTCAGATGATATCAAATAACTTTCTTCATTTATTCTTATCTATTTATGTGTATTTTAATAGCATAGCCCGATCTGACCAAGTGTTTATTCTATTTTCCGCCCGTTTAAGGCTTTCAGTAGTTATACCGGCGAATGAAGTAATAGTGAAATTTAATAAAAGATATTTATAATTAAATTTTTAGTCTGATATAATTAATTTAACTAAAAAATAACAAAGATGTATAACATTATTGAAATATAAAAAAGGTTCTGTGTGTTTGTCTGCACTCTGGAGTTCAGACTACTGACCGCAAAGCTACAAAACCTGGCAGAGGAGTAATTCGGACTCTGGAGGAGGGCACTTCACTGACTTTTTTTATAAATATATATATTTTGATTTTATCCATTTATTTTTCTTAAATTTATTCTTTCATTTCAATCGCTTGCATCGCATAGCAATGGCTGTTACACTATTGAATTTTGGCTTATTAAATTAACTCAAATTGGTAATATAGTAGAAAAAATTACTTGAGTTTAATTGAAATTTATTTATTTAATTCCTTTAAAAATCTTTTACTTTTTTATATTATTAATCATATGGTAATATAGTAAACAGTGCAAGGGCTATAAATTACATGGTGCCAAAATATTTAATGGATGCTGAGATAGGGATGCCATTTTTGAAATCGCAAGATAAATATCCAAATTGAAATGTCCAGGAAAGACGTTTCTGCATGCAGTGGAAATCTGGATCCAATACAACGCGGGTGGGAGCAACGATGTTGTTGGTAGTGGTTACCCGAAATGAGGTTCGTAAAGATTTCAACGGAATTTATTTTATTTTTTAAATGATATATATACACATATATATAATAGTCATTAAAAAAATAAAGAAAGAAAAATTAATTCATTTAAATATAGCTTTTAGCGAAGTCTGCTATTATAGTTATATCGAAAAAATTCATATATATTTATTTTGCTATATCATCTATTTATTGATAACACATTTACATCAGATTTGTATGCTTGACTTGAAGTTCGCTTGTAAATCTTCATCAGATAAAGACAGATAGCACATAACAGAATTACAATACAAAGAACTGGAAAAACACCCAGGGCCAGCACGGGAATCGAACCCGCTCTCCTACGCTTGAGGCAATTAACGGTGTGGTGACATAACCACTCAGCCACGGAGGGCCCTATATCATCTAATATAGCTCAGAAAATCTATAAATTTGTATCTACAATAAAATCTCATTAAAAAACAAGCTGTACAGAATTTTAAAAATCCTATCTGCTAATGAATTTATACTTAAATCACTCTACTATTATATGTATTAGAAATACTGTATTCAGTCAAAAATTTAGTTTTGGCATCCAGTTTTAATCTAATGACATGTACCTCGAGTCCAAAAAAGTGAGGTAATTGGTTAGTATATGTTCAAAGGGAATCAGCAGAGTTTTATTTAATATATTTTACTAAATTTGGTACGGTGTGTGTAGATGCTGAGCTTTTCCTGAAATCGCAACATGTTCTGTGATATAGCCTAAAAGCTAATCGACACCAATTCAAACCAAGGTCCAACCAAATATCAAATTTGGTTTAAATTAAGTTTAATGGTTCATAAAGTGTACAGTGTTCAAACTCAAAAAGACAGATATTTCCTAAACAAGGCCAAATTATATTCAGGAAATCTCAAAAAGTGTAACTTCATCGAAAATCTAAAATTTTTCTACATCTTATACTTCTTCATATATATATATATATATACACATACAGAGGATAGAATAATAAATCCCCTTTTTAAAAAATAAGTAGTCAATTTCAGTTAACTCAAATGCCCGACTTGAGTTCGCAAGAGCTTATAAGAACTGGACTCTTGCTCAGTGGGCCCAAGTGCTCTTTAGCGATTGTAGTGTATGTTTACTCATTCATGACTTTCATCGAACTCATTCATTCTGGGTGTACCGGCTCTGTTGTGGATATTCTGTTCTAAGTTTTAGTTTTGTTTTGTGTTGCCTAGTGTACTTGTAGAATAAATGTTTATCTGTGTTGATCCATATGGATTATTCAAATAGCTCCATATATATTCATATTCAAAGACATAATAGCGATGAAAGCAATTTTAATTTGTTTTCTTCTGATGGAATTCGATATGTCTGACACCCAATAAATGCAAGAGACAGAGTACAGTATCAAGTACCAACTGTTAAACATAGCGGTGGGCACGTCATGGTGTGTGGGTGCTTCTCACGTTCTGGTGTTGGCCCTTTAGTGCCTATTGATGGGACCATGGATAGGTTCAAATATTGTGCAATCCTGGAAAAACACATGCTACCTCATGCCAAACAGAAAATGGGATGTAACTGGGAATTTCAGCAGGATAACGATCCGAAACACACCTCCGTCCATGTTTTGGACTTTTTAAAGAGGAAGCGGGTGAAAAAGTTAAAGTGGCCCAGCCAGAGCCCAGACTTAAATCCTATCGAGCACCAATGTGAACAGCTAGACCGACAGGTTAGGCTACGTAAAATGACAAATCATGACCAGCTATTACAGTGTTTGCTTGAAGAATGGAAAAAAATACCCCTAAGTAGCTTGAATGCCCTTGACTCCATGCCATCACACTGTGTGGCAGTAATTAAGGCACACAGCTATGCAACTAAGTATTAAGCAAATACAAAGAATTTTTCAAGAAATTTATAATCCTTAGATAAAGTAGTCCCCATAGAATTGCTCTAAGAGTGATGAGCAGGGGCTGCTCCCTGTTAATAAAAAAAAAACCTTAAAGTTCCCTGGAGCAAGTCGAAAACTTTTAGTTTTTTATGTTATAACATTACATTGCCAATTATGAGAGAAAGTGTCTCTTTTATATGTGATAATGCAGCCAGTGATGCTGTTGCTGTAAAACAAATACCATAGTAATTGTAGAGAAGTTTGTTTAATAAAGTATATTATTCCATGAAAATCAATTTGTCAAATTACTTATTGTTGCTACTGTACATATATACAAACAAACGGGCAAAAACTTTTTGAGTCTCCACATGAAGGCCTTCACTGATGTTTCGGCAAAGAAAGATAATATGTATTTAAAGTTTATTTACGCTATCCAAAATCACAGAACTTTCTTTTAATTAGTCCTCCCCCACCTAAAGAAACAGAAAAATATAGGTTTTAATGAAGAAAGAAATACACTTCTAGTTTTTAATATGATTTGCCAATTCAATAATAATTTGCTTTTAAGGAGTAAAAATGGCACTCATATGGCATATTTCATATATTAAAAAAAATCAGAAAAATAGACAATTAAGGATTCAGGAGACCTCAAAACATGTAAATATAACCAGTGGTGTAGATGTTGGGGGGACCCAATCAGCGCTACCTGTTGTCCAATATGCATACGAATACAACCAGCAAACTGTTTCATAATGGGTTTATTATATTCTAAGTTTTCTGCCATTATATCCAACAAACTCTGAGATATAGTCTTCCTGTTAGCATGGAAAAGTTACAGCACAGCAGCACCATCTATCAGCTGATTTGCACCTAAATTGATTTTGTATAATGTTTCATAAAGACCCTTTCACATTCCGAGTTTTGTTCGATTATACACAATAGAACTTGAGATATAGTATTCCTTTTAATGTAAGAAATCGCAGTATAGTAGCGCCAATAGAATTTAGCACTTAGTTTTTTTACAGGGACACAAAGAAAAATTCTTTATCATTATGGCCTATGGGACCAAATTTTAAAAAGTGCGATAGCGTCTAAACGCCTTATTGAATTGAGCTGAAAATTTATATGAATATTGTAAGTTACTATTGCACTAACTATAAGCATTTTGGTGAATCGAGCACTTATAGGTTTTTACAGGGTCACAATGAAAAATTCTTTATCATTATGATCTATGGGCTCAAAGCTCATTAGTGTTAAATTAAACATCGTGTACTATTTGGAGAAAAATACTCAAACACTCTATTACAATTTTCTCTCTTTTGTTTATTAACGACTTCTCTTACTTTACTTTATCTACAAAACCATTAATTACACACAATGTTCGGAAAGTTGAGTGGAGGAGTCACTCCAGATTTTTTTTTTTTTAGGTAGATTCCTTATAGGAGATCTACCTATTGCAATGGTTCTCATGACACGACTACTGGAAAATTTCTTCATATCTTCACTGATCATGACCCCTGGAACCCAAAACCACCCTCCATTCAAAAGTTTATATATATATATACATATGTATAACGCT
This sequence comes from Salticus scenicus, assembly GCA_963930645.1. Lineage (NCBI taxonomy): Eukaryota > Metazoa > Arthropoda > Arachnida > Araneae > Salticidae > Salticus > Salticus scenicus. The sequence goes on along the minus strand of OZ005649.1, from coordinate 353,349,226 downwards.
TTTTCCCTTGTTAAGTTGTAAACATGATAACTGGAGTAAGTTTTATTTAAATTTAACCAGCTCGGGATGTAATTGTCAGGACTGTAAAAATCTCGGTCGAATTTGTAGATGGGACATCCAGCTCAAAAGGGGTCAAAATGGTGGGGGGTGGAAATTTTCATTTGCCCATAATTTCTTTAATATTGAAAATACTTCAAATCAGGCAAATTACGGCCTTACTCTAAAGAACAACTTTTGTGTTTAAACATTTTCGATAACTTCAACTGCTTAAAAGTTACATGTTAAAAAGTGATTTTTCGCCTATTCTGATGAAGCCGACTTTTTCTATAGCTTTAATTGCTTAAATTTATAATCTGATGCTTACGTCACGTGCAAACGATAATAAAAAAGATCACTGAAAATATAAAAACCATGGTAACAGCTTTAATTAATCATTTAAAAATATTAAATTAAAATAACACCTTAGAGTTTTGGTAAAAATATCGTTTGTGGTGAATAGTTTAGAATGCTGGTTTATGCAAGAATTTAAAATTGAATTTGAGAGTAATACCAGGGGTCGATCCAGGCAAAATTTGGGTCCCTTTCCAGGCCCCTTCACAAAATTCCACACAGTAAAAAGGGACCCTTCACAAAATTCAAATTCATAAAAAGGGACCCTTCACAAAATTCAAATTCATAAAAAGGGACCCTTCACAAAATTCAAATCCATAAAAAGGGACCCTTCACAAAATTCAAATTTATAAAATGAGTCCCTTCACAAGATCTTGTTTTATAAAAATGATCTTTTTATTAAATGTTTTCATATTTTTAGTATTAATTTTAATTAATGCCTTAATTTGGCTCAACGAAACTCTATTAACTTGATATTAAACATTACATAAAGTGATTGTAAAAACTGAAGATTTTACACAATATTTTACTTTTTCACAAAAATATTTTATATTTCACAAAAATAAATAAAAATTTCACAAAAATATTTTATTTTTCACAAAAAAGGGACCCAAAAATTAAAACCTGGATCGACCCCTGAATACGTTACAGCTTCCTTTGATTTTTTATCTTGTGGAAACAAGATATTGGTCTGTGAAGAGATATGAAGGTTTTGCGTGGAAAGAAAATATAATGTGATCAAAGCTGCCATTTTTCATCGCCAAGCTCGCCAAATTTTGTCATCAAGTAATGAATTTCGTCGTCAACTATCAAATTTTGCCACCAAATCACAAATTTCATTGTTAAGTCGTGAGTTTTGTCACCAAATTGTATATCTTTATGGCTTCTATTTGTTGAGTGATTATGAACTTGGATTTTAAAAAACAATCATTTACTGACCAATAAATCTAGCCTAAAATTTTAAGTAGAATGAATAGTAGTAGTTGATAATTAAATTTCTTAAAAACAGAACAGCGACGTAAATAATCTAATGTGTGCGAACAAAGCCACTGACTAAGTATGTGTTAATGCATATATAATATTTCTTTACTTTTGTAACATTAACATAAAGGAAGCTACCTTTGCCTTTAAGCTTGCTGAAAAGGGATTTTTTTTTTTTTTTGTGACGGATTAAACAATTGTTTTCTTGTCCAATTTTTATTACTAAATGTTAATTTATCTCAATAAATCTTGGTATTCTGGTCTACCTGTATGTCTTTCTTATAAATAATACAAAGTTTTTAGTTAAAAATAATTTGCACTTGATGAGGTTAAAATGTAACGTGAAAGACATGTCAAACAAACAAAAAAAAAAAGAAAGAAAGAAAGAGACATGCTTTTAATAACTTATTATAGCTCAGTTGTTCTAAACTGAAACTCATTTAAAGTTCAGAGATTTTAAATTATACAAACAAGACTTTCATCTGGTATCTAAATTTAAAAAAGTCTGAAATTTTTAATAAATAAATATATATATGTAAAATAATTTAATAGCGTCATAGACCTGACATGTTTTTGCTTATTCAATTTTAAATTTAAATACATTTTTTAATTAATACCATGAAAAAAAAGCAAAATGCGTTATTTTATTTGATAGGTTTCATATGTGTTTGAACGTAGATTTTGGTTTCGATTTGCTCCATCCCGCCCGACTTGGCTCTTTGCCAAATGAGAGGTGATTTTTTCTCTCTTTGAGAATGTTACTTTTTTTCTAGTTTAGTTTTCGGCCTGTCTAAAACAGGAAGTATTTTTCTTTTCTCTTGAACATGAAAAGTTATTATTTACATATCTTGATTCTTGGCTCCTTTTATGGAGAAACAATGTTATCCTGAATAATTACTCAATTAATTTATAATTGTGAATTCTTCAAAGTATACTGCAAATAGTGCTCTCCCATCCTGCGTAAACTTTGTGACTGAAATAGAAAACTTGAATTACAGATTTATTGATATTGAAGTGTTTTTATGATTATATAATTCTGCATTTTTTCATGGTACAAATTATTTCATGGCGCAGTATATTTTTTTTCATGGTGAACGAAACTCGGGATAAGTGAAATCCCTTGAAAGTGAAATTACCTTTAGATATTAATTTATCTGGATTTGGATTTGAAAGCTTGGATAATTTATTGTGAAAACGAAACTGAAAAATAATAATGACTGGAATTCCGGATTCGTTATTGGATAGCTGCCTGGATATGGAACCAGGTAAGCAAAATTTAACTACTATTTATAACATTGATTAAATGAAATTAGAAATTTGAATTATTTTATTTGATTATTTGCTCGCTATGAATATTGAAAAGTTAAAAGCTAAACGTTCTACGGAACGCTCAAATGTAACTAAATTAATAAATAAATTAGAGAATTTATTATTGGATGATCTAGAAAATACAAAATCAGACGAAATCATCGAAATCCAGGAAATGATAGGTGAAAGAGAAATTGCATTAAAAAATTTAAATAATGAAATTGAAAATTTAATAGTAGATATTAAAGAGTATGAAAAAGATATCGCGACCAGCGATAAATACGGCGAGCAAATAATTTCTGCCAAATGCAAGATCAAACTGAGATTAAAAAGATTATGTAATAATAAAGATGAAAGTAGTTCAAACTGTTCTGTCAGTGAAACCCAAACAAAAACTGGTTCGGCAGTGAGATTGCCGAAAATGTCCTTACCAAAATTTGGTGGACAAATAGAAAAATGGAACGAATTTTTCGATTGTTTCGAAAATTCAATCCATTTAAATGAAAATCTTACAAAGATTGAAAAATTCACTTACTTGAAAACGCTTTTAACTGACAAAGCGTACAATGTTATTGAAGGGTTTTCACTTACGGAACAAAATTATGATAATTGCATAGAAATGTTGAAGTCACGTTTTGGGCAAAAGGATATTATCATTAATGCTCACATGAATAAATTGATAAACTTAGAAGGCGTAAAAAGTTCATCAAATATAACTGCTTTGCGAAAGTTTTATGACGCTTGTGAAGTAAATATTCGCAGTTTATCTAATTTAGGGGTGACAAAAGGCCAATATGGTCATTTACTGAATCCAATTTTATTAAAATTATTGCCAAACGATCTAGTAGTTGAATATTACAGGCAAAGTGATAAAAGGAAGGATGAGTCTGATGTGACAGACTTAATTAATTTTCTTAAAGTAGAACTTGAATCGCGTGAAAAATCACTTAGTATGATTAATTATAAAAATGCTTCGGTAATTGTAAATAAAAATAAAGCCGAAGTTAATGACAGAAAATTTTCAAATAAAATGAATTCATTGAATGTAGGTGTAAAAAATATATGCATATTTTGCAAGAATTATGATCATCATTCTCTTGAATGTACTAATTTAACTGATGTTGAGAAAAGGTTAAAATTAAAGAAGGATGGCAGGTGTTATAAATGTTTTCTAAAATCTCATCTGTCATCACAGTGCAGAGTGAAATCGCAGCCTTGCGAAAAATGTAAAGCAACAGATCATAACAAATTATTTTGTTTTTCAAAAAACTTGAAACCAGAAGTAGTAGAGAACACTATAGTATCGAATTCACATTTGAAAAACAGTAATCAGGCAGCGTTATTGCAAACATGTTGCGTCATAGCACAATCTAATTCTAGATCAAAAACTGTCAGACTCTTATTGGATTCTGGAAGTGAAAAAAGTTTTATTACTAAAGAATTGGCCCACGAATTAAAATTAACCCGTGTAAGAACAGAAAAGCTAACTGTTTTTGCCTTTGGTATAAATAAAGGTAAAGAAGAGGAATTCGAGGTTTTTAATATTGAACTGCGTAGCAAAATAAATCCTCGTCGGCTCATCCATGTTGAAGTATTAGCTACAGACTTAATAACCGCGACTCCCTTGAAAAGCCCAAGGGACGAACCAGAGATTGAAAGTTATATTAAAAATAAAAACTGGAAATTGGCAGACAATTCATTAAGTGATTCCAAAATTAATATTTTGCTAGGAGCTGATTATTTTTGGAAAATACAGAGAGGTATCATTGAAGAAATCGGTGATAATTTATATGTTGCTAATACTATTTTCGGATATACTGTAGTGGGGAAATTGAATAATAATAGTACAGAAGTAATTAATTCGCATTTTGTATCTGTAAATAAATTTGACAGTTTTGATTTGCAGCGTTTTTGGGATTTAGAATCACTTGGAATATGTGACAGTAAGAATGATTCTATGTCACAGAGAGATATAGAAATTATTAATTCTTTTATGAAAATTTAAATTTTGTTAAGGGAAGATATGAAATTCAATTTTTGTGGAAGGAAAATAAAAATGAATTAAAATCGAATATAGAAATAGCCAAAAATAGACTTTGGGGTTTGAGAACAAAACTGTCTAAAAATGAATGGCTTAAAAATGAATATGAAAAAATTCTTGAGGAACAAAAGAAAATGGGTATAATAGAGGAGTGTAAAATAAACAAAAATGAAACTGGTGTATATTATATGCCCCACAGACCGGTGATAAGAACAGATAAGTCCACTACAAAGGTCAGAATAGTGTTTGATGCTTCTTCCAAAGAAAAGGAAGCAAAATCTTTAAATGAATGTTTATTTGCAGGCCCCAATTCAAATCCTAATATTTTGGATATTATTTTAAAATTCCGCCTTCATAAAATTGCCTTTGTTTGTGACATTGAAAAAGCTTTTCTGCAAATACAGGTTGCAGAAAATGATAGAAACTTTTTGAGATTTCTATGGTTTGAGGATATAAATAGTAAAAATCCTCTATTAAAGGTTTTCCGCATGACTCGTGTAACTTTTGGTGTTACAACATCACCCTTTTTGCTCTCAGCTACCATTAAACATCACATAAAGGGCTATAAGAACTTGTTTGAGAAAGTAGTTAATATGCTTGATACTTCCTTATATGTTGATGATCTCTTTCATGGCGCTAATTCTGTAAATGAAGCATTTATTTTATCGTCTGGTGCTGTGAAAATACTTAAAGATGCCAATATGACATTAAGAAAATGTAAAAGTAATTCTTACGAATTAAGCAAATTGTGGGAAAAACATGGAATAAACGTTGATGAAGAAATAAATAAGGGAAATATCTCTAAGGTATTGGGAATAATGTGGTCAACTAATAATGACACGTTAAGAATAGACATTCAATCTCTGTTAGAAGGGTTTGATAATGAAATTATCACTAAGAGAATTGTTTTACAAACTGTAGCAAAGGTGTATGACCCTGTAGGGTTTATTTCCCCTTTTATAATAAGAGTTAAATTTCTAATGCAAGAATTATGGGAGCAGGGTGTTGATTGGGATTCTGCTTTACCTGATGCTTTAACACAAAAATTTAAGAAATGGCATAGTGAAATACAGGATTTAGAAAGTTTTGAAGTGCCTAGAAAATATTTTACGAATTTTGAAAAATTAACTCCTGAAACTATACAAATTTGTGTTTTCTGCGATGCCAGTTTGAAGGGATATGGTACAGTAGCTTATTTTCGTGATCCTTGTTCCCGTGAAACTTCATTTATTATGTCAAAGACAAGAGTAGCTCCTCTCAAAAAACTTACTTTGCCTCGACTTGAATTGATGGGAGCCTTAACAGCTGCTCGATTAGCTCATTATCTTGGGCAGCTATTCTCAATTCCCGTCAAAAACATACTATGCTTCTGTGATTCCCAAATTACCCTTTATTGGGTCAAAGGAAGTGCTAGTAACTGGAAGCCCTTTGTAGAGAACAGAGTGCGTGAAATTCAACGATTAGTAGCCCCATCTCAGTGGAGATTTTGTCCAGGGGTTAAAAATCCCGCTGATGTGCTATCTCGTGGTTGCACAGCAACTGAATTGTTGAAGAATGAAGAATGGTTAAAGGGACCAATCTGGTTGAAAGAAGAGCACTTACCGACACCACTACCGGAAAATGAAGTCAAAATACCTGAAGAAGAGATTTTGAGAGAACAACGGAAAACTACTGTTTGCTCTTTAACTCATGGCAATAATGAATTTGAATTATTATATAAGTTTTCATCTTGGTCTAAATTAAGACGTGTTACAGCCTGGTGTCTTAGATTTATAAAAAATACTAAATGTCGATCTGAGCGAAATACTGGCTTTTTAACTATACCAGAACTTGATGAGGCAACTAAAATTATTGTGAAGTTGGTTCAAAGACATGAATTTGGAGAGGAAATAAAGACTTTAAAATCTGGAAGAAACCTGAATGCTAGTAACAAACTCCTTTCTTTAAACCCTTTTCTAGACAAAAATGAAATTCTTCGTGTTGGTGGAAGATTAAGACACGCAAACCTACCTGAGAGTCAAAAACACCAAATGATACTTCCTAAAACGCATCACATTACAGATTTAATTATAAAGTACTTTCATGAAAAACATCTTCACAGTGGAACTCAGTTAACAATTTCAGTCCTGCGACAACAATATTGGATAATTAATGCAAGAGACGCCGTGAAAAGGAATCTGCAGAACTGTATGAAGTGTTTTAGAACCACATCGAACTTAGCCTCTCAACTGATGGGTGATCTTCCAGCTGCTCGTGTAGTGCCATCGCGAGTGTTTTCGAAAGTCGGGGTTGATCTTGCAGGCCCCTTTCTCATCAAACCTCGTAAGGGCCGAGGTGTTAGATCTTATAAAAGTTATATTTGTTTATATATCTGTTTTTCCACAAAAGCAATTCATTTGGAAATACTCAGTGATCTCACCTCTGAAACATTCCTCGCATCCTTGAAGAGGTTTGTTGCTCGACGAGGAAAACCTGAAGAATTGTTTTCAGACAGAGGAACGAACTTTGTAGGTGCCGACAACGAAATGAAAAAAATGATGTCCTTGATCTCTTCTGACGAAAAGATCCATAGATATTTGTCCGAAGAAACAATCAAATGGAATTTCAATCCCCCATCGGCCCCCCATTTTGGAGGACTTTGGGAGGCTGGAATAAAACAGATGAAGGGTCATTTAAAAAGAACTATTGGCGAACAAATATTAACTTATGAACAGTTCCTTACTTTAATTACTCAAATTGAATCGTGCTTGAACTCCAGACCTCTTGTTGCGCTCTCGAATGATCCAAGTGACTTAAATGCTCTAACTCCAGGACATTTTATCATAGGCACTGCCTTGACTTCAATACCAGAACCTGACTATTCTTCAGTTAACTTAACCCCGCTAGAAAGATGGAAACTTCTACAAAAATTTTTTCAAAGTTTCTGGAACAGATGGTCTTCAGATTACCTATCAGACTTGCAAAGGCGATCAAAATGGTTAATAAATAAACCAAATTTCAAGAAAGACGATTTGGTTTTAATAAAAGATGATAATCAGCCCCCTTTGAAGTGGAAACTGGGACGCATAATCAAATTATTTCCTGGAGCAGATGGCAAGATTCGTGTAGTTCTACTGAAAACTATTTATGGAGAGTTGAAGCGTCCGATCGCCAAACTATCACCTCTGCCATTTTGAACTTTTTATTTTATTTTTATTTTATTTTATTTTATTTATTATTATTTTTTTTTTTTATGTTCCTGTTTTTAATCCATTTATGTTAATCATCTAGTTACAATGTTCATTATGTATATTAATCTCTTTTTTTTTTTTCTTATCTATTTGCAGTTGAAGACCAAGAAAATGAAAACCTGTAACAACACTAATGTTGTTATTGTACTTTTTAGGATATTTTTATGAACCTTCGTTCATGGGGGCGGAGCATGTTTGAACGTAGATTTTGGTTTCGATTTGCTCCATCCCGCCCGACTTGGCTCTTTGCCAAATGAGAGGTGATTTTTTCTCTCTTTGAGAATGTTACTTTTTTTCTAGTTTAGTTTTCGGCCTGTCTAAAACAGGAAGTATTTTTCTTTTTTCTTGAACATGAAAAGTTATTATTTACATATCTTGATTCTTGGCTCCTTTTATGGAGAAACAATGTTATCCTGAATAATTACTCAATTAATTTATAATTGTGAATTCTTCAAAGTATACTGCAAATAGTGATTTATTGTGTGTTTAATTTCTAATAAAGAACATAAGCTCTCCCATCCTGCGTAAACTTTGTGACTGAAATAGAAAACTTGAATTACAGATTTATTGATATTGAAGTGTTTTTATGATTATATAATTCTGCATTTTTTCATGGTACAAATTATTTCATGGCGCAGTATAATATTTTTTTTCAATATGTTTTCTATCAAGAAAAAAAAAAAAAAAAAAAAAAATTACATTAGTTGAAAAGCAAAAATAGGGTCTTCTTGCCCACTTTTGAATGAAATTAAACCCAATAGTTTTTAAATATTAAATACTTTATTAAAAATGTTTATGATAAAGCACTTTCACTTTATTTAAAAAAAAAAAAAAAAAAAAAAAATGCAATTTTGGACATAAAATTGAATTTAATAGCTGAATTTTTAGATGGAAAAATACAATTTATCCATATATCACAAGAATGTTGTCGCTGAGTAAGTGCTGCCATCTAGCAGTAGTTCCATTTTTTAAGTGTTGCTTTGTCTGATACAGGAATTCAGTGGACTCTGAAGCAGGGGCGGACTGGCCTACCCAGAGACCACCGAATGGGCGAATGATTTTTTTTCCCCTTTTTCATTGTCGTCATAAACTTTCAGTTGATAAGCAAAACCTGGTACGTACTTAACATTCATAAAATGTTAAAATTCCAAAAATCAAAGTATATGGTACACAGACTGGCCCAGAAAAAAAGTCAAAATATTATTGTTTGACCCGTAGATTTTTTTTCTATTTCTTTCAGAGGTATGACCAGATGTTATGGACTTCAGTGGTCAGATCTATCGCTCTTTCCGGCCATAGGTAGGTTGACCACATCAAAGTACCTTTGTATTAGAGAAGCGTTAAAAAATGCTACAATTATCCAATTATGGATTTATTTTTTCATTCCTAATAAATAAGGACTAAAAATAAAGTATTACTGATTAATGATTTACTTTCCACAATTTTTTAAAACTTAGAAAAATGCCTTAAAAAAAAAATAAGTCCCCATTTGTCTCCAGAAAATGGGGACGTTTTGTCAGTATAACCATAGGTGACTTCTAAAGAGAAAGGGCAAATGCTCTCTTTCCCATATTAAAAACTGAAGAGAAATTAGCTCCAATCTCGGAGCCAAATTTTTGCTTTACGAGCATATGCCTTCTATCAACAAAACCATTGAAATCATGAAATATTCCACAATGAGATTTTGGCATATACTTTGGTGTATACTTTTGGAGATCTCCAGAATTAATTTTTTCTATTTTAAGGTCATATATATATGTGTGTGTTTGTATTTCTGTATGTGTATTTGTATGTGCTAAGCAGACACGATAACGTCTAAACGCTTCTTTTAATTCAGAGCAATGTTGGTAGGTATGTTTATGTTTTCATCGTACGACCTCTATAGATGTTGACGAGTGTAGGACTCATGGATTTTTACAGAGGTACGAAGAAATTCTTTATCACTATGGCCCATGAACTCAAAATATTTAAAGTATGATAGCATCTTAACATGTTATCTGACTGAATCATAAGTTGGTAGGTAAGTTATTACTCATAGTTGTATGAGCTTTAGAGATTTTAATAAGTGCTGGGTTTAAAGTTTTTTTTCCCTTTAAAGATACAGAAAGAAAGGCTCTTTATCATTTTGGATCTTGGACTCAAAATATTTTAAGTGTGATAGCATCTTAATACTTTATTTGATTCAGCTAAAAAATTGTAGATATATTATAGGTCACCGCCGTATGACCAGTGTAGATTTTGATAAGTGTTGGACTTACATTTCTTTACAGAGGCAAAGAAAAAAGCTTTATCATGGCCTGTGGACCAGTGTTGCCTGTCTTTGCGACTTTTTACTTTCCAAACATACATATGTAAGGAAAGATATTGTAATCATGTCAAAAATCTGACTGAGATTTTGGTGTTTTTATATGTTTTGAGGTCCTCTGAGTTCATTTTTACTATTTTTACAATGATGTATGTATGTGTGTGACTGAACACGACAACGCCTAAATGAGCTGAAATTTGGTACGTATATAGTAGGTCACCATAGCACAAACCTGAATAATTTTGGTGAATCTGGGACTTAGTTTTTTTTTACAGGGACACAAAGAAAAAATCTTCATCATTATGGTCTATGGGCCAAAATTATTTAAAGTACGATAGCGTCTAAACACCTTATTCGTCTGAGCTGAAAATTCATACACATGTTTTAAGTCACTGTTCCAAGAACTGTATAGATTTTGGTGAATCTAGCACTTATAGATTTTTACAGGGACACAACGAAAATTCTTTATCATTATTACCTATGGGCTCAAATTATTTCAAGTGCAATAGCGTAAAATTAAACAATGCAGAAAAATGCTCAAACACCCTATTATAATTTTTGCTTTTATTCATTTAATGTCTTGTCTTACTCTAATTTATTTATACAACCGTTCATTACTTAAGGCTCGGAAAGTCGAGTAGAGCCTCTCCAGATTTTTTATTCAACTCTCACCAATAATTTTGAGAAATGATATTTGATACTGATAATAGACTATTAATGGCCTATTATGTATAGCAAATATCACGTCTTGAAATTATTGGTGACTATTGAATAAAAAAAAAATGTCACAAAGTCTGGCACAGGCCTAGGAGTGGTAAAACACTCTTGAAAAAGAGAGAAAGGAGACTAAAATGTTGAAAAAAGACTAAAAGGAGACTAAAATATTTAAAAAAGAGACAAGTTTTTCCCTTATATATGAATATTACGAACTCAGATGTAAAATTAATGTATATACTGCAGTGGTATACCAAGGGGAAGGTACAGAGAGTGGCCAACCTTGGGGGGGGGGGGGGGGTCTCCGAAAAATCTTAATATCTGGTGAAGCTGTTGTACCATTATTTTTTCCTCTGCAATTCCATTTTAAGTCGTAGGTTCCTGTCCAAGGAGCTTTAAAGAGCAAAAGACCACAGAGTGACAACTCCAAAACTAAAAGAAAACTCATTTATATTTCTGCAAATCCTAAATAAGGCAGGGCCACCAGTGAGAATCACATCCCTGGCCTTGACAGTTGTAAGTCTGCTATTGATATACTGGTTTTTTAACAAATATTTTAAATGGGGGGGAAAAAATGTACACAATGTATTGTGTACAAAACTGAATGTCAGCTTGCATCATATGTAAGAAAAATTATCTTTGTAACAAAATTTATAGTAATACCAGAATTACAAGTATTTGCTGAATCTTATAGAATCTAAATGTTTACAGAATTGTTCTATGGAAGTTCTAAATTAAAATGCATTACAGATGCTGCTAAATTCTAATTCCTGAACAATGAAATAACATATATGTTATTTATATGTAAAATAACTTTTAATTACACATAAGATACTGGTACATATATAACGAGGTGGGGAATTCACCAAAAACCTTACCAGCCAGCAATATAAAATTAGAAACTTAGGACACAATAACAATTACATTACATGTACTACATGATATGCCGAATAACAAAATTTTCTATATCAACCTGCAGTAAAATGAAATTTAACTATGACCTAAAAATGTTCGTCCAAGTGTGCTACTTTAATAAGTGCAACAACTCGTAAAATAAGCAAAATTTGTATTCACAGAAAAAAAGAAAAAAAATTATAATTTAGTAACATAAAATATGTTTTAAGCTGTTAAATTGATTTATTTATATTCTGAATGAAGAAAAGGAACTTAAATTTCGCGATTACTTTATTGTCCTTTGCATGTGGTGAAGGAATAAACATATTGTACCAAGACAAGAAAAGTGACAAGTAAAAGAATAGCAATTTTGTGTTTACATTAAACTAGTATGATGTGGCCACCACAAGACTTTCTTCTATGTAATTTTACTCAAAATTCATGCAATACTAATTATTTATTAAATTATTAAATAATTTTCCATTATAAATGCAGACGAATTTTATCTGACAGAATTATTATCACTAAATGCCGAAAGAAAGTAAATTTTTTCTTTTTTTTTTTTTGTTAAAAAATGAAAAAAATCTATAACTTTATTTTAAATTATCAGATTTATTGTTCGACCATTCGTTTAAAGGAATTTTGAGATCTTTCGAAAGATACACATATTGAAAATTTACCCCACGCCCACCCCTCCACACACAAGGCGAAGCGATGCTTCCACATGCACAAACTTTTTATTCCTTGTTTACTACTGCTATTATCGATAAATCATATTAATTTTAAAACTACACATTAAAAATAACTCTCATTATGTACATTTATACAAAATTTTGTCCTATAATGGTTAAAAATTTAGAAAAAATGCAATTACAGTACCACCTGTTGAACAAATAACCTCCAAATCTAATCATCACCAATTTATGTCAGAGTCCAACTAAATACCAAGTTTGGTTAAATTTCGTTCATTGGTTTGTGAGATACAGCGTCCACAAAATTTGTAATACACACACAGACTGACAGACATTTTTTAAAAGCAGTCGAATCGTGTTCAAAACATCCCAAAACGTGTAAATCTATCGAAAATTGAAGTTCAAAAATTTTCTCGAATTCAATACTTTATAGAAGTATATAGAAGAAAGTAAAAACATGTATGACGTGCCCTCAACGTGCAACCTTTCTTCTTGAATCTAATTTTGATTTTTTTTTCTGTATTTTACATTCTATATAATACTTGTGACATCCCTTTTTTTTTTAAGAGTTAAAATCAATCAAAATGATGTGAAAATGAATCTTTGAAGAAAAATGGGTGAAGAAACAATGTCACTGGAAAAACATGAATAAAAAAGCTAGAAAACAGACTAATTGAAAAAAAAAGAGACTAAATGAGATAAATGTGAAAAAAAGAGTCAAATAGCTAGAATAGCTAGCCACTCCTAGGTCTGGGCAACACTCTACAGATCATCGTTGCAAAAACTATATAAACTTAACCTTTTATAAGTAAAGGATGTGAATTTTTTTTTTTTCAATCAGAGGAATACAAAATAGAATTGTTATACATTGCGATCTATGAATTTAAATTAATTGAATTTCGTTTTAATAATATTAGATTGATTTAAAAATAAGAATTGCATGATCATTATGAGAAGTAATGTGCGTATTACTTAAAGTTCTTTTACAGAGAAGTATGAATTTACAAATTTCGCATCTTATTGGGGCTAATTATAGAAAAATTTTTAAATTATTAAAAAAAAAAATAAACTAAAGCCGATACATGTTTTACAACTTTGCTGTAGAATGGTCTTTATTAAAAACTCCTTGCTTAAAACTTATGCTTTTTTACAGGGTGACACAAAAGAATTCAGAAACATTACCGTCCATTGTAAAACTATTCCAAATCCTCTATTGTAGTTTTGAATTTTGATTAATTTCCGAATTATTAAATGATTTAAATTTGTTTAAATGTATGATAATTACTAAACGTTTGGAAAGTGAATTGAAGCCTTTCTAGATTTATTTTTAATGAGGTAGTGACATTTTAAAACATTCAAAGGTAGTGAATAATATATAAACTAAGCTTCATTTGGATGAACTTTAGGAAACAACATGTGTTTGTAATTATAGAACTTCACTACTTAAAAATGCTCCACATTTCAACCATTTGTAATAACTTTATTTTATTTATCAAATAAAAAGAAAGTAAAATTTGTTTATTTTCTATTATATTTGTACTTTTTTTCTTAATCATAATCCTAAGATTGTGATTTGGTGGAAGATTGAAAATTTTGTTTGTAATGTAATAAAAAATATGTCAGAGATCACTGTCATTCTTCAAAATTCCAATTACCCTTCCAAAACTCACTAAAATGAAATTACACTAAAAACAAAAAGTACATTACATTTTAACAGGATTATAATTTTTGTTGCTTTATCCTGCAAAATAAAAGGAATTATTCTGATATATCATTTTAGAAATTTATCATTATTGACAAAGCAAATTAAAATCGTTGTCTTTCAGCATTATCAATTGTAGCAAAGATTTAAAAAAATAAAAATAAACATAGCATTAAAAGTATTTATAGTTCACTTCAGTACTGAAACCGTAGATATTGCTTGTATAATGTAAAACTCATAAAATTTTAATTTAAAAAAAGGAAAAAGTGAATTTTTGTCTGTACAGCAAAGTAATCTTGATATTGTAAAGCCCAGAACTTATAATATTGAGAATATATATATATTTTTTTCTGAAAAGTTAAGAGATATTAATAATAATAATAAACATTAATGTGAATATTGAACGGTATTATAGTGCTTCTGGAATATTCATATATTATAGGACCCAAGACAGGACAAAAAGCTTGCATCAAAGTTAATATTTCAAGCCTTTAAGTTTAATGCAAGCCAATATCAGGCAAACAAGTTTACACTTCTCCAGCTTACTTTAACTTTCTAATTCAAAACTGAAACACTACGTATAAAGCATGCTACTTCCATCATATACCTTCGAGATTATGTATAAAAATCCATTTTTTATGACTTCAGTATCTTTTTTTTTTACTTTCACAAAGTGAATTTTTCCACTCTTGAGCAAAGACAGCGCAAACTAAAATTTGTTTGCACAACTTCAGGCCTTTGACTTTTGAAGTCAAAGAATTTCTAAGCTTGTAATATGTTTAATTTATCAAATGTCTAAGCTTCAATCTGGTTGAAAATGTCACTGAATTCCAAAATCAAGCTTTTTTCAAGGAAATATGCTGAGAATACTGACCCACAAAGAAAATCAGTAACTAAATTCCTACAAAAATTCCTATATAAATACTATCTTGTATTTTTTGCTTTAAATATTAACCATAAACCAACTTTAATTTCTATTTGCATTCACACGTTCTACGCATGTAGCTGGTATGTAAGTCTTGCACTGTTTTTAAATCTATTTCCATATTTTCACATATATTTTTTTTCTTTCGTCTTTGTAGTTCGGACATTAAAAGTTAAGATCCATTATCACAATGCATTAAACTTTAGAAAACCACGAAAATTTCCTTACACTAGTCATCTGTTGCAAATTAATTTACGAATTCTGTAAGCTTCCATTATTTCATTTTATTTTTTCTTATTTTGATCCTTTTCTACCTGTTCATATTTTGGTAATTTTCTATAAATATTCATATATCCACTGCAGAATGAAGGCTTCTCCTAAGTGATTACAATCTACCCTGTTTTCTACAAGTCTTCTCTATTCTGCTCTTCTAAACTTCTCAGTTTCATCTCTTCAACGACACTGTGTTCTCTTCCTCAATCTTTTCTTATCTCTTGGTATCCAAAATAGGATTTTGTTGGTCCATCTATCATCGTTTCTTCTCACAAGGTGCCCAGCCCAGTTCCATTTTAATTTCTTAACTCTAGAAAAAAAACATCAGTAACTTTAGTTTGCTAGCTAATCCAAGCGAAACACTTGGATTCAGAAGAAACGTCTTCTCTTCTGTCTCTTCGGGTGAATCCTAACATGCATCTCTCCATGCTTCTCTGGGTTGTTGGAAGTTTTTGTATAGTTTTACATGTTAATGTCTAAGTTTCTAAAGCATAAGTTAAAAACAAGCAAAATACACTGATCAAATAATTTTTTTTTCAATGAAATTGGGAGGTCGCTTTTGAATATAGCACTATTTCTTCTGAATGTTCTCCATGCAAATTTAACTATTATTAATTTCTTCCGTGATGATCCCGTTCATTGTAAAGACTTGTGCCAGATAAGTATAACTGAAAACCGTTTAATTCATCCATATCAACAGTGAACTTCAATGGATAAACAAAGGAATTTGATATAACTTTTGTCTTAATGAGGTTCATTTTCAACACGAGCTTGCTTTCTTTGTTTAATTCCTGAAGCATTTTTTGCAAATCCTCAAATGAAGAGGCAAGCATAGCAATATGATCCACAAACCTCAAATGATTTATAAACTCTTCATGAAATTTTATGCCTTTCTCTTTCCAATTTAATTTTTTCTTTTAACTTCTTGAAGTACTGCATTGATGAAATAAATATATATATTTACATTAATGTGGCAAGTTAAGTAAAATCTTAAGTTAAATTGTGTCTTTAAAATATCTTGGGTTGTTGGAGTCCGCTCTGTCCCCGATGGTGAGAGATCCCTAGAGTTCCTTTTGAAGTGAGTGGGCCAAATTGAGCCAGTCCACCCCTGCTCGGAAAGCATTTACTAAAGGAGGCTATGGTTTGAATGACAAAATAAGCATACTTAATGCATTTCATGAGATAAAACTAATAAAGAAATAATAATTAAAAAGGTACAAACCCGCTGCATTTTGTGTTGTTAACAAAGCTGGATATTAGCCAAAAAAAAAAAAAAAAATTATAATAATGCATTTCAATTGCCACAAAAGAAAATAAGGAATTGTACTAACATAGGTTACCATTAACACTTTGTGGGGCCACCCTTGGTTTTGATGAATGGCTGCACAACTGGACACTGTAAATTAATTTTCAAATATGTTCAATCAGTATTCCGTTGTACCAAACTTGGACAAGTGACTCCCTTAATTGTATTCAAAATTAAAATTTGAACAATTGCAAAGTAGTAATGTTATGATAGTGAAGTTTTTCTTTTTTTAACTAAAGAACAACTTTATGAGAATTCTATTTTAGAGCCCAGGTAAATGTAGTTTTCCAACAGAATTTCATAGTGTGGGAATCTGATTTAAGAATAAGTTTTAGAATCAAAATTATGCAATTGTCTAAAGTAAGTAGCAAAACATTGCAAAATACTTAATCCCAGATGTACAGGTCAACCAATGATAAAAGGTAGGCAGGATTTAGCTTAGCTAATTACCCAATAAGAATTCATAAGAATAGTTTCGGTTCCCGCCGAAATATGCAGTAGTTAAGCTGGAGCACACGAGAAATCATGGCTTTTCCCCGATATTCACTTGCTTAACAAATCCACGTTAATTAATACTCCATTATATAAAATCTTACTAGCTAAGCTAGCGGTGTCCTTCGGGGTCTGCAGCTACGGTGAATTGCTGGTCATCGGCACCGTAGCTTGACGGCTGTCGAAACTAAGAGCTGTTCTGGATGTCTTCATACTCGGCTTAGGACTGTATCTCCATGATTGCATACCTTTGGACATAATAAATGATATTAGTTTAACTAATGGACTCCTCATTTCCTTTATAAGATGCCTACTTTCCTTCATAAGATGATCGTACACATCCGTAATCCAGAACTTAACTTTTTATCATTACATGTACATACACATAATGAAACACAAATGTTTGTACAATAATGTATGAATAGTTTTAAAAAATCTAAATTTTTTGAATAAAAAAAAAAAAAAATCAACAACCCTGATCCTGTGCAATCATGGCCTGTTAATACCTGTTTGGCGATCTTTCAGTCATGCTTCCTGGGCAAAAATGAATATTTTCATGATTTTTAAGTGTTTTTACAAAATTTCTTGATTTTTTCCCGATATTTCCAGATTGATAAAGTACCCTGATTGTCGCCACCCTGTATTTCCTTGTCAGTGTGGAGAACCATATATTGGTCAAACAAAACGTAAACTCAAGTTTTGCCTTAAATAATGCATGGGTTATATTCAAAACAAGAAATTAACAAATCAGCCATTGCTAAATATTCTTGGGCGAATAACCATAATTCTTTCCACATCTATCATAAAAATATTAATTGTGATTTAGCTATACCCTTCCCTCTCAGATAGTTGGAAATATTACATAAAATCCACATATTCTTAATTTTCACATAGCTTTCCTCTTTCTACATCCCAAATTCCTATTAGTTACTACTCTGACTCTAAAATCTACTTCCCTACCTATTAGAGATGAGACGGGCTCAGCCCGAGCCCGTAAGCCCGAGCCCGATCGGGCTCAAATCTTACGCAAGTCTTCGGGCTCCGGGCGGGCTCGGATTCAAGCTAAAAGTTCCGTTTATTTTATTCTTCACTAACTGGAAAATGTGAAAAAAAAAAAAGAAATTTTATTCATTTTGAGAGCACCTTTGGTAATGTCATAATAGTCATGATAGGTTATAAATCACAAAATAATCTTGCAAACCTTAGTAGCTTTGACTTTCCTTTTTCTAAATAGAACTCTTTTTTCAACGAGATGCATATTATGTCATAGTGTTATACAGTAATCCTTCCTCCTTCGTTATATCGGGCCTCACTATATCACTCATTCGGATAATTTTTTTCCCCCGATAGGCGCGTTATAAACAATGGGCTGCACTATAAATATCTATTATAAATATATACATGTATACAGAGGCACAGACATTATAAATTGTTATAATAACATTTATAGTTATTTAAATCGAGGACTGATAATAAGAAAATTAATTTGAAAATGAAAACGGTATTTAATTTTACTATTGTGTATGCGTTGCATAGCGTACCACTTTCAATATCGGGCTCGGGCTCTGATCTCACAAAATTTTTCGGGCTCGGGCGGGCTCAGTTCAAAAATGTTTCTGGCCCGGGCGGGCTCGGATTGCCAAAATAGAGCCCGAACTCACCTCTACTACCTATATATACATGAACAATGATCCATTTCGTCATTCTGCAGTGATGATGGTATGCTTTATGTTACCGAAACTGCAGTCTGAGCTTAAAAATTTTACATTGGCGTCTTTAACATTGTGTTAATATTAATATTTATATTTCTGTCCTGTGTCAAGTCTGTTAATTCAAATCTGTATTCTTTTGGTCATGTCATTTCAAATGGTCTTATATTTTTGTCCAGAACTGTAGGATGTATGCTGCAATAATAATAATAAAATGCATGAAACATTCTAAACAGAAATTCTACACTAAGGATTTTTTTTTATTCATGTTTTAGCAATGTTTATATTAAATTTGTAAATGTTAAATAAATGTGTTAAAAAATATTTTTGGTTCAATATTTATCATAAATTCAGAAGTAATTCACACAATTGAAAAGAACAAGAATTTATTTTTCAAATACACTTTCCATAGAGAACAATCCCACATTACATAACTTTACCACCTATAATATCTGAAAATGGCAAAGATTACATGCCACTGACAGAGCTTATATGCAGTCATTGTAAAAAGTTTTTACAATACAGTAAAGTGCTAAATTCACTGTATATGCTTTTTTCTTTTTTTTTCAAACACTGTTTTTAGGAATATTAAGAAAAATATTTTAACCATACATAATGGATACAGATATAAAAAGTACCACAAAAGACAAACAATCTAATTAAAAATAATTCCTTCATACAATACTGAAATTAAGCAGGAAAAAAAAAAAAAAGAACAGCTTATGAATAATAAGAAAATGAGATGAAAAACTTTTCACATAACGATTAAAACAAAAAGAAATTCTTATTTCCCCATCCTTCATTTATATATTTCATCGTAACTTTAGATTAACTAAAACATTTTATTAAGTAATTCATCCCCCCCCCCCTTCTTTTCAAGACAATAGTCATTCAATAAACTATAAAGTTGTTATTCCAAAGTTTTTTTTTTTTTTTTATAAGAATCTAAACATTTATCAAAAACAAAAGATGGGGAAGAACAGTAAACTGAGTCACAAATGTATTTCAAATAGAGACTTTAAGAAAAAATTCGTAAAAATAAAAAAAACTTTTAAAAATAAAATTTTTTATTTTTCTTTCAGTATGAGTATAAAATTCAAAAAACAGCAATAACATTATTATAGGATTTCACTTATAAAATCAAATAAAATTCAGATGATTGAAATTTATTAAAATAATTTTATACTGAGCATTTTTCTATTGACAAACTTTTAAACTCATCTTTAATCCCAAATAAAATATAACTCAAAACTATGACAATTTATTTTGAGATTGAGTTTACTATAAAAGAGAACAAGTATTGTAGTAAAATAAAATATTAAATTCTTTCAAAAAAAAAAAAAAAAAAAAAAAAAACCTTACACAACTTTTCAAACTGAAATTTTGCATTTAAGAAATAGTTTGCATGAAAGTAATAATAATGTTTAATTCCATTACCCTAAGTATTAATTACTACTGAATAATGTACACCCAATCTATAAAAATAATTTTTCTGATTGTTGGTTTCTCATCTTTTAATAAACTGATTTTGTCTATTCTATACTGGTGGTATTTATATATATGTATTTTTTCTCACATATTATGAATGCATCCTAAAAACATATAAATGTTTTTGATAATTATTACATATGTATAAGTAACATGAGTTATTCCACAGATTTTTTTTGTTTGTAAAATGGTGAGTTTAGTTGATACAGACATTAAAAAAAGTAAAATTATAAATTTAATAATAAAAATAATTATAAATAAATAAAAATGAACCTATCTATCTCTGTTTGTGTGACTTTTTTTTTATGCCATATAAAATCTTGGAATTAATGTAATCTTTCAGTGTAATATAAAATGTTCTTATCCCTTAAATACAAATTTAGCATAATAATGAACATATTCTACATATAAATCAAGCAGAAAGGAATCCATAAATTATTGAATAGAGCGATGGAAAAAGAAAGAAAAAGAGGGTTTAACTTTTAATAAAATGTCAAAATTATACATCATCAATTTGCAAAATTGCAATAGTTTTAGATGTATGAATATTTGTAAGAAATAAACAAAAACAGTCTACTCATTAAAAAGGATTAAAAAATTAAGAAAAATGATAACAAATGGCTTTATAAACAAGTAAAATTCAAAACTATTAAAAGGAAAAAGGAAAAAAATATATATATATAAGACTAGAATTGCATTTTCTAAAAAATGTCTCTCCTTATTTAAGATGTTTTTTTCCCTTAAGTGGAATTCTCACGATATCTGCTCTTAAGTAAGTAGCAACCAGTACAACGCCTGTGTCAGATGCCCGCCTGCAATTGATAATCATGGAGCCTTACTTTTTTTTTTTTTGTAGTGATTAAGGGGGGCAAGCCCTGCTTTGGATGAGGGACGAATAGTGGCGAGACAATGACAATAACAAGCACGCCCTCTCGTCCACAGTGGGGAGAGCAAGTCAAATAGACATTTGACTGCTGCTCATATAAGAGATGAAACTGGACCTCGCACAGGAGGTATCTGAAAGAAGAATCACACCCAAGGAGTCCAGCCTTCATACAGGACTGCCAAATTCTCCAGGTTAGTGGCTTCTTTGATGACATAATCAACCTGAAAAAAAAGGAACATTCAGAAGGCATATAGACATAAGCACATCAATAGTACAACAATGATGAAAAACACAAAACATTACTTAAAAAAAAAAAAAAGATAGCTGATTAAGATTTTAATTTTTACTGTGGTGATATTAATAGTTTTAATAGTTTTTTTTTTTTTTGTAAATATATAATTAGATATTTATATATAAATCTAACTTTATAAGAAATTGGTGATCAAATTTTTTACTGTAAAGTGTAAACTTAATAACTGATGCACATAAACAGACATTAACTTCGAGAGCAACTCTCTGTACTCCAGTCAGCCAGGAATGAGGCAACTGAGGCAGCCGCCTCAGGCGCGATGTTGCAAGGGGCGGCATTTGGCGCATTCACATTGAATATAGAATTCATTACAAGAAAAAAAAAAAAAAAACTATTTCGTGACTTATATAGATTATGAAACATTTTCTAACTGCATGCATTTACTATTATGCCCTTTAACCTTTAAATTTAACTCTTTGCAATCTATTGCCCACTGCTAAGCCTCAAAATTACGAATATTTGTGGTCAAGGTTACGATAACGGCGCTAATATGAAAGGGTCTCATTCAGGCATGCAAAAAATAATTTTAGAGAAAAACTCTAAAGCTATTTATGTACCTTGTTCATGTCATTCAGTGAATTTGATTATTAATGATGCTGCTAAAAAATCTGGTGCATTATGCAGCTTTTTTACTTTTTCAAGAGCTCTTTGTTTTCTTTTCGACACCTACGTCCAGATGGTCAGTGTTAAAAAAACACATAACTTCTTTAAAAAGTGTTAGTATGACTCAATGGGAAAGCCGGATTGAGACTGTAAAACCGCTTATGAATGATTTGCCCAAAATATATGACGCATTAGTTGAAATTTATCTAGATATGTCAAAAGATAGTGAGACAGTCTGTAAGAGTAAATCACTGGCTAATAAAATAGCAAAATTTAAATTCGTTTGTAGTGTAGTACTTTGGAATGAAATTTTGATCAAAATAAATATTGCTTCAAAACATTTAGAAAGTCCAAAAATGGTCATACTGGTATGTATTAAGGTTTTAGAATTGTTAAAATCATTTTTAAAAGACTTTCGTGACAATGGCTTCCAGCAGATTATGACTTCCGCAAAACAAATTGCTGATGAAATGGAAATAAGTAATGATTTTGAGCCTTTGTGTTCGGTAAGAATTAGATGCAAAAGTAAACTATTCGCTTATGAAGGAACCGATACTCCTATTGAAGACCCATAAAAAAATCTGAAATTGAGGTGTTTAATTATCTTGTCGATATATGCCAAAATTCAGTTACCAAGAGGTTTAAGCAATTAAACGAACATAGTAATGTTTTTCAATCTTTGTATGATATTCCTGCCTTAACTGAAGTAAACTCAAGCACTGTCTTTAACTACTGCAATGTTTTACATAATCATTTAACTGATGATATAGAGTTAAATAATTTATTTAACGAATTGTTAATTTTTAGGAATATCGTAAAAAAGAGGGGATGAAAGCTGTTGATATTTTAAATCAAGAATAAGAATAACTTAGTTGAAGTGTTTCCAAATATCTATATTTGTTTAAGAATTCTTTTAACTTTGCCGATAACAGTTGCTAGTAGTGAACGCTCGTTTTCAAAATAAAAAATTATAAAAACTTAAGAGCGCCTTTCAAATTTAGCAATACTGGCAATTGAAAATGAAATTGCTTCTGATATTGATTATAATGAATTAATGATTTAGCAAAATTAAAGGCAAGGCGTGTCAAATTTTAAAAGAAAATACTTAATTCTTGTCATATTAAATATTTGTAAATATTATTAATGAATACGTATATTTAATGCATATGCAGTAGCGAATCCAGAACTTGACTTTTGGGGGGGGGGGGGGGCTAAGATTTTTCAAAGTGTTATTCGAGACCAATAAAAAATTTACAATTGCAATATTTAATTGTGAATGTCAGTGTTTTTTTTGTTTTTTTTAAAGGGGGGGGGGGGGGCTTTAGCCACCTTTTATTTCAGTAAAAATTCAAATATGTATATATATATTTACATATATGAAATTTATCTTTAAAAAATACTAAATGTTCTCTGAAACAGAATTTTCATTTTTGATGTATTTTGTTTTTTCTATTTCTGCTGGTTCATCTAATTCCTTAAATAGTGGGGCCTTGGATCAACATATGCAGGGTTCGTTCAGGCAGAGAGTTTGAAACCGTTCAAAAATTCATTTTAATCAGTAAATCTCGCTGTAATTAATCCTAGTGTGTAAACAATGGCAGTAGAGCAATAATCCAAAGCTGGCAAATCTATGACTACTAAATTAATTTATCAGTTCTACAGTTCTTGTTTAGTGTAAATTAAACATACTACAGAGTGCTTTTTTATTGTCGCCTGTCAGTTAGGATATCATGAATTGATCAGCAGAACAAATCCATTCTATATTCAACTGTTTGTAGCTAACATAAATAGTAACTGAAAATGTAAAAAATATTAACATATTTAAATATCTAGCCTCGAAAATATTGTTTATGCATTGCACATACAACTGATCATCTATCGGACATAAATGATGTTGCAACAGTTTCGAGGGAACCCCTAATTTTGACTTGCCCAAAGCCCCAAACAGTCATGATCGGGGCCTGCCCCATAGACTTAATATATTTAAATTCTCTTGGATGGTCTTGTACATTAACCATTTGCTTGATCCCAACAAAAAGTTTAGTGTAGCATCACTACATGATACAGATATAGAATATTGAATGTGGACTTCCTGCTAATATTTTTTTCTTGAGATATGCTGATAAGACACACAGACAAGCAGACAGACACCACACAGATCAACCACTAAAAACATGATTTTCAGATTCTGGAGACCTCAAAACATGTAAATATAACAAAAACTCAATTTCCAAAATTTCACCCCAAAATAAAACTTTCTCTACTATATATATGGGTAAGAGAAAGTAATTATAGTTAGTATGTTGATTTTCTTATGCTAGTAAACATTTGAGCAGCAATGATGTCATATGGGTGACAGATTAATGCTTGCCTCAGGCGGCAAAATATCTAGCACCGGCCCTGCAGTTAGCAATACTAAAAGACCCCTGGGCCTTAAAGGTGCACCACTAGTTTAAAGCATATGCAATAATCCTATATAATAACAAAGCTAACTTCATCTATCCTACGAAAATAATTTAGCATGAGCCATTTCAAAATAGATTTTTCAAATGCTGTCTTTTTTCTTTTTTTAAAAATTAAATTAATATAAACTTTACATTGTTTTCTGCATGTAGTTTTTTCCTAATTTGAGTACCTTATGGTAGATGCAACGCATACTACATTCGTTGTTTCCCCATACATATTCTCACACAAATACCTTAATTTTATTTTATTTTATTTTATTTTATTTTTTTTTTTTACCTTTGGAGGCTTAATATAATTTTTTTCCCATATTTATAGTTACTTTTTCTTTATATATTAAAAACATTCAAAATTTGAAATTTATTTTATAATTTATCATTTTTTAATTATAAGAACAAAATTAAACTAGACATTGTTTGCAAAATATTATTTAACAAACTGTTGCCTTTATGTTTAAAAGCTTCTCCCGCTGTTGGCATTCAGTAGTAACATCTGCAATCACAACTGCAATGTTCAAACTAGTAAAGTTATTTTTTTTATTTTTTTTACATTTAATAACTATTACAGTGTATTAATTACTAATTTACTTTGGATGTTTGATTTTATTTTTTTCTCATATCAAGACATTTGCATAAATAATTGTAGCAAAATTTGCTGTTAACTACTACCCGTGGCAGTAAAAACAAGGTTTCGTCAGCTGTTATGTGAATTTTTTGTCATGCATATATTCTGGGTGTGTAAGAAGATTCCATGTACCAGATGAAGCTTTTATCTAAAGCAGCCAGCTTTGTTTTTTTCCACAATATACAAGACATACCCCGGATCAAGATTTCTGCAAAGGTGTTGGTACGAATTTTGCCCAGGTTATCAATCAATGAAAGAACTGAATAAAAGTGTAAAATGGAAAGAAAAATGCATGAAACATTTCCTGAAGTCTTTAACAGAAAATATTATAAGTAAATAAATACAAAAGGTACAGCTTTAATATGGGAAGTCCTTGACAACTTGGCCATTTTTGTGATGAATTGAAATGACTATCGCAATTGCGTAACTAAAGATCTTGGAAGAAATGTCTGAGCTACTTTGATGCCCAATTTCAAATTTTGCCAAAGGGGATACCAAAGTTGTTCAGTTTCCGTTAAAAAAAAAAAAAAAAAAACCCTCATAAATTAGATATAAAGTATCATTAAAAATGAAAATTATTGTAAGCTAATGCCAAATATCTCTATGAAAACATTTATCTCCACATAAATTCCTGATCTAAAAAAATGCACCAACTTTCATAGTGTAACTATTTTCTTTTCTTTTTTCTCTGTAATTTTTTTTTATTATTATTCACACAAAATTAGAAATACTAATATCTCCCAGAGGTCAAAACTTGACCAGTTTTTTAAAGTAAGCATTTGAATAATAAATACTGAAGTTCAACATTTCTTTGTAAACAATATTCACAGCACTTTAATCTACACTTAAAAAAAAAAATTATTAGCATTTTTATTTACATGAAGATTCATATCTGTATGGATTTCTCTATTTACCTCAATTTGCCTCTGTTATGCTCAGAACCCATAACATTCCTTTTTCTCAAAATTAAAAAGAATTTTAATTTCCAAAAATCAAATTTGCCCTAAAATTTTGGAAAATTCGAAAACTTATTCTTAAAAAAAAAAAAAATGGTATTTAGGAAATAACACCAATATTCCAAAAATCTAAGCGATTCAAAAATATAAATTTTCTAATAAAACTATTTCTATGGCCAGATATTGATTGGCCATTTGAATGGAATTAAAATTAAATTTTTTCATAACTCAGATTTTTAAAATGGAGTATTTAAATATTTTAGAACTTAAATTGCAAAAGTTATCATTCTATTGCATTAAAAAAAAAAAATTTGATCACGATTTTATTTATTTCCAACGGTCACTTTTATATTTACTTTCCCTTACCCATAAGGTAGAGAAAGTATTGTTTTTGGGTCGAATTTTCGAACGCGAGATTTTGTTATATTTACACGTTATGAGGTCTCCTGAATACGAAAATCATGTTTTTAGCAAATGGTCTGTGTGTATGTCTGTGTGTGTCTGTCTGTTATCAGCATATCTCAAAAACAAATCATGGCAGAAAGTTCAAACTTGGTATTCTAAATGTGTATCATATAGGGATGCTACAGTAAGATTTTCGTTAAGATCAAGCAAATGGTTCGTGTACAGGGACAATCAAGAGAATTCTAATACATTACATCTATGGGGGAAATTGCAGGAAAGTAGAGTTTAACGTCTATAGAATGCACTAAACCAAATGAAACGAATACATATTTTTTGTAATAGAGATAGTTAACTGGGAAAAAAAAATTTGTGTATGTAGGAGCCTCGCCTCCCCCCCTGGGGGGGGGGGGGGGAAGTCCCCCCTTGAGGGGAGTAAATTTTCATGATGGGTATCTTTCAAAAGAGCTCGCCAATACCTTTAAAACGAATGGTTGAACCATCGATCTGCGATAATTTAAAGCAAAGTTATCGATTTTTTTTTTTTTACTTAAAAAAAAAAAAAAAATTTTTTTTTTTTTTTTTTTTTTTTTTTTTTTTTTAATTTTGAGAATAGACTTTTTTTTTTATATTTGGTGTAAAACTACTTCTCTAATATGGAAATCGTCTGCATTATCATAAAAGATAATTTTTTTAAATAATAATTTTAATAAATTATTTTTTAAAAACAGAATTATTTTTTAAGGGGGTATTCTGGTTTAGAAATTGAAAAAAATCATTTTTTTTTTTTTTTTTAACATATTTTCATAGTGTAACCCTGTAAAAATATGTTCCTAAAAGGATTTTTCGAAATTCGAATTATTTTCGGAGTTACAGCTTATTTTGTCACGCGCCGACAAAGCCGGTCGGCAACGCGGCCAGAGCGCCAGCTAACAATAGACGGTCAGTACACTCTGACTACCAGAAGAAAATCAGAGTCACGAAAAATCTTTTGTACTCGAAGTTTATTTCTCGAAAGTATTAACTACTCGGGACCTGGGTAATGTTTCTTATGGATTTTGTTTAAATAAATTCACACTACGTGTTCTAGTTTAATTTCAATCACCACACCGTACAGACGTAAGTTCTCTATAAATAGTGAAGTGAAAAAATATATTTCTAGTGTAAAATTAAATTAATCAGTGCAAAATGGACAGAAAATATAGTCGACGTACAAGTTTTCGTGTCTGTAGAACGAGAAAAAGGAAACTTCCACCTAATCGGGGTCCCAGGAAGTTGGATAGTAGTTTTACGAGTGCTTCTGCAGCTAAACTTCACAAGTCGACAACAGAAGATGTTATTATTGAAAATGCTTATGGGTATTGTATCTTAGAATTTTTTTCAGTTTTCACGGCTTTATCTTCAGTAATTGTGTGTGCGACATGTAAAAAAAGTATAAAATTTTCGCGAACTGCACCTCGTGGAGTAGGATTCAAGATCACATTGAAGTGTAGTTGTCCAGATGTACAGTCGGTCAAAAAAAAAATGAAACACCCCCACCTATCTCATCAGTAAATTGTTGCAGAAAGACACCGAAGGTACCATTCGTCAGGGAATTTTGTTCTCTTTTAAGCTAATTGGAAAAAAATAGCTTAAGGGGTCGTCTTCATATTGAAATCGTGTCAAAATTTTTTCAATGGTAACATATAATTTTGATTTCGGATATCGATTCTACAGTCAATTTCATCCCCAGATATAAATTTGAAAGTAATATGGTGTATAAGTTTAGGAGTTATACACGTCTAAACTTTCGAGCTTCTAATGTTAAAGTCTGATTACGCATTTATATTCATATTTTTATTTTTTTTTACCTGGGTTTTTTTCTGATGTTAATAACAGGTTTTCCAAACATATTTATGAGTTTCATTAAGATTTTAATATTTTTTATCTATAGAATAAAAATTATTAAATTAATATTTTAAAAAATTATGTATTGTGACCTATAATTTTTCTAACAGATATCGATTTCTAGCACTTTAAAATACGCGTATGCAAACTTGCAGCTCATTGGGCCAAATAGTTCTCGAGATATTCCAGAAAAACGATCGGAGATCAAGTTTGGGGGCCATATAACGATTACAAACTGTATTTACAAGTAGCATTCACAACAATCAATTTTGAATTTTATTGCAGACGATATTAAGAAAAAAAAGTTTTAATTCACTTTCATATATTTGTAATTATTTCAACAATGTTTTTTTTTTTTTTTTTTTTTTTTCAGCTGAAATGAATTGGAATTTAATTTTGAAATAAATTGTATTATAGTATTAGACATGTGTGTAAATTGAAATACAAGAGCACATTGGAGAATTGCATGCAATTTAAAAATGCAGTTTAGCATTTATTTATTTATTTATTTTAATTTATCTCTTTCCTTACTATATTGTATAATGTTTTCGTAATTTTCTTTAGAAGAATTGTGATTTCTAATTTCTATAGTCGCTATTATTAATAGTGTTGGAAATATAAGTTAACCAATTAAAACAATATAATATTATTATAGAATAAATTATTTTTTTGAGTTAGACAGAACTTCATAGCTGAGAGATCAGATTTTTACTTTCCGAACACACATATGTAAAGGAAGTATTGTAATCGTGACAAAAAATCCGACCTTTCAGATTATGGGATTTCTATACTTTTGAATTACACTGAATTCATTTTTACTAGTTTTCGATTATGAATTGGTGTATGTGTGTGAGTGAATACGATAGCGCCTAAATCCTCTGTTCAAATAAGTTGAAATATAGTAAGTATATGTCGCCATAGCATGATCACTGTTGATTTTGGTGAATCTAGCACATAAAATTACTTTTTACAGGCACAAAAAAGAGAAATATTCTTTATCGTTATAGCCTATAGGTCAAGTTTTTCAAACTACGATAGTGTCTATACACCATTTTCTTTTGAGCTAATACGCGTGTTATAAATGTCCGTCGCACAAAGTGTATAGATCTTGATGTATCTAGCATTTATAGTTTTTCACAGGGACACAACAAAAAATTATTTATCATTATTGTCTATGGATCCAAATAAAATAAAATGCGATAGCAGTTAAACGCCTCATTCGTTTGAGTTAAAAAACTTTTATACATGTTAATAACCACCCTCGCACAAAGTGTATAGATTTTGATATATCTACCATGTATAGTTTTTTTTCTTTTTACAAGGACAGAAAGAAAAATTGTCATTATGGTTTATGGGCCCAAACGTTTTAAAATGCGATAGTATCTAAACACCTTATTCTGTTAAACTGAAAATTTATGCACATGTTATACATTACCGTCGCACGAATTGTATAGATTTTGGTAAAGATAGCTTTTATAGATTTTTACAGGAACACGACAAAAAAATATATATCATTACGATTTATGGTTTAAAATTATATGAAGTGCAATAGCGTAAAATTAAGCAAGAGGAGAAAATACTTGTAATATTTGAATGTGTAATATTTTACCATAACCTCACATAAGGCAGCTCACAACACGGTAACAATACATTTTTTAAATACTTTTAGTCAACTGTTTCAGGTCACTACTGCCTTCGGCAGCGTTTATATGATTCAACAGAAAATTTATTTAACTAACTTTCCGACTAGATAGACATTTTAAACTCTCAGAATTGTTCAGAACACGGCGAAAATGCATTTTTGAAATATTTTTAACCAACCGCTTCGGGTTCCTGCTTCCTTCGAAAGCGTTACCAGTACGAAGCTTGCAATCAATTTTTCACTAACTTTCCGACTAGCTAGACATTTGAAACTTTCAGGATAGCCCAGAACACGGTGACAATACTTTTTTTAATACTTTTAGTCAATTGCTTCAGGTCACTAGTGCCTTCGGCTGTATTTATATGATTCGATAGAAAATTTATGTAACTAACTTCCTGACTAGCTCGACACTTGAAACTTTCACATTAGTTCAGAACACGGCGAAAATACATTTTTTAAATACTTTTAACCAACTGTTTCGGGTTCCTGCTGCCTTCGGCAGCGTTACAAGTACAAAGCTTGCAATCGAATTTTCATTAACTTCCGGACTAGCTAGATATTTGAAATTTTCAGGATAGCTCAGAACACTGTGACAATACATTTTTTTTTTTTTAACTTTTAGTAAACTGTTTCAGGTCCCTACTGTATTCGGCAGCGTTTATATGATTCAACAGAAAAATTATTTAACTAACTTCCCGACTAGCTAGACATTTGAAATTTTCAGGACAGCTCACAACACGGTGACAATACATTTTTTAAATACTTTTAGTCAACTGTGTCAGGTCACTATTGCTTTCGGCAGCGTTTATATAATTCAACAGAAAATTTATTTAACTAACTTTCCGACTAGCTAGACATTTTAAACTTTCAGAAATGTTCAGAACACGGCGAAAATGCATTTTTTAAATATTTTTAACCAACTGCTTCGGGTTCCTGCTGCCTTCGACAGCGTTACCAGTACGAAGCTTGCAATCAAATTTTCACTAACTTTCCGACTAGCTAGACATTTGAAACTTTCAGGATAGCCCAGAACACGGTGACAATACTTTTTTTAATACTTTTAGTCAACTGCTTCAGGTCCCTACTGTGTTCGGCAGCGTTTATATGATTCAACAGAAAAATTATTTAACTAACTTCCCGACTAGCTAGATACTTGAAACTTTCAGAATAGTTTAGAACACTGTGAAAATGCATTTTAAATATATTTCTAACAAATTGTTTCGGGACCCTGCTGTCTTCGGCAGCGTTACCAGTACAAAGCTTGCAATCAACTTTTAACTAACTTCCCGGCTAGATAGCCATTTGAAATTTTTATAATAGCTCAAAACACGATTGCAAGGAATATTTTTAATACTCTTTTCCAATTGCTCCGGGTTCCCGCTGCTTCAGTAGCGTTTATATGATTCAACAGAAAATTTAAAAACATGGCATTTAAAAGTTCTTTTTATCTTGTAATTATTTTTATTAACTTCGATCCTTGTTTGTTTGTTTGTCCAGTACAAATCTTGCAATCGATTTTTAACTAACTTCCCGACTAGCTAAACATTTGAAACTTTCAGGATAGCTCAGAACACGTTTACAATACATTTTTTTTTATCACTTTTAGT
The DNA here is from genome assembly GCA_963930645.1 of Salticus scenicus. Taxonomy (NCBI): domain Eukaryota; kingdom Metazoa; phylum Arthropoda; class Arachnida; order Araneae; family Salticidae; genus Salticus; species Salticus scenicus. The sequence continues at coordinate 353,317,396 of OZ005649.1, read as the reverse complement.
CAATTGTTTCAGATCCTTACTACCTTCGGCAGCGTTTATATGATTCAACCGAAAATTTATTTAACTAACTTCCCGACAAGCTAGACATTTGAAGCTTACAGAATAGTTCCGAACACGACGAAAATACATTTTTTAAATACTTTTAGTCAATTGTTTCTGGTTCCTGCTGCCTTCGACATCGTTACCAGTACAAAACTTGCAATCGCTATTTAACTAAATTAACGACTAGCTAGGCATTTGAAAATTTCAGGATAGCTCAGAACACGGTAATAATATATATATTTTTTTGTTGCAATTGTCATTTAAAGGGTTAACAGTGACAACGAATTTTGATGACGATGGGGATAATTCCATACGTTTAAGCATACTCAAAAGCACTTGACTTAACGCAAAACTTTCATGAAATCCTTATATCAGTTTCCGAATAAACCCAATGTATTTCATTTGTTGCCATTGGCCGAAAAGGGGTTAACAGCCAACGCAAATTATTCTGAAGATGGAGGTAAGTCTAATATTCCGAAAACACTTAACCCGAAACTTTTACCAAAATCCCTAGAATCATTTTCGAGTAAACCCAACTTCTGCTATGTATTGCAATTGGCCGGTAAAGGGTTAATTGTAAACGCAAATTTATCTGATGATGAAATCCAATTGTTTTTTTTCTCGTAAAAAAGCCCTAACATCGAATTTTCATAAAAATCGCTTAGTAGATTTCTGTGTAAAGCCAATTTCTGACACACGTTGCAATTGTTGTTTAAAGGGTTAACAGCGACAACGAATTTTTATGACGATGGGGATAATTCCATTTGTTAAAGCATCCTCAAAAGCACTTAACGCAAAACTTTCATGAAATCCTTATATCTATATCAGTTTCTGAATAAACCCAATGTATTTCATTTGTTGCCATTGGCCGATAAGGGGTTAACAGCCAACGCAAATTATTCTGAAGATGGTGGTATATCTAATATTCCGGAAACACTTAACCCCAAACTTTTATCAAAATCCCTAGAACCATTTTCGAGTAAACCCAAATTCTGCTATGAATTGCAATTGGCCGGTAAAGGGTTAACTGTAAACGATGATTTATCTGAAGATGAAATACAATTGTTTTTTTCTCATGAAAAAGCCCTAACATCGAATTTTCATAAAAATTGCGTAGTCCATATCCGTGTAGAGCCGATTTCTGAGATACGTTACAATTGTCTTTTAAAGGGTTAACATCGACAACGCATTTTTATGACGATGGGGATAATTCCATTCGTTTAAGCATACTCAAAGGCACTTAACGCAAAACTTTCATGAAATCCTTATATCTATATCAGTTTCTGAATAAACCCAATGTATTTCATTTGTTGCCATTGGCCAATAAGGGGTTAACAGCCAACGCAAATTATTCTGAAAATGGTGGTATGTCTAATATTCCGAAAACACTTAACCCCAAACTTTCATCAAAATCCCTATAATCATTTTCGAGTAAACCCAACTCCTGCTATTTGTTGCAATTGGCCGGTAAAGGGTTAACTGTAAACGCTAATTTATCTGATGATGAAATCCAATTGTTTTTTCTCATGAAAAAGCCCTAACTTTAAACTTTCATAAAAATCGCTTAGTCCATATCCGTGTAGAGCCGATTTCTTACATACGTTGCAATTGTTTTTTTAAAGGGTTAACATCGACAACGCATTTTTATGACGATGGGGATAATTCCATTCGTATAAGTATACTCAAAGGCACTTAACGAAAACTTTCATCAAAATCCTTATATCAGTTTCCGAATAAACCCAATTTATTTCATTTGTTGCCATTGGCCAATAAGGGGTTAACAGCCAACGCAAATTATTCTGAAGATAGTGGTATGTCTAATATTCCGAAAACACTTAACCCCAAACTTTCATCAAAATCCCTATAATCATTTTCGAGTAAACCCAACTCCTGCTATTTGTTGCAATTGGCCGGTAAAGGGTTAACTGTAAACGCTAATTTATCTGATGATGAAATCCAATTGTTTTTTCTCATGAAAAGCCCTAACTTCAAACTTTCATAAAAATCGCTGCATAGTCCATATCCGTGTAGAGCCGATTTCTTACATACGTTGCAATTGTCCTTTAAAGGGTTAACAGCGACAACGAATTTTTATACACGATGGGGATAATTCCATTCGTTTAAGCATCCTCAAAATCACTTAATTAAAACCTATCATAAAATCCTTACATCAGTTTCCGAATAAACGAAATTTATTTCATTTGTTGCCATTGGCCGAAGAGGGGTTAACAGCCAACGCAAATTTTTCTGAAGATGGTGGTAAGTCTAATATTCGGAAATGACTTAACCCCAAACTTTCATCAAAATACCTAGAACCATTTTCGAATAAACCCAACTTTTGCTATGTATTGCAATTGGCCGGTAAAGGGTTAACTGTAAACGCTAATATATATGAAGATGAAATTCATTTTTTTTTTCTCATGAAAAAGCCCTAACTTCAAACTTTCATAAAAATCGCTTTGTGCATATCCGTGTAAAGCCGATTTCTGACATATGTTGCAATTGTCCTTTAAAGGGTTAACAGCGACAACGCATTTTTATGACGATGGGGATAATTCCATTCGTTTAAGCATACTCAAAGGCACTTAACGCAAAACTTTCAGCAAAATCCTTATATCAGTTTCCGAATAAACCCAATTTATTTCATTTGTTGCCATTGGCCGATAAGGGGTTGACAGCCAACGCAAATAATTCTGAAGATGGAGGTAAGTCTAATATTCCGAAAACACTTAACCCCAAACTTTCATCAAAATCCCTATAATCATTTTCGAGTAAACCCAACTCCTGCTATTTGTTGCAATTGGCCGGTAAAGGGTTAACTGTAAACGCTAATTTATCTGATGATGAAATCCAATTGTTTTTTCTCATGAAAAAGCGCTAACTTTAAACTTTCATGAAAATCACTTAGTCCATATGCGTGCAGAGCCGATTTCTGACATATGTTGCAATTGTCCTTTAAAGGGTTAACACCGACAATGCATTTTTATGACGATTGGGATCATTCCATTCGTTTAAGCATACTCAAAGGCACTTAACGCAAAACTTTCATCAAAATCCTTATATCAGTTTCTGAATAAACGCAATTTATTTCATTTGTTGCCATTGGCCGATAAGGGGTTAACAGCCAACGCAAATTTTTCTGAAGATGGTGGTAAGTCTAATATCCCGAAAACACTGCTTAACTTTCATCAAAATCTCTATAATCATTTTCGAGTAAACCCAACTTCTGTACACACACACACACTTCAATAAAATAGAGACGCGTTTTTTATAGTCTGTTACCTAGGGGAAAAAAAGCATAACAGAAATCTAATTTCAATAAAAATCTTCTGAAAATGCGATAAAAAAACATCAATTTTGAATCCCGGTGCCCCCCCCCCCTCTCCTTCACACACACAGGTGTTATCAGACCCTCCTGTGTTAACCTTTTTGGACAGAATATTTTTTATAGTTCAAAATTTCCACATTAATATGCTCATTGAAATTATATTCCTTTTGATGTATTTAGAGATTTGTAGATGAATGAAAGTCATTGAATAATAGAAGAGAGCTATAATAAATTCGTTGAATCTGACCTAAATGAAAAAAAAATAAACTTGGAGATAACCCCCTAAAGAAAAACCTTAAATATCTCAGGAACTAATGTTGGTATCTTCGTGCAAATTTGTATCTAGGCTATTTTGATGCTGTAGAATTGTTTTCTGTCGTCAAATTAGTGGGTTAACATTCGAATTTTCAAAGTTAGACCCATTTTTAATATGTAGAAGACCCCCAGAGTCATGTTTTCCTACATGCAATAAAAGTAGACATAAATTCCTGACGTTTGGTGCCTATTGCATGTTTCTGCGATAATTAGGTAATGAGATAGGTGGGGGTGTTTCGTTTTTTTTTTGACCGACTGTACATTATATTGACTCTGCACCATTTATAAATAAAGCTTATAAAATAAACCGTAGACTAGTTGTTGTAATGAGACTTTTAGAGTTGGGAGAGAAGGTATAAATATATTTTGTAGCATGATGGATATTTGTCAGGGGCTGTCAATATCTATGTATTATCTTTGTATGGAGCATTTATATAAGGCTGCATCCTCAGTATACGAGTCTCTAATTTCAAAAGCTGTTGAAGAGGAAAAAGAACTGACGAAAGAGCGTGAACTGCATACAAATCCCACACATCTTACTGTGTCAGGTGATGGGACCTGGAAAAAGCGCGGTTTCAACTCACTGTTTGGAGTTACTACACTTAATCGAAAATACAGTAAAAATGTACTTAATACTGTCGTAAAATCAAGCTTCTGCCAAGGTTGTAATTTATGGAAAGGTAAGAAAAATTCAGACATTGAAGTTTATAATGATTGGTATGAAGAGCATCAAGACATATGTACCATCAACCATAAACAGGCATGAAAGTGCAAATTGGTCAAAAAGGCTGAACTTCTGCGCGACACAAAAGTACCGCAATATAACTGTGTACACGACATGTATAAGTTGTAAGTATGACTAATTAATATACAGTCGAACCCCAATATAGTGAACCGTCTGCGGACATGGCAATAAGTCCACTATAACCAATGGTTCACTATATCCAAATTCCTTGAAAAAAGGTTTTTTTTAATATGACAATAGTTTTGTTAGAAATAAAGATTGCGATATAATATAAATTGCTTATAACTATTTAATTACTCAAATAAAGATTAGTTCAAATATTGAAACGATTTCAAAATATTTAATGCATGCAAAATTCCTTAAAACTTAAAATACTTAATATATTTTTTTACAAATTTAAAAAGGCAAAAAAAAAAAAAAAAAAAAAAAAAAAATTAAACCTTCTTCTATGAGCTTGAAATTAAAAATAAGCTACAGGCAATAGCAAAAATCCTTAATTAAAATTAAATATTTTCATAAAATGGCAGAAAAAAAAGCTACATATTTTATCTACAATAAAGATATATCTGAGAAACTATTTATAAATTAACTATTTATTTATAAATAATTTTAGCTAAATTTGAAGAATTGTAAGAAATGTGTGCAAATTTTAAGTAAAAATAATGAATACAATTTATATACATAAAAAAGTAAAAAAACAAAAAATAATAAAAGAAGAGAATTTCAATACTGTTAAATATTTGAATCAAAATAAAAGTATTTTTTTTAGAATATTTATGGTTTTCTTTTTCTCTTTTTAGCAATTTTTTCTGCCAACTGTTCTAATTTCCTCTTACGAGCAAGTCTTAGTTTTTTTTCAGCAGCTTTAACACAATTAATAGCCTTTTTTCTAGATATCTCTTGTCTTTCCAAAATTTGTAACTTTTCCTTTTTGGCCAGTTTCTCTTTAATTTTAATATCCAACTCTTCTTTATACCGTCTATAGGAACTCCTTAAATTACTGCATAATGATGTCTGCACTGGAGTATGTAAACAATCATCACGCTTGAAATAGTCCACAGCAGACTTTTCACTTTTCAAAAGTCTATATTTTACAGTTTGCAAAGCAGATAAAGTCTCTATGCTCATACGGCCAGATTCTTGATCCAGTATAGCACTCATTGAGCTAAAGGCGCTCTCTACTTGAGGGCCATGAAAGCAACTTAAAATAGTTTTTATCATTTTTGATAAGGCTGGATACTTGCCAGTTTGAAAAACAAATGCCCACCACATATCAATCCTAATTAATTCACCATTATTTGATGGAGAAGGTAAATTATTGTCCACTTGATATCGATGGACTTCTAAATCATACTGTGATCTATCATCAGCATTCAAAACATTTCTAATTAATTCAGGGAGTTTTTTAAACCGGGCTAATGTTGTGTGGTGACCTCTTGCAGTAGGGTCAATGGCTGACATGCATTTCAGAACAGGACTTCTAAGGGGCAAAGTTTTTTGCAAATACTTTGCACAGTGAATAAATGCTGTTTTAGCATTTTGCAAAAATTCCGTAATGTAAATGTCACTAGCTTTTTTTGAGATGATTGATGTGGCATAACTGCCCAAGTACATTTGGACTGTGGGCAAAAGGCAGTCATCTCCAAAATCCAAGTTCAAGATTTCGATCATCTGCTTAGTCTGTAATATTTGCGGTTTAACAAATAGTGACAGAAAATCTATAAAAAGTTGTCTTTGTTCGTCATATAGTTTATGTATCTGAGGTTCTTTCATTTGGAAAATACACACATATTTCTTCAGCATAGGAAGAGAAGATGCATAAAAATGCATAATTAAGAGTAGTTTCTTCCTGAAAGAAAATAATTTTGCAGCAATTCGGTCTTTTCTTTTCTTTCCATCTTCCGTGAGGTTCTTTTTTTGCAGATATTTATGAATGTCTTTAATTTGCTGTTTTCCCTCAGAAGTCACATCTCTTTGTTTGTAAATGCTCACACATACACTAAAATTAGATAGTCTATCCGTTTCCTTTAAAAAACAAAAATAAAATATTGTGAAGCAATCCAACATTTGTAAAGTATTTGAGAGTAATGTCATAAACGGACAGCCAACGATGCTTTATAAGATTTTCAACAGCACAGTACTTAATGCCTAAAATCAAACAAAGCTCTTGAAGCTTTTCACAGAGATCTGCAGACCACTTAAAATCAGTGTAAAGATCCTTATAAAAACTTTCAACAAATCCACAAAATGGTTTGCAAAAGATCTTAGATGAATTGTGGATATGATGGCATGAGTCACCATCTATATCCAATAAATGTGGCGCTTTTCCTTGATGAATTCTGGTCTCTAAACCAGATTTGGATCCCCTCATGACACTACAGGAATCCATTAAAATGGAAACCAAGTTTTGAAATGGAATTCCATTTTTTTCAAATAGGTTGATAATTTCTGAACAGTTGTTCAGCAGTAACTCTGCTCAAACTTATTGAAGCTAAATGATCTATAACAACTTTTTTGCTGTTAGGACAAAAGTAGCTAGCTTAAATACATAGCACCCTCATTTTGTTGGTGCTTGTAGCCTCATCAATGTTCAATGAAAATTTAAAGTTTTTTAAATTATTTATGGTGTCATCAAAAAAAGTTTTGGCCATCCCAAGTTTCATTTTATATGAAGCTGTAGTGCGCGACATAGATAAACGTGACAAAGCCTTTTTGTCAGATGCCATGGCTTTGCTTAAGTTAATTAACACAGGTGCAGCAGTAAAAGGGATATTGTTCTGTGCCAACACTCCAAGCAACATTGCTTCCAGACTAGCAACTCTGTCAGGGAGAGAGATGTTTTGGCAAACTGCAACTGTTTCTTGATTTTGCTGAGTATTTCCAAGAAAGTCCGAAGGCAAAGTGAAATTCTTTTTCTTTATAAATACTTTTTCAGCATGCTTGTCTCTCTTAACGTGATTTTTAATCGCCGTCAAACCTTTGGAGCCATAATAAATAAAATCAGCGCACAATGTGCACTTAACTTTTCCACTCACATTGATTTTCACAATTGAATCTCCGATGGTCACTGAACATTCTTCATCATCTTTTCCCTTAATTATAACAGTCTCATTCAGCCACGCGAATTTAAATTTATTTTTTTCCTTACTATCGATTTCACGGGCTTTATGCTCGTCATTAATAGTCAATATATCCATTTTTAAAACAACATTCTGCGATGTAACTTACAAAAAAAGTAACGAAAGCACGTGTTCAATAAATTGCCGATACGATAGGATTAGCCAATTCCGCTACCGCTCCTTTGAAAACGTAAACAAAACGCTGAAAGTTGTAGTTAAGTTCTTTGGTGCTCTTTCGCTGCAGGGAGGAAGCAGCGCGTTGCGTGTATATCGTGTGCGTCACGAAATTAGCTCCGCCTTCCTCCGTAAGCTTCGCCAATTGCAACAAAGGGTGAAACGCTCGCGAGCGATGGATTGCTAATCGGAAAAAAGCGGTGTGAAAAGCCGCTTGCGTTCCCGGTACTAAGCATAGTGTCGTTCGATTACCCCCCCCCCATAAATTTTGGTCGCAATTTCTCATCGGATTTGCATTGATCTCAGAAACAGCCGAAATGGATTAAAAAAAGGCGGATAGGCGGAAAACTTTCAAGCCTGCATAAAGGAAGTGCCAGGAAAATGGAAGTGGATTCTGTAATTGAAATGTTCAGTTGTTCGGAGGAAAAACATGGGGTAAAGTTTGTAAAGTATATCGGAGACGGTGACTCTAAATCATTCAAAGGAATTCTTAATATTGACCCATACAAGGGTAAGCCTATAGTCATCAAAAAAGAGTGTGTGGGTCATGTCCAGAAGAGGATGGGAGCCTGTTTGCGAAAAGCAAAAAAAAATAATAATACTGGTATTGGTGGTAAAGGTCCCGGAAAGTTGACAGATAAAGTTATAAATGAGCTCAGTCTTTATTATGGCTTAGCCATTCGAAGAAATCCAGAGTCCGTAGAAAATATGCAAAATGAGGTATGGGCTACTTATTTTCATAAAATTTCTACGGACTCTAATCCACAACATCACTTTTGTCCACAGGGTTCATCAAGCTGGTGTAAGTGGCGGGTCGCTGAAGCTGAAGGTACTCTCGATGAATTTCAACATGAAAACCCTCCGTTAACTGAAGCTGTTCAAAAAGTTATAAAACCAATCTACGAGGACTTATCTTCAGACAGCTTGCTGGAAAGGTGCTTGGGCTCTGAAACTCAAAATAACAATGAATCTTTAAATTCGCTCATCTGGACTTTCGCACCCAAGCATATTCTTGCTGGTACCCATACAATAGAAATTGCTAATTTCATTGAGGTATGTATATTTAATGAACAGTTTTTACCAGTTTTAAAGATTATGTCAAAAATGGGAACAACAATTGGGCCAGAATCCCACGCGTTCGTTAATAGACGCAATCAAGTCTGAATTAACAGGTCCGAGGTACGAGCTTCTGAGGCATCCAAGGAAGCTAGAACTGCTAGATCATCTGAAAGGTAGTCTTTAAACATGACATTTGAAGTGGAGGAAGGTACTTTGTATGGAGCAGGAATCGCTGATTAAAAAAAAAGTAAGTATAACAAGCCATTAAGCGACTCCGGTTGCACGCGACTTGTCCTCAAACTTTAAACGCGTTTTTCTCGGAACTACATTTTCAGAAACGGTGTGCATGATATCTCAAGTTCTACTCAACCGATTCACTTGAAATTTAATACAGATCTTCTTCATACATTATAGTATCGCACTACCAAGAGTTTTTAAAAAAATTTTTCTTTTTTATATTTTAAAAAAATTCCGAACGGCCAAAACACAGGGAAAAAACGAAACATATTTTTCAAAACGCCGCTATTTTGTGAGAATTATTTTTTTTTTTAAATCCTCTTGTAGTGCGATAACTATATCCTTCCTCTTCAAGGATTATTAGTGGTTTTCTATTTCAGGTCACTGGAAGGACTAATATCCTGCACACCAGGACACGCCATTTTTTCAACAGTCCCCACTTTGCCGGCCTGCAGTTTTTTGAAATTTGATTTTTTTTTTTTTAATATTATGCATGTTTTGTATTCTTTAAATATCATTAAAAAACTTATAAAAAAAATGGATAGTAAAAATATTTATTGTTTTTTTTTTATCGCCTCCAGAAAAACACCTAAAATTTGAGCTTATAAACCAGAATACCCCCTTAATAACCGAATTAAATTCTATATAAATATAGGTGCAATAATGAAATGGGGGGGTTGAGGGGGGGGGCGGTAGCCCCCTTTCACACAGAACTAATTTATCATATAAAACTCTTCAGAAGCCTAATATGAATTGTTTAATACAGGTTAACATAACAGTACTCGTTAGCTTACCTTTTAATATGCAACCTGTATTTATAGTATTAAATTTCAGGGTAAGAGAAAGTCGTGTGAGTGACACACCAGATTATTTTTCATAATAATACATATTTTGACTATTTTAAATGAATTTATTTATTATCAATGAAAAGCCTCTTTAAATTGATCAAATTTAGTATCGTATTTCTCAACTTAAAGAAATGAAATATTTTGGCTTTTACTTCAAAAAATCTAACTCTAAAAAGCTGCCTTTTCTAACCCTGTAAATCTCATATTTCACCGGCAGCCATTCTCTCTACAGTCTTGCTTGACTTTCTCTCCAGTAAAGGGGAAAGCATTACCTTCCCGAATTTTCGGGAAAGATCGTTTTGACATTTGGTAACGAGGCTAGCGTCCTGATTGCAGATTGGTCCATGAGAGAGAGAGAGCTCATAGCCCAGCAAATGAGAATTCATTCTGACAAAAAATTTCGGGAGTGAGAGTGAGTCTTCGCAAGGCCGAGGTTTCCCTCGCACCAATCACAGAATTTTTAGTGAGGACGTTGGTCATTTTGTTTGGAGATGCAGCTTGCCGTAGTTAATCTTTTTCTATCTGATCAAAAGGATTTAACCTACATTAAGTTAATGTGAAGATATCGGGATATATGGATTGCAATAGGAATTGTATTCCTTTTGATGTGATTTTCAATCAGGTAGTGAAAATAGTTTTTGGGGTGAAAAAGGACTGACGTCCACACGAGGTCTAGAGGATTATGGATGCTGGTTAGATGATGGCAGATTCCTCTTTGAACGTTTGCCAGCTTATCCGCTTGTATGCATTACGTTTAAGTTAATGGAGTTCCTATAGATTAGACTCACCTGTGCATTCAAAAAATCAAATCTAACAAGTTTAATACGAAGGAGACGATCATGCAAGATTACTAGAAGAGGTTTTTCTCGTTATTTGATATTTTGGGTTTTTTCTAATTTGAGGCTCTAAATTTCAGGGTTTTTACCTTTGAGTCACAATCACCCCTGTTACACTGATCTGAAAGTGAATCTTTAAGGAAAAATGGGTAAAGAAAAAATATCATTGGAAAAAGCGTGAAAAAAAGCTAGAAAAGAGACTAATTGAACAAAAAAGAGACTAAAAGAGACAAATGTGAATAAAAGAGACAAATAGCTAGAATAGCTAGTCACTCCTAGGTCTGTAATAAGTAATAATTTTTGAAAATTTAATGCTTTGATCAATCAGTGAAAATTAATGTTTAATCAAAGTTTGACTTAAAAAAGTAGAATTATTGAATTTAAAGTTACATATGTAAGACAATGAGGTGTAATAAAATGTGCTTTATTTTATTTATCAACACCATAAAAGGCACTTTATCAGCACCGTAATTTTAATACTATTTTTCAATTTAGACTGAACTTTGATTTCAGTAATTCTATTTTATTAAGTTTTCAAATTATTTGAGTAAAATATTGATTCATAACATTTTATCCTTTACTTTATATTCAAATACATTAAAGCACATACCTGTTCTGAAATACTAGACTTTTTATTTGATTCAGGATCACGTCCATCCAGTTTCATTTTTACCCGTTTCCACACATTCGTAGCATATGTATTTCTCTCTTGGACAGCTTGAAAAGAAAAAGGCAATCAGTGCAGAATGGAACTTAAATAAATAAAAATAAAAATATGCATTATTATTGTTGATGGTTTACCTTTTCCTGTGCGAGGATCTCTGATAATGGGTATTTTCTTAGGAGTTCCATATCGAAGTGGAGTTTTGGGCCGTACTGCTCCAGGAGAATGCATAACAGAAGCATCATTATTTGGACAAAGTAAATTTCTTTTTGGATTGCTTTTTTCTAAAAAAATAATATTAATAAATAATCATCTTTAATATTGTTTTTGTATAGTCATTTTACAATACAACATAGAAATTTAAAACTAGTATGTTGTGGCCACCACAAAATATATTTTCTTCTATATTTTTCTATTCAAATTCACATAATTTAAACCAAAATATTTCATCACGAAAAATGTAATTTTACCAGGCCAAAAAAAAAAAAAAAATGTACTTCACAGATGACATTTTAAAATATACTTTTTCTTTTCAGATTTTTTTTTTGTTGTTAAAAATGAAAAATTAAAGACTGTTTCAAATTATCACATATATATAGTACAATCATTCATTGTAAAGATACTGATGAGTGCTTTTGAAAACTGCTCATACTGAAAGTTTATATTCCTTAGGGTTTACTCTTCGTTTGAAAATAAAAATAATATTTTTATAATATAAATATGCACTATGATGCACAACCTGTGGCAATCAAGGGGTTGACTTGTGGTTCTCAAAAATTCTTATAAATTTTAATTTTACTTTCCACTTTTAATTATTCAATTACTTCTATTTAATAGTTATACATAAATCTAATTATATAAAAATTGGGGATTAAAAATTAATTTCAATAACATTTACCTTACTTAAAATCCTTTTTAAACGAACAGATATATTTTGGACCCAATCGGGTCCATCCTCAGTGCTCAATACATGACAACTTCTGTCAGGCTTGTATTTATTTATTTCTCTCATTTTCGGTTTCTTCACTTCGCTTTGTCATCTGGAGATGCTGTTGCTATTCTATTAGTATTATACTGTGTTCTCTTTATGGCGTTACTAGTTGTTAATATTTCGATAGCTTCCCTTTTAAGTGCATAATGATGTGAGTGGAATTGGATTATTTTTTTAAATTTAATAATGTTGGTATTAATGGGTTTAGTATACTAAACACTACTCTACACTCCAAAAATTTTCAGATAATCAGATCAATAAAATCAGTTATAAATTAATGCTACGGTATTTTGCATACTAATTTCGACATTTTAATTACTGTTTGCTATGTTTCCCATAATGAAAATCAATGTTTGCAATTAATTTATCAGTTACATTTTAATAAAATATTAAATAATAATGATAACCAATGTCACATTTATCTTATATATTATAAACACGGGGCTTGATTTTTAGGACCAAAAAAATTAAGCATAGGAAGAAATTAAAAACATTATGAATCATTAACATGATTCATTCATACTTTCAAAGGAAGTGTGATATGATATGAATAAAAAGAAATAATTGAGCAGTAGCTGAGTAATCAAATTGTTTAATAAATATAAACGTTTTCTGTAACAAATCTTTTTAAATATGGTTATTTTCACTATCAGTTACTCTTTTATTTATTCATTTTATTGATATTAATCAATATTGTCGGTCTAAATAAATAAATGAACATAATCTTTCTGTTTTTTAATGACTGATGATAAGCTAAGCAAGATTAATCTAAGTAGTGTTTTAACATAAAATAAAACTCATGTTACAGATACTTAGGATCATACTGTATTACTGACATAAAAATAAATTCTTAATTTTTCAAGATCAATATTCTTCTAAAAATAAAATAAACAATTGATAGGTATTTTTTATTGGATATATGAATTTGATTTATTATAATTATCCAGATGGAAATTGTTTATTTATTTAAACAATTTCAGTCATACTTAATAATATAAGTTTATCGATATATAGAATAAATAAATTTCAGATTTTAATTTCATGCATAAAACATACATATATTTTGCAAATAATTTAGAAGTACAGGAAGTTTTGTTTATGTATGCATGATAATTTCACTTTATTTTACCTGTTTTACATTGCATTGTAGTACAAACATGGAATAAAATGAGCCGGCAGGGAATTAAACTGTGTGTCTAAATTTTGTTTTGATGCTTTATAAAAAATCTTACATATGGTAAAAATTCCTCTGTGCATTAAAATTTAATGAAAATGTTTTGAATTATAAAATTTAAAATTTTGTTTTCTAATGTTTAATTTATATTTTCTTTCATATCTTTTAAAATTATAATCTTATGATACTGATATAAAAATTGCACTTAGAAGTTTAAGAATAATTATCTCAATTTTAACTCTTTAAATGTTATAATAAGAATTTTAAAATCAATATTTAAATAATATTAATTTTAACCTATTAAATATTTTAGCATTCTCCTTCAAATCATTTATTTAGTTATGTTAAAGAAATCATAACACCAGCTTAAAGCGGGAGGTACACTTGTGATTTAGTTTTTAATCACTCTTTCTTTTTGTATTCCTCCCCCCTCCTCAGTTAACTTTTCGAGATGCTATTCTTCACAGGTAATATACATTTGAATGAATAGTAAACATGTAATTTTACCATAAAGCAGAAAGCGACGTCTTGTCACCAACTTTCGAAGGATAGGTGGTTTTTCAATGTAGTTAGCGATAGAGTTCTTACTGAATTGACTTTTCTAGTTGGCTAGGGATGTTGGAAATGTCAGACTAAATGCATTAACATTTAAAATACCTTATAAAAAAACTTTTCCATTTATTTGGCTTATTAATTTCAAACACTCCGTGTTCATCTTCAGAGCCAATAACTAAACGTCGTCGTTCTTCTGATGTTTACTCTGCTGGGGAATGTTGTGGTTGCCGTTTTGCTTCACTTCACAATCTTTCAGTAGCTGTTGCCAGGCAGTGGGGATGAGATAGTGCTCTCTATCGTTTACAGCATTATTGTTAGTTATAATTTAGAGGGCCTCCCGTTTTAGTGCATAGCTATGGTTATTGTAAGGGGCTATTTTTTTTTTTATGTTAATGGAGTTAATATTTATAGGGTTATTGTTATGGGTGGTGGAGAAAGCTGTAGAGGATTTTCCAATTGCATTTGCAGACTCGGTGACTTTGCCAACGAATATTATGCGAGAAGTGCCTAGCTGGTTGTCAGCCAGGGTAGCTCAGTGGTAGAGCATCCGTGCGTTAAGCAGAGGTGCCCGGGTTCGATTCCCGGCTCTGGTATTTTTCGTATAGTTGGTAATAAATAAAAATTATCAACCTTTACACTCCAATTTGATTTAAATAAATATTCACGGTTGATGAATTCATGAATAAAAATTTCTAAATTTAATAAACTTATTTGGTTAATTAAAACTTTGTTATTATTTGACTTCATACATTCATATTTTTAAATTAAGTTGAATATAATTATGACTTAAGTAAAAATTAAACGCTGCAGAATAATTCTTTCATTTTACATGAACTTCAAACTCTAGCCACGTTTTCCTGCTTTATAATTGCACTCTGCTAAACTAAACCTAAAATAAATTTTTGTAGTAGTGTGTGTCAGTGCCGTAACAAGTAATCTAGGGGCCACAGTGCGAGGGATGAATTTGTGGGTCCCCTCCACTAAAGATGAATTTCTATTTCTAATCTCCTCCCTCCTCTTGCTTTTATTACTTCATAAGCAATATTAAATTTTTTATGCAATTGCTTACATTACTATAATAATTGATTATAATATTACAGTGACAAAGTATTTTTGGAAAATAGTTTAAAACCTAGTATTCCATAATTTTTGGCTGACACTATATTTATACAAAACATTTATTACACAAAAATTATGAATGTTTATTTCAATATATAATTTTTGTAAAGGCTAAATTAACCCTTTCGCTACCACTACCACTGGGACTTATATGTCCCAAGCTTAAATTAAAATATAATATGAAATTTTTTTTCTGAATGTTTTCTGTTCTTGTTTTTTAGACCTGTAACTACCATGAATAGGTGGATAGAAATGTCAGTTGAAAAAATTCACTGTCTATTAAATGGACCACTTCAGATAAATTATTTAATACTTATTTTATTTTTCTCAGAAAAAAAATATATTGGTAGTGAAAGGGTTAATAAGCTAGATTATATATATTATAAATGAAAAGATTTAAAAAAAAACACCATGTAACGAATAACAACATTTATGTCACAGACAATTTTTATGTACTAGGTCTAAAATTTCCGTTTCAGAGCTTTGGCATCAGCAAAATATTTTACTATATGGTCAACATTCAAATGGTCCGACTTCTTGCTCTCAATGTTTAGGAGAGAAATGTATGTTAATCTTTATTGGGAAATATTATTCCTCAAATAATTTTTACCAATTTCAGTTTTGAAAATGACTATTCAGCTGAAGTTACTGGGACAGGTAATGCTAGGAAATTAAACCTGCTGTAAATAAATCTGAAATAGAGGTGGAATAATAATTTTCCTGAATAAAACATGAAACTTGGCAAATATTTTCTCTATCTATTATTTACATCGTCTTTTGCTTCATATCTGAATGTTTCTATCCGGCATATGATGTCAGTACTTATGTCATCGGAATATTTCTCTGTAAACTTGACAGCATATTTTTTAAGTTCTTCAAAAATATTGTACAGAGTTCCCAAGGTTGAAGAAATGCAAAAATCTCAACAATTTCAATACATAATTCCTAGACATTATTCAGACACTTTCGCATTCGCTGTGATATACACATACATATATATATACACACACATACGTTCCTCACCGTAAAAATAAGCAAAAATTAATTCAGAATATCTCAAAATGTATTGATACCCCAGAATCTCATAATGAAATTTTATTTTGAATACAATGCTTTTCTTGTATAAATATAACTTAAAAAACTAAGTAAAAGATGTAGAACTGATATTGAATAATAATAAGTAAAATATATTGTATAAAAAGACTATATAAATAGCAAAGAAAGAAAAAAAAAAAGCCTGTAACAATTGTTTCGGGTCGAAATAATAGATTGCGCCTCATCCTTATTATTATTTTTTTTTACCTGATGAAAGGTCGTACTATTTTGACTCGAAACAATTGCTGAGAGGTCCCCCCCCCTATTTATGATGTTTTCATACAAATTTTTTATTTATTACATATAATTTCATACCTTTATCGATCTCCAATGTATTAATAGACTTATTTAGGGATTAATTTTAAAAAGGCACTCTCAATTTTTTGCTTCATGCAGGTGAAAAAAAAAAAAAAAAAAAATTGCTGTCTTTGTAAATTTATAAAAAGAAAAGAAAGAAAAAAGAAATGGGAAATAGTTTTTTTGCTAATATTTGTTGAACTAGGCAGTCTCTAATAAAATTTCAGCTGTAAAGTCATATTGAGATACAGTGGATATAACTATAGTTGAATTCTTGAGACTTAAGGGGTCAGATACTTTTCAACGATGGAAATATCAGTAAAAAATGATAATTCTTTTTCAATAACTTGAAAAATGAAGACTTTTAAAACTTGTAACTCTCTGTTACAGCTGTCTTAATAATTATACATTTTTAGTTTTTCTTTTTTTTTTTTCCCCCCTTAAAAAGGCCAGTTTTTTTTTTTTTTTTGTCGATAGTGACTGTAAGCCTCTTGCGTAGGATTACATGCAAATAATACATCCCATAATTCTATTATTTTATTCATTCATTTATTTTTTATATAATGCATGGGACAATACTCCATAATTAAAATGACGAAAAAGAATTTTGCTGTATGGCTTCATTCATTTAAAAAGAAACTAATTATATTAAAAATATTATCACTATTTCTGACATAATTATGCTTATAATTACGAACATTTTAATGTTAAAAGGCTAATTATTGTTTATTATTAGCATTTAGGCTATATTAACTATTTGTTAGTCATTTCATATATTTATATGTCATGTATAAAAGCTCTTGAATTTTTATTAAATTCTGGCTAACCATCGCATATTTATTGTGCATTTAAGATTGCACATCGACAAAAATTCACTCTGACATTTAAAAATAAAATGAAACAAAAAACGTAGAGGGGGGGGATTGCAAAATGGCAAAATTTTAGGCACTTTTTTCCCCTTTAAAAAAAAAAAAAAAAGTGAAAGAATAAACAAAAATGTAAAAGTATTTTCTGGCTATAAGTCCCCTTGATTCATGGGCCCCAGTGCGACGCCCCGCTGGCTTTCACGACACTGGTGTGTGTATTGCTATGGTCAGATTTTTTAAAAGTCATAAATATGGTCAAAATTTTCAAGGGTAGTTTGTACGGTATGCAAAGAGGATGTTGTAATTGTCTGAAGTGTTAAAGGTCCCACCGGGCGGGAATTTGCAAAGTTAGACTTTTTAATGCAAAATTTTTTGCTAGTCGGTGAATCAGTTGGTTGCCACAGGCAGCTAGTGATACATAAATCAGTATTTTTGATATGTAACGCTAATTAACAATATTACATACTTGCCAACCAATTTTAAGAAAAAAAGGGAAGATTTCTGTTGAAAAACCAGAAGATTTCATAAAAAAAGGGAAGATTTTTTTTTTTCTCTGACGTATTTAAATATACAGTTTTACAATTTTAATATTTTGAAGCAATCTATAAAAGTGTTTTACTATAGATTGATTATACTAAATATATAAAAGTTTTAAATAAAGTTATACCTCTTCAACCTATAAATATCTACTAAACCGAATTTGTACGAAATTTATTCAACAATAGACAAAAAAACTTAGTTAAGTTAAAGTATATAATAAAAAAGTAAATAAAATAAGAAAGAGAATAATAGTGTAGAAAGAAATGTGCTCACTAAGAAGCTGTCATATTTTCTATTAAACATTTTTAGTTTCCATTAGCTGTTTCAACAGGGTTCACATTCAGATATGGATAGAAAAATTCCCTGGACAATTTTCAAAACAATTTTAGTGACTATTAAAAGAAATGTTCCTCTAGAGAGAAGAAAATACATGTACTTCCACAGTATGAGGTCATGTTACTGCCAATCATGATAGAAATTCAGGTAGAAATCATTGTTTACATGCATATTTTCACGATCCTTAATCATTTGAATTTTGATATGAAGCTAAACAAAAAAAGTCATTTGAGAGAAAGGAAATATTTGTTTTTCCAGGTTTTATAATTGATTTTCCCTGACTTTTGATGAAAATTTTTATTTTCCCTGATATTTTTTTTTAAACAAAATCCTACTTCCCTGAGTATTCCAGGTTTTCCCTGATGAGTATGAACCCTGTTAAAGCTTTACCCCTCCCCCACCAAATCATACATGTGATTTTTAAAATTAGAAGTTAGCTGAAAATTTTTCGCTAACATTGTTGGTTGGTTGATTGATTAGTTAAACATTGATAATGTCACTTTCAACAAATTGGCGAAATAAATATTTATATGTAAAATTTTTAACTGCGTTAAGCAATTTCAGAATTTTTTCCTTAACATTAAAAAAAAAAAAAAAAAAATTATATAGCTGCAATAACTTTTATATCCACATAAAACCTTAATAAAATTCCATGCCAACAGAAAAACAAATTTTTTAAACAAATATAGAATATGATTTTTGTGTATGTACATTAATCATACATATAAAAAAAAAGTAGCGGTAGCTAATTATCAGTTTCAAACGTGGATAAAACCAACTAAGTATTAATTTTCTTAAATTGACTTGGGAAAAATTTTCCTAATTGAAAAAATTATTCTTCATTTTTTCCCCATATTTACACGTTTGGTATAAATATGACATAAAAATATTTAGTTTAACTGAGGAAAAATAAACAGATTCATTAAATTCAGCAATAAAGGTCTAAAAATAATTACATACATCAGAAATATTGAGCATTTCCACTGCTTATTGTTTCTAGAATTGATCATTGATCACAATCCGGGGAAGGGGGGGGGGGATACAAAAATAATTACAGAGTAAGAAATATTAATAAACTCTTTCAACTCTACTTCTAGAATATAATGAAAGAAGTTTAAAATTAATATTATCATTTATATTGCAGATGGATAAAGATTAGGTAACAAAAGACTTCTGCAGAACATTTGATTGCTGACCACTGGTTGGAGGTAAAGGGGGGGGGGGGGGGGGGGGGGGCAAAAAATAATTACATCAGGAAGAAATATTTAACAATTGTATTTCTTTACATGTTCTAGAATCTCATAAAGCAAGTTTGAAATGAATATTGACATTTATGTTATGGATGGAGAAAGATTGTGAATCTGGAGTTTTCGTTGAACATTTGGGGTTTCTTTTTAAAACGAACGATATCCGCAACTTTTTTTAAAAACGGAAGATTTCATCATCTGTCCGGAAGACCGGAAGATACGTTAAAAAACCGGAAGTCTTCTGGGAAAACCGGAAAAGTTGGCAAGTATGATATTATGATTCACTTAAAAATGAACTTTAAGATGCAAAACTGCACATAAAAAAAATATATGCCCTCATATGCCATCATATTTTTCAAACCATTGGGGGAGGGACTCCACTTCCCCCCTGAAGCTACACCCTTGAGTAGAGCACCCACAGCATTTTTTTAAAGTCAGCACCCCTGATGCATAATACATTTATTTATAATATATCTTCAGTTTGAAGGTTATTTTCAATAAAAGGCTGTAAGGGCACAACTTTTTTAGATTAAAGGCCAAAAAAGGGTGCATTCTTTTTTTTTTTTTTTTTTTTTTTTTTTTAAATGAGGGGCAAGAACAGTGCTATTTTTTTAGTCTCAGGGCAGGCAGGGCATAGTGTCCTCCTGAAACTGTCCAGGGGAAATTCTGGTTATTTCATGCATTTCCTATTTAATTCCCAATTTTTCAATTTTTGTTTTGATTTATTTTGTGAAATCTGAAAATAATTATTTAAAAATAAATAATTATTTTGTAGAAATCTATCATTTTTGTTTGTTTTTAACTTGGCATTTGTTCAGGTTTACGACCCTTACTTGAAATTTTCACATATGGTAATTATATCTTCATTTACATTCTTTTTAAGGTGCCCATTACGACTTTACACTGCACTAATCGTTAGCGATGTTGCCAGAAAAAATTTCATTAGGGAGCACAATCTGAAAAATATTTTTTTTTTAAAGTAAAGTTCTGATAACATAGTTTTAAAGTTAAAGAAAAAAAAAATGCTTATTAGAATTTTCCAAGGGGAAGCAAGTGCCCCCCTTTGCCCCCTTGTGCCGATAATTGTCTGCATGACCAGCAACTAAATATGTCACTTTGGCCATTTTCTATTGAAAATAGCCAATAGCCATTCTGTTGTTGCCTTCCTTAAAGCTGGTGCAATTGTGTTGAGATAATAGAAGATTTTGACTTTATCCAAGGCCTCATCTTATCATTGTCTTATATTAACATTATCATTTAATAGTACTTCTGATGTATTTTAGCGCCAGTATGTACAAACATATTTATTACTTTAATCATAAAAAATAATATTTCACCTATTTTTTTATTGCACAATGTAGAAAACACGTGTTTACTTTTTATGCAATTATCAAATCATCATTTATTTTCACAATATAATATTTGAAGAACTATTAAGCCTATCTTTGAGCAGTTGCTACTCAACTAAACACTACAACACATATTAGATTTAAAAAAAAAAAAAAAGGAATTTTTAAATCAGGACAAATTTATGTAACATACCGGTATTATAATTATAAATATTGAAATATTAAGTTGATAAAACAGCTAGTAGCGTACTTTTAATAACATATACTAAACTTTAATCATAGCTAATGGGCAGTATGAAAATTTTCTAATCATCCAGATACTAGATGTAAACTTTGGCAGTAATATACATCTAATAAAAAATACTGGAATACTGATGTTGAAAGGTAATAAGAACTCTGTAAGCAAACACAATAAATTGCAAAATAAATCAGATTATAATCTACTTACTTATATCATCTATTTCTGAAACTCCATTTTTATGACTGCCTAAAGGACCTGCCAATTCAAGGAGCTGATTATAAACCTCAGATGCACTCACACTGAGAAGAGGCAATTCATTTTCTATAGCTGTTAGACTGGCCAATTCCATTTCTTGTGCTTCTGCAATTTTACTTATAATAGCTGATATGCGTTCAGAAAAATCTTTGTATAGAGCCATGTAGCGATGAATTTGTCCTTCAGATTTAGATTCCGATCCTAATCCAAGTTCTTCATGCTAAAAATTCACAAATAGAAGTCAACAGATGTTAATGCTAAGTAAAATGAAATAACAAAATGCATTATTTCTATGATGTCATCAGAAATTGATCAACTAATTAAAATTGAGCTAGTTAAACAACATTATTAACAAAGAAATAAAGTTTTTTTTTTTTTTTTTAATAAAGGATGGCATCATATAAGTTATGCTAAAAACTTGTTTAGTGCATTTTAAATCAGGGTTTGAAAAAAAAAATCAGTTTTTTTTTTTTTTTTTTTTTTTTCAAAGTCTAGTCTACCTGGGCCCATCATCTAAAACCTGAATATTACTGGATTTTTTCAGGAAACTTTTAAGTCTTGATTTCATTTTAAATGTTCTACCTAAATTGGTCAGTTTTAAATGTGATCACAGGAAAAAACCTAAACCTAATTTAAAAGTCCAGTGATTCATAGCTATTTACACAAGTATTATTTCATATACTAATACTATACAACTGTGATTAGATTTCTTTCAAATTATTAAAAAAGCTGTTATGCTTAATTATTACATATACATACATTATTAAATATAATTTGTCAATATATACATTTTTGTTTGAAAAATTAAAAACTTCTTATATGCATAATTACATGCATTTTATTAGGTAAAACATTAAAAAATATCAGATATTACTGAATGAAAACTGATTTTCTTACTTTAGCACTATCAGAATAAGAACACAGAAAAAAATATTATATTACTGAATGAAAAATTTAGTTAGTCTTGACTTCTGAGGGAAGTGCATAGTTTGACTTTTATTGTAAATGACTATATACTTTTACGAGTTTTGCTGCTTTGTCAACTCCTAAATGATTGCATAACTTACTCCAAACTAATCCAAAAGTTGAAAAAAATCTTTCAATTGATGCAGATAATGACAGTAATTATTATAATCTAAATAATATATTTTATTATTATCATTTTTGTGTCTGTAGTAAAAGTTACTGAATGTACAGTAAATTAAAAAAAAAAAACACTTTATAAAATAGTGGGTTTTTTCAAGTGGGGTGAACCCTATTTTAAACCTTATTCATACAAAATCTGAATATGAGGCAACAAGTACAAAGCTATCTTTTTAGTAACCCCCTCAGACTTTTAATTTAATTAAATATTAATTTTGTATAAAATCTATAATTTTCTGTTGAAAGTTTTTTTTTTCTATAAAATATCAAAATATCTAATTTTTCAATTAAACTTAAAGATTTTCGAACAGTGAACTCATGATCATCCTCATAATCATCGGGGGAGGCACAAAACAGCTCTAACTGCTGCATAATGATGGGCTGCCATCCTCTGACTGTCAATCACTATTTACAGATAATTTTACATTTTTGTCAAAATTAGTTAAAAATGTGATTTAAAAAAAAAAAAAAAAAAAAATTATCAGGGGTGAAACAACCCAGCTCGCAGAACCCCTAAAAACTGCTACTTGCATGCAGAATGAATGACTGAGAAACCTTAATGAGATACATTGATAATATCAAAAATATTTATAGATATAATAAGTGATAAGTGCCAAGTTCTTAATACATTATATGGCAAATTAAAAAGGAGAAATTTAACATATAATTCAGACAGCAAAAATTTCAAAAACCTTGAATTCAGGGTTTTCACCCATGTTTTATACTCCGATAAGAAGAACCACATTACTTATTTAACATGGGTTGGAATTAGGAAGATTGGCAATTTGCAAATTTTAAAACAATGCAAAATTTGAGGAGGAGCCTTGAGAAAAATCACAATTTAAATAATGATTTTATAGAAATGCTTATATCTGTAAAATCATTAATTTTCGACTATCTTCTTTATAATAAAAGCTCAAGTTTCCCTGAAGACAATGCTAATATCAGTGTTACAATAATTTACAACTAAAACTAACATCATAGCTAAAACAATGTACTGATATAAAGAAAAAAACTTTTATCTCTGGACTGGAGGATTGAATAAAAAATGGAAAAAACGATTTCGCAGTGTAAATATGTCATAATTGCAACAATGGGAAAATCCCAATATTAGGATTTTCCTGTCAATTCGGCACATGTTAACATTACACTAGAAAGCTGATATTTTGCTGAAAAGTGTTTAGGGCCAAACAGAAAAAAATTAGAGAGTATGCACACTGGATTTAAAAAAATTAAAAAAATAAAATAAAATAAAAAATAAACAAAATTTCTCCCTTGTTTAAGGGGCACCCTAATATATATATATATATTCTGATCCTGCATATAAAATATTAATGTACAACATTTTTTATAGAAGCTATGTTTTTGTGCGTCTGAAAAGCATATTTCTTTATTTTTAATGCAGTATGTGGATGACAGTTTTTTTTTTTTTATTATTATTTTTTTTAATTTCACCAATAGACTACAATGTTGCTCACTAGTAGACTACAATGTTGCTCACTAGTAGACTACAATGTTGCTCACTAGTAGACTACAATGTTGTTTTGTGTGTTCCTATGCACAAACTGTTAATGCTTCATATAACATTTTTTATATTTTTCCATTAGGATTATCATTTGGCAATTTGGCAGGTTTTTTTCATGGCCTCCAGAACAAACTGTCAAATTCCAGAACAAACTGTCAAAATCTGCAAAAAGTAAACATGTAATTTTGCACTTAAATCTGAAAAATCCCCTTTTTGTTTGAGTGGGAAATATCCCACTCAAAAAATTTTCTAGTGTGAACCCTGTTATAGTAACCAATAACAAAGTAATAAACTATAAACTTCTTGTAGGAATTTAAACTTACTTTAGCTAAATTTCTAAGTATGTGCCGAACTTCAGACATAAGCTTGTGATGCAATGATATTACTTCATGAACACTAACAACCTGGAGATGCAATGATTCCTAAAATAAATAAATAAACTTAACTATTCTAATACAACTTAATTTGTTAATATAAACAATGTATTATAAAAAGAAGATATATTTTACCCAACATCGTGTGGCTACAGACTTTTGGTGTTCTAGTTTTTCTCTACAAGTAGTCAGAGTTTGAGATACTTTCTTTATAATAGATGTTAACCAATCCGAAGTGATACCCTCTTTATCCAGTGGCTAGTGAAGAAAGAATAGAATAAAACAATTACAATTGCCAAAAATTAGACCAAGTAAAATAGATTATGATCATAAAGATTTCAGAAAACAGGCTCTTATTTAATTTTTTCTTTCAAATTCATCCTTAGCAGACAATAGTCTCTTTTGAAATATTTTAAGATGAAATATTAATTACAGAATTATGCATAAATGCTTTATTGTGAAAAGACAGGAGGGGGGTGGGGGGAGAAATAAAGCAAAAATTATTTCCAAAACATTTTTATTTTAAAAAGCATAAAAATTAAAGTATTTATACATAGAGAAAATATAGTTTCAATATAGAAATAAAACATAGTTTAAATATTGAAATACATATAGTTCATAGAAAGGTAACTCTGAAATTTTTGAGACAGTGGCAGATTGTTAACAAAATTGTTAAGTTTACAACTGTACAAAGAAGAAAACAATCAGTGTAATGGGAAATTTCAAATGAAAAATAAGATTATGCCTTGTTGATGTCTATTAGATTTGATTTATGACTTTAGAAACTGGAGTAAAGTTTTTAAAATTGATTGATAGATTAGTAAAATGTGAGACAAGAGAAAATATAAATTCTGAAGAACATTAGTGTTTCCGTACTTTTTTTTTGTTAGAAATTAAGCTTTGACAAGCATATTTTATTACAATAAATGGATGGCTTGAAGCATTTCATCTTTGAAGAATTCACTTACAAAGTGAATTGATGTTGGAAATAACTGTACTTTGAACAGTCCTAAGTTTTGGTAAATTTAATTAATACCATTTAGCGGTACCTCAAAAATTTCAGAGTGACTCTTGTACATAATTTAAAATAAAGAAATAAAATATTCTCAAATATCAAAAGTTATACATATAAGATATAATAATTAAAAAAAAAAAATAAAAAAAAAACTTTTCAAAGCACTTTTTATGATTCTAAATGTATACATAAATTTATATGCAACCCTCAAAAAACAAGAATCAAACACATACTTTCAAAGATATCAAATGCTCTTCAATTGGAGATAACTGACTCTGACAACTTTCTGCTAATTCACAAGTTTCTTTACACCTATAACAAAAGATATAAATTAATAGTAATTTTATTTTTGATGTTAATGCATGTTATACACATTAAACTTCTAACTGAAAATTTCAAATAAACATTTTAATTTCATTTGGAGCATGCTCAGCAAAGAAATGAGAAAATTATGTACAAAACAATCCTAATTAAAATATAGATATTTTTAGACCTCAATACCAAAGAAAACAGTGTGAAAAACGTAACAAAACTTGGTAAATACATTTTAATTTAGATTATAACAAATCTTTTTATGGGGGGAAAAAAAAAAAATTGTTTACATTTTTATAATTAGGATAAATCTTACATTATAGGCAATTTTGAGCAGTAAAACTAGTATAAAAGGAATATTTTCCCAAGATTCCTCAAATAATTAATTGAGCATTTTAATACAAAATTGTTATCTTAGAAATCATATTTAATTTTTAACATGTGCTGGGTGTCTTTTACCAATCTATAATGTTAGTTTAAACTCTCTACTGCCTTCAACAGCATATGATTGGACTTTTCCTCTATGATTATATGCAATATAATAATAGAGATAAAATTTTACAATTAAACAATGTACAGATTTCTTATTTGTAATGGGCAAAGAAGGGGGGGGGGGGGACTATTTCCCTATGCAAACTATGGATTAAATATTTGTGAATGGGAGAAAAAAATAAATTGAGGTGTGTGTGTGTTAATATAACATCAAAATTATTATCGATGAAATTCACACTTTTTTCAAAGCTGAATAGTCCCAAATTATGCAATACTTTAGCAACTGAAATCAAATATACCGGACCATTTCACTGCTACAGGGACCAATCCAGGATTTCAAACTTGATACCTATTTTTGTGAAAATTTTTAACGACATTTTATTTTTGTGAAAAATTGTAGCGCACTAGTTCCAAACTAAGCAAAGTAATAAAAAGAAAAGAAATATACATTTAAAAGACTTTTTTTTTTTTTTTTTTTAATAAAGGCGTCATCAAAATTATTTGTTTACAAATACTTATACAAATGCAATACTTGTTTGCAATTAATCTTATTTACAATACATATTTAGCACTTAATTAGGCTTTATATCTGATTAAGCTTATTCATATGTACAAGTCAATATGAATAATAAGATAGAAAATGAATGAGTTTCTTAAAGGGTTATCCTGCGATTGGCAGAATCTTTAAATATGTTGACAATGTGATCAACTTGATCATCAGACAACTTTTCAGGGCCATTAAAGATGGCCATTAGATGGAAATTTAGCGATTTTGTAGAAAGACTACTTCTCAACTTTGAACATACTAAATTCATCCTAGAAAATAGTCTCTCTACAGAAGCTGTTGATGATGGTATTATTACACTAAGGGTAAGTAGCTTCATAAGATTTGGAAATTCACACCAAATAGTGGCCTTTCTCTCCATTATATTTATCATATCTAGAGGTGTAATTTTTCTCTCCAGACACAAGTTTACCTTTTCTTTTTCATTATTACGAAGTAGTATTTTTGCGTTTTCCATTTTTTCAATGTCAAAAGTGAGCCTAGTTTCTTCAATTTCCCTTTCAAAAAGTTTCAACTCAATTTTTGCTTCCATTTCATTAATAATTGGGTCTGATTCTGTAATGTTATTTTGGAAATTATCTATTTTCTTTTGTCCATAGTAAGACATTAAAGTTGACCACTTTGTTTCAATTAAGTCTGATTCAAATAGATTGTGGCTTTTTTTTTATCTAGAACAAATACGTCAAATGCTGCTAATGGAGAATCATCCTTAACTTCAAAAGCAAATTTCAGTTCATTTTTGAAATCTTCAATAAAAGAGCAAACAAAATTCTCCTTAAATTCTGCTAGTATATTTGCAGTGGAGGATGTTGTATTTTTCCTTAGTTTTCTACTTAAGGAAGTAGCATTTTCTGCAAATTCTAAGAATTCAGAACTTTTAGAAAAATATGTCGCCTCTTGTAAATTTCCGCATAAATCTTCAGTCTCTTTTATGACTGCTTGCACCTTATCATTGATACAGCTGAAGTTGATTGTCTCTTTCTGTAGCCACAAGTTTAACCTATCTACGATTTTTAATAAATCTGCCAAAAATAAAATTGTCAAAAAGATATCTGGACACAAGAGTTGTTCTCTAACCCCTTTGACTTCAGGTTCTTTGGTCTTTTCAAAAACTGCATCTAGAGTTTCAACAATTTCTATGAATCTTGATGCTACTCTAGCACATGCATGTCCATGCGATAACCACCTTGTTGTTGAAACCTTTAACATTTTTAAAGATTCTAAATTGTAAACATTTTCTTGAATGTTTTTTAGAATAGAATATTTTTGTGGACTATAATGGAACATCTTCCATAAAGATATTAACAGTGTATCCATACTCTTCAAATTGCTGTGTTTATTGAACAAATGTGTAAATACAAGTGCCAAACGGTGGTTTCGACAGTTTATGTACATGCAATGAGGAGACTTGTGCTTTATTCTTCGCTGCAAACCTGTGAGTTCACCACTCATAACATTTGTACCATCCAAGGAAACAAATAGACATTTTGACAAGTCAATATCTTTCTCTAACATAAATTGCTCAATTGAGTGCATTATGCTAGCAGCATCCGTTTCGGTTAAATTCACGAGTCCTAAGAACTTTTCTTTGACAGCCCCATTTGTTGTTTTAAATTTAGCAATTAAAGCAAACTGCTCTCTTTGAGCTTTATCTTTGCTCTCATCTGCAAAAAGTGTAAATGCATCACATAACTTTAACTCTGTCATATATGACTCTTCTATATATTCTGCAATACATTCAAGCATATTCTGAACAGAATAATGAGATAAATAGGTGGCATTTTTTTTACATGTGTTCAGATGTAGTTTAATGTCAGGATCACCAAGATCATGACCCAAAAATTGAATTATACTTTCAAAATTGTCCAAAATTGCCCATTGTTTCTTAATCATAAAATAAATAACTTTAACAAATTTTTTCATAACAACTTTGTTATGTTCTTGTTTTTTTTTCAACTCATTACAAGCACCTGTTTTAACCTGTTGGTATACATTAGATACTCTTGATGACTGAAGGGCATTTAACGAATTCTGGTGTATTTTACTGTGCTCGTGAGTTTGAATAGATCTTATTGGATGGCCATGGAACTTCACTCCTTCAGAAACCCAGGGACCTTTTGTATTTATAATTGAACACACTTTACATAAAAAACCTTCAGCTGAAGGGCTGTAATAAATCCAATGTTTCATTTGTTCATACTTTGAAACATTTGTTAAAACATTTTCTTTTTTATTCGACATTTGTTCTAAATTATTAGCAGAATTCTCCATACTTGAAGATGGCAAATGCTTTACAACAATATTTTCACTGACAGTATTCTTTTCCTGTATTAATGCATCACCACCCTTACCCACATCAGATGTTGCATTTTCATCTACCAAACACATTTCTTCATCTCTAATAGACTCGTTTTGATCAGATCGTTCCGTATCCGAATTAAATTCTTTTTCATTTGGAAAAAATGCCTTTATTGACTTTGTTCCTAAACTATCAGAAGTTCTTAAGCGTTTCACATAATAATCTTTGTTACGTGAAAAGCCACCCGTCGCTGGACGTCCTCTTTTCATTATTATAGTTTTTAATTTATGAGAAAAAAATGAAAAATATACGCACACATTAATTTACGCTATATCAAAACAAAACAAAAAGTTTAGCTGTATATAAAGAAGAGTATAAAGAAAAGCTGTGTATAAAGAAGTAAAGCTGTGTATAAAGAAGTATTTCTTTGCTTACCTTATATTTTCGAAGTTTTGACAGAACAAGAGCCAAATCTCATTCCCGCTCATTCCTCTCTTAAGTAAACAGTAAACAGAAACGACTAATCAGCAAACACCACACCTCCGGAGTGTGTCTGCACCTGCACCTACCATATTTCCCGGTAATATCGCCGCATCACGCATTAATTTTTTTTTCATATACTCCATTATAACGCCGCACCCAAATTCCGATGCATGTAAATCATAAACAAAACATATTTAAATTGCCCGTTAAAATAAGCATCAATTTATACAAAAATAGGTTAATCATTCTAAAATAATATTTATAATATAATGGAAGAAATTTAAAAG
Source organism: Salticus scenicus (assembly GCA_963930645.1). Lineage (NCBI taxonomy): Eukaryota > Metazoa > Arthropoda > Arachnida > Araneae > Salticidae > Salticus > Salticus scenicus. The sequence continues at coordinate 353,287,469 of OZ005649.1, read as the reverse complement.
CATAATACTTGTCAGAAATTTGTGAATATATAACTTTATTTACCATCATATTTTGACTCTTATTTTTACTGTTATAGAAAAAAAAAAAAAAAAAAAAAAATACTTACGATAATAAATTTTGCAGATTAATATTTTATTTATTACATGTTACTATCAAAAAACCCGTCGACAGTTTTATTTTTTTAAACTGTACTTCAATTAATAGCTTATTTTTTTTTTTAAACTTTACTTCAATTATAGCTAAAATCTAAACTTTTATACTTAAAATTAATTCGTAAGAACTGTTTTCCAAAATTCAATTAAAAGTGAAATTATTTCGTTTAAATTCAACATATTATCCGGCAATTCTTTTTTTGGACTAATTAATCAAATAGAATAAATTTCAGAACAATCCGTTTTTGTTTTTCGTAGGATCGCGATGTACCTCAGATTGACGGTCAGCGTGCGTTATTTCTCCCGGTCTTCCTTCACTCTTTGCCGGCTTCCCGTGCGCTCCTTTCCCGGTGCCGTCGTTCGCCGCGGACCGCACGTGGGCGGTGACGTCACGGACTCCGTTGGTGCGCCACTCACGCTGATTAGACCGGCGCGGCGTGACGTCGGGCTTTGCTCTCCGGGTTGTGGCAGAGAGGTACACACACAAGGATTGTTTTGCTTACTTAAGCTACGCCGTTTCTAGCACGTAGCAAACGATAGCGTGCGGCTTCAAACCGACATTCTGTACGATTTTTGTTTCGCGAATCGCATCAACAGAAATGCGCAAATAAATTACTTTTCTTCGAAAATACCGATCATTTAAATGTCAAAATTTGCAGGGATAACTACGATTTTTGTGAAAGTACCGATTTTACACATATGATTTTTGTGAAGGTACCGTTTTTGCCAGGCCGATTTTTGTGAAGGTACCGATAAACGGTAGTAAAATCGACCTGTATTAACCCCTGTGCTAATTGTCAAAAATTTATGTAAAATTGCAACTAATCTATTTTTAAGCAAATCGATAATAAACACATGTGTTTCAAAGCTGATTCTCGAAATTCGCATTTTTAACTATGAGGAGATTGCAGAAACACACTAATATTTAGCTACTAATCGATGAAATTCGTATGAAAGCTGAATCTTGAATACTCAATTATTTTGCTACTAAGCAACAAAATTTGCTCTTTTATTTTTGAAGCTGAATCTCGAAATACAGAATGATTTTACAGTAGATTTTGAAAATACGGGATTGTTTCACCACTAATAGTAAACCATTTAATGTGCTATTATTTAGCTATTTAATTAAAATACATTTAATGTGCTATTGTTTTTAGCTGCTTATCGATAAAGGTCGCGATTTTTTAAAAGCTGATTTTCATAAATTGCGATATTTTTGTAGTCAATAGTGAAAATGGAAATATGCAATCAATTCTCCACTGATTAACAAAATTTATATTTAATAAAAATTAATTGTTGAAATAGGCTTTATTTCAATGCTAATAGGAGAAATTCTTTTTTTTTTTTTTTTTCCAAAGATGATTTGCGGCATACGGAACAATTTTGTGGCCATTTACTGAAATAATGAATTATTTTATTGCTAATTATAAAAAATTACGTAATTGAAATTAATTGCTAAAAGGTATTATTTTGCTAAAAACATGTAATTATTTAGACCTAATAATTCAGTAATATCCTTTTTTACTTTCTTCTATATGTATATATAGAGAAAGTATTGGATTTGTGAAAATTTTCGAACTCCAGTTTTCGATGGATTTACATGTTTTGGGATGTCCTGAACACGATTTGACTGTTTTTAGAAAGTGTCTGTCTGTCTGTGTGTGTGTATCACAAATATTGTGGACGCTGTATCTCACGAACCAATGAACAAAACTTAACCAAACTTGGATTTTGTTGGGCCCTGACATAAACTGGGGCTGATTAGATTTGTGGAACAATTGCTCAATAGGTGGTGCAGGGATCGCATTTTTTCTAAATTTTTAACATGGCAGTATAGGACAAATTTTCATATATATGTACATAATGAGAGTTATTTTAATTGTGTGATTGTAAAATTAAAATAAATTATTGATGATAGTAGTAGTTAAGTAGGAAAAAAAATGTGCATGTGCGAGCATCGCTTCCGTTTACAAATGCACAATATTAATTTTATTTTATAGTAAATATTAACACTTTTGTTCTTAAGAACAATATTTAATTGAATTCGATTTCGATTATTTGTTTTCCCCTATTACATGACTGAGCACACGACGCTGGGAAGAGTCCATTTGTAACATCTAGATCATTTTATGTTACAGATACAGTATGTGAACTTCTTGGGGACATTTAAGTTTTGTCACTATTTGGCGATGGATTTCTTGGTAGAATTGCATGTTAAAAAAAAAAAAAGAAAAGAAAGAACCTTTAAATTAAATTAGAATAACCTTTTTAAAATATTAGAACCTATTTTTTCTAATGCCCATACTTTTTATTATTGAATTCTTTTAGTTAATTTATGGCAGTATATACTCTTTGTATGTATTTATTGAACTGCTAGATAATAATTTTAGACATTTGAAAATATTGAAAAGAGAAAAAGTTTTTTATTATTATTATCATTTTAATTTGAAGCCATAAAGTTGCCAAGGATGATATAATCAACACCAAACATTAGGCACCTAAGACAGAGTAATTGTTTCAAAACACTTCGAATAATAATAATAATAAAAAAAAAAATAAAGAAACTTATTTTACGTTTACTTATTTTATTTTATTTATTTTATATTTTTAAGAATTAAATTTTCTGAAGCTTTGCTTAAAGCTAGCTTTTAAAAGTGTTGTCCCATAAAAAATATAACATTTATTTTGTCAAATCCTTAACAACGTATACAAATAAACTTTAAATTTGAAAAAGAAAATCTAAGTTACAAATTTACTTTTAATCCATAAATGTATTGTTGTCGCCAATAAAGTTTGCTTGGCGAGAATTTCGCTGACGAAAGGAAAAGTACCTTCTCAGCTATCTACTTTTTACATTAACGAAGAATAAAATCTATAAAAATTTTAGGTGAATTTTTTCTTGCCATAATTAGAAGTATGAAATGTATCATGGAAATGTCTATTTCTGTAATGTTAAAAAATTATCAATGCTAAATAAAAAGATTTTTCGTTTATAATTGAGTTTGAATTTAAATCTAAATATTTTTATATACCAAAATCTATCCAAAGTATTTTAAAAAACGTTTTTAAATAAAAATAATAAATACACTTTAATGGTAAAGAAAAACACAGATAGTTATACAGAAATGACATTATTTCGTTATTCCCCCCCCCCCCAAAAAAAAAAAGAACAAATAAATAAAATAAACATAAATATTGCCAGTAATAAAATTAATTTTCTAAAAGTAGAAAATAAGAAAGAAAAAAAAAAAAAGGTGTTTGCGGAATTTATTTTATTTTTTTACACCAGTGATAACATTTTTATTTCCCTGTGGAGAATGACGTCATTGTGGAAATGATGTAATAAGAGAAATTATTTCTTTAATGGTAAATAGAGTACCTTTATAAACCCGAAGTTTTTATTTAATAACTTCGTTAATTAAAATGATACAGATTTCTAACTACCTGAAATGCCTTCCTTGAAGTATTAGGAACACATTGATATCTCCCATGATGCAGAGAATTTTGCCCTCCGCGAGATGATGCTGTCACAGACAAACAAATTTGATTCCAGCTACAGAAACTTTTTAAAAATATATATAGGGAAAAAAAAAAAAATCTTTCTTCCGATTTGCAAAAAATTGACATCTTTTGGCATTTAGTGATAATATAATACTGTCAGATAAAAATCGTCTGCATTTATAATGGAAAATAATTTGATAATTTAATAAATAATTTGTATTGAATAAATTTTGTGTAAAATTATATAGAAGAAAGTCATGTGGTAGACACATCACACTAGTTTGGTATTTGATTACTGAAATATGTCGTATTTCTGCAGCTGGCTTCAAAATACAAAATTTTATCATGCAATTCTCGTGAAGAATTATTTTAAAAAGCCACCGATTTTTGTGAAAACCTAATTTTCAGATCCGAAATTTTCTTAGAATTACCCCTGCATTATAAAAACTGAGTTATCATGTTTTCAATTATCTCAACAAATGTTACAGAAAATATTCTTTTTCTTTCTCCAATGATAAATACTTCGTTGTTAAAGTTCAAAGTTTTCCATGATTTTCTCCAAAACTCACATGAATGCGGACTGAAACATTTTAGTAAATTTCCCAGAGAGAACACTTCATTCGTTTAAGTCAGACTTTTCTGTGATTTTCTCCGAAACTCATGTAAATAATGACTATGCCACCTTAGAAAGTCTCCCACACAGGACACTGCCAATGTTTAAAATCGAAAAAACATGAATTTAAAAAGTTTAAATTCAAAATTTGAAGAAATCTCGATGAGGTGCACACCAGCAGGGTCCCAGGTACCTATATGCCAAATTTGGAGGCTCTGCTGTGATGTTAAAAACATCACTTCTTTTTAAATTTTAAATAAGATCGTTTTTCTGCACTTATATGCATTGTGTCTCTCAGCTGGCTCAACTCACCCTGTTGTGTTTGCTTTACTGCAATACACACACAGGAGAAAAATTGGTTCTTCTTTCCTAGTGGTGATGTCATATCACACCATTCTGAGAACCAATAGGGTGATGGTTCTGACCCCACATTCTGTTATCCTGGCAGTTTTAAAATTCAGTTGGGTTTGAGCAGCTCTCAAGAAGAACATGGGGTGAGAAAGATTTGTTTTTCTTCTGTTTTAAAATAATGACCATTTTATCATTTGGAGAGAGAGTGCCTACTTATTAATAATAAATATATATATATTAGTTTATATGAATACATATTCAAATTTTAAAAACCATTAATTTTTATATCCTACTTAATTTGGAATTACTAGTGTGGTTTTGAAAATAAAGAAATTAATTTTGATGCAGCAGTTTAGTTTTATTACAAACATTATTTTTGTATGCATTTTTCTTTTTACAGCATTCTAGCCAATAAGTAAATTTATTCCTCTTTTCTCTTAAGTAAATAAAAATATTTGACATTCTGACCCAAAGAACAAAAGGGTTAGCGGTCAAAATGCAATGTACACCATGAGGTTTGATTCCTCAATAACGAACTTCTTTTGATAGTTAAAATTAAAAATATTAATAAAATAAATTAAAATATGAAAACATAAAAGGTAAATGAATTATTTACACCACATTTGGTGCCGGTTGTGTCAAATTGTGATCAGATGGAAAAAGATTGAGATCACAAAGCAAAATATTCATTCAAGCTACTACTCCGATTCAAAAAATTAGAATAATGAAAAGAAATATAGTCAAGGGAAATGAAAATCGAATTTATCAAATAAATAATCAACAATATCAAATATAAAGTACTATAATATGAATCTGCATATTTTGCAGATTATAAAAATGTAAACACATTACAATGAAATAGAAAATATATTTAAATCAGCTAACAACAAAAAATTCAAAATATTAGAATACTTTCTAACATGGTTCAAAAAATTAGAATAATGAAAATATATTGAACATAATTTAAACTCTAAGTATTTTTACTTGCTAATCAGTACTTTGTTGCATCACCCTTAGCTTTAATGACAGCTCTTAAACGTTTTGGCATGTTTTTAACTAAAGGTTCACAATCTTTTTTATCCAAATTCGCCCATATGCTCTTTATACTAGAAATAAGTTCTTTTTTGTCTCTAGGCGCAACTTCTTGAAGTCGTTTCTTCATAATTCCCCACAAATTCTCGATAGGATTTAGATCGGGTGAGTTTGCAGGCCAAGGGAGTACAGGTATGTCCTTCTCTTTGCGCCATTTAGTTGTTGATTTGGAAGTGTGGGGAGAAGCTGAATCTTGCTGAAACAAGAAATCGTCATCACATAAATCCTCAGCTGAAGGAATCATGAAATGTTCTAGAATTTCTTGATAGACTTCTGAATTGACTGTTGTGGAAACAATACACAACCTGCCTGGGCCTTCAGCAGTCATGCAGCCCCATACCATAACAGAGGTCGCAAATTTAAACGAACGTTTTAAACATTCTTTCTTATAAGCTTCATGTTTGTCTCCAGACACGTATACCTTGATTTCCGTGAGACACACAAAACACACTTTCATCGCTGAAAAGTATCTTTTTCCAATCGTCGTGATCCCAAAATAGCGTTTGTTTACACCATTTAACTCTAGCAGCCCTTTGCTTAGATGATAAGAATGGCTTTATCTTAGGCACACGTGATCTAAAACCTAATTTGCGAAGTCGTCGTAGTGTTGTAGATTTGGAGACATTTATACCCATTTCTTTCCATTTTCTACGCACATATCTCACACTCCGAAAACGATGTTTCTTCACAATCTTTTTCAATTGCCTTTCATCTCTTCTTGAAGTTACTGGCTTTCGACTACTTTTAAAGTGTTTATTTTGAAAACACTTATTATTAGAATATTCTCTCAAAACTCTACTCACACTTGCTTGAGAGCATTTCACTTCTTTTGCTATAAAAAGTTGTGTTTTTCCTATTTCGTGCAAGTACACAATACGATATTTCACAGCCTCAGATAAATCGCTCTTTCGTCCCATATTAAGCAAATACTACGCTACAATCAAATGCCAAACGACTTTTCATTTTCAACGGAGCACATTTTATAGTCCCACAGATGTTAATCCCGCAGCCGTTCTCTCAACTTATAAGAAAAATTTGAATATTCTAATTTTTTGAACCATGCTATCGAGGTATTCTATTTCTTTGAATTATTCTAATATTTTTTAAATAGTTAATTATTAATATATCAGATAAAAATAAATATTTCTGTTATATTTATAAATGCTCTGAAGATAATTAGATACTTTTAATATATTTTTTCCTGGACGCAGTATGCAAATTGACGCGTTAGCAACATCAAACTCATTCTTTTTTACATTATTCTAATTTTTTGAATCGGAGTAGTAAGCTATTAGATAAATTTATTTAGATTACCAAAGTATTGCAAAAGAGGAAAATATTGGCTTATTTAAGGTTTATTGAATTAAATATTTATTTATATTATCTACAATGATTCTATAGGCTGCAAGTTTGAAGAATATATGCATAAGGAAATAAATAAAAGGAAAATGAAAGGAATACTTGATTATTGTTCTTAAGAATAAATGGTACTGTAGAGATTGTTTATTTTGAATAAGTCATTTTATTTTTATTGCTAGATTTACTAAAATTATTTTTAAAGTCATACATAACCAATTACATTTTTTTGTGATTGAATATATACCAAGTGACCTATAAGACAATTCCCTGTTTCAAAATTGTGATATGCTGGAACTTTGTACAAATGAAAATTTTTTTTGGTTCAATATATTTTGAATAACTGATTAAATAAATAATAACCAACAGAACTTTGTAGTGTTGTTCTTTAAAAAAAAAAAAAAAAAAAAAAAAAATGTAGGTATGTCTCTCTCTCCTCAACTACTTGAATTTATTAAATGCAAATAGCTATCAACACATGTAAAAATCAAGAAATTTAAATAACAAGTTTCATACATCTGTGTTGTTTATTTTTAAACCAATATAGTAGTTTCATATATATACAAAAAAATAATGGTTTCTAACAAAGGATTGACAAGATGTTTACCATTCAAAACTTTAGTAACGCCATTTTCTGGAGACCCTCAATTATTGGATTTCTTTATTGAACAAGTGAAATTTAAAACTGAGAACAGCAAATGGGATGAATCCCATGCTTTGGCTTTTGTGAAATCAAAATTGGCAGATACTGCTCTGAAGTTTTATGTCTCCTCCCCAGCTTGCCAAAAAGCCAAAAATACAAAAGAATTATTTAATATATTTAAGAAATATTTTAAGGTAGAGTCGGCAACTGCAATAGCACAACAATTTAACGAATTTAAGTTTGAGTCCGATGTCAATATTAATATTTTTGCTAATAAGCTTGAAAATTTAGTGAGAAAATGATTTCCTGATATGGAAGAAAAAGCCCTTGAACAATTACTAATCGCAAAATTCAATGATCTCATTCCGCCCCTCTTTAGAATTCATCTACTATCACAAAAAGCCACAACCTTTTATCAGATGGTGGAATGTCTCGAAAAATTCCAGGAAATTTATAACTTGCAAGTAAACCCTGTCTTACCAGGAACATCTTTTGCTACTATTCAGAACTTCAATCATAAAATAGATATGTAAAAGGTAAAACAAATGTTTTGGCAGACTAATTTTCAAGAGAAGACTTTTCTGCATACACTCAAGATCTTACCTCAAACCCAGAATTAATTAAAGAGGCTAACAATTTACACATTTCTTCAGATTCTCCAACAATTGAACTTCATCATATCAATGTCACACATAAATCTGATAAGTCACTCACCTCATCAGAGCCTCATCGTTCTTCCTTACCTCAGTTGTTAAGTAACGATGCTGCTCCACTCAGTCGTTCCTTAAACAGCTCTGACGCAGATAATCTTATGATGGAAATCTCTGAAGAATTTTTTTTTAAAGAGCAAAGAGAAGATGACTTTCTGCTAAAAATTATTGTTGATATCACTTCGGAGAAACCTTCTCTTAAATATAAAAATTATTTTGTCCATCCGGACACAGGTCTGTTAATGATCAAACGAAAGTTTCACCAGCATGAAAACTCTCCAAAAACAAAAATTGTGCCACTCTTACCAAGGAAGGATTTGATTTTCATCAGGCTTTGATGATACACAAGAACCTGTATAACACCACCGTTCATTCTTCAACTGGATATTCTCCAGCCTTTCTGCATTTTGGCAGGTCACTAACAAGCATATTTGACTTGTTTGAAGCTCCTCAGTTAGAAACGCTGGAATTTCCATATGAATACCATAAATACATGGAATCAATGAAACAGATCTTTAGGCAAGTGCATCATAACATGAAGTTTTACCAAAACCAACGTAATACTAGACAACATAAAAAAGCAGTTCTCCGGAAATTCAAAGAAAATGATATGGTCTTTATAAAAACCAAAGATACATTTAAACCAAGATTCATAGGCCCATATTCAGTTCAAAAAGTAATATCTGATGTGTTACTCTCCGTCAGAGAATTCGAAAATGAAGGGGCTGAACCATTCACTATCAACATAGACCGTGTCATCCTGGCTCATAAAAGAAAGCAACATCTCATTCCACAAACAATTCAGACAGGTCAACCAGCTGGGATTGTTCAACCGCAGTCTCATTATGATCTCAGATCAAGATGCAAAACTTAATTTTTTTTTGTTTCCATTTTCACAAATGTTCTTTTAACATGTTTTTTTTTAGGGGACTTAATCAGGTGATTCGCCAAAGTTGCCTGTTGTAAACAAAGGCGATTTTGTACAGGTATATTTTATAAGTTGTATTATATATATTGTCCTATTATATATTGTGTAATTATATATATATATATATATTTTTTTTTTTCCTGTGGCAAATGTTGAATATCTACAACTTAGTGCAGTGTGTATTGTATTTAATATGAATATAAATTTTCAGTTATGCTGCTTTATTTTAGATATTGTCTGATTTGTTAAATTTGATAAATATACTATAAGTAATTTCTGCTCAAAATGTACAGTATGTGTGTGTTATATGTATCGGAAACTTGCATATTTATATGTGTATACATAATTTTTCTTCTTTCTTTTCATATATTAATTACTACACATTGTCATGTTTATGGATATATTGGGTTATTAAATACAATTTCTGGAAGCTTCCACACCATTTTCACAGACACAAACATCACTTATACAACACAAGTATACACAACATCCACACTATTACACAATCAAATTAATACACAATCCACACATGATATGTATATAAATGTGTATAATGTTTGATAAATTTTTTTGTTTATTGTGATTATTGACATTGCAGTTTTGTTTTGGTTATATCTGATAGTATGTTTATTTTGAGTATTACTTGACGTTTATATAAAGTGCATTTTTGACTTTGTTTAGTAATCTAACTTGGTGGCCTCAGTAGCCACTCACATTTATTATTTCCATTTATAATATGTATATTCTTTAAATAGTAATAATAATAATGGTAATGATAAAATTTTAAAAAATCTTATTCGAATAGTATACTTAAGTGTTTCGAATGCCTTTTCCGTATCTAATGTAATATTTATCTGTAAGATTATTTTGACATTTGTATTGATACTTATTTTGATTTTTTTTTTCTCCTTCATAATAATGCTTCAAGAGGTCATCTGTAAATATTTTATACTGAAATATAACTGATTTTGTTTTATCAGTTGTTAACAAGATTTCTTTGACATTTATTTAGTATAGTTGTTCTTTCATGTGTATATACATTGATTAATCCGTAGATGGTACTTAATATCAAGATTATTGGTTAAATATTTTTGTTGAAATTGCACATCCACTGAAATTCTTTTGTCATGTCATACATTTTTTTATTCTCGTTAACTAATTATTTTTACAAATTTATAAGAAAGCAAATTTTACAGCAATCAACATGCTTTTCAATATTTCTGTTATAATACTATTTTCTTTAAAAGGTATCAATGTTTTTTTTTACTCATGTCACTTGTTGATAAAAGCTATGTCATGTTTACATTTATAGATATATTTTATTAGTTGTCAATATCCTAATAAAGTTTGTTATACATAAATATGTTACTGACCGCTTTTGTATCAATAAAATCTTTTATTTGAGAATGTCTGTAACCACAGTGCTGAAATATTTTTTTTTTGATGAAATAGTGTATTCCTCGCCTATTTTGGTAGAATTGATCACCTACCAGGGTAGGCGTTGATATTAGATTGTTTGTCGGAATTTTATTGTTTCAGCTTTACATATCGATTTTGTATTATGTATGGTTCAGATTAATATTGTAGCACATGTACATTGTTCTCAAAATTTCTAAAATTTTTTTTTTATGAAATGCATGTTATTCAAGGTATTGTAAGACCTTTCATTTGCTTAAAAATTTAATTTGTTACATGCATGCCTTTAACGGCCGTTTTAACAATATTATGTAGTCAATATGGACATTTTTTTTCACATGTAAATAAAAAAAATATTTGTAATCCTTCATGTAAATGTAGGTATGCACTCTCCATTCACGTTTTTAGTCTTCCAAATTTTTTTAATGGGCGTTAGGGGTAATGTGATGTTAAAAACATCACTTCTTTTTAAATTTTAAATAAGATCGTTTTTCTGCACTTATATGCATTGTGTCTCTCAGCTGGCTCAACTCACCCTGTTGTGTTTGCTTTACTGCAATACACACACAGGAGAAAAATTGGTTCTTCTTTCCTAGTGGTGATGTCATATCACACCATTCTGAGAACCAATAGGGTGATGGTTCTGACCCCACCTTCTGTTATCCCAGCAGTTTTAAAATTCAAAGTTCAGTTGGGTTTGAGCAGCTCTCAAGAGAAGAACATGGGGTGAGAAAGATTTGTTTTTCTTCTGTTTTAAAATAATGACCATTTTATCATTTGGAGAGAGAGTGCCTACTTATTAATAATAAATATATATATATTAGTTTATATGAATACATATTCAAATTTTAAAAACCATTAATTTTTATATCCTACTTAATTTGGAATTACTAGTGTGGTTTGGAAAATAAAGAAATTAATTTTGATGCAGCAGTTTAGTTTTATTACAAACATTATTTTTGTATGCATTTTTCTTTTTACAGCATTCTAGCCAATAAGTAAATTTATTTCTCTTTTCTCTTAAGTAAATAAAAATATTTGACATTCTGACCCAAAGAACAAAAGGGTTAGCGGTCAAAATGCAATGTACACCATGAGGTTTGATTCCTCAATAACGAACTTCTTTTGATAGTTAAAATTAAAAATATTAATAAAATAAATTAAAATATGAAAACATAAAAGGTAAATGAATTATTTACACCACACTGCGATTAGTAGTGTAAGCACCAGAGCGCAGACAGACACACACACAGAATTCTCTTTATTTATATAGATTATTATTTATTATTATTTTTTTTAACTGGATGAATTATTGAGAAAACAAAGGCATAGAGTAAATAATTTTTGATATATGCAAATAATTTTTAGTAAAAATTTATGTATTATAACTTTAGAGAAATAAAATCTAATTACCTGTTAATAAGCGATAAGAAACTGTTATCAGATGACACTGCTTCAGATGTTCGAGTTCTCAGAGCTTCGAAATGTAGAATAGCATTACAGACATTTGCTAATTCATTAGACAGTTGATTTGTATGCTTAAACATAATAAAAGAAAAGCATCAAATTATTTGAAATGAATTATTTTATAAATAAAATGCTATTATAGAACTGAAAAACAAAGAAGTTTTCTTTATTTTGTTGACACATTCTTTTGAATTTAAAATATTTTTTAACCCTTACACATTACATGCTATTAATTATACAATCTTTGAATATTGTAGGAATATATACACATACACACACATACATATACATACAAATTAGTCTAAAGATAGATTATAATACATTTATTTTTGATCAATTCAAAACAGGTTATCAGATTTCTGTTTTAATAAATTATTCCAAATGTATCTTTAACTCTAAGTACAGTAATTCTATGCCTTTTTGTACTGAAGAAATTTCAGTTAGGCAATTTAATTTATGTATAAATTTAATAGGGCTGTGCCGATTAATCAATTAATCGGTTCTGTTAATCGATCAATGCTTAGTCCCGATAAATTTTTTAAATCGAGTTAATCGGCTCGATTAATTAAATTAAAATTTTTCAAAATCTGATTAAAGTTTTCAAACTACGAATTAAAGTAAAAATTTAAAATACTGTTCTGCCAACAAATTATTTTTTTCTCACATATTTTGCTAACAAACATTCTAAGAAGCGTCCATCCAATAATGAAAAAGAAAAAAAAAAAAAAAAAAAAAAAAAAAAAGACTCTTTAAAGAAATTATTACCCTTTTGTTGAAAAAGAAAAGGGGGAAGACGATTCTTAGACAAAACGCCGTTTTAAGTCCATACATGCAGAATACGTTTCACAGAAACAAGAAGCTTCCAAAAAACGGAAATGCTCAATATAAAGATAAGGACTGTGATTTCCACTATCCCATTGATGGGGAAGGTGTCAACAGGGTTTCGCAATACCTTCGAGCAGTTATTGTCCATTGAGAATTGCTGATAATAACTATTGAAGTAGAAACAGAAAATAACATTCTGTTTTCTATTCTGAAATGACGAAGAAGAGTTGAAATATAAACAATGAAGAATTTGAGATTTTTTTTTTTTATAATGATAATATAAATTTTGAGATTTCATTTAAAAATGGTGGCAAGCGAGGTGGACAAAGCCAGCTAGTATAAAATGAAAGTAGGTAAATTCATCTATTTTTTCTTTCAAATTAAAAAGGAATTTATTAAAATAAAAATTAAATAAGAAAATTTTTTTATATAAAATTAACACTTAAAGTCAACAACTATTACTCTAAAAATTGATTTAAATTTTAGTTATAAAAAGGATATAATCGATTATTATTTTTTTTTTCTTTCAGTCAAACATATAAATAAAAATATAGTAATATTGAGAATTTATTTTTTTAGAATATAAAAATAATAATGAATATGTGTTACTTCTCATCTGTACTCTCTAATAAAAATTTTACTTGGACATATATCAGGAATGCGTTTTTTCATTATTTCTTGGCATAATTATTATTATTATTTATTGTTTAAGGAACAAGCTATATTAACATCTATATCATTTTTATGGTTTGTTGTCTACTATCTGGAGGGGAAAAAATCACATAGGAGAAATTTATTCATCATTTAAATAAAATTATACAAAGAAAAATGAAAATCGATTAAAAAATTGATTGATCGATTAATGAACTACGATTAACCCAGTTAAAACTGTTAATTGATTCCCACCCCTAAAATTTAATATTTATCTTCTTTATATTCAAAATTTATTTTTGCATTCATTTATTTTTGATAGTAATTTTTTTGTCATGTAAATAATTAAATTATCATTAAATTCATATAGTCTTCTGCTTTATTTGTACTATAAATATAAATAATAATTAAAAAGATATGCTAGAAATGAAATATTTTTAAGAATGAAATTGGTAAATAAAAGCTGTAATTAAAATTTATCTACGTTTTTGTTATATATGTATATAATTAAATTATTTAATGCCTTTAATTAATGCTATCTGATCTTTGATCTTCTTACTCACTAAAAATTATTAATTGTCAAATTGATAAGAATTGCAGTGCTAACAAAATCCATCAGCTGATGTAGAAATTGAAAATAAATTTAACTGGAATATTTTAACTATATTTGCCAAACAAAATCTACTTTTAAAAAAAGAATTGGTGAGAACAGGCGCAATCTGGGAGAAAATGTATTTTTTATTTATTTATTTTGTTCTCAGATTTGAATTTATTTCAACAATTCTACTCCAAGAATAAAATATTTCTTGTTTGTTTACAATTTGAAGAATGAACAATAACTATTTCTGCTTTAGTTAATTTTATATACAATCATCTTGAAACTATGCCAGGCTGGTCAAACATACAAGTTATAACAGCACCTTCTAATAGTCTGAAACTATCATTCTTTGAAGAAATACACATCATAAAACAGCCATTAACCACAAAGATGCTGGAAGCTCTATAAAGTTATTGAAAATTACATTAAGACATGAAATTTGACTCTAAAGACGGTGAAAATCTCTTAAAATGTGGATGTGGATTGTTTGAAAGAAGAATGCTTGTACTGATGTATATTTAACTGTGTCTGTGGTCAAATTGAATGTTCATGATGGTCTCAATATTATCACACCTGTGGTGATTTTTATTACCAATAAAAGGCTTGATATATATATATAACTATGAAGCAGGAAGCTGTCATAGGGACTTTTCCCTATGACAGATGATTCCTCCTTCCTTATTTAAAAAAAAAAAAAAAAAAAAGACAAAGGTGCAAGAATTTCTACAAGAAAATTTTCTCCCAATTTCTTTGGATATTCTTAAATTGAAAATCAAAATACAATCCTTACATTTATAAAAGAAGTCTTTGCAGCAATAGCTGCTTCAAACTCTTCTTGGACGGCAGTTAGAGATGGATTGGCTCCTGCAGCCCACTTAAGTCTTTGTTCAATGCCAGAAGTGAGGGTTATATATCGTTCATGAGCAGACGAAACAACACAATCAAATGCACTCAGTGTGCTCAAAGTCTGAAAATAAATAAAATAAAGGTAAGGGTAGAATTTGATATAGAGTCAAATAACAATTTTTTTATTAAATTACCAACAGAAATTTTACAAGAAATTATATATACACAGTCAACTCTCAAAAATCCACAACCCTAAAATCCACAATTCTCTGAAATCCGCTTATCATTTGCAATGTAAACAAACATTGTCACAACTGATTTGTTGATTAGTGGATTAGAAAAATTCAGCTGTATTAAAAGATAAATCAATTATTAACTAGTGCTGGCCAATCACCAATCACTCAGCATGTCACAGAGTAGGAAATGATAAATGTAATTACATATAATTATCAAAAAATAAATCATATTAACTTTAAAAAACGTTAAATACCTTTAACAATCCTTCATTGTAAGCAGCTTTAATTATTATATATTTCGACTACATTCGTAGTCTAAAGCTATTCAAATATTTATAAATCATATTAATTTAAAGAAAGAAGGGAAAGACAGTTTTCATGAAAAATTTTCTCTCATGCAGAAAAATATTCAAACTTTCTCATAGCACAAACTTAAGTGATTGACCAAGAATTGCTGACTTTTTTGTAGGTTATAAGAAAATAAATATGTATGAATATTCTTACTTAAAATACTACTGATCAGACTTATTAAAAATGTAGATATTTTGCAACCATAATATGATGTATAAAAAAATTGTTCTTTAAATTAAAATTTCATTAAATATTTGTAGTTTTATTAAGCACACTTTATTTCAGCATTGTATGTATAACATATAAATTGTTTCTTAAAGATTTGCTACTCAAATGAGGTTCTAAGATATAAATAAAATAAATTACTCTAAAATCTGCAAAAATCAGAAATCCGCAAAACACTTCATTTTAAGCTGTGTGGAATTTTGAGAGTGTACTATATATATATATATACATACATATGTGTGTGTGTGTGTGTGTATAACCTAAAACTTCTGTCCTAAACAGATTTAGACAAGAGGCCATTTTTCTTTCTTTCTTACGTCAATTCTTCTATAAAAGGCATGTAACTATACATACTCAAATAAATTTAATAAGTTACCTTATTTTTGCTTCATTTTGAATGAAGCAAAAATAAGGTAACTTATTAAATTTATTTGAATTATGCTTCGTTTTAAATAAGCTAAAGTAATATACATACTCATTTAAATTCCCATTTGTAAACTTTTATTGGAAAATATTGTGTCTATTATTGTACAGCCTCTTGCTGTATAGCGTTTTGAATTATCTTGTTAATGAAGGCCTTTGAATCTAGTCAAGGCCTTTTATAATGTTAATTCATAATTAATAATGCTTTGATTAAATCACACCCATCTTCTGAAATAAAATCTACATTAAAATCCCCTACTAACTCTGTTTTGCATTCTTCATCTTTGACCAAAGTTCTTGTAAAGTAAAATTTATACAATTTTGCAAATGAAAGATTTAAGAAAATACATTTCAATATTTAATTGAGATTATTAATATTTAAAAAAAAAAAAAAAAATGAAAATTAGCTTGCAAAATATAAACCATACCTGCCAACATTTGAAAATGACAATTAGTAGCACACCGATTTTAAAAATGGATATGGATGGTTGGTTGGTTCATTTTTATAATATAACACATGAATCCTAAACAAATAAATGTATGTATATTACTGTATTATCTTGCTCATAATCCATGGGGTACCATTTTCAGCTCTGATGAAAATTTTTCCATGGATAATACGCACTACCGGATGTCAGTGCATATTATGCCAGACATCTGGCTTTTATTTGCCACAGCAATCTAGTCAAGTTATGTTAAATGTTTTTTACCCCCCCCCCCCCCTTTCAGATTAAATATTTTTTAAGTTATTTTTATCGAAATAATTTGCATTAGTGTTCATATATAATGAAAGACTGTACTGTTTAAGAAACAAACACGATTTGCGAAACCAGGTGTAAAATAATTTTATTCAAAATTCAGAATTACTCTTTTTACACTATATTCAACCAGGTATTAAAATTCAGCAAAAATGCTAGTTAGCCAATCAATAAATATTTTAGTTGTGTGTTTAATTATGTGTATAATTAATATATATAATGACCCTCATCTATCATGAACGAATCCGGTTAGTACCGGTTCAAAATAGAAACTTTTGGCAGCCATTTTTTTTTTTTCGTTTGTTTAATTCAACTTAGGAAACATACATATCATTTACATACTTTTTTTTGTATCGCACATATTCTTATTTATTTCCTATAAAACCTTGAAAAACTATTCAATTGTAATGTTTAAATGTCTAAATTAAATATAACGGATCACTGGCTATTATAAACATGAACCAAAAAAAAAAAAAAAAAGAGTGAGAAATATTGAACAATTCTACTTCTTTATAGGTTCCAGCATCTAATAAAGTAAATTGTGGGGACACAAAAAAATACACGTGCAAGGGCGGACACAAAAAAATACACGAATGAGAAATATTTAACAATTCTATCTCTTTATACATTTTAGAATCTAATAAAGCAAGTTTAACATGAAAATTGACATTTATGGAGTGGATAGAAAAGATTGAAAAACACAAAGCAAAACGTAGTCAGAAATGTTGTAGTTTTGGTGCTAGATAAAAATTCGTAATTTTGAGCCAATTTCCGTAGCATTATAGTTTATGTCCCAAATTCGTATAGCAGTTGGCAGTTCTGAATAAACAAACATAAAAAGTGAAAAATATAAGTAATCCAGCTACACATTTCTAAAAAAAAAAGTTTTTTTTTTTTTTTTTGTTAAATAATTGAAAAATATATTATTAATATATATAATGACCCTCATCTGTCATGAACGAATCCGGTTAGTACCGCTTCAAAACAGAAACTTTTGGCAGCCATTTTTTTTTTCCGTTTGTTTAATTCAACTTAGGAAACATACATATCATTTTCATACATGTTTTGTATCGCACATATTCTTATTTATTTCCTATAAAACCTTGAAAAACTATTCAATTGTAATGTTTAAATGTCTAAATTAAATATAACGGATCACTGGCTATTATAAACATGAATCTATAAATAGAATTATGTAACTTCATGATTATAAACAATGCAATACCAAATAAAAACAAACCAAAACTGTTGCCATTCATAAAATACAAATTCCAAATGGACAACTTTTGAATTCCGAATGAACGACTCTTTGACTGTTTCATTAAAAAAACGCTTAAAATATTTCTAAAACATATTAAAGCCTTGAAAATCTTAAAATATTTGTAAAAACGCATTAAAGCCTTTAAATATTTTTATCAAACTTCATTGTTTGTTTACATTGTAAGGTATAATTGGCATAGAGTTTAGTACGTAAATGCCGCCAGTTGATTTTAGTTTTGAAATTAGTGTAAAATGATAGTTGGGATAGAATGTTTGGTTGGACAAGTAAAAGTCACCAGTTGAAATGAGTATTGAAAGTAGAGTAGTCTAAGGTGATAATGTCGAGTCAAGGTAAAATGTTCGGTTGAGAATGAGAAAGTCCCTAGCTGGATCCTGGATATTTTGGCGATGTTGTGGGTGAGATAGCTGGTTGGAGGTATCGAGTAGAGGTGAATTTGGGTTAGCATGGAGTGTCTATAGTTATTGGATAGTTAGTTAGAAAATTTGAAAACAGGATCTACGATAGTCTTAAAAAAGAGTATTTTGGTAAAATGAAGTGAATCGTTTTTTCTTATTATGAGGACTTTAAATATGCAAGCGAAGTGATGACGTCACTTGCCGTTCGTGGATACAATAACATACTTGCCAACCAATTTTAATAAAAAAAGGGAAAATTTTTGTTGAAAAACCAGAAGATTTCACAAAAAAAAGGAAGATTTTTGTTGAAAAACGAGAAGATTTCACAAAAAAAGGGAAGATTTTTTTTTTTCTCTTTGACATATTAAACAATACAGTTTTACAATTTTAATATTTAGAAGCAATCTATATAAAAACGATTTACTATAGATTGATTATACTAAATATATAAAAGTTTTAAAAGAAGTTATTCCTTTTCAATATATAAATATCTGGAAAACAGAATCTGTAAGAAATTTATTTAACAATAGGCAAAAAAACTTAGTTAAGTTAAAGTATAACTAATTTTTTAAATAAATATAAAAAATGATTTTTGTGTATGTACATTAATCATACATATAAGAAATAGTAGCAGTAGCTAATTATCAGTTTCAAACGTGCATAAAATCAACTCAGTATTAATATTCTTAAATATATTTGGGAAAAATGTTCCTACCTGAAAACATTATTCTTCATTTTTTCCCCATGTTTACACATTTGGTATAAATATGACATACAAATATTTAATTTAATTGATGAAAAATAAACAGATTCAATAAATTCAGCAATAAAGATCTAAAAATAATTACATACGTGAGAAATATTGAGCACTTCCATTGCTTTATTGTTTCTAGAATTGATCACAATCCAGGGAAAGGATGTGGGGGGGGGGGATACAAAAATAATTACAGAGTAAGAAATCTTTCAACTCTACTTCTAGAATCTAATGTAATAACTTATTTTAAATTAATATTATTATTTATGTTGCAGATGAATAAAGATTAGGAAAGAAAAGACTTCTGCAGAACATTTGATTGCTGATCACTAATTGTAGATAAATAAAGGGGGGGGGGGCAAAAAATAAATACATCAGCAAGAAATATTTAACAATTCTATTTCTTTAAATGTTCTAGAATCTCATAAAGCAAGTTAGAAATAAATATTGACATTTATGTTATGGATGGAAAAAGATTGGGAATCAGGAGTTTTCGTAGAATATTTGGGTTTCTTTTTAAAACGAACGATATCCACGATTTTTTTAAAAACGGAAGATTTCATCATCTGTCCGGAAGACCGGAAGATACGTTAAAAAACCGGAAAAGTTGGCAAGTATGCAATAAAAATATTTCCTATGTTAAACGCCCAATGGATTTTTCGTAAAAAATTATTAAAAATCAAGGGAAATTATTTCCCGATTTTAATCCCCATATTTAGGTTTAGATATGTATTAGTTATCATGTGCATGCGTTAGATTAAGTTGTTTTTGTTCTAAAATTGATAAAATTTGAATTTTAAATTTCAAAACTCTAGATTAAAAAAAAAACTTCCATATTCCATTGAAAACATAAACATTTCATTTCAAAGGATGATATTTACACAATAAATATCCAACTAATATACTAATTAAAAGGAAAATGATAAATATTCTATCATAATTTGAAGTGAAATTTGTTTTCAAATGTCTAAATAAAGTGTCTGATATAAGATACTAATATGTTGCAGCAGAATAGATTTGATATCGGTCATCCTTGGCAGAAATACATATATATATATATATCGCCAAATTATCTGGCGAATATAATTTAATTACTTTCAAAAATCATAGTTATTTTAAAAACTAATATTAAGAGAGTAATGAATAATAGGAAACAATATTTCGTACAATACATATTACGAAAATATACATCTGGCATGTATGTTTTCGTAGTACGTTTTTGATCGCCAAATACAAAAACGTCAAGGACAACAGAGTTTTGAAATTTAAAATTAAAATTTTGTCAATTTGACAGCAAAATAACTCAATCTAACACATGCACATGATAACTAATGCATATATACCCAAATATGGGGATTAAAATCGGGAAATAATTATCCTCGATTTTTATTAATTTTTTACGAAAAATCCAATGGGTGATTAACATAGGAAATAATTTTCTTGCATCCACGGATGGTCAGTGACGTCACACTTCGCTTGCGTATAGAGCCCTTAATAGAACACTGGGATGTGTTGTCGGGCCTATATTTTTTGTCAACCAGCAGTTTTTTTTATTGTCATTCATATTTATTGATCGGGTAGAATTTTTGAAGTGAAAATTTCTTTAGGCGTGTTGAGCACTTTTGGGTGAGCAAAAATCATTGAATTCCCATCATCGTCACCTGACGCTTTCCATTTGAAGAGAAAACTTTTGGGTGAACAGAAATCATTGAACTCACGTCACCGTCACCTGACGCTTTCCATCTTTGTATGATACAAATAATGTATCATACAATTAACTTGCTAATGTGACGTGTTAATAATTATATACTGTATATTGTTTTAAAATCTGGTGCGGCTCTACACGACTTCTCTCATCTCCGGACACTGTCTCTATTGCAGTTAGACCTCACAAAACCGTGAGTAAGGCCAAAGCCGCCATTTTTCTCATGTTTTTACAATCTGGTGCGGCTCTACACGACTTCTCTCATCTCCGGACACTGTCTCAAGATTGCAGCCGGAAACGTTGCAGTTAGACCTCACAAAACAGTGAGAAAAGCCAAAGCCGCCATTTTTCTCACGTTTTTACAATCTGGTGCGGCTCTACACGACTTCTCTCATCTCTGGACACTGTCTCAAGATTGCAGCCGGAAACGTTGCAGTTAGACCTCACAAAACAGTGAGAAAAGCCAAAGCCGCCATTTTTCTCAT
Source organism: Salticus scenicus (assembly GCA_963930645.1). NCBI lineage: Eukaryota > Metazoa > Arthropoda > Arachnida > Araneae > Salticidae > Salticus > Salticus scenicus. The sequence continues at coordinate 353,265,705 of OZ005649.1, read as the reverse complement.
GTTTTTACAATCTGGTGCAGCTCTACACGACTTCTCTCATCTCCGGACACTGTCTCTATTGCAGTTAGACCTCACAAAACCGAGAGAAAGGCCAAAGCCGCCATTTTCTCAAGTTTTCACAATCTCGTGCGGCTCTACACAACTTCTCTCATCTCCGGACACTGTCTCTTAAAGATTGCAGCCGGAAACATTGCAGTTAGACCTCACAAAACAGCGAGAAAGGCCAAAGCTGCCATTTTTCTCACGTTTGTACAATCTGGTGCGGCTCTACACGACTTCTCTCATCTTCGGACACTGTCTCTATTGCCGTTAGCACATTAAATGAAATTGTAATATAATTTTTGTAGTAGTAGTTCATATTAATGAATAAAAAAACACTGCATTTAAAAGTATTTCCTACACAATAAAATATTTCCTGACAATTCAAGAAATACACACGTATTTGTTCACGTTTTCAGTTTTCACTTCTGTCTGCACTCCCGGAGTGCAAATGTTTTTTTTTTTTGTATTTTTAATTTCAGAACGAAAATTGGTACAACTATAATATTTCCCCACAGCAGAATTTGGCGATTTTTCTTTGGCGCCGATTTGAACGATAACGATGTCGTTCTGAACTGTTTGCGATATAATATGGCAACCTGCATGCTATTTATTTTGGATTTATGATTTTATGATTTATGATTTAGCTTATGATTTTATCATTTATGCTATATGATTTATAATTTTTATATTTATGGTTTAGCCATAATCGCCAAAAATAAATTGCCAAATTCAGCTGTGGGGAAATACTATAGTTGTTCCCCATCATGATCTAAACATTGTTTTCAAGATTTATCGCTCACATTCCGTCATTTTTGACGGGGTTATATACTAGTTAATATATATAATGACCCTCATCTGTCATGAACGAATCCAGTTAGTACCGCTTCAAAACAAAACTTTTTGGCAGCCATTTTTTTTCCGTTTGTTTAATTCAACTTAGGAAACATACATATCATTTTCATACATGTTTTGTATCGCACATATTCTTATTTATTCCTATAAAACCTTGAAAAACTATTCAATTGTAATGTTTAAATGTCAAAATTAAATATAACGGATCACATTATAAACATGAACCTATAAATAGAATTATGTAACTTCATGATTATAAACAATGCAATACCAAATAAAAACAAACCAAAACTGTTGCCATTCAGAAAATACAAATTCCAAATGGACAACTTTTGAATTCCGAATGAACGACTCTTTGACTGTTTCATTAAAAAAACGCTTAAAATATTTCTAAAACATATTAAAGCCTTAAAAATCTTAAAATATTTGTAAAAATGCATTTAAATATTTTTATCAAACTTCATTGTTTGTTTACATTGTAAGGTATGATTGGCGTCGAGTTTAGTACGTAAATGCCGCCAGTTGATTTTAGTTTTGAAATTAGTTTAAAATGATAGTTGGGATAAAATGTTTGGTTGGGCAAGTAAAAGTCACCAGTTGAAATGAGTATTGAAAGTAGAGTAGTCTAAGGTGATAATGTCGAGTCAAGGTAAAATGTTCGGTTGAGAATGAGAAAGTCCCTAGCTGGATCCTGGATATTTTGGCGATGTTGTGGGTGAGATAGCTGGTTGGAGGTATCGAGTAGAGGTGAATTTGGGTTAGCATGGAGTGTCTGTAGTTATTGGATAGTTAGTTAGAAAATTTGAAAACAGGATCTACGATAGTCTTAAAAAAGAGTATTTTGGTAAAATGAAGTGAATCGTTTTTTCTTATTATGAGGACTTTAAATATGCAAGCGAAGTGATGACGTCACTTGCCGTTCGTGGATACAATAACATACTTGCCAACCAATTTTAATAAAAAAAGGGAAAATTTTTGTTGAAAAACCAGAAGATTTCACAAAAAAAGGTTCGGAAGGTTCGTCCTTCTGAATTTTTAATTAAGTTTATTTAAGTTTAATTAGGTTTAATTAAATTTAATTAAGCTTATTTAAGTTTAATTAGGTTTAATTAAGTTTAATTTTAATAAAGTTTAACAATCTTTTAAAGTATCATAATTACTTGCCGAAAATAAGAGTAAGAAAATGAAAAACAGTAAAACAAACTCACCAATTAGAAGATCAAACTAAAAAAGCTTTAATTAGCGACGAATAACGTAGAGCCTGTACAAACTGCTACACAAAACATAAAATTCAATACATAGTTACACAAAATATTTCATTGAATTTTCTTATTTACTGAGCGAAGTCTAATCGACGAGAAGTTTTCGCTAGTTCATTTAAAATGTCTTCTACTGTTGGGGTATTGTTTGGGTCACTCCTTCAAGGTCACTACATCAACTTGTATGGTCACCCCTTCCCCATATGATCGACCCCTCTTGTCCTTGAGTATGAACTCGTAAAGGTGAAATCCTTTCAGAGAATTGTTTTCAGGGGAAACATGTTTCGCGCCGCGCAAATGAAGTGGTTTAGTTATTTTCAGGAGTGTTTATCGCCGAGTAATGAAAAAAAAAAGTTAGTCATAATTTTAAACCACTTCGTAGAAAAAAATATTCTACGCTTGCCATACATTTTTTCCGCCTGAAATGTGAAAAAAAATGTAAGGAACAGCCTAATTTTTCTTATCATACATTTTGTCAAGGGGGGGGGGGTGTTAAACCCCCAAACCCCCCCCCTTGCATACGCCACTGCGCACAATACATATTACGAAAATATACATCTGGCATGTATATTTTCGTAGTACGTTTTTGATCGCCAAATACAAAAATGCCAAGGACAACAGAGTTTTGAAATTTAAAATTAAAATTTTGTCAATTTGACAGCAAAATAACTCAATCTAACACATGCACATGATAACTAATACATATATATACCAAAAATATGGGGATTAAAATCGGGAAATAATTTTCCTCGATTTTTAATAATTTTTTACAAAAAATACAATGGGCGAATAACATAGGAAATCATTTTCTTGCATCCACGGACAGTCAGTGGCGTCACACTTTGCTTGCGTATAGAGCACTTAACAGAACACTGGGATGTGTTGTTGCTGTTGTGTCGTCGGGCCTATATTTTTTGTCAACCAGCAGTTTTTTTATTGTCATTCATATTTATTGATCGGGTAGATTTTTTTAAATTTCAGAACGAAAATTATAAAATATCGAAACACATTTGATTTATAAACAAAAATTGAAAATACATTTAAATGATCTTGTGGTAACCATCATGATCTAAACATTGTTTTCAAGATTTATCGTTCACATTCCGACATTTTTGACGGGGTTATATACTAGTATATATATAAATTACAATGCATTTCTTAAATTTTTTTTAAATTATAATTCATTTATTAACTTGATGAAAAAAAAAAAAGACCAGTTTTGTCTGAAAGGTATACTAAATATAGGCAACACTATATACTTTATATTAATTACAACTTTTGGTTGTTAATTGCAACTTTTGCTTAAGTTAATAATCAGGTAGAATTATGCAAGGATCAAATTAGCAAAAATCCAGTAGCAGAATTTTCTGTATCTATCTGCAGCACAGCAAAATTTGTCTGCAATTCAGGAATAAGGGACCAGAGAGCTTTAAACAATCTGCAATGCTCACTGCCACCCTGCTTTGTTTCTGCTACTGGAAGCAAAAAGACAAAAAAGCTTAAACTGCATGCAAAGGCAAAACGCTGAAATCAAATACTAAATAAATATATAAAAATAAATATATAAAAAAACTATAATATTAGAGTATAAATATACTTTTTAATCTTCGATCTAATAATAAAAAAAAAAAAAAAAAAAGAACAAATGGTTGTACCATTATTTCATTTTACACCCTTTTTGCATTTTTTTAAATAATGTTTCTAAAACCTTTTTAAAAATTCACATTATTAATTATAAAACGAGGAAGAATAAAGCCTGCTGTTAGAACTGCCCTATATTTCTGACTATCCCCAAATTTATGATAGCGAAATAATCATGCACTGAGGTTAATTCAAGCTCAAACTTACTTTTCGAATTTCTGACATCACAGTAGCTCTTGAAGGTACAGAGGATGTCTGTATGGGTCCAATGTTACCCTGAACTAACAGATCTTCATTCAGCCATTGGAAACGAGCTAGTTGAAGCTGAGCTCTTTGCAGACTGCCTCTAGCAACAAGTAAATGCTGTTCCATCCGTCTATTTAGAAGGATATTAAAATCACAGTAAAATAAATAATAATAATTGATGCAATACTTCATAAAATATCTTTTCAGACATATTATTAAAAAGGGGTAAAAAACTAATTCATTTTAAAGAAATAGAGCTTTTATTATTATTATTATAGTCTTTTCAACAACATTTGCACTTATTGATGCCCTATCCCTAAAAAAAAAAAAAAGTATAAATGCATTTTAAATGATACTTATAACTATGTATAGATAAAACATTGAAAAAATGTAAAATATTTCATAGCACCTGATTGATCAAACTTCTTTCAAAACCATTTTAAAAAATACAATTTTTAGACGCAGAAAAGCCTATTGTACTATTTTCATTGAAACCGTAGCTTTTTTTTTTCAAAATGCATGAAATTTGGATGTTTAAAAATAATTTTTTAATGCAGATGAAATTTCATGTTAATTTCCAGATTTTAATTAATTTTTTTTAAAGTCATTAGAGCTCTTTTTGAGATACCCTAAAACTTTTTTTTTTTTTCCCTCTAAGATTGTCATAGAGTCAATATTTTTAAAAATTTATATTTTTAATGAAAACTTTTAAAATCCCATTTCATTTCCATTACTCGACTAAGTAATGGAAGTATTGTATTTGGTAAAAAATTCTGACATTGTGTTTACACTTGATTTATATGTTATAAGGTCTCCTGAGTGTAAAGTGGATTTTTGGAGTTGGTCAATGTGCATGTCTATACGTATGCTTGTAGGAAATCTATCTTATTGTGAAAACTAATAAAGGTAGAATGAAGCAAGTTCAGTGTGTACAGAAGATTTTCTTAATTTTTAGTGAAAATTGTAACACTGAAAGTGTTCGCGGTTGATGAATTCATGAATAAATATTTCTAAATTGAAATTTCGTGGTCTATGGAGTTGTGCTGCGATTAATATTGTCACTTGATACAGCTGCGTTTGCAGACTCGGTGACTTGGCCAATGAATATTATGTGAGAAATGCCTAGCTGGTTGTCAGCCAATGTAGCTCAGTGGTAGAGCATCTGTGCGTTAAGCGGAGATGCCCGGGTTCGATTCCCGGCTCTGGTATTTTTCACATAGTTGGTAAATAAAAATATATCAACCTTTACACTCCAATTTACTTAAAAAAAAAAAAAAGGAATTTTATATGTTTGCCAGATAATTTGGCATTCTATTTCGCCAGCCAAGGACAACAGATATCAAAACAGCTTCATATAAAATTATAAATTTTCAAAAAATCAAATGTTAAAATAAGCTTAAAAAAAATTAGATAAGAAAAAGTTGAATAGAAATAACTCAAGTAAATATTCAAAAGTATTCATCTATGCTGCCCTCTAGTGGCAGAACATATAACCAAAATGATCTTTTATCATTGAATTCATGATATAGTACAAAATAAAAAGTAAGAGTTTGGTTGAAAATCAAAATACTTTTCTTTGGTTCTGGGCTTTTTTGGTTTCCAACCAAAAGCACTTGCTGTAATTTATAATTTTGGTACAGTACAGGACCCATTATCCGGAACCCACGGGACCAGAAGAATTCCGGATTTCGGAATTTTCTGGATTTTGGGTCCTTTTCCCATTATTGCTTTCCCGTAATTATAAAACATAGTAATTGAAAGGTACTAATTTACTTCTAGGAGCAACTACTTCACAAACAGACAGACATTTAAAAAAAGTATTCGAATTATATTCTAGATCTCTTAAAACATGCAAATAAATCAAAAACTGGAAGTCAAGATTTTTTGTAAATCTGATTAAATTTAGCAGGAAGAAAAAAATAACTATAATGCGTATATATATACAAACATGTACATTACTGCCACTTGCTATGAGTGCCATGGTTGCTTCTTTATCAATGCTGCTAAACATGAATACTGTCTCAATCATAAGAGCAAAATGCTAAAAAAAAATGATTTTTTTTTTAAGATCTTAATGAGAAGTTAAAAATCACCAGAAATCTATCATAAAATAAATTAGAATTTTTTTTTTTTTTTTATGTGACTTGCTGTGAATTCCAGGGTTTTCCTGGATCACAAACATCCCTCACCATATGAAAGAAAGAAATTCTGTTTTAATTTCTAAATTTTCATAATACTACCTAATAAAGCACACAATAATTCATTTTAGGGCGATTTTCTTTCTTTCTTTTTTTTTCTGATTTTAGATATAAAATGTATTTTAATCATAAAAAAAAAATAATAAAAAAATAAAAATCTGAAATGATTCTGGATTTTGGGTCTTCCGGATTTTGGAGTTCTGGATAATGGGTCCTATACTGTATACAAATATTTCAATAAATAAACATTTGTTTTCTGAATTATTTTTGTTTTATTTATTTTGAGAAAGAAAATTTAAATAAGGTAAATGTTTTAAAATAATAGTATATCATTTTAAACTCCAATCAATCTATTATCCAAGTATTAAAACAAATATATATTATTTTCTTAAGAATGACTAAAAATCTGGAAATGCTCCAGTCCCAAACAATCCAGATTTTTGGCTCCTTACTGTATATACAACTGTCAAAGATGAAGAAAAGCTTTTTTTTTTTAAAAAAAAAAACACATTTTTATTAATTTGACATGATGTAACTATTAATGTATGTAATAGAATCTTGCAATTTAACATTCAGCCACTTCTCACTGTCCGATAGACCTGGAATTTTGCACACAACTTCATAATCAATGACAATACTACATACAAGTATTTTCTGGTGCCTATCCCATTAGGAGCAGGTTCTAGGAGTAAAGAAAAAATCTATCTATATACATATAGAACTATCGTATGAGGTACCGGATTTAGCCATATATGTATAATGTCGAGCAGCAACAATTTTTTTTATTATTATTATAAAATATTTAAAAGTATGTAATTCTTTTCTAAAACCTTAACTTTTAATTAAAAACCATTTCCCCCCCCCCCCCCCCCCCACACACACATTTTGAAATAAGATCTAAAAAGTTTAAATATAATTATAAATTAATAACTGCAATTTGCAAAATGCAAATAATTTTTTAAATAAAATAAAGTGTGAACTATACGTATAACTCAAGCATATCTGACATAAACATTTGTTAGTTATATGGGGAAAAAAAAAAAAAACATTTTTACGAAGTAAAATTTAATACTTTCAACCGCAAATCATTTTGGTGCATTATCCCATACAGCCACTGATATCCATTAGACATCTAAATTACATTCAATGATCCATAAAAAGGTACAAAATATCCAAAGAATGTCCATTAAAAGTCCTGGATATCCTGTACTAATTGTAGATATCTATTAGATGTTTAAATACAGACAAAATTTAGATGTGCTTTTTTCGATGTCTAATAGATGTAACTTGTTAGATCCAAACAAGATTTAGATATTTTCAATATCTATTAGATCTAATAAATCCAATTATTAGAGATTTGGAGATTTATTGGATATGTAACACACATCTAATGGATGTAAAAAAGAATGACATTTGTCGTGATAATTATAATTTAATTAATTTTCCTCAAATCCACCAAAAAATAATTTGAATCTTATTTAAGTTATTTTCCCCCAATTAATCCTTTAAATTACTCACAATTCAAAGAAATAGAAAAATTTTAAAATTCACGAAAATGTTTGTTTGTAAACAAACCGCCAATTCAAAAAATTAAAAATTAAATAATAGTTAAATCGATTTAAAAACATTTTGGATCGTGCTCAAATAATTAAAAAATAATATTAATAAATTTCATGATGTTCATATTTCTTTAATTAAAATTGATAAGACGTCACATTTAATTACGTTTTTTATTTTAATCCATATTTTTATTTAATTTAAAATTGACAAAATTCAATACTTAAATTTTTTCTACGAGCTAATAAGCAGCACAGTGTACTGTACTTTCCACTATGTATGATTTTGGCCACACTTTATTATTTACGATCCTAAAATTTTAATAACCAATAAATTCAATCCATCCATTTTTATTTAAAATTTATTTTATTTCATAACAATAATAGATATCTGTAGGATATTTATAGAAGTTTAATGAATCATTTTAAAACTTTTATACGTGTTTATAGATGTCTTATGGATGTAAGTAGCTGTGTGGGATAGAAGCTTATACATAAAGTAATCAACTATTTCACTGAGTAATTTTAAAAGTTATTTGATATTACGCTAAAACATTTGTTTAGTAAGTAGTTTTTAACTTTATTAAGATTACTTGCATTTGACGAGGAGGTATATTGCTCGCCAACTGCAAGTACAGTGTTTTCTCCTTTTGCACGCCACATACTGCATTTTAGTTCATATTTCAACAAAAGCATGTTCCTTAGTTTTTTAAAAGTATAATTTTATTTTATTGCCAATGGTGCGGCACTTGCGACTTAGCATGATAAAGAAAAACTCTCTCTGCTAATTTAGTAATGAAAAGGAAAATTAACATAACATTTAAAAAATAAAGTAATCTATAATCTTACTATTAAAGATATTTATAAAATAGCTTCTAGTTGTATCAAAATAAAAAGTAGCACAATATCTACCTAACCCCACCCTTTTTCCTTAAATCTAGAAAATCTAAAACTAATAAGAAAATTAAAGAAAAAAAGAAGATACAAAATACCAACCAAAATAAATAAATAATAATAATTTCAGTAAATAGTTTTTAAGGCTTAAGCTACAAATATACAGAATTATTCATACCTTGCAAGATCTTCTTTTCTCCAAGCTCCATCAAAGCTACTGAATAAGGTACTTAAAGGTGGCAGTTGACCTTCCAAACCATTATCAGTTACACATAACTTGAAGAATTTCATTAAAATTTCATCAAGTGATACTTTATTTTCTACACCAACATCTCTCAGTTCAATTTCAGCTGTTATATCATATCCCATATGAGTAACCAATAAACACAAAGCAAATCCTATTGTCTGAGATGACAGTCCAAGAACCTAAGTTTAAAGTAATACATGAAGAAAAGTTTTTATTTCTGACTAAAAGTAACATGCTACTGATAACAAAATTTAAGTATAATAATATTATAATATAAGGCACTGATTTATATAGAAATTTGTTTATTATGCTTATATAAAACCTACTTTCAGAATATTTATTGTATTTGTAAGTGTAAAGTTATTAAAATCTCAAGAAATTTTGCTTTGGCAAACAAATTAAATATAAAATTTCTCAAATAGTTTTGTTTTAAACAAATTTTCACTTAGCAAAAATTATAGCATAAATTTGGAATTTATTATGCAATTTTGACTATTATATAAGGGTGATAATGAGAAATTACCTAATCCAAGCTTTTGAAATTCTATTTATTTTATTTTTTAAGAAGGAGGTAGCATAAATATGTAAAACTAAGGAAAATTATTCAGTTATTGGAAAATTGTAATGTCTAATATATATATATATATATTTTTTGGTTGACAAATGCCCATGTATTAATTTTTTTTTTTTTTTTTTTTTTTTAATTTGTAATTCAATTCAGATTGTGAAGAAGTTTCATACATATATGTTTAATTTTAAATTTCTACCTGAATTGATTTAATTCAGATTTAGATTATTCGAACTTCTTAAGTTATATAACACCAAAAAAAAAAAAAAAAAAAAAAAAAAAAAGAGCTACTTTTGTAAAATTAAATAAACTTCCTTGAAATATTAATATTTGCGTTGCTCTTTTTTATTTTATGTTTACTTTTTCAAGAGTTTATGGTACTTAGTGCATTAAAAAAATTGTTATTGATTTAGGCACAGAAATTTACGGCTGATATCTGTAGATTATACAACAAAACATGAATGCTTATGTAAGGAGTTAATGTGGATGCAAATTGTGTACCACTGTATATTAAAGCTACAATAAATCCTTTAAAACTTTCAATGAATATAAAAAAAACTTACTAAGTGTCGAACATAATCTGCAGTAAATTGCTTCACTGGTTTGACAAGCTGATGTTCTGACATTAAAACAACTTCTCGTTCCATAATTCCTATTCTAGGATTAATATGAAGTGATGCAGCAAAACTATGACATGCATGGAAAGATTGCTGCATGGCTGATAATTTTCGAACAAAATAAATATCTTTCAATATTGGACGAGCAGCATGATGATGAACAGGAGGCTACAGAAAAAGAAATAAAATACGAAGCTTTTAAAATAGCTTATATAAAATCCTTTTAAGCGCAGCATTTTCATGATATATTTCGACTCGCTAAATATCACGGTCATCTTCAGATGTCAAAATAGCTGCCTTGACCATCGTCCCTGGACTTCTATTTATTCTCACGTCATCATTTCGTTTATTCTTATTAACGACCAAGTAAAAAACCACAGTTAATGCTCGAGGGCATGGTACAATTCTGGTAGATTGGTAACAGCTAATGCACAAGAATAAACAAAATGATGATGTCAGAAAAGAAGAGAATAAATAGAAGTCCAGTGACGATGGTCAAGGGAGCTATATTGACATCTGAAGATGACCACGCAGGGTGTCGACTGATTTGACAGAAAAAAATTCATGACCTCAAAAAATTTTTCATGACCTTTTTAATCGACATATCCAACATTTCTTTTTAAATTAACATTCTTTTTTTCCCCCCCAGATATATCAACTTGCTTTATTTTTTAAATTATTGTTTAACAACAATATTAATTAAAAAAAAAAAAAAAAACTGAAAACTTTTTTTTTTATTAGCAATATAAGTAAATAGTAATGGAAATCAATCTAAAAAGACATATATAACTACACAGATATGTAAACTATTTGTACAATGTTATAATATTGTAATTATTAGTTTTTTGGGGGATTCGAAAATTGTCATTTACTTTCCTTGCATTAAGGAGATGAATATATGTATTAAAATTTTTTTCAAATCTACATTTTTTTTTTTTTTTCCCCAACCGAAAAGACTAAGAATAGAATTATTAAACTAAAAAAAGTATCTCAAACTTTGCATTTCGATGTCTTTCCTATACTTCAAAACAGAATGCATTCTGAATTAGAAAAAATTAGTTCATTCAGTTATACATTAATAATGCTTTGATTAACAAAATATTTTGAGCATACATATATTTTTAAAAAATTTAAATGTAAAGTAAAAAAAATTCAATTTTTTTTTTTTGCAGGGGGGAGGGGACAACAAAGGTTAGAATGCCTGTAGATTTTCATTGAAGATAATTTTGTTTTTTAAAGATACAAATGACTATAATTAGGTTTATAATCATGTTTATATATTTACGCTACTAAATAATAGTAGCCTGAAAATCGACATGAAACCATAACAGAGAATTTTAATGACCCATACTCGACTCAAAACCTAAAATGAAAGTTAATAATTCATCTAAAAATCTTTTATTTAACTAATAAAGTAAATTTTTATTGCTATACAACTGGTAAATAATTTAAAAATAACTTAAAATGTAACTACTAATGCACCAAGTTAAAAATTTTAAAATCTGAAACATTGATAAACAATAATTTTTAAACATTTAGGTGTGTTGTGTACTTCAAGTGTACAAAATGTTCTTCAAGTTTAGTAATAAGTACAAAACTTTCAATAAACACCATAAAATGCAATAAACTTGCAACAATTGTTTTGGGTTGAAAAAAACACGACCATTCATCAGGCGAGCAAAGTGGGCACGAGTGCTGCAAAACAACAATGCTCCAAAGAATACGTTGCCGATTTATGTTTTTGCCCATTAAAGAAATTATTTTGAAAGATATTCTCAAGTCAACCCGATTCGTAGGGGAAAAAATTCAATCAACTGAACCTGAACTACTGCAAGAAAAAAAAAAATTGACCCGACCAGTGAAATTGGGTTACCTGAACCAATACGTGACTCTAGCCGACAGTTGAATTTCATGACCTGTTCTTAACTTTCATGACCTATTGCTGAATTTCATGACCTTTTCATGACCCATTGTTGATTTTCATGACCTTTCCATGACTTTAATGACTTTCATGACCTAGTAGACACCCTGCCACGATATTTAGTGAGTCAAAATATATCATGAAAATGCTGCACTTGATTTTATATAAGGTATTTTAAAAGCTTTTAAATGTTTAATTAGTCCTTTTTAAATTTAAATTTCAAAATATGAAGGTTTAAACCACAGAATAAAGCTAATTAAAGAATATATAATCTTATGAATGGTAAAAATAAATAGACAAGGATGCAAGGCAGATTCTGTTATGTTAAAATGCAAATATGAAAATATAAACACACACATACTACATACACATATAATAATTAATGAGTTAAAAACAAAAAATAAATTCTGTATGATTAAAGGTGTATATAGACTGAAAATTATAGTGCAAAAAAAATTAATATAATTATGTTAGATTGTAAAGGCTAAGTGTTATAGCTTCATTTTATTATTAAATAATTGAGTTTTAATGATCCCTATTTCTCCCCCCAACCGCCCCCCCTCCCATACATACAGACAATTACTTGTGTAATGGCAGATAGTAACAAACAAATGTAAATATCAATTTAAATCAGTTAGCTGATCTTGTTATTATGAGATAGATTGCTAAATAAATAAATCACTCAGCTAAATTTATTATTGTGAGATAGACTGTAAGATAGATTGTTAAAAAATTATTCATATTGCCTTAAAAAACCCACTAAGACAATATTATTTGTGAAATAATAAATAAATACCGAAAATGAATCAGACCCCCTCCCAGTAACGGATTATCGCAGATTATGAATAAATATTTTTTATGAGTTCTTAAAAAAATAACAGCTACGGGTTATCTGCCACTGCAGACTATACATTGAAAATTATGGTAAGTATTATAATTTTACATAAATAATCAGCTTTTGAAATTTAAATAAAATACATAAAAAACAAAAGAAGTTGTGGCTCGCAATGTATGGGGGAAAAATTGATTAAAGTTACTTACTGCAAGAGCTACTGTATCACGATACATGTCTAACTTTTGCCAGCTTGATGGTATATGAAAATTATCATGCAAATTATCTAGATATGTAAGCAATACATCCAAATCTGAATCGATTTTAGTAAATAGACCATTAAAACCCATCAATAACATCTGACCTTGATTGAGGCCTAGAAAAGAAAAAAAGGAGTAGGAGTGAACATACAATTAACAATATATCAATAGTAAATTTATTGGTAAAAGAATGGAACTTTTTCATTTATTCTAAACACTATCACACAAATATATTTTGAAACTTAATAAAGAAGTTTAAATATCAACATTTTAAATATGCAGAAGTGATTTAATTTGATGAGAACAACAACAGTGTCACTGAAACTTTTAAACTGGGAATTAATAAAATTTTAGTAATTAACTTCATCAATTAACATCATTAACAATTATTAAATCCAGATCCCTATAAAGCACAGGTAAGTTTTAATCCAACACATTTTAATAAAATAGGGGGGGGGGGGGGGTCCATAAATGAATATGAATTTGTTTTACAAAACATTATATAATCTTATACTGACCAGTGATTTGAGGCTCAGTTCTTTGCATTAATGATTCAAACTCATTCCTTAATTTCTTCACAGTATCTGATACTCTACTTTCTGAAATCTGGAAGTATACAAAGTAAATCTTACACAGAGCTCATAAACTACTTTGGTTTTACAAATTAAACAAGAGCAAAAAATCATGTGGTTCGCATAAACATTTCCTGACAACATAACTGTTGCATTGTTTAATACCCAATGTATTTACCACAACAATGACACTTTAAAATATAGTTCATTCTTAATTAGGAAAGAAGAAAACTCACAAAAATTATTTCTATACCATCTTTATATATATATATATATATAATAATAATGATGATGATGATCTATTAAGCATAGTAGAAGCCAAGCAACAGATACAAGATCACTGAAACACCAATGACCAATAAGATTATTTTTTTTTTTTTTATCAGTGGATGAAATACACTAATGTAAAGAATCCAGATTTATTAATTAACAGCCTGCAAACAAACGAATCAATAAACTCAAAACCATACACTTTATCAAAATTTATGAAAAAATAATTTAAGAAACATAAGATAGGAAGGAAGGAGGCAAGACTATATATATATATATATATATAAACATACAATAGATTGCTTTTGTGTAGTCTCCACAAAGTGATAGATTTGTAGTTTACTGTCTAATAAGCATTAAAGAAAAAAGAAAAAAAAAAAATGTTTTTAGCTATGCAACAAAAGCAACCATAGCATAAAAAATTGGGGTTATTGTGAATTCATGAAAAAATACCTGAAATTTTACCAAGAAAAAATTTTAATATGGGTAGAGAAACAAATAATTCATTGCAAGAAGGTCCAATCCTTATATTAGGAAAAAATATTAATTTTAATTAGGTTTAGCAATCACAAATTTGATATTTTAGTCTTACATTATGAATTTAACTACCTGAAAAACTGGAATTCTAGAACTGAAAATGAAAAAAATACCTGCAAACAGGTAAAATACCTGAACACAATCACCCATGTAAAAAGCATTTATAGCTTTACTTCTAGAGAGAAATCATTAAAAAGATTCTTTTAATGTAACTCTGTACATCATTTAAATTTTACGTATGCAACATATAGTGTATTAAAAAAAAAAAAAAAAATCCTTACACTACTGAAAATTTATATTGAACATTTTCTCCTTATACTTTTTAATGAGTCAGAACAACTTTGTGAGGCTTGACTTCCTTTTATGGGAAAAATAATTTTGTGTATCTAAAAATATAATTATTTTTATTGTGTTATATAAACTATAAATATTTTAAATTATGATTTAAAAATATACCTCTCATAGTTGAGATTTGTACATGCATATATAACACTGATGGAAATACATGCTAATGGACTTGAGGTTCTGGGGATCTTTGCCCCCCCCCCCCCCCCCTCCAGCTCCAAATTCTTTTGTACATTTTGGAACAAAGCATATTTTTATTTATTTATTATTAATCTTTTAAATTTACGTGGCACTATGATATTATCTTAAGATGCAAATAGATTCTTTAAATGAATGGTTTTTATGCCCACATAAATGCTATATATATGAAAGGGATAAAAATAAACTTAAATTATTAAAAAACCCAATTTAAAAGTGTAAAAATCGCTAGTTAAAATTATAATCGTGAATAATTCGTAATTGCCCTTTTAACCCTTTCAGCGTTAGCCATTTTTCGGTATATCTGTTTAAATACTATGCACAGTATAAATATGAATGTAATGCTGTATACTACACATGTTTATTGTAATATCTTGGGTTTTTTTTTTACTATTTAGGTAGGTATTTTTGGGTGCTAAAATTTCTTTATAGAAATTCTGAGTCTATTTAAAAAAATAATTCAAAATCAAAATTGATGGATATGAGATTTTATTTGGCCGTGAAAATACGTGATCATACTGAAAGAAAAATTTTCTTCCTCTGAAAATTTTTTTTTAAATCTAAATAAACTTCTAAAATTAATCAAATAAATAAGATTTCTAACATTTAAATCTGATTCATCATTTAATTAGATTTTAATTAGTGGTAGTACATTATCCTCAGAGTATGATCCAACTAAACAACTTGAGCTGAAAAATAAAATAAAAAAGAACACACTTACCAATTTGGCAGAGAAGACACAAAAATTTTCCATTTCCTATTCTTTATTTTATAACATACACATCACTGATACACAATAAAACGTTTAACACTGGCCAGCGCAGTATACTAATAAAATATGTAAAACATCAGATCTTTCACATCATTTTCATTTAATTTACCGGATTCACATTAGTAATTTTATTTTTGAATTTCATTAGATATTTAATAAAACGTGAAATTTGCTATGAGTTCAACAAGCCTGTATACGGATGTAAGAATTGTCCAAATATCAGTCTACATGTCCTTTTTTTACTCTATATAATTAGTAATTCGGCGGCTGGTATTATGCAAGTCGCATAGTCGATTGCTACCCATTAAAAGGGTAATAACGAAATATGATGATTTTTTGTCTTAACTTGATAAACCACATAAAATTTTCTTTTTCGACAAATTATGAAAAGGAGTCGTGCTCGTTGATCAGCATGGTGGATTATCACTAATAAATTGTGAAAACGGATTCGTGCTCAATGATATTAGCACTGTACATTATCACTTTTCTATATCATCCTTCTTAAAACAGTGCTTATAAGCGATGATGAGATTAATTCTAGACGATAACCATCAGCAAATTCTCACTACTATAGATGGTGGTGATTTGTTTAATTTTCCAGTAAAGTCCAGCGGAAATCGCTCCTTACATTTCAGATATGCTTGATAGCATACTTTTTGGTCAATTTCCGTAATCAAATTAATTAGGAATCTTACTCCCTAATCCAGGAAAGGGATAAGATGTTGAATTATTAAAGCAATATCAAAAGTAAAAAATTATCTTGGCAGCAATATTAGCGTCTCTGTAGTTCACTTCAGGAAAAAGGCAACATTAAGAAAAAAAAGAAATGGCGAAATGGTGTTGTGGCTTCGACAACCACGGCAGCGAGTGCCGGGCCCCTCAAACCACGTCAACTTCCTCCTAGCTGCTCTCTGGAACTGATCAAACTGACTCTTTTCGATTGTGAATTTTGAAACAACGTGCCGTCCTCAGCCAATCAGAGTCCGCACACACTAATCAAACCTACCGGAAGATGAGCGCATCGTCACTTCCGAATGAACATTTGAGATGGTTCACGAAGATCGTCCCCAGCTGCATCCCCCTTTGGCTGCGCGGAAAGAACGAAAAAAATGCGAAGAAAATGGCGGACTGAAAAAATCGACGAAAAACACTAGTGCGCATATTTAAATCCTCCAATTCTGTTGTAATAAAATTTTGAAGATGAAAAGTTTAATTCTTGACGTATTTTAATGAGGGAAGCATCATTTTAAAGCTTATCACTTGTAGATTAACCCTGTTTCAACAGAATTTCCGAAATACTTACTGATGAAATTTTATATTCATAATTAAGTGGGAGGAAAATACAGCAAAATGGTTAAAATTATCAAACATTACTTTTCGTTAAATAGTATTATTTATTTTTTAGATGATCGTAGCTTTATGTTAAATGTTTTAGTTAGTCTGAAAACTAGTTTTATTAATGTAATTGATGTTTTAAAAACCTAAATTATTAAATTAGATTTTAATTAAGTCTGATTAAACTGTATGTTAATTCTTTTCTGTCAAATTGTTTGTTTAAACATTGTTTCCGGTTATATTAATTTCAATAATGATGTTTTTTTGGCTATTTTAATTTAAGTAACAATGCTTTTGGCTATTTTCATTTAAGTAACAATGTTTTTGGCTACTTTAATTTTAAAAAAGGAATGTTATGAAAAAGTGAAGTGTAACATTTATTAATCTTATTTTCTTGAAAAAAGCAACATATATTTCAAAATTTAACTACACCAGCCTATTATTTTGACTATGCATGCCGGAAAAAGACGGGTTTAACGCTTATAGAGTTAATATCACTCAGAAATCAGAAAAGGAACGAAATTATAAGTCAAAATTCCCTGACGTTAACGCAATTCGCGTGGCATCGATCATGCATATTAATTAATCCCAAAAATTCTTTTAGTGCCCAGACGATCTGAAGAACCAATCAGCAGCTCAGAATTCCGTATATAAGCCCAAACATTAAACAAACGGAGGACTTTTGCCACGGTTTTAACTTGTTAAACTCTTTCACGTTGTACCCTCCTCCGAAATTATGAAGGAGTGACAGTTTTCCTAACAGAGTATGCCAGGAGGAGTAAAATCCCGTAAGACGATCAGCGAAGTTTCCAGAGATAGACCTTGCCTTTCCATGATGTCCCACTGTTTTGCCATGTCACCACAACATTGCCATGTTGAAGAAATAAAGCTGTTTTGTTGAAGACTTCCTAGTATTTATTGTGTGCCACGACAGACATCTCACAATCTTACACTCCTGTCATTACAAAGAGCCGGTAAGGATTGGATCTTACAAGAAAGACTTTGTTTAGCTTAGCTCGTTCGTTAAGAGTAGGAAGAGGAATCGATCAAATATCTTTTAATATTTAAACAACAAATAAAAGTAAAACAGTATCAAAATTAAATTTGAAATTATTTCCATTCAAATGAATCATTGAGAAAAAATCATCTTATTAAAAATCAAGTCAATGCAAATCCGGATATTCTGTTATGAGCCTTTCAAGCCCTGAGAGCAGAGTGGCGCCATTCTGTCAAAGATCTCTCTCTTCTCCTGTTAGACCACGACCACCATCCTCCGATAGTGGATGAATAAATTCGATTTAGTGGTATCGAATAAATTCGATAAAACCACTAAAATATCCGACTACAATAATTATCAATACGCTATGTACCGAGAATCAATCGAAATAGCAACCAATGAAGACACATGCAACGAAAGCGGCGCAGTAGCCCCAAATAGGGCATGGAGCCACCTGTTGGGAAGTCAACAAAGAAGCATCCAGAAACCGAAATCTCCATCACAGAGTTAACGTTCTCCGAAGAGGCCCGGGTGCCCGGCGCTGAAAGATCTCAGAACGGCCACGAAGTAAAGATAGGTTTTATTATATTTATTATGTGTTAATAGAAAAATTTTGAAAGGAAAAAAAAAATAAATTTTAAATTTTAAAGTTATAGGGAAAATTATTATTTTTTTTTGTTATTTCAATGAATTTTTTTAAGTGAAGAAGTTAATATTTTTTATATTTTAAATTACAATTTTCCTGAAAATTGTAATTTGTTTTTAACACTGGGTTCAATCCTAAAGTGTATGTGGAGGACGATGTAATGAAATTTGTTAAAAAATTTGCTTTTTAAATGATAAAATTAGCAATTACAGAAAAAGAAAAGTAAAATATCCAAGTGCAGCTTTTTTTTTTTAATCCCTTAGTGTATATGTCCATGATTATAAATTCTTGTACCCAAATTATTAAGTAAAGTAAACAAGATTATCACACAAAAGATATTAACAAAGTAACAAAGTTATTATTAACCTGTTAGTAGTCACTAGTTGGTCGATTTGCCAGCCATTCTTCAGTGTTGCCAGAATTTTTATTCAATAGCCACCAAAAATTTTTAGAAGTGGCATTTGATATACATAAAATGCGAATAAAATCGAAGAAATGTCAATCACATCACTTCTTAAAATTATTGGTGACAGTTAAATAAAAAGTATGCAATATGTAATAGGTGGCACTGTCTATAGAAACTACTAACAGGTTAAGAATATAAGCATTAAACAATAAACTGCAAACACTTAACTTGAAGTACACTCAGGATTCGCACTAAGGAAAAAAAAAACTGAGTGGGATTCTCCCACTCTAACAAAAAAAATAAGTGGGATTTTCAAAATTTAAGTGAGATTTTTTAAATTTAAGTCAGTAATTACATTTTACAGAAAAAAACTATTTTCAAGAAATATGCAAGTTACAGACATGTGATTGCTGAAATTAGAAATTAGCTGAAAATCTATCGCTTATATGATTGATTGGATGATTAGTTGAATATTGATAACGTCACTTTCAATAAACTGATGACATAAACATTTATATATATAGTTTTTATCAACATTAAGCATTTTCAGGATTTTTTCATTCGCGTAAAAAAAATTCTTCAATATACCTGCAATAACTTTTATATCCACATAAAATCTTATCAAAATTTCACACCAAGAGAAAAACAAATTTTTCAAACAAATACAGAATAAGAAAAATCTATTCTTCATTTCCCCCATGTTTACAAATTTGGCATAGATATGACACCCCATAAAGATTTAATTTAATTAAGAAAAAATAAATAGATTCATTAAGTTCAGCAGTAATGGTCTAAAAATTATTACATATGTCAGAAATATTGAGCACTTCTATTGCTTTATTGTTTCTAGAATTGATCATCGATCACAATCCGAATTCCGGAGATGGGGAAAGAGGGGGGAGGGGGGGTAAAAAAATAATTACAGAGTAAGAAATACTAAAATTCTTTCAACTCTACTTCTAGAATCTAATGTAAGAACTTTAAAATTAATATTATCATTTATGTTGCAGATGGATAAAGATTAGGAAACAAAAGACTTCTGCAGAACATTTGATTGCTGATCACTAGATGGAGATAAATAAAGTGGGAGGTGGGAAAAAAATAATTACATGAGCAAGAAATATTTAACAGTTGTATTTCTTTACAGGTTCTAGAATCTCATAAAGTAAGTTTGAAATGGATATTGACATTCATGTTGTGGATGGAGAAAGATTAGGAATTGGAAGCTTTTGTAGAACATTTCATCGCCAATTGTTTCATTTTTATTTATTTACTTATTTTTTAACGAACGATATCCTCGATTTTTTTAAAATCGGAAAAAATAAATTCGCGGAATCCAATGAATTATATATATATATATATATATATATATATATATATATATATATATCACGGAAAATCGCGCAAATGAAAAACTTTTAAGTGGGATTTTTTTTAATATTGCGCGATTCCCGCGATCCCGCACTCTAGCGCGAACCCTGACACTACACACACATAAATGATTAAAAATTCTTATTTATCTATTTTTCAGATTTTAAAACTTTTAAATTGGTGCATTAGTAATTACATTTTAAATTATTTACCAGTTGTATTTTGGAAAAAAAAAAAAAAAAAAACTTTATAACTTAAATTGCAAGATTTCTAGATGAATTATTAATTTTGATTTAGATTTCAGGTCGGGTGCGCGTAATTAAAATTCTCTGTTGTGAGTTTAGGTCGATTTTCACGTTATTATTATTAAGGATGGGAATCGATTAACAGTTTTAACTGGGTTAATTGTAGTACATTAATCGATTAATCGAATTTTTAATCAGTTTTCATTTTTCTTTGTATAATTTTATTTCAACGATGAAGAAAACTCTCCTATATGTTTTTTTTCTTTTTCTCAGGTAGTATACGTCAAACCATAAAAATGATATAGATGTTATTTTTCCTTAAACAATAAGTAATGAAAACAGAAAACCTCTTATTATTTTCTAATAAATGAAAAACTATTTCATATTCAAAGGTAATACAACACTTTTAAAAAAACATAATTAAAAATACCTCATATATATTAAATATTTAAATTACACTTACTCATATATGATGGAAGATCAGAATGAAACACACCTACATGTTTATTTTCAAATATTACATAACAGGTCGTAAAAAAGGTACTATTTTAAGCAACACACAAGCACATTGACATTTTCGGGATCTAAGCTTGATCTTATGTGAAAAAAAAAAAAATATATATATATATAAAGTGAATATGTGAAAAAATATTTTGTAGAAGTGCGGTGTTTGGAATTAAGACCAACTGACTTCACTAGGGTCCTAGACTTATAGGTGGAGTGCCCTTCATGGGGGGCCTTTCTGAGGAATTCTAGCACGTATTTGCATGAATTTCGGAGAAAACCACAGAAAACTCCGAACGGCTAGATTGACAAGTGCGACTTGGGATCGAATCCTGCACTTCCCGTCTACCAGTTTTGACCGCAGAACCGCTCAGCCACTGTTGGGGCAATATTTTGTAGGAAGAACAGCATTTAAATTTTTTACTTTAATTCGTAGCTTGAAATTTTAATCGGATTTTGAAAATTTTTAACCAAATTAATCAGACCGATTAACTTGATTAAAAAAAATTGATCGGGACTAAACATTGATTGATTAAATTGGCACAGCCCTAATTATTATTTAGTAGTGTAAATATATAAGCATGATTGCAATCCTAGTATAGTATTTATAACTTTAAAAAACAAAATTGTCTTCTATAAAAATCTACAAGCATTCTATTTTTTTTTTTTTTTTTTTTTTTTTTAAATACATTTAACAGAAAAACCGTCAATAATTGGCAAAAAATATTTTTCACCCTCACTTCCAATAATTTTAATGGGACCCCCAAACGCCCATACTGACTCTCTCCAGTGGTGATTTTAAACCATGAACTTCAGAAGATTTAAAAGAAACCTGATTTTGTTTGCCAATTTTACATGGTTCACAAATAAACCTAAATTTTAGCCTAGGTACACCTTTAACTCCATTTTGCCTACTAGAACTTAAGATTAAGTCAGGACTAACATGCCCGAATTGAGCATGCTAGGACTCAATATCATTAATGCTAGTATCATAACGCTAGTATCATTTTGTAAGTTTGTTGGATATGATATAATTTTTCAAATAAAAACATTCTAGAGCAATAATGAAAATTATTATTTGGAATTTAAAATTATAAACAATGCTATTACTTAAATAAAACCAATAACTTAAAAGTTAACTATAATAATGAAATTCAATTATTATACTAATTGATGAAAAGTTCTATAATTATACACATTTTAAAATAAAGAAACTGTGTGTTCAACACTTACTTGTGTCTTTAAAATAAGATTCGTAATATTTGTTTCTAAATCTGATATTAATTTTTCTAATGGAACTCCACAACGAGCAATTATTCTATCAAGTTTGGCAACCATTTCAATGACGGATGGCTCAAGAGCAGTTTGGATGGCTTCAGGTAAAATTATATTTTGAAAATGTAAGCATAAATCCTATATAATAAAATAAAACACAAGTCTCTTGAATGCAAAATAAATTAACAAAACAAAATACAAAATTTTTTAAGCCATAACCAAAATTAGCAATTATTAGAGAATAAAGCTAATTATTTAGTTTTCAACAAAACCAGTACTATACAGCACGCTCTCAAAAATCCACACAGCTTAAAATGAAGTGTTTTGCAGATTTCTGAATTTTGCAGATTTTAGAATAATTTCTTTTATTTACATCTCAGAACCTCATTTAAGTAGCAAATCTTTAAGAAACAATTTATATGTTATACATACAATGCTGAAATAAAGCGTATCTATTAAAAGTACAAATATTGCATGAAATTTTAATTTAAAGAACTATTTTTATAAATAGTAGCAAATATTATAGTAGCAAATAATCTATATTTTCAAAAAGTCTGATCAACAGTAGTTTAAGTAAGAATATTCGTACATGTTTATTTTCCTAGATAACTAGCAAAACAGTCAGTTTAATTCTTGGTCAATTACATAAGTTTGTGCTATGAGAAAGTTTGAATACTTATCTTCACGAGACAAAATCTTTCATGAAAACTGTCTTTCTCCCTCTTCCTCTAAATTAATATGATTTATTTTTTGATAATTATATATTATTACACTTATCATTTCCTCCTCTGTAACATGCTGAGTGATTGATGGTTCACCAACACAAGTTAATAATTGATTTATCTCCTAATACAGCTGAGTTTTTGCAATCCATTAATCAAGAAATCAGTTGACAATGTTTGTTTACATTGCAAATGATATGCGGATTTCAGAGAATTGTGAATTTTTGAGAGTTAACTGTACTTAAAACTACCACAATATCACTCTTTATAATAGGCCCACTTAACTTTTTAACATGCATTAAAATTTACATTTAATAAGGAAAAACTAAGCATTGAATTTGACAATGATAGTAACAACTAATTTAAAGATGGATGATATTTTCTATAATTCCCAGAAAAATTATTATAAAACTCGTAACAAATATTTTTTAAATAATTGCCTCAAATCTTTTTTAAATGCATATGATTGATTTCTATGACAAAGAGTGAACAATGAAATTGATTATTCAATGAAACAATAAAACTTAAATTTCAATTAAAATTATTTTACTGGATATTAAAAATCTGACATCTTCAAAGCTGTGTAACTACAGTCTAAATAATTTTCATTAAAGAGACTAGCGAGCTTCACCTGCTAGCGGGTCGCTATTTTTATATGAATCACTATAATTAATTATATTTTCAAAATTGCATGTTATCACTCAAAGTTTTATTCTTAAGAAAAGAAATTAAAAAAATTTCATTTCTGTCCAGGAAAAAACTTGCACCGGGTCCCCACTGCCTTCCCACATATTCCTTTGCCCACCCTTACTGCTCCTTCTAATAACTTTACATGTTCGGAAATATCCTCATTCGACTTGTGGGCCCCAAAAACCTACATATACTGATTTTGAACAGTCTGACTCAATTTCTAAATTTTTTAACCCTTCACATACCCTCCCCCCCCCTAATAATTTTACACTTTTGAAAATATCCTCAGTCGACTTGTATACCCCACAAACCTGTATATACCAATTTTGAATGGCGTAATTCAATTTTTTTTTTTTGCCTCCTTCGCCCCTCGTCTTCACCCCCAAACAATTTTACACTTTCGAAAATATTCTCATTCAACTTGTAAGCCTCAAAGACATATGTATACCCATTTTGAACAGTCAAACTCAATTTCTAATTTTCTACCCCCTCACCCCCCACCCCCTGATAATTTTACACTTTCTGAAATATTTGCATTCGACAAACCTATATATACCAATTTTGAACAGTCTTAACTCAATTTTTAAGGTTTGGCCCCCCTTGCCTCCTTTCCTGCTCCCCCTAATAATTTTACACTTTCGAAAATATCCTCATTAGAATTGTAGTTCCCATAAACCTATATATACCAATTTTGAACAGTCTAATTCAGAATTTTTTGCCCCCTTGCCCCCCTTCCTGTCCCCCCTAATAATTTTTCACTTTCGGAAATATTCTCATTCGACTTCTAGGCCTCCAAAACTTAGATATATCAATTTTGAGTGATCTAACTCAATATCTAATTTTTTGTCCCCCTTCCTGCTCCCCCTAATAATTTTACAATTTCGAAATTATATCTCATTCGACTTGTAGGCCCCACAAAAACTTATATATACCAAATTTGAACAGTCTAACACAATTTTTAAGTTTTTGCCCCTGTGGCAGCGTGACAAACAAACAAACAGATGTGCACAGAATTTAATAATAGAGGCTAGCGAGCTTCGCCCGCTAGCAGGTAACTATTTTTAAATGAATCACTATAATGAATGAATTCTCAAAACTGCATTATATTTTCAAAATTGCATGTTAGTTTCATGTTATTACATCATAAACTTTTATTCTTAAGAAAAGGAATTAAAAAAAAAAATCATTTATGATCTGGTAAAAACTCCACTGGGTCCCTACTGCTTTCGGCAGTGTAGATCTGTGTGCGCGCACGAATGCATATGATGTATTTAAAATAATTTAATCATAATTAGAATTTGAAATAATGAAATCTATATATATAAAAGAAGACTTCCTGAGTGAGGGGGGGATCTATCAACGCCCAGACCAAACCCCTGGACCTAGAAGCATGAAATTTTGTGACAATGTTCGTTCTATGACGTAGGCATCCACTAAGAAGCGATTTTACAAAATTCGCCCCCCAAGGGGGGAGGGGGGGGGGCAAAACGTGATTTCACAAAATCCTTCTTATCTCAAACAAAAAAACAGATATCCGTAAAATTTTTGCTTTAAAATATAGCTAACACAAATGTCTAAAAATCAATTTCTGGAATTCTCAAAATTCGGTCCCCAAGGGGGGCGGGGGGGGCAAAACGTGATTTCACACGCGTAAAACGAGATATCGCATAATCCTATATATCTGAAACAAAAAAACAGATATCCGTAAAATTTTTGCTTTAAAATAGAGCTAACACAAATGTCTAAAAACCAATTTCAGGAATTTTTAAAATTCGATCCCCAAGGGGGCGGGGGCAAAACGTGATTTCACATGCGTAAAACGTGATTTTGCATAATCCTACATAATCTCAAACAAAAAAACAGATATCCGTAAAATTTTTGCTTTAAAATATAGCTAACACAAATGTCTAAAAACCAATTTCTAAATTCGGTCCCCAAGGGGGACGTCGTTCAAAACGTGATTTCACATGCGTAAAACGTGATTTTGCATAATCCTATATATCTCAAACAAAAAAATAGATACACGTGAAATTTTTGCTCGAAAATATAGCTAATAAAAATATCTAAAAACCAATTTCTGGAATTTTAGAAATTCAGCCCCCAGGTGGGGCAACAAGGGGGAGGGGGGGGGGGCTATGGGGCAAAAACAAATGGAAATACAGTTAGGCCGTTCAAAATTGGTACAGACAGGTTTTAAAGGCCTGCAAGTTGAATGGGGATATTTTAAAAAGTGTTAAGTTATTAGGAGGGGTGTGAAGGGGGGAGGGGAGAGGGGGGGCAAAAAAATAATAATAGTGTTATCGTTCAAAATTGGTATATAGAGGTTATCGATACTTACAAATCGATTGCGGATATTTTCGAATTTTTAAAATTATTAGGAGGGGCGGGAAGGATGGTGGGGCGGTAAGGGGGGGGGCTATGGGCAAAAACAAATAGAAATACAGTTAGGCCGTTCAAAATTGGTACAGATAGGTTTTAAAGGCCTGCAAGTCGAATGGGGATATTTTCGAAAGTGTTAAGTTATTAGGAGGGGCGTGAAGGGGGGAGGGAGAGGGGGGGGGCAAAAAAAACAAAAATAGAGTTAGATCGTTCAAAATTAGTATATAGAGGTTTTCGATACTTACAAATCGATTGCGGATATTTTTGAATATGTAAAATTATTAGGAGGGGCGGGAAGAGGGGGGGGGGGGCTACGGGGCAAAAACTAATAGAAATACAGTTAGGCTGTTCAAAATTGGTACAGATAGGTTTTAGAGGCCTGCAAGTCGATTGGGGATATTTTCGAAAGTGTAAAGTTATTAGGAGAGCCGGGAAGGGAGGGGGCGGAGGGGCAAAAAAAATAAAATAGAGTTAGATCATTCAAAATCAGTACATAGAGGTTTTCGATACCAACAAATCGATTGTGGATATTTTCGAAATTTTAAAATTATTGGGAGGGGCGGGAAAGGGGGGAGCGGTGGGGCAAAAAAATAAAAATAGAGATAGAACGTTCAAAACTGGTTCTTAGAGGTTTTTGATACTTACAAATCGATTGCGGATATTTTCGAATTTGTAAAATTATTGGGATAGACGGGAGGGAAGGGGGGGGGGGCGAAGGGGAAAAATAATAGAAATAAGAGTTGGAGCATTTTGGGAATTTTTTCTGAAGGCAGTGAGAACCCGGTGCGACATTTTTCCTAATCAGATTTTGTTTATCTTTTTTTTCACGAGATAAAAATTAATGCAATTTTGAGAATTCATTATAGTGATTCATTTAAAAATAGGGACCAGCGAAGCGGGCGTTGCCTGCTAGTTTTAATATATTACAGCACCATCTGGTGGTAGAAATTTCTGTAATATTTACTGTTCAACAAAGCTTTCAAATGATGTATAACTTATGAAATTATTTTAATTGGTAGCTGAGATATAAAAGAAAACCTAATCAGGACACCTTAAAATGTGTATCTCAGGTGAAATTTCAAATTCCACTTTCGATAATATAAAAGTACTTTAAAATACCTTTCGAATGATGTATTAAAAATAATTTAATCAGAATTAGAAATATTGAAATTTTAAAATATTACAGCACCATCTGGTGGTAGAAATTTCTGTAATCTACTGTTCAATTCCAAATCAACAAAGCTTTCAAATGATGTATTACTTGTGAAATTATTTTAATTAGTAGCTGAGATACAAAAGAAAATCTTATCAGGACACCTTAAAATGTGTATCTCAGGTGAAATTTCAAATACCAATTTCGATAATATAAAAGTACTTTAAAATATCTTTCGAATGATGTATTAAAAATAATTTAATCAGAATTAGAAATATTGAAATTTTAAAATATTACAGCACCATCTGGTGGTAGAAATTTCTGTAATCTACTGTTCAATTCCAAATCAACAAAGCTTTCAAATGATGTATTACTTGTGAAATTATTTTAATTAGTAGCTGAGATACAAAAGAAAATCTTATCAGGACACCTTAAAACATATAAATCAGGTGAAATCGTGAATTCCATTACCTACGGTAGTCAGTTAATAAAAGTAAAAAGAAAAAGAAATATTTTTACCTTAAGTGTATCCCTTGCTATAGAAACTGGAATCCACTTTTGAGAGATATACTATTATGCGCGTTAGAATAAAATTTAATTTGCAATTAAAATGTAAATTTTTTGCTTATTGCCCGAAATGGATGAAATTTGAACTGCAAGGTTATCTTCTGATGTTAGGGCTGTATACTAAGTTTTGTGCGCGGGAGAGAAAAATTGAAGAATTTTGATATTTGCAATTTTTAATCCCAGTTAAAAAATGTGACCTCAATCAGTAGTAAATGTTTTTCTTTTCGCTCAAGACTGTAGACAATCATCTGAAAAGTTAAAATTCTTGTGGTTTGTTGCCACCATTTTTTTATTCTTCAACATATAAAATAAGAACTATTGATTGTGATTTATAATTCAATTAAGTTTATTTGATTAGCTAATGTAACAAATGCACATCTAAAACAGAAGCAATGCTAAGAAAACTGAAATAAAGCTGAAAAGCTAAAATTTACAAAAAAAAGCTGAAATCAGCTGGAAAATCTCAACCCCCTTCATTACTTTTAATATTTTGAAAAACATCTAAGCATAAATTCAGGGTTGTTTGGAAAAAACCGTCCTGGACAAAATACCATTTTGTTCACTATTAATTATTCGCGAGTACTAATTTAAAAATTCTTTATTCTTTCCATAGATATAAAACAAATCTTTAATTATATGTGTATACGTGTAGGGCTCATGAAATACGGTCACTTGGTCGCTATCGCTGACCATTATTTTTTAACTGGCAATGTTTTGAACTTGAAAATTCAACGATTTTTTTTTTAATAAATATTTTGGTGAAAAAATTGGTCCCAGAATCAGGCTTCGATTCTATTTTCGATGTAGGCTAACTCTTGTTGTTTTGATTCTTGGTTCTCTCACCACTTTTTGAGACACTGTGTTGAATTAATATTCAATACACCATTAGGAGATTTACACATCTCCGAGCATGTTTCAGAACTCGGGGTTAAATTAGTTATAGTTAGTTAAATTAAATTGTTTTAGGGAATAGGTTTACACTGCTCTTGTTTGCCTATGCTATTGGCCTGGTGCTGAATCGTTGTGCATGTGCAATGATGTGTCAATGCTGATGGTGTATTGTTTTAATGAAAATAATAAAACTGGTTTCATGATGTTAAATTTAAACAGGTGTTTCCTGATGTATCATTACAGCCTAATAAATAATTCGTTTTTATGCATAGAATTTTGATTTCTATATTCAAGTAAATTTTAAAATTGAAAAAGAAAAAAAAAGGGAGAAAACGGCGGAGGATATTTTTTATGGGTTACCAAAATTTTTTGTTGGCGACAGTTTTTTTTTTTTTTTTTTTTTTAACAAATTCCTGGAACCCTGTGTATGTGTATATAATCAATTTAAGTACTTCAAAATAGATATGAATGAAATAGATATGCAAAGTTAACAATATTTAATAAATAAATATATCTGTATTTTTCTAAGGGTGGATTGGAAGCAAGAGTGATAGTTATAGTTTAAATTTTAATTCCCCTCTCTCTTTCCCCACTGCTTTCAACTACATTGTCATTTCTTCTCCCATAGTCATAAATACCTTTTAAAAATTTGTTATTAAGCATGATGAAATTGAATGGTTCACACATTTTTCATGGAATTTTTTACTTTCTGAAAATATACAGAAAAGGAAAATAGTGTAATCATGACGAAAACAGAACTTTGTAATGTTGGTATATCTACATGTTTTCCTATGAGTTCATTTTTGCTATTTTTATGATGATGTATGTATGTCTGAGTATGAGTGAACACAATATTCTAAATGCTTTGTTCAAATCAGCTAAAATTTAGTACATATATTACTGGTTATCGTAGCACAAACTGTATAATATGTATGTGCACATTTATATTATTATAGACATTACTTTTGTAAAAAATAAATAAATAACTTTTTTATTTGGAAGTAAAATTTTAATTTTGTATTTTTTTATCTGGAATTTCTATTACCAATTAATATATATATATATATATATATATATATATATATATTACAAAATTAAAATAAGAATATAAAATTATCAAATGATTATGTAAATTTGATTTTTTTAATTCTTGGATAAGAAAATGACATTTTGGTATTGCAAGATATTTCTATGTTAAGTACAAAATGACAAAGAAACAACTTTAATTATTTTTAAGATTATAATTATATATGTATTAATCAATCATGTTGATCGTGAAAAAATTTAATATTGAAAAAAGACTCTTTAGAGAGGGTAGGAGTGTTCAGTGTTGGGGGGTTAAGTTATTCTTTATTTTTAACTGTCAACATTATGTATGAAATCTTTTTCTGGCTATGGCATTGTATATTTCTTTTGTTTTTGAAGATTTAGATGTAGCATTAAATAACTTTTTTTTCCCTCTTAATATCCAATATGGTAATGTTATAATAGTCCACAACAGATTTACTTTGTTACATTTGCAAAAACTATACATAACTAAATCATTTTCTTTATGATTTTTTTTTTTTATTGATCATGATTAAAATGAAATTACACTTTTCATTAATCAAATTACTAATTTCTAATAAAATATTTCTATTGCTAAAATTGCTAATTCAAAGTTAAAAGTACAATTTATTGCTTTAACAGAATAATTTTATGCAGCAAGCATGCAGGAGTGCAGAAAATGTTCAGACCTCTGAAATTTCCCCTGAACACATTCTAAATTTCTCCAAAAATAGCGCATCAACCTATTTTTATTTTTATTTTATTTATTTATTTATTTATTTTTTTTTTTTTTTTTTTGGGGGGGGGGGAGTCTTTCTTTAGTTCAAATACTGAGGGAGATATTTTTTATGCTACTATATTATATATATATATATATATATATTTTTTTTTTTTCTTAACTACATCGAAATTTAATGTTGCTATTAATAATCACCAGATGAAAAATTAAAAAGTTGAAGGTAATTAGATTTATTAACTAACATAATTTTTAAGGCTATAATTCTTATATAATAGTACATAATTATACATAAATTAATGTTGCTTTGTTTTATTGCACTTTGCTGTCTATGAAAATTTAAAATACCTTTTTATTATGGAATTACCAAAAAAAAAAAAAAAATTCTCTAGTTTAAATGAATCACCAAATATTTATCATCAAACTTCAAATACTTAATACTTTTTTTTTTTTTTTTTTTTTTTTTTGGAGGGGGGGGGGGGGAATGGGTATTTAATGGGAATATACTTGTAACAGAAGAATACAGCTGTTAATTTGTAGCTTAATATTAGAAAGTTTGTTTTTTCAGTCTCATTTTTTTTAACTTCCGTTTTCATTTTTATCTTATTCTAAGATAATAAATATTCAAAATTTCCCTAGACTGCCAGAATTTCCCCCCAAACATCATTTGTGCATTCGGACATATTCTCTGCACCCCTGCGAACATGTACAGTTGAATGGATTTTATTTTGTCCAGTTTTATGTGGTTTTTTCCAGTTTTGCCCAGGTTTTTTCTAGTTTTGCCCAGTGTCCCGGACTTTTGGCAAAAAAGTGGACAAAACAACAACCCTGCATAAATTACATCTAAAAATAAGCATGCAATATTTATTCAATTTCACTTAAGCTGAAATTAGATTATTATAGTTTTATTTATTTATTTATTACTAATTGTTATGACAACATACCTCTAAGGCACTAAATACAAAATGTGCTAACTTCACACCTTGTAGTTTTGATTTCAATTCAGAGTTTTCAATCTGTGAAAGATAATAAAATGTTCACATATCTGCTTTAATTAAGAATATCTATTTGAAGTCATTCATTTATTAATTAATAGAACAAACATAATTACCACACAACTATCCAATAATAACTGAATATATTGTGTAATATTCCCACAAGTACTGTAAAGTTCATCTAAAAACCAATCACCATTCCAAGAAGTCAAATCTACTAAACGATCACCAGAAGCTAAAAATAAAAATAAATAAATAAAGTAAAATATACTAATAAAAATGAAAACTTTAGTAAACATATAATAGGTACATAAAATAACTTATTTTGTTATTTCAGCCTTTAAAATTGTATTAACTTCATGATACTTAATGTACGAAAATGTATTTATATTAGAGAATTTGTATTTTAAAATTTTATTATTACTGTAATGTAACTGTACTTTATAAATCTGTCAATTAGATAAGTATTTTTAAAGAAATAATTAATGAACAAGAGTATATTTCTCAGTGTTTAAAGGGGAAACAAATTGTTCTCCAGTGGGTGTCCAACCATTGTGGCCTTAGGGGCAATGAACAAGCGGACTTCCTTGCAAAAAGAGGTGCCAGCTTATTACAACATTCCAATACAGTCATTTTTTACTGGAGGATTAAACTGTTTTTAAAGAATTTAGCTACATCTAATGCCTTAGGAGATCTTGAGGAACAGCTCTAAAGAACTGGAAGACTTTAAATCCTTCTCTTATTCCAAATAAACCAAGATGTAAGGCAGTTGCGACTTTCCGCCTATCTACAGGACATGACTGCCTTGCCGCTCATTTGAAGCACATAGGTACCTTAAACGATTCTACTTGCCCACTTTGTGATGGACAGGGACCATCTGCCCCGTTGTGGGGCTCTTCAATGTTCTACAGAAGAGTCGAGATATTGGGAGGCAAAATCGCTCCTTGGGCAATGACTTTGGTCTTTTGCTCTATGTTATATTGTTTATAATTTGTTTTGTAACTTTCTATAACTTTTGCCTAGCCATTTGAAATTTAAAAAAAAAAAATATTTCTCATTGTTTTATTAAAACATTTTTTTCTCCAACTAGGGGGCTCTGCCCCCTGCTTGCTCCACTCACCAACACCCGAGGGAGGCTTCGCTGCCCCCCCCCCCCAGCTCACTTTATTTATTAACACATAAAGAGCTCTACTCGCCTATTCACTGCTTTCATTTCACTGAATAGGAATATTGATAGTGCATAAAACAAGACAAAAACAGAAAAATATTACAAAAATCCCCATATTCAATGTCGAATTGAAATATATAATATTTAATAGCACATTATTTATTTTTATGAAAATTATGATAAAAATCAGTATTTTTCATTTATTTATTCTATTTTTTATTTTTTGATTGGAAAGAAATTCATAATATCTAGACCATTTTGCATTACAGCTTCAGTATATGACTCTTTTTATTTCTCTTTTACAACCGTAGATCCGAACAGCAGTACCCCAGTTGGTAGAGCGCCGAGCTCGTAATTGGAAGGTTGCGGGTTCGGTACTCGAGCTGGCCAATAACCGTCGTGTACACTAATGGTGGCTGATGCACGTAAAATCTGTCGTGGTCATAATACCCTCCATGTTCCCATCAAAATTATACCTTTGGGGATCACGGAAGTGGGGGAACCATTCCCTCCGTGTAGGATAAAAAATGTGGGGGCATGTCTCCTGAACATCCCTAGGGGTGCGTTCCAGACAGTCGTCAATTATCCATAGCACAGTATCGGTACGACGTCAAACCCAACCTACCTACAACCATGGATCATATTTTAATTTTCCCGTATAAGTAAATTAATTTTCTAAAAGTAGAAAAAAAAAGGCTACTAATAGCAACATTGACATTTTTTTTTTTTTTTTTCATATTTTAATTTTCCCGTATAAGTAAATTAATTTTCTAAAAGTAGAAAAAAAAAGGCTACTAATAGCAACATTGACATTTTTTTTTTTTTTTTTCATATTTTAATTTTCCCGTATAAGTAAATTAATTTTCTAAAAGTAGAAAAAAAAAGGCTACTAATAGCAACATTGACATTTTTTTTTTTTTTTTTTACAACCATGGTTTCAGGTCGTTGTACTCCAGTAGGTAAAGCACCGAGCTCATTACTCTAAAATTGTTGATTCGGTACTTGAACCTGTCAAAGAGCGTCGGGTACATTAATGATGGCTGGTGCACATAAAATCCGCCGCAGCCGCAAAGTCCTCCATGCTCCCATGAAAACTGTACCTCTAGGGATCAGCAAATCGGGGGTGCCAGCCCCTCCGTGAAAGATCAAAACTGTGATGACATGTCTCCGGAACTTCCCTAGGAGTGTGACCAGACCGTCGCCAATTACCCATAGTGCAGTACTGGTGCGACGTTAAACTCAACTTACCTACCTACAACCATGGATCATATTTTAATTTTCCTGTGTAAAATGACTTCATGACAGAAGAACATCACTGGGAGAAACTTTTTTCAAGGTGGCAAATAGAGTACCTTCATAAACCTGTCGTTTTTAGCTAATAACTTCTTTAATTAAAAAATCATAGAAATTTCTAAGCAGCTGAAATGTCTTCCTTGGAGTATTCGGAACCCATTGATACCTCTCAAGACGTGAGACCCTGCCCTCCACAAGAAGATGCTGTCGGAGACAAATAAATTTGACGCCAGCAACAGTAACTTTTTTTTTAATATATAGAGATATTTTCCCTTCTTAAAGATTATACAGAAAGAAATATTTACTGATAAAAAATACATCTAGAATAAAAATGCTATAATATCATTAAATACATTTTTACAACTTTTAAAATTTATATTATTGCATAGATACTCAATTAAATATCAATAATAATAAAAGGAAAGGTTTGTCTGTATGTATGTCTGTTCTATACGTTCAGCCAATATTGAATGCAGAAGTACAAAAATTGACATACAGATGCTCAGGCGCCTTCACGAGGGACTTCTGAAAACAGAATTTAAAAATTTTAATTAGTTGCAGAGATATTAGTTAAAATGTCAACCTATATCAATTAAATATTAGCCACTTAAATATTTATTTTAAATTTAATTGTTGCCATAAAAGTTTTCCGGTTCATTTTTTTTTCGACATTTTCACATGATTAATAAAATATTATCAAAAATTAGATTTGCTTATGCTTATGCACATGAAAAATTATGTTATTATGATTTTAAAATTAAAATAATAATAATAATTAGCATGGTTCGTACACATTTATGATAAAGAAAAATAAGGACTTTTTAAGGACTTCTAGAAGATTTTTTAAGGACTATGTAAAATAGTAATTTATACATTATATATATATATATATTTTTTTTTTTTTTTTTTTTTCCTAATGTACCTAGAGAGAGAAAGAGGGAGAGGGAAAGGAGCACTGTTAACTAACATTATAGTCTAACACAACATAAAATAAAATTTCATAAGTTCAAGTACAAATTCAAAAAAGAAAATCGAGGAAAAATCTTTTTTAATTCATAAAAAAGTAATAAATTATTCAGTTACTCACCAGACACATTTTATTTTTTTTATGTACAGTTCTAATGTATAAAAAAAAAAAAAAAAAAAAAAAAAATAGTTGATGAAGTTGAAACTAGTGGAACATAAGGCATGCAGAACAGCACAAAAACAATTGAAAATGAAAAGCAAAATGATATTTTTTATATACTTCAACTATTGAAATGTTCCTCCCCCTTCTCATCTCTACCATAGATGTTGCCATCTCGGTGGCATAAACTGCGAATTTTCTATTGCCTCCACAAACAAATCTCTAATCCACGCAAAAATTGCAGCATTAAAAAAACTACTTTAATGTGGCTATTATACAGACTTTCTTCTATATATCTTATAAAATTCATTCAATACCAAGTTATTCATTAAATTATTATTCACTAAAATTATTTTCCCCATCATGAATGCGGACGATTTTTAAACACATTACAACATTAAATTCTGAAAGCACGTAGTCAGTTCTGTACCAACATCAGAAAAAATACCCCTTTCAGAAAAAATTCTTAATGCAGCATGTGAAGCAGGGTTGAATCAAACTGTAACAAAAAGAATTCATTCTTTGCAGCGTTCTACAGGTCTGGTTGAGCCCAGTACAGGTAAGGGGGGAGAATAGATAATACAATCTCTTCACTTCCTCCCCCATAACTGTTTTGTGGTATAACTGGATAACTTAGAGATGGGAAATTACAGATGAAAAATTACACTGCTCTTTTTTATTATTTTTTATTTTCTCTCTCCTTCACCTCTTCCTCCTCAAAAAAAAAAAAAAAACAAGATTTCAAGAGTGATAAAGAATCAGTTTTAAATTACAATGTGCAGTTTATTTTTATTTTTATTATTATTACTAGCTGCCTTCGGCGACCAGCTGGTTCGCTATCCTTGAAAAATCCGACTTTACAAAATTCCCGCTCGATGGCACCTGCAGCGTCTTTTTCCCGTTTCAGGTCTTACAACAGCTTAGTGACATATAGTGAAAATAGCTTAATTGAAAATTTTAATCTCAGTAAATTCTCGCTCGGTAGCGCCTGCGGCACCCTCTTCCAGTTTCAATATCTGAAACAACCTGTTCGCTCACCATGTTATGATCCTTCAAATTTCTGACTTCAGCAAAGTCCCGTTCGGTGGCGCCTTATCCGGTTTTAGAACTGTTCAATTATAAATCAACAAACCTTTCAAATGATGTATTACTTGGGAATTTATTTTAATTAGTAGCTGAGATACAAAAGAAAACCTAATCAGGACACCTAAAACCTGTAAATAAGGTGAAATATTGAATTCCACTTTCAATAATATAAAAGTACTTTAAAATATCTTTCGAATGATGTATTAAAAATAATTTAATAATAATTAGAAATTGAAATATTGAAATTTTAAAATATTACAACGCCATCTGGCGGCAGAAATTTCTGTATTCCACTGTTCAATTCCAAATCAAAAAAGTTTTCTAATGATGTATTACTTATGAAATTATTTTAATTAGTAGCTAAGATACAAAAGAAAACTGATTCGGGACACTTCAAAACGTGTAAATCTGGTGAAAACTTTCAATAATATAAAAACTTTAAAATATCTTTCGAATGATGTATTAAAAATAATTTAATAATAATTAGAAATTGAAATATTGAAATTTTAAAATATTACAACGCCATCTGGCGGCAGAAATTTCTGTATTCCACTGTTCAATTCCAAATCAAAAAAGTTTTCTAATGATGTATTACTTATGAAATTATTTTAATTAGTAGCTAAGATACAAAAGAAAACTGATTCGGGACACTTCAAAACGTGTAAATCTGGTGAAAACTTTCAATAATATAAAAACTTTAAAATATCTTTCGAATGATGTATTAAAAAGAATTTAATCATAATTAGAAATTGAAATACGCTTATTAGAATAAAATTTAATTTGCAATTAAAATGTAAATTTTTTGAAAAATCGATGAAATTTGAACTGCAACTATTCCCTGTGCTGTAAACTGCGCACACAAAGTTAAAAAAAATTTAGAAGAAAATTGAAGCATTTTGAAATTTGCAATTTTTATTCCTAGAAAAAGCATGTGATATCAAGTGGTAAAATATTTTCTTCGTTTGGGCGGATATCGAATTCTCTCTTCTCTGTCAAGGTCAGTTGGCATGGTAACCCACCCCATGAATCAAGATAGCAAGCAGTATCCAGTTCATTACGGAATGGTGATGGCCGTTTTCAATGGTTTAATGCTTAAAATTAAAAAAATTATAACTCATTCAGTTTTTGAAATTTTCTCTCAATCTTTTAGGAATTGAATTGTGCAAGCGAAATCTATATACAAAAAAAAAAAAAAAAGAAAAGAAAAGAAATGATTTATCTCTAAATGATTTTGAGTTATAAAATGTTTTGTGAAAAAATCGATGTTTCGTAAAATCCAAAAATATGGATCGCTAATCCGTATTTTGTAAAAATGTTTATATGGTTCGAAAGAGGATTAAATGACCTTTTCAAATATACCAGTTGTTAACAAATGGAACAGTTACTCGGTCATACAGGGCGTTTCAAAAAAGACGATCGAGAAAATGAGAAATTTTCGACCCTTTTTAAAATTTTTTAAAAAATATAAAAAATACGTATTTTTCAAAAAAAAAAAAAAATTGTACCATAAGAATCGGTAATAAATGCTCTTTCTCATGGTATATGTGTATTTTCAATATCTCCAAAAGTTCTGCAGGCGATCGCTTTAGAAAAACCCGTGAATTTTTTCTCTCTCTGCTTCCTCTTTTGAGGAACACGCTGAATTCTACTTGAAGGGCGGAAATTACGATCCGCTCGCTTTTTAATTAGACATTTGTTGACGTTTTAATTAATATCTCCGGAACTAATTAAAATTTTAAAATTCTTTTTTCACTATGCACTCAGGCAGGCTTCTGAGCACCCGTATGTCAAATTTTGTAGTTCTGCGTTCAGTAGGGCTGAACGTATAGATGCTCAGACACAGTGGCGGATCCAGAACTTGACTTTTGGGGGGGGCTAAGATTTTTCAAAGTGTTATTCTAGACCAATAAAAAATTTACAATTGCAATATTCAATTGTGAATGTCAGTGTTTTGGGGGGGGGGGGGGGGCTTCAGCCCCCTAGCCCCCTCCTTAAATCCGCCACTGCTCAGACAGACAGACAGACATCTTCTTTTATTATTATAGATTTTATTATTATAGATTATTTTTTTTTATAGGGAAACATAAATTTGTCCTGGGAAATTTATGGGAGCTGCGTTCAGGAATTTTGGTGTTGGATAGTTTATATGTATCCATGGAAGTTGCAAATTCGAGATCCCCTTTTAGCACTAAATTCCTCTTGGGAAAACTATGTGATCATCAGTGGTACATAAATTGTTTATATGAATCCGACACTTACTGTAACGTGATTTTACGAAATCCCTACGTAAACCCCCTTGGGATCGGGGGCAATAAACACATGTAAAAACATGTTTTCCCGCTTGATTTTTTTTTTTTTTTTCCTGGGGGGGGGGGGGAGGAAGTTGCAAATTCGAGATTCCCCTTTTAGCACTAAATTTGTCTTGGGAAATCTTTGGGATCTGCGGTAACGAAATTTGGTGCGTAAATTGTTTATATGTATCCAACACGTATTGTAACGGGATTCTACGAAATTCCCCCCCCCCTCCCTAAACCCCTTTGGGGTCGGGGGGGGGGGGGGGCAATATACACGTGTAAAAACATGTTTCCCCGCTTGAATTCGCCTTAAACTATCTTAGAATTTCGAATTTTGGTGTATGGATGTTGATTAAGTGCACACATTATGTACTTTGGTGGGATTTCGCAAAATTTCGAACATACCCGCTGGAGAAGGGGAGGTAAGAAGCAGGTAAGTTCTGCCGAAGGCAGTGGAAACCCAGACTTCTCACGTTGTGAGCGGGAAAAACATGTAAAGAACACAACGAAAACTAACTTAGGTTATTAATAATGATATGTGATTTTGACAACTCATTTAAGTATAGAGTCCAGCGAAGCGGGCAA
This sequence comes from Salticus scenicus, assembly GCA_963930645.1. NCBI lineage: Eukaryota > Metazoa > Arthropoda > Arachnida > Araneae > Salticidae > Salticus > Salticus scenicus. Next base: position 353,226,367 of record OZ005649.1, on the reverse strand, counting down.
AGGCAGCTAGTATTTTATACTTAAAATTTTCAGATTATTTTATAATTATATTCTGTACTAGCCGCCTTCGGCGACCAGCTGGTTCGTGATCCCTGAAAAATCCGACTTTGCGAAACTCCCGCTCGGTGGCGCCTCCCTGAAAAATCCGACTTTGCGAAACTCCCGCTCGGTGGCGCCTGCAGCGCCTTTTTTCCCGTTTCAGGTCCAATAACAGCTTATTGATATATCGTAAAAATAGCTTATTGAAATCGCAGTAAACTCCCGTGTGGTAGCGCCTTCGGCGCCCTCTTCCCTTTTCAATATCTGAAACAGCCTGTTCGCTCACCATGTTATGATCTTTCAAATTTCTGACTTTAGCTAAGTCCCGCCATTTTAGAACTTACAACACCTTCCTCGCTCATTAGAATTTGAAATATTGAAATTTTAAAATATTACAGCGCCATCTGGCGGTAGAAATTTCTGTAATTTATTGTTAATTTCGAAATCAACAAAGCTTTCAAATAATGTATTACTTATGAAATTATTTTAATTAGTAGCTGAGATACAAAAGAAAACCTAATCAGGAAACCTTAAAACGTGTAAATCAGGTGAAATCTCGAATTCCACTTTCGATAATATAAAAATGAAATTATACTAATTAGAAGCTGAAATACAAAGATAATACAAACATTTTTTAAAAAGATTTGTGTCTGACTTATCTGTGGTTTTCTCCAAAACTTGCTTAATTCCGGGCTATATACAGTTAAAAATTATTAGTACGAAATGTGAGCGAAAATCTGAAATTGAAACTCTGTAAAATATAAAAGAATAAAAATTTTCTGGTTTTTCCGTAGTTTTCTCCAAAAGTTTCGTACAGAATTTGAACGGCTTATATCATTTTAATAGCCTGCAATAAAAATACTTTACAATATCTTTTGAATGGTGTATTATGTATTACAATAATGAATATCTTTGATATATTTTAGACTCAAAATGGGTAATCTATCAAGGGCGATTAACGATTTCTATTGAAATCCGTCCAAAATTTAAGAATTCCAAAACTGCTTTTTTTACAACCGAATTCATAAAAAAAGGAAAAAAAAAAAAAATCAATATTATTCTGTTAAAAGTAACTTTTGGTGTCATTAACAGATGAAATAAAAATGAATTTAAATAAATATAATATGTCTATTTATTTTATTTTTAAAGCTATACTTTAGATTTTTTAACTGCATACAGGTGAGCCATAATGACGGGCAATTTCGAAGCTCTGCTTTTGATCGATTTTAAATTGAAAAAATTCAAAAACTGCTTTTTTTATTTCCAGTACTTTGTCACGTGGGCGAAAAACAAAAGCAATTTTTCCCGACCGGAAGAATAGTCAGTCAGCATGTCTAGCACCTGCCACTGAAGAATCTTTGATAAATGAAATAACTGCCTGTTGCCAACTAAATTTCATACTTCAGTTAATTTTTAAAAATCTAATTGCTGTAGAGATAAGCCACTTGCACTCTTAGATTCGGAAAAAAATCCCCTTTCATTTGGTACCAAATTCGTAACAATCAAACTAATATTTCTAATTTATTTTCCACTTTTTCTGATTTTAACTCCGTTAAAATATCTATTTTTATGCAATCACGGTGAATTGAGATTGCTTTTTGATTTGACATGGGTCGAAATTTTAATTAATATCTCCGGAACTAATTAAAATTTTTAAATTCTTTTTTCACTATGCACCCGGGCAGGCTTCTGAGCACCTGTATGTCAAATATTGTAGTTCTGCATTCAATAGGGGCTGAACGTATAGATGCTCAGACAGACAGAGAGACAGACATTTTCTTTTATTATTATAGACTAGCCGCCTTCGGCGACCAGCTGGTTCGCGATCCCTGAAAAATCCGACTTTACAAAACGCCCGCTCGGTGGTTTCAGGTCTAATAACAGCTTATCGATGTATCGTAAAAAGTAGCTTATTGAAAGCGCAGTAAATTCCCGTGCAGTAGCGCCTTCGGCGCCCTCTTCCCTTTTCAATATCTGAAACAGCCTGTTCGCTCACCATGTTATGATCTTTGAAATTTCTGACTTTAGCTAAGTTATGCTTGGTGGCTCCTGCGGCGCCATATAACATTTTTAAAAAAGATTTGTGTCTGACTTATCTGTGGTTTTCTTCAAAACTTGCTTAATTCCGGGCTATATACCGTTAAACATTATTAGTACGAAATGTGAGCGAAAATCTGAATTTCAAACTAATAGCTTCATTTTAATAGCCTACTTCATTTTAATAGCCTGCAATAAAAATACTTTAATATATCTTTTGAATGATGTATTATGTATTACAATAATGAATATCTATGATATATTTTAGACTCAAAATAGCTAATCTATCAAGGGCGATTAACGATTTCTATTGAAATCCATCTAAAATTTAAGTATTCCAAAACTGCTTTTTTACAACCGAATTCATAAAAAAAAAAAAAAAAGGAAAAAAAAATCAATATTATTCTGTTAAAAGTAACTCATTAACAGATGAAATTGGTGAATGGTGTCATTAACAGATGAAATAAAAATGAATTTAAATAAATATAATATGTCTACTTATTTTATTTTTAAAGCTATATTTTAGATTTTTTAACTGCATACAGGTGAGCCATAACGACGGGCAATTTCGAAGTACTGCTTTTGATCGATTTTAAATTGAAAAAATTCAAAAACTGCTTTTTTTATTTCCAGTATACTTTGTCACGTGGCCGAAAAACGAAAAGCAACTTTTTCCCGACCTCTAGCACTTGGCACTGAAGAATCTTATTCTCTCTTCTCTGTCAAGGTCAGTTGCAAGAGTTCAGAAACGTCGATTCAGAATTTCATCGAAAACTGCCGCGATACTGAAAATTAAAAAAATTATAACTCATTCAGTCTTTGAAATTTTCTCTCAATCTTTTGGGTATTGAATTGTTGAAGTGAGATCTATATACAAAAAAAAAAAAAAGAAATGATTTATCTCTAAATGCTTTTGAGTTATAAAATGTTTTGTGAAAAAATCTATGTTTTGTAAAATCTAAAAATATGGATCGCTAATCCGTATTTTGTAAAAATATTTATATGGTTCGAAAGAGGATTAAATGTCCTTTCCAAATATACCAGTTGTTAAGAAATGGAACAGTTACTCGGTCATACAGGGCGTTTCAAAAAAGATGATCTAGAAAAAGAGAAATTTTTGACCCTTTTTAAAACTTTTTTTAAAAATATAAAAAATCCGTATTTAAAAAAAAAAATTGTACCGTAAGAATCGGTAATAAATGCTCTTTCTCGTGGTACAGGTGTATTTTTGATATTTCCAGCAGATCGGCAGCGATCGCTTTAGAAAAACCCGCGAAATTTTTCTCTCTCTGCTTTCTCTTTTGAGGAACACGCTGAAGGGCGAAAATTACGATCCGCTCGCTTTTTAATTAGGCATTGGTTGACGCTTTAATTAATATCTCCAGAACTAATTAAAATTTTAAAATTATTTTTTCACTATGCACTCGGGTAGGCTTCTGAGCACCCATATGTCAAATTTTGTAGTTCTGCGTTCAGTAGAGGCTGAACGTATAGATGCTCAGACAGACAGACAGAGACAGAGAGACAGACATCTTTTATTATTATAGATTATATGCTTTTTAATAAACAGTAGGTAAGATAGAGAGAAACAAAAAATACTGAATGTGAAATAATATTGTTGCTTACCTCCAGCAGCAGTTTCCATCATAAATAGCTGCTTTTTAATGGTGCACAAAGCTTCACCCAAAACACACAGAAATGCAAGATGGCTAGGTTTACCAGCTTCTATAATGAATAAAAACTTTAATAAAAACAGATGCTATGTTACACTTAAAAGTATTTATCATATTTCAATGAAAGCTGTTAACTCCAAGAGGAATATGAAGCCTATACACATGTAAAAAACTAAAATTATATTTAAAAAAAAAAAAAAAAAAAAAGATCTTTACACTTTTTACATGGAAGTCACATTAGACACTGCAATTCTTTAAGAAAATTATACAAGAAAAATAGTTTATAAACTAAGAAGAAAAAATATATTATTTTACGGAAAACTCCCAATTAGGTTGTTGGTTATCTAAAGAAGGAAAAAAAGTGTGAAGGTGGGGGAGGGCAGAATGTTATATTGGAAGTATTTGCTACAAAAGACATTAGATATAGTAAATGAAATATAGCAAAAAGAATGCATTGGGACACAAGATGTAGAAAATAATAATAATATGGTATATTACAACCGCATGATTTCCATTACCCAGTAGTACACATATTACTGTTTTTGAAGATAGTATGGTCGGAAGACATAAATTTTGAACAAATCAGACACCTAACTTCCATATAACTGTAAACTAATACATATGTTGCAAAGACATAAAATAGTTTACTCAACGAGTTGAAGAAAACTGTTAGAGCTTTTTTTGAGACACCAATCTCTGAGATCTAAAACTAACCTACCTAATAAAGATGCATGCCAATTTTTCTGTAGTAACCGAGTACATATATGAAAGGATAAAAATGTAGTTATATATTAAATTTGAAGAAAATCATTTAGAAGCATTTTTGAGATACAGACTTTCAACCGAACTTATGAGTTTCACCAAAAATTTACAATTAAAGGAACATATCAGCAAGATCTGAAATTAACCTACTTATGCAGGAAGCCTATCAATTTTCCTGAACTAACCAACTAAAGCCGCTATCACATGAAGTTCCGTTTAAACGGCATTAGCACATAATAACTAATAAACAGGTTTTTCATGCAGTAAACCGGTGAAAAGCTACCGTTTAATGCTTTTGCCGCACGTGTAATCTTCAATGAAGCATTTTCGACTGTTAAAATCACATACGCTAGTTTTTAGAATGACGTCCTCCAATCAGAGAATCGGGATTCCAGAGTATTACCTATCCTCATTCCTTTCAAACGTCTGAAAGGGGAATTTTCACCAAATGTTGCACTCGTTGTTTACATCTGTGGATTTTGTTTATGCTGAAAAATAACCCTTGACTGAGCACAAGAAAGTTGTTCGGTAGGTTTGAGATTCAATAGATTATACTTCAGAATATATGTTCTTTCCTGTGATAGCAGTTTAACACATATGAAAGGACATCTAAAAGTGAGTTTTTGTAGCAACTTTGAAGAAAATCGTTAGAGCTGTTTGGAGATACAGACTTATCGTTCCATTTATAGTTTTGAAATTTTCACCAAAAGTTGGAAAAATCATCTGTACACCAGACTTGTCTCAATTCTGAAGATTCATCATTCTATCTTAATTTGGTTAGGGGATATGATAGACAGAAGATTCCCCACACACATACATTAAATGGATAAAAAAAAAGGTAAATATAAAGTAAAAATCCATTTTAAAATTTAGAAATTGTTAATAATTTGTAATTGCACACAGACATGTGATTGATAAAATTTGAAATCAGCTGAAAATTTTTCGCTAACATGATTGGTTAGTTGGTTGAGCATTGATACTGTCACTTTGAATAAATTGATGACCTAAACAGTTACATATATAGGTTTTATCTACATTAAACATTTTCAGGATTTTTTCATAAACATAATTTTTTTTTTATAACTGCAATAAAATTTATATCCACATAAAATCTAATTGAAATTCTATACCAACAGAAAAAGATTTTTCAAACAAATATAGAATATGATTTTTGTGTATGTACATTAATCACACATTTATATAAAAAAAAAGTAACAGTAGCTAATTACCAGTTTCAAATATGCATAAAAAAAACAACTAAGTATTAATTTTCTTAAACAAAAATTGTCCTACCAGAAAATTTGGTAGGAAAATTAGCCCCCCCCCCACTTGTTTGTGCATTTGGTATAGATATGAAATATAAATATATAATTTAATTGAAGAAAAATAAATAGATTAGTGAAGTTCAGTAATAAAGTCTAAAAATAATTATATATGTGAGAAATATTGAGCACTTCTATCGCTTTATTGTTTCTAGAATTGATCATTGATCAGGGAAAGGTGTGTGTGTGTGTGGGGGGGGGGGGGGGGGGAGTAAAAAAAAATACATGAGTAAGAAATAAACTGTTTCATTTCTACTTCTAGAATCTAATAAAGCAAGCTTAAAATTAATATTATCATTCATGTTGCAAATAGGAAAAAATGATTGGAAAACAAGACTTTTGCAGAACTTTTGATTGCTGATTGGAGATAAAAGAAAGGGGGTGATGGGCAAAAAATAATTACATGAGAAAGAAATATTCAATAATTCTATTTCTTTATTGGTTCTAGAATTTCATACAGCAAGTTTAAAATGAATATTGGCATTTATGTTGTGGATGGAGAAAGACTGAGAATTAGGAGGCTTTTGTAAAGCACTTGATTGCTGATCATTAAAAAGATTTATTTTTTTATAAACGAACGATATTCGCGATTTTTTTTTAATCGGAAGAATTCAATTTGCAGAATTCAGCGAATTAGGAAAGAAAAAAAAAAAATTGCAGATTTCTGTGAATTTGTGAAAAAAATCACATGCCTGCTTTAAGTTTTGTTTCACAGAAGGAGACTTCAAAATGCAAAAGTCAGTATTCTGACTTTAAGATAAAAATTAGCTTATTCAAGTGCTTTTTATAACTATCTGCGGTCGAATCTTGTATGTTAATTAATCCTGGATGGAACCTCATCTAATGAGGCAATCAGCAAGGTATTAACCAATTGAAATTGAGATTGGGCGAACAAAAAGCAAAAAAGAAGCAACCAAGGGAGTTTTTGCATTATGTAACGCTTGCTAACACAACCTCCAGTCTGCAGGGGCTTCCGGCCCATGGGGAACCGGTGCCTTTGGCATCACGCAATTGTTCCAGGGCTAAGAGCAATCCACTCAGGATGTCTAACTTCCAGTCAAAACTGCATTTTTCTACTTAATAAAAGATTATTAGTTAACCTGATAGTGTCCTCATCCTTTCTAAGATGCTTACATTCCTGAAATACTAGCCCATTTTATCGGTACAGAAGTCGACAGTGACTTATTACTTGTGGAGGAAAAACAATACCTAATGCATAACAGATTTTGAATAACTGACTGATTTTTCAACATTACTGATAAATACTGTGTTGTTTTTCTGATGCTAGATCCACAAAGTGTTTATAAAATGATAAATTGTCTCTTGAACTGAAGAATCAAGTGGGCCAAAAACTTTGAGTGGACAATGTGAGAAACTTTCGTAAAGCTCCTGCTGACTCTAACTGAATGCAAGGCACATCACATGCCACATCGCAAGCTTCCTCTACACACACACCTGCCTCTGGTTCAGATTTTCTGAAGAGAGAAGTAAAAAAAAAAATGGAACTTGCCTCGCTCTTTTCACAGAAGACTGAGAGACTTCTGTGCTGAGCTGTGATGATGGATGGGATTGCCGTAACCAGAGATTGTGATCTACTTCTGAGAGATAAACCAAAACTCTCTCCTTATAACAAAAAGAAATAGTTACACTGAGTTCAGTGCTGAAACACAACAACAAGAAAAAAGCTATAGACTCCATTATTTATCATTGAAGAAAAGTAAAATTTATTGCTGTTTATCATCCAAATGTAAAATCGAGAATGATCTCAACATCTAACATCACTAGGAATCTTGGGGAAGGTGGTGGGGCAGAGTGGGGGGACTTCTTCCAATCTACGACAAACCGAATAATTTTTTTTTTTAGTAAGCTTCAAAAAAGAAGATCGCAAATGATGATCAATTTTTTCTCATTTCAGTAACAAGAAAAAACAGATGGCCACAAGTCAAAGAGAAAAATGTGTGGTGTGTGTTTCAATGTGTGTGTGTGTTTTATTTTCAAGTTTTCTTTTATTAATGAAAGAAGCTGGGTAAGTAGACAAGTTTTCATTTAAAACACAAATTTCTAAATTAATATTTTACTTTTGTTTATCATTTCTGTTAAAAAAAAAAAAAAAAAAAGAATCTTATTTAAATTTTGAACATTATTAATATTACTTTTTGAAAAAGAAAAATAATAAATAGGAATAAAAATATTTAAAACGATTTAAAAAAGGTAAAAACATCTTAAAACTTTAAAAACACTAAAAACCCATTAAAAATTACCTTCAACTAGCGCTTTCAGCTGCTCCACGCAGCCTTCTTCAAGTATTTACGCTTCTTTGAACCATCAGTGCTCGGCGGTTATGTAGTCTCTCTTCTTCTCTTCTCTCCAGGATATCGCGCCACCTTGCATCGATCTCCATTTGGTCGGTATTGCATGATTCCTTATTCGCTAAAATTTTGACGGCTTCGCGGCATAAAAATAATTATTATAGTTAGGTAACTTTTTGCAATTTTTAAAATCAATTTCTATATTTTCTTCCTGATTTACTTTAGTTACGGCTGTTGTTATATGATTGTGTTTTATATCATTTTCGTGCTCTTTTATTCGCGTTTTTATTTTTCGTTTCGTCATTCCAATGTAACAACCGGTTTTTTGGTCTTCTTTAGTAAAGTTTATTTTGTAGACACCTGCAGTTTCTGAAAAATGTATTTTATCTTTGTCATTTCTGATTCTTTAGAAAATATTTCTGTTTAGTTTTATTGGTATGTTTATAATTTAGTTTAGTGGCTTCGGTTTTAAATTTATTAGATGTACCTTTATTATATGGGATTGGGGGGATATACTTTTATTTTGGTTTCTATGCATTATTTATGTTATCAAGGCTTTTTAATCTATTTTTATAAAGTTTGTTTACTAGATTCTTTTATAACCTGCGTTTTGGGATATTTCGCTGATTTTCTGGAGTTCTTGTTTTAGTAAATTTTCGTTAGAACATACGTTTATTGCACGATTTATATAGTATTGTATTGCAGCTATTTTATAATCTATAGGAAGTTTTACATTTAGCATTTATGATTTCGTTGCTACTATTTTGTTTCCGGTATACTGCAGTTTCGAAGTTTAGGTTTGGTGTTTTTATTATAGTAGCATCTAGAAAGTTAAGGAGGTTTTCATTTTCTATTTCAAGTGTGAATTTAATGTTTGGGTCAATTTTATTTAATTTTTCAAGTGTACTTTCTGGGGGGGAATAGTTATTGTTTATTATTGCAAACACATCGTCTACATACCTGAACCAATATTTTATTTCTTTGAAATTTGTTAGTATACTTTCGTTTTCTAATAATCTTAATTTTATTTCTGCTATTATGCCTGAGATAGGCGATCCCATCGGGACGCCTTTATTTTGTTTATAAAACTTGTCATTAAATCTGAAGTAATTTTCATTTAGTATTAGGTTGTTGGCTGAGATTAAAGTTTGACTTATTTCTTTATCTTTATATTTCTGTTTTATTTTTTCGTTTATAATTTTGTTAATTTCTTTAATATTAATGGATGGGTATAAGTTTACTACATCAAAGCTGAACATAAGATAACCGCCGAGCACCGATGGTTCACAGAAGTGTAAATACCTGAAGAAGGCTGCGTGGAGCAGCTGAAAGCGCTAGTTGAAGGTAATTTTTAATGGGTTTTTACCTTTTTTAAATCGTTTTAAAAAGATTTAGTCTTACCCGGCTTTTTAATTTATGTGTGAACATTTACCATTTGGATACAGTGGTTAGCATGAGATAACAGCCGAGCACCGATTGTTCACAGAAGCGTAAATACCTGAAGAAGGCTGCATGGAGCAGCTGAAAGCGCTAGTTGAAGGTAATTTTTAATGGGTTTTTAGTGTTTTTAAAGTTTTAATATGTTTTTACCTTTTTTAAATCGTTTTAAATAGTTTTAGTCTTACCCGGCTTTTTAATTTATGTGTGAACGTTTACCATTTGGATACAGAGGTTAGCATGAGACCTACGCTTTTCGACGATAAATATTACGCCATTATGGCTTATCTCAAATGAAACTCATAAATTTTAATAATATAAATGGCGCTCAAGTTAAAAAATGTTATCGCGACACGTATAATTAAAACATTGCGCATATAAAATGGTTAGTATAATGAACAAAGAAAAGACCTTTAAAGAATGGAATAAACTAACAAAAAAACTAACTAAAGTTAACAGACATAGAATATTTCTTCAAGATTGTAAATACTTTAAAATCATACCTAAATTTCTGAAAATTAAAAATAAAACGCTAAAATATGAATATAAAAACGAAGTTTATAATTTTGAAAGACATATCCTCAACAAAGCTATTAAAAATAAAATAGCAACTTTTTACAAATTAAAAAACCAAATAGAAATAATAGAAAAACAAATGAAAGAACTATGTGAACAAGAGGAATACGACAAACTAAAAATTAAAATAGAAACCTATAGTAATCACATAAATGAAACTTACACCAAAAATCAAAATAAAAAACTTAAATCATGGCTTAAAAGTAAACCACAAGAATTATAAAAATAAACCAAAACAAACTCCATACTTAAACTTCTCAGATACAAAACTTACCACACACCAGGACCAATTATTAAAACTTGGACATAAATATATTTTAGATGAGTCGATAGATATAAAAGATACCATAGCGAAAATAGAATCAACTTTACAACACATCCCTAAAAACCATTAAAATAATATATGAAATATTGCACAAAACAGTATTAATGAAAAAATTAAATACAATAGCACCGACTGTGAAGACAGAAAAGCTTTAAAGACACTTAAAGAAAACAGCGACGTTGCATGCGTACTCACTGATAAAACAAGTAAAATAGCCATTTTTAACCGCGCTGAATACAACGAAAAAATGGAAAATGCAATAGACGACATAGGAGTCACCCCCCTTAAAAAAGATCCAAATAAAAAATTAACAGAAAAAATAAATAAAATTATAAAAGAAGGAAAATGGCCAAATAATAACAGACCGAAAATAACTAACTTTGCACCCAACACAGCCAGAATGTTCGGAAAATTTAAAGATCATAAAAATCCACTAAAATTTAGACCCATAGTAAATAAAAGAGAAAGCCCATCATATGAACTAGAAACCTACATGAAAAACATATACAAAGAAATACTCCCCCCTTCAAACACCAACTTAAACTCAACAGATGACTTTATAAAAAAACTAAAAGACGTAAAACTAGAACCTAACGATCTTATGGTCAGCTTTGATGTAGTAAACTTATACCCATCCATTAATATTAAAGAAATTAACAAAATTATAAACGAAAAAATAAAACAGTAATATAAAGATAAAGAAATAAGTCAAACTTTAATCTCAGCCAACAACCTAATACTAAATGAAAATTACTTTAGATTTAATGACAAGTTTTATAAACAAAATAAAGGCGTCCCGATGGGATCGCCTATCTCAGGCATAATAGCAGAAATAAAATTAAGATTATTAGAAAATGAAAATATACTAACAAATTTCAAAGAAATAAAATATTGGTTCAGGTATGTAGACGATGTGTTTGCAATAATAAACAATAACTATTCCCCTCCAGAAAGTACACTTGAAAAATTAAATAAAATTGACCCAAACATTAAATTCACACTTGAAATAGAAAATAAAAACCTCCTTAACTTTCTAGACATTACTATAATAAAAACACCAAACCTAAACTTCGAAACTGCAGTATACCGGAAACAAAATAGTAGCAACGAAATCATAAATGCTAAATGTAAAACTCCCAATAGATATAAAATAGCTGCAATACAATACTATATAAATTGTGCAATAAACGTATGTTCTAACGAAAATTTACTAAAACAAGAACTCCAGAAAATCAGCGAAATACCCCAAAACGCAGGTTATACAAAGAATCTAATAAACAAACTTTATAAAAATAGATTAAAAAACCTTGATAACATAAATAATGCACAGAAACCAAAACAAAAGTATATCCCCCCAATCCCATATAATAAAGGTACAGCTAATAAAATTAAAACCGAAGCCGCTAAACTAAATATAAACGTACCAATAAAACCAAACAGAAATATTTTACAAAGAATCAGAAATGACAAAGATAAAATACATTTTTCAGAAACTGCAGGTATCTACAAAATAAACTTTACTAAAGAAGACCAAAAAACCGCTTGTTACATTGGAATGACGAAGCGAAAAATAAAAACGCAAATAAAAGAGCACGAAAATGATATAAAACACAATCATATAACAACAGCCTTAACTAAAATAAATCGGGAAGAAAATATAGAAATTGATTTTAAAAATTACAGAAAGTTAGCTAACTATAATAATTATTTTTATGCCGCGAAACGTGAAGTCGCCGAAATTTTTGCGAATAAGGAATTATGCAATACCGACCAAATGGAGATCGACGCAAGGTGGCGCGATATCCTGGAGAGAAGAGAGACTACATAACCGCCGAGCACCGATGGTTCACAGAAGCGTAAATACCTGAAGAAGGCTGCGTGGAGCAGCTGAAAGCACTAGTTGAAGGTAATTTTTAATGGGTTTTTAGTGTTTTTAAAGTTTTAGGAATAAAAATGTTTTTAAAATTTTGAAATTTATGCAATTCTTAACTGAAAGGAAGACATTTAAATTATATATTTGGAATTATATAAATATAATAATAATAAAAACCTTGAACTTTTAAACATGAAATTTCAAAATTTTCTGAACTTAGCCAAGATCTTTTTTATTTCAGAATTAATCCATCATTAAAAAAAAAATGTTATTGAATTTTATTTTTATGTAAATTTGTAGTTTATTAATAAATAAGTATTTATGTTAGTTAATATTTAAAATAATATTTGATATTATTTTTACAAAAATTTTACAAAGAGAAAAAAAAAATTATACAGGTTTTTATTAAATTTTTATTGTATGTTCATATTTTTGGTATTACACCAAAAGAAATTTTTAGGTTCAAGTTATTATTGTTATATAATCGTCGAGTTACATTTTTTTCGTGCATATGACTCTTGAAATTACAATTATGTAGAAGGACTACCACAAATAGAGACTCATAGACTTGATTAAGATAGAATCCCTATTTTGCTATTTCCTACATTATATGATTTTTTATTTTCACAATACATAATCCCAGATAATTATATCTTTTGTTACAAAGTTTTAAATGTTTATTCTTTTTAATTAAAGTTATGTATATTTTATACTATTTAAAATTTTGTAAATCTCATGAGCCAAAACATAGGCATCCTGAGTTGGTTAAAAATTTAAGATTTAATAAGATTAATTTACTTTATCTTTCTCGTACCATTAACAACAGTAACTGCATAATAATCAAATTTTCCACCTGGAATGTTGTCTACAACCTGGTGAGCTCCCACAGTCTTGCAGGCAAGCCCTAGGGATCTCACTTGGGATGGGAGGGGGGATAATTGGATTGGTATTTCAGGGATGTAAGCATTTTAGAAAGGATGAGGACTCTAGTCTATCAGGCTAACTAATAATCCTTTATTAAGTAGAAAAATGCAGTCTTGGACAGAAGTTAGACATACTGGGCAGATATTTCCTCTTAGTCCTGGAACAGTTACACAACGGAACAATCGGTGAGTGCCGAAGGCACCAATTCCCTGTGGGCTGAGAGCCTTATTGGACTGGAGGTTTTGTTAGCAAGCGTTACATGACGAAAAAGCTCTCTCGATTCGAATTGGTTAATAAATTGCTGATTGCCTCATTAGATGATGTTCTGAATATCCAGGATTAATTAATATGCAAGACTCGACCGCAGATAGTTACAAAAAGCACTTAAATAAGCTAATTTTTACCTTAAAGTTGAACAATATTCCGACTTTCGTGTTTTCAATCTTTGCAAAATACAGGCATGAGAGTGCAGAAAATTAAAAAAAGAGGAAACACGCGTGTTCATAAAATTAATTTTAAAAGAAAAGTAATGCGCGCAGGGAAAACTATGCAAATGTATGTTCATAAAATTTATTTCAAATGAAAAATAATGCTCACAGGAAAAACTATACAAAATATTTTAAAAGTGACTAATTAAACTAAAAGAATAATCCACATCAACACAATAAAACATGTGTTAAAAAAAAAAAAAAAAAAAAAAAAACGTAAGCTAGCAATCAACATTTAATCATTGGCTGGTGGTGGAAAATGGGAAAGAAGGAGAGGGGGGGGGGGTAAAAAGAAGTTCATGAGAGAAATATTAAACACAATTCTACTTCTTTATAGGTTCTAGAATATCATAAGTTTAAAATTAATATTGTGGATGGATAAATATTCAAAAATAAAAGGCTTCCCGCAGAATGTTTGATCGGCAATGGTTAGAGATTAAAAAAAAGGGGGGGGGAGGACAAAAAAAATTACATGAGTGAGAAATATTGAATAATTCTGTTCTTTTATATGTTATAGAATCTGATAAAGCATGTTTAAAATGAATATTGACATTTATATTTTGGATGGAAAAAGATTGAGAATCTAAAGTTTTTCGTGGAGCGTTTGAACACTGATCGTTATTGGAGTTTGATTTTAACAAAATAAAAAACCGCGGAATTAACGAAAAGTGCAAAAAAGCGGAAAATCGCGGATCCGCGGAAAATTCTCATGCCTGAAAATAATAAGGTAAATTTTGTTATTCTACATAACATTTTTTTTTCTTATACTACTAATTTTAAGTATCAAATAGCAATAAAATTTATGTTCATACTCTTCTTTTGACATGGATTGAATATTTAATACTTATATATAATAACGGAACTATAATTTTATTTATCAACTTTTATATGCACAATACCAACAGTCTTCTTACAAATTATATAAATGAAGCACAAATTAAGACAACTTAAATCTCCTTAGTAAAAAAGTACAAAAAATAAACAATTCTTCTTTAAAGGTGTTATAAGATTTTCTATTTTTATAATAAAATAATATTAATGAATACCTGCAAGAAAGTGTAATATGGCACTTTTAGTTTCTTCAGTATAAGCAATCAATGCTTGTTTATCATCTAGATTTTCTATCCGCATTCTTTCTAAAATCTAAAAATTTTAAATGCTATAAGTTACAGGAAATTTTCATACTGGTAAAATTAATTCATTAATGCACACAAAAGCATCATCAAGAGAAAATACTTACAGCAAGTACTTCAGTATTGATATCTGAAATCACAGACTGAAACTGGACATTGAGGGATACTGCAGATTGAATGGCATCAGTACTTTCTCTTCCATATTGATTACGGAAATCGGATAAAATTTCAATGCATCTAAGTAAATATATAATTATTGTATTTTATATACTTTCAATAAAGAATAATTAAATTTCATAAAAGATTAAAAAAAAATCATAAAATCATCTTTTCTATATGTCTATTCTTTTTTTTAAATCATTAACATAAAATAGTGCAATTAGGTCCTCTAATTGCATTCAAAATTGGAAAAACAGTATTTTATAAAGTGGGTTTTTCAAAAAAATTCAAAATTTCCACCTGGATTTGATCAGTTTTTAGTACGACAGGACTATTTCTTTGAATCTGCCCTTTTGTGTCGTTCGCAATTTATAGTGTTCCACTACGAAAATGCCTGCCAATATCCAATTTTACTATTTAAATTCTTACTCTATCTGAAAATATTTTGTGAAATCCGTAAAAACTTTTATATATAAATATTTTTTCATTTCCCATTGATGAGGGTCCAACTCACAACCTTTGGGTTTGTAGTTGTGTACTCTGACCACACAGCCAACAGGTCTTGGCTGAATATTTCCTGATTATTTAGTCTAGTGTTTTCAGATATTTTTAGAATAATAAACTGTGAAATTTATTTAAAATGTGTGTTATTTTACGATTTATAAGATGAGTATATTGATATTAATTATGTTTCTGAGAAATTAATGGATTAATTTTAATTAATCTCTGATGAATTTTGAGTATAATTTAAATATTGAATAACTGGTTCATAGTTTTTTTAATATGTTTTATTCTGTAGAAATTGTGACTTAATTATTAATAATGAATACGAAATTGTTATTAAGAGTATTTTACTAATTAAAATATTTAGTAATTGAAAATTAAGCAATTAGGAGAAGATACTATACAATTAATGCATTCAAATTTTATTTATTTATTTGGAATTAAAAATCAATACATTATTTGAACATGTGTTTAAGAATTTTATTGAGCGCCCTCTATTATTATTATTTTATTTATTATTATTATTTTGAAAGGGTGTTAAAATACAAATATAAGTAGTCCTGTCGACCCTGTTGCACTAAATTAAATTCTGTCATAGACAGAATTTCATCCATAGTTTTTTTTTTTTTTTTTTTTTTTTTCCCCCCCCTCTTTGCATTCTAGCACCAGCTTCATCTGCATCATTCAAGAGATTTTTCTCAACTTTTGGATTAGTTTGGAGTAAGCTACGCAATCGTTTAGGGGTTGACAAAGCAGCAAAACTAATATATTTTGACAAATTATATTTAATAATGTGTGTATATGTAATAATTATGTATAACAGCTTTTTTAATAATTTGAAAGAAATCTAATTGCAGTTGCATAGTATTAGTATATGAAATAATACTAGTGATAAATAGCTATGAATCACTGGACTTTTAAATTAGGTTTAAGTTTTTTCGTGTGATCACATTTAAAATTGACCAATTTAGGTAGAACATTTAAAATGAAATCAAGATTTAAAAGTTTTCTGAAAAAAACCGAATAATACCCAGGTTTTTCATCAAAACCCCGATAAAACCTGGGTTTTAAACGGTGGCCCAGGTGAGTTGTGTTTTTAAAAAAAATACCTGGGTTTTTTCTAACCCTGTTTACGAGACACCCTGTAAGACCATCCCATTTATTATCACAGAACCTGTCAAAACTTGTGTTGCGTGTGAAACCCCAAAAACAAATAGAAATGCTGATATCCACCCCAATTAATTTCTTATATATATATATAACTTTGCATTTATATGCTTGATATGAGATTTGTTCACTCTTACCATTTTGCTTTATTTTACAGAAAATTTAAGAATTTTTCTATCATTATAAAAGAAACGCATGCAGCTAATTGGTTCATTATACACATCAAATGTAACATTAGGTTTATAGGCTGTTAGTTTGGGACCAAAGGCTACATTTGTTTTAAATAAAGGATTCAGCGGTATTCATTAGAGATGGAACGAAGCTCCGGCAAGGCCGAAGCTCCGGCCACCTGACCGAAGCTTTGGCCTGGCCGAATAATGAGTGTGATTCGGCCGATTCGGCCTATAACAATTTATGTTGTGAATATTCTTTTAACAATTATTATTATATAAAATAATGTAATTTAAGTTATGCACAATGGTACCTTATAATAAAACATAGTAGAAATTTATATTTAATTTAAAAGTTTGCATGCATTGACCCTTTGGAACCATAAATCATACAACAATTAAATAATATATTCTATTTAAATTGGAAGTTGCTAAGAAATAAGTTACATTACATTATATTTAGTTAACAATTTAATTATATGAATAGTTTTAGTTGCTTTGAAATGAAGCTATTAAAATATTGCATGAAACGCTCTTTAAATACTTCTAGCTTTGAAACTTAGTCATATATAGTCAATAATCAAAATTAACAATATAGTCAATAATAAAGATTAACAATAACCTAGGATTATAAAACATGCAGAGAATTGTTAAAAAATAAATAAAAGCTGAATTTTTATTTATTTTTTATAAACCAAAATATGAGGAGAGTGCCTATTACTTGCACATCCACCCTAGATCTAAATTCTAAATATTTATTCCAGATAATTAAAGTTATAAAATTTATTCTAGATTAGTTATTATCACATGATAAAATGTTTTCTAGGTTAATAACTGACATACTGTAAATTGTTTTTTATGTTTATTTTCATCATATTGCACACAAGATTAATTAACCTTACTTCATTTTATCATTTATCACACAATTTTAAATTGTGTTGCAAAAAAATCAATGTGTTTGCATTTTTAGGAAGAATTCTATTCCTTTTTTCCTCATATACATTTTCAGTTTGAGGAAATAACCTTTCGCTATATGCTACTTGGAGCAGATAAATAGCATTTGGCCGAGTCAGATTATCTGGGAAATATTTTTTTATTCTCTCTCCATTTCCACCAATTCCAACAGACAATGTGTTCTATTTAAAAAGGGATTGTTTATATATAATTCCAGCTCTTCAGCCGATGAATTTTCAGTGTGTTCTGTGAATAATTCATTGTTTGTGATTTCTGCAAAACAGTCCCACAATGATGCCGGAGCTTCGGCCGAAGCTTCGGTATTCGGCGATTCGGCCAAACTGTGCTTCGTGCCATCACTAGTATTCATTATAACTGATTTGATTGTAATTTTAGAAATGGCAGAGTGTAACCCAAGTTTCATTTTTTGAGGCTTATTTATTTATTTATTTTTAAATATGTTATAATGTTTCAGTGAACTAAATATATGTGGCTGTTTTATATAATACTAAAAATGGGGTTTGAATATTGATAAAATATTATAAAAGAAATCATTATTAAAAAACTAAATTTTGTGAAACTAAATTAATTTTTGTGAATGGGTATTATTTTAGTGATTTTGAAATTTGCACAAAGAATTTATCAAGAGACATTTCATTTGATCCCAGAGAGAGGGGGAAAATACCAAACTTACTTAAGTGAAGTAAACTCTGAAAGCAAACTTTCCAACCACTTCTGCCATTTGAAACACCTATTCTGTTCTTTATATCCAGGGCCAAACTAAAAAAAATATATATATATATAAAAATATATATACATATTAGAACTGATATAATAAAAAGAATTAAAAAATACAGGAAAATAAATTCAGAATCATTGTAAATATAGTATATGCATACTTGTAAAACTATAGTTGCATAAGTAGTCAGCAGATCAAAACAATTTCTCATTGTTAATCTTCGTTGTTGAACAGCAGCACCAAGTTCACTTTCTGCATGCTCACACTATATAGATCAGATACAAAAGACAATTTTGTTTAAATATATACAAATATGACTAACTAAAAATAAATTTAATAATTAAGCTCACTATAAAACATTCTACAGATAAGATGACCTTCAGATAAGACAAAGTACAAATTTTTGTCAAAATTTTATAGTTTCAGCATACATCTGTCTTATAAGACCTACAAACTATCATCAGATTAAAACCAAGTAACTTTCAAAATGAGATAAAGAATATTAAAAATTTTTAAAAGGTACATTTTAATTAAAAAACTAAGAACACAAAACAGACATTTCGGCTAAACTCTAGCCCTCCTGCGTATCTCCATTATGTTGGCGCATACAGACCAACCTGGTGAATTTTGTTACATACACTGTAAAAAATGTCCTATTTGCTGCCACAAATTTTCTGTAATTTGAGCAAATACGTTCTGACAACGTAATTTTTTCGTAAATTACGCGTATTTTTTCAAATAACAGAGAATTTCTGGCAGCAAATAGGACATATTTTTTTACAGTGTATAGCAACAATGTCTTTATTTGAAAACTTCCTGTTAACTTAGATCTATATATAAACTTTATTTCTTGTTTAAATAACATTTTAAGGACTTACCTTCATCAATTTATTTAAAATAAATCTTTAAAAGAAGTTCATAATTTTCACGTAATATCCTCGTTTGTTTACACTTCAAAGTTGATCACGTTTCTCAGAGCTATACTTTAGATTGGAATGCTTAGTTGTTAAAAGTTTCGCAGATGGCGGGCTCGTTCCGGAGCTCCACATATTGTCTCTGCCAGTCACATGTTCTTGCAGTTTTCATATAAATATAGCTTATGGTGGATGCATGCTTGCTTTACCTTTGTGTTTTGCTTTACATGATGTATCGTCGCCATTTACATGATATGGATTGTTTTTAATGTCATCATTTCCACATGTATTTAGTGAAGATGACATGAAATTAATTTACTTTGCCGATGTTCACTTAATTTATTTTTTAAGTTAAGAATCTTTCATAGCTTTCCTCAGCGGTATGATATTTTCTTTTAGTTTCTTGGCCATAATTTAAAATGCAATTTTATTTCTTGAATGAAATACTTGAGCTGGGTTTGTTATGTCATAACTTAATATATTGTTCATTTTATTACCTTTGTTACTGTTGTTGTTAAGTTTATATTTTTTAAACGATTTTAATAAAACTGATATTATAACGCAAATTTATTTAGTCTTCAATTGAGTTATACTCTTTTATCCAAGTCAAATTCAAACCTCACGCTTTACTGTAATTTTTAGATGGAAAATTGTTTTCCAAAATATCTCTGCTAACTTTAGATATCCAGTAAACTGAATAACGAATGGTTATGGGCTTTGCCCAGCCTATAGTTTTTTTTTTTTGACTTGGAAATTTAATCTGTTTTCTTTAATCTGAGCAGTTTTTATTTTTTATTTTTTTTGTGCGTATCCGATTTGGAGGGGCTATTGCTTTTTGTGGTTTTTCATTATGGCTCAATCTGTTTACACTGTTGAAAAACTTAATGCCACCAATTATAGTAGTTGGTCGGCTGATATAAAATACCTGTTAATTAGTTATGGACTTTGTGATATAATAGATCAACGTAAAACAATTCCGAAAATGTTTCAGATGAAGAAACAGCCAAATTTAAAACCTGATCAGATCATGTTTCAGCTACATTATATTTGAATATTGAACCCAAATTCCGGAAATTAGTAGAAAATTATGATGATCCCATCTGTGAAGTCGTTCCTTCACATATATGAGTTTTAATTATGACTTTAAATAAAGGCAATAAGTAATTATTATATTTTCAATAAATTAAATGGCTAATAAAAATAGATAACGAAATTCTAAATTACTTTTATTTATTTGCTTTTGTCTATAATAAATATCTTAATTCTAATAATACTTTATCCCTTATGCTATTAATAAATCTTCTGAGAACAAAAAACATATTCTTTTTAAATGACATCTATCAGAATAATAATCTTTCCTAAATCCTTTAATAAATAAAATATAAAAAAATATTATTTTGTTTATAAACCGTTGGATACATAATTACTTTTTATTTCTTTTAAATTGCGCGAGTCCACTTTGTTATAAATAAATTAGGCAATGTGTTTATGTTCAAAAATCATTAAAGGGTAATTTAGATTTTTTTTATCACAGGATGTGCAATCATTTGCAGACTTTTGGTCTCGCTTATTAACGGCTGTCTGGCGATAAAACTTGGCATAGAGGATTGGCGTTATTTCTTTTTAACGAACTTGCTAAATTCAAAATATTTATATTAAATTATTCTACAAACAAAGGAATATCATTGGCTATAAAATTTGGCTCTTTTTTTAAATTCTTGGCGTAATTCAGCAGTCTGATCTTAATTGCAATAGAGTCAACTTCAGAATTCGCTCCTTGATCGTTGACAAGTTAATACGTACTCGAAAACCTTCTCTCTCACCTCATGCCTTTGAATTCTCGAAACTGATGAACTATGTACTGCCACTTTGAAAAGATGTTGATTTACTTTATGAAAATCTCCAAAATAAAAATATTTTATTATTCATTACTCAGTCTGCTTTTTACTATTTCGGCCATTTAATTCTTTTACAGCAGAAATGGACCTGGACAATATGGAAGCATTTATACAAGATTACTAGATCTTCTACTTTACAAATATTGGTGCATGACCAGTTCGAGATGCATTGGCGAGAGAGAGGGGTGCTAGTTAAAATATTTTAATTATTTAGTTTAAGTAACTGTGTATATGAACAAATTGACATTTTTTAGAAAATAAGATAAAACGAAATGCGTATGAGATGCACTGAATTATGGATATTAGTAAGCTGCAAATCTATTATTTTCTTTGAACTCTATGAATGATTGAAAGTAGAACTTCAGAAAAGGAAGAGAAAGGGAGGAAAAATTCAGTCTTCCCATTGTTTTTTTGGACTTGCAGTGTATAATGCAAAGATCATCTGTGTTTATGGCATCAGTGCATTGAACTCTATGCCTGTAATTCAGCAGTCTGATCTTAGTTGCAATAGAGTCAACTTCAGAATTCGCTCCTTGATCGTTGACAAGTTAATACGTACTCGAAAACCCTCTCTCTCACCTCATGCCTTTGCATTCTCGAAACTGATGAACTATGTACTGCCACTTTGAAAAGATGTTGATTTACTTTATGAAAATCTCCAAAATAAAAATATTTTATTATTCATTACTCAGTCTGCTTTTTACTATCTCGGCCATTTAATTCTTTTACAGCAGAAATGGACCTGGACAATATGGAAGCATTTATACAAGATTACTAGATCTTCTACTTTACACCATCAAAGCTAGGGATGCACTTAAATTACTTGCCGGATTCAAGGTCATTCCACATGAAAATATTTACTGAGTTATTTGAATGTAAAATTAAGCCAAATGAAAATATTTCACTTTATGCTGCCAGATTACTTAGACTTTCAAACCAGCTCAAGGGTTTAAATGAGAAATTTGATGACAATACTTACACTGCATTTCAACTGTTAAGGTATACCTAGCAGTTTTGATAGTATTGTCCAAAACATATTGCGTTGGCCTACTGAAAAATTTAAATTTAATGACATTGTTAATGGATTATCCGGTGAGGAAGCCTGTTTAAATCTCTGTGATAGTGACAGAGGAAGAACACCAGGTTTAATAAATACAGTTACATCAAGACAAAATTGTGGTTTTTGTGGGAAATATGGCCACCATCAGTCAGTTTGCAGATTTAAAAATACTCAAGATAGTTTCACCGATCATTGTCAAAGCAATGAGAGACAGTTTCAACCTAGGGATTACAGGAGTTTATACAGGAGAAGTTTTAGTCCAGGTCATAAACAGAGGAACTTCCTGTCTCTAAATCGTTTAGTGCTAATAGACCTCATCCTGATGTAAGATATAGCCTCATCAGACCTACATATGATGCCAGACACTCTGACTTTATTGGAGGAAGAGCTCGTCGAAATAGACGTAAGTCTAAAAATGTTTTATTTAATGTGCATTCGAGTTTAACTGAATCTAAAGAGGAATGTTCTTGGATTTTTGATACGAGGGCATCTCATCATTGTTGCTCCAGAAGGGACTTATTTTTCCAGTATAAACCTTTACTAAACGAGAATATGACTGTAGCTGTAAAAAAGATGAAAATTTTGAAATTGAGGGAATGGGGAAAATAAAGTTAAGATTTGGTCAGAGATTGTTCACACTAGAAAATGTTATGTATTTTCCTAAATTGAGGAGAAATATAATTTCTGGTCCTGCTTTGGATAAAAAGGGTTGGATAAAGGTGTTGGTATGTATGAAGGCGATGGGGGTAAGGTTAAAATATATCGTGACAATGAAGTTTTGTTTAAAGCTTACTTAAAGAATAAAATTTACTATCTTTATCCTAAAATTCCTAAATTGAATAATAGACATGTAAAATTTGAAAATTTAAACTTAGAAAAAGAGAATAAAATGCAACTTTGGCATATATGTTTTGGTCATATCAGTTCTGATATTTTGACTCACATCTGTAAAGAAAACAGTGTAAAAGGAGTTTCTGGTCTAAATGATAAAAATTTTGAATGTGAAATTTGTAAATTAAATAAGTTTAGACATATTTCTCAGAAGTCTACTGGTTATATTAGATCAACACAGCCACTTGAGTTAATTTTTGCTGATTTATGGGGTCCTCCTCATGTTGAGGGTAAACATGGAGAAAAATATTTCTTGTCCATAATTGCCGATTTTTCTAGAAAAGTAGCTCTTTATCCAATTAAATTAAAATCAGATGCCGCTGATATTATCATTAGACACATTATACATGCTGAAAATTTGATCGGAAGTAGAGTTAAATCTTTTCATAGTGACAATGGACAAGAATTCATGTCAAATACCCTTGAAGATTTGTTTCTAAAGGAATTAAACATGAATTGACAAATTTTTATACTCCACAGCAAAATGGGGTTGTTGAGCATTATAACCAAACAGTAGCCGATGGTATCAGAACCATATTGCAGGAACGTAATTTAGGACAAAACTTTTGGCCAGAAGCAGCAACTTATTTTGTTTACACTTGGAATAGGACCTGTAACATTAACTCCACTAAAACTCCCTTAGAGCTATATACTGGAAACAAACCCTCAGTCCAACATTTAAAGCCATTTGGTGTTTTAGCCTATGCAGGTATCCCACGACAAAAACGTTATAAATTAGACCCTAAAGCAACAAAGGGTGTTATGGTGGGTTATACTTTTAGGACTAGAGGATATAGGATATGGTTACCTGAATCAGACAAAATAATTGAAATGCTTAATGTTATATTTAATGAAAAGATTAAGTATATAGATCAGAATAGTAGCAGTGGAGCAATGCTGGAGCCCCAAACTCAATTCTTTGTCCCGCTTTTCCCAAATTCTGCTTTGGATGAAAATGCTGTAGAAAATAGATGAAGTGTGACTTCTTTCCCTTCTGATATTTAGGACATAGTTTAGAGGAGGGGTGCAATACTTTAAAGGTTGTTAATTGGTATAGAAAGGCTGTTCCTAGACAAACACGGGATAGGACATATTTAATATTACGATGAAGGAAAAACTCAACGTCTAAGATCCCAAAATGAAGTTCAGGAGTATAGTAAAAAGAACAAAATTGTGTATAATCCTAAAACATTTCAGTGGTAGTGACAATGGGCTCTTTACACCTGACATCAGAGGTCACATGATAGAGGAAAAACAAATAGCAGACAAAGTCTTGTTTATCTATAGCGATTACTGAAATAACATATTTTCTATTCTTATTTTTGATCAATCGTATTTAATCTGTGTTATTTTATCATCATTTTTAATCCATTTTATATCATTATTCATCATCTTTTGTTTGCTGTATACATTTACAATCATCATTTAGTTTATGTTTGTTATTGATATTCATGAAGAACATGTTTAATACTCTGATTTTTGGTACTTAAATCAGTGACAGTGCAATATTGTACGGCGTAAATCCATTTAGACCAGTAACTAAGTTAATTAACTTGCTGTAACACCTTTATGCAATTAAATTAAATGAAAACATTTTAAAATTTCAAATTATAATCCATAAACATTCCACAAGAAGCTATTATTTATTGCTAGATCAGTTAATGTTACAGTTACACTACAAATATACAAAAATCGATTTTTATAGGTAAAAATAAATAAACACATAAAATGTTTTTTTAAAATTATTAAATTTACAAATACAATAAAAATACAATTACAAATACAAATACAAAAAGTAATATCATTCGTTATAAAGCCAGACTAGTTGCACAGGGCTATAGTCAAATCAAAGGAGAAACCAACAACGAGACTTTTAGTCCTGTGGTCAATTTTGCTGTAATTAGATTCTTTTTCTCATTGCCATAAGCTTTTTAAATTGGACCGATATTCAATGTGATATAACTAGTGCTTGCCCTTTAACTGAAAATATTTTTATGTCTCAACCAGCAGGATTTATTCAACCCAGAAAGGAAAATTTATATTGTAAATTAAATAAAGCTTTATACAGTTTACATCAATCAGTTCTTTGAAATCCATAAAGTTTTGATAAAAATAGGTTTTGTTAAGTTTAATTCATGTAATTGTGTTTATTTATATAATAATGAAGTTATTCTTTTATTGTATGCAGATGATATTGTAATTTTTAGTAAATATAGCAAAATAATTGATAACATTTCGAATTTACTTAAAAATCATTTTGACCTTAAAATCACGGGAAAAACTAAGAAGTTGTTAGGAGTCGAGTTTAAAGAGATAAACAGTCAACTTGAAATTCATCAACATCAGTATATTAAAGAAGTTTGTGACTGGTTTAAAAGTTTTGAATATCCCATTTCAACCCTCTCCATAAATAGAGGTGTAATTTATTCTAAATCAAATTGTCCTAAAAATGATTATGAAATTCAAGAAATGTCTACAATTCCTTATAGGATTTTACTTGGATGTTTAGCCTTTATTGCAAATAGAACTCGCCTTGATATTCGTTACTCTGTGAATATTTATAGTCAGTTTCAATCCAATCCGGGAAAAACAGATTGGGATGGTTTATTCCGATTATTAGAATATGTTCATTATACCAGTCATTACAAATTAAAATTAAATTGTAAAAGGCCACAACTTATAGTCTATTCAGACTCCAATTTCACTGCAAATAAAGATGATCGCACTTCTATGGGCGGTTAAATTGTTTTGTTGGAGGAATCCCCTATAGATTGGAGAACTTTTAAAGAAAAATCAGTCTGTCCGTCAACAATGGAGGCTAAATTTGTAGCTATGACAGAGGTTGCGAAAAATTTAATGTGGTTTGATCGTATTTTAAATGAGTGTGTTAATAGCAACATAATTCCTAAAATTGAAAATAAAGCTGTTTTAAATATGGATAGTCAGCCTGCAATTGATTTTGTAAAATCTCCAATTGAAAATTACAGATCTAAACATATAGACAAAGTTATTTTTTGTACAGGATCTTGTTCGTGATAATCTTTTTGATCTTAAATTTATTAGAAGTAAACTTAATCTGTCAGATGTTTTCACCAAACCCCTCACTCGCCAAAACCTTGAAAATTTTATATTAAACATATTTAATAAATTAAAGTAAATTTAAATTTTGTAATTGTATAATTAATATAATATATATATTTTGGAATTGTATTTGTGTTTTTGCAATTATGTATATTTTTTCGTTTTTCCTAAGGTTACCATTATTGAAAATCCTGGCCAGGCAAATT
The DNA here is from genome assembly GCA_963930645.1 of Salticus scenicus. NCBI lineage: Eukaryota > Metazoa > Arthropoda > Arachnida > Araneae > Salticidae > Salticus > Salticus scenicus. The sequence goes on along the minus strand of OZ005649.1, from coordinate 353,199,726 downwards.
TTAAGATTGATTTACTTAGGTTATTTCCTGGAATTTTGCATAATTGTAATTTTTAATACATTTCCGTAAAAGTTTTTTTTACATGTTTTTCATTAGAATTAACATGTTTTTAGTTTTTTTAGGTGCCGTTTAGTGGCTTAAATGTAATGTTTTTTTAAATTTATTTTTCTTATTTACTTTTAAGATTAAGAAAGAAAAAAAAAAAAAAAACCTTAGGGAAATTTCGCATTTTACAGCTTCAAAATAAAATATTAAAAATTTAACAGTCATGTGGTGGTACTTTATATACTACCTGCTCTTGAATAGAGACTTATCTTAATTTTATTTAATAAAGATGACTAGGGGCTGCACTTAATACAAAACAAAAGATGTTAACAAATTGTGATCGTATGAAAACAGTGATGAATGAACCCTAAGGCTTCGATCTGATCAAACATGGGTACATACCAAGTATAAGATAGATTCAATTTTTATTTTATTGTTTTTATTTATAAGATATTTTAAAATTCAGAATAAAGATTTAAAGTAAAACATACCCAGTCTTGAAAAAAGAAAGGCAGCATTCAATTGTGCTAATTTAAAGGTATTTATTAATTATCTTCTTTATTTTCCAGAGTGTAGAATGTGTATAACCATTACAAATCTCAAATCTGTAATAACATAGCCATTTTTCTTTAAAAGAAATGCAAGATACTTTACAACAATATTTAAATAAAAAAATCATCTCCGGTCATTTTCACAATTTAGTTTGAAGTCATAATAACCGTTAATAATAAAAATCTCTCTATGGAAAACGATTTAAAAATGTATCAGGGTGTGGGACCACATATAAAAAAAATAACGGTAAAATATAATGCACGGACGCAAGCGCCCGACCATTCTTCTCTGCACCAAGGTGGAACACCAACTGAACTGATTTTCAAATTTTAAAAATCGCTCCTAAAGAAAAAACAGGTCCGCACACCTAAAATCACGGATATGCGATTTTGATTCGTTAATCGGACCGCAAAAGTAACCAATTAAACAGTTCGCGCACGCAAGAGAAACAATCGCGGATTCTCCCGGTGACAAGTGTCGCGGGAAGCAAACTTTACAGGGTGCGTTGAGCCAGGAACGAACGGCTACGATGAGATGCCTGCAAAACGATGTATTTTGGCATAGGAATTAAACAAGAGGTGATGTATTTACATCACAAGTCAGGAATTTTCTGAATGCAAAAACGGAATTTTTAAATATGCATTACATAATGAATGATAATAGGAATCATGTTCCCCATACGTTAACATGGGGTTTGAATGATCATGCCGCTCACGGATAAAGAACCTTAAATAATGAAATAATATTTAATAGGTATATTATTATATATAGAAAATTTTATTGCCTATCCAATTATTCGGTTTTAAAGATGTTAGGGAAAAAAGAACAGACGCTATGTCTTTTATCTCATTTATTCCCTTTCACTGCAATGTGCAATACAAATACTAAAATATTTAATATTTATTAATGTAATTAATAATAAATACATATCAGTATTGTTTTAAAGTGATCAGTAAATTTTAGTGTTATAGAAATAGTTTTTCATTTAAGAATGTTTGTTATGTATATTACACGAAACTTTTTTTTTTATAGAAGTATGCAAGATAATGTAAAAATCTTACTATATAAAATTTCGCAAATATTTTTTTTCCCCATCGCAGTAAATAATTCAAAATAAATAAATAAAAATTGTATTTAAAATAAATATAATAAAAATTATTCAATTTGACATTAATTGAAAAATAAATACTTAAAAATAATTAAAAATTTCGTGGTCTATGGAGTTGTGCTACGATTATTATTGTCTCACCTGATATATCTGCATTTGCAGACTCGGTGACTTTGCCAATGCATATTATGCGAGAAGTACCTAGCTGGTTGTCAGCCAGGGTAGCTCAGTGGTAGAGCATCCGTGCGTTAAGCGGAGGTGCCTGGGTTCGATTCCCGGCTCTGGTATTTTTCGCATAGTTGGTAATAAATAAAAATATCAACCTTTACACTCCAATTTGATTTAAATAAATAAATACTCTTTTAGACTGTAGTTATACACTGAAAATCAAAATATTCTGTGAGAAGTTACCCTCAGCATTCAGCTGCTTGATAAATCATCGTATGTTTTTACTGTTTTCTCTGAAGAAGCTATCCTTGGATCTTCAGAATAATTGCCAATATGCATGCGTCATTTTATCTCCCAACCCTAAAGTTCCGAATCCGAAGCAGTAGAAGAAAGCTACTTCGGGAGGCTTTTTCTCTAAAGCCTCGCTTGTGTGCGAAGAAGTAATTGAATGGATTAAAAGAAGAAAATGCACAAAAAATACCTGTGAAAATTTAGCATTCTTAGTAATATTTACTTTGATATGTTGAACGTTATTAGCAAAAAAATATTATGCAATATTTTAATATTTTTTGGGTAGGCAGCCTCAGGAACATCTTAATAGATTCGCCACTGGAAAAGTAGCAGAGGCTGTACTACAGCTGGGTGAGATGTTTGGAGCCTGCACTAAAAAAGAAATCTACAACGAAAACTGACTTTAACAATCTCAGATATCTTTTCGCCTGGTTATGAGCATAAAATAGAATTCACATCATAATTTTAAGAGCTTCTAAGGAGATTTACCACTTCAATTTTTCAAAAACCTTCAAATCATCTAATCTCCCAAGATTAAAAAGTTTTTTTTTTTTTTTTTTTACAGGGGGGTGGAGACAGGTGAAAGCTTAAGAACCATTGCTATAGACTACATCATCATCATCATTATTATTCTTATATGTTCTGCTTTTATTTAATAAAAGCAGAATTCCCCAATCGCTATAAAATCAATGCAATACATAATTATATCAACCGGGCTATTTTAGTATGTTCCAACAAATCTGATTTAAACAAAGAATTAAAGTTCATTAGTAAATTAACCACGGACGCAGGATACCCTAAAAAACTTGTAGACCAACTTCACAAAAAAAAAAGAAAAAGAATTAAACAACTAAACAAAATTCCAAACAGAGAATCCCCCCCCCCCCACACACACAAATTCACATTCTCCATACCCTACAACCAAGGCACATAGAATAAAATTAAAAATGCCACCAGCAAATTTAACTTAAATATTCCAATAAAACCTAATCCTAGTATTTTTCAATTAATAAGAAGTGATAAAGATCAAATTTCCCCCATTGAAACTGCAGGCATATATAAAATCCCACTTAAAAATCAAAACAATGAAGATTATTATATAGGAGTTACTAAAAGAAAAATTAAAACTAGAATCAAAGAACATCAAAATGACGTTAAGTTCAATAGAAATACTAAAGCTCTTGCTAGATACCATCAAGAAAATGATACAGATATAGATTTTAACAGTGTAACCAAATTAGCAAACTACAATAACCAGAATTACGCATTTTTTAGAGAAAGCATCGAAATCGCGCATAATAAAAACGTAATAAATGACCATGAATTGGCCAAGATTGACAGAGTGACTTTTTGTGAACAAAGACCAAGACCGAGATGTCAACAGTCACAATGCACTACAAGCAGTCGGCACAGACGATGCGGAGGATCCTCCTGCGAAAAGGCTTTCTGCCATGGAATAACGAAGCAAAACTAAGGTATTTAACTTAATTAATTGTAAAAAATATAATTTCAAAGCAAAATGCTAGACATTAAACACAAGCAAATTAAATATACAAATAAAAGCGTAATAATAAATAGGGAAAGTTAATTTTAGACATACTTGTTGGACCAATTGTCCTTGGCCAGCAGATTGCAGAAATTCAACAACAGGAGCAACAGATAGTGTATCACTATTCTGATCATTTGAAACATCCGAGCACCATTTGCTTAGTTCTGAGCCACATACAGTATTATGAGATTCCTAACATTAACAGAAGAATAAATAAATTTATATCTTACATTTGCATTTTAAGTTTAGTGAGTAACCAATTTAAAAAACAAATGAAAGACTTACACAATGTACTGAATGCCACTTTTTGCATTCATTTAATTTTTCAATAACTGCTTCTTTAGTAGCATTTACAGTAGTTTTAACGATAGTAGTTTCATCATGTCTATAAATAAGATTTCATATGATTGCAAGGTAGTTTACTAAAAATAATTAACTGAAATACAGTAAAAAATACTTTAAACAACATTACATTTTTCAGAAACAAACTTTTAAGCCTTACATGAATAGTTTTCAAATTAGAGTATAAAAAGAGTGAATATATAAATTTTCTTTTATAGTATGGAACTGATTATCCGAAAACCAGCTATTTGCAATAATGTTTTTGGCAGTTTTATTATTAATATTATTATGATTTTTTTTTAAGGAATATTTATGTAAAAGAAGACTAATGATTATTTAAAGAATAAATATCTTGTTGCCAAATAAATGTCCTTGTATTTATTTATTTTTGTGATAATTAAAATACATATAATCTTCATGAATGTACGAATATTTTGCACTCTTATGGATATAGACAAATAACATGATGGATTTTCACAAGAAATAAAAAAGAATAAGCTGGTGCCAGTCTTATTTTTCTAATCCTCAATCAGTAAAAATTGTTTTAAATCATTGGTTAATCAGGATTTGAAGCATCTGGATTACGGTAGATTTTGATTTGTATGTATAGCTCTTAAGTTTCTAAGAAATTCTCATACTTTTTACATTCTGATTAATAATTATCTTGATCACAAATGTTTTTTCAGATTAATTAAAAGTTTAAATTTCATTAATCTATTTAAAATATTAATTAATTTTTTATTTAAAATAATATTTTGATTAATTAGAACTATACACAGTCCAAATGTTTGATTAATGGAAGGTTGTTTTGATGAGCAACTAGCTACCCACAATAGTCTTGTCCCACCCATTTAGATTAATTGTTTCCCTACTGTAAATTTGGTTGCATAAGTCATGATTTAAGTAAATTTGATCTTAAACCCATTTTTCCCTAATGTGAGTTTGAAGTTTTCAAATGGTCACCATTTGAAAACAGAGGACAGAGCATGTTCCCAGTGAACTCACCAAAATAATGTGTAAGATGCCCAGACCAATTTTGGTTTAAATTACTTTGGTATTTTAAGAAGTTATCAGGATGATATATTTTCAAGTAGCTGTTGAAACAAGATGGTAGATGAAGTTCATTAAAAATTCAGTGGAGATACATATATACACTATTGCATACACCAAAATTTAAGAAAATCTGGTCTTACATACGATTTTTACAATGCGAGCTTGAAATGTTGAAGGGGTCGTTACTGGAAAGAAAGACTGGGTAAGTTGCCCAGAGAACGCAAAGATATTTGGCAGATAACAGGCATGAGAGTTGGAAAAGGACAAAAAGTCTGAAAATATGCGTAAACTCAAATTTCACAAAAAAAAAAAAAAAAAAAGAGAAGAAAATTGATGTGGCACCAACATATTTTGAATTAAAAAGAAAAATAATTTAAGAACTACATCATTCGGGTAAATTACAAAGCAGTTTTAAGAGTAAAATAAAAATGCCAATAATTTCTGATAAAAATTCAACAATACATTAAAATAATGTTATTGCAACAATAAATTTACTTATTTAAAGTTTTCAAAATCATATGTACAAGCTCAACTAACTGTAAAGACTCGTTTATTGCCATGTAAATTTATATAAATAAGTATCTGATTATCACTATTTGAAATACTCAAGCCTAGTTATTGTATTACACTTGTCATGATATGGCTATCATTATTAAAAAAAAAAAAAAAAAAAAAGAGAAAGAGAATCTCCCTTTCCTTTTTATTTTAAAGCAATTTTAATATTATTTTAGTTCAAAATATTAGACAATGTTGATAGGTAAACTTGCACTATAGAGATTGCTGTATTGGAAAAGGTATAAAATTGCATGAGAGCTATTGTATGAAGAAACCTACTTTCTTCAGGTATATTGACAATTTGATTATTTTTAGCTGTAATGATTTCAAAAATATTGCTAAAAAAATATATCCTAAAGAATTAGTTCTAAACCGTACAGATCTAGATAAAATTTCATTCCTGGATCTTAACATAAAGCGAAATAAAGATAAATGGCATATTGGTTTATATGATAAAAGGAAAGATTTTGATTTTAAAGTAAACAGTCTCACCAATTGGTTTTCAAATATCAGTAGAAAATTTTTGAAAAATATCATGTTCGCACAGTTAAAAAGAATTTGCACTATTTCCAATAATGATGATGATTCAAAATATGCTCTTGAAGATTTAAGAAAAACTTTGCAAGTTAATTGTTACCCGTCTCATTTTTTTAACCGAGTGTTTCCAATTTTTTCCTCTTTTGGTTTGTTCTAGTTCCTAAATTAAGGGCAATATTTAAGTACCGACGAGTAGCCCCCGTCGGCCGAAGAGGGTTAGTTTATCAAGTAGGTGGTTTCATTTTATTGTATTTCATTTTAATGTATTTTGTAATTTCTTGTATATTTCATATATATTAATTTGGGTAGTAATTGAACTACTTTTGTAATTTTGGTAATTTTATAATTGTTTTTGGATTTTTTAAATTATATGTACGTCAGATTTCTTTTCAGTTAATGGTGGTTTTTTGTTTGGTGAGAAGTTGGGGGCTAAGGTTAGATATTAGCTAATTGCTACTGTCCTTTCAGAAACTTCTCTTTCACCCCTACACTGAGGGGCCTCCCTGATGAAGACCTCAGTGGTTTTTGGGATTTTATTTCCTTTTATTTACTGATAGTTTATTTTATACATTGATAATCTATTCCTATATTTAAGTTTTGCATTTCCTTTTGCAGCAATTCTGCACATTGGTTTGCAATTCTTTCACGTAATTTTCTTATCTTTAAACTCATAAATTCGTTACAACCAATACATATAATACAGAAAGATAGATAAGTAATTGTAATGGGTCGATTTCTAAAGAAAAAACCCTGTTTGTGCATTAACAACTAAGTGAAATGTATAATATCCTAGAAGGATTTTTCCCTCTTTTTCTCTCCATTTACAAAGCTGTAAAATTTAAAATAAAATAGTGCCTTTTTTGGAAAATTTTGAAAAACTTTCACAAATACCAGTTGAATTGAAAGACTAGCAGGCCCTTGCCCACTTTGCTGGTCACTATATTTAAATGAATTCTCAGCATTACATAAAACATACAGGGTTGCCAACTTTTCAAAAACAGTTTGAGGAGTATTCAGAGAAATTTTGAGGAGCATTTTGGCTACTTTGAGGAGCAATTTTAAAAATACATAAAAAAAAAAAAAAGAAAAGAAAGAAAGAAAGAAACCACTAACAAACATAAATTAACAACAATAATATGAAATTAAGAAATATTTATTGATAATCAAATATATTTAGCAAAACAGTGAAGAGAGATAAGAATGGGAAAAGTCTGAATATAAGCTTAAAACCCCGAAAGTAATTTGTTTTTTGCATAATGGCATATTTTCCATACATAAATAAAGACAATATATGAAAGTAGAGTATTCAGTTACATAAAAAAAAGAAAGCACGAAGGGGAAAAAAAAATTAAATTTCCAACAATTTTCATGAATGTCAAAATAATTATTATACTATCACATAAAAATCTAAAAACGAAATCTCCGATATTCATATAAATGTGTAAATGATCTCATCTCTGAGTCAACTCCCTCTAATCTACATAGCTTGGGACCATATGTTTTGTAAACTTTAGAATTTTGCAGATTATTGGTCATAATTTGTTTACTTATTCCCCCCCCCCCCCAGATACAAATGAAGATATAATAATAAATCATTAATGCTTTAAGTGAATGATAAAATAAAAGCATAATTATTTCAAATAAAGCGTTGTCAATTGGCCTTAAATTTCAGTAGCTTTGAATCCATTATTTTTATTGATAAATAATTAAAATAAACAATTTTTTTAAAGACCTATTAAGCATTAAGATAACTGAAACATTGATATAGTTTAAATGAAAATCAAAACACCGCATAATCATAGCATTCAGTTTCTTTCTTCCCCCCTTTCAGCTTGTTGTTTTAATTAAACACTCTCTTAGCTAATGTAAACAAATACTTGTTCCCGTTCTGAGTCAGCAATATTTCGATTGTGCAATGCCTAGCACTAGAATGTTTTCTTTCTTTCTTTTCTTTTCTTTACTATTTATTTATGAGTATTGTACGGTGAAGCGTGTGGTTCTTCAAAAAAAAAAAAAAAAAAAAAAAAAAGAAAGAAAGAAAAAAGAAAAATAGTTTTTTTTTTTTTTCGGTGTCTGCCACTATTCAGTTTTATGTATTTAATAAAAAATATTTAGTTAGGTGGTCAAGACTGAATTTGCAGAGCATAAACATTACTTTGCGGAATTGCGGAGTTTTTAAATTTTTTCGGAGAAACTCCACAGAAATCGGAGCAGTTGGCAACCCTGAACATATTAATATGAAAATCTCATAAAATAAAAATTATATTAAAAAAATCACTGAAATCAATCAAAACTTATGTCCCCCCCCCTCCCCATTTTAGTCTACCTTTGTACAATTTCTTCAACAACGTGGAGTTATTTGTTGCTGAGTTATGCTTGCAAATGTGTTTTTGTTGCACAATTAAAAACTTAAAAAATCAAATTTATTACAATTTCTAATTAAAAATAGTAAAAATAGTTAAAATTAAAATGATATAAATGGAAAAAGGGAGAAAAGGTGCTAATTTTAGATAAAAATAAATATTTTCATTTATAATTCCAATAATTTCAAGAAAAGAAATAATGATTTAAATAATATGTTTATAACCTTTTAGGTAAAGTATATAAATTATGGCTTGGATTCAATAATGCTTCTTCAAGAAGAGCTTTTTCTTGACATGCATCTTGAAGTTCTGTTTCTGTTTGCTGCAGGTTAAGTTGAGCATTTTTCCAGTCTAACAGTAGTAGTTCTAATTTAGGAAATGCAGCTAACAGTTCATCCCTATAATAAACATTAGAAGGTAAGTTATTTTTATCTTTGAGCAACATTATTGTAGATGATTTAGTCAAAAACTACTACCATACTACTAATAATAAAATGACTTACAGTGAAACACCGATTTATCATTCCCGCATCCATCGTTTCCTTGCATTGATCATTTTATCTCTATGGTCCTTGCACAAATTGTATTTAAATAATGTTAACAAAACCCGCATGTATCGTTCTTCAAAAAGTCGTTTTCCCACATTCATCATTGTAAAATTTTTCTTCCGACCTTGTAAATTTTTTTCCCTGAAGGTCAAGCGGTTCCATATGGCTTAAACTGGAAGTCTTTCACCGTAAAATAACTCTTTTCCCCATTTCCATGGAGGATTAAAATTGTGACGCCATGTATCCGGACCATCTACAGGTTATTCATTTTGTAATTGCAGCATGGCAAGAAGTAACCACTTCAGTAATCCAGAAAATGCAGTTATGCGTGAAAAAAAAATAAAAATACCAAACAGAAGGGGAAGAAAATGAAGCTGATAATGTACATGAAGAGTGGTTGCGGGTAGAAGATGATGTCTAGTGCAACATTTAGTGATAACATTTGCATTCAAGATGTTGCGACATGCAGTATTCTAAAACATAGAAGAAATATGCGATTTCAAAAAATGAAAATAATGGCAAAGGAATAAAGGGTAATACTATTCATGCCAATGAGATCCAGCTTACACCAGTGCTAAGTGTATTTGACATAATTACAGTGTTTGAAAATGCACACACTTTTATATATGCAAATGAAATTACAGAAAAGGACCATGGCAAGAAGTAACCACTTCAGTAATCCAGAAAATGCAGTTATGCGTGAAAAAAAATAAAAATACCAAACAGAAGGGGAAGAAAATGAAGCTGATAATGTACATGAAGAGTGGTTGCGGGTAGAAGATGATGTCTAGTGCAACATTTAGTGATAACATTTGCATTCAAGATGTTGCGACATGCGGTATTTTAAAACATAGAAGAAATATGCGATTTCAAAAAATGAAAATAATGGCAAAGGAATAAAGGGTAATACTATTCATGCCAATGAGATCCAGCTTACACCAGTGCTAAGTGTATTTGACATAATTACAGTGTTTGAAAATGCACACACTTTTATATATGCAAATGAAATTACAGAAAAGGACCACAAAAATGATTTAAATATGGAAAACTTCTTGTTTAATTTTATAAAATGAATATAAAACCCAACATAAAATTACTGATATTTTAAAATAAATATCACTGAATGTTCTGAAACTTTCATTTATTTTTTTGACAGTTTCAAAAGTAACTAATTAGTTTTTATCAGTAGTATAGTGTGTATATTGTATGTAATAATTTATAAACATTGCTTTCTTCATGTTTTGACTTTATCCACATTCATCGTTTTTCCACTTTCATTGTTTTTTTCTCACACACCCCATGAAAAACGATAGAATCGAGGTTCAACACACATTTTAAAACTACATTAATTACTCATGATGGTATGACATTTCATTAAAAAAAATTAAGTATCATTTCAATATCTTAAGTATTAAAAACTAAGAAGAAAAAATAACAAAAGTATTATTGAACTTGGAATGAGACTTTTTGTGTTTCTAATAAAATAAATTAGTAAAAATCCTATTTTCTTGTACAAAAAGTATTTTGTAATGTATTTTACAAACCATTAAAGTTATTATTAATTACTCATATTTGCTTATAAAATGCAAACACTTTATTTATGACATTTTTATTACTTTATAAACACAAACATTAAATATGTAGTAAAATAAATAAACATTAATGTAAGATTTTAAATGTTATATTCACCTATTTTTTAGCCACTCTCCTTTCATTTCTGCAATACGAATGGCAAACATTGAAAAGGCTATTTCCAGCTCCATACTCTGCCTTGTCTGTTTAGCTTCAGTTGCCCATGCTTGTCTACCACCATATACAGCACCTGTATAACCACCTTCATTTCCAGGAGTCCAATCAACTAAAGGATCATATACAAATGCTTCTAGCAATGTAAGGAGTGTTTCTTTTCCTCGTCTCAAAACTTTTAAAACATGTTCACATGATGTACGAAAAATACCCTTAAACACAAAAGGTGCATAATAGTTTTAAATATTATAAAAAAAATTAAACCAGATATTTAAAAAAAATTTAAAAGAATGCATTACTAAACAATGAATAAATTTTAATTTATTTTCAATTCAGCATAATTATGAATGATTTCTATTTTTAATTTAAAATCACCAATCTTTACAAATTTTTCCTCTTATATACTTAAAAAATTATAATTTATTATAAAACATTTTTTGAAGCAGATATATTGCAAATATTACTCATTGCCCCCAAATGGTAATAAAAGAGACTTATTCAATACATTATAATCTTCTTTCTACATCTCCACAACTTTTACTTTTTGACAGTGTTCAAATATATTTGGGCAAATTATAATTCTATAAACCTTTAAAATTTACAGCCTTGTCCCTCTTAACCTTTCTAAAACAATGACCTTACATAAATATATCGATTTTAATAACTAAATTAATTGAAAAAATTTGAATGGCTTCTAAATTATTAGCATTTATCATACAACAAATCCTTCAGTCACAAATAGCTTAGCTTATTTTACACATCTTGACACATTTAAATAAGTGGTAACAAACTGTAAATTACAAATAAAATTTATTGACTGATGAACCCAGTGGCAGAAACACTGTGACATTGTCACAGAAAATCTGCTTGTGTTGTCCGCAACTTTCGGATAACAATTCACTTATAAAAATTTCTGTATCAAAACTAAAACTAATACAATTATTACTTATAATTATTTATATTGTGTTGTGTCAAACATTGCTATAAAATATTTAATTGAATGAATACAATTGTTTATACTACATTGTTTTGTAGTAAAATTGTATTTGTGTATTGTTGCACAAGATCACCACTGATATTGGGGCCAAATTTTTAAAAGTATGATAGCGTTTATTAATCTGAGCAAAAAATTTGTATACATGTTATAGGTCACAGTTGCACCAACTGTATAGATTTTGGTGAATTTAGCCTTTACAGTTTTTTTACAGGGACACAAAGTAAAATTCTTTATCATTATGGCCTATGGGACCAAATTTTTAAAAGTGTGATAGCATCTAAACACCTTATTCATTTAAGCTGAAAATTTATATGAATATTATAAATCACTGTTGCACTAACTATAAGCATTTTGGTGAATCTAGCATTTATAGGTTTTTACAGGGACACAATGAAAAATTCTTTATCATTATGATCTATGGGCTCGAAGTTCAGTAGCGTTAAATAAAACATTGTGTAATATATGGAGAAAAATACTGAAACACTTTATTATGGTTTTCTCTATTTTGTTTGTTTAACAACTCCCCTTTCTTTACTTTATCTACAAAACTGTTAATTACTCAATGTTCGGAAAGTCGAGTGCAGGTCACTCCAGATTTTTTAATCCTGCCCTCTAGAGATTTTGAAATAAGATTTATGTTTTTATTATTTTTAATAATTTATTTTTATATGTAAATTAAAATTATTAAAAGATAAAACTTTTATTTGTTATAATAAAATAACAATACAGTTGTCCCCACTTAATCTGGTAATAGATAATGGAATATAATGCTTATGCCTTATATGATTAAAATCCGTTAGAACCAAAATCAATCTCATTAAGGCTATTGTCATATACTTGTTTCCACAGATATTTGAATCCCCTCTTAATCGAATACAACTTGTTGGAATCGCCAATATTCATTTAAGTGGGGATGCCTGTAACAAGTTTAAATGAGGAAATCCCTGAAATTTTCTGAATAGAATGTTTTTCTATATGCAATTCTCTAGGGTGGGATTTTAAAATTTCAGAATCCTATTCTAATTTTATGCAGGGTGGCTAACATTAGACCTTCTCCCAATTTTTAAATTTTTCCATGACTATTTTTCATCATTTTTTCTGACTTATGCCTTTATTTCCCAGAAATTTTCACAAAATTAATGAACAATTTAGTAATTTATAGTAATAAGCTTTCAAATATGGCTTACTTCCACAAAATTTGTCAAAATTCCCTGACTATTCCAGACTCACTTAATTTCCCTGAATTTTCCATGATTCCCTCACTTTCCATGACTAGTGGTCACCTTGTTTATGCCATATATGGATAGAAAATTTTAAATAAATAAAAATTTTCTTACCTCTATGCCAGTCAAGCCAAGAGCTGTCATAATATTAGGTGTCATTCTAAATGGAACTTTCTCAGGAACTCTTAAATTTTTGCCTTTCTCAAAACAAACATTATAATCAATATGTACAATCTACAGAGAAAATAAACTTATTAGATATATACAGAAGCTTATATTTGTACAGAAATGATACATCACAGAAATATAAAACACCCACATTTGATATTATGCTGTTTTTATGATACTGTTGCTGTAAAATATTACCTCATCAACATATATTTTTCTGATCGTCAAAATAATTTTATCTTAGCAAAAAATTTTGGAATTTTATATATCGCCCCCCCCCCCCCCCACCCTCCTATCTTTATGGTTTGTTTTAATTATTTTTTTAATTACAAAAACAATAAAATAAGTGTAATAAAGACTTTTTAAGAGAAAATGAGCTTATATTTTCAACATACTTTAAGAAAAAATTCATAATAAAATAAAATCAGATAAATGTTTATAAATCAATAAAAATTAGTCAATTTTCGTAACTTTGATTAAATAATCTATATAAGAAATTTGAGAATGCAAAAAGGAGAAAATAATGATTTATAGATCTAAATTAGCATACCATTCAAAGAGAAAACAAAGAGTAGAATAATAAAATAACTTAAAACAATAATTTGATTCCTTCTTTGCTTCAAAATGTAAAAATTTTTATTCTCTACTTCTCACAATATGTCATGTTATGTTGTGTCTTTTTTTTTTTTTTTTTTTTTTTGTGAGCATGTTTTAATGCCCCATAAGGAATACCAATTCCTAAAATCAAGAATTACCAAACCAAGATATAGTTTGGCAACTACTTATAAACATAATTTTAATAACAGAATGTGAAAAGACTCATTTAAGTGTTTCACTATTCAAAACATTTAAAATTCTTAAATAACAAAGTAAAGTACCTCTCCTGTCGATAAATCAACAAGTACATTATCTAAATGTCGATCTCCTAAACCTATTATATATCCAATTATAGACATTACTGCTGTGGAATGGTTGTAAGTCTGAGTTACATTCCACCACTCCAAGGCACTACTGCAGGAGCACCATAGTTCCCTATTAAAAAATAAATAAAAATAAAATGAATCAAATAAAAACAATATCTTTAAAATTTAAATTCTTTATTTGTATACATATTACTTAATATATTTTTAATAATAAAACATACTTAGCAAGTAAATTATCAGGCGTCTCTTCCATCAACTGTTTTAGAACATCAAGCATTACAGAAAGGGGCCATTCTTTACGATTATCCAAGCAATTCAAATTCTAAAAAAAATAGTGGGAAAAAAAAATTATATGTATTAAACTTTAATTAAATTTATTGATTTTTTCAATTATTTGTTGTATTATTCTTCCTAAGCATTATTATTTTTTCAATTACACATTAAGTATCAGCAGCTTTAAATTTTATATTTATAAGAAACTCTAAATTCATCATTCATGTTTTTGGACAATAGAGCAATTATAATAAGCTTATTTTTTATAATCAATCTTGCTTTCTAAGACATTAACCTGCATTAGATTTTAGATAAGCGTAACTCATTTGTTCTATGGTATTTAGATTATTCAATAACATTTAAAGTTAAATTTTGTTAATTTCTGATAATGTGATAAAATGTGATAGCAAAAAAATAAAGAATCAACACACAATTATATTCTAGGCATAAATCATGTTTAATTGTAGGGATGGACCAGATATGGACATCTCACATACCAGATTTTTTTTTTCTTTGCTGGATCCGGATATCTGAGAGTCCCCTTTCCCAGTACACATGAAATTAAAAAAGTTTTAAGAGCACACAATAATTAAAAAAAGGTATTTACATTTGGTTTTTATGAAACTGGATTCCATTCTCATACATAATAATCTGGTGTTGCCCTCATACGACATTATTTTAGCATATTAACGATAAATGTCAATTTCTTTACAGTTTTTACAGTATAAAGTTCTTTAAATATAACTTATAAAAATGTCTGTCCTAAAATGCAATGCATTGGCAGTTTTTTGTGTAAGACTCACACAAACCAGTTGCAAAGGTCCTGTTAATGCCATTTTAAATAGGGAAAATTCCATAGTTAATTTGAATAACATATATAATTTTTTTTAATTCTGAAAATATTTACGGCCGCTGGAAGTGTTCAGCGGACAGATAGACAGATGGACAGTCGGACAAATAGATACACAAACTGAAATCATATTCACACTTTAAATTTGCTAAAAAGTGTTAAATCGCTTAGTGTAAACGAATATGCAATTCCAGCAAATTTCCAATAAAAGCCCTTAATGTAACTGAATATTTTTGTGTGGCCCTGTAAATCATGCTAATCATACTACATTATGTAGAAAGCATTCTTTTGTGCATAAGAATAATATATTTCAATTTCATTAAGATTTGTGCAAAGTTATTAAAATTTGGTTTGTAGAAATACAGCTCACAGAACACAATGTTTTGGAATATTTTCAGGTGTCCATGTACAAAAATCATTAATGATATTTACTCTATTTTCTATAGCAAACATCTGATGGTGAACTTGAATAAGATATATCAGTTTCAAGAAATTCCATGTATAAATTTAACTGGAGTTAGAGCCCGGACAGAGAGAGAGACAGACAGACGAACTAAAGTCATTAATACTTTTTAACCTTGTTGGTAAGTGTTAAAAACATTTAGAAAGTGATAAAAACATTTAATATAAATGAAAGTGCAATTCCAGCAAATTTCCAGTAATACCCCTTAATGTAACTGAATAATATTGTGTGGCCCTGTAAATCTAATGCTAATCATACTGTATTCTATGGAATGCATTCTTTTGTGCAAAGTTATTAAAATTTGGTTTATAGAAAGACCTCTCATAGAACGCAATGCTTTGGAATACTTTCGGGTGTCCCTGTATATAAACCAGTGATGGAATTTACTGTATTTTCAATAGGGAACATCCGATAGTGAACTTGAATAACATATATAAGTTTAAAAAAATTCCATGAATATTTATGGGAGTTAGAGCACGGACAGATGGATAGATAGACAGACAAACCAAAGTCATTAACACTTTTCAACCTTGTTGGAAAGTGTAAAAAAAAAAAAAAATATATATTCAAAAGCCGGATATCCTGTGGTTTTTGATCTGGATATCAGATGGTACTTCGGATATTGAAAAATCAGTTGGATATACCGGATATTCAGTTCATCCCTATTTATTTGCAATCTATTTTTGTTATTTATGACTGTTCGGAAATCTGCGCAAACTCTGCCAACAGTACAAAGTTTCTGTCATCGAAATGAAAAAGCACAATTACATTTTGCATAAAAAGAATTACAGAAATCTGATATATTTCTGTAGTTGAATTTTCCATTGAACCATCAAAGTTGGTTGAACATTATCTGGGAAACAACATAATTGGTGTTTCTATTAAAAATACATTCCTAAAAAAGGGAAGAAAGAGAAATGAGGTAGGACAGAAAGTTATGTTTTTTTTCTGATCCTGGAAGAAAAGTAATTTCTACTGTAGTATTTGGTAATTACATCTTATTTTATCTGATAAAATAACCAAAATACATTTATTAATCTTTAGTATTGGAACTCTGATATGGAAATAATCTCAAATAATAACAAAGCTAATTTAGAGAAAATGGAGGGTAAAGTTAATTCACCTATACCAATTATGTGAAAAGTTTTTGGGCAGAGATGTGCCATGATCAATATGCTAACATGTTATACCTGTAGATGCAGATATAACATGTGAGGAATGCCGAGTTGTGACAAATGTGTAGAAATATTGAAATATTATGAGAGAAATGCCGGGTGTGTAATCAGACAGGATGGCTCAATGGAAACTGGAAACGGTATGCAAAGTGCCTGGGTTCAATTCCAGCTCTATAGTATTTTTCCCATAGTTGGTATAAATAAATCAACCTTACACTCCAATTTCTCCAAATTCAAATTTATGGTTGATGAGTTAATAATATTTCCAAGATGTTAAAATAAATATGTTGTCATTAAAAGATTGCCATAAGATCAATTAAAGAGAAAAAAAGAGAGAGATAATATTAGAATAAATTTAATGGAACACCAAGACTTCTTTGATTTTGACTTCATATGGTGAAATGTGACAAAATAACCAAAAACACTGATAATTATTTATAAAACTAAAGTAAAAACAAGAATTTTTATCAGTTTTTTCATAGAGTAAATATATTTAAAAACCATACATATGCTTGTAAAACAATATACTGAAATGCATACCTTTTCTTTCAGCAGAGGTGTCAATTTGTTATAATAAATTTCTGATGGCCGAAGAACAGTTCCCGCATTCCCACCAGAACTCTAAAAAGTAAAAAATTAAAATAATAATAATTTAGGTACATATTATTATTGCATTAAATTACTCATATTTTAATGTCTATCATAGCAAATTTCTAGAAAAAAAGCAATAATTACAAAATGATTGCTATTACTGTTTTCAAAATATTAGTTTATTTAGATTAGAATAATTTAAACGGAAAAAACGTAACTTTTAGATCACTAACCTGCCCCTTTGAAGCTAGTGAATTTGCTTCCCTTTGTTGCCATCTTTTATACAGACCAAATAAAGGAGTAGCTCCATCAACCCACTGAATAAGACCAGAACGAGGTCCTAGAGGCGTCACAGAATAATGTCTAGCATAAAAAACTTCTTTTGCATGCCTATTTAATGTCAAGAATAGAAAAAATTTAAAACACTTACTACATTCAGAAACAAACAAAACATTTTTGAAGTTTAACATACTTTTTACAATCTCTTATGCCACAGAATTGCACAGCATTTTCTTTAAAAAAAAAATTTCAAATTTAATCAATAAAAAAAAAAAAAAAAAAAAAAAAAAATCCCAGAATTTTCCCAACAATTAAAAAAGTAAAAACTAATTGAAAATGTTAAACATTATTTAAATTTATTGTATTTTTAATTTGTTTAATAAATACTCTTAAATAAGTAATATTTTTGAAAATATAATACTTGAATAATACTATCTTATTAAATAAAATTACTTTATAAATCCAGTACGTTAATTATCTCATAAAACAATCTTATTCATAAAAAGTAAACATGTTCTATTTTTCTGTTTATATCAATGAAAAAATTGATAATTTCTTAGCAATATTCAATTAATTAAACATTCACTGTACTGATATTCGAATAAAAGGGACACTGCTAGTGTCGGGAACTCTATAAAAAGAGCAACTTACTTTCAAAAAGAGCATTACTTGTCTACTCCCTTTTGTATTTATGTATTTTTTTCAATATTTGCTACCCCTATATTTTGTGCTTTTTGTACATGACAAAAGTAAATTGCTATTTTTAATTGTTTATATGTAGGTTGTACGTATTTGTTTTTGCAGGAATACTCTAAAATTCTCATATCAGGAAGAAAAGAATATAAAGGCCTATGGACACTTAAAATGTTGTAAAAGGATATCAGGTGCTAAAATCTTTTTAAAGGAACCATAAGGTGTTGCACCCTGCCAAATTAGCCTAGAATCAGCATTAATTAACTAACCATTACCATTTTGTTTTTCTGTAGTTTCTTGCCATTTTGTAAATTCCAGAACAGAGAGTGTCACTGAGTCATTTCCATCCTGCTACTTTGGAACCACGTAGAACATTCAACAGGGTGTCTCTCTCGCTTATCTAAATTTTTGTGTGCTTTCAAATTCTGGAGAGAAAAGTGATTGAGTTGCAGTTCTAGAAAGAAGATAGCAAGTGGAAGGTAAGCAAGCAAAGGCTGTGTTAAAGTCTAACAGATTACTATTTTTTTTCCCCCTCTTTGGCTAAATCTAACATTTTTCCTTTTAGTTTTCTGAAGATATGAGTCGCTGGAAGTTTTTATAAATCACTATAGAGCTGGAATATTTATACAGATAATACGTTTTGTCATTTTAATTACGTGCTTAAAGTTGCATATATTTGCAAATTTACTTCTAAAATTGTCTGCCAAATTATGTGTTTTAAAACATTTTTACTCACACCTGTATTGTATTCAGTTGTCAGCTAAGCCGCTAGCTGCCAAAAATTTTTCTTTACTTGGCAGGACAGCCTCGAACATAATTTTTTATTCAAAATGTCATACACTGGGACATCTGTATTCTGTCAGCAGAATTACCATCATTTTTTCATTTATCGTATATACTCACAGTCAGGATCCGGAATTAGTAGTCATTAGGCGTATTTTTCACCTAAAAATTTAAGTTTGGCAACCATAAAATCACACTCAGGTGCCCTTTTTGATGCCTAACTTTTGACCAGATTTTTAAAAGTCAATTTTGTCTTAGAAAATTTTTTCTTTATGATTTACAAAATGCTCATTTTTTATTATCTTAAAAAAATTCTTACTCAGGGTGTCTACTGACTTGACAGAAAAAAAATTCATGACCTCAAAAAAATTTTCATGACCTTTTTCATCGACATATCCACCTTTTTTTTTAAATTAACATATTCATTTTCTTTTTTTTTTTTACCATTACCTTGGTTTATTTTTAAAATTATCTGTTTAAAAAAAAAAAAAAAAAAAAAAACTGAAATTTTTTTAAATTAACAATCTAAGTAAATTGTAATGGAAATCAATCTAAAACAGACACATATAACTATATACATACGTACACTATTTGTGCAATGTTATAATATTGTAATTAGTTTTTTGGGGAATTTGAAAATTGTCATTTATTTTTCTTGCATTAAGGAATAAATATTGATTTTTTTTTTCAAATCTACAAACTTTTTACTTTCCGAACACTATAGTGAGGAAAGTATTGTAATCATGTCAAAAATATGAATTTGAGATTTTGATGTTTCTATACGTTTCGAGGTCCAATGAGTCCGTTTTCACTATTTTTGCGATGATGTATGTATGTGTGTGTGTATGTATGTGTGTATGTATGTGAGTGAACACGCTAGCGTCTAAACGCTTTGTTCGAATAACCTGAAAGTTGGTACGTATATTGTAAGTCACCATAGTACGAACCCTATAGATTTTGGTGAATCTAGCACTAATAGTTTTTTTACAGGGACACAAAGAAAAATTCTTTATCATTATGGCCTATGGGAGCAAAATTTTAAAAGTGCGATAGCATCTAAACGCCTTATTCAATTGAGCAAAAAATTTATACAAATATTATAGGTCACAAATTCTCCATCTGTATAGATTTTGGAGAATCTAGCACTTATAGTTTTTTTACAGGGACACAAAGAAAAATTCTTTATCATTATGCCTATGGGGCCAAATATTTAAAAGTGTGATAGCATCTAAATGCCTTATTAATTTGAGCAAAAAATTTGTACACATGTTATAGGTCACAGTTGCACCAACTGTATAGATTTTGGTGAACACTTACAGTTTTTTTACAGGGACACAAAGAAAAATTCTTTATCATTTTAAAAGTATGATAGCATCTAAACGCCTTATTCAATTGAGCTAAAAATTTATATGAGTATTATAAATCACTGTTGCACTAAGTATAAGCATTTTGGTGAATCCAGCATTTATGGATTTTTACAGGGACACAACGAAAAATTCTTTATCATTATGATCTATGGGTCAAAGTTCAGTAGCGTTAAATAAAACATTGTGTAATATATAGAGAAAAATACTCAAACACTCTATTATGGTTTTCTCTCTTTTGTTTGTTTAACAACTCCTCTTTCTTTACTTTATCTACAAAACTGTTAATTGCTCAATGTTCGGAAAGTTGAGTGGAGTCACTCCAGATTTTTTTTTTTTTTTTAATGCAGGTCTGTATATTATATAATACACATATGACATACAATATGACACACATATGACATACAACCACATATGACATACAATTAAATTTATTTTTAAGCAGTTAAAAAATTTAATTTTCTAAATAAGACAAAATTTTTTTTTACAAAGAAAGAAAGAATTACCTCTTGCTTTTTAGGAACATATTATTTACAATTGATAAAAATTGCATTATTCTTTCATCTAAATGAAGATCTTCAAGACCCTTGAATAGGTAAGTATATCTAAAACAAAGTAAAATATCCATACATAACCACCTACAGATACATTATTGAACTGTAAACACTACGAGAATTTATCATTTGAATAATAAATTTAAAAACACTGATTTGAATGCTAATTTAAAGCTTAATTAAAAAACAACTTATTTACTTTACAGTACCTGGATGACCGAATTCACTCGGTCTCGTAAAAATTATTTGCTATGTAGATACAATGATTTGTTTTCAGATAAATGCATTTTTTATTTGTTTGTCCATGGCGGAGCGTGAGTTACCACTGAAAGTTAATTTTTCCTACATGTAAGGAAAATTCAAATCAAATTATCATAAGAAACCTCTAGCTATAATTTCTTATCAAAATCATTCAAGAATTTTCCTGGTAAACTACATTTCTGCTATTACTTACAAACTTTGAATAAACACCATAAAATGCAATAAACTCGCAACAATTGTTTCGGGTCGAAAAAACACACGACCCTTCATCAGGCGAATAAAGTAAGCATGAGTGCTGCAGTCAAAGCGGCAACGCACCACTTGCGTTGGTGCTTTGACAAAGTGCGTTGCCGCTTTGACTGCAGCACTCGTGCTTACTTTATTCGCCTGATGAAGGGTCATGTGTTTTTTCGACCCGAAACAATTGTTGCGAGTTTATTGCATTTTATGGTGTTTATTCAAAGTTTGTAAGTAATAATTTTACAACGCCAGTTTATTGATGCTTCCTTATTACATTTCTGTTATATTTTGCTTCAGGCAAAGACTGGCGACAGCTAATTTTTCTAAAGATAATAAGTGAGACCAGTTTTTCGTCTGGGAAAAAAAAAAAAAAAAAAAAATAAATAAATAAAATAATAATAATAATAATAATTAATTTAGCATTTTTCAAGGGCTATCAGTGAACAGTAATTATACTGAAGATGAGGGTATTTCAGATTAAAATGTCATCTCAAAAACACACGATCTCTAAATATTCATCAAAAACCTTCAAGTACGTTAAAAAAAAAATAAAAAAAAGAAGAAGTTTCTGCTATTTTTACCTGGAGAAAGCATGGGTTACTGGTAAACACTAAATGTTCTAAAGAGAGTAGCAGACTTCAGAAATTGCCCAAATCTAAATTTTTATAAAAATCATTTTAATACTTTCTAAGAAAACCATATCTCTGTCATATTTTGTAATGTGTGAAATGAAGGTTAACAGTGAATGCTATTTTTATGAAGATGAGGATAAATCATTTGGGTTTCTATCTCAAGAAACCTTTAATGCTATATTTTTTATCATAATTGTTAGAGCTATTTCTTAGGAAAACAAGTTTAAAGTCGCCAGATCCATTTCCTAGTAAAAATAAATTCTATTACATTTTTCAAATGGTAAATTTTAGGTTAAAAATGAATGCGAATTTTCCTGAAGATGAGGTCAAGTCCAATTGATTTTTCCCTCCATAAAACTATTAACATTAATCTTTCCTCAAAATTATTATATCCATTTCTGAGTAAACCAAATTTCTACCATTTTTTAACCTGACATATACATTGTTAACAGTGAACTCCAATTTTTATGAAGATAAGGGTAAGTCTAAACAATTTTTTACTTCAAAAAACAGTTAACCTCAAAAGTTCATCAAAATCCTTATATGCATATTCGAAAAAACTCAATTTATGCCACATTTTGAAAATGACACTTAAAAGATTAACAATAAAGGTGAATTTTCCGTAATATAATAAGTCTAACTGCTTTTTCACCTCAAATAACCCTTAAAAAAACTACACATGTGAGAAATATTGAACAATGTTAACTCTGTAGATTCTAGAATCTAATAAAGCAAGTTTAAAATAAACATTGACATTTATGTTGTGGATGGAGAAAGATAGAAAATCGCCAAAGCTTCTGCAAAGCATTTGATCACCGATCATTTTATTTCTTTTTTAATGTTAGGAAGCTGAAAAATCTGAACATTTTCGGGTAAAATCAGATTTCTGGAACAATACTAAAAAAATACGGGAAAATCAGAACACTTGGCAACTAGATATTAACATTTTAACTTAAATGTTTCATTACTAAATTTTGAATTCAATCATTTTTATTGATGACTAAAATTTACTTATAATTATTTACTTATAAATATTTTGTATGTTAATAATAAGAACTGCAAAATGAATTGAAAACATTCTTTTAAAATACCAATAAAATACTTTTCACTTTTCTTATTTTTAGGTGGTATTGACTTCTTTGTATTCTCATACTTTGTACTCTTTTGAGGCTAAAGATTAACTGTTAGGCTCATATTAAAGAAATGAAGTATAATTCAGCTGGTTGGAACATTTTCAATCCAAAATTGCAAATTGTAGAATTTTTTTAAACACTGATTAGACACTAATTAGAAATAATTTCTTGTTCATTAATTCAAAGTTCAATTACTATAGAGGTGCCAATACCACTATTTAAGAGGAGTAAAATTTAATCTATTACTGACTAGCAGGCTTTGCCCGCTTCGCTGGTCACTATATTTAAATGAATTTAAAAAAGAATCAATATTTCTTATACCATTCTACAAATTAAAACTAAAAAGAAAATACATTGAAATTGCTTTAAAACTTCACTTCGGGGCCCTTGCTGACTTCGGCAGACTTTTTTCCCACAACGTCTTTGTACTGGATAGTTTAATTTAACTTATAGTGTCAATAATACAGGAAAAAACTGCATTAATCATTTTCTTTTTGATAATAAACAGAACGGAAAACGCATAATATTTTACATGGAGATATTTTGTATAATTAGACCAATTTAAAAAAATTGCTTTTCCTTTTTTTCCCACTCGCATTATAAAAATATTTAAAATAAAATTGTGGAAAATCATTGAAACAGCCTGGACCTCTTGGTGGAATTAAATTTGGCATTGAAGTAGCTTGGACATTTCTCGCCGAAATGATAACAAAATTATAAATAATTATAAGATAAAAAAAAAGCTTTTTATATACCATGTTTTTAAATTTTCAGTTGAATCTTATAGCTATACATTAGCACTTTATCAATGCATATAAAATTTTTAAAGTGACAATGACATAAATTTTTGTGAGATTCATAATTTTTTACAATTTTTCAATGTTCTTGTTTAATTAAATGCATTTATTTTTATGTCCAAAGAAAATGAACTCGTAATTTTTTTTTTTTTTTTTTTTTTTGGCAACTATTAAATTATAGCTAATATTTATTTTAATTAATTAAAAGAAAACTTTGCAACGTCATATCTTTAATAACTTGATATATAATATATATAGTGTACACACAGAAAATTAACAATTTTTAGAGCTTTTTTAAAAAGTATCTATGCAGTATCTTAAAATAATTCATCAGTTTTTAGAGAAAAAAAAAAAAAAAAAAAATGGCCAACTTTAATCACCAAAGTAGTTAAATCTAGACCAATCAAAAATAGGAGGGGTCAACCTGGATATGTTTCCGACAAACTCTTTGCTTTATTTATATAGATAAATATTACAAAAAAAAAAAAAAAAAATTTAAAAAACCATTAATTCCGTTAAGAATGTTACAGACAATACATAATAACTATGTGCTGGACGATATCAGAAATTAAATATTGCGATATATCACCAAGTTAATATCAATATTAGTGATATATTGCGATATTTCTTTCAAGGCAGGAAAAAATAGACATTTGTTATTTTTTAAAGACATATGCACACGAATTTTAAAGTATGCAAGTATAGAGTGTTTTCCATGTATTTTCTGGTATATTACTACCATAACTTTATCATTAAAAAAAAAAAAAAAATCATAAAAAGTGAATTAATGTTTTGTGTTTCTTATAACTTATACTATTGCTTTTTAGTATACCTCTGTATAGTTTATCCTCTATTCTTCCCATTTTAAGTTTTAATTATTTTAAAATCATATTTTAACACAGCTAGTATGTGATCTGTGTTTTATTTGTACCAAGTATATCAAAATTCATAATTCTACTAAAAATAAAGCTTCAGAAAAATTGTCTTAAGGTGTAGGTATTAAATAAAAATGAAAATCATTTTAAATAGTTCAGAATTGCCATTATAAATAGTTCAGAATTGCCATTGAATACACCTTTTTTGGTCGTAGAGAGTAATATTTTTTACTTAAAACTCTTATATGCATCCTAAATGTCAGTTACTTGTCATTTTTATTTTTGTATCCTCTTACCAAATCATTACAATATCTTTTAAATATATATGTTCAATTCACATTCGTAATAGTTTCACAATAATTGAAATTTGAATTACATATTATATATATATATATATATATATATATATATATATATATGTGTGTGTGTGTGTGTGTGTGTGTGTGTGTGTGTGTGTACGTATGCATTGTCAGTATAAAATTTATATTATTTAAACAAAATTATGTTGAATTTTCATTTTGTTACTTAAAGTAACTCATTTTGCATTTAAACCAATTTTATTTAACATGTACGGCTTTAAAAATAAAATAAATAATTAAATAAATAAATGGAAAGAGAAAAAATAAATGCTACATAAAAAAAAGTAATAAACTATTCAATATTATATAATTCTATAAAGAAACTGTCACTGTAAAATTACTGATAATAAAACTTTATTTTACATCAGTTAGATAGCACCCTTTCTTCCTTCCCATCTTATCCAATGGGATTTTTGTCGCTTCGTTTTATAAAAATATTTTATTCAAAAATGAACTTTTTCAAATTCTGTTTTTTGAATATTACTCTTTGAACAGGTGGTCTTTTAGCTTAGTGAGCAATTTTTCGAAAAAATAAATTTAAATATTTTACTTAGAGATCCACACTTAGAGTCCATAATTTACTTATTGAAATAAAATATTTAAATTAATTTTTTCGAAAAACTGCTCACTAAGCTAAAAGGCGACCCGTTCAAAGAGTAATATTCAAAAAACAGAATTTGAAAAACTTCATTTTTGAATGAGATATTTTTATAAAACAAAGCAACGAAAATCCCATTGGATAACATGGGAAAGGAGAAAGGGAGCTATCTGACTGATGTACAGTCTTAATAAAAAAAATATTTTATTGAAATATTTAATAATAATAAAATAATATTTAAAAAAAAATTACATTCCATAATTGCTTATATTTTCAGAAGTTTTTTTATTAAACGCTAAGAAAATTTGCAAAAAAACTCTTCTAGTAGATATCAGTTCAGTGATGCCAGATGGTCGAAAATTATTTCCCCAAACAGGTCTTCAAATTTCCCCAAATCACGTTTTTTTTTTTTTTTTTTTTTTTTTTCGAAAAAATCCCCAACTTGATTTCTACTAAAAAAGGAAAATAAAAATTTTTTCAAAAAAAAAAAAAAAAATATCAAGCTGATTTTTCTATGATTTAAGCTCAGATTTTTCCCCAAATGAAGGCAATTTTTGAAAAAATCCCCAAATAACAATAAAGCTATTGAAAGTCTCTAGTCGTAGGGATAAATCATTACGTTACCAACAGTGACAGAAAGTTGAAAAACGCCCCAGATTTGTCCCCAAAAATTTTAGAATTCCCCAAAAAAGTCCCCACAAACATTTGGTCTCCAAAATTGTCCCCAGAAGCCTCAAAACTCCCCAAAATGGGGACAAAATCCCCAATCTGGCATCACTGTATCAGTTCGGCTTTGATGATCTTTATTAAACACATGTTGAAGCATGTTATTGGCCATTTTATATTGACACTTTGAAATAGACCGATATCAATGAACCCAGGGTTTAACCTGGCAAAAAAATTACTTTAGCATTTTAGCGAAAATAGGCACTATTAAGCACTATTTTAGCTTTTTCGAAAGTTAATTCTTTGGATACCAATGATTTCTTTTACTTAGCTTTGTTATTTTCAGTTTTGTTTTCTATTCGTTTTGTTCATTGATGATTTTAACCAAGCATCCATATTTGTGACTTTAAAAATATGAATCAGGGAAACTATGTTTTGATTTTATCAATAGAAAAAGAGGTATTCATATCACATGTGTAAAATGAAAAAGCAATTTAAAAATCAAGTAAAGTGTAGTGGTAGATAATCGTGAAATACTAGTGCTCAAAATGCTTCTATGAAGCAAATTCCGAATTCTAACATACTTTTAAATATTTTTGCATTTAAATTCAATCATTGAAAATTAAAAATAAATCCAAATTACTATATAAATAAGGATTCCCAAAAATTTCAGTCCTTTCGTAGTTTTTGCCTGCAAATATTTAAAAAAAAAAATCTGAATTATTATATAGAGATATTTTACACAGTTATCCAGTTTTAGCTTTTTAGCGAAATTCTGACCGACTTGTTTTAGCAAAATAGGATACCTTTTAGCAAAATGCTAAAAAAACTAATGGCAGTTTAAACCCTGAATGAACCAATAGCAGGAAAGGAGCTAAAACAGAAGATATTGTTTTCATTCGTCATATTGCCTTTTCTGTGGTTTCCATCACCTACGATATGCATGAATGTAGAGTGGGAATTCAATATAGTGTAATATATCAGAACCCATAATAGATATCTTGGATAGGGATATATCGTTTCGACTAACATCAAATCTCTTTCCTAGTAAACACACCTGCTGATTATAGGTATGAATACGCATTAATAGTGAATGGATTGTGATATTGGAGTATGTCTGATGAATTTTTTCTGAAGGGGTAGAACCATGACCTTGAACGAAGTCAGCTTATTCACGGGATAATCAAAGCAGATGGCTTTCAATAAATACTGGTTTATTTTTTTATTATGCGGTGGCCTTTTTAAAGCAGTGATGTTTAGATTTGAGGTTATGAAGGATGAGGAAGTATATGTATTGCAATAGATATCATTTGGCGTGGGGTTATTTTTTCTAGTTTATCAGTGAGTAATTAGAGGAAAGTAGAAAATGAGTATTAGAATAAGATATTCGGCGCTTTTTTTCTTCGGGTCTCGTTAGCTGTTGTATGTTGGCTGATCAGGTTTCATTCGCTCGAGTTTCGTTCACTCGGGTGCGCACTAGGCAATATCGTTAAAGGGATATATTGGCGGAGCTAGACCTTAAATATTGTTATCGGGATATTTAAAAAATATCGATACTTGGGGATATATTGATAAATAATCCAACTCTAATAATAACTTACTACTACTAACATAAATATAATCAATCTAGAGTTACATAAGTGTTTCCCAGTTACTACATGTAATTTGGATTCTGATTATTTAAACTCATTTTTATAATTATTAGTGAAAATATATAGTGAAAATTTTTAAGTATTTATTTATTTATTATTTTTCAGAGTGAGAAAAATATGTTTGCCAATACTAAAATATTTTTGAATGCACACAGGCTCTTGGTCTTGATCCACTTCTGACTTGACCAGGCTCTGAACTTGAATAAAAAAATATAGCTATGAACCTGAGAATAAAGCTTAGGACGTATTTTTAATTGTCACACTTCAAAAACAAGCTGAAAATACATTATATAATTCTGCCAAATGCAGTGAGGAAAATAAACGGCAGTTCAATGAATGAATGTGTCAGTGACAGTCAAATGATTACAGTGCATTTCAATCTACTTTTTTCCAGATATGTTGTTTAAAACCAATATATAAATGATAAAAAAATTGTATTTTTCAAAATTCCTCCATACAGCCAAATATTTATATATTTTTTATTTGTTTTAAAAGAACAAAAATTAAACTTGAAACTTATATCAAGATCTCTGAGCAATTCATGCCTGTATCTCTATGAAAAACTTCTAAAGCAAAGCAGCTAGCAACCATCTGTTCTGAAACCAATTTTATAAACCGTGAAAAATATGACTTGCTATTCTTCAGCAAGTGAATGAAAAGAAATGCCTCGTCTTTAAAAACTAGACGCAGCCATCAAAAATTAATAATACTTAGAAAAAGTGGAAAATTATTTCTTTATTTCAGAGACTATATATTTCTAAAGTTAGAAAAACAGATTATTTACCTGTGGCCATCTGATCCTATGAAAGCTAACTTTTTGGGTTTAGTCTTTGTAGGTAATATATAAACTATATGATAAACAGACTGAATTGTAACAACTCCAGATGGTTTATTAATGCCTGGCATTGGAATAACTGTATTTTTCAAAGATGCTAAAACTGGACTAATATGATCCATGCTAAGATGTGATCGAGATTGTTGTTGAACTTTCTGCTGCAGCAGTTGATATAACTAAAAGGAAAAAAATATTTTTAAAATAAAAGAATTTAAAAAAAAAGTTTTTAACATAATAGGGTCAAGAGGGGTATAATATGGGTATAAAAACACCATTTTTGAAAATCAGTGGCAGACAATTTATATAACATTTAAAAGAATATAGTAATTTTTTGTTGCATATATACATTAAAAGTGTTGAAAATATATTGCACTTGAATTTTTAATTCAATATTTAAAAATAAATAAATAATAATGATTTGAAATAGACTAAGTTTTATACCCACTTTACATGGGGTAAAGAAAGTAATCTGTGGGGCAATGAAAGTAATTAGAAAAAAGGAGCAAAATTGTAGGTAAATCACTTTCCAACAAATCTGAAAAGTTTTTAACATTTTTTAAACAAAGTTTAAAATTGTTTATGACTTTGGTTTGTCTGTCTGTCCATCTATCTACGCTCTAACTCTCGTAAATACTTATGAAATTCTTTGAAACTGATATATGCTATTCAAGTTCACTATGGGTTGTTCTCTATTGAAAATGGAGGAAATACCATCACTGGTTTATATACAGGGACACTGAAAGAATTCCAAAGCATTTAGTTCTATGTTAGTGTTGTGAAGCACAACATCGTTTTTCATTAATTTTAGCAAAATTAATTTAATATTTTCAATTTAATTGAAAGTACTTTAGTTTCCAATACATTTCCGTTTCACCCTATTAGTTTGCTTTTCAGCAACACTTCAAATTCCCTTTCTGGTTCTTCAATCAAGGACCCTTCGTTTCTCCCGTTATCATGTGCGGTGGGTGTGACACACTTCATCTGTCACCCCACTCTTCCGTGAGTGGTCTTTCCTGATTGGTCCCTCTGCGTTATGATGTTTTGGGGGTCGTGAGCTCCCACGTCGTGTGAATTTTGCAGGACACTTGATGACCAGCCTTTGAATAAAGTGCACCGGCGCTCTTAAGCACGCATGCCACTCGCGGAATCTCCGCTTGTTAATATCTGCTGAAAGAGTGAACAATTTCTAACTTTAAAATAGATTTAATTTTAGATAATTTAATATATCAATTTAACACATCTTAGTGAGCCGTATTTTAAAGTGTATTTTGTATTACTGGAAATTACCTCGTGAATTCACTTGGATTAAACTGCAGCGTCATTCTAAGCCTTGTAAGCAATCGAGATGAAAAATGGTTCAGACATAACAAAGATTCAAGTCATTCTCCTACTGATGATGGCCTTAATAAAATGGTGATATTTCCAATTGATTCCTGCTTATTTTAATCTTCAGATACATGGTAAGTAATGTTAGAATTGGAAATTCAAACACTTTTAAATTTAATCACTTTCCATCAAATCCTCCAAAAAATACTTTCTTTTCCTTTATTTAATTCATTTTCTCCATTAATTCTGTTAAAAGTTCGCGATTTGCAGGAAAATAGAAAAGTTTAAAAATCTCATGGGAAGCGTTTGTTTGTAAACAAACTAGGATCGATGTCTACAAAATGTAAACAAACGTTTTCACCAATTAAAAAATTCAATATTGTATAATACTCAAATCGTTTTTAAATCTTTTCAGATCGTCCTCATATAATTCAAAACTATTTTTAATAATTTTCCTGACGTTCATATTCCATTAATTAATAATCATGATGTCACTTTCATTAAGTATTTCAAATTTCTTTCTGGAACATTCCATTCAGTCCGCAGCGAATCGGTATCGCTAAGCGAATTCAAAGTAGCGTCCCTCTAAAAAAAAAATGTATTTCAATAATTAATATTCCATCCAAAAAATAACCCGATAAAAATTATTCCTCCCTCATAATCAAATTTATTTAATCCCATTTTATTAACTTTTCTTGAGCAGACGATCGAAATAAAATATTTTGTTTTTAGAACTATTTACCGCGCATATCAATTCACGAGTGCGCGCTCTCGAGGACGCGGGAGAATTGAATGCGAGCGTGCTTCTCTTGGATGGTGAGAGTGCACGAGTAAGGAAGCAAGGGTTTTTTCCTCTGCCTTCCAGCGGCAAGCTGGAAAGGCCGATAGCAACGGCCGCACTAACGATTAATGAATTCAGTGGCTATTGAAACTTTTATATAATAATTCTTATATGGCCATCTTTTGATAAGTATTTCATCACTTCAACAATCTGAATTTGAATGTCCAGAACATCAAATCTGGTGTCCTCCTGATGGATGCAGTGGTGTTACCCAGCGAGAGAGTCCCAATAACCGATAGGCCTAAGGAAAGGCTTAATGTCATATCAGTATCACTGGAACTTCAATATAATGAGGCTTAATGTCGTATCAGTATTACTGGATATATAATATGATTTCATGAACAATCCAAGATGCCTATACAGATTATCGCAAGGCTATGAGGTTTATATCCAGAATGGCGGCTTATAATGGCTGCCCAAGAATCTTACTGGTGAAGGCCGTTACAGATCATGTGCCATTTATTTCTTCATTTTTATCGATCTATTCTTTCGTGAATTTCGAAATGCCTCATATAATATTGTGAATATATTTGAAAGTAAAATGAGTGATACGATCATAATTACTTAAGAGATTTAAGCACAACAGAAAGGAAATGAACGTTGAGCAGACTTATGAACCTACACGTGTGTACCAAATGTAATTGATTTCACCAACATGTGTTTAATATTTTATACCATCAATCATCATTGAAAAAAAAATATGTGTGCACCCATCTAATTAGTAAGCAATTGTTGATGTAAGATTTATTAGTAACGACGCCGCTACTCTTTGTTATTTGAATTTCATGTGCTATAGGGTTATCATGATTTAAAATAAAAGGTGTCAAACAAGATAAGATCGTTTCAGTTCTTTTAAAGTGTGCCTTTGGATTACTAACGAATATTTTTCAGGTATTTTTGTTCAGCAATGGAGTAAGTTAAGAATATTTTATTTTTTCCTATTTTTTATTTCATTTGATTTTATTTAAATTTCACATTTTTATTTTAAGATTTAAAATTTTAACAGTTCGGCATTTTAAAATTAGTTAATGAGCGTGGCACATAATCTATGTACCCACTATACACATTCGGCCATCTTCTATACTTTATTAATTTATCATTATTTATTTACTTTATTAATTTTTCACATCCAAAATCCAAAAAATCAAATCCCAATTTTCTTATGGTTACAGTAAGACTTTTCATTTCTTTTCACTATTCATCGTAAAAGCGGTACATCATTAGCGATCCCATCATAAGAATCTGGTTATTGTTCAAGATCGTGATATCTCACCTTTTATTTACAACAAATAAACTTCATGGAAACAGACTTTATTAGCTAGATTAACACAACTGCAATTAATACGATCCATTCACCTAAAAATAGTTGAACTTAGAGCTTTGCTTATCAATTTATCTATATATATAAAAGAACACTTCCTGAGTGAGTGAGGGGGTGATCTATCAACGCCCAGACCAAACCCCTGGACCTAGAAGCATGAAATTTTGTGATAATGTTCTTTCTATGACGTAGGCATCCACTAAGAAGCGAGTTTACAAAATTCGCCCCCCAAGTGGGGGAGGGGGGGGGGGGGGGGGGGGCAAAACGTGATTTCACAAAATCCTTCATATCTCAAACAAAAAAACAGATATCCGTAAAATTTTTGCTTTAAAATATAGCTAATACAAATGTCTAAAAACCAATTTCTGGAATTTTCAAAATTCAGTCCCCAAGGGGGGCGAGGGGGGCAAAACGTGATTTCGCATAATCCTATATATCTGAAACAAAAAAATAGATATACGTGAAATTTTTGCTCTAAAATATAGCTAATGCAAATATCTAAAAACCAATTTCTGGAATTTTAGAAATTCAGCCCCCAGGTGGGGCAGCAAGGGGGGGGGGGGGGCTATGAGGCAAAAACAAATAGAAATACAGTTAGGACGTTCAAAATTGATACAGATAGGTTTTAGAGGCCTGCAAGTCAAATGAGGATATTTTCGATTGTGTAAAGTTATTAGGAGGGGAAGGAAGGGGGGTAGGGGAGAGGGGGGGGGGCAAAAAATAAAAATAGAGTTAGATCGTTCAAAATTGGTATATAGAGGTTTTCGACACGTACAAATCGATTGCGGATATTTTCGAAGTTGTAAAATTATTAGGTGGGGCGGGAAGGGGGGTGGAGCGGTAAGGGGGGGCTATGGGCGAAAACAAATAGAAATACAGTTAGGCCATTCAAAATTGGTACAGATAGGTTTTAGAGGCCTGCAAGTCGAATGGGGATATTTTCGAAAGTGTAAAGTTATTAGGAGGGCCGGGAAGGGGAGGACGGAGGGGCAAAAAAAGTAAAATAGAGTTAGATCATTCAAAATTGGTACATAGATGTTTTCGATACCTACAAATCGATTGCGGATATTTTCGAATTTTTTTAATTATTGGGAGGGGCGGGAAGGGGGGGAACGGAGGGGCCAAAAAATAAAAATAGAGATAGATAGTTCAAAACTGGTGCATAGTGGTTTTTGATACCTACAAATTGATTGCGGATATTTTCGAATTTGTAAAATTATTAGGATAGACGGGAAAGGGGGGGGCGAAGGGGGGAAATAATAAAAATAAGAGTTAGAGCATTTTGGTAATTTTTTCCGAAGGCAGTGAGAACCCGGTGCGACATTTTTCCTAATTAGATTTTGTTTCTCTTTTCTTTTCACGTGATAAAAATGAATGCAATTTTGAGAATTCATTAATTAGAGTGATTCATTTAAAAATAGGGACCAGCGAAGCGGGCGTTGCCTGCTAGTTTATCAATAATTTTGAATACAGAATTTCTATACAAATGTACGATCACATTAATTTCCCACAGTTCATAATTTCAACTAATTCCTATCAATTCAACCAATTTCCATGACTTTGAATAATTTTCAACATTTTGGTGTATTATTACACCTTGACTGTAACATCTACAGACTTCAACATTTAAACGATAGGGAGGTATTTCTATAAACCACCTTTTAATACTTTTATTTTGCATTGATCAGAATGAAATTGACATTAATTTTACTTATACAAAAAATGTTTTTTATAGAATATAGTATGATTAGCATTGATATTTACAGGGCCATACAAACATATTCAGATACTTTAAGGGCTGTAACCAGAAATTGCTGAAATGCATTTTTTATTTCATTAAGGATTCTTAATTCTTTCTAACAATGTTTCAGAGTGATTATGATTGGATTAGCCCATCTGTCTGTCTCTCTGTTCGCTATTTAACTTCTGTAAATATTCATGGAATTCCTTAAAATGGATGTATATTATTTATGTTTACTAAGCAATGCTCCCTATTGAAAATGGAGTAAATACTACCTGTGATTTGTGCACAGGGACTCATAAAACAATTTCAAAGCATTGTGTTCTAAGAGATATATTTTTTAAACTGCATTTCAGTACCTTTATTTTGCACAGATTATAATGAAATTGACATTTATTATTCATATGCAAATAAAAAAAAAAAAGTTTTTTATTAATACAGTTTTATTAGCAACTAGCAGGCAACGCCTGCTTCGCTGGTCCCTATTTTTAAATGAATCGCTATAATTACTGAATTCTCAAAATTGCATTAATTTTTATCACGTGAAAAAAAAAAAAAACAGAAAAAAATCTTATTAGGAAAAATGTCGCACCGGGTTCTCACTGCTTTCGGAAAAAATTCCCAAAATGCTCTAACTCTTATTTCTATTGTTTTCCCCCTTCACCCCCCCCCCCTCCCATCTATCCTAATAATTTTAAAAATTCGAAAATATCCCCAATCAATTTGTAGGTATCGAAAACCTCTATATACCAATTTTGAATGCTCTAACTCTATTCTATTTTTTTTGCCCCTTCGCCTCCCCCCTTCCCGGCCCTCCTAATAACTTTACACTTTCGAAAATATCCCCATTCGACTTGCTGGCCTCTAAAACCTATCTGTACCAATTTTGAACGGCCTAACTGTATTTCTATTTGTTTTTGCCCACACTCCCCCC
Source organism: Salticus scenicus (assembly GCA_963930645.1). Classification (NCBI taxonomy): domain Eukaryota; kingdom Metazoa; phylum Arthropoda; class Arachnida; order Araneae; family Salticidae; genus Salticus; species Salticus scenicus. Next base: position 353,164,322 of record OZ005649.1, on the reverse strand, counting down.
CCTTCCCGCCCCTCCTAATAATTTTACAAATTCGAAAATATCCGCAATCGATTTGTAAGTATCGAAAACCTCTATATACCAATTTTGAATGATCTAACTATTTTTATTTTTTTGCCCCCCCACCCCCTCTCCAAACAAAAAGGAGTCTGATAAAATTATTAGCAAAATAGTCTTCCCCTTTTCATACAAAAAAAAAAAAAAAAAAAAAAAAAAAAAAAAATCCATCGCTAATATGGCGACAAAAATTCAAAAGCCGCCAATGGGGCGACATAATAAAGTTGTGTAACACGATAATGTTTACCTATTTATTTATTTTTTTATATAATAATCACTATGCTAATTTATCATACAAACAAACGAGCCTCTGTGTGTTACTGCACTTGCATGCTGTCGAACAGAAATATTTGAAAAATTCAAATTAATATTTAAATAAATAAATAAAAATATGTTTAATGGGAAATATATGTTTAATGGGAAATATAACCATAAAAAGATTAGTTGTCTAAAATACGGCAGAAATAGCGCTCATAGCATATTGTTACAAGGGATTAAGTCTTATTGTTACAATGGATTAAGTCTAAAATGGTGACAAAAATTCAAAAGCTGCCAAAGAGAACTATATTAAGGCTGTAATATCAGGTTTACAACCCATGAATTATATATAAACACAAAAAATTAATTGTCTCATGCGACAGACGTAGCCGGTCACAGTATATTGTAATATTTGGCGTGAAATTGCTGTCATTTAATGGTTGATTGGATAAACAAAATAAACATATGAAATAACGTAAAAGCAAATATTATATTGTCTAAACCCAGTTACATTTGAGTCCAGTCCGAGTTACATGTGAACAACCTGTATAGTGTTGTTCACATGTAACTGGGATTCAAATATAAAAGGGAAACTCCAATTTTTTCGATACTATCTATTTCGAAACTGTTATATAATAAGCACCTAAATGGAAGCTCATTGGTAAACTATTGTCGCAGGTAATAGGGACAAGCGCCCGAGTTGCAGTGGATGACCAAATCGCTGCCGAATGCAGCAGGGACCTGGAGCGAGCTTTTGAACAATTTCAGTAATTTATTTTATTTTTATAAAGCTATAAAGAAAAGAGTTTCCTTTAAATTTAGTGGCCAGCGAAGCGAGCAAAGCCTGCTAGTAAATAAATAAATCATGAAATTGCTCTGAAGCCCGTTTTGGTTCCCTGCTGCCTTCGGCCGCAACACACTTATTCGCACACTCTCGGGTGCCTGTGTCTATTGTCTGTGACAATAGCTTACCAGTGGGCTTCCATTTGGGTGCTTATCAGATGACACTTTCGAAACGAACAGTACCGAAAAAACTGAAGCAGCAATTTTATACTTGAATCCCAGTTACATCCCAGGTAGCACATAACGTTGTCATAACTAATTTTTTAATGTTCAGGTTCAGACTTATTTACAACACTACAACAACATTATGTGCTACCTGGGATATGAACAACACTACACGTGGTGCTCATTTTCTTTTATGTTATTTTCTATATTTATTTGATTTATTTGATCAACCATAAACTGACAACAATTTTGTGACAAATACAGGGCTGCCAACCTCTGGGAGCGCTAAAGTGTAGTTAACAAACAAGAAAAAGTGTAGTTTTAAGGTACAAAGTGTAGCCGCTAAAAAAATAAGAAAATGCTTAAAATAAATAAGCATAAAATCTTTTGTTTACATTAAGACTCACTTTCTAAAATTTATTGACTTTAACAATCAAACATACAAAATATCACTGCATTCTTTTAAAAATAACATTGCACACAAAATTTTTTCTGGAAATTATCGAAATACCTAACAACAATTAGATACAGTTTAACAGCATTTTGATCAGTGCTTTCATCAGTTGCCATCAAAAACGGCAAATGTTTCAAATCGCCAACGATATCAGAACAGGATATTTTTGCAATGCATTTCAATAGGGCCGCCGTCTTTGTTCTACCGCTAGGACACTGTCTGGCGATTTTTGAATCCGGGAACATAGCTCTAAATAAATTTCCAGCATGATTTGCTGTAGAAATTGGAACATTATGTCACTTAGAAATGATGTAAAGAGCATTTCCGTTTTGGTAGTCTTTGATGCTGCATCACTTTTCCCATAAAAACTGGATGGCAAAGGCTTTATCGTTGCTTTTATTTTACTTAAACGCTTGTGTCAGCTTGTTGCAATATGACGCGAACAATCATAAAGTCCACGATGATTTACGCAAAAATTGCTATTACATATTGCACAAAATGCCTCATGGGATGAATCTACAGAATGCAATACGGCCACAGAATCTACAGAATTTGCAATCTACAGATAGTAGCAGAATAATCCGATAGAGATTTTTGATCAGGAATTTTTTCTTCTTCTTTGTATTATCATCATCATCGCACATTTTAACTAAAAATACTATTAAATAAAAAACTAAATAAATTTGTACACTCTTAAGCAAAAAATAAGAATAAATAAATACAGAAAAGCAAGTCTAGCCAACAACAAACGCACAACACCGAAAATCGAAAGTAAACAGATTAGACAAGCTCTAGCGATAGAAAAGGACTTCTCCAAACATCCAATCACCATGCGTACACAGTCACGCTATCGTCACAGTTTATGAGGAGGAAATGAAACAACCTATCAACCTCCGGAGTTTTCGAGCTACTTCATTCATAACAGCGATTTGGAAATACAGTGTGAAATCGTAGTTCGCTCGTTGTAAACAAGATGATGGTGGGGAAAGGAAAAGTGTAGTTTTAAGTATACGATGTGTAGAGTGTAGTAGAAGCAGGCTAAAGTGTAGTTACTACACCAAATGTGTAGTTGTTGGCAGCCCTGCAAATATAATATTACAATATGCTATGATCGGCTACATCTATCGCATGAGACAATTTTTTGTGGTTATAACAGTAGTTGAGTTAGTAAATAGAAGTTGGTCTTGGTACATAGAAAAATAAATAATGAAATATGTAAACCTGATCATGGTACAGCCTTAAAAAAGCTCCCCTTGCCGACTTTTGAAATTTTATTGTCACTTTAGACAAAAATACATACTTTATGTGATAATTTTTTCTGTTTCTTTCTTTTTCTTTTCTTTTTCCTTACCTATTCATTTTTTTCTGTTTTTCAGTATTTTATAATTTATTTACATTTTTGACGTGTTACATGGCTTAAAGTGGTTTTTTGCAAAAGCGGAGTCCTTGGTGAAAAGTGTCCGATCTATTTCAGTATCAAAATTTTAAAAATTACCCTGGATTATCAAATAAGTAAAGCTCTTTAATACAATGCTGAGTTAGCTTTCAATGCCAAGCGAGATTCATCCGTGCCAAAAGCATACTATTTGAACAAAAGCGGGGGGGGGGGGGGGGGGGGGGGGGGGAGTTAGTTTAAAATATGTAGTTTAGTAATATTAGTTTAAAAAATGTATTGACTAAAAATAGCTCAAACTTTTTAAAAAACAAAAGTTATCGTAAAATTAGAGGGAGAAAAAAATTAAATCAATCATGAAATTTTTTTTACTCTTACACATCGTGAAATGTAAATTAAATGATCTTGGTGTTACCTGTTTAAAAATAGACCAACTTTCTTGAGGTCTAGATGGATCACTTGGACATTTAAGTTTACTTATTGCATCCTCAATAGGTTTCTCAAATGTTTTTTGGAACCACTGTTCATGAGGTGTTTCAGCAGGCTGACTAGTTATTGTTTGTAACTGCTCCAACAGAAACAAAGTCTACGTAAAAGAAACAGACAAAACGTTTACATGTAATGATGGAAAAATTTCATAACATATCATACAGCTATCTACTATTTTTTCTTCATTTGATCACTATGAATATGATGATTATGATTATTATAACAAATTTTATTTCTTTAAAAACAAAATTATTACAAAGCATTCTTAAATCTTTTCACCCTTGTTTAATATAACTAATATGTACTAATATTCTGAAGCTGAAGCATTCAAATAATTTTTATAATATCCTTTAAAGTACACTTTTAAATTACCAATAAGATTAATAATTTAACTAAATAATAAAAATTAATTTTTATAATGTGGGTCGTATCAGAATGGAACCTCAAAAAATATATTTAAATTCTGACTTACCTGTTTCTTTAAGAGCATATCGCACCTCTCCTAAAGAGGAAGCTGAAATTTGAGAGCAGGTCCAAAATCAGTTGAATGCTAAACTCATAAGGGAAAGCCTTACTCTGCACCTGTAACTTTAGTCTATAAAAGGGAAGAAGGAAAGAAAACAAGGCTCTGTGTCGACTTCCAAAAATTAAACACTATTACCAAAACCGATGCTGAACCCTTACCTACAATAGATACATTACTAGATAAATTAGCTCAATCTAAAGTTTTCTCCTTATTAGATCTAGCCAGTGGATATTGGGATATTCCTATCCACCTGAAAGACAAAGAAATTAGCTTTTGCAACTACTTTTTATGAATGGCTTGTATTACCCTTTGGCTTAAAAAATGCACCTGCCATATTTAACCATACCATAAGGAGAATTTTTCAAAAATACAAAATTAATTTTGCTTGTAATTATTTCGATGATATAATTATATTTTCTGAAAATGAAGAGGAGCATATGGCGCATTTAGAAAGAATTTTTCAAATTTGTATAAATGAAAATCTGAAACTAAAATTATCTAAATGTAATTTTGTTAAGTCTAAAATAAATTTTCTTGGATATGAGGTTTCCAGTGGTGCAATTACACCTGACAATGCTAACATTGAAATAATCAAAAAATTAGAATGCCCTAAAAATATTAAAGAGTTGCAGAGATTTTTAGGATCCATGAATTTTTATAATAAATTCATATCCAATTATGCTAAAATTCAATATCCCTTAAATAACTTACTTAAAAAATGTTCCTTATGTGGACTGATAAATGTGAACAGTCATTTCAAAAATTAAAAATATGCTTTAATCGAAAAATCCATTTTGAAATTGTATAACCCCAAGAAACTGTGTCATTTGTTTGTTGATGCTTCAAGTCATGGAGTTGGATGTGTAGTTAAACAACCAGATGAAAATGAAAAATTACACCCATAACATATCATTCACAAAATTTAAAAGATTACGAAAAAAATTATGCAATCACTAAACTCGAATGCCTTGCAATTATACATGCACTGATAAATTGTATCATTATTTACATGGACAAAAATTTATTATTCATACAGATCACGTCGCCCTTACTTGGCCTAAAAATGGAAAAAATCTTAGACATCGTCTTTTCAGATGGTCATTGAATCTTAACATGTTTGATTATGAAATAAAATATCAAAAAAGATCTACCAACATTGAAGCTGATATGCTGTCGAGACTACCTGAGTCCCACCCAGCATAACTCACATCATGTCCATCTCCTTCACCTAAATGAAATCAAAAGTATGCAGCAACAGGAAAATGTAATTATTAATAGTAAAAAAAATATGGAAATTAATGATCTCATTGTAACAAAAAAGAAAAGTTTGTATAAGATTATTGTTCCAATGTCACTAAGATTAACTTTATTAAACAAAACCCATACACAATTCGGTTATCTGGGTATTCAAAAGATGATAAATTTAATTACCCCTCAATATTATTGGCCCTCAATAAATAAAGACATTGAAAATTTTGTTAAATATTGTCATACATGTCAAATTAATAAGAAATGTAAACAAAAAAGATTTGGATTATTAAAGCAGGTACCCCCAACAGACAGACCCTTTGAATGTTTGTCATTAGACACTGTTGGAGAATTTAATTATTACAATTCAATGAAAAAGTATCTGCATTTGGTCATCGACCATACAACTCGTTACGTATGGGTATTTCCATCACGAAGTGTGACAACTGAAACAAGTTTTCCAAATACAAGTACCTGAAAAATTATTAACAGATAAAAATGCTTCATCATACTTTAAGAAATTTTTAAGAAATTATAATGTTAAACATATTTTAATTAGCAGTCATCATCCGGAGACAAATGGAAAAGCAGAATGCGTTAATCAAACTATCGTAATTAGACTTAAATGCAAAGTAAATTCCATTTCATCTAAAGTACCTTGGACTAAATTATTAGAGGAGGTTCTTAGCCAGTATAATGCCCCCCCCCCCTCATTTGGTTACAAAATTCTCACCTAGTTATTTGTTATTTGGAAACTTTCCTTATGATCCTTTAATTCCCAATAACAGTTATTACCCAAAGGTGGATGAAGCTAGAAAGTTAGCAAAAGAGCACACAATTGAATACCATAATAGAAATAAAGTAAGATATGATGCTCAGTTTCTCCGCTAAATTTAAAGTTGGTGATGAAGTATTGTATGAAGAATTCCATGATCCTAATACGTGTAAATTAACCTCCCCATACTCAGGACCATATACGATATTAAAGCAATTATCAGAGGTCAATTTCGAAATTGACAGACCAAATCCTCCTTTCAAGAATTTCCTCATTTCAAAATTGTTCATTCATCTAAATTAAGACATTATAATAATCTACAAAAATTCAAATTAAGCCAAGAATAACACTAGGTCGGTTCTGTGCCAAAATATTTTTTATATTTTTGCTGTTCTATCTCCCTGCAACGCGTTGGATGAGGACCCACTGAGTTCGGAGAAATTGGTGGGATGTTGGGAGACATAGCTTCCTTTCTTTGACTCAATGGCACGACTGTGCTGTTGCATGATTGTGCCCCTTTCTTTTATAAGTAAACCTTCAAGTTAAAAAAAATATTTAATAATAAATAAAAAACTAAAATGAATCTCGAAACACAGGTCCTCCACTCCTTAAATACCCCTTTCGTTTAGCCAACTATTTACTTATGTTCCTCTGAACTCACATGAGTGAGAAATCTGAGGAGCATGGGGAAACAAGCGTGCTTAACCCCCTGATGAGATTTGCCAAAAATCTACTTTTTTGCCCTTTAGAATTTTGTTTGGTTGGCAAACTCTCACAGGGTTTCAATGGTCAAGGCACCCACCCATATAAATTCTTGAAAAAAGAATATATATATATATATATAATAAAGATGATCTATTAAGCATAGTAGAAGCCAAGCAACAGATAGAAGATCACTGAAACACCAATGACCAATAAGATTAAAAAAAAAAAAAAAAAAAAAAAAAATCATCAGTGGATGAAACACACTAATGTAAAGAAACCAGATCTATTAATTAACAGCCTGCAAAACAAACGAATCAATAAAGTAAAACAACAAATCTTAACTTAAAACCATAAACTTATCAAAATTAATGAAAAAAAAAAAAAAAACCTAAGAAACACAAGGTAGGAAGGAGGAGGCAGGCGGCAAGACTTGTGACTTGCCTGTGGGGTTACACTAGTTTTATGCCGGCAACACTCCCCCAGCCTGCCACAACCAGAACTGGAACCATATGGATTTAAAAATGCAAATTTCAAAGCAGATGAACAACAATGAAACCATGAAGCCACAATGAAATTCACCGATTGATCACATTGTGTTTAACAGTATAATTAGAACATTAAATATAGTTGACAACTCAAAAAGGAAAAAACTGAAATTTTAATGGAAAATGAAAGTTTGCATAGTAATACAAAGCAAATGCAACAAGCCTTCTACCTTTTTTTTTTTTTTTTTTTTTTTTTTTTTTTAATTTATTTTCACAAACCCACCCAACCATCCAGCCTTACAACACCACCCCACCTCCGTAATCAAACATCTGCCCACCCAACCGCCACCTTTTTTATTGTATTTTATTATTTTATAATTTTTTTGTCGATATACACAAGAGTGTACACAGCTTTTTTTTTTTTTTTTTGTACTGACAGAGACATGGTTAAGGATATAAAATAGAAAATACAAAGTTTTTAGGAAAACCCATTTTAGCAGTGGCTGTGATCAGTTTATTAATATTCTTGTTTTTAAACTTTGCAGAGCATTTTTGGTATGTTTATAGTATACTATGAGAGAGAATATAAAATGATAGTTACTAATAAAAAGTGACCTATTGATTTCAATTTCATGTGTAAATAGGAAATTTTCTTAATTGTTGATATGTATGATATGTTGATATGATGTTTTCTTGATGTTGATATAGTTGTTTATCTTATATTGTATACTTGTAATTGAATTATATAATAGTTTTATATTTCTACGGCATAATATTTCATACCATACATTTTTATCATGTCAATATGAAAAAGTAGGGGAAAAAAAAATCATGTTTTATAATTATTCTATTATTTAAGCGTCATAATTAATCTATTATTTAAAAATGTCTACCAAAAGGACTGTATCTTTCAACGAGACCTTATGTGGACTTGTTAAGGTAAACTTTAAAAAGCATGTTATCAAAGACAAGAATATAGTGAACATTAATAATAAACTTGAGTAAAGACATGAAAACATGTTCCAAGGACATTAATTATAAACTTAAGCAACGACTGGTCAACGCTCTGTATATATGGGAATCTATTTTTCATATTATTGTGTGTTATATTTTATTATATTATATTTGTAGTAAGTATGTTGTATTTTAAGCATTTAATTTAGAAGTTAAAAAAGATTATTAGACATATTATTATGCATAATATTTTTATATTAATCACCAAAATGATGGTGAAAGCTGTAAACCTTTGTATGAGGTCCAGGGCAATGGTGAATGTTCTTCAATCATTAGTGAAAAAAAAAAAAAAATCCCCCTTTTTTTTCTCATATTAAATATTCAGAAAATTTTATTTACCTACCAGGTGAGCTCCCATTCGGGAGGGGGGGGGGGGGTTATGAAATATAATGGATAAAAAAGAGGTAAGAATTAAATTAATATTTTTATACTTTAAATTATGATTTTCATATTTTCAGGGTATTCTTTTTATATTTCAGAGTAATATTGCAAAATGAATTAAAAGAGATTTAAGTACAAAAATAACGAACGGAAATTGCAATCGCGATCATTCAAAAATGAACAAACAAGTTAATCATTCAAGCATTTTGATATCTGGAAATATTCTATAAATAAGTTTAATGAGCAATAAAAAAGTATCTGGCACCAGAAAGATTCAATACAAGAATTAAATTAGTAATGTTAAAAGAAATAAAAGATTTATGATTATAAATTAGGGTTTGATTGCTTATGTGAAATATAAAACAATAAATATCATGTTAATGACTTGGCAACTTTGGCGGGTTAAGGCTGCAGACTGTCTGGGAAAAAACGAAAGTACAACCAATAAGGAACAATGGAGAGACGTGGTATTAAATGGAATAGCCAATAAAGGAAATAAGGAGGGAATTGGAAATATGCCAAATTACACCAAAAATTAAGGGTTTAAAAGACAGAACTCGCCAAAATTTGGGATCTTCCTTGATTAGCTCTTGCCAGTAAAATCTAGTAAATCTGTGCCACCGAATTTGAAAGTTAACGTGCGAGCCCGTGCCAGGTAAGTCCGTTTAACACGGCGGGGCCGCCTTCAAGAACACATCAATCTTCATTGCCCTACCAGACTAGATCCTCAGCCCTGAAATGAATTTGAAATAAAGACTTTTCCAGTTAGCCTGACTAGATTACTTATGTGTTCCACGACTGTCACCTAGGAATATATCACACATATATATATATATATATACACACACAACACATTTGGAACAAAGAGTTATTTAATTAATTGAAGAGGGGGAGGGAGAAAAATACCTTAATACATCAATATAAGTAAGATTATTATACACAATGAATTATTTAATAATTATAATTAGTAATTTCACCATTAAAGATACTTACAGGTTTTACATAAACATTATGTTTTTCCTTGATAATGTCTTTTTTTTCTTCTTTACTCAAATAAGTATTATTCATGACTTTACAAATTTCTTTTTCTAAATTTGAAAATCGCCTAAAAAAGAAAAAAAAAAAAAAAAATGCTGAATAATTAAGATAAAAGAAAATGCACAATTTAAAAGATCTGTGCATGACAGAATTTAAATTAATGTCAGTGGCTTATAAACATTTTAGCCAACTTCAAAAAAGAGGAAATTCAAACTGAATATTGTTTTTATATAGAAATTATTATTTTGTTGTTTGTAAGCTCATAACTTTGTAATAGACGCTCCAATTTTAAACTTTTCATTATTATTATAGTAAAGGTCTTGGCTTGAAATAGGTCCCACTATGATTCCATTAAGATCTAAGCAAAATAAAATGTGCCCACTTAAGTCCATTCTCACTCTTAACTGCTGAACGGCTGCAGCTATAGTCATAAAAGTGGTATGTAGGTATAGCAAAGTGGTCATGTGGTATGAGATGTTTTCCTTTAGAGCCCCACCTGGTGGAAAACCGCAAAGATAATGCTTCTATCTTGAAATTGGTATGAGGTTGAGGGGGGAGTAAATTACAAAGTTGTAGAGCATCATTGACTTAATATTAAAAGACGCTGAATAGACATGATTATTAAAAACAAAACACATCTGTTTGTTCGCAGTTTCTACACAGATGTTCTACGTTCTGAAACAATCTTAGAAATAAAAAAGACAACTATTCTTCAAATACTTTTATTTCGATGTTTAAACTTCTGTCTGTCAGCTGCAATACAAATTTGGATTCTTGCTTGAACATCATACTGCACACATTCTAACATAGCAAGTGACACATTCTGCAAAATTCTATCAGGGGTCCAGATGTGCATTGCAGTTGACATTGTCGTTACATAATTTTTATGTCAATTTTTATTTATTAAAGATTATGTTGTAATTTTTTCTGTAAAGCCTCATTTGACATCCTAATATGAACAACAGAGTGTCATTGATTTTTTTTTTCGAGCTGTTAATTAAAATGAGCTGTTCGAGCTGTTGTTAAAATTTTATATCTCACATACTTATTAAAACTGGATACTTTTATACTATATGCCTAACAGGATTTTTGGCTACAAATGCAGTGAGTATGTTCTTCACTTTTCTTAAGCCTGTTATAAAATTGACTGAAATTCCTCCTAGGTAGATATTTTTCAAGGTAGCATATAATATATCTTGTACATATTGGGGCACTTCACACACATTTTAGCAACATAAACTCGAAATTGTTATTTATTTATTTATATTTTTAAAATTGTGTCACTTTTATTGAGGATCACAATATCTGAAATCACAATCGAACGTCTTCTCATGTTCTGCTATATGAATACATTTTTACTGAAAAGAAAAATGTAAAATCTTTTTGTAAAAAAAAAAAAGAGCAGACTCCAAAAAGCAATTATTATTGAAACTACTAAAAAGAAAATGAAATTGTAAGGAATTATAAATTCCTTTGACAAACAACATAAACACAACAATTAATCAAAACTTTTGAAGTCGCTGTCGTTGCACACATCTGGGGTAGTTGTCATTTCTATGGTTTCTCTAAACATCATGTAATTGTAACTATTGTAATTCGCTATCTTTTTAGTTTTTTCAAAATTTATTTTAATTTCTTCATTTTTGAAAGTTTTGGCTAAAGCTGCATTTATTTTTTTCCGTTTTTATATTGCTTTTATGTTCTTTGACTCTGGTTTTTATCTTCTTTTTTGTTACACCAATGTATGAACCTTGTTTATTGTCTTAATTATTGGAAGGTATTCGGTAAATTCCAGCTGTTTCCAAAGAGGGATTCTTTATCATTACGTATTAATTGAAAAATATTCGGGTTAGGCTTTATAGGGATATTTATGCCGATTTATATGCAATGTTTTTAATTTTATTCGAAGCTCCACGATCGTAAGGTATGGAAGAGGTGAATTTTGAAGGAGGGTTTTGAAAATTAGGTATATAGTTTATTTTTTTATTTTTTAATGAAATGTTTAATAAAAAATTTTTAATGTGTGTTATCTAGACCAATTCCATGGAAAAATATGATTCAGAATGCATTTAAATATTACTGTAGTATTCTTCAATAAAAAAATATTTCAACTGTACATTTGTTCTTTATTTGGTGGTATGCCTTTATTATTATTCCAACAATTTTACTAGGTATTTTTATATTAGCCTTATTTTTCAATTTTAACTCATAAAGAGAAATAACAAAAAAAAAAAAAAAAAAAAAAATTAGAATAAATTCAGTTTGATCGCCAAAATTTTGTCTGGCAGGTTACTGAATTAATTTTATTATGTAGCACAATTTTAAACTTAAAAGGCTATTTACTAATCACTAAACAAAATCCAATTTTCAAGTATCTCAATATTCCTATTTCCATAGTTTATTAATTGCATCATCCTAATATTTTATTAATGGAAATATAAATCAACGTACTTCCTCAAATCTTAATTTTTTTTAAAGTTAATATGACAGTTTTTAATAATTTAAGTCAAATATATATCACAAATATTCTTTTTAACTTCATTTCTAGGAACTAGATTTCCGTTTAGTTAGAAGAATGAATATACAAGGTAAATGACATTTCTTATGCAAAAAAAAAAAAATTAAAAAAAATAATTCTAAGTATCCCATATTATAAAAAGTCAGTGGCGGTTCTACATTAAGGGCCAGCGGGCACGGCCCCACCTAAATTTTTTCTCGATTAAAATAGTAATAATAATAATTTTGTTTTTTATAACTATTCAAAAACATATATACAAAATAACTAGGTCTATCTAATTTTTTCTTACTCTTCTTTCATTATCATTTATTTGTGAATTTATTTTTTCAGCTGTCACAGATCACTAATGACTCCCTTTCCTTATCTAAGAGAATAGGGCCATTTTCAGCCGGCCCGAAATTGGCATGTTTATTTGTACAGTTTATGTACTTCACAGTTGTACTTCTACTAGAAGATCGGGCTGACATATTTGGCGACTAATTGCTTTATCAGTTTAAGCACACTGTAATTTTCTCGTCGTTGGGCCAGCAGAGTCCTGGCCCTTTGGGACAAAACTATAGGGAGAAAAAGTGTCTGTTAAACATGGGTAAAATTTGGCGACTTCTGCATTACGTTTTTCTTTCTTTTTTTTTTTTTTTTTTTTTTTTTTTTCCTCATTGATTTTTCGGTGAATTGTTTAGAGTTATATATGACAGTTTAAAATTTTAGTGTTTGAAAAAGAAATCTGGTAATAGTCGAAAATATTTTCTAGACTAGCCTTTGAAATAAAAGCTTGTATAAGAATTTAAGACCTCTTTAACTAAAGTGTTTTGAATTTAAATGAGGGGGGAAAAATAAAAATAATATGCAATATTTTTTTTTTTTCTTTCAGAATAGTGTATTAAAACTTTTATGTAAATAAATTGTAAAATTTTTAGATAAATATTTAATGGATTTACATGGATAAATGGATTAAATAGCTGCATAAAATTGTGATTTATTATTATTATTTTTAAAGGATTTTTCTTTTAAATGCGATTTAACAGAAATATCCGCAATATGTTTCTTTTTTCTTTTTTTTTTTTTTTTTTTTTTTAAGATGGTAGCCCGTTTTATTTCTTTATTTATTGAAAGTTAATTTAAATTATCTAAAATTAAGTGAGAAACATGTTTTTTTTTTTTTTTTAATATGTATCCACATTACATTAATCATGACTTTCTAAATTCAAATAGATAAGAAACATGAATATAACACTTGGAATTCTATAATTAAAAAATTTAGAGATATAATTAGCGTAAGCTTAATAATATTACACTCTGAGACATTTGAATTTAAATTTTAATGGTGTGTAGTGTTAGGGTTAAAGCCAGTTGACTAAAAGAGGGTCCTAGACCTGAGTGGTGTACTCTCTGTAGAAAGTGTTTCTAAGTGTTACATATCCCTTTTTATTTGAGTTTTGGAGAAAACCATAGTAAACTCCAAATGTATATGTCGACGAAAGCGATCTAGTATCGAACTTAGAAATTTCCGTCTACTAGCTTCCAGATATTTAAATTTTGATATTCCATTGATCAGAACATCGCAGAATTTTTCAATTGTATTTATAAAACTATTTTTGAGATAATTTTATGCAATGTTTTCCATAGTGTTGAAATTCGCCATCATAAAAAAAAAATAAAAATGCGAAATTTCATTTTACATCCCATTTTAATAATGTTTGTTTTCATGTTTGAATAATGAATAGTATTAAAGTTAAATTACGCATCATACGATGGATCGGGCCCCACCTGTGAAAATTTGCACGAGCTGCCACTGTAAAAAGTACATTTTAACCCATTATGCAAACAAAAGAATGTATGGTTCAAAACTTCTTGTTTTCATTTCCTTTTCATATAAGTTTATAGAATTTTTGAGGTGGCCAAGGAAATCATAGTTGGAGAAAATTATTCATGTAAATGCAACATCTTAGCAAAAAAATTAAACAGTAAGCAACTCTAACTAATACCTATTAACTTCACTCTGATGCAAATTCAAAGTACCAAGCCATAATTCATCCCAAAGTAGAGTAATGCGATGAAGTTCATGAATCAGATTTTTAGCTTCTGATATTGTTCTTTCATCCTGGTTACCTAAAGTTTCAACAAGTGCTGTAAAACAATTTTGCATTACAGCTGTTTTTTGTCTATCTTCTTCTGATTCATCATCAGATAATATAGGATCAGATGAATGTAAATCATCTTGCACCGAAATTGGACTTCCTTCAATTTGTGATTCACTGGTGTCTTCAGTGCTATCTGGTAGGCATACACGAAATAATCCTAAAAAATAAAAGAAACAACAACAACAAAAAATTAATAACAGGAGGATTTGGGGGAGGGGGGGGGAGGGCTTGAGGAGGGAGAATTTTACAAAAGTACAAAATGAAAATTTAACTATATAAAAAAAGCAACAAATCAGTGTTATGTTAAGTGGACTAAAAAAGGACTTAAAGTACCTACTTATTTCATGGATAAATATTAGTATTAAATTCCTTTTTTTTTTTTCTTTAAATGATCCCCTACCATATGTAAGACAAGTGTAACACCTAAAATCAAATAATTTAAAAATATATACAGCCAGTGTGAGAAAAATTCATACTCTTTCGGTTTTGCTGACATAGGCAACCTTAAGACACAGGCATACAGTTATATTGGGCACATAAGGCTCAGGTTCCTCAAGTAATGTCACAGATTCACCTTCACTGCTCTTTATGATGAAAAAATGGAAGCTACAGATTTTTACATTTAAAGCTATGTTTGGTGAATCGTTTAAAGAGAGATAAATGTTTTTGAAATTTAAATGGTATAAATGTATGGGAGGCACATATATATATATGGGCAATTCTCTGAAAAGTGGTCATTTCATGTCCCAGTAGTCTTGAGAGCATATTTTTAAAAGCACAAAAACAAAAAGCAGTCCAAACTATCAATATTAATTGGTTTTGCATATAAACTGTTATTCTTTGGTGATTGGAATTCAAATATAATTTAAAAATATTTTTTGAAATGCAAAATATCATTCCCTCACTGTGTCCCCATTCCCATATGTAAGTAAATAAAATGGTTTCTATGGTATTAAAGCACCTATATTTAAATAATTTGAAGTGAAAATTTATTAAACATACTTTAATAAATATTTATCCATTGTACTACATTTATATATTATACAATGAAAGAAATTAGAACACATATTATTGTTGCCCCTGGTAATAGATATCATTCCCTCATCAAACTGTAATTATACCCCTACTTACTCCATTAATGGCAGCACGTACTTTATGTAAGTCAAACTTAATTTGTATAGCAGTAAAGTAAAGAAACCATTTTGTGTTCTGTTGGAAACATTTTACAATCAACAGCATATGGCTCTCAAATGTTAGATTGAAATACAGTATTTTTATTATATGTCATTCCCTCACTCGTTATAAAGTTAACTAAAAGAAATCAAATTTGCTTTTTTATGCTATTATATTAATAAAAATATGTTTTAATAAATATTTAGTGTTTGAAAATATAGCTAAACTTAATAATATTTTTATAAAGTAGTTTCTAGAAGAAATTTGTCATTCCCTCACAATCATTCCCTCATTTTTCTAATTAATAAAAATAATTACTATTTCAAAAATTATCAGATACAACTTGGTTAATGTTATTTTTATTAACTGTGCATGTATTTTTATTAACGTGTATATACACAAAATTAAAAAAAAAATTGGAGCAATTTTATTTGAGCTAACTTTTTTTTTTTTTTTTTTTTTTTTTTTAATAAAAAAAGCCCACTTTTCAGAGAATGGCCCATATATGAAATGATAAAAAGGATTCAGATTTTAAATTAATATTAAGTGATAACTTAATATTAATAGCTCAGAATAAATCTTAATTTTAAGAACAACCTGTTGGGAATTCTACTGCCCAGGTAAAATAAGTTTTTCAGCAAAGAACGTTGTTAGATTTAAGAACAACTTTTAGAATAAAGATTATACAATCATTAAATTTAGCAGTAAAACATTGCAGAATACTTCATCTCAGATGTCTGGGTCAACCAATGATAAAATGTAGGCGGGATCTAGCTCAGCTAGCTACATAATAAAAATTCATAACAAGAGTTTGAGTTTGCACCGAAATGAGCCGTATTTAAGCTGAAACACACGAGAAATTGTGGCCTTTTTCTGATGGTCACTTGCCTAATAGACTTACGTTAAATATTACTTCAATATATAAAGTTTACTAGCTAAATCCGCAGCGTGCATCGGCGAATTGCCGGCCATCGGCACTGTAGCTTAACAATTGCCGGAACTAAGAGCGCATATGCCACTCACGATGTCTTCATACTCGGCCAATGACTGCACCTTTGGACTTGATAAAAGATCTTCGTTTCTCTAATGGATTCCACATTCCTTTTATAAGATGATCTTTTTATTATTACATACTAGTATCGCCCAGTGGTCAAAACTCGACCATTTTTTTGCAAAGCAAGGCAAAGGAAAGTTATTGCCTTGTCCTAAACGCAATTAAATTGCAACACAACTGCGGCAATTGTTTGCCGATATGCACTCTAACTGAATCAACAGAGTTTTACTTAATATAACTATTTCCCTCTGTAGATGTTAGTCTTTCCTGAAATGAGAGAAAATTGCAACGTGAAAACGCCCCTTGTTGGGTAATACAGCCCAAAAGCTAATCGGTACCATGTCAAACCAAATATCAAACTCTGTTAAATTAATTCGATTGGTTCATAAAATACAGAGTTTGAACTCAAAAAGAAAGATGTTTTGCAAAAATGGTTGAATTGAGTTCGGGAAATTTCAAAACGTGTATTTTTATCGAAAACCAAAAATCTAAAATTTTTCTGAATCTTATATTTTTTACTTATATATATATGCAAAGGAAAGAATAATAAATCCACTTTTTTAAAAATAAAAATCAGCAGTCAATTTCAGTTAATTGAAATGCAAGGAAATCTCAAAATGTGTAATTTCATCGAAAACCGTAAATCAAAAGTTTTTCCGTATCTTCTACTTGCTTCTTATTTCTTATACCCGCAAAAGCTATCAATAAATGCACTTAAAAAAAAAAAAGTCAATTTCAAACGATAAAAGAACCAAATATTTAAATAAATAAAGTCACTTTTTGTTGCCAAAAGACAAATAACAAAGAACATTTGAAGTTTAAAAAATTAAATAATATATATTATTTACATATTAATACACAAACATGAAATTTATCGTACGGCTAATATCTCTTTAAATTACAGCTGACATAAATCATAAAACAAAAAAGAAAGAAATTAGATCATAAATAAATTAGAAAATAAAAAATGATTTCTCATAAATCAAATCCTTAGGAAATCTTTTTTTGTGGTTCCACGAACGGCCAGTGACGTCATCACTTTGCTTGCGTATAAGGATGCTACACAAAGTACTGTGTCTATGGTTTTATTTGAGTTTTATGAAATTGCCAGATTTAACAACTTTCCACTTTTAGGTATTTTTTAATGTAAAGGAGTACGTGTGTGAAAGGGAAAAATGGGGGAAAATGCATAAAAAATAAAAGTATTTTTAAATACCTTCTTGACATCGTAAGAAAATAATATTTGAATTCGCACCTTCCGGCTAACCATACCTTTTGAATGATACCATTTTCAACCCTCTACTCCCATAAATAATATGTCAAAAAGGGACTACAAATTTTATACTTGCCTATTAATATATAGATATAGATATATACATATTTATGTATATTGATGATCCTTCCAGTATAGAACTTCATGCAGTTGTTTTCTCATGCGAAGTGAGGTAATTTTAAATATTTTTTTTATTAACATTAAAAATCTGGAGTGACTCCACTCGACTTTCTGAACATTGAGTCATTAACAGTTTTGTAGATAAAGTAAAGAAAGAGGAGTTGTTAAACAAACAAAAGAGAGAAAACCATAATAGAGTGTTTGAGTATTTTTCTCCATATATTACACAATGTTTTGTTTAAAGCTACTGAACTTTGAGCCCATAGATCATAATGATAAAGAATTTTTCGTTGTTTCCCTGTAAAAACCTATAAATGCTAGATTCACCAAAATTCTTATAGTTAGTGCAACAGTGATTTATAATATTCAGATAAATTTTCAGCTCAATTGAATATGACGTTTAGATGCTATCGCACTTTTAAAAATTTGGTCCCATAGGGCATAATGATGAAGAATTTTTCTTTGTGTCCCTGTAAAAAAACTGTAAGCGCTAGATTCACCAAAATCTATACAGTTGGTGCAACTGTGACCTATAGCATGTGTACAAATTTTTTGCTCAGATTAATAAGGCGTTTAGACGCTATCACACTTTTAAAAATTTGGCCCCATAGGGCATAATGATAAAAAAATTTTCTTTGTGTCCCTGTAAAAAAACTGTAAGTGCTAGATTCTCCAAAATCTATACAGATTGAGTATCTGTGACTTATCACATGTGTATAAATTTTTTGCTCAATTGAATAAGGCGTTTAGATGCTATCGCACTTTTAAGATTTTGGTCCCATTGGTCATAATGATAAAGAATTTTTCTTTGTGTCCCTGTAAAAAAACTATAAGTGCTAGATTCACCAAAATCTATAGGGTTCGTACTATGGTGACTTACAATATACGTACCAACTTTCAGCTTATTCGAACAAAGCATTTAGACGCTAGCGTGTTCACTCACAGACATACACACACACATACATACATCATCGCAAAAATAGTGAAAACGGACTCAGGGGACCTCGAAACATATAGAAACATCAAAATCTCAAATTCGGATTTTTGACATGATTACAATAGTTTCCTCACTACAGTGTTCGGAAAGTAAAAATAGGCTTAGTTTTTTATACATTTCATAACAGATGTCATTTTGAAACATACGCTTTCATTTTGTTTACATTTGGAATCTATGGCAATCATTTCTGAATATGGCATTTCGCCATAATCACAAAATAAGGGTGTGGACCAATCTGAAAGTTGTTAAAAAAATAAATAAATAAAAGATACATATTTTAGCTACCGAAAAGGGTAAAAGAGGACCATTTACAGTTCAAAAGAGGACTTAGGAAGACTATTTATATATATATTAAAAAAAAAAGGACTTCAGAGGGATTCTTTTTATTCAAAAATTATAACAAATGTAAACATTTTACACTATCATAGTTTTAAAAACCTCGTTAAACAATCATTTAATCATAAAACATATTAAATATAACATAACAATAGCTAATACCAATGAGGAAAAAATATCCAATAATTTTTATTTACCATTTATAAAGGCATCTATACTGCTACATTGGAAACTTCTTAAATTTATGGGGGGGGGGGGGGGACATAGTAGTAGTAGTTATTTGAAGAAAAAGTAAGGCAGTTTAATTCCTGAGTAAGTTTTCCAAACTTATTTAATTATTAAAGATTTATTCTTATAATTCTACAGTGATACACTGGGAGAAAAAAACAAAAAACGAAAATTATGCAGCAGATTATGAGATTATTTGGAAATTGCACAGGTTATGAAATAACACATTTGATTTTCTAATGATGTAATGAAATTCCAAAAAGAAAAAAATATATATATACAAGATTATTTGGAAGTTACACAGATTATGAAATAACACTTTTACTAAATGATATAGATAAATAAGATGGAAGATTGTGAGATTATTTGGAAATAATTTAAAATATTTGTAGTCCCTGAAAAAAATTCCTTCTTATAGGTTCTGGGGTTATAATAATCTAAATTTAAAAGTAGCATTTACATTGTGGGTGGAGAAAAATTATTCTACACTCATCATCATCATAAAAATTAATTTTTCAGAGTTCCTAGGAACGGTGTGTTCCTTCACTTCTAATAGTAGTAGTATGTAGAATAAATAATATAGTAGAATATATGGCCAGGTAGGTCTTTCTAGATTCTAGAACATAATAAAGCAAGCTCAGGGGTCGATCCAGGCAAAAATTGGGACCCTTTTGCTGCTCCTTCACAAAATTCAAATCTCTAAAATGGGCCCCTTCACAAAATTCATGTTCAGAAAATGGGTCTTTTCACAAAATTCATGTTCAGAAAATGGGTCTTTTCACAAAATTCAAGTTCAGAAAATGGGTCTTTTCACAAAATTCAAGTTCAGAAAATGGGTCTTTTCACAAAATACAAGTTCAGAAAATACAAGTTCAAGGTCCCTACACAAAATTCAGATTAATAAAAACAGCTTTTTCACAAAATTTTATTTTATAAAAATAATACTTTTGTAAAAATTTTCCATGTTTACAGTATTATTTTTAATGAGTGTCTATACTTGTTTAATAAAATGCTATTAACTTGATATTAAACATCAGATAGAGTAACTGCTAAAATGAAAGGTTTCTAGCAACAATTCTTTTTTTCACAAAAATATTTTGTTTTTCACAAAAATGGTCCCAAAAAATTAAAACGTGGATCAACCCCTGAAGCTTAAAATAAATATTAACATTTATGCTACAGATGGAGAAACATTGAAAATCACAAGGTTTCTGCAAAGCATTTGAACTTTTTTTTTTTTAATTAAAAAAAAAAAAAAAAGAAAGAAAAAGGAACAAATATGGAAAAATAAAACATTTGGCAGCTATACATTTCTTTTTTTTTTTTTTTTTTTTTTTAAACAAAGATTTTTTTTTTTTTTTTTTTTTAACTTATCAAATTAAAAATCATGTTCAGGGCATTTCAAAATGTGTAAATCCATCAAAAACCAAGGTTTAAAAAATTTCGCGATTCCAATACTCTTATGCATTATAGAAAAGAGTTATAAAATATGTAATTAGAAAATATTTCTAGCTTAAAAGAAAAAAAAACATTGTAAATTAAGTCGGATAGAGGAGCTGAAAAATAACAAAATAGGGAATTTTAGCTCAAAATAAAATAAGAAAAAATTCCAAAAATAGCAGATCACCTATTCACGAAAGAAATTGATGCCTGAAAATTAATTGTTGGTGTGTGGGGAGTAGCGATAATCTTAATAGTCTTACAAAAATATCCCCCCCAAAAAGTCCTTACAAATTAGAATTTATTCCCAAAATCTGGTAGAAAACTGCTAAATTTCCCTACGTATACGGACAAATCCCGACAATTGGTTATGGATACGCTTCTGCATATCGATATCGCACACAAAAACATGTCAGCGCGACACGGAGGGGGGAGGGGGGGGTTCCTTGCGACGCAGCTGGATGGAAGGAGAAAGACAAACGAAAGAAAATAAGTGCATTTCAGCACCAGAGTTAGGTAGGAAAAACATCTTTAACATGAGATGATGCATTTTTAAAAAACTTCTTTTTAAGTCATTCACAAGAGGGCTAAATGGACCAAAACATTAAAAAGGGGACAAAAAAGGACCTCACTATGAAAAACGGACTTTGGAGGGAAAAGAGGACCATTTGGGAGCCCTGTACATGTCCTTCTGTGTTATTAACAAAGCTGGATATTAGCCAAATAAATAATGCAGTTCAACTGCCACAGGTAAAATAAGAATTAAAGCAACATCGGCTTCCATAATAATTAGTGGGGCCATTCAGCCTTAATGATGGCCACACAACAAATGGGCATTGACAAAATTAATTTTCAGGTATGTTCAAGGAGTATTTCATTCCACCAAACATGGATAAGTGCCTGCCTTAATTGCATAAAGATACCAGGTTTTCATTCAGATTTAAATCTGGATTATTACTAGGCTATTGCAAATTAGTGATGTTACAGTAGTAAAACATCATTGAAATGGAAATTGAAGAGTACATATTGCAAATCTATGTTGCCAGAAGGCACTTTGACATTTTAATAATTCAATATCTCCAATTCTGATTATGAGTAAATTATTTATAGGGAGAAGATTGGGAGACCATAGGCCCCACTGGGTTGTGGATTTGCCACAATCAGAATTTACAAATGTCCTTTACATGGTGAGTGAACAGGCTATTTCAAATCATGAAACGTTAAGCCGTGCCTTAGTCGCCACAGAGTGAAAATTTGCTACAGTTAAAACTTTCAAAGCTATTTGCGGTATGAGCGTGGAAGCATATCACATTTTTGTTGTAAATTTTAAAATGGGAATAAGGTGCTGCAGGTGCCACCGAGCTGGACTTAGCTAAAGTCAGAATTTTGAAAGATCGGAACACGGTGAGATACTGAAACGGGAAGAGGGCGTTGCAGGCGCTACCGAGCGTGAATTTACTGCGATTAATTTTTTCAATAAAGTTATTTTCACTATATGGCAATGAGCTGCTGTAGGACCTGAAACGGGAAAAAGCACCACCGAGCGGGAGTTTCGTAAAGTCGGACTGTTGAAGTATCGCAAACTAGCTGGTCGCCGAAGGCAGCTAGACTATAATAATAAAAGATGTCTGTGTCTGAGCATCTATATGTTCAGCCCCCTACTGAATGTAGAAGCACAAAATTTGACATATGGGTGCTCAGAAGCCTTCCCAAGGGGATAGTCAAAAAAAGAATTAAAAAAATTTAATTAGTTGTGGACATATTTATTTACTGCAATTAAATTTTTCAATAAAGCTATTTTCACTATATGTCAATAAGCTGTTGTAGGACCTGAAACGGGAAAAAGGTGCTACCGAGCTGGAGTTTCATAAAGTCGGATTTTTCAAAGATTGTGATCCAGCTGGTCGCCGAAGGCAGCTAGTAATTAATAAATAAATAAAAAGTTTATACAAAGGGAGAATAAAAAGAAAATTCATAAAACTATAGGGTTGGTGCCTTAAACCATATTTTATTTTATTTTATTATTTTATTTTATTTATTTATTTTTTTTTTTTTGAGAGTTTTTAAACACTGGCTTACAGTTTTAAAAATCAAAATTTCTCCAAATCACAAATTTACATGTAAAATGTGAATCAAGTGCGATGTTCTTAATTTGCTTCTTTCTAAGTACACACAATGTTACTAGATAAAGTAATGGATATTGGGATTGGTACACTGCAATCTAGACCCTTACCAAGGTTTTGACTGATTTCAAAGGAATTGCATTTTGTTTTAAATTTTTTTACAAGATTTAACATTTATAGGTGATAGTGGCCAGCAAAGCAAATAAAGCCTATTGATATACGTATGTACGAATATATATACAAAACAATGAAAAGTATCTATATAATTAAAAAAAGGAAAGAAAGAAAATATTTTAAGCTGATGCAATAATATTCATACCTGCAGCTTCTTCTTGAAGTTCGGGTCCTACTTTTAAAGTAAGTGATCCAACAACAGCTGGAAAAACAATTAAATGAGGAGCAGCTTGTGCTACTCTGCATAGAAGATCAGAAATACTTTGCCGAACATATGGTTCAGGATGATTTAATCTTGAAAATAACTGTGGTATAATACCTATTAAAAATACATAATTTTAATATGACAGAAATATGCAAATAAAGTTAAAGAATTTTAGATTTCAAAGAAATTTTTATAAACAAAGTTGAGCTCAGTTGTTAAATATTAAGGATGTTTTTCTCCATTAATTTGGAAACTATCTCGTTAAACGATATAAGGCAGCTTTGGCCCTTCATTAAAAAAAAAAAAAAAAAAAAAAAAGATAAGTTATGACATTAGAACCCTATAAGGAAGACTACACCAGGCATAGAGGGGTGCGAAATCTCACAAGCATAGTTTTTAAATTTACTGAACGATTTCCTTTAAGGAAACTTAAAAAGAAAGGCCTTCCCTTATAAGAGTTTTATTTATAAAACTAATTATTTATTTTCTATGATAGTCTAAAAAAATATTAACAATTATCTTGATAAAAATGTCTTAGGCATTTTTTTTTTACAGATAAAAATAAGATAAAGAATTCAGGAAAACGGCTGACAATCCAATGATAATTCTCATCTTCATGAAAATTAATGTTCACTGTTAGTCCTCACGCAAAATGTAGAAGATTTTTTTTATTTTTTTTTTTTATTTTAGAAAATGGATAATTTTTTTTTAATATAAACTTAGAAATAAGGGTTTTTAAAATGAAATCTGACTTATTCTTTCTTCAGGAAATTTAGCATTTATTTAAGTGTATTAACCCTTACTCCCTGTGGCAAAATACAGCAGAAACTTGGTTTCTTAAAAACTACAATTTGATAAATATTTAAGGTTTGATGTTTTTGGAGATGACAATTTGATATGAATTATATTTATCTTTAGGAAAAATAGGAGTTCCCAGCTAACCCTTATTATGCATGTGCAAACTCTGGAAGAAATTTTGTTTTCTTAGAAACTGTGAGAATGATTTTGATAAACATTTTGAGTTCAGGGCTTTATCAGGTGACAAATTCATCTGACTTATCCTCATCTTCAGGAAAATTACTTTACAATTAAGTCATCTACACTGTTAACCCCAACACTGCTCATTGAAAACTATGGCAGAGACTTTGTTTTCTGGGAAATGAATCTAACAATTTTGATATAAACTTAGTGATAAGAAGAGTTTTTTTAAATAAGAAACTCATCTGACTTATCTTCATCTCTACTAAAATTCAAGTTAACTGTAAATTTCAACTTCACCTGTGGCAAAATATGTAGAAACTTTGTTTTCTTCGAAAGTATTTCAATGGTTGTGCTAAAAATTTGCAATCAGGTAATTTTTAAGTTGAAAATTTAATCTGAATTACCCTCATCTTCAGAAAAATTATTGTCCACTGATAAGCTGCACTTTGCCACAGGAAAGGGGGGGGGAGAAAGGAGGGGAAAGACAAACTTAATTTTCTTTGAAAGTACTTAGACGATAAAGAATATTGTTAGAATGGTAATTCTAACACTTTTAAAATTAATTAATTTTTATTAAATTCCCCGGAAAATATTTTCGTTTCTTTTATTTAATTAATTATTCCAATTTATTCCTTTAAAATTCCTCGATTTGCAATAATAGAAAAGTTCAAAATTTCATGTGAAACGTTTTGTTTGTAAACAAACCAGAATTGATTCCAGGACCGATGTCCGCGAAACGTAAACAAACGTTTTCACCTATAAAAAAATCAATTTGGATAAAACGCTCAGATCGTTTTAAAATTATTTTATATCGGCCGCAATTAATTCATAACCAATTTTAATAATTTTCCTAACTTTCAGATTCCCTTAATTAAAATCAGTGACGTCATTTCCATTTACGATTTTCAAATTCTTCTTCTAGAATGTTCGATTCGGTCCGCAGCGAATATATCGCTACGCCGATTCAAAGGATAGCGTCCCTCCAGGAAAATGTGTTTTTTTTTTAATATTAATAATGAATCCAAAAAATAGTCCAATATAAAAGATTCCGTTCTTAAAATTAAATTTATTTATTTCCATTTTATGATTTGTTGTTCAGCAGACGATCCAGGTAAAATAATTTGTTTTCGTACTACTTATCGCGCGCATTAATTTAAATGTGCGGAGTCTCGCAATAGCGGGAAATTGAAAGCCGTCTCTCCTGACTCTCTCTCGAGGATAGGAATTGGAGAAGGTAGTCGCCGGGCGGCTCTGCCGCGGCGGCTGCTTCAGGAAATGGCATGCACCATTAAAGAGTATTCTTATTTCTATTTTTCATTGAATCATAATCAAAAAGTTGATAAGTGTCTTAATTTATTAACAACCTGAGTGTAAACCTCAAGACTGGTGTGCTCATGATGGATGCAGTGGTATTAACCAGTAAAAGAATCCCAACTACCGATGGGCCTAAGAGAAGGCTTAAGTTCGTATTACTTTTACTGATATTACGTACGCAAAATACGTTGGCAGTGTTGCTGGATATTCATATAACCTCATAAACAATGCAAAATATCCCAGCAGATTATCGAGATGCTAAATAAAAATGTTATATCCAGAATGGCGGCTTGGAATGGCAGCTCACGAATATTACTGGTGAAGGCCGCTACAGCTTATGTGCCAAGATATCCACATGTTGATCGATCTATTCAACCATTATTTCTGAGACACCTTCTACTGTTTTACGAATATATTTTAAGGAAATGAAGAAATATCATCGATATCACTTGAAATCTTTAAGCACTATACAAAAGACATGGACTTTGAGCGGACTCATGAACCCACACTTTGTGCTAAATACAATTCATTTCATCGTAGGTGTTTAACGTATATTACCATCAATCGCCATTGCGAAATTAATATAAGATGGGTGTTTCAGATAATGTGAAAACAAAAATTATGATGTAATTCGTATTAGTAACGGCGCCGCTACACTTCTTTGCTTGCATATATGCTTTAAGATATCATGATTAAAATAAAAAATGGTGTTTAACAGGAATACATAGTTTTTATTAATTTGTGTGTACCTTATTGGATTATAATCTTTTTATTTCAGATATTTTGGTTTTCTTCATGGGGTAAGTTAAGAACCATTATTACTCTTCCTATTTTCATTTTATTTGTCTGATTTAAATCATTATCATTTATTTAAATTTTAGGATTTAAAATTTTGGCAATTTAATATTATTTATAAGCGGCACAACTAAATTAATGTACTAACCACTATTTAATTACTTCCGGCCTTTAATCGATCTATTATTTTTCATTATTTACTAATTTTATAATTTTCCAAAATCCAAAAATCAAGTATTATTGTTTAACTAGAATTTATTGTTTAACAAATATAATCTACCTTGATGGAATTTGTTACCTAAATCTGTTTATTTAAAATTTTCTTTTTTAAAATTAAATCATAACAAGTATTTTCCTCTGTATTTGCCGTATATAAAAATGTAGATGGAAGAAAATTCAAAATTACGTTAATATAAAAGCGAGGATTAAAATTAATTGAAAATAAAAATATCTTAATGTAAATTGAGAAATATTTTAAATTCCCAGAACATAAAAGTAAGGTTATATTTCTGTTATATATATATTAATAATAGTCAAAGATTTATAGTGCTTTCTAATTTTCATACAATTTCTACAAAAGATCCATATTAGATTTGTTGAAGAAAAGAAAACATATACGGATATAAATATATTTATTTTATGTTTATAATCCAGATACAGATTTTTTTTTTTTTTTTTTTTTTTTTCCCCAGGTGGATATCCGCGGATACGTATAAGAATACGGAGCTCCAAGACATGACTAAAATCAGTTATAGAACTATAATTATATCTACAAATTTATGCTTACAACTGTAAAATTTTTTTGAAAGATATTTAAAGTCGACCCCACTCAAAGAAAACTAAACCCAACCCGAACCCGATCCACAAGAACACAAATTCAGTCAACCTGACCCGAGCCCGACCTGCAAGTAAAAAAATACATTCAATCCGACCCGCAAGAAAAAAATAATTGCCAACCCAACCCGCGGGTCGGGTTCAGGTAAAATCGGGTTACCCAACCTGATGCAGGACTCTACTGTGTACCCGTGCTTCATATGGAACAAAATATGAAAGAAATTTGGTTTTCTAGAAGACAATTCAAACAATCTTGATAAAGATATGAAGTCAGGGGTTTGAGATGATAATTTGATTTGATTTTACTTATCTCCAGGAAAATTAGCTTTCACAGGTAAACTATACTTTAGACAGAGCAAACAAGTAAGACATATTTCCAAGAACAAATATCTATATTTACACTATGGATTAGTTTTACAATGAGACCAAGTTGAACTCTGTCATCCACATATCATATGAAAAGCTTTATTATGGAAAGCTAGTTGGTTAAATTTTTTTGCATGTTAACTGATAGGTGACACGATCTTACAGAATTATAGAGAAGGAAGTTTTAGGATGACCACAGCATACTAGTTTTTCATTAGAAATCGTGAATGCTTTAAGGAATATTGCAAATCATATGTGACCTTTCTATTTTGCTATTCCACAGTCTTCCTCTTAATGTTAAACTCATGTATTGTAATTATGTTAAATCGTATATAATATTAAGCTAGAGGCCTCTTGGATAATGTCAGTTATGACAACTCAAAAGAAAAGTTTTTGACCAAAATTTTATTTTGATAAAATGGAAGTTTATGTTATGTCAGGTTTTGATTCGCAAGACAAAGTAATTTTGCAAGATTCAACCAACTGCTACAAAAATTGCTACACTTAGTGAGGAAAGTATTGTAATGATGTCAAAAATCGGACTTTCAGATTTTGATGTTTCTATATGTTTCAAGGTCCCCTGTGTGATGTAAATACATCACCTCTTGTTTAATTCCTATGCCAAAATACATCGTTTTGCAGGCATCTCATCGCAGCCGTTCATTCCTGGCTCAACGCACCCTGTAAAGTTTGCTTCCCGCGACACTTGTCACCGGGAGAATCCGCGATTGTTTCTCTTGCGTGCGCAAACTGTTTAATTGGTTACTTTTGCGGTCCGATTAACGAATCCAAATCGCGTATCCGTGATTTTAGGTGTGCGGACCTGTTTTTTCTTTAGGAGCGATTTTTAAAATTTAAAAATCAGTCAGTTGGTGTTCCACCTTGGTGCAGAGAAGAATGGTCGGGCGCTTGCGTCCGTGCGTTATATTTTACCGTTATTTTTTTTATATGTGGTCCCACACCCAAATACATTTTAAAATCTTTTCCATCGAAAGATTTTTTATTATTAACGGTTATTATGACTTGAAACTAAATTGTGAAAGTGACCGGAGATGATTTTTTTAAAGATATTTTTGTGAAGTATCTTGCATTTCTTTTAAAGAAAATGGCTATGTTATCATAGATTTGAGATTTGTAATATGAGTACATGTACAGATTCAACATTCCTGAAAATGAAGAAATCAATTAATAAAGACTTCAAATTTTATGCAATTGAATGCTGCCTTTCCTTTTTTCAAGACTGGGTATGTTTGTCTTTACAGCTTAATTCTGAATTTTAAAATATCTTAAAAAATAAAAAAATTGAATCTATCTTATACTTGGTATGTACCCATGTATGATCAGATCAAAGCCTTAGGGTTCTCTCATCACTGTTTTCATACGATCACAATTTGTTAACATATTTTGTTTTCGATTAAAAGCAACCTCTATCCATTATTAAATATTTTTAAGATAAGTCTCTATTCAAGAGCAAGTAGTATATAAGTACCACCACACCCTGAGTCCGTTTTCACTATTTTTACAATGATGTATGTATGTATGTGTGTGTGTGTGTGTGTGTGTATGTCTGTGAGTGAACATGCTAGCGTCTAAACGCTTTGTTCGAATAAGCTGAAAGTTGGTACGTATATTGTAAGTTATGATAGTATGAACCCTATTGATTTTGGTGAATCTAGCACTTGTAGTTTTTTTACAGGGACACCAGGAAAAATTCTTTATAATTATGGCCTATGGGGCCAAAATTTTAAAAGTGTTATAGCATCTAAACTCTTTATTAATCTGAGCAAAAAATTTGTAGACATGTTATAGGTCACAGTTGCACGAACTGTATAGATTTTGGTGAATTTAGCACTTAGTTTTTTTACAGGGACAAAAAGAAAAATTCTTTATCATTATGGCCTATGGGACCAAATTTTTAAAAGTGCGATAACATCTAAAAGCCTTATTCAATTGAGCTGAAAATTTATATGAATATTATAAATCACTATTGCACTAACTATAAGCATTTTGGTGAATCTAGCATTTATAGGTTTTTACAAGGACACAAGGAAAAATCCTTTATCATTATGATCTATGGGCTCAAAGTTCAGTAGTGTTAAATAAAACATCATGTAATATATGCAGAAAAATACTCAAACATTCTATTATGGTTTTCTCTCTTTTGTTTGTTTAACAACTATTCTTTCTTTACTTTATCTACAAAACTGTTAATTACTCAATGTTCGGAAAGTCGAGTGGAGTCACTCCAGATTTTTTTTTTTAGTTCAATTGGATAACTGGATTCAAGAATATTAAATAAAAACTATATTCAAACTTTAAAAAAAAAAAAAAAAAAAGGGGGGGGGGGGAGACTATGCCAAAACATAAATAAATAAATGTGTTCTAACAATCTGACATTAAATATTTATTTTTATATAAACCTGTATCAACAAAAATTTCTTATAGAACCGATGTCAAAATAGTTTTAAAATTTATATTTTATTTTAAAAATATTATATTAATCAAATAACACCCCCCCCCCAAATTAATTTAATAACCTTATTATTCTCCACCCCCCCCCCCTTGATTTTTATCATCCAGAAAGTAATGCGGACACAGCATTCGTATAGAACTATCTTGGTGACTATATTTTCTGCCATTACTTTATTTTACTTTACTTTACATTACTTTTACATTACTTTTTATCTTTACTTTATTTTCTGCCATTTTGGAAATGAATTTAAATGGCAGGGCATTTAGCACAACTCCCTCAAAAATAAAGGGACTTTAGGGACCAAAATTGAAAAAAAAGGGACTTTAGGGACCTATTTATTTCATGCTTAAACATCAGTAATATACATATATACGCGTTCTTTTATGATCCCCTACCATGTATAAGCCAAGTGTAATGCCCAAAATCAAATAATTTAATAAAAATATACACAGCCAGTGTCAAAAGAATTCCTAATCTTTCGGTTTTGTTGAATACCTTAAGATACAGACATTGAGTTATATGGGCCATGAGACTCTTGGTCCTCCAATAATTTCTATGATGAGCGCTCACTTTTACTGCTCTTTATGATGCAAAATGAAAAATTTCAGATTTTACATTTAAAGCTATGTTTGGCATATAGAATATACATATTTTCCCATTTATTGTTTTCAAAATTTGTCGTCTTAAGTATGTGGGAGAGTCAAGAGGAACAGTCTATTACCTACTGAAGGAGCCTAGAGTGTTTTGCCCTCCATGGGGTCTCTTTTAAGGGATTTTAGCCTGTATTCATGCGAGTTTCAAAGAAAACCAAATTTGCAAATAGCTAGGCAAGACCACCCGAATCTGAATCTAGCATTTTTTATCAACTAGGTTTCAGACGAGAACCTTTCAGTCACTGGTGTGGTTTGTTGCTTCAAAATTTTTTTTTTGTAAACAACTTAAGTAAAACCATACTAACTATTAAAAGAATTTAGCTCTAAGGTCATTTTTTGCACAACAGGGCAAATTCAACTGGGATCTACAAAGATGTGCAAAGAAAAAATTGCACCATATCCTGCAGGTGCAGTCTGAGTTTTGCAGTAACTATGCTATATGCAAGTGTCATGAACTACTGCAAATAACAGAAAAAAGTATATGTCTATAAAAGTTCAAACGGCAGACAAAACATGTAATGCATTTCATGATGTGAAAAAAAAAAAATAAAAAAAAAAATAAAATAATAATCAAGACATTTTGATTAAAAGGCACAAGCCCACTTCATTCTGTGTTGCTAACAAAGTTGAATATTAGCCAAATAAATAATGCAATTCAAAGCTACAAGTGAAAATAAGAATCATACCAACATCGGCTGCCGCTACAGGGTTTAACCTGAATTCATAATTTTTTTTTTACTAAAAAAGCTAAAATCAAAAAACAATCTTAAGCAAAATGCTACAATACTACTAGGCTTATGATATCTGTTCGTATACTATTATAGGTGCCTCTTTATGTTACATTTTTCTTTTCCAAACTAAGTTTTAAATTTTATAATGACATCTCTATAAAAATATGAAGTGGCTTCCATGGACTTTTTGAACATTTAGTACAGTTACTGGGTCTTTAAACAAATTTGAACCACTGTATATTTCAGTTAATAAATAAAAGGGAACATGATGTCAGTATGTTTCCAAATTCATTTATTTCGTCAATGAACATACAAGTAATATATCTGTAATTTTTAGGCATCCCTGTAAAAGAAAATAAATGGTAAACATGCAATTTCAGTAATTCTGTAGAAAAATTCTGAAACATATATTAGTTTCACTTCACACTTTTAAATAACTTAATTATTTTAAGAAAATTTGTCCCCATAGGATGTGATATAAATAAAATCTTTTATACTTCTCTATAAAAGAACTATGCATAATATGCCCATCATTTCATACAATGATCATACATTAGTAAAACAATGTAATGTATCAGTGTTTTTTAACACTTTCCAATAAGATTGAAAAGTGTTAATGACTTCAGTTTGCCTGTCTGTCCGTATTCTATCTCATGGAATTTCTTGAAACTGATATGTGTTATTCAAGTTCACTATCCTATATTCCCTATTAAAAATGTAGTAAATACCTCTACTGGTTTGTGTACAGGGACACTCAAAAGCATTCCAAAGCATTGCATTCCATGAAAGGTATTACAATAAACCTCACTTCAATATACTTTATACAAATCGTAATGAAATTAAAATATGTTATTGATGTTCACGATCAGATGTTTCCCATTGAAAATAGAGTAGATACCACCAATAATTTGTGTACAGGAACACTTGAAAATATGCCAAAGCATTCATTCTATGAGAAATACTTCTATAAATCATACAGGCACATGCTACCACCAGTGTTGCCAGATTTGGCTAATTCAATAGTCACCAATAATTTTTAATTGCAGCGTTTGCCTAATCACTTTGAAGATTAATCGTCTATTATATATGTCAAATATCACTTTTTAAAATTATTGGTGAATGATGAATTAAAAAATTAGCCAAACCTGGCAACACTGGCTACCACCTGGCACAAATCTTAATGAAATTGAAATATGTTATATGTTATGTACAAAAGAATGTTTTCTACAAAATGTAGTATGAATAGCAATAAGATTTACAGGGCCACACAAAAATATTCACTTACATTAAAGACTATTTTTGAAAATTTACTGGAATTACATTTTTGTTTACCTCAAGCATTTTTAACATTTTCTAAAAATTTTTAAGTATAAATAAGATTTGAAATAATGTATTTGTCTGCCCAGCTGTCTGTTTGTCTATGTCTATCTGCCCAACTCCAGTGATCGGCAATATTTTCAGAATTTCTTAAAAATGATATATGTTATTCAAGTTCATTATGTAATGTTCCCTATTTAAAATAGGATTAATAAGTCCTGCACAGCTTTGTTTGTGTACAGGGACATCTCCCCAAAAAAAGGCCAATACATTGCTTTTTAGGATAGCCATTTTTATAAATCACATTTTAATAACTATCTACTGCAAAAATCATAAAGAAGTTGACATTTATGTTAGTATGATAAAATAATGTTTTGTATAGAATGATATGTTTAATCTTCAGATTCACAGGACTACACTAAAATATTTAGATACATTAAGGGCTGCAATTAGAAATTAATGGCTACATTTCCCATTTGTATTAAGCATTTTTAACACTTTCTAAAAATGTTTAAGAGTGATATAGTTTATCTGTTAGCCTTTTCGTTGTGTGATAACATAGATAAAAAATACCAGATTTCCATTGAAATTTAAATCTAAACTATTTATTTCCAGGCCAAAGCAAAGTAGTAATGCTACGGTACATACTGCAACACTGTTTTTTTTTTTTTTACCTAAAGATATACGTATCTTTGCTAGTCATCAGAGTTGAATTTGTAACTGGGCTTATTACTGAACTGAATTAATGGAGCTTCTGACCTAATGCATCCAGTACAACTAACTGTGGTAGTTCTATGCAATGGTGAAAGGGCAGTTAGCACAATGACCTCTTTAATCTTAGCCCTTCCTTTTCCCATGGCCCATTTGCTAAATTATCTATGAATATTAGTGTCCCTGTTACATATCAGATAACTGGCTGCCAAAAGTTAGTCATTTCAATATTCTATAGATAATATAAAGTATGTGCCTAAGCAATTTTATCGCATTTGAATTTTTTTTTTTTTTTTTCTTTCTCCTGGCATACCTAAAAATCTTAAGATTTTTTATAGGCAAAGAAAAAAAAAGGGACTTAGGGACCATTTTGCCAAAAAAAGGGACTTTTAGGGACTACACTAAATGCCCTGAAATGGCTATCACAATTGTGTAAATAAAGATCTTTAAAAAAAAAATTAAAAAAAAAAGAGCTATTTCAGTGTTGAATTTCAAATTTCGCCAAAGGGGTTCTATACTAAAGCTAATCCCAAATGTAGATGCACATTTTATTTTAAATTAACTGTGTTTCTAATCAACATGATAAAACTCAAAAAATTAAATGTCATTTATATTTCACAAAGAGATGTATATCACGGTACTTGGCTATGGTTTTGATTTGCTGAAAGTAATTGCCAATCAAAACATATTTAGCTAAATGTTTGAATGATTCAATTTAAAAAAAAAAAAAACATTTGAGTATAGTGACCAACGAAGCGGCAAAGTCTGCTAGTAAATTAATACTTTTTTTTTTTTTTTTAATTATTATATTATAGTTGTCTTTTGTGATTTCTATACTTTATGTAACTAAAGTGAAATTTTAAATAAGTTTTTCTTCTTTTTCAAATATTATATGACTTTAACAAACTGTCTCATTTTTTCACTACATTCAAGTCATACCTAGTAAAAACATCTTGATTAAATCCTCTAAAAGTTGTTTTATTTAATTAAATATAATTTATCAGTTTCTAGCCTCTAGATATGACAACTAAATAGACAAACTATATTTTTACTTAACTTTTTTGTCATTCAAATAATCAAATGAATTTTCAAAACAAAATTTTTTCTGAAAACCATACACAATTAAATAGAAATGTACAGATAAATAAAATTCAACAGCCATAAGAAATTAAAACCCGAATAAACTACTACATCAGAAACGCTGAAGAAAAATATTTTTTTTCGGCGTTTCTGACATTGTAGTTTATTTGGGTTTTAATATTCCAATGCTAAGTCTCCTGTTATTATTAGCCACAAGAAATATCTTGACTTTATAGACTAAAATTGGAAATTTATAGACTAACATTCAATACATTAATAATGTTAAAATAACTGTGATGATGATACATAAATTAAGATTTTTATGTAATGAAAATTATTATACATAAAATACTTAACTAATTTTTGAACATCATTAAAAAAGAAAAGAGAAAATGTCCACCTCCCTCCTCTTTTTACATTATCTCTTTTTATTTATTTTAGTACCCGGATGACAGAGTTCACTTGGTCTCATTGCAAAAATCATTCATTAAAATCAATCATTAAAGATAATTATATTTATTACTGGTTTGTACAAGGTGCAACACGAATTACCACTGAAAACTAATTTTTATGAAGATAAGGAAAAGTCATATTGAATTATCATATCAAATCTCTAACTATAATTTCATATAAAAATCATTCAAGCAGTTTCCTAGAAGACAAGATTTCTGCTATACATTATTCTAAGGCTGTGACAACTAAATTTTCTGAAGAATAAAGTGAGACCGTTTTATTACATCTAAAAAGAAAACCTCTAAACATTTTTTTTTTTTTTTAAATTGTTCAGTGATTTCTAAGAAAATAAAGATTACGTCGCATTATTCTTATGTTAATGGTAACAAATATAATATTTCTTTCATGACATGTCGCTAATATGATTTCTTGTTTATATTCATACTTATATAATTAATAGATATCTATTTTCATGTGGTTTGTTTACATTTATATTTTATGTGTATCTTATTTTTTTTATAATAATTGAAATTATTTAATTTTATGAACCATGTTAATGTCATTCGCATGATTTCCTTTGAAGAGAAAAAAAAAAATCACGTGAGTGTTTTCAAATAATAAGCTCATGTGCTCAGTGATTTTTTTGTTGTTGTTGTTGATATTATGATTATATTATTTCTTCTTATAACAAGTTCGTAGGTGTAATAACGATAAGTTTCTGAGTTGTAAAATAATTGATATACATGTTATATTTAGTAGTGTTTCTGAATTTTTTTTTATATTATTCTTT
This sequence comes from Salticus scenicus, assembly GCA_963930645.1. Lineage (NCBI taxonomy): Eukaryota > Metazoa > Arthropoda > Arachnida > Araneae > Salticidae > Salticus > Salticus scenicus. Next base: position 353,128,214 of record OZ005649.1, on the reverse strand, counting down.
TATACAATTTATTCACAAAAAATTTTATGTCTTTTGTCAACAAAAACCGTCTCTGGCTCTGTTCACAATTTCACCATATCCGGTTCATGTTTCCAGTGCCATAAATTTTTTTGTAATTGGTCATGTGGGGATATGTGATGTAAATACATCACCTCTTGTTTAATTCCTATGCCAAAATACATCGTTTTGCAGGCATCTCATCGCAGCCATTCGTTCCTGGCTCAACGCACCCTGTAAAGTTTGCTTCCCGCGACACTTGTCAACGGGAGAATCCGCGATTGTTTCTCTTGCGTGCACGAACTGTTCATTGGTTACCTTCACGGTCCGATTAACGAATCAAAATCGCGTATCTGTGATTTTAGGTGTGTGGACCTGTTTTTTTCTTTAGGAGCGATTTTTAAAATTTAAAAATCAGTTCAGTTTGTGTTCCACCTTGGTCCTGAGAAGAATGGCCGGGCACTTGCATCCGTGCGTTATATTTTACCGTTATTTTTTTATATGTGGTCCCACACCCTGATACATTTTTAAATCTTTTTCCATCGAAAGATTTTTATTATTAACGGTTATTATGACTTGAAACTAAATTGTGAAAATGACCGGAGATGATTTTTTTTTTAAATATTTTTGTGAAGTATCTTGCATTTCTTTTAAAGAAAATGGCTATGTTATCATAGATTTGAGATTTGTAATATGTGTACATGTACAGATTCAACATTCCTGAAAATGAAGAAAACAATTAATAAAGACTTCTAATTGTGTGCAATTGAATGCTGCCTTTCTTTTTTCAAGACTGGGTATGTTTGTCTTTAAATCTTAATTCTGAATTTTAAAATACCTTAAAAAATAAAAAAAATTGAATCTATCTTATGCTTGGCATGTACCCATGTATGATCAGATTGATGCCTAGGGTTCACTCATCATTATTTTATACGATCACTATTTTTAATACATCTTCTGTTTTGGATTAAAAACAGCCTCTATCCAAAATAAAATATTTTTATGATAAGTCTCTATTCAAGAGCAGGTAGTATATAAAGTACCACCACATACGTCACATTTCTTTTAGGTGGTGCCTGGGTTATCAGTGAACTTTATTTAAAATGAAGTGGAGGGTTATTTTAGTTCAAAATGTCATCTCAAAAACACACCAACACTAAATATTTTTCTAAATCATTTGAGTATTTACAAAATGAAAAGGTTAACAGCGAACACTAATTTTCCCAAAGATGAGGAAAAATTAAATGAGTTTCTCATCTCAAAAAACCCTTAAAGCCAAGTTTTTATCAAAACTGTTAGAGCCATTTCCTAGAAAGTTTCTGTTGTAACTTTACAACAAGTAGAGTGAAGGTTAACTGTAAACATTAACTTTCCTGAAGATGAGGAAAATTTAGTTTCAATTGTCACATAAAAAAAAACCCAAACTTTAAATATTTACCAAAATCGTTTGAGCAATTAAAAAAAAAAAAAAATCCAACCATATTTTGCTATGGTGGGGTGAGGGTTAACATAGCAGTTAACGCTATCTCTACTCCAGACGAGAATATGTTAGATAAGTTCCTCATTTAAAAAAAAAAAAAAAAAAAAAAAAAAAAAACTTATTTCTATGCTTTTATCAAAACTGTTCATTTCTAAGAAAACCAAGTTTCTGCCATATTTTCCAATGGACAGAAAGGAGTTAACAGTAAAGGTTAATTTCTATGAAGATGAAATAAAGCCAGATGGATTTGTCATCTCAAAAAACACTTAAACATAAATTTTTATTAAAATCGTCAGCCATTTCCTAGTAAATGTAAATTCTATCATATTTTTCAAGAGGCAGCTGATGGGTTAGCAGAGGACACAAATTTTCCTGACGATGAGGACATGTCTAATTGATTTAGCTCTCTAAACCCACTTAAACCCACACTTTCATCAAAAATTGTTAGATACGTTTTCAAGTAAATCCAATTTCTCATGTTGTAAAAAGAAAGAAAATATAAAAATGACACCTGAAAATTTTATATGTGTATCTGTTGAAAAATATTTTTCAATATAGAAGTTCTTAAAAATATAGACTTTATAAACTAATTTTTTAAAATATAGATTTTTATAGATTCAATGTTAAAAATACAGACTTTTATAGACTTTATAGACTAGTTGTGAGCCCTGGAATTTGCTTTATAGCTTTTTTTAGATAGAGAAAAGAAAATTTTAATAATACGACATTGTATTTAATTTCACCAAGGACTGATTTCTAAGTTCTTTGAAAATTTTTATACAGTACAAAGCCGAAAATCCGGAATGCTCGGGAACAGAGTAATTCCAGATTTTTAGTAATTCTTAAAAAAAAAAAAAAAAAAAAAAAAAAAAAAAATTATGGATTTGTCTAAATATTCTGAAAATAGGTAAATTTAAATTTAAAATTAAATATTAGGATTCATCAACATTCAGTTTTATATTTTTATTTCATTTACATTTTCTGTTTCAAATTGAATAAACAAAAATAAATCAATTAAGGCAAAAATTTAAATATAACATTCATTTATTGTAGCATTTGTATACTAAAATTATTAAAACTTTCAGTAAAGGAAAATATAAGAAAATAATTCAAAAAGAAAAATCTATTTATAAAACATGTCTGTTATTTTCTTTTTTTGCCTGTAGTTTTAGTTTCTAACCAAAATTTACTTTTGATTTTCTGCAATACAATCTTGAGTTCATGTACAAAGACTGATTTTCAAGGCCAATTTGATAGAATATATAACATTAATTAATTTATCAGTTGACATTTTATTATTTTATTTATTTTTTATATACACATCCAAATCTCAAAAATTTTTAATCATTTAATCTCAAAAATACAGAACACATAAATGCTAAATGTGATTTTTAGATCCCCATCATACTATAGGTATGGGGAACTTAGGTAATCGTGAAAATTTTCGACCTCAGTTTTTTTACTTTTTTACACGTTTTCAGGTGTGAGGAATCCGAAAATGACAAAATTTGTATGGTGTCTGTCTGTAGGGTGTCTGTTAGTGTGTTAGTCCGTTAGTTTGTTAGTCTGTGTACACGATATCTCAAGAACAAATTGTCGCAGAGTGGTCAGATCAGTTTTAAAATATTACTTTCGACACTGGCAAGAACCCTATTCATTTACAACATCCGAATTTAAAAACTTCGTAAGTTATTATAAATTTACGATTTTCTTAACATGGGAGAATAGGACAAAAATTCACTTAAATGTGCATTAAATGGAAACTTTTTACTGTAAAAATGTCAGACCAGTTTTAAAATATCAGTTCTGATGCCGGAATGAACATCAGTACCTATAAATATGCTACTTTGAAAATTTCGCAAGTTATTGGAAATTTACGAATTTCTTAACATGGCAGTATAGGGCAAAATTTCACATAAACGTCAATTTTGAGAGATATTTTCATCGTAAAGATGTCAGACTACTTTTGAAATATTTTTTAGGACACTGGCATGAATATTAATGACTATGCATTTTCCAATATAAAAATTTCGTAAGTTATTGGAAATTTACGAATTTCTTAACATGGCAGAATAGAGCAAAATTTCACATAAATGTCAATCTGAGGGATAGTTTCCTCATTAAGATTTCAAACCACTTTCGAAATATTACTTAGGATATTGGCATGAATATCACAGACTGTGATTTTTCCAATTTAAAAAATTCGTAAGTTATTTGGAATTTACTTTTTAATTAACATCTCAGAATAACGCAAAATTGAATATAAAATTCCATTTTGAGGATCATAAATACATTAGACAACTTCAAAATTACATTTATGATATTTGTTTGAACATGATGGAATACAAATATTTTAATAGGAAAATTTCATATATTATTCGTAATTTACAATTTTACGAACATATCGAAATTGTAAATTTTTCATATAAATATGAATTTTGAGGATTATTTCATTGGAAATAGTAGCATGAAAAGTAAACTACGGAATTGACCCTGATAAAATAAATTAATAGATTAGAATAAGATAAATATATTGAAGTGAACGGTGGATAGCCTATTAGGCGGGGATTTCCTTCTGTCACTGTATAAAGCTTTGGTCAAATTCATTTCTTTTAACATGATTATAATATGTCTCACACTAGAAATTTATGAGAACATAAATATGATGGGTAACTGAGCAGAGTCCACCTATGCCAACTAGTTTTTTTTTTTTTTTTTTTTGTTATATCTTGTGCCAATAGATGGCAGCACTAAACGATTTTCTGAATTTTTAATATGAATGATTTTTTATTAAAGATTCAAGTACCTAATTTATCTTTAAACTTATTTTTATTTATTTGTCTGAAATTTTCTTGCTTATATTTTTATCTTTTTACCAATAAATTTTTCAGAAAAGGTAAAAATCAGTAGGTATCTCAAAAATCTTTTTAAAAATATTATTAGTTTTTTATTCTGCCGATAGATGGCTGCAGCAATTGTTTTCATCAGTAATTCTGAGTCATGAATTAGAACATAAAAAAAAAGGGGGGGGGAATGAAAATGTAATTAAAATGTCTGATAACGATTTATTTTTAATAGGCTTTATTCTAATATTTCAACTAAATTCACTTAATTAGTTATAAAAAAAAAAAAAAACTGTTGTTGACGATGATTAATGCTACAGAAAATATCCAGTTTTTCGGCTTTGTACTGTATATAGCTAAAAAATATTTCTTTATATTTTCTTTTAATATGGACTTTTAGAAAGAAATACCTCTCCAAGGAGCAGTAGGTGTTTCTGCCAAGCCTTCTTCCAATACATCTCTTAGTTCTAATGCATGTTTTACAACCAATCTCAGTAATCGCAAGGTAGCAGTAACATTATCATCTTCACATCTATCTCTATTAGAAATCTACATAAACATATAATAAATAAGTATTTCACTAAAATGTACATCTGACAAAGAATAAAAGAGCACTTACCTTTGCATTTAATTGAAGATATTGCAAATAAGACATAGCTGCCATTCTATAATAAGAATAAGCTCGTCTAGTCAAATTCTTCCATACTTCTAATATACTATCAATTATAGTTTCACTGTTTTCAGTCTTTAATAGAAATGGACAGCATGTAATTAGCTTGAATTTCATTTCTACTATGCTATTTTCTGAATAATCCTTAAAAAAAAAAAAAAAAAAAAAAAAAAAGGTCAAAGGAATGCAATTAAATTATTAAAAATATACATAAAATACATTTTTCATACTTAAAAATAAACATATATATATATCAATAGGAAAAAAAAAAAAAACGATAAGGAAATAGCTAAAATTTTCTTTACATTTTTGCATTTCACAATTCACACAGACTTATAATAAAGAATATTTTTTTATTATTTCTTATATCATGTAGATAACTTATTTAAAGAAAATATTTTACTTCTATTAATTAATTACACATAAACAAAAAGCATTTCAGAGATATTTTGTGTTATATCTAAAATTCTTAATTATTTATAAGAATCTTAAATTGTGCAACATATATCTATGGTAAAAATTATGCATGTTACATAAATTATATAAAAACACTAAAAATTAATAATTGAAAACCTGTTGCAGAAACTCTGAAATATTTTTTATTAATTAAAATGAAGGAATATCAAGTATGCTTAACTTGACACAAAAAAATAAAAATAGAAATATGATTAATCAATATTTCCAGAAAATAAATAAAACAAAATGAATATTTAAAAATCAGTACATCTATATTAAATTTACAATTATATATAAACAAACTATATATATATTGAATCATGTGGCTTGAAAATTAAACAGTAATTGTTGCTGAAAGATACGAAAGACAAAAATAAAAAGAACACGTGATTTGAAATAAAATTTAAGAAATTAAACAGAAAAAATCAATGGAAACTTGAAAAAGATTTTTTTTTTTATTTATTTAAATTAAAAAAACATTGATGAAGTCCACACACACACCTGTAATGATATAAATTCAGGAATGTAACTTTTCTGCTGAATAATGGATTTCTGCTTTTTATAGTTTTTTCTATCCTCCTCCCCTCAAACTAATGATCAGCGATCAAACAGCCCCCCGAAGTAATGCAATTTCCAATTTTTCTCCATCCACAACATAAATATCAATATGCATAATAAATTTGCTTTATTCTATTCTAGAGCCTTTAAAAAGGTACAACTGCTCAGTATTTCTCATATACATAGTTATATTGTCCACTTCCCCTCTTAAAATTAGTGATCGACCATTACACAACCTGATAAAGCTCTGCAATTCTCAATCTATCTCCATCCATAACATAAGTGTCAGGGTTCATCATAAATTTATTTTATTAGATTCTGAAACTTATACAGACATAGTATTTCCTTATACGTGCAATTATTTTAAATTATGTTAAATTAATATTATTCATTAGCATGATATATATTATATACAGACTTTGAATAGTTAGACATATATGCAGACTGTGGTTTATTTAAAAACTTTTTAAATAATTTTTCATTTGAGATAAAGCCTTATTCTTTTATATTGTTTAAAATATTATAATCTTTTGACTGCAAAGTAACTATTTTTCAATTTATTATATTCAAATTGTATTTATATATTATTATACTTTATATATTAATTATTTTATTGTAGAATAATTTGTAGAATTCTTATATAAATGTACAAAAAATATTGGATTCACATGCGATTTCCTTTTTTTGTTGTTGTTGTTTGAAATTTTTTTGAGTGTTATTCCTGATAGATTATATTTTCCCCACTCAGAAAGTTTACAACCATAAAATGAATTCTTATTTTTCGCAAATTCATTTTTATTTTTTAACGCTTCATATTGAAGCTAAATAGAACAAAGTTTTTTTTGTTTTTTTTTTTTGCATTTTATGAACTTTAAAACCGAATATTAAAAAATAAGCCTTCTTTTTTTCTTGTGATATTGGAATGTAAAAATATCTGATTGGAATATCAATTATAATATAAAAATTTAACTAATGATGTAATGAGTGATTCTGATTACAAATTCCCCCTCCCCCCCTGTTCATTTTTTGTGAGGACAGGACACTATATACATCAAGTTATAAGATTTAAAGATATTACGTTGCAAAGTTTCACAACGCGATATCATTCGATTGCTTTTATCTTAAAATAAGAATCTAATATTAAATAAAAAACAGTCTAATATTAAAGAATAATGAATAACTTTTGAAAAATTATCACCTTTAAAGTTCTAAAAGCTACAATTTTTAAATTACAGCGTACTTATCTCCCATACATAATCCATTAAACATGTAAACAATTGTTGATTCATTCTTGAGAATCATTCACATAAGACCATGGAGCATTTTTTCAAAACGAGTGCAAAACGGAAGAAATATTTAATTTAATTTAATTTATAATATGTCATTTTGACTTTTTCACCTTAAAAGGAATTTCTAATTATGTTACAAAGCCCAAAATGTGATATAAAATATATATATATATATATATATATATAGTGATTCAATTCTTTTGAAAATTCATTTAAATTTAGTGACCAGCGAAGCAGGTGTAGCCTGCTAGTTTTGAAATATATAAAACATGTCACAGAATTCTGCACTATAAAAATATAATTATCAAGCATTTTAAATTAGTAAACAATTATATTAACCATTTCTTGGCCATCCCATTCTCCTGCAGATGAAGTGTGCAAATTCAAAACAGCATTAACTAATGAATTTATATCCTCAGCAGATGCCTATTAAAATAAAATATATTTTTAAACAATTATGAATATTTTTAAAATTACAAATTGATGAAGAATATCCTAATTTAAAAAGAAACTTACATTTGGAACTAATGAAGTGATTTTACATTTTTCTTCTGGCAACATATTCATTGAAACACTGAGAAAAGAGAAATTTAATGATTACTTGTTTTAAAAGTTAAAAAACTAATTCACTATTATTTAATTGATAAATTAGATATAGGATTATAAATTATTAAACTGCTAGACATATTACATAATAGCTAATATGAATTATTTAAATACACTATTTTTAATTAATTGTCAATAAGCCTTTACCATTACTAGTGTTAAAAAATTATAAATCAAGTATTAGGTATTCTAAATATATTTCAAGGAAAATACAATAAGATTTTCATTATTACCATGTTTTTATTAACTTCTATTCTTGTTTGTATGTTTGTTTGTTCGGTACAAATCTTGCAATCTAATTTTAACTAACTTCCCTACTAGATAGACATTTGAAACTTTCATTGTAGCTCAGAACCCGGTGACAACACAATACTTTGAAGTCCGATTTTTGAATTTTTGATTAGTTTTCTTATAATTAATTAAAATATGAAAATAATAACATCCTAATAACGTTAAAATAGCCATTAAAATATTAGCTATAATTTAATTGTTGTCAAAAAAAATTTACAAGTTCATTTTCTTTTGACATAAAAATAAATACATTTAATTAGACGTGAACGTTAAAAAATTGTAAAAAGTTAAATGATGCATCTCACAAAAATTGACGCCATTATTACTTTAAAAATTTTATGCACATTCTTGATAAGAGCTCTATGATTCATCAGAAAATTTAAAACATGGTATATAAAAAGTTTTTTTTTTTTTTTATCTTACATTTATTTTTGAATATAGATGGCATACAATATTTAATACTTTTTAGTTATACTGTATACATTAGGCGACAGGAAAACAGGATATATGCAAGTGAAGCCATTAAAAAATTATATAAAGTTATATAACCAAAAGTTATATAAAGTTATATAAAAATTATATAACCAACAAAAAATATTTTATGATTGTCTACACAATGATATTGACATAAATTATTATTTTCTAAAAACACAGTTGTTGGTTAATAATTTAATTTACTGCACTTAATGCACAATTTTAAAAGTGTAATTACACAAAAAAAAAAAAATTATTATTTGGAAGAAAGAGAGGTGACAATGCAAAAAATTAACACTGTACAGCAGATTTTATATAGCACTCATGCTAACTGTTTTTCACCTCCAGAAGAACTGAGTTAAATACTTTGGACTCTAAATTTATATTTTGCATTGCATATTTTCATAATTTATACTATATACTTATAAAGTTTTAATTCACTACCATGACATGAGACAGCGTAGCCTACAAGGAGTAGGGAATTTCAGTTTTTGAACAAATTAAGTAATTTATAGTAGTTTATTTCTCTAAGCATGAACAGATTTCCTAAGTGGATACAACTGAATAAATACACGTGAGAAGTTAAGTTGACAAATGTTACAAGGGTGAGATGCAGAAATACATGTTTAAAATTAAAACAAATGTATTGCAAAAAATTGAAAAAAAAAAAAAAACTTACCAAGAAGTATTCACAACTTTTCTTCCCCATCCATAACACCAAGAAGCAAAATTGTACCATGATTTTGCTAATGTTGGACACTGATAAATGCTTAACTGAAGTAACTGGCCAATTAAATAATCTGAATCACTAACAACCTTTTCTTGTTCTAATTCTAGAACAGAGAACATATAATAAACAGGGGTCGATCCAGGTTTTAATTTTTGGGTCCCTTTTTTGTGAAAAACAAAATATTTTTGTGAAATTTTTATTTATTTTTGTGAAATATAAAATATTTTTGTGAAAAAGTAAAATATTGTGTAAAATCTTCCGTTTTTACAATCACTTTATGTTATGTTTAATATCAAGTTAATAGAGTTTAATTGATCCAAATTAAGGCATTAATTAAAAATAATACTGAAAATATGAAAACATTTAATAAAAGGATCATCTTTATAAAACGAAATCTTGTGAAGGGACTCATTTTATAAATTTGAATTTTGTGAAGGGTCCCTTTTTATAAATTTGAATTTTGTGAAGGGACCCTTTTTATGAATTTGAATTTTGTGAAGGGTCCCTTTTTACTATGTGGAATTTTGTGAAGGGGCCGCAAAAGGGACCCAAATTTTGCCCGGATCGACCCCTGATAAATGATTATTTACATGCACAAAGCTGTAGTTCTTGAATAGAATTTAATTTTAAATAAATTAAATTTTATGGCATAGAAGAAAATTGATGTAGGTGAAAAATACTATAAATTAAATAATAATTAATGTTTTATTTATTTATTTTTAGGAGGAGAAATGGGGATGTTTCAGAATGTTTGATACAACAGTGTATGATAAAAAAAAGTTTTATTAAGGAAAACATCAAACATTAAAAAATATTGTATCCATTCATGTATGTATTAATATTCATTACATTTTGAATATCCAGAAAATCTTATACATTTCTTACTTTGACCAGTTGATAATTTTACAAAAAGCTTTAAACAACAAATTTTCTTTTACATTTTCTTATACAAATCGACAATTGGCATGAACAAAAAGGTTAGCATACAACAATATTGCTCCAAGGCTCCTGTAATTAACTCCCTTTCTACAATTATGGATTCCAAAGGTGGTAAGAAAAAAGCAGATGAAAAATGCTAATTAATTGTATCCTTTTTAATATGGCTTCAGATGTATGAATATTTTTAAGTTGGGCAGGATGGGGTAAATTGCTGGGATTTTTTTTTTTTTTTTTTTTTTTTTTATGTATGCTCATACTCTTAACACTTTTACCATTTTAAAAATTGCTACAGCAGGGGAGTTCATTAATGTATCACACTGAGATGGTTAAATAAATTTAAAAAATATTTTGCCCAATAATAATAATAATAAAAAAAGATTAAATTAAAATTATCTCTAATTTACCTCACATGTGGGTAATTTGGAGGTATGGCTATAAGCTCTATTCAGATGTTAAAAATGTGGGGTAAAGTAGTGCTCAAACAATAATTAAAACCTTTACAGAAAGCATACTTTCCTATAATAAAAAGAAAATTAATAAGGCTTAAAAAAATGAGATTATTTCAAAAGATGTGGTTAAAATATATATAGATATATATATTGCCAATTCTGACCATTTTTGCAGCCTCTTCACCAAAAACATAAAGTAAATAATTGATATTGCTATAAGTTACTACCTAGTAGAATTGGTATTTTTTTTTTTTTTTAAGGGTGTGTGTGTTTTTCTTACAGAATTTTTATTAGAAACGTATAAATTTGACAAAAATCTGTTTTTGGACCTGAACAAAAAACTAAGTAAATTTATTACTTTAAAATTAGGAAATGTACTTATAAGAAATGAAAAACTTAAAAACACAATGGTAGGCCATGTTTTAACTCTATATAAGCTTTAAAACTAACATCCCAGCTATTCAAGTTTTTTTTTTTTTTTTTTTTAAATAAAATAATGCCTTTACTTTACTATATTCTGAGGCCTGATATATTATAAGGCCTGATGTGGCTAGAACTGACTTGATAAATGTGCAAATTAAGCTAAGGGATCAAAGGAAATGTTTTAAGCAAGTTGTTTATAAAATTTTGAAATAATTCTAAATAAAAATTGGAAAAAAAAAAAAAAAAAATCACCAATTTCTCCACATGCGATAACTTGGGGGTAAAATTTTCAGTAATACACTCACTTTGAAAATTAATTATTCTACTTGGAACTTAAAGATAATGGTGCATAAAAACAAAACTTTTAACATAAAAATCTTATTTTTCAACAAGCACAACTTACTTTAATATGACATTCTTTTGAAAAATATTCATACTGAAAATTTTTACTCCCACCCAGAGGAAGCAATGCCTTATTATACTTAAAAGAAGTTTTCCTTAGTTGACTATAACTATACTGTGACGTAAAAGCTCAGACAATGATGTCATTTACAGAGGCTTTGTGGATGTTTTAGATGATTTTGCTTTAAAATTACAAAAACTATCAACTTGCATAACTTACAAAACTATCAACGTGCAACAATATTTTTGAAAGTATAAAATTATCATCTGCTATTTGAATGTTCTGTTTTCATGCAAAAAGGTGTTATCAAAGAAGCAACAGATGGAAGACCATGTTTATGCTCTTTCTGAAGAAAATTATTCGTATCTAAAAATTAAAAGAGCTATGAAACCATGGTTTTTCAATATCTAAATTTGGATTCATAAAGAAAAATTGTCCCAAATATCCCAGGAAAAAAATGAATGTTTTGAATGCTACAAAGTTAAGATCTTTAACTCGTTGAGTGCCATGTCAGCCATCAGTGGATGACACTGAACTTTCCGTTTAGGCTGCGTCAACCACTAGTGGCTGCCAGTGTAAAATTATATAAACTAAAAAATTTATATTGTTTTAAGTAATTATCATATTTTCCAGCGTATAACGCGCTGGTCACATTAATGACTTACACAACAGAAAATTTAATTTTCATATTAAGCTATATTTGTCAGAAACAAAAGCTTGTTAAAAAAGCTTCTGCACGTCATCTTGTTACAGCTTCTGCTGCAAATTTAAATTTCCGGTGTATAACTGATTTTTATACGCTGGAAAATATAGTACTGAAAATTTATTTAAAATTTACTTAATTTATATTTATTGGTGGATATTATTAAAGCATTTTAATGGACTTTATTGAAACACTGTAAACATAACGTACTTCTAAGCAACTAGCGTGGCCTGACAGGGATTTCCTCAAGAATTCTCATGGTACTCAACATGTTAATGTTAAAAAAAGAAAGTCTGCCAAGTCAAAGGACCGTTACAAAATTATTAAAATGCTAAGTGAATTAATTATAATTTTTTATATACTGTAAACAAAGTTATTAAATGCTGCTTTGAATCTTAAAAAGGCAAAAAATACAATGTGCCTTGCCTTTCTCCATGATAAACCATTGAATTCAGAACAGACTGTAAAATTTTTTGAGAAACATTTAATTTAGACAAAAATGGAAAAATTCTGTCACAATAGATGAATCTTGGGTATTATCTAAATGGTTGCAATAAAAAAATTCTGGAGTGAAACAACCACATGACTTCCATTACCTACTATTATGTGTACTATATGCACTTTTTGGAGATAATGTGATCAGAAGACATAAAATTGACCTAACAAAGTAGACACCCAAAAATTTTCTGGCAAGATTGGATGGATTGGAATTTGGAATAAGGTTGATTGACTGCTGTAGGTCCTAGGTCTGACGAGGAGTGCCCTCCGTAGGGGGTCTTTCTAAGGGGTCCTAGCCTGTATTTATGCAAGTTTTGGAGAAAACCACAGAAACTCCCAATGGCTAGGCCAACAAGCGTGACCTGGGATTGAATCCGGCACCTCACGTCAACCAGCTTTGAGCGCAGAACCGCTCGGCTGCTGGTGGGCAATTTTCTGGTAAGAGAAAGCTGGTACGCATGTTAAGAAATATAAAACAGAGTTTACACAGAGAGAATAAGAAAAAACATTGGTAAAGCCACTTTTTGAAACACCAATTTCCGGGATCTAACAACCTACCTAATCAGGATGACTAGCAATTTCCCTGAAATAAACACGTAATATATGAGAAAGGATATCTAAAAATTTTTAAGAAAATCATTAGCCGTTTTTGAGATACCGACTTTTATCAAAACTTGGCATAATAGTCAATTGTTGACTGGAAAAAAACAATTACATGCAAAAGGATATCTAAAAGAAGTTTAATATGGCGAGTTTGAAAAGAAAAAAAAAAGGACACAGTCGTTTTTAAAGGAACACACTTGCAAAACCTGCAATTGAGGTATTTATACAGGATGCCTATCAATTTTCCTGAATTAACCAACAATTTATACGAAAGGACATCTGGGAGTGTTTATATGTAGCAATTTTGATGAACAAACGTGATTACAAGAATATGACATTATGTCTGAATTAAGGATCAAGGAACTTTATTATTAAGAAAACCTAAGTATTAAAAAATAAGTAATATGCTTGTCACGTTAAACAAAAAAAAAAAAAAAAAAAAAAAAAAATTTTTTTTGCAAATGTCAGATTGTTATTATTATTATTATTATTATAGTAATTTCTTTTACAAATAAGTTAATATACTTCTTTTGCTTTTTTCTCTAGTGCATCATTTAAGTTATCAATACAGTTTATTGGTAAGTTATTTAGTGATTAAAGGTGGGTGGGGGACTGGGGATAGCTTTTGCAGACGTGATATTTCTGTTTTTGGCAGGGGCCGATAACCGGAAAATTCTGATAACTGAAATCAGGTCAGTCCCGTGATTGCCGGATAATGGATTCTGTACTGTATTTAAAGAGGAATGTGTAATTATATTTTTTAATCAATCTGCTTACTTCAAAACTTCTCCTTTCTCAGGGGGGAAAAAAATTCTCATTTTGTTCTCTTAATACTGATAATTTCAAGGATTTTTTTTTTTTTTAAATTCTAGTTTAAAATAATAATAATAGTCATAACAATTAGCTATTATACTACATTTTTCTTTTTTTTTGAACATTTTTTTTTTTCCTGGTTCCAGAGCACATTGAGCTAAATATTTTCAGTTGTTTCTTAACAGCAACCACCTCCTACATAATATTAGTTTTAAGACAATCTCAAAAACAGCTGGTTAAAAATTGATTAAAAAAAAGAAAAAAAAAAAAAAAAAAAAAAAAACTGTTTTTCATCTACTATAAGATAAAATTTTAATTTATAATATCTTTAATATATATTTGGGGAAACAGGATTTTGAAAGACTAGCTGTAGATTATCATTGGTCAATCTGAAACCTGTAGATGGCACTGTACGAGTACGCCGTTATTAATTTTTGTTTCTTCTTCTCTGTTTAGTTCGTTTTGTACCGTTGTAGTTTGCGTGTGAATAAATGTTTGTGGCAGTATTAGGATTCCTTATTTCGGGATCATGTCAATTCATCATCATCTATGTTCAATAACGGATTAATGGAGTGGCCGGCAGTCCCCACGACTCTCTGGACCGATGAAGGTAAGCCATTTACCTTATTTCAAGTTAAAATACTGAAATGCTTATTTATGCAAATTGCTATTTTAAATAACGTCGCCAAAGTAGCGACACTAGTAGCATCACAGTTTTCTGACAGATAAATGGTAAGAAGTGGATCTCCGAACTATGCAAGTTTTATTAAAAGGCATTTAAAAATATGTCATATTTCCTTTATTAAAAAAAATTTTACAATATATAAAACTATCAAACAAAGCTTTTTGCCATGAATACATGCTATTTTCAAGTTAAGATGATTTTAGCACTAAAATATGACGTGTTTGAAAGTGTTTTTAAATGCCTTCAGTGCCTTTTAAAATTACAAAGTACAAGTGTTTTTAAAAAATCTTAGTTTATGAGAAAATGTTTACTATACATGTTTTAGTTTCTTCGATGCAAAAAAAAAAAAAAAAAAAAAAAAAAAAAAAAATGAAAGCCCAATCATGTTTTAAAACCTGTTTATTTTATTTTGTTTCTGTTAAACTTTTACGGCAATGTCAAGTTTTTTGTTATCATTTAATAACTTGTAATATAATATTCCTAAATCATTTATTAAATATTATTTAAATTGTATAGTATACACAGCACATTACACTGAAGCCATCTTATGCAAATTGATTAACTGTTTTTCGAAATTTGTATGAATTTGTCCATTGTCTAAACTTTTGTGTTACAGTGTGCTACAAATAATTCATTTTAATTTCACAATGATTTGTTAAAAGGATTTCTCCTTGTAAACAATTATATGAAATTTTACCCTTTACTGCTATATTGAAAATTTTGAATATAGCAGAATATTTGGCAGTACTTATTTTTTTATAGCAGTATTTATTTGGCATTGGTTCCGAATGCCACCTGTTGGACAATTTGCATCAAAAGTTGATAGGCACCAATTTAAAAGCAATGTATTATTTATAAATTCAACATAAATTTATGAGAATTTCTGTGCATTAATTCTTGATATAGAGCTGCCATAAAATTTGTTGCACAAACATTTTCTATGAATGGTCAAATCAAGTTAACGACCACTCAAAATGTATATATCCACTGAGAACCAGAAGTTTACAATTCTTACAAAATGAATAATTTCTTTTATTGGATATAGAAAAACTTAAGAAAGCCATCTAATTTTTTTTTTTTAAATTCTATATTAAGAGTTTAAATATTTGGAAAAAAAACTTATAAAAATAAAATTAAAAACTTACCATTATCAAAATTCTTGTTTAATCCTGACATTTCCTTTGTTTGTTTCAGATCATTAACAAAATTATATAACATCATATTCCAATTTTTTTCTTTAGATGAATTATCTAAAGACAGGTTGGCTAGTTTTGTATCTTGCTGAACATATTTCACAAGATTCAGCATAGATCTTAAAAACAAAAATCATACATTAAAATTGAATAAAAAATAGATAGAAAAAATGAATTAATTTTAGAAACTATTAACGGTAAGCTATCAAATCACTATTATTAAATTAAAATAGAACAACTGTTTGACAACAACATATATGTATGTCTACAGTACAAAATCAAGTATAAAAATGTATTACCTAGAATTTAGCTCAGACAACTGCTCAACAGTGTAACTCTGGAGCTGGTTAGGACTATCCTTCAGATGTCTTGATATTACACAAACAGAATGAAGTAGAATATCAGAAGAATTTTCATTTTCTCCTAGGCTTAAAAGCAAAAAATAAAATAATAATAATAATAAATAAATAAAAATAAAATGCATAAACTAAATAGAAGAATTAAACATCATTCAAAAATTCTATAAATCTTCAAAAATGCATCATATATATTTAGGTAAAAAATTTTTAAATAATTTTTCTTATTTAACCTTCCAATCATTACAAAAATTGTGCAGGATTAAAATTACCTGTCTGTAATTTATACAATAACTGGAAAAAAAAACAAAAAAACAGGTGCAATCAAAATCTATAAAAGAATGACTCAATTTTGAAAGGACAATATTCCTGTGACGTCACAGTGGGTAAAATCGCCGAACACGTGGCCGATATTTTGTAAACAAATTAGATTCAAGATGCCATTTTATTGTTACGCATAACCTTTTCCTAAATATTTCTCCAGTGAAACTTAATAATCAGATATCTGTTCAAACAAGAACAAAAGAGAAATGTAAACAACTGAATCGAATGATAAAGTTAAGACTATTCCATATCGTAAAATTGCAGAACATTTTATGTATACACACACATATATATAATGAATAAAAGATTAATAAGAACATTTTATACACACACACACACATATATATATATAGACAACACAGCTTAAATAATTAGAATTTCAATCACTTTAATAAAGGAATTTATTAAATGAAACATCCATTTAAATTTGTTAACATCGCCGCAGTTCACATGCCAACTTTTAATAATACATATGTTGATTAATATTAAAGTATATTACTAAAACTGGATTAAAAACAAAACAAAGGTATCACTATATCACTTTTACTTCAATTTCATATAATCTGTAACTCTTATAAATAATATTGCAAGATAAAAATTTGTAAGCCACAATGCTTTGCTATGGTAGAGTTGAGAATTGTTTTCCGAAAACAGCTGATTTGTTATAGTCTCGAACCCAAAGGAGGAATATGGTCCATTCTACTGCTTTTTAATGGAAACATATCAAAATAATGGAATAAAGTGCAAGAGACTCAAAGTACTAAATTTTCTCCAATGGTAGTAATAAGTATTTAATTTATCCATTTCTAGCAACACCCATAACATCAAGACGACAGTTAAATTTGTTCCATGCTTTCTGCAAAGTGATGGAATTGATACAAGCCACTGTTTCTGTTTTAGGTGTTCAATGCTTGTAGATAACTGAGAAAAAGTTCTTGCAATACCACTAATAGGTTACCTACAAACATCAGAGAGCTAAAATACAGGATATAACAATGTGCATGATGTGGCAGAGGCTGAATGTGAATACAAACCTCGCCTATATGGAGCAGCCACTGTTGGGATCTTTAAATGATACAAAATGTATTTACACAAGTTTCAGAAAAAAAACAAAGAAAACTCTGACCAGCAAGTGTGAACTGGGTTCAAAACTAGAATTACTAATCTACCAGCTCCCTAAAGCAGAATATATTGGCTGCTGGTGAGGCCAGAAAATAAAATAGCAACAAGAAAGAAAATCAGAGATGGTCGTAAATCAGAAATTATAAAGCAATTTACAAAAGAGAAAGTAAAAAAGTATTACACAAACTTAATACAAAAGGGATACTGGGAAATAAATATCAGCTTACCAACGAAGAAGTTTTGCTCCTTCTCGTTGAGTACGCAACAGCTTCTCATTAACACTCCAATTAAAAGTATTTTTTAAAATATTTTTCAAGTTATCAGTCATTGCTTTTGCATTGTCAAAATTTACATTTAAATTACTTATTTCACTATTTTGACCAGTTTTACATAAATAATTCAATGATTTTGATATAAGTTTATAGCACATTTTGAAATTCTGTTGCTTTCTTGAAAGTCTTGTTGCAGTCATTAAAAGATCAAAATAACCATCTAAAACAGAAAGACAAATTAAGTAAATAAATATATAACAAACAAATAAAATTAAATATATTACAACAATATTTTTCCAAAAAAATATCTGAATCAGAAATCATTCATGCACAATATTTTCTTCTCAAAAATATATTGTAGGAAAACAATATTTTTCTGTTCAAATTGTTGAAATCAGAAGAATTCTTACAGTAACTAGTATCACCTCATGGCCAAATTTTGGCCAATTTTCTGTTAAAGCTGATTAAAATCAGATTTCCCTTTATAACATGAAGTAGATTTTGTCGAATGCCTTGAAATGACCTCTGATTCAAAATGTTCAATATTGCAATATTTGCACTGTAAATCCATTGATACAATACTAAAACTGTCAAATTCTTTGGAATTATTCTTAATGCTTATTTGAATGCATTCTTTAAAATAAATTTATGGCAAAATAAATTCTCCACAACTTATTTTGATATGTACTTGAATTTTCTTATAGTACAAACAGCATAGAATTCAATTCTTTATTTGTCAAAATAAAATTTTTTATCTTACGAAGCATTTTAATCCCAACTGTGCTGTAATTCATCAAATTTACATTACATTTTGAAATGCATCAATAATTGAGAAAGAGAGAGAGAGAGAGAAAAAAAAGCAATTTTAATTTAATGAAACTTATTAATCACTAAATCAGTACTTTTAACTTTAAACTAATTCCTGAAATTGCAGTGCTACGCCTTTGCGATATCTTTTTTGTTTTAAAAAGATTTTCAAAGATCCCATGAAATATTGTTACAAATAAAGAAAAAATACAAAAAACTCACATAAGTAAAAAATCAGCAACTTACTCTGAAATTTTGAGGAACTGGAACTCATGTTGAGCCATACATTTTCCCAAGTTAATAAGAATCCTAAAGTAGAACTGTAACAATCTGTAGGGTCAATTTTAATATTTTCTCGTAAATGAACTAAAGGAGCCTAAAAAGAATAAATTAATTTTTACTATATTATGAGTACACCCAAGCAAATTATTCATAATTACACTACACATTTTATATATACACAAATTAGCGTCCTTTGCATGTTGGGTAATCTTCTTAGCGACAAGGATCAAATTTCCCCCATCGAAACTGCAGGCATATATAAGATCCCACTTAAAAACCATGAAAATGAAGAATACCACTATATAGCAGTTACTAAAAGGAAAATCAAAACCAGAATTAAAGAACACCAAAATGACGTCAAATTTAATCGAAATACCACTGCTTTAGCTAGATGCTATCAAGAAAATATCGATATAGACTTCAGAGTAACAAAAATCGCAAACTACAAAACCAAAACTACGCATTTTTTAGAGACAGCATCGAAATTGCGCACAACAAAAACGTCATTAACGACCATGAATTGGCAGAGATTGACAAAGTGTGGCGTCATCTGTTCGTGAATAAAAGTGAAGATCAATACATCAACAGCCGAACATCCACAACAAGCAGTAGGCACAGTTGATGCAGGGGAACCCCTTGCGAAAAAGCTTTCTGCCATGGAAAACGAAGAAAAATAAAGGTATTGGATTTATATTGAATACGAGTACAACCAAGTTTTATAAAAATTCCTGTATGGCAGCATCCAATATGTAATTGACCATGAGAGAAATATAAAAGCATGGAATCTAGATAATTTTTAAGTTCAAAAACAACATTTTCCTTCTGTTTGTTTCTGCGCAATAGGACAATTCTGTCAAATAGGAGGGGAGGGCATTATCTTTGGCGAAGTGGAGACTGGCGACATTTACTTGCTGTTTGACTCCATATTTTGTTTTTCTAAAAATTGAACGCTAACTATATTTTATATGGTGAGTGCTTTTTTTTGTTCTGTTTCAATTTGAATTTATTGTTAAATATTAATGTAAAAAAATAGTAGGAAATAAATGTTAATTGTATTTTATATTTAAGGTACTATACTTTTTTTCAATACTTGAGCGTATCTTTATTTTATCAGCTTATTGTCATTTAACAAGATTCTAAATATAACTTATCCCATTCACTACAACTCCTACAAATAATCATTTTTCAAGATTGCTTTTTGCTAACAGTTGTAAATGAACTATTTTCTTCCACCTTTATCCAGACTTAGAACTGGTAGCAAGTTTCCAAAAATTAACACTGAAAATGATGTCACTGCTAAATCAATGTATTGAAATATGCATAGTTTCCCTGTGCACATTTCAAACGAATAAAATGATGGAAAAGAATAGTTTAACTGAATAGTTCACATTACAACTGCAACAATGTATTGAGATAAAGAAAACAAAATTTTATCCATGGTTTGCATGGTTTTGGAAGATTTGTTCATTGATTCTCAATAAATAAAATAATTTTTATTTTTGGAACAAAATCTTTTCGTTACTATGTGGAATCTGAATATATCAGGAAAAAAAAAATAATAATAAATTAATTATGTAGAATTCAACTACTTCATGAGAAATTAATAACATAAATTAAATAAACATATAGCTGTAATATTTAAATGAAAGGATTAAAATATCATTTATAATTTCTCAGAGATGTTTGGACTTCAAAACACATAAATATCGTGATCTGTAAAAGATGAAGCCCTTTGTCTTAAATATCATGCAAACCAATGTTCAGTAATTTGAACTGACAAAGAGAAATAAATTTCGAAATATATGTGTAAAATTAGAGCACTAGGCAGGCACAGACAGACTACTGATACATAACATATGAGAGATTAATTTTACTTATTTCTCTATAACATATTTTTATAAATAATCCCCCCCCCCCCCCCCAAAAAAAAAAAAAATCAATAAGTCTACCATTTATCGCAAACCAACCAACACTAATGTAATCATCAACAACAAAAGTAAAAACCCCTTTCAGTATGAAATTACCTCTGTACGTTCATATATAAATCACGCTACATTATTATGTTCTAACAATAGTTTTAATATTCTAATTTCTTTATTTTTCTTTTTTATATTTCAAATACACATACATATACAATGCTGTATATAGCTGTATGGTAGAGGGAGTGGGGACTTTTATATTTCTTTACATGATTAGAAATTTATTACGATTTCAATCATTACCTTTCTTTTTCCTAAAAAATAGAATTGAAATCCTTTAAAAATTATAGGACTTTTGAAATTCAAAGTGCAGATCCGGGCCACACTCAGGAACTAAACCCTATTTATTTTAAAAAGGGAAAAACTTTGTTGTCAGAGTTAATTATTGTCTAATGTATTTTTTAAACTTTAAAAAACATTTTAAAAATACCTCACAGTCCTTTAAAAGAGCAGCATTACTATATATTTCGACGTGCTATTTGCAGTCGTCATCAGGTTGGGAAACTGCTGCTTCACTGACCATCTTTGTCACTGACTTCTTCCTCTTTCTCTTCAGTGCTGACGTCATCTTTCTGTTGTTTCTTATTAATTAGCTGTTGTCATTCCTTTGGTATTGTGCTCTCTTTCGTTAACAGCAGAGTTAGACATCAGAATTTGAAGTGCTTCACGTTTTAAGGCATAATTGTGGGAGTTATAATGTACGATTTTGGTGGTGGTTATGGTATTAGGTTGGTTGAATGGCTTTTTTTGGTGCAAAGTCCAAAGTAGGGTTATGGTATTAGGATTTATTAGGTTATTGATATGAGTACGGGATAAATCTAACAATAGCATAAACTTCTTAGACATCAAAATCATTAAAAATAATAACACTCTCAACACTACCATTTATCGCAAACCAACCAACACTAATGTAATCATCAACAACAAAAGTAAAACCCCCTTTCAGTATAAAATTACCTCTCTACGTTCATATATAAATCGAGCTATGTTAGTATGTTCTAACAAAAACCTCTTAAACCTTGAAATTCCGTGGTCTTTTGGAGTTGTGCTATGATTAATAGTGTCACTTGATATAGCTGTGTTTGCAGTCTCGGTGACGCTACCAACGAATGTTATGTGAGAAATGCCTAGCTGGTAATCAGACAGGGTAGCTCAATGGTTTGAACATCCACACGTAAAGCAGAAGGCCTGGGTTCAATTCCCGGCTCTGGTATTTTTCACATAGTTGGTATAAAAAATCAGCCTTCCACTCCAGTATTATTTGAAATGATCTTTCAGGGTTGATGAATAAATATTCAAATTAAACTTGAAATTAAATTTATAAAAAACATCGCTCAATGTGCCGATTTTAGTGCTTCATTTGTTCAAAAACTCTATAAAAAGCGCATAAAATCCCTAAATATAATTAACAATGCCCAAAAAGTAAAATCTAAATATACTCCCTCCATTCCATTCTGCAACGGTATAGCAAATAAAATAAAACATGAAGGCATAAACATTCCCATAAAACCAAATAGAAATATTTCAATGTATACGCAATGAAAAAGACTTAATAGATCCCAAAGAAACCTCATGCATCTATAAAATTGACTTTAATTTTGAAAATAATAATACTAAAGCTTGCTATACAGATATGACAAAAAGAAAAACAAGTAATAAGAGAAAAAAAAAAAAAAAGTCATATCCAACTTACAAACACTATCAAAAATTTTATTAAAAAATAATTTTGAATTAGAAAATAAAAGGTGTGCGTGAAAAATGAAATAAAAATAATTATAAAGATAAAAAAAAAAAACTCTTTACATACCATGTTTTAAATTTTCTGATGAATCATAGAGCTCTTATCAATGTGCATAAAATTTAAGTGATAATGATGTCAATTTTTGTGAGATGCATAATTTAATTTTTTATAATTTCTTAATCTTCACATTTAATTAAATGTATATATTTTTATGTCGAAAGAAAATGAACTTATAAATTTTTTTTGGCAACAATATTAAATTATAGCTAATATTTTAATGGCTATAATAACGCTATCAGGATGTTATTATTTTCATATTTTAATTAATTATAAGAAAACTAATAAAAATTCGAAAATTGGACCTCGAAGTATTGCGTTGTCACCAAGTTCTGAGCAATTTCTGCCAATGAATATTATGTGAGAAATGCAGAGCTGGTTATCGGCCAGGGTAGCTCAGTGGTAGAGCATCCGTGTGTTTAGCGGAGGGCCCGGGTTCGATTCCCGGCTCTGGTATTTTTCACATAGTTGGTAATAAATAAAAATATCAAACTGTACACTCCAATTTGATTTAAATAACTATTCACGGTTGATAAATTCATGAATAAAAAAAAATTTCTAAATTGAAATTTCGTGGTCTATGGAGTTGTGCTACGATTATTATTGTCTCACCTGATATATCTGCGTTTGCAGACTCGGTGACTTTGCCAACGTATATTATATGAGAAATGCCTAGCTGATTATCGGCCAGGGTAGCTCAGTGGTAGAGCATCCGTGCGTTTAGCGGAGGGCCCGGGTTCGATTCCCGGCTCTGGTATTTTTCACATAGTTGGTAATAAATAAAAATATCAACCTGTACACTCCGATTTGATTTAAATGAACTTTGAGTTATTTTTAAATGTTTTTTAAGTTTAATTCGTCCTTTTATATACAGTTTAATTGGTATTTTTAAAATTTTATTTGAAACTTTTTCGAACACTATTGTGATGAATAATGAAGAACAAATAATGAAGAACTGAATAATGAAGAACACATACTCATCAGATTTCATATATACACCTAATTTTTTAATTATTTATTTCTGTTGAATAAAAAATTAACAGTGAAGTAAAGAAAATTTAAATTAAGAAGAGTAATTTTCAAAAAATTAGTTGTTTGAATTTTATTATATTCAAGTGCAACACTGAAATCAGAAATAAATTTAATACTAGAATTTATTATTACAATTAAATGCATGTTTATGAATACATTTTTTTCTTCATATTTTGGTTAAAATCTACTTTATTTTTATTTAATTTTCCAAAGAGAGGGCGAGAGGTTCATGTAACACACAATCTCATTTTCCCTTTAGCTCTCCTTTGACATTTTGCAAGGCATTTCATTTTCAGCTGTTCCTGAATTCCTTGTTGAATTAATCTAACCTGTGGATGTTGAACAGTTTCCTGCTGTTGCTCCTTCTATAAATTTCTTACAGCAGTTGTTCTGCAGCAAAAGCCTAAGATAAGACTTTTTTTTTTTTTTTGGAGACATTACAATTTTTATTTATATGTAGATACTAACATAGGTTTTAGTTATTATGGTTGTTGAGTTATAGTAGTATCAAAAATACTTAAACATTTGCAATTGAGAAAGAAATTTTATACAACAATGAAAGTAAAATGCACTAAATGTACTCTCAATAAAATCCAAATTATAACAATTTGAACTCAACGTGAGCATTTAAACAAATTACAGCTAAACAATTCAAATAATAATAATAATAATAAAAATGAATAAGTAAATGTATACTTTCATAATCTTTATTTTAAATGAAAAAATTCAACAGACTTTTGTAATTTGTTAATATGAACATTTCTCTTAAGGAAACAATATAAAATTTTCAGTCATCTGGAAATGTTTGGAGCTATTATTAAAACTAGCCTGGCCTTCCCCCATCTACCTAGGCATTCCCTATTAAATATCAAATAAAGAAGTAAACTCTGTTGTCTTTCACAACAGTTTTCAAAGTGACGGCAGTAAGAGATTCTAAAGTAAACACAATAAATTAAGGCTTCAAGAAATATATGTGTATTGTATGTCTGCCCCCCTTTCCTCTCTTGAAAAAAAAATTAAATACTTACTGCATAATTCATGTAAAAGTCTTTTCCTTTTTGGCGACACATTTCCGGAATTCCAGAAAGAAATTTTACATCAACATATTTGCCAATTCTGTATCTTGTTTTACCAGAATATTCATGTACTTTAAATTTGAAGTATAACTTCTCACATAAAATTTTGACGAAAATTGAGACTGATAAGACAATCTAAAATCTCTACATATAATAAAAGATGATGTGTGTGTGTGTCTGACACTTTGTAGGCAAATGGCTCATCACAGAGCTACTGAATTTTGCATGGAGGTCTCTACTGACCTCTTCTGATGCACTTAGAAGCCTGATTTTTAAAATTTTAATTAGGTTTTTTAAAAATTAATTAAAGTCCAAAAAATTTCTGAAATGATCATCTCTGAACAGAGAAATGTAACTCAATATATTCTAAACTGTAAGGATGATGAGAGAGTTACAAAGTTAAACTTATACTCTGTTCGCTGAGAACCGATAGTGAAAGTAAATAAAGCAACGTGATTCTTGCCGATACTGTTGAATGACTGGTGTTCAACTGAAGACAAATGGTGCGATGTCTCTCTGACAAGCGAACAACTTCTTTTTTCGTTTGTTTATTTCGTAGCAGTGTTTTTTTTTTTTTTTCTAGGTGTTTAATGAAAATTATGGAAAATGAAAACATGGAATAAAGTCCTTGGAAAGAAATATAAATGCAATTAACCCAAAGAATAGTTCTTATCCAGCTGCCACAAACTATACTTGCTTACAAGGCAGGGAAAGCTAACCTTCGGTCAATATAAACAGAATCGCCTATTCAGCAAGAAAAAGTAAATGTGGCAAACTCTGGTGATAAAACAGCAACCCTTTATGTTTACTTTTGCTAAAGTTCTCTGTGAACAGAGTATAGAAGTGTGATGATCACTTTTTAGGCAAATGGCTGATCGCAGAGCTACAAAATATTGCATGTAGGTCTGTTCTGATCTCTTCTAATGCACTGCAAAACCCAATTGTCAAATTTTTTATTAGGCTTTTTTTTAATTAAATTTTTTTCAGCTAGAAAAATTATCTGGTGCTGGCATTTGTTCTCATAGAGTGAATATAATCTGAGAAATGTTTATCCAAAACACATAATTCTTCAATATTAGCTGCCTACCTATTGTTTCATTAGCACCTAAATTGAAATGTTTGGTAAACTCACAAATGCAACAATACGAATACAATAGGGAACCTGAAACTTATACAAAATGGGTGGGAATGACACTGCCGAAAGCAGTGGAGTTTTAAGCAATTTCAATTAAACTTTTTTTTAGTTTTTATTTATAAAATTATTTATAATACATCTAATAAGAGGAATGTGTCATCTCAAAAGAAAATAATAATAATAATAATAATAATAATAATAATAATAATAATGTGTTTTAATATGTACAATAATGTTTTTATTTTGCAATTCACTTAAAAAAAAAGTAGTTATGTGTTTTAATAATGTAATACATTAATATAACATGTGTATTAATGTGTTTTAATATATAAAATAATGCTTTTATTTTGCAAAAAAAAAGATTGAATATTTTTGTAAATTGAAATTCTTTACTCACACAACAGACCATAACATACTAAGTGCAAATAATCTTCTAAATTCTTAAAACACATTTAATTTCAAAATTTCCAAAACATCTATTTTTTTAAATACCTTTTTAGATGTTTGAAATAAGGATGTTGACATAAATAAACCAGCTAGCTTTGAATCAACTTGTGGAGGCCAGTTTAATGTTGAAAGCTTCATGAGTTTCAAAATCCTATCCCTTGCATCATGAATGTGTTCAGATAAATCTTGCCTTTTGAAAAGAAAAAAGAAAATAAATATGATCATCTGCTCCATTTTAAGTTTCTTATTTGAAATTACACAGATTGGCATAAAATTTTTAAAATACAATAACAGGGAAAAGGAAATACAAAACTTTTTAAATAACAAATTAAATTAAAAATACAGATCAATGGTATTTAACTAGGTCTTAATTTATTATTAAAAAAGAAAAAGAATGAAACACATAATAAAAATACATACAAGTTTTCAATAGACCTGTTTTTACTATCATAATCAATCGCAACAGACATAAGCAACCTTTGAGCTTTGCTGAACTGTTCAACCACATTCCAAGAAGAAATGTCCAAAGTTTCTGAATTTCTGGTTAAATCACACTTAAAAGAATTGATATCTTTTTTACTAAACAAACTGGAAGATTCTTCAAAAGATGATAAGCATCTACAGAGAAAAATTCAGAATATAAAAAAATTACTATAAAATTCATAGATGATATAAAATCACATTCAATTAAATAAACAGTCTAAAATTTATAAATAATGAATATAATTGCACTTTTGATAGAAAACTCAAAAGTTATCAATTAAAAAATCAATATTAAATCCTAGTATAATTACTAAAATAATTCTATATAATTTTTAAATGATTAATTACAGATATTCTTAAAATAAAAATTGAGAAATTAAACCTTGCTTGTGTAAGATCCATTTGAAATACCTTTTGCAAGTCTAAATAATACAACTTGAAAAATGTAATAATTTTACAAAAGATACATCACAGCAAATATAGAAGTATATATACATAACTCACACAAAATATTCTTTTTTAGGTTTTGGCAACCTAATTTTGATCATCAGTTAAAGAATAATTTGCTTGTAAAAGGTTTTGTTGAATAAATAAATGTGGTGCAAAAAGATTAAATTATTTTGGTGAAGGATCAGATAAATTTCCTGTAAAGTAAGACATATGTACAGTGCATCTAAATATTTCTCTTTAATAATTGTTACAATTAAATTATGCTTTCAGACAAAATGTTCAAGCAATAAAATTGCTATAGCTCTAACTATGTCTATTATTAATTAAATAAGATTCTTATAAAAGTATATATATACTACCTTTCCCATAAATAATAGAACACTTTCGATTTCAAACACCTTGGGATATATATAAGAAAATTCTTGATGAATTACCCTGACACTTAGGATATGTAAAGAACATATTATGTCTTATATTTCAGCAAAAGTTTTGTCCCAAAGACAAATAAAAAAAGGTGCAGTAACAAATTAAATAACCAATTGTTTGGGATCACCCTGAAAAAGTAAATGCTTGAAAATGCATTCTGGGTGTAGCATGTCATTATGAAGATTTTCTTTTAATTTTCTGTATTCATTTTATCAGAATAGTAAATATATTCATGGAAATAAAAGTTTCTTTAAAAAGTTTATACATTCATATATATATATATATATATATATATATATATAAAAGCAGGCTGTTAATTGGCAGGCTGTTATTTTGCAGGCTGTTAATTGGTGAATCTGGTTTCTTTGCATTGGTATATTTCGTCCACTGGTGATTTTTTTTTTTTTTTGTCTTATTGGTCATTGGTGTTTCAGTGATCTTGTATCTGTTGCTTGGCTTCTACTATGCTTAATAGATCATCTTTATTATATATATATATATATATATATTTAATACTAACCTGCAGAGGATTAAATCTAATGCCAGAGACACAAAGGAATTAAAAAAAAAACAAAAGCTATTCTTTCTTATTTTAATTTTTACTTTCTGCAACAGTACATTTCATTATTTTAAAAGTAAATTATTGAACAAATTTTATATGGTCCATCACAATAAAAATTAGGATTGAGCCAAGTATTCAAAACAGGGTTACGTTTCTTCCAGGATAGTGGAAGAAAGTGGAAAAAACTGGAAGAAATGGAATAAACCAACAAGATAAAACAGATGCTCAAAATTGAAACGCATTAACTGTATATTAACTCAAAGCACAACAGTGTCATATCAAAACTATAATCCAATTAATATTAAAAATATTACTTTTAGAAAAATAACTTTAAATATATACAGGTGATGTGTTCTTACTACTTTATGGATAGGGTGCTTTTTTTTTTTAACAATTTCTACCATTTCTATAACAGGAGTGAACTATCGAACATGCAAAACCCCCGAAAACTATTATTTGCATGCATAAAGGGAGACTTATTTATGGTGTATCACATAGGTACTTGTAATAAGTGATATTTGGAGAGTTTTCAATACATTTTAAGCTAAATTAGACATTCAAAATGAGAAATTTCTATGAAACACAATAATTTAACATGAAATTTAGACACAGCCAAATTTTTCAAAAACCTTTAATTCAGGGATAGCCCCTGAAAATTTTCACAACTGCTATAAAAAAGAAAAAAAGAAATCCCTACAAGTTTTTTAAGTATAAAAATGCATAATTTTATATGTGAAGATTACTGTGCAACATATTAAATAATAATAATAATAATAAAAGTAATTAATTAAACATTAGCTATTTTTTATATGTACTAGCATTCATATTTCAATGCTAATTTTTAAAGCCTGATATTTTTAGAACATTTTGCATATATACTATCTCATATTGTTATATGTTCATGTAGTACAAGTGATAATAGTTATGGAATTTAGACAAAATATTTACTCAGAAAAAAAAAAAAAAAAACTGTATGGTCTCTAAGCTGGTAACCAATGAACTGTATCAATACATCAGAATACTTTTAAACTAACCTGCAAGTTTTCCATGATATATATATATATATATATATCTGTATATATATATAAATTACGTGTCACGATGTTTGTCCGGGGTAAACTCCTAAACTAAGGAACCGATTTTAATGAAATTTTGCACACTGTGTGCAGTTTGGTCCAACTTGAGAGATAGGATAGTTTTTATCTCAATTTATTGTCACAATATTGTTTTATTGCAATTATTTGTTAATTATAGACCTTTATTAAAGTTGCTCCAAAATATCTGTGAGTTCCATTAATTTAATTGTTGCCAAAAAAAAAAAAAAAAAAAAAAAATACGAGTTCATTTTCTTTCGACATAAAAATAAATACATTTAATCAAACGTGAACGTTAAAAAATTATAAAAAGTTAAATTATGCATCTCACGAAAATTGACGTCATAATCAATTTAAAGATTTTATACACATTGATAAAGTGCTAATGTAGTTCTATCATAGATATAGTAATATATATAGATCTCTCATCCCCATGTTATCGTACAAAGATTTTTGATGCCAAAAAAAAAAAAAAAAAAAAAAAGAAAGAAAGAAATATGAATTTGAAACTGTATCTGGAGTCTTCCATTCCCCTTTAGCAAATAAATTATTCATAAATTTTATTTGCTAAAATATTAGTATGTATTCCCGTGTGTATTCACTCGGGGAAAGACAGCCATATTTTGGTAAAAACGTCGTCTTTTCCCAAATGAAAAGGAATAACTTTTTTCTCCCCAATGATCATTCTATTCTATATATGCTATACTGTATATCTATGAGTTCTATACGCAAGCGAAGTGTGACTCACTGACCGTCTGTGCAGCCAAGAAAAAGATTTCCTATGTTAATTGCCCACTGGATTTTTTGTAAGAAATTATTAAAAATCGAGGAAATTTATTTCCCGATTTTAATCCTTATATTTAGGTATAGATATGTATTAGTTATCGCGGGTGTTAGATTGAATTATTTTGCTGTCAAATTGACAAAATTTTAATTTTAAATTTCAAAACTCTGTCGCCCTTGGCTTTTTTTAATTATTATTATTATTATTTGGCGATCAAAAGCGTAACACGAAAATATACATGCCAGATGTATGCATTGTACGAAATGTAATATGTATTATTCATTGTACGTATGTATGACATGTAATATGTATTGTACGAAATATTGTTTCATATTATTCATTACTCTTTTAATATAAGTTGTTAAAATAACCATGATTTTTGAAAGGAATTAAATATTTTCGCCAGTTAATTTGGCGATATTCTTTTTTTTTTCGCCAAGGATGACAGAAATGAAATCTATTCCGCTGCAAAATATTAGTATCTTACATCAGATATTTTATTTAGACATTTGAAAACAAATTTGACTTCAAACTATGATAGAATATTTAACCTTTTTCCTTTTAATTAGTATATTATTAGTATATTAAAATTTAAAAGCATGGTATATAAAAAGTTTTTTTTTTTTTTTTTTTTTAATCTTATAATTATTCTTATCTTAATCCTCAATGTTTCCCCTCTTTATTAACTTGAATTTACTATTAAAATTTTAACATACTCAAAAACTTCTCATCACTTCGTTAAAATACACTAAACTTTTCCAAAATCTTTTTCTATTTAAAATGATACATGTATTTACTTTAAATGTCCAATATTTCATAAGATTTCCAATTTTAAAGTTTTAAAATATTTATCAAATTTACTTATTTTTCTGGTTTAGCCTTATTGTTTTCCTTTTTATAACTACAGCTGTTGCCCTCTTTAAAATATTTAAAATGATAAGGTCATTTTATAGTAAAATTATCCATTATAGCATATATTATATTTCACTCCTCCATAAAAATTGATTTTAAAATCGTCTGTTTCTTTTATACTTTTATTTTAATAGAATTTTAATAGAATTTAATTTATATATTAGTTATTTTAGCAATTTTATCCAAAGTAGCATTAGAAATAATATATATCACTTCTCCATTAAAATTTATAGGACCCTACAATAAAATTAATTTCTGCTTAATATCAACACAACGAAAATTTTTATCAATCGCTTCCAAATTTTGACCTAAGTTTCAAATCTCAACCCTGTGGGTTTTTACATAGGCTACAACGTTTTCGTCTTTGTTCGTAAATAATAATTTGACTGTACTAAATAGTTTACAGCCGTATAATTCAACGTATAACTTAGTCACAGCAACGCGTGGCCGGGTCTGCTAGTATATATATATATATATGTAAAAACAAGAATATTAATAAACTGATCACAGCCACTGCAAAAATAGGTTTTCCTAAAAACTTTGTATTTTCTATTTTATATCCTTAACCATGTCTCTGTCAGTACAAAAAAAAAAAAAGCTGTGTACACTCTTGTGTATATCAACAAAAAAAAATTATAAAATAATAAAAGACAATAAAAAAGATGGCGGTTGGGTGGGCAGATGTTTGATTACGGAGGAGGGGTGGTGTTGTAAGGCTGGATGGTTGGGTGGGTTTGTGAAATTAAATATAAAAAAAAAAAAAAAAAAAAGTAGAAGGCTTGTTGCATTTGCTTTGTATTACTATGCAAACTTTCATTTTCCACTAAAATTTCAGATTTTTCCTTTTTGAGTTGTCAACTATATTTAATGTTCTAATTATACTGTTAAACACAATGTGATCAATCGGTGAATTTCATTGTGGCTCCATGGTTTCATTGTTGTTTATCTGCTTTGAAATTTTGCATTTTTAAATCCATATGGTTCCTGTTCTGGTTGTGGCAGGCTGGGGTGTGTTGCCGGCGTAAAACTAGTGTAACCCCACAGGCAAGTCACAAGTCTTGCCGCCTGCCTCCTCCTTCCTATCCTGTGTTTCTTGGGTTGTATTTTCATTAATTTTGATAAGTTTATGGTTTTAAGTTAAGATTTGTTGTTTTACTTTATTGATTCGTTTGTTTTGCAGGCTGTTAATTAATAGATCTGGTTTCTTTACATTAGTGTATTTCATCCACTGATGATTTTTTTTTTTTTTTTAATCTTATTGGTCATTGGTGTTTCAGTGATCTTGTATCTGTTGCTTGGCTTCTACTATGCTTAATAGATCATCTTTATTATATATATATATATATATATATATATAAAATCCATATCCTGTATTCATACTACTCTAAGTAAGAAACAGATTGCAGTATTGAACTGCTGAAAAACTTTTCATTTGTCATACTGTATTTATGGCAATAAAGAAAATAAGGTTTTTGATGACATTTTGTGATACAATTAATTATTGCATACCCATTTCCCTTAATTAACTGAATGTTAATTAAAGCTCTTTTATCAGAAAGTAAACAAGTGATCCTTACTATTTATTACCAGTTAAAGAAATAAAATTGTTTAAATTATAAAACTTTACACTGATTAAATTTAAATTGATTTCTTTAATGGATTTTGAGTATTTTAGAGAGCAATCTGATCTTGGCTAAAAATCTCATGTAATTATTAATTTAGTATACAGAATTAATAATTAATTTTTTATAGGTATAATAAAGTTTGCTTCAGGTTGTTTATAAGAAAAATACATCCATTGTATCTTACAAAGCTGCAACTAATTACTTTATGACATTTTTAAAGAAAAACAGTTTCTTCCACCTCTTCCACTTTGAAGAAACTTGTCAACCCTGATTCAAAACAAAACCGTAATCTTTTACTGCATGTTCATTAAAATGCTCTAAAACAATAATTATTTCAGCTTGAAATTAAAAATATGATTTTGCATTCAAAGATAATCTCCATGACTATTATATGTGATCTCCATACTTAAAAAACAAACTAAGAATACATAATTATGCACATTATTTATAAGTGTATTGGGAAGAAAACAGCAGCTCAGTGAATGGAAAGACACATACCATCCACTCTGTGAATTGATGATAAGATTGAAATACAAAATTATAAGTTGTTGCAATTATGAAAATGAAATCAATGGGAATTTAAAATGAGCAAGTAACAAAAGTATTTATCAAGCTAACTTTAAAAGCATAGTTTACTGTTCTTTTTTATTTTTAAATGTTAAAGACCTTCACTATCAACAAATATTCAAATAATCGTTTGCAATATGCTGTATACTATATACAGTGAAGAGCTAAATTATCCAGAAAAGTTCGGACAAGACTATTCTGGATAACTGGTTACTCCTCAAAGCAGCCCCTATTAATCAGATTTGCAGATTATGTATGTTTCTGACTTAAATATTTAAAATCAAAATTTAATTAATATTTAAAATCAATTAAATAATTTAAACTTTAAATTAATCTGAAAAACTTAAGAAGTAAATTATTTGAAAATCATTTTTAATCAAGTTAAAATATAAATCAGAATTTGAAATGTACAAGAATCTTGTGGGAAAATGACAAAATAAAATATAACAGTCTGTCCTTATTCAAATACTAATTAAATAATACCCTAATTTAGCCAATGATTTAAAAATATTAAATATTACTTATTAAGAATTAGAAAATTAAGACTTACTAACAGGCTGATTCCTTTACATTTCTTATAAAAATTCATGGTGTTTATTTATATCCATAAAAATGCACAATATTTGAAATTTTCTGAAGATTAAGTGATTTTATTAAAAATCACAAAATAAAGAACAAAAATATGTAGATAAGATTTTTATTCTTTTATTCTTTTTTATAAGATTTTTATTCTTTAAACATATTTTTATTTATTTATTTTTAACTTAAATTCTTTAATGACTGAAATTTTTATTTATTTTTGTTTGTTTGTTTTCTATAAGAAATAATAAATAAATGTTTTCACTTTAAATTGTTTCACAAATAAATATCTGAAATGTAGGATAAATGTAGCTGCATAAATTATAAAAATCATTGAAAATTCATATAATGTTTAAATAACTCACTTTAAATAAGTTAAATTGTTACTGCACCATGGTTTGGGCAAATTAATTCCGTTCTGATTAAGTTTAACTTTTTCTAAAAATTCAGCCCAATTTGATGCTTCAGTCCAGTTCTGCACATTCATATAACATTCAATAACCTAAACACAAATGCATACATATCAGTATAGAAAACAATATTACTAATTATAAAACTTAACTTGCAAATATCAATTAAAATATATATATATATATATATATAATTTGAAAAATTTAGCAACGACGATAATCAAGGAAACAGAAAATAACAGGGGTGCAGAATATGTCCGAACGCACAAACAATGTTTGGGGAGAAATTTGGCTGTTTAGAAAAATTTTGAATAAAATAAATTAAAAAATCTACTGGAAAACAAATTTTCTAATATTAAACAACAAACTACCAGCTGTATTCTTCTTTTATAGCATGTATTTCTTTTAAGTACCTATTACAACCCCCCACCCCCCAAACAAAGTTAAATATTTGAAGTTTGATAATAAACATTTGGTAATTAATTCAAGCTAGAAAACATATCAAATCTCTAACTTTTTTTTTTTTTTGCAATCTAACTAGAATGCCATAAGAATCATTACCCAGTCGACATAAATAAACACTAATCATAAATAATATTTTTCAGATATTATTGGGAATAATTCAGAGCATTTTTAAATCAATATTCAGGGTCCAATCAATTTTAAAGGGTCCTAGTTCATATTCATACAACTTTTGTAGAAAATCATGGATAACTATGGGTGACTAATCGGAGGAGAGCAACCTCCGGGTTAAAAAACCCAGCATCTACCACCTAACAGCATACAGAGTAGAACCTCTAAGAGACTGGTAGAGTCCACTTTTCTTTTCTTTAATAATATATGAGGAGAGAAAAGTTTTAAAATTTTCTAGTAATAATAATTCAAAAGTTTAAATTAAGAATTACTAGTAATCTTGGAAGAATTTAAATAGCAGTAATTAACATACATGTACATAAAATAATAATCATAATAAAAATAAATATAAAAATCTGTACTGTAAAAATTATAAAGTTAAAGTATTATAAAACAGAATGTAAAGAGTCATTAAAAGCAGTTTACCTGATTAATTAGAAAAGTGTGTAAATGGACATCAACAAGTTTGCTAGAATTTACATCTGTTTCAATATTTTCATTATTTGAGTTATTTTCAGTGTTAGAAATGAGCTTATCAGATGTCTTAATGTCTTCAATGTGCTTATTCTTTTTTAATGGACTTATGCTTTCAGATAAAGAGTGGAGGATGCATAAATATTCAGCAGAAGCATTTTCGAATCTAAAATATAAATATATTAAAGTGATATTAGCATATGAAATTGAATAAACGTAATAGTAAAATGCATTCAAAAGTGTTTGAATAACGCTTTTCTAAAATTCCCTCTCCTCCATATGAGGTAGAGTCAATAAATTTCCGGAATGATCATCTACATTCACGCAGGTGTTCATTGGAGGGGAAATACCTTTTTTGGAGGTTAGCAGTACTAATAAGGAAAGCACACAGCCATCTTGAATTCATTTCTGGTACTGTCGACGTTAGCTGCAGATAATTTCAGACAAAGTGAATTTTTCATTTGTTGGATTTTGAAATGTTGTCCTTAGAGCAGCGTGCAAACATCAAATTCTATGTTTTGTTCGAGAATTCACCTTTTGAAACATTCGAGATGCTGAAGAAAGCATATGGAAACGATGGCATGAAAAAAACCATTGTGTACGAGTGGCATAAGCGTTTTCGTAAAAGTCACACAAACATCGAAGATGACCCTCATGCTGGGTTCCTCTCCTCTCCCACCACAGATGAAAATGTTGAGCATGTTCAAGAAATCGTATGTGCGGGCAGACAAATAACCTTTGATATTGTTTCTGAACTTCGAATTTCATATGGGAGTGTTCACAGCATTCTTCATGATCTGAACATGCATCATGTTTGTTTACACATGGTTCCAAAAATGCTATCACTTAAACAAAAAGAAGTGAGAGTGAACACATGCAGGGATTTGATTGGCATGGCTGATGAAGATGACAGCTTCTTGAAGAAAATCGTGACAGGTAATGAGACATGGTGCTTTATTTACGACCCTCAGACAAAACATCAGTCAAGTGAATGAAAAGCAAAAACATCACCAAGGAAGGAAAATTTTCGCTTGGACAAAAGCCGAGGGTGCCAGACACAGTGTTACTACTCTGAAACACCCTCCTTATTCTCCCAACTTAGCACCAGCGGATTTTTACTGTTTTCACTGCTAAAAATGAAATTGAAGGGAAACCATTTTGTGGATTCAGATGAGGTGATCGAAAATGCGATGAAGCAACTGTAGGACCTTTCAAAAAATTAATTCCAGGAATGCTTTGAACAGCTATATGAACTATTTAATTAAATAAACAAAAAAACCTTACTTTAGCTTTACGGATGTGACACTTTTTGGCGAAGTACTTTCTTATTAGGGGGGGGGGAGCCCTCATCGTCATCGTCGGTCACTCCATTCTGTGCGCTTCTGAAGATTTTCTGTAGGTATTTTAACTTCTTTTCTCTTTTTTAGGATATGGCGCCAGGTGGCGTCTATACTTGTTGTTGGTTGGTGCAGGTTGCATGCGTTCGGTTGGGTGATAATTTCAATGGTTTCTCGAAAAAGTGCATAGTTGTGACTGTTATAGTTCGCGATTTTTTCGGTATTTTTAAAATCTATTTCGATATTTTCATTTTTATATGTTTGTGCTAGCGCGGTGCCGTATTTGCCAAATTTTATATCGTTAGTATGTTCCTTAATTCTTGTATACTTAATTGTATCTCCTTGTATCTCCTTGTATATACTTGTATCTCCTTAATTCTTGTAATACTAACGATATAAAATTTGGCAAATACGGCACCGCGCTAGCACAAACATATAAAAATGAAAATATCAAAATAGATTTTAAAAATACCGAAAAAATCGCGAACTATAACAGTCACAACTATGCACTTTTTCGAGAAACCATTGAAATTATCACCCAACCGAACGCATGCAACCTGGACCAACCAACAACAAGTATAGACGCCACCTGGCGCCATACCCTAAAAAAGAGAAAAGAAGTTAAAACACCTGCAGAAAATTTTCAGAAGCGCACAGAATGGAGTGACCGACGATGACGATGAGGGGGGGGGGGGGGGCTAATAAGAAAGTACTTCGCCAAAAAGTGTCACATCGGTAAAGCTAAAGTAAGGTTTTTTTGTTTATTTAATTAAATTTGTAGCTTTATATGTTTAAAATCGTAAATAAAGCTATATGAAGGTTAAAAGAAGTGTGTGGATGCAGGAGGAAAGTACTTTGAAGGCTAATAAGGTAAAATTATTGACCCTACCTCGTACTACTCTTATTTAAAAAAGAAAAATAATAATAAATTAAATCCATGTATCATTTAAAGCTTATGCACTAATTTTCGTTTTCATACAATGAAATTCAAATAAAATATTTATTTTTATAAAAATCAAACTACAAACAATGTAATTTTTTTTTTCTTTAATTTTGATATTAAATACTGACTTCATAATCATTAATTATTTATTTGAAACCTAAAATCTGAAAGAAACAATTAAAAGCTTTATTAATTTATTTGATTATTAAAATTTACATTAAATAAGAAACATATCAATTGCATCAATAGATAAATTTTGGTTTCTGTATAGCAAAATTCTCCCTTAAAAAAAAAAAAAATATATAGATATATATATATATATATGAAAGGATAAAGAGAGGTAAGTTTTTTAATTATTATTTTAAATTAATAGTGAGCAATAATTTAAAGAAAATCCCATTAGAAAGTCTTAAATTTCCCCTGTGAAGTAAGTTTTAGTACAAGGCGCAAGCATAACGCAAAAATCATAAAAGAGAACCAATTTTAAGATAAGAAAGTGATGAATAAGTGCAACCTGCAGCTTTTTGTGGTTAGGAGCTGCATAGTAATTAATCCTACAAATCTGGACCTCAGCTAAGCTGTCAATCATTAAGTTACAAAATTTATATTTATGATAAACACTCAAAATTAACTCAATGAATTAAAGAATAACTAAATACTATATAAATCTTTTACAATTTTCTCTAGGTGACACTTTGCATGTAAAAACAGAAATTTAACAAAAGAAATGACCAACACAGAAAGCATACACAATCTGTAACATTTCTGATCGGGTATTCATCCTAAGTGGATAAAATACATATTTTTAAATTTATCAAACTTGTCATTTTTTTCGTACAATGGGGAAAAAAAAATAATTCCTTGAGCAGATCTCTTCATTGCCCATTCATCATATTTAGTGTCTATTAATCCCTTTTACAGAATGGCTAGCATAAGTTTTCCATGTTGAAAAATTCCCAGGTTACTAAGCACCCTATTTCAGGTGCAGGATACTGTTTGCAAGGGAAGTTCAGTTATAATCACCCACATCTTTTTAACATATAGAATAGCACTTTAGATCCTATTTAGGAATAAGCATTTAAACAAAGTAATTTTTAATAATACCAGGTTTAATATAACACTGAATCAACAATTTTTAAAATAATTTTTCTTCACTTTTAAAAGTTCAAAAAATATTTATGATGTACCTTCCAGCTGCACAGTCCACAGATGCTTTAATCCAAGTAAGCTTGCGACCTATTTTCTCTTTACACCAAATATAAAGACCTAATACAGCATCTGGGCAACGCATATGAATTAGAGCTTTTACAACAGAGTAAAGGACAGTGTCAAATTCAGATCCCTGCAAGAAGAACACACTTATGTATATGTATGTATGAAAGAATATAAAAAAATTTAAGAAAAAACCAATTCAAAATTATAAACCACTATTAGAAATCACAGACTGCCAATAATTTGTAAATTGCCCTTCTTATAAACTTAGTTTTGATGCGCAGAAAAATATAGTCAAGATATCAAATAATGTTGAAACTTTAAATGAAACTTTTGCATGTCGGTGTTATCTTGCTTTAACTGCAGTCGTAAGTTGCCTAAAATTAAGGCCTGGACATATTTCTATGAGCACTGGAAAGACTAACAGGCAATTACAATAAAGGATTTTTAAAACAAAAAATCTAGAGTGACTCCACTGGACTTTATAAACACTATAAATTTTCAGCTCAATTGCAAAATGCATGTAGATGCTATTGCACTTTAAAAAATTTGGGCCCTAAGACCATAATGATAAAGAATTTTTCTTTGTGTCCCCCTAAAAAAAGAATTTAAGTGCTAGATTTATCAAAATCTATGCAGTTCATGTGACGGTTACTTATAACATGTATATAAATTTTCAGCTCAGATGAATAAAACGTTTAGATGCAATTGCACTTATAGGCCATAATGATAAAGAATTATTTTCTTTCTCTCTCTCTCCCACACACAATTGTAAAAAAAAAAAAAAAAAAAAATCTATAATATTTTTATAGTATTTCTATAGTACTGTTTACAGTACCTTTTCTTTTATAGAAGCCCTTGAGGTTGCTATAAAAGAAAACAGGGTTCCCACTCTTAAAAAAGAAAAAAATTCAAGGACTTTTCAAGTACTTTTGAAGGCCTATTTGAAAATTTTCAAGGACTAGGGGAAAATCGCAGAACACTAGGCATATACACACAACTTTAATAAGTACTTTCATTAGTAATATTTTTTTTTATAATTAGAATAACTTTGCCTGTTTTCACAATACATTTTTGATGGATTGACCAAATTAACTTTTACAAGAGTCAAAAAACGATTAGTTCAAGATTTGGAATCATTATGATTATTCCAAAGTTTTTAGGTTTGAGTCCTGGTCTAGTCACTTTCTGCTCAAAATTAATGACCAGTCCATCAAACAGGTATGAGACTGGAAAAAAAAAATAAATATATAAATAAAAAATAAGTTGAAACTATATGCAAAAGCAAGACCATGAAATAAGACTTTTATGACAAAATCATTATATTAGACAATGGCGTGCACATGTGGAGATGGAGATAGTTAACCTTGACAAAATTCACAGTAAGCATGTCTATTGGAATGGAAAATTCAAGGATTTTCAAGGACTTTGCACAAAATTCAAGTACTTTCAAGGGCCCTTGAAAAAGAAAATAAAATTCAAGTACTTCTTAAGGACTTTCAAGGACCATGGGAACCCTGGAAAAGTACTTACTTAACTGAGAGAGATTTTTGCATGAAATTCAATAGCTGTCAAAACTAACAGACAGACTTGGGTTCAAATCAGAGAATTTAAAAAAAAAAAAAAAAAAAAAAACATTGTTAAATTGCTTTTAACAATGGATAAGTGAACAAAGAAACTTTGACTGGAAACTAAAGGCTCCTTGTGTACCACAGACTGCACAATAATTACATTACATTGCATTATATATATATATTACACATTTGCATAATATAATTTGTCTTGCTTATCAAACTTGCCAAACAAATAATTTCATGAATAAAAACAAGGAAAAAATAACAAATAGTTTAAATAATATAAAATTGTACATACTCAAAAACATTTTCTGAAAAAGGGGAAAACAAAAATGGAACAATACAAATGTTGGGAAAATTAATTTTTGTTTTATAAAAAAAAATATATATAATTACTAACAACATTATACCATTTACTTACTTAAATTCAGAAAAACAAAAATTTAGAAATTAAGAACTATTACTTTTTAATACACTCTGGCAACATTACATTCTAAAAGGGTAGGAAAAGAAAGAAAGAAAAACATTAGTATTTGAACCTGAGTATTGCCGCTATTTTTTAGTTCTTCAAGTAACTCGAAACCATGACGAACAGCAGCAGCATAATAACCAGCATTAAGAGATACAGTAACAGCAGTAGATCTCACCCGACTAAGCCATTCATGGCAAGTTGATTTGTTTGTTCTGAAGAAAGTTCTCACAATCTGAAAAATATAAGAAATACTATTCATAGATACTTGTAACTTTTAATATAGTCTGCATTATTTTAAATTCATATTTTGGAAAGTGATTTTTATCTAAATTTACATTAAAAACTATTAAAACCATATTACTTAACCATTAAAACCTATTAAAAATCCACAGGTGATTTTAATATGGCTTTAATAGTTTTTAATGTAAATTTTATATACTCTGTATTACTAAATGAACTATTGATGAAAAGAGAGCGATTAAATTATTCAATTGGCAATTTAAAATTATGGGATCAAAAATATTAATCATATTAACTTATATTTAAAACTTGAAAATGACGAAAATTTCTCTTTGTGAATGACGACAAAACCTTATATCTATAAAAATTTTCAAACTAGATACCAGTGCATGAAGTCAGAAGGAATAATGACAGACTTCTAAAATTCTGAAAAGTCCGACTCTGACATATATAAATATATATACACAAATAATACAGTTTATTGCATCAAAATACATAAAATGAAATTTACAGAAAAAAGTAATAAGAAAGTGTGACAACTGAAACTTATACCAACTTTTTGAAACAAGTTTTCCAAATACAAGTACCTGAAAAATTATTAACAGATAGAAATGCTGCATTTACTTCATCACGTTTTAAGAAATTATAATGTTTAAACATATTTTAACTAGCAGTCATCATCTGGAGACAAATGGAAAAGTAGAACGCGTTAATCAAACTATCGCAATTAGACTTAAATGCAAAGTAAATTCCATTGCAAATAAAGTACCTTGGACTAAATTATTAGAGGAGGTTCTTAGCCAGTATAATGCCCCCCCCCCTCATTTGGTTACAAAATTCTCACCTAGTTATTTATTATCTGGAAACTTTACTTATGATCTTTTAATTCTCAATAACAGTTATTATCCTAAGGTGGATGAAGCTACAAAGTTAGCAAAAGAGCACACAATTGAATACCATAATAGAAATAAAGTAAGATATGATGCTCGGTTTCTCCCTGCTAAATTTAAAGTTGGTGATGAAGTATTATATGAAGAATTCCATTATCCTAATATGCGTAAATTAACCTCCCCATACTCAGGACCGTATACAATATTAAAGCAATTATCAGAGGTCAATTTCGAAATTGATACATCAAATGCACATTTCAAGAAACAATCCAAAATGATTCATTCATCTAAATTAAGATATTATAATAATCCACAAAAATTCAAATTAGGTCATGAATAAAACACTAGGTCGGTTCTCATAGCTTGCTAGATTTTCATATGATTCTTGAGCGTGTACCTCAAAATACCTTCCACCAAAATTTTATTCAGTTACTTTGAACCAGAACGGTATGATAGCTATGGTCTCATATATTGGGGTAGTTTTTTATAATCACCCTGTACATACATGTCAGGGTGATTATAAAGAAAGAAATGACAACTTTACTGATCAGTAATAGAAAAATATAACATACTTTTGGAGGGGAAGGCAAAGCTACTGCACAGCCTTCATATGCATTATACATAAGCTTCTCCAAGTTTTCCATCAGAGACAACAATAAATTAACCCTAAAGAGTGTTGTGTATCTAGATTCACCTATTTCAAAATAAGAGAAATTACTATATAGAAATAATTTAAGTAGAAAAAAAAAAAAAGGCTTTAAAATATAAGAAACCTTACTTGAAAGGTATTATTTTGGTTTATGAGCAACTTTCGCATAGGGACCCTAGCATCAACTGAGGAATGATCTACACAGTTTGTTTGATTACAGTAGCCGAACCAACGCTGACTGTGTCCTTACATGATGGCGGGGGCCCCCAAGCGTGCTCAAGGACCAAAATAAGGCCTTCAAAAAAAGGTTTCTTACATTTTAAAGTAGCTTAAAGGTTTATTATTGATGTTAAAGTGAAAAATATGCTTTCAGGATAAATTTTAGATAAAGCATACTAATTAATAAAAGTAATAAAATTGAAAATACGTATGATATTTGTAATTAAATTTAATGATAAAACAAACCTGTAATAAAACATTTTTCTGAGATTTTTGTAGAGAAGCTAATCAAATCATGTTCATAGCATTTGATCCCTGAAAGTATTATATTAGATGTTGAATTACGCATCCGGGTCCCATGTCAAATCAGCACCAAAAAATTGCATTTTTTACCTGACCCCTTTAGATTTTTATGAAATTTTATTCATTTATTTATTCTAAAGAGAAATGAATGTATACCAATTAATAAGTCCATACTTAATTTAAACTTATAAAAATGAAGCACTCATAATTAAAATTAAATTAAATATAAAGCCATAATTTATGGTTTCAACATTTGCAAAACAGCTTTCACGGGATGAGTCATCAGTGCTGGTGCTGAATGGAACAAGTGACACTTTCCACAGCACTGGTGATGCAGAGGGCCCTCCTATGAAAGCTGCTTTGCAAATGATGAAGCCATAAAGTAAGGTTTTATGTTTAATTTTAAGTCCATACTTCTTTTAGTTTTTGAATAGATGGTGGCAAAATGAGTAAAAACTGCATATTTTCAAAATTTTTGCATTATAAATGTGCCAATATTTTGTTACCTGATTAGAAGCATAAATTTGATATTATTAGAAAGCTTATAATACAGGCTTTCAAATGATATATGATGCTTATATTTTTAAAAATTTTACATCTTGACCTCCAGTATCTCAAAAAGTACACATTCAATTTTCTTTTGCAAAGTGGGACTCTGTAATTTCTGGCAACCTCCGCTCTGCGAGATGGCTTTCTCTTAGTTTCCCTGCAGTGATTGTGAAGCCAGGATATTTCCTTTAGTTGGTCGTATAGGGCAGTTTCTCTTCACATGTCCATCTCTTCCACAGCCCCAACACTTTATCTTCGGATCCTTTACTTCTTTATTATTTTCAAGGCTGCACCAATCTCCTCAAGATTTCTGCGAGATTTCTCTTTATTTCATTTACATCATCTAATGAGACTGCTCTGATGATATGGCAGTCTTTACGGGAGGCTTGTTGGGCTGTCTCTATCTTCAGTGTGTAGCCTAAAGCTGAGTCAACATCCCTGATATTGGAGAATCTAAGTGCTTTTTCAATTTCTGGATCTTGAACGGCATCGATAAAGTACTGAAGGGCCAAGTCATTTTGAGTGTCAGAATGGCAGTCGGAAAATGCTAGGTGCGACAGTCTCTGAATATTGTTAGGGATAAGCTACAGTCTACTTGATATATTTCAGAATGTAAACAAATTGAATTAAAGTGATGTTTAAAACAAGTTATCAGGCTGGC
Organism: Salticus scenicus; assembly: GCA_963930645.1. Taxonomy (NCBI): domain Eukaryota; kingdom Metazoa; phylum Arthropoda; class Arachnida; order Araneae; family Salticidae; genus Salticus; species Salticus scenicus. The sequence continues at coordinate 353,083,433 of OZ005649.1, read as the reverse complement.
CTTTTTAAAACAAATATTAATTTATTATAATAATAAACAATCAACAAATTCAACAAGTTTCTTCATAAAACAAAATAGTAGCTAAAACTTTCATCCTGGCGGAAAATAACATGGCAGCCAATTTACTTCATTAAGCCAACATGACAAACAACTTGTTCCATTTTCCCAACTGGAGCAGGTGACTAATTCGATTCTAATACATGCTGGTGCTATCTAATCTAACACTTCCAACTCTTCAGCCTGCACATAAATACTATACCGAACAAATGTAGGTCACAGTTAAAGGCTCACTAAAGAAGAAAAACAGTTAAGTTTCCAGTTAACAAATTAACAGTTCATACAGTTAACACACAACCACCGGTTAACACCTGACTCAGTACATCAGGTCAGTTCTACATAGAAACACCTACCATGGCATGGCAGCTATCTTGTTTGTTTCAAAACAAACTGTAGAACAGCATTACTGACAACCACTACAGGTAACACAGGTAATATTATAACTTATAAAAACAATATTATAAAGTGAAATTAAATTTTATAAGAGATTTGGGAAAACATTTATATTTATAGAAACAATATCTTATTATACTTAACAATTTATACTTCATAATTAATTTTAATTTAATAATTATAGAAAACCTTTAACTATATTAAGAGATATCTGCTGCCAGCTCTTGCAAACTTTCACCCGCTTTTTGGTAACGGAATTTTAGCTGGAGGCGACTATAGACCTTCGAACACTTTTTTCCGAAATGCAGCTCCAGGGACTCTGGTCAGGGCCTCAAAGTCATGCCGTTCTTCTTTCGAAATATTTCTCAGTATATCGGCTGCATCACCCTGTAGCGCTGCTGCTAAGTGGACTGTCTTGGTAGAAGAATCCTAGCCATTAGCTTCAGCTACCATGGAAAACTGCGTCTTATATACCTGCCAGGAGGAACTGCTGTCATAGGTGGATAGCTTGATAAATTCCTGATTCTGGATTCTTTTATCTCTCTTTTTAGTTTCCTGGGGCATAGATTCTAACTTTTCTTCAAGACTCTGAATCTTGTTTTGCAATTCATTCCCTATCACTTCTCTGTTGCACTCTTCTTTCATTTTTTTCTCAAGATCTTTCTCTATTCTCTTAAACTTGCTTTCTATCTCTGAAAACCTTCCTTTCAGCTCTTAATCAAAATTTTCCTTAACTTTCTCTTCAAAATTCTTTTCCATCTTCTTAACCTTCTCTTCAATTTCATCCAGTCTATTTTACACAACTGATAATTTACTTTCAATCACTTCCTTTATTGTCGAAAGCTCTTTCTTCATTTCATCTTGATTTAATTTAATTTCTTCAGTCAATTTGGCTTTCATTTCTTCCTGTACTGCTTTCATTTCTTCTCCCAAACTGTCTTTCATTTCTTGACTTAGGCTATCTTCCATTCCACTCATTTGGGCAGCCAACCTTTTTGAACATTCTTCATTTCTTGCTCCATAGCTTTAGTTCTCACCATTCACAGACAATCCCACTCCTGACACCAGAAATGTCGTGTACTTGGGGGTTCGCACATTGTCTGAGAATGAAAGGTGAAACTTGCAAAAATTCAGTAATTTATTTACAGAAAATTCCAGAAGAATACAGGCTTATAAACTAGGTTTCACCTTCAATTCCACCAATAAAAGCAGCTGTCAATAGCAAATCTACAGTACAAACTGTATAGCAATAACACATAAAACTAGGCTCATTCAAAGAGGATCACAGATCATTTAATAGCAATGCAACATTGGCGGAAGCTAATCTTAGACTTATCCTCTTGGCATAAAACAGTCCCTTATATATCCATATAGAAAAGTGTGGAAAATTCAAGAAAATGGTTAGCCAATCAGATTACAGCTTCCATATTTGGTATATCAATAAGAATTTTCTCAACAAGGACACCAAAAAAGTCACCAAGAACAGAAAAAGTCACCAAATTTGGCACCAAATCCATTACCTGCCTTATTTCAGCTTTTTAATGCGTTTTTAAGGGGAAATTAAGCTATTTTAAAATGAAAAAGAGCTGGAAATGCAAAAAATTGATATTTTATAAACTTACTAAGCCTCTTTGAAAGAATTTATACAAAAATCAATACAATTATTTACAATTTCGCAACAATATTCATGTGATATATCATTTGAAAGCCTTTACTATAAGTTTCCTAATGATACCAAACTTATGCCTCTAAGTCAATTAGTAACAAAATATGGGCATAATATTTGTAATACAAGAATTTTGAAAAATTGCATTTTTTACTCATTTTTGTAGCCCTGTATATAAAAAAACTAAAAGAGATAGGGACTGATTAATTGGGTTGGGTTGTGTTAAAATTAAAAATTTTTAACACTGTTTAGTTAAATTAATTATTTTCAAAAGCTCTAAAAAATAGTTTGGCTCTTACTTATTTATTTTTCCCCCAATTAATCATTTAAATTACTCAAAATTCAGTAAAAAAAGAATTTTTTTAAATTAATGAGAATGTTTTGTCCATAAAGAAACTGGTGTTTCTGGAATGTAAACAAACCAATACTCCAATCAGAAAATCAAAAATTAAATAATAATAAATTGACTTAAAATTATTTAGGTTCTTGCTCAAATAATCTAAAATTAATATTATTATTTTTTCTTACATTCATATTTCGCTAATTAAAAATGATAACATTTTTAATTTCAATTTCAAAATTCTTTCTAGAAAATTCGATTAGCTCTGCACAAACGTAGCATCACTATGCCGTTTCAAAATAGCATTCCTTTGAAATAATGAATCAAATTTAATAAAATAAAATCAATCTTAAAAATAGTCTAAAATCAATTTTCTTCCAGTGAAAATAATTTAATTTCAATATATTTCTTTAACTTTTATTTGAGCAAGCGATCTTAAAAAATTCATTCTTTAAGAACTATTTACTTGTGCATCGATCTTTAAGTGCGTCAACTTTTTGGAGTGAGAATTTGGGTCCACGTCCATCTCTCTCTCTTGGAAGCTAGTGTTTGGAAGAAAAGTGTTTTTAACCTGGCCACGGCACCGTTTCTAGCCATTGAGAGCAAATGGTGTCGTGGTCAGGCCAGGTTTCCTTCCATTATCTAAATTATGATCTGCATATCCTGTTTTGAACAATTATTTTCCATACTTCTGTTTTACTTTGGTATATTCAGACTTCAACATACAAGAACGTTAAAAATGGTTACTCAAGTGGACAGATTCTGGACCCTGATCTAGTAAGGATACATCGCTGGCCATATAGGAATCACCAGCATTTGCTCATTCATTCATCATCTCTTCGTAAAATCTCCTAAGATCATCCTACAAATCCAGGCGAAATAAACTCAAAAGTTGTCTTTAACAACAGAAGTTTTGATACGAAAGGTATATCGGGTATAACGAAATACGCCTAATCCAGTGTGGATTGTACCACCATCTTACTTCATCCAGTGTAATATCCGAAGTATGTTCACTCATTTTAAGTGATAAATTAGTGAATTTACAGTTAATAAAAAAAAAACTCATTACTGTTTGGATATTTTTCAAGTTCATTTTCTCGAGTAAAAACTTTACTTTGTGCAGTGAACATTTCAAATACTTATGTTATAGCAATACACGCAACATAGAATGTCAGCATGCACAATAACTATATTTGCCAAATGAAATTGATTTTACAATATACCATCTTGAGAATCTTGAAAATTATCATAGTTGTATTAATGGGTGTTTCGTGCTGGCACTTAGATATAAATATAAAAATTCTTCAATAAAGATACTGAGTTTGAGGAACGTTCATGTCCTTTTATTTATTTGTGTTTTATATGGATTATCTTAGTTCCTATATTTTTAACTTCATATGATGATTGGGTAAGTCATATTTTTTCCAATTTTATTTAATAATTATTTAATTTATTTGAAAAGTTTAATGTTCATTTTTTCCATGAGCTACGTGGCAAACATCTCTAATGCATTGTACTTTTAACATTATTCGATCGCAGGCCAAAATTTTAAAATATTAAACTTAACGGGATTATAACTCCCAATTTTCTATATTTTTAGATTTTTCAGTTTCAGGCACCATTAAAATTAATTTTATTATTTAATAACTATATATATATATTTTTATCATTACAGTTGGGTTGTGGAGATTAAAACCAACTGACTGTGCTATGGCCCTAGGCCTGATGGGGAATGACCTCCCTGGGGGTCTTTCTAAGGAGTCCTAACCTGTATTTATGCAAGTTTCAGAGAAAATACAGAAAACTCCGAGCAGCTAGGCCAACGAGCATGACCTGAGATCGAATCCAGCACTTCACATCTACCAGCTTCAAGAGCAGAACCCTTATTAATTGGTATCCATTCATTTCCCTATAGAACAAATAAATGAACCCAATTTCATAAAAATCATGGGAGGGAGGAGGAGTCAGATTTTTAGCTGTGTTGATTTGACATGGAATGACCTATTCACAGAAAACTCTGTCAACCTTTTTTTTATTTGTGCATGTATGAGGTCATTAAGAATTTTGTAAATCTAATAATCACTGCACTATAAAAACCTAATAATGAATAAACATTGTTTTTTCATTTTTTTTTTTTTTTTTTTTTTTTTTTTCATTGGTAATTGATAAAATATAACCAATTCCCTTTAATCCAGAAACCTATAATTCTCAAATCTCACTAATCCACAACTGATTTTTTAAAATAAAGAAATTTATAGATTAGATTTTGAAAACATCATCAACTTGTATCAAATCGTTACTTAATTTTATTTATTTAATCGTTACTTTATTTTATTTATTTATTTTCATATTTAATAATATTTTTAGCTTTATTCATGCTTTCAAACAAATTGAGGAAAATTCCATAAGATTCTCATATTTATAATCCTGCAATTCATTATGGGCTAGCACCAGGTCAAGCCGAAGAATGTCAGGAAATACTTCTAACCAATAAAAGTTTATATTATTTCAACCTTGATTCCTGAAATACAAAATATTTTTTTCAGTTGACTGCCAAAAATAATAATTTTTACCATTCATTGATAAAAATGCATGTTTACCATGAATTACTAAAATAATTATTATTTTGCCACTAATTAATAAAATTTGCTTTTTCATTACTGATTCCCCAAATATATAATAATTTTGCAATTGACTGCCAAAATACAATCATTCAGTGTTTTCAAAATTTACGTTAATTGCAACACTAATTGCTTAAACAGAAAGTTATCGTTACAAATCAATGACTTTTCTGAGCTGATTTTCAAAATACACATTTTTGTAACCAAGTACCTAAACATGCAATCATTTTACCATTAATTAACAAAATTTACAGTTAATTAATAACAATTATTTAAGTAAGTTATTTTGCTGCTTACTTTTAAAATCATATTTTTTCAAAGTTGATTAAAAAAAAAAAAAAGAAATGCAATATTTTAGCAGACAACTTGTCAAAATAGGAAATCATTTTACAGTTAATTGTCAAAATTTATGTTTAATTGCAACTAATTTCTAAAATGGGCTATTATTTTTCTGCTTCTCTCCCCTCCCCTCTCCTCCAAATTCAAGAAAAATTAAATAGCATTTAAAATATATATACTTACTTAAAAAGCTATCATCATTATTCTTTGTTGTTTTAGCAGCACTTTTTAAAGCAGCTATAAAAGAATAAAAAAAGAATATTATAAATGTTGATCAGAAAATTTATTAATTTATTACATAAATAATTAAATATACTAGTATCGCCCAGTGGTCGAAACTCGACCATTTTTTTTTTTTTTTTTTGCAAAGCGAGGCAAAGCAAAGTTATTGCCTTGTCCTAAACGGAATGCAATTGCAACACAGCTGCAGCAATTGTTTGTGGATATTCACTCTAACTGAATTAGCAGAGTTTTACTTAATATAACTATTTCTCTCTGTAGATGTTAGCCTTTCCTGAAATGAGAGAAAATCGCAACGTGAAAACGCCCCTTGTTGTGTGATACAGCCCAGAAACTAATAGGTACCATGTCAAACCAAGGCCCAACCAAGTATCAAATTCTGTTAAATTAATTCGATTGGTTCATAAAGTACAGTGTTTGAACAAAAAAAAAAAAAAAGATATTTTTCAAAAATGGTCGAATTGAGTTCGAGAAATTTCAAAACGTGTAACTTTATCGAAAACCGAAAATCTAAAACTTCTCTGAATCTTATATTTTCTACTTATATATGCAGAGGAAAGAATAATAAATCCACTTTTAAAAAAATAAAAATAAGTAGTCAATTTCACATAATTAAAATGCAAGGGAATATCAAAACGTGTAAATTCATCGAAAACCGGAAATCAAAAGTTTTTATGTATCTTCTACTTGCTTCTTCCACCCACAAAAGCTAGCAATAAAGACACTTTTTTAAAAAATAAGTAGCCAATTTCAGGAAATTGAAACGTAAAGAAAGCTCAAAACATGTCAATTCAGCAAAAAACGGAAATCGGAATTTTTTCCGTATCGTCTACTTATACATGCAGCAGTTAGTAACAAATCCATTTTCCTTTTATTTAGTATATTAGTTGAATATTTATTGCTTAAATATTACCCTTTCAAATGAAATGTTTATGTTTACATTCGAAACTGGAAGTTTGCCATTTTTTTTTTTTTTTTTCTGGAGTGTTGTGATTTTAAATTAAAATTTTATCAATTTTACAGAAAAAATAACTCAATCAAACACATGTAGACAGTAACTTATATATAACTATACCCAAATATCGGAATTAAAATCGGCAGATAATTTCCGTTATTTTTTAATAATTTTTTACAAAAAATCCAATGGAAGATTAACATAGAAAATCTTTTTCATGGCTCCATGGACAGACAGTGACGTCATCACTTTGCTTGCGTATAGTGGTGCTACATTATACAAATTACTGTGTCTATGGTTTTATTTGAGCTTTATGAAATTGCCAGATTTAACAACTTTCTACTTTTAGGTATTTTTTAATGTAAAGGAATACGTGTGTAAAAGGGAAAAATGGGGGAAAATGCATAAAAAATAAATGTATTTTTAAATACCTTCTTGACATCGTAAGAAAATAATATTTGTATTCGCACCTTCCGGCTAACCATACCTTTCGAATGATACCATTTTCAACCCTCTACTCCCATAATTAATATGTTAAAAAGGGACAACAAATTTTATGCTTGCCTATTAATATATAGATAAATAAATCAGCTGGTTTTAGTGAGGTATAGAAAAAAGGGTTTGTGTACCAACTAACATGAAGTCAAACATATACTGTTAAAATATTAATTAAATCAATTATATTAAAATATTAAATAAAATAAATAATTACAATTATATTAAATAAATAAAAAGTTAGTTTACATCAGCAATTTTAATTTACTCACTCTCCTTCTTAAGAAAAAACTGCTGCTGAATAAATTATCAAAAATTTTTATGTTAATACTAATTAACTAAATTGTTTTCTTTTTAGAAATTTGGCATGAAAGCATGTACATTTATTATTATACATAAAAAGCAAAGGTACTTTTTTTAAGACCAAAACGCAGCAATATAAGCATAAATGGAAATATTTGAACCAATTTGGAACATTCATTTTATAGCATTTTTCTATCATTAGACAATCCTGTGTAATTTAATAAAATTAAACATAATTTATACGTCTCATTAATATATTAGAATTTTTAGAATTTTATAATTTTTGTAAATGTTGTGCTTGTATGTTTGACACTGAGGAGGGCTAGTGTTCTAGCCGAAACGTCTGTCTTATGTTTTAATGTTTTTAATTAAAATGTATTTTTAATGTTTTAAATTTTTGTATCTTATCTCATTTTAAATGTTACATTGGTTTTAATCCTATATAATTTTAAGCTTAAAAAGTCTTCAGAACATCTCCGACCAACCAATTTCAAAAGAATTCTCAGATGCTGTTTTAATTTGATAAAATAGACGTTTTTAACTTAAACTGACACAAATCTTAGCATTAGAAACAGATTTTTAAAACTGAACAATTTTTGTGTCAGCACTTTAAGTTATTAATTTAAAAGATACCTGATTATAAACTTACTTTAAACCGACTGCTTTCAAAAGTAACAATCAGCATCATTTTAATTTGATAATAAGAATGGCCTTTTTTTTTTAACTAAAATAAATTTTATGTCATTAGGAACTGCATTTTTAAAAATCATTTAACCCTATAAGGCACCCAGTTCCATATGTGGAACATCGACTTTAATCGTTCCTATAGCTATAAAACTATTAGTAGCGACATCTCTTGACATCTTGATAGAAGCTACTGACATTTAGCAATATAGTAATACGAATCTTTACCTAAAGATGCCGTTCGTGTTTTTGTTATAGTGCACTCAGTGTGAAATTTGAATGAAAGTTATACGTTAGTCGTTTGTCTGAATTCAAAAATAAAAAAAGAATAGTCATTGAACAGTTTTGACTCTGAAAAAAATACTGTGTGTTATAACGAAGTGTATATTTTGCAGAGGTAAGTTGTTTTTTTTTATATTACAATAGTAAACGTATTAGTAAATCATTTTTTTTATGTATGTTCCACATACGGTACGTTGAGCTAAAAAGTTGATTTTTCCGTAAAATATGGGTTTATATTTTTTATAAGTTTTCCCTATCTTCTGATCACTAATTACAACCTATATATTTTTGTCGTGCACTAAAAAAAAATTGAGCCTTGTAGGGTTAAGCATGCTCTTAAAATAGAGGTATATGCCATTAAAAATTAAATAAATAAATTCACTTAAATTTATGATAGTTGATGAATTTTAAAAAATAAATAACCCCTAAAATCTTAAATATTTCAATCTGTTTCTAAACCGGAATTGCACCATGAAATTTGTTTTCAAGGTTTTTGACAGATTTCAGTGAATATTATGTTTTATTCAAAGTTAGTAATTAATATATATATATATATATTAGATTTATGTTTAAAAAAAAAAAAAAAAAGATGGAAATAGAGACTAGCTTAGTAAAGTCATTCATTTAAATATAATGACCAGCAAAGTGGGCTAAAGTCTCACAATTTATCTGTAGTAGCAAATAATATATATACATTGCAAAGAAATATAAAAGAAAATTTATAGAGCAAGTTAAAAAAATCAGTAGAGCTTTTTTTTAATACTTATTTCTAACAGGGTTGGCAAACTGGGCCCAGCCCGGAAAAACCCGCCCGGGTTTTTCTGGGCGGGCCACCCAACAAAAACCCGCTGGGTTTTTGCAAATAAGTGGGTTTTTGTTAAAAATTATTTATAATTTACAAATCTCATCTATAAAGTATAGAAAACACCTTATCTTTTAAGAAAAAACTCTCATTTTTGTTTTATAGAAAATAGTATTATATTTAACATAAAAAGTAACTACAGTTATAAGTATAGTAAAAGCAATTTTATCTTTTATAACTGGTTCAATTTTCTTTTCCTGTAAAACCGAACGATATTTTTGTTTAACAGCGGACATAAATGTAGTCCAGAATCAATATTTAACTAATTAAATTGTTTAGTTTTAAAACTTAATAATTTTATTTTAATTTTAGTAGCAAAATAATTATAAAGCTAATAGAATTTTCTTCTATAACCGTTTCAAATATTAAAAAACTTTAAAAAAGGATAAAGCACTGCAACTTATTTTTATAATTAAAACTAGATGACATAAGTGCACTGTGCTCAGTTCCCCATCATATGTATGTTTTCATAAATTTCTAGTACAGGACATTCTCTTAACATGATTATCATGTTAAGAGAAATGAATTTGACCAAATGCTTGACACAGTGACAGAATAAAATACCCGCCTAACAGGCTATCCACCGTTCACTTCGATATATTTATCTTTTATTCTAATCTATTACTTTATTTTATTAATGTCAATTTCGTAGTTTCATTTTCATTCTACTATTTCCAATGCAACAATCCTCAAAATGCATATTTATATGGGATATCGCCCCATTTTGCTATGTTGATAAAATCTTAAATTACGAATAACTTATGAAATATTCCTATCAGAATATTTGTAGTCAATCAAGTTCAAACAAGCATCATAAATGTTATTTTGAAGTTGTCTGATATTTTATGATTCTCAAAATGGACGTTTATGCTCAATTTTGCCCTATTCTGCCATTTTAAGCAAATCGTAAATTCCAAATAATTTACGAATTTTTTAAATTGGAAATTTTATACTCTAGGATATTCATGCCAGTATACTAAATAATATTTCAAAAGTGGTCTGACATCTTTACGATGAAAATATCCCTCAAAATTGATGTTTATGTGAAATTTTGCCCTGTTCTGCCATGTTAAGAAATTCGTAAATTTCTAATAACTTGCAAAATTTTCAAAGTAGCATGTTTCTAGTTACTGATGTTCATTCCGACATGAAAACTCATTTTGAAACTGGTCTCACATTTTTTCAGTAAAAATTTTCCATTTTTAATGCACATTTAAGTGAAATTTTGCCCTATTCTCCTATGTTAAGAAAATTGTAAATTTTTAATAACTTACAAAGTTTTTTAATTCGAATGTTGCAAATAAATAGGGTTTTTGCCAGTGTCAAAAGTAATATTTTAAAACTGATCTGACTTCTCTGCAACAATTTGTTCTTGAGATATCATGTACACAGACTAATATACTAACATATCGGACTAACAACTAACAGACACCATACAAATTTTGTCATTTTCGGTATTCCTCACACGTGAAAACGTGTAAAAGGTTTAAAAAAAAAATGTTGAAAATTTTCACAATCACTTAAGTTTCCCATACCTATATATGATGGGGAACTAAAAAATTTAAATTACATGTATTGTACTTAAGAATTTAAATTCTTTTATTTTATCAGTTATTGCCATTAAGAATATTTTGAATAAGCATACATTAAAATAAAATATAGCTTAATCTTACTAATTAACACTATTTTAATATTAGAATTAAACCAATATTTATTTCTAAGATAAATATTAGATTAACTATTAATTAGTAGTTTAATATATGTAGGTGTATTACAACTAATATGCTAAATAACATATATCTAACATTGCAATGCAAATGTATTCAAACAAAAGCCCAGAAAACCCCACAAAAGCCCAGAAAAACCCGCAAAAACCCAGAAAAACCCAAGTGGGTTGGGTTTTTCTAGAAAAACCCAGGTTTTTGCCAACCCTGATTTCTAAGATATAAAACTGACCTAACAGATCAGGAAGACAATTTTCTTGTAGCTAAAAAAGTGTTTATGAAATGTATTTGAAGAAAATTATTAAAGACATTTTTGAGATACTGACAGTCCCACTTCCTATTTTAACAAATATCTGACAAATTTATCTATTCACTAGTAACCAACAATCTATATAATTTCTCTAACGTGGACCAGTTTCAATTATTTTTTGTTGAAACAATATGATATGCGAGGATAAAAAAATATTTATACATTGACAATATTTAAACACGCGGACTTAGCTCAATGGACTAATAAGAAAAAATGACAACATTTGTCTGGTGAGATTATTTTACGAAAAAATGTATTTTTAACAGTTGTTTCTTCAGCATCTTTTCAAGCATCATTTTAAACCTAGCAGTATTTTAAAGATATATATACGAATATGAACTTTTGTGTCATAAATTGACAAAAAACACAATCAAAAAATATAATCAAAACAGGAATTATATATATATATATATATATATATATATATATATATATATATATATATATATTTTAACAAAAAGAATAGATCAGAATTAATAAAAAGTCATCGCCAATATGGCGACAAAAATTTAAAAGGCGTCGTGGGAGTCCTATATTAAAACTGTACTGCCTGTAGAAGTATGAAAATTGGGTCGTGAACCTTGAATTTTATTTGGAAACCTTTCTTTGAATGACTCTTTGGTTTCACTATTGTACAATATTAATTTGGTTTTAACAATAATTTGGCTTCTGGTAAATTAAAATTTTAATAACATTTATGAGTTTCAAATTTTGAAGGTAAAAAAGAAAAGAAATAAAAGGCGAATATTTTGAATGAGTTTGCTAGTTATATATAAAAGATATGTACAATTAAAAAGAATTCAAAGAAAATTCTTGCGTTCCTTTTTAAACAAACCCATTTGTAAGACCTATTGACCTACTTATTTCAAGGTGCCTACCAAATTTCCTGAAGTAAGCAACTGAAATACATATGGAAAGGGGTTCAGATCTGTTTTCATTATGAAGTTTTATCATTTCATCTTTTTTCACTTTAGAGATCTGATTGTCATAAGTCCCCCCCCCCCCCAACACACACACATGCAAACATACACATTGACCAATTTCCAAAAACTGCCTTTCTTTTACTCGAGAAATCTTAAAACATGTAAATCTGATGAAAACTTGATACCAAAATTTTTGACTGAATATAATACATGACAATAATTTAAATAAGCATAAATTATTGAACTCCATAAAACAAAAACAAATTAGTATAGCAATCACCATTTTTATTTACTTAAAAAAAAAAAAAGATAGGTGGCAAGCCCTGTCTGCAGGTGAAATCTGATGCAGAAGGCAGTGGCGGATTTAAGGGGGGGGCTAGGGGGCTGAAGCCCCCCCCCCAAAACACTGACATTCACAATTGAATATTGCAATTGTAAAATTTTTTTTTGGTTTAGAATAACACTTTGAAAAATCTTAGCCCCCCCCAAAAGTCAAGTTCTGGATCCGCCACTGGCAGAGGGTGATACCATACGCAGATGAATGATACCATACGCAGATGAATAACCGAATCAGGATTCATCATAAAACAAAAATTAGCTCATTAGCTTTTCTTTGAAAAAGTGTCACGAACAAAAGAGACTTCAGTGGGCAAAACAGCGCATGTATTATCCTGATGAATGGATTATTATTTTCTCTGAGAAAAACAATAGAATTTGGATGGTCCAGATGGGTTCTTATTCTACTGGCATGACTTGAGGAAAGATCCAAAGAGCATATTCGGCAGGAAACAAGCTGGTGACTCACTTTTGGCTACAATGGTTTGGTGACGCTTTTGGCTACAATAGACAAACATCTCTTTGCTTCCTAAATGACAGAAAAAATTCAAAGAAGTGTTAGGAAATTCTGACTGAACGTTTATTACCATTTGGTGAACTCCTAGGTAGTCCCAACAGGACCTTTCAGCAGGACAATGCATCGATACACACTTCCTGTTGCACAAAAAATTACTTAGATCTCAGAATATCAGTGTGATGAATTGGCCAACACTCACCCAGATCTCAATTTGATAGAGAACATCTGGGGAATCTTCTCACTGACGTCTACAAGAATGGAAATTAATTTTACTCAGTGCAAGAGCTCAAATCATTGATCAAGGAAACCTGGTACGAACTCGAAACCTTCCATAATCTCATGTTATCAAGGAAATATCTCATATTTGATCTTATCAGGTGCAATAGAAACACCTTAGACTGTAATGGACTTTTGTGCAATGTGAAAAATAAATATTTCGGTTTGTGTATAAACTTTTGCGACATCACAATTTTGAATTTCTTTTTAATTTATTATTTTCTTTCCAGCCAATCGTTTTCGAATTCGAGACATAAATTTGTAATCCAAATGTTTAGATACAGTAAGTATTTCGAAGCATTCTGGTGTATATTTTTTTATTTTATTAAAAAATTTGGCTTGTACTTAAACTTTTCGGCCGCACTGTTACAGGGTGACTTCCAGTTAAAATTTCTAAATTCCCTCACTTTCCAAAATCAAATTTTCTGACATTTCCCTGACTATTGCATTTTATTTCCCATTTAAATTGCAGAGGGCATTGAAAAACACTAATTTTATATTTTGAGCTGTAAACATGAATCAATAAAATATAAGAAAAACGTTTAATTTTACTTACTTTTAATAGTTATGTTTTGGCTTATCAAAAGCATGACTTCATCTTCCAATTTAAAATAAGAAATACAATCACATATGCTTTTTTATATAAATTTTTGCTAAAACATATGCAAATTTTGCAGTTGTAACTAAAACTAGTTGGCATAGGAAGACTCAGCACAGTTCCCTATCATATACTTGTTCTCATAAATTCTACTTTAGCTTAATACTATATTGTTTGATGAAATTAATTCAATCAACTGCTCAACACTGTAACAGACTGAAATGCCACACCCAATAGGCTACTTATTGTTTTTAAATTAAAATGTTGCAAATCAATAGGGTTTTTACCAGTATCATAAGTAGTATTTTAAAACTGGTCCACCTTCATTGCAATAATTTGTTTTTGAGACATCGTGTACACAGACCAACAAACACCCTATAGAAAGACACCATGCTGATTTTGTGATTTTCAGATTCCTCACACCTCAAAACATGTTTAAAAAAAAAAGTCACAAAAACAGAGGTCAAAATTTTTCCCGATTATTACCCAAGTTCCCCAAACCTATAGTACATGATAGGGAACTGATAATTTCTTGTTAAAAACATTTTTAAATTCTTCTGTTTTTGTGAAGGGTCTGTTTGAAGTTTGTTGATTTTTATGAAGAATCAATTTTCTAACCTGGATTTCTTTTTTATTAAAGATCCATTTGCATTATTATTCATGCAGTTACCTTTTAGTATTCTGTAATGCAATTAGAGTAAAGGTATAAATATTTTTTAATGATTTACTCCTATAACTGTTTTATTGTTTTAAAAATAACTTTTTTTTTACTAATTTTCTGCAATATTTCTGTTTATGAAACATTTATCACAAATATGACACATGACGACACTCGCATTTTCTCAGCACAGAAGAGAATGTGTGGATATATATGCTCAAGAAAAAAAAAAATAGCTTCCAGGCAATTGAAATGCAGTTTAGTTATGTTTTGTGTGTGTGTGTATGTATGTGAATGGAATTACTTCATGTATAATACATCTATAAGGGGACTTCATCTAGAAAAATTCACAATAACTCTAGAAACTGGCTTAGTTTGTACTTTTGGGGTCAATGAATCCAAATTTTCCACTTACCCCAGAAAATTGCCTTTTTGAACATTTGAATAATGAAAATAAATAAAAAATAAATAAATTTGGTCAGGGAAATAAAATTTTCTTTGTTTGCGGGAAATGTAACATCGTTCATGCTTGGAACCTCTGTCATGCTTGGAACTTATAAAGGAGGATTTGTAGCAGACTCCCCTTCTTGTGCAAGACTTTTTGATTATTCATAATCTTGTGGATCTGGTTTAGCCCAATGGCTAACTACATAACAAAAAACCCTTATAATTTTCAAAAAAAAAAACAAAAAAAAAACACTGAAGTAAATAAAATTTTTATCAAAAAAGATATGACATTTTAATTTCAAAAACCCTCTGGTGTAATATCTCTTTTTTAAATGGTGCTCATGCACTTGCCCCATTTGCTCCATGGTAAATCAATCAGGCCCCACTTCTTTATCTCTTTGAAAGAGAACATAGGTTGAAGACTCTCGAAATAACCTTCATCTTATAAAACTGAAAAGTAGATTTTTTAAAATGAAATTTTAAATTTTAGGATTTAAACTACACAAAGATATATACATGATTTTAATGCTCCATGTAAAAATGTCTGTTATAACTGTTTTGCTTTTGTGAAATCACAGAATGCACACATCATTTCTTGAAACACGTTAGCCATCTTGATGCTAAAATGTTAATTATCTTCTCCTGCATAAAATTTAAACCAGCAGACTAGCACCACTCATCAGTAAAAAAATAAATAAATAAAAATAGATTGTTTATACACCAATTGAAATATACATATTAATTAGGAAAACAGATATTATTATGTGTGGTAACTGGTTTGTAAATAAAGAAGCAAGTACTAGTCCATGAAAATTCCCAAAAACAAGCCAAAAAAACTATTACTCCAATTACAGAAATCACAATAATAGGATTATACACACTGCAAAGCACGTGTATTGCTTGCTCAAAAATAGTATTCTACAACTTATTACAGAATCTCTCATTGGGAAATGCACAACTTAAAGTTTAATGAAATTCACTCAAATATAGATGGCTCATTTTTGTTCTCTTTAGAAAAAATTAGCAGAAAAAAAAAAAAAAAAAAACAATACATTAATTATAGAAAAAAAAAAAAACACTCTATTAAAATTGAAAAAGAACTTAATGATTCTGGCAATCCTAACTACTATTTTTCCATCAAATTAGGTCACCAATATCGCAAAATCACAAAATTTATCAGCAGATTTTGGCTTTTGTGATAATTATTGATCAGGGTTCGTGATATACGGTCGCCTGGCCACCTTTGGTGACCAATGTATTTTAACTGGTCTTTAACTTTAAGAAAACAACTCCCTCCCCCCCCCCCAACATTTTGGTGAAAAAGTTAGTCCTAGAATCGGTTCATATTCCCCTCTTGATGTTGTCTAACTCTTACCATTTTGATTCCTGCTCCCCTCCCTACGTTTTGAGACACTGCGTTGAATGAATACACAATTAAATTTACACCACTGTTCTTCATGCATGTAAAAACTTGGTGTTAAATTGGTGCACCGTTTTAGTGATTTGGTTTATACTGCTCCTGTTTGTGAATGCTTAGAAACGTAGTGCTGAATCATTGGCCAGTGTAATGATTTATCAATGCCAATGGTGTATGTGTTTGTGAAAATAAATAAAGCTGGGTTTGTGATGTTCAATTTAAACAGGTTTTCCTTATATATCATTCTAGGCTACTAAATATTTGGTTTTTATGCATAGAATTTTAATTTCTATATTCAAGTAAATTTCAAAATAAAATTAAAAAAAAAAAGGGCAGGGAGGATTTTTTTTTTTTTTTTTATTCGCTACTAGAAATTTTTGTTGGTGACCAGTTTTTCTTTCCAAATTCCTGGAGCTCTGAACATGACGATATGAATTAGGTGACTTGGCGACCCCATTTGCCCCCCCCCTCCTCCCCTTTAAAAAAAGTAGTTTAGGATCATCAAAGTTTGTAAGCTCTAACTTCAACAGAAACTGAGCTTGGGAATTTTCTGGTATGACCCATTGATTTCTAGTGCAGAGCTAACTTACTTGAAAATTTTATAAATCACTAACCAGACTATACAAGGGAAGAATCATTATTGATGGTTATTGACTAGACCACGCCTATTTCTTTATGTACTACTTTATACACAGTATTACAACTTAAGTGAAAATAGAAAGCAGGTTTTTCATCTCCCCGAAGGCAGATGTTAGCGGCAAACTTTGTCACTTGGCATCAAATTAGACAATTTGTTACTGAAATTTAACAAAAAGTGGTAGTTTAAGGATGCCAAATTTTCAAAGTTAATTTCAATAGGAGCCACATTCTAGAATTTTCCCAATATGATCCATTAGTTTCAAGTACAGACCTAAAAATTCTAAATCACTAATAAGACTCTTAATGAGTTCAATTTCTGTTCAGACTTTGAACTAACGGACTTTGAACTCTCAGAGAGACTGAGTTTTTAAGGGTTGAGCATTGTTCCTAAATTACCAAAATTCCTGCTCCATGGTGTATCTAACATTGTTTAGTTGACTTTTGTGGTATGAATGACTGTTTACTTGGATTGTTTCCAGAATACTAATTAAAAAAAAAAAAAAAAAAAAAAAAAAAAATGCATTTGTTGATTGGAACCTGCTTATGTTCTTACAAATTACTTTCTGCATGCAAAAATGTCATCTTTATAGGCACTATTATTTTACCTTTTGTTGAAGTTTCTATGGTGGTAGGTCATGATTAATAGCCAAATATTTTGTATTTTTGGTCATTTTAATTATTTCATGAACATCATCAAAACAGATCATCACAAAAACACTAAAAATGTGGTACACAACTAAGTGCTATATAAGCCTACATATGAAATTGCAACAATTTTATACCCAAAAAAATTTTGAGTTATGGGCAATATACACATGTACATGTAGACACCATGGAAAATCATATGAAATTATAGATTTCTCTAGAATGGGAGCCCGTGTCAAGACCAAAATCGGTGGATTACAACTAGATGTCACAACAGTCACAAATATAAATTTGCAACGTCTTACAACTATTTATTTTTGAACTATGCAAGATACAAAATAAATTCTGCAAAGTGGTTTTGCATTACTTCCTTATACTTTGTAAAAAAAGTTTAAAAAAACTTACATTGCTTTCATTTAAACATCAATAGCAGTTGCTACATTGCTTAGTTTTAAATTTATGGTAGCATGAAATGCTGCATTGTAATAATTATGCTCATCCTGTACTTCCATTACCCAAATATGGGTAGGTAAAAAATAAGTGTGATGTCAAAATTATGTATTACTACTTTACATTTTCTTTTTTCGTTAAAACAATTTTATTCATCAAAATAAAATAGGATTGGTAAATATACATAAAAAATATACACACACATTGTATACATACCTTCAATTGCCATAAAAGTTTCTTGAGGTTTTCCTAATGGTGTCCTTAGCTTATATGATACACAATATTGGGCAATTTCCCATGTAGCCCAAAACCATAGAGCAGCTATTGAATTATTTGCTAACTGGTTAAATAAAGAGTCAACTTTACTGTATCTTTCAGGAGGAGGACAACTGTGAAACAACCTAAGCAACCATTTTTTTTCTCTAAAAAAAAAAATACAAATTTAAATGAATTTCAAAGTTATGAAGAAAACTAAAACTATAATAACTGAAAATATACTTACTGTGGCTCTTTCCCAAGTAAAATAAAATTTGTTATGCTTCTAAAGTGATGACTAAAAAAATTTCCAGCATAAGATCGAGACATATAACCTCTATATAATGCCCATACATCAGAAATAGAAGAACATCCTTTAGCTGAACTTTCAAAATCCTTAGTTGTACTTAAAAAGTGGTTGTTTTTGGAAATATTCACAGAATTTGCCCTATAAATTTGCACAAGCTTTTAAATAGAAGTTTATTAAGAAGTATGGTAATAGTAGAAAAAGTATAATAATACATAACTTTAAAAAGGTTTTATAAATTTAAAATAAAATCCAATTTGTTTTATTTCACACCAAACTGTCTAACAAGAGTCATAGATGGCATACTTATAGTGACTGACTCCTTTTTACTAAAAAAAGCTACCAACCAACACCACAGTCTTAAAGGACATTAGTAGACTCATAATAATATTTATCTTTGATTATCAATGGATTTACATATTTTAACCAAGACTCCCTATATAAATCAGGCTTCTCATTCGCTGACTTTCCCTTGTCCGTGAAAAAATGTTATAGGTGGCTCTATCAGCCAGGTTTTTTAGGGATATTGTATTGTTTACAAAATATCCCTATACTAACAATAAAAGTCCCTCCTACTTTAGGAAAAATTTATGAAAAAAGTGAAAAAATTAGCCAAATCCATGCATAATCACATGAAACTTTTTACAAAATAACTCCACAAAAGTCCCTACACATAGGGACAAATAAATTGCTATAGTTAGCAACACTGTAGGGATTTGTGAATCTCTTTTTCAACACATTTTACATTTTATCTTATGTTTAAATCTTTCATTTTTTCTGTAGTTTTTAAAGATTAGATGATTATTGTGGGTGGTAAACTATTTTTTTTTTCATGCAATACTTATGTAGTATTTAAAAAATAACTATTACAATTTTGTTTACTATATCATGTTAACAAATTTCATCACACACTCTATGCACCATCTAGTGAGTGATTGATAAATAAAATTATCATTTGTCCTCACACGTAATTCAAAACATTTCATTACCCACTTTTACACGCATACACATTTCAAAATATTTCTCTTTACTTACTTTTAATTGAGATTACATTATCATTTTAAAGGCTCTGAGTTATCTTCACTAAAAAAAAAAAAAAAAGTTTTTTTTTTTCACTACTTGTTGATTTGCAGCAAACACTGGGTTGTTTACGTTTTTACTGTTGACATTTCCATGCTATATTAATTTAGCATTTTATCCTTGCTGCCATCACATCGTAATCTTTAATTTAAATTTATACACGTTTTAGCTTTGGCCACAGGGTGGCGTCATTAGCGATGTCATATTTTTTTTTATTGGATTATGCAAATGTTAGATTTCCCAAAACTATAAAAGTTCTGTTTTTCACGGTGGGGAATGGCAACAAGAGATTCATAGTAGTGCAGTATAGTGAGTTGGTCTCACTTGACAGTTTTTTTTTTTTTTTTTTTTTTTTTTTATAATGAAATTTTATATGTGTTAGGTTTATATGAAATATGAAGTTCAAGTTTTAAATAGCTAAGTTTTGTGAATTAAGTTTTATTAGTCAATAGTCAACATGGTGACTTTGACTACAGATTTTTCCAGTATGAACTTAAAGTAAAATTTTTCTTGCGTCTTACGCTAAACCCAGCGGTATTGAGCTGGTAGATTTTCTTCAACCTTTCAATTATCAATTGGGCAGCTTTGAGAAGTTAGGCCATATCTCGTCTATTCCCTAAATGGTCATCCCGGCAACCTTGAGAGGTGTGAATTTCTTCTACTGGTTTAGTTGTCAACCTGGCAACACTGAAGGTGCAAACTTTGTTTGAAGTGTTTCAGTTGTTTTTTTTCTCCACTATAATAGAAATATTTTTCAACATTTTCGTTTTTTTTTTTTTTTTTTTTTTTTAAAACATTGAACTTAAAATAAACCATTGCAGCGATGCCGTTTATGCACTATAGCACGTAAATTATGCGAAAAGTCGGAAGCAGGGCGCAAAAAATATATTGTGGCGGATCCCAGGGGACGCATAATTTTCGTTCTTAAAAAAAAAAAAAAAAAATTCAAACTGGATGAAAGAGAGAGAGAGAGAAAAGAAAGCAAAATTTAAAATATATTTCTTGTTTAAAACTGATATTTTCTGTATATTTTTAAAGCATTCTGCTATGAAAAAAAAAAAAAAAAAAAGCCTTTAAAACTTCATTTTCCCATAAAGGAAAAAGAACCTATCCTATACGATAAACACAAATAAGCGGACGGTGCAAAATCAAAAACAAAATTCCGATTCCGAGACAAGAAAACGAAGTTTCAATGCAAAAAGATTATTAGTAAAAAGTGTATGATACACTGAATAACATCACTGCGTAACAAATCACCAATGGGTGCCCTCTATCAAAGCTTAGCCGAAATATGAAATTCGAAAAATGGTCACAAAAGCATTCTTTCAAAGAATCCAAAAACATTTCTATCCAATTACAATACGATAAACACACACGAATGTCCGGCGAAAACAAACACAAAGCTCTGAAATGCAAAAACAAAGTCCTGATACGAAAAAGTTACCAGTTAAAATGTGCTGATACATTGAATTGCATCACCCAGCTACGTTCTAAGTTTGTTGGAACAAAACAAATGAACCAGATGAACGAAAGTTATTGCAGGAACATGACATTGTCTGTATTAAGATTCAAGAAACTTTATTATAAAGAATACCTAAGTATTAAAAAAAAGTAATATGTTTGCTTTGTTAAGCAAAAAATAAAATATTTTTGCTAATGTCAGAAGATTATTATTATAGTAATTTCGTTTACAGAAAAGTAAGTATACTTCTCTTATTTTTTTCTCTAACACATTATTTAAGTTATCAGTACAGTCTACTGGTGAGTTATTTTGTGGTTAAAGGAGGATGGGGGGGCTTGGGATTTGAAATAGAATGTGTAATTAATTTTGTAATCAATCTGCTTATGTAATAACTCCTCAATTCTCAAAAAAAAAAAAAAAAAACTTCTTTTTTTCCATTTTGTTCTTTTAATGCTAATAATTTCGAGGAATTTTTAAAAATGTTTCTAGTTTAAAATTAAAGTTATTGTAATAATAATTAGCTATTATACTATATTTTCTTTATCTCTCTCTTTTTTTTTTTCTTGGTTCCAGAGGAAAATATTTTATTACAATGAAACTTGAATAATTCGAATTTGTTTAATTCGAAATTCTGGATAATTCGAATTTTTTACTCGGTCCCTTGAATTTTGAATTAAAATAATGTTAAAAAATCATGGATAATTCGAAATCTATTTTGGATAATTCGAATTTTTCATACGATTACCTTTAAAATATTACAGTAAAATATGTTCAGGAGATTTTTCTCAGCTAAAGTGCATTATTTTTTTTAACAGTCTTTAAAAAGAAGGATAAGGAAATACAAGAATATTTCCTACCTAGTGCATAAGAAGATATGGTCCATATACATGAACTTCGAGAGTTTTTTTAATTGAAAGTCATGTGTAAACTGTCAAAAAATATGTCCTATTTTCTGCCAGAAATTCTCTATAATTTGAGAAAATAAGTGTAATTTACGAAAAAATTACGTTGTCAGAACGTACTGTCTCTAATTACAGAGAATTTCTGGCAACAAGTATTACATATTTTACAGTGTAATGTAGAAAATTCTATTTTTGTATCAATTGATAGGTTTCAGTCATATGCTATCACACAAAGATTGTACATGGAAGCCATTGTAGAAACCATAAAAAATATCTGACTAATTTTTAAAAAAGGTTCAATAATTAAGCTCGTAAATAAATATTGATTTAATGAGGGGGGGGGGAGAGAGAATATAGCAGTATTCTTAGATATAAAGTTTATTTAATAAATCTTTGATCGTAGAGTTTTATTTTTTTAATTTATCTCTTCTTTTTGGCAAAATGTAATTCGAATTTTTGGATATTTCGAATTTTTCTCTGGTCCCTTCAACTTCGAATTATCCAAGTTCTACTGTATATTCCATTTCCTACATAATATTTTTACAACAATCTCAAAAAGAGCTGGTTGAAAATTCCTAAAAAACTGTTTTTCATCTATAATAAGATAAAATTTTAATTTATATCTGTAATATATAAATTCATTTATGTGGTGACACATTTTTTTAAAAGAGGACCCAGATTTTTTAAACTCCTGGGTCACAGGGACCCATGATTTTGAAAGACTAGTGGCATCACTGTATTGTCATGCTAAGGAATGTTGTTCAAGTATGTTTACTAGAAGTATGAAGTATGTTTACAGTAATAGTATGTCATGCATCTATTATGTCAGTCTTAAAGGTAATCTTTTCACATTGATCAGTTTATATTGTTTTGCTATTAGAATTAATATATTTAATGAAAGTTTTTTTTTTTTTTTTCTATTTTTACATTTTATTTACCAATTTACTGTTAAATAATATTTACTAATGTTGATTTCATTTTATAAATAAATTTGTTAAACTGAATTTTTCTTGAATTTACTTGAGTCAACACTTCTTGATCACAAGTCAAATTAAATTTAAAAGCTTCTTTCTGTGCTAAGCTTTGCTTAATATTAAATTTAAAAGTCTAACCTTTTATCAAAGGTCTTTATCAGTAACACACTTTCAAGGGCAGACATTTTCTCCCATAGAAAATCGCTGGAATAGAAAGTCTGATATATAAATTTATACAGTAAAGCACCGTTTATACGTCTTTTACATTTATACATCCTTTTAGTGAAGTCCTGATTCATTCCTATTCACTTTAATGTAAAAATTCTTCGTTTGCCTTCAATATCGGTTATGCGTCTTTTTCCCTATTATAAAATTTGCAAAATTTCTCAATAATCATATTTTCAAAAAGACATTCATGAAGTACTATAATTTACTTAAAATACAACCTTTAAAAAACTCCATGTTCTCTTGGCTGGAAGGTTTTCGCTGGGGCACCCCAGCTTCAGAACTGTGCTGTTTTTCTTGGCCGCCGCTACTTTTAAGCATGTGGTGCCATTGTCTGTCTAGCCCCGCCCCATCGTTGCCATTACATGAATTAGGAAAACTTATAATTTCAATGGTTTCTTTGATGGCAGCACATTTATAATTGTGATAATTCACAAGTTTTTTGACTTATTCGAATTTAATATTTATTTCATCATTCTTATTTACTAGGGTTTATGCAGTTGTAATTTTACCGGGCTATGTCTTGGCTGTGCTCCTTAACTCTTGTCTTTATTTTTCTTTTACCAATATAACATTTTTCGTTACCTTCACTGTCAGTGTAAGAGATTTTGTAAATTCCTGCAGTATCTAATGGATGAATTGGGTCTGATGGGAAATGTTAACGCATACCTGCCAACAACTCTTCAGGAGAAATATTTGTAAATTTCAGGAGTTTTGAGACGCATATCAGGAGTAAAATGTAAAATAAAGATAATAAAAAAAAAATGTACTAAATTATGTTTAAAATTGAATTATTTATAAATTCCAATTACACAATCATAACTAACAATTAATATTATACAATAAAGTAATTTTCAACTATAATTAATTAAAGTAAAAAATTAAAGGCAAGCATTAAAGGTAAAAAAAAAATATATATATATATATATATATATATATACTACTATTAGGTTTTCTGTACACTTTAGTTGTTATTCAGTTTTTATGACCCGCTATAAAAACATATAGAAAATTTAATTGGCTATTGACTTCTTCTAACAACTAAAGTGTGCAGAAAACCTAATAGTAGTAATAGAATTATCCATAAACTCCATTTAAATATAAAATTAAAGCCATCTAAACGTATATCAATATAATATAGCAATAAACGTTTGTAAAGAACCAAGTGACCCCAAACAAGAATTAACCTATTCTACACAATCCTACTGTCAGCTCGTTGCCATTAATTGAATTATAATTCGTAAGAATTTCTACAGTTTCACGATTCAGCACATATGTATCGCTATGGTAAATTGAGATTTTGATAACATTGTTAAAATCAACCGAAACGTCTTGTTCTAAGCATGTTTTAGCTAATGCGGTAGTGGTCTTCCCAAATTTAATATCAGTTTCATGCTCTTTTATACATGTTTTGATTTTTCTCTTTGTCATTCCTATATAACATTTATTATGATGATTAATTTCTATTGGGATTTTACAAATACATGAGTTTTCAATCAGGAGAATTGGATCTTCTTCATTTCTGATTATTTGGTAAATATTTGGATTGGGTTTAAATGGGAATTTTTTCTCGTTAATAAAACTAATATGCTAATTAAAGAGGGTAAATGGTCAGATAATGTTCCATCTAAAATTAATAACCATGCTCCAAATACCCTTCGGGTTTTTGGTTGTTATAAGGACCACAACACCCCCCCCAACACTTAGACCTATAGTTAACAAATGTGAAGGCCCAACTTACCCTATCGAAAAATATGTGTCCAAGATTCACAAATCCCTCTTACCCCTTCAAAACATATCCTTATCTCCACCGAAGACTTCATTAAACGACTACGCAATATTTAAATAAATGAAAATATTAAATTTGTAAGCTTTGATATAATTAATCTTTTTCCTTCTATAGACATTCATGAAGCCACAACAATTGTCAATACCACAATCAATAACCATTATGATAATCCGGAAATTAAAAGTACCTTAATAGCTGAAACTAATCTAATACTTAAAACTTTTTCAATTTTAAAGAAAATTTTAAAAACAGAGTTGAGGAGTCCCGATAAGCTCCCCACATTTTGGGGTATACAGCAGAGTTTAAATTAAGAAAACTTAAGAACATAATTATGGATTTACTAAAAAATAGAATTTTATATTGGTTCAGATACGTCAATGACGTTTTTGCCGTAATTCACCAAGATGAAAAGGTTAGTAATTTAATGGAAGTTTTGAACGCTTTGGATCCCGATATAAAGTTTACTTTCTTTGCCAACATAAAGATTACTTTACTTTATATATATATTTAGTGGTATTATCACAAAATTATAGAAAGAATCGTTATAACCAATATTCACATTCACACACATTTTTATGCACTAAAAGCAACTGGAATGTAAAAATTTTATCATAAAATACACAATCATCTATTATAGCTATAATAGCTATAGAAACAACAACTGATTAAAGATTTTCGAAAAGCAGAAGACATTGTTAAAATGCATAAATTTTCTGCAAAAAGGTGGCTGTTATGTATTTACTCATAAAGTTATTAAATTAATTATTTGAATTTAATCAGGTTAACATGTAGATGTTTCAAATCAAAAAATGCATGAAAATTTAAAAATTCTGATTTTTATATATTTACAATCAAATGTGCCAAATAGCCAATTTTGAAATTGCTTTAGCCATTTTCAATAGAAAGTATATAGGATTAAAAGAATGAAATTTGAAATTAACAAGTTCACTAATAACACATACTATAAAACATACTTGAATGAAAGAAATGCTCTTAAATTGCTACCATTTAAATTAATAAAATTCTTTTTAAAAAAATTCACAGAAGTCTTCAATATCAAGATTGATACAAAGAAAATCATTGTGAATTAAATACTTACGTTATAACAATGTCTAATGGTAAAAGAGGAAGTAGATTTGCAAACTGATCTTGTAACTCAGGATCATGAGAACTTAAACGGATTATACAAAGATCATAACACCTGTAAGTGAGTAAAATAAATAAATAAATTTATCTTTCAGTTTTAAAAAATCAATATTAAACCTAAATTATCAAAATTGTAAAAATCAATGCTATAAAAACCTAAAATATCAAGATTGTGACAAACCTTTGAAGAATGGACGGTGGCAAAATTGATGCTGCTGACTTTAAAAACAAGTGCAGACTTTTACAGCAAACTTTACAAATAGCAGTATCACTGGTAAGCCCTAAACATTTAAATTATTAAAAATATTTCTTCTCAAAATAGAAAATTAAACTGCAAATATATAACTTAATAATTTTTTTTAAAAAATTCAAAAATACATACATTACCAAAACTGAAAGTAAAATTAAAATCTATTAAACATCAAAAAAGAAATATGAATCAAGTTAAACATTTATGTTATTTTAATATAGTAACTTATTATGGATTAAGATTTTAATTGAACAAAACAATTTTCTCCCCTTAATAAATATGATTATGATGTAACAGTCATGTATACATAACAGCCTAACTAAAATTTCATTTCCAATTTTATAATATAAAAACAATTCTTTCTTTAAGTTAAAAAAAAAAAAAAAAGACCATTTTAACTTCCCATTTATCACTACAAAATTTTACTTAACATTCATTCTTCAATCCTAATTAAGAACAGAGAAGTACAATATATTTTTAAAATCTATTTTATTTATTATTCATTCTAACTCTACTCCAATATACTAGAGTTCTCTGTAGATCTTGAAAAGAGGTGTAAGTTTTAAGCAACAAATATAATACCATATACTAATGGATAATAATTTTATGTTGGCATCATATGTAAATGTTTTATTTGTTCTGCACTTTCATTAATATGAAATTAGATAATATATCTGCTGTGTACACATTTATGATAGATAAAAGTAAGGACTTTCAAAGGAATTTTTAAGGACTATGTAAGATACTTGTTATGTTAAAAAAAAAATCAAATATTTAAAAAATAATTAAATTTGATGATTAAAAGGGCTCTCGGCTTATCGTCCCCAAAAGCCAAGGCCAATGTTATTCTATAGAGAATTTTGCCCCATTATAACTCATTAATGAATGTATATTTTTAAATTCCATTTTCACATTCTGAAAATTAACAACTAATTAACAATTTATCGCTTTCTAAAAATTGATTTTATTTAAATTTTTAATATTTTATTTTGAGGTTTTAAGATGCAAATTTTCACAATGTGAAATTTTGCATTTTTAAACTTAAAAATGAAATTTTAAAAATTAAGAAGGTCAATTTTTAGAAAGTGATAAATTGTTTAACAGTTGTGAATTTTCTGAATGTGAAAACAGAATTTCAAAATATATATTCATTAATGAGTTATAATGGGGCGGGGCATATTTCCCCATAAAATAACACCGGCTGCAGCTTTCAGAGACGATAAGTAAAAAGTCCCCTTAATCTTAAATATCGGGGTTTAAAAGAATTAATACAATGTTTGACTTTTTTAAGTTCAGAAAATCTTACAATCATAAATAAAATTATGGCCTGTGATCAAATTCATAAATTTTACATTGTGCTGTGACATGCTCACGGGAAAAAAAAACATTTCAAAATAATTAGATAATGATTAAATAAAATTAAAATAAATAAAAATTAACTTACCAATAATTTTCATGAAGAGAAAGAATAGATAGATTTAACACTAAATTAATTCCAACACTAGTAGAGCTCAAATACTACTTATTGTAAAATAGCTAGATATGCATGCCTTATGTGCCGGCACAACCCCAGTATTTCAACATTTCATCAAAATAGACACTTGAAGATACACAATATTTCAGCATTTTATTAGAATGGAAATTTGAAGATACTATTAGTATTGAATCCATATTTTTAACGAACGATATACAGAACCCGATCAGTAATTTGTAAAAAATACATGTAATTGCTTCCTTTGAAAAAGTCGCAATAGTTAAATCGATTTACCTCATACTTATTAGCGTTAAATTGGATTTCACTTTCTGATGTCACAATATTAAGAGTGTGAAAGAAGCCACACACACTATATATTCCCTCCCCCCTTTTTTTACCCAATATTAATGTTATGATTATACAGTATAGAACCCATTAATATGTACAAAACTTTAAATAAACACCATAAAATGCAAGAACTCTCAACAATTGTTTTGGGTCGAAAGACAGCATGACCCTTCGTCAGGCGATCA
Source organism: Salticus scenicus (assembly GCA_963930645.1). Classification (NCBI taxonomy): domain Eukaryota; kingdom Metazoa; phylum Arthropoda; class Arachnida; order Araneae; family Salticidae; genus Salticus; species Salticus scenicus. The sequence goes on along the minus strand of OZ005649.1, from coordinate 353,054,859 downwards.
AAGTAGGTACAAGTGCTGCAAACAAAGCCACTTTGCTTTGCAGCACTCGTGCAGGGTGTCGACAATCAGGGAAAACAAAGAAATCATGGAAAAATCAGAGAACTTTATCAATCTGGAAAAATCTGGGAATAATCAGGGAATACTCAAAAATCATGAAATTTTTCTTTTTTGCCTTACAAACATGACTGAAAGATCACAAAATGTGCGATATCTTAGCACAGTGAGGGCTGTTTTTTTTTTTATTGTAGTTGAATCTCAACTAGTTAACATTAAAATATTTTTTTTCCCCTATTAAATATTTTTAATGCAACAACATGAGGAATAATTTTATGTTCTGATGTTAATTTGTTGTGAAACTTTTGAACTTTTAGTTTTCATTTCATTTTTACTTCCTTATACAAAGTATAAGGAAGTATAGTAATCCCGATTTGCGAAATGGATTTTGTATTTCACATTGCTCGAAAACGAATGATCGCTGAATGTTGCCAATTTATACGTGTGACAGTCATGATGTCTAGTTGCACACCTGCAAGTTTCGTCTTAACACGAGCTCTTGTTTTAGAGATATAAGCTACTTTACACGATTTTTCGTGACGTCTGTATGTATGTGTGTCTGTGTGTGTGTGGGTGTATGTCGCATAACTCAAAAATGGTTGGACGTAGAAAGTTGCGAATTGGTACATAGGCTTGTTATAACATCTAGTTGTGCACCTCCCTTTTTGGACTTTATATGATTTTCCCTTTTGGAGATATTTAGGAAAATTAGGTTCATAATGGACAAAATGTATCAAAAAACGGTAATAGCTCAAAAACGGTTTGGACAAATCTTGCAATTTAACTGACTTCTCGACTAGCTAGACATATGAAACTTTCAGAAAAGTTCAGAACACGTTGACATGAGTCCCCCCACCCAAGGCACAACTTTGACATGAGTTCCCCCACCCAAGGCACAACTTTGACATGAGTCCCCCCACCCAAGGCACAACTTTGACATGAGTCCCCTCCCCAAGGCACAACTTTGACATGAGTCCCCCCCCCCAAGGTACAACTTTGACGAGTCCCCCCCAAGGTACAACTTTGACATGAGTCCCCCAAGGCACAACTTTGACATGAGTCCCCTCCCCAAGGTACAACTTTGACATGAGTCCCCCCCAAGGTACAACTTTGACATGAGTCCCCCCCAAGGTACAACTTTGACATGAGTCCCCCCAAGGTACAACTTTGACATGAGTCCCCCCCCCCCCCCCCCGGGTCCAGTGACAATGTTTTTTAACATTATGTATATTAAGTGTATAAGGAAGTCATGTGGTGCCCACATCAGATTTTTCTTTCTGTGTATGTCAACAAAGAAAAAATATTGGAGATATTTATTTTCTTCATCAGTATACTTTTATGAATTGCAATGATTTGCGAGCATGCTAGTATGTTACACAAGGGTGCAATACACAAAATTATGGAATGTATGTAATAGGTAATGGAAATCATGGAAATCTGTGAAAATTAGTCTGGGAAATCATTGAAAAATCAGGGAATTTCTGTATTTCTGACGCTATTCTGCCATGCTTACTTCATCCCCTGACAAAAGGTTGTGTTTTCTTTCAACCCAAAACAACTGTTGCAAGTTCTTACATTTTATGGTGTTTATTCATTGTTTTGTACTTATTTTTAAATGGTGCTTTCTTATAATAGGACCCATTATCTCGTACCCACGGGACTACAAGTATTCTGGATTTCAGAATTTTCTGGATTTTGGATCTTTTTCCATTATTTATTTCCCTGAATTTATAACACAATGCAATAACTGATTAGCAATTATTTACATCTAGGTGTAACTATGTGTAAATTTTTATGAAATTTCGTGCTTTATTTCTTCAGCTAGAGCTGCCACAAAATATTAGTTACACTCCGATAGGTATTTTCTAAAAATACTCAAATCATATACTAGAACGCTCTAAATGAGCAAATCAATCAAAAATACTTAAGAATTTAATACTTTTTCTTCTATCGAACATAATAGAAAAAAATAACTATAACACATAAACATGTACACATGCACATTTACTGTTGATGTCGCTCGGCGTCAGCATCATAGTTGCCCGTTATTGTTTTCACTAAACGTGAATGACAACTTGATCATAAGAACAAAATGTTAAATAATTTTTCTTTTAATATTTCCCTTCCTGTTTTTTCGTTTTTTTTTTTTTTTTAAATATATTGAACAAAACTGCTTCGTCGAGAAATTAAAAATCCCTGGAAATCAATCATTGAATAAAATCCGGAATTTTTTAAATAGTTGGACATGAATTCCATGGATGTCTCAGATCACAAACACCCCTGAACACTGAGAAAAATGAATTATGTTTTAATTTCCAATTTTCACAATATCTAAAAAAAAAGGCTTCATTTCAGTGTAATTTTTTTTTAAATAAATAAAATTCTGGCTTTAGATACGAAATATTTTTAAAATCATAAAAGAAGAAATCCAAAATGATTCTGGATAATGGATCCTATACTGTCTAAAATAATCGGAATAAGTAAGCAGTCATTTTTACAGATGCTTTATAAAACCACATAATATTAAAAAAAAAAAAAAAAAGAATTCTGAGTTTTTCAGATTATTTTTTAAAAATATTAGCAATGTATTATATAACACCAGACAGATGTTACCTGTTGCTCTTACAACCTAGAATTGTTTAGCTTGATATTAAATTTTATCCTTTGTTCTCTTTCAAACAACACACAAAGAGTTGATTTGTTTTTAAGATAAAATTTTGTAAAAGTTTAACTTTGGACCAGGATTTTTTTTTTTTTTTTTTTTTTTTAATATAACCTCAGATGTTGTTCTTTTTAGTTGCTAAAAAGTTTAAAATAACTGCCTACATTTTTTTTTATATCAAAATAGTTGCTTTTGCCTATATTTTGGCTAAAATAGTCACCATAGTTGCCTTCCCTTCAAAATAGTAGCTTTAGTTGCCTTTTTAGTCGCCAGTGTACTTTATAGTTTGCATTTTGGATATTTGCAAGCTTAAATAATTGCGCTTGATACCAAAAAGCCGCAAAATGAATTAGCGCAGCCGTTCCTAAAGGCTGCCCCGGCCTGCTGCCGAAAGAGCAGAGGAGAATCCCCATGTCCGCTGTACTACAAGTCTACCATCCAAGAGAATGATTTGCCTTTCCAAACTCCCACTCAACAGTGCCAGCGTGTCTTAAGATTCATACGCACTTTAAATAGTTTTTAAGAAAAGGATTTATTTAGATTGTTTGCTCAAATAAAAGTAATTAAAATAAAGTAAAATTAAATTATTTTTGCTGGAGGAAAATTTATTATCGACTATTTTCAAGACTGATTTATTATTATTAAATTTCACTCATTATTGCAAGGGACGCTATTTTGAAATCAGCGTAGTAATACTAAGTTTGTGCAGAGTTAATAGAATTTTCTAGAAAAAAAAATTTAAATTGCAATTAGAAATGATGCCATTTTTAATTAGCAAAATATAAAATCTATTTATTATTTATTTTCTGATTGGAATACTGGTTTGTTTACATCCAGAAACGCCGGTTTGTTTACAAAAAAAAAAAAAAAAAAAAAAAAAAAATATTGTAGATGTTAAAAATTTCTTTTCTACTGAATCTTTAGTAGTTTAAAAATTTAACTGGTGGAAATAAATTAGTTAAGTAAGAGCCAAACTATTTTTTGGAAGTTTTGAGAATAATTAATAAAATTAAACAGGGTTACTTTTTTTTTTTTTTTTTTTTTAACATTCGATTAGTTATCATAATGGCTTTTTTCTAAAGCATTTTCAGCTGTCGTTGCGACCATCTTCAGTATGCTGTAGCT